>CM035774.1:24472302-25868969 GCA_020466155.1 Pachypeltis micranthus | reverse complement strand
ATCGTTCAAATCACTAAACATTATTCCCATTCTCTTTATTTATTGCTTCGTATATTTTTTCAGGAACGAAAGTAAATCCGTATCATTGCGGAGGTGGTGTGTGGAGAGCGTCCCAAATAAACAGTTTTCAACGCAGACACGAGGAATTAACCCAGACGAATGAAGAGGTTTTCAACTCAATTCCGTTGTTTCTCTTTTTTTCACGTTCATTTCGCAAGCGGGATTCGATTGATTGGAATTACGTCCAACACACCCTAGCGTTGAATAAATTCGATGATATCTTCGAAAGATTATTCCAAGAGCCCTGAGTGCTTATTCAACGGGTGGGAGTGGTAAGGTATGGAAGCCATTTCAAGTAGTATTGAACGTCAACCGTCTCCATTGCATAAAACATGGGAGGGAAAGAAATTTGATGAAAGTATGAGGAAGCCGAGGTTTTGCTCGACGGGAAGCTGTACAAAGAAAATCTCGTTGGTTTACCTTTGAATATCAAAGCAGCCTTCGAAAGCGTAGAAGTGCATCTACGAGTGCATGGAGAGAGATCCATTCCTTGTATTGTAATTGAACGCATTTCGTTTTTTTGACGGCGATGAAATTCGATCAAATCGTTGTTAGATATGTTAGATACGGAGCAAACTTAAGAAAGACGCTCAAAAAGAAACGTGTACAACCTCGTACTTACACCGAACGTCAAAGTGAACGATAAAGTTCGGCTACTGCTTAATTTGAGTAGAAGTTTGAGCGCCGCGCAGGTCTTAAGAGTAGGGAATTCACAATGTACATGGAGGATATTAGACCAATGACTGACTTGGAGTGCTCTGTAGGTCTCTCTTGCGTCCAGAGGAGGTGGCAGGCGTATCCTGCTTTTTGTAGGGTAGTGATGGGATCTATCAGTTAAACCACAGCCGTAGCCTTCTCATGGACGCCCTATCAATAGGCCTAACTGAGGCCACAGTAGAGGTTTCTTAACTACATTTATTGAGAACAATATCCCAAAACATCCTGGGAGTTTGGTGGAAATTACTGAAGCCGTTTTGCAAAAAAGTGTAAAAAACCTATTTTGGCTTCATAGGCCCATATCTCCATTCACCGTATTTTCATGGAGATATGTATGGAGATGAAAAGTTAGGTATTGATCAGTAGAAGATAATTTGAAAGTTTAACCAAATGGTTAGATCCACTTCGAAAAATGCGAAAAACCCTAGTTTTAGGTACATTTTCGTCCCCCACTCCCCTTCTCATCAACCGAAACCGCCCATAACCTCATTTGGTATTTACAAAAAATAACGAACAAAACAAAAAAGAACCAGCTCAATCGGATCAGCCGTTCTCCCGCAAATCGAACTACAGACACACACACGGACCACGCGCCGAAATTAGGTTTTTTAGACTCGGTAGGCCTCAAAACGTAAAGATCTGAAGAAAACCCAAATTTTAAAAAAGTAAAAAATGGATGGGGTTAGTTTTTCGAACCCTCTGTAAAGTTCTTTACAACGAGTGTAATTGGAACAGTGAACGAAGTCATTATAACACATTTCATTTTGAGATTTGGAGTGTTTACAGAATTATCGAGAAAATCGGGAAAAACGAAGAAAAATCCACCGAGAAGCACCTAAAAAGCTTAGCAGCAGAGTGTCAGTGAAGTGGCCGTCAACACTATCATATTTATCAAAACACAATTTTTTCTCAAAAACAGCTCTAAAGACTTTAAGCACATTTTTGTTTGTACAAACAACTGACCGTGATATAAAATTTTCGTTCGGGGGAGAAAGGAGGATATAACGAGAGTAGTACAAAAAATCGCCAGAAGCTTCTACAAACATTAATTTTACTTTACTTAACTTACTCCCCACGGGAGATGTGGTTTGTCGTTCGCCACGCTACTCAGGTTCTCTTGATTAAAGAACGAAAAAAATCGGTAAAGCAAACGAGACTGCTCGGGGCTTCAAAATACACGGTTTAGCATGTTCCTCGACAGTTAAGATGACGTAAGATTTAACCTCAACGTTGAACAACTAGAACATGAAAGGTTATCAACATTGTGGTGCGATACCGAAAACATCGCGTTTCGTTTTCTCACTTCCGTCGTTGGTATAACGTGCAGGAAGTAAATCGAGCACTAACGGAACAAATTACTTCTCTCCCTCCCCCCCCCCACCAACACATCCACTCCACTCTCCGCCAACTACGTGGTTGATCTCTTTTTTTAGCGATAAAAGGCTAAATCCAACTGCTATAAATCAAGAGCTTCGAATATTGATTGGGGGTGAACTAATCTGAAACTGGAAAGCGCCTGGGAGTTGAGACCATCAATTCAGTGAATGAACGATCAATCCAAATGTATCAGATATGAGAGCGTAGGCGGAGAACTAACCAAATACCGTATATCGTATATAAATTATATTCACTATGACATTATCATACTGGATTCTACGAAACATTTTTGGAATGGCATTAGAAGTGCATTACCTAGTGCAACTTTTGTTGTAACTTCAATGATAGTGTACCGCCCAAGGAACGGCGCTATCGAGATGAAGAGCTGAGCATCAGCATTCTCCCCCTAGAGAGAAGGCTTCGCTATCGTTTCTCCTCCTTGCCGTGAACCATATCACCGGCACGAGGAGTGATAGTTAGATAAGGTACCAGCGTGAGAACCGAATTCGAGGTGGCGAGTAGCCCAAATACGGAGTTAGCCGAATCGAGAGTGCTTGCTCAGCAGAGGACGATCGCCGAGCCTTCCACCAAAATCCCGAGCTCTCTCTCCATTTCCGTCCCCCGAGGAAGCAGGTTCGAGGTGGCGAGTAGCCCAAATACGGAGTTAGCCGAATCGAGAGTGCTTGCTCAGCAGAGGACGATCGCCGAGCCTTCCACCAAAATCCCGAGCTCTCTCTCCATTTCCGTCCCCCGAGGAAGCAGGTTGCCCTTCGCTAACCCTAATACAAATTTCTAGTCTCCACTGTAATTCTTTTTCCTAGTCTCCCAACACCTTCTCTTCCTTCTCAATCACCACCTATCTTTCGCACCTTTTTGGTATTTATTTCCTTTTTATTCTCGTTAATCCTCCGACCCCTCAGTTTCGGCCCACGTCAGGAGCATTACATTGGTGGCAGCGATTTACGAACAATACCACGCTCTCAAAACGGTAAGTATTAGCCGTAATATCTTTCCATTAGCAGCGGTTTGTTTAATTTACATTGTGCGAGTGATTTGAGTTGGAATCGCGATCCAAGTGTCTTTTTCCCGTTCCCCACGTGTTTCCTAGTCGAGTTTTTTTCGCCTAAGTGCCGCCCCGAGATTTTAGACAGGCTTGTGTAGGTACAATCTCGCTCAACTCCATCATCGTCTTTTAGTTGCCATTTAACGAAATCCTCCAATCTGAATTTCGTTGAGGTCCTTCGTAGCAAGTACACTGGTGCTAACTTTTTTGGTGTCATCCCTTAGTTGTCCGTGAGTACCAGTTATCATACCTAAGTACGATGGACCCTTCCAGGCTTTTGAAGGACGAAATAGTCTACGAGTTGGAGGTTCGTGGACCAACTACAGACGGAGTTGTAACACAGTTGAGGCGGCGATTGACGGCTGCTATGCGGGATGGCGTGGCTCCTTTAAAGGAGAGCGAATTCGGGCGCTCCCTACGCAGCAGGAGCTCGACGTGTGCCCAAAGGCCACATCGTTGAGCGACTATGTGCGAAGCATAGAGGCACATGGACGCACGAGGATACGCGACGGTTAGATGCTAGGTTGTGGCATTTGTACCGAAACGGGTAGCATGTTTAGAGGGTCCGAGGCGAATCAAGACATTCGTGACCATCTGCTGGAGGCTGTGGCGCAGCTACAAACCGAGGTGCAAGCAGTCAAGGAAAACTGCATAGCAGCGGTGGCACTGAGCATGGTTGCTCACAGCCATCATCACCCTTACCACCAGCCCCAGCAGACGAGACAAGTTTCGTTGACCGAAGAAATACTTACTACGATTTGTCAGCCACTCCCCTCTCACTAGATTCCAGTGTGCGTCAGGCTCAAAGGCTAAATTCACCATTAAAACCCAAGACATAGCTGATCAGTTTTGAGTCAAACCAGTACCTTAAACGACTCCACGGTGATCAGAGAGCTATGCTCTACAGGGTGTACCTGTCTGAGCCACAAGCCACTGCAGTTACGGCAACGGTGGAAAACGCGACAGAAAGAGTCGCGTCCTCAGTGAATAAAGTGAGCAGTGACTTGGTACAATTAAATTCGAAATTTAACGAGTTCCTGGGAGTTATGATGCAGATGCAGAGGCAGCACAGTGAGCTTGTTGGGTGCATTCATAGAATGTCTTCCGATACCCAACAGCTTAGCGATCGCCTAGATCGGTTTGGAAACAACCAACCAATCTGAGAAAGCACTTTTGAAGCAGTCAGTGAGTGACTTAGCTTGTGCTATGCGATCTTTGCCCGCATCACCCTCCCAACTCTTTCTTAGTACCTCCTGCTCCTCCTGCTGAGGACACATACCTTCCACAACGCCACAAAGCAACTGCCACACCTGCACCTACACTCCTCCCATGCTTCCGGGACAGGAATGAGCACCTACGAGTAGCTAGAGGCTATGGAGAGCCCAAATTATGATTGCTCCAACCTCCCACCACCACCTCTAGTAGATTCCCTAGCACGTTCCAACCCACCTCAACCTACACAACCCACACGCCCATTCTCCCCATCCAACCCTCATTACGCTAAAGAACTCTCAAACATTACCAAGGCAGTTCTAAGCGGAGTGGGATGGTATAGTGGCACAGCAGACACAGGTTCAGCTGAAGTATGGGTTGCCCAGATTAGGAACCTCAAAACTCTAAAAGAAATTAGTGGTATCTGTCTCCCGGTGTGGATTTGGGTTCAGGCTGCAATTTCACGTGCACAAAATGAACCAGCACTCTTTCTGCAGCGTAACTAGGCCAAGTTACAGACCCTTCATGATCTGGAAGCTGCCCTCTGCCGCAGGTTTGAGGAGATAGGACAGAACTTTCCTATGTGCAGGAACTAGAGAGTGCTACTCTAAAGTCTAAGGAAAGTATCACACAGTATGGTGAACAGATTAAATCCTTAACCTAGAGAGCGGATCCACGAAAACATCCTGATGAGAATATGGTAGCTCTACAGGCATTTATGAGAGGCTTGCCTAAGGAGATAGCGCTGAGCACCCGGCGACTGTGGATCCGAGCTCTATATCAGATGCCATGAAAAAGCTCAAGCAGCATTGAGCATGTGCGAGGCCCTGAGGATCAAACCGGATCCTCCAAACCTTGGGATCTCACTCACAGCAAACAGTCCAGAGTAAGAAGAGACACCCTTCTCCTCCTCCTCAGCTCTCCTAAAGACAAGAGAAAGCACAAGAATTCTAATAAAACCTTGTCTAGCCAGCAAACCAATCCCTCTACAGCGACACCTGAGCAACCTACGCTTAATCAGGGTCGGGGTTTTGCCTTACTATTCCTGCACTCTGTGTCGCGTGAACGACCACAGAACACATGAGTGTGACTACCGCATGGGGGGTCCTCGATTTGGCACTATACCCCCCCAACGAGGACTGGACATAATTCAGCAAGCGCGCACGTCCCAGCCTGCCCCGCACCCAAATGGAGCAGCGAGGCGGCGCATAAAGTGCTACCCCCTTATCTCTCTCGATGTTCCGGCTCATGACCTAGACAGCCCCAGGATATTGCAAAGTTACCATTGTCGCCATCTGCCAGAGTAAGTCCTCTACTCCCATTTTTACAGTAGCATTTGTATCCCCTTTTGTTTTGCAAGGACATGTGGAGTCCAAGCAGGGACCATGTTTACTGGATACAGGCTCTCACATCACACTGGTAGACATATCTGCTGTTACGCTAAACCTATCCTTGTTCAACTCGCAGACAATTTTAACGCATCAGGAACATGATACGTTGTGCTGCATTCAGACGAATGGAAAGTTTATTGGACCACCTTCCACGACCCGACCAGTATTTGTGGCAGTACGTAATGCCATTTCCCTCATAAACAGTTCCTACCAGGAGGAGCTACAGCAGAATCACCATTGGAAAATCTACTAATGGACCACAGGGACCACTATCCTGGTGATTGCAGCTGTAGTGGGCGGATTGGTGCTGTACAAAGTACTTTTAGGCAACCAACAGGCCCCCCCCCCCCCTGGTGTTGATAAATTGGCCAGTCTCTTCATCTCAGCCTCAAAACTCAACTCCACTTTAGTACTTGGTTATATCATAATTTTGTACATACAACCGGGTTTTGCAATGATTTTTATATGCGTTATATTTATTTGTATGTCACGGTTAGTACCATAATTTTGTATATATACAACCGGTTTTTACAATAATTTTTATTCATATTATATTGGGTATGGGGAAATAATTCGTACACCACTTGATTTTTGAATTGAATTTTCCATGTTAACAATTTTTGTACAGGAATCATGTGAGGAACTCATCGTCTCTGTCTACGTGATCGCACAGTGATGTTTCATTAAGTGATGTTCTTTCCTTTGTTTTTAAATAGCCACCACTTTCTTTTATTTGCACACCCATGATGTGATTTTATGTTAAATGTTGAACATTACGGCACTCATATTTTCAGCAGGTTGTGTGTCCTCCCTTCCTTGCCAGATCACTTATGAATCTTTGATTTCAGGCTGTACCATGACTGCCCTTGATGTGGTATCTTATCTTGACCAATTCACCAACCACGAACAGGAGCAGTAAGTGTCTGGAGGAGTTAATTGTTCCAACCAAGCTGATTGTATTTCCATTTCAATCAACATGAGACAACAGTTCCAGAACCCATCACATGAACGTACAACCAGTAAGATTAGAGTTATACAGAACCCTAGCACTAAGTTACCAGTCGATAACACTTACTCAATAAGCGGAAAGTAAGCTAGAAGTCACAAAATCGGATTTGTGCAGTACCAGGGTACTCCTCGTCACCGGGTGGCGACTTAGTCATCGCAAGGGGGGAGGGAGAGCACGGGATTCGTTGATTACTGTTCGCGTGCATGCCAACTAATCCATCCCTTTTGTGTTGTGTTCTCACTCTGTGCCTTCCTGGGAAACCTATTCCTTTCTTTCGCTTGGGTACAACGGTAGTGTATAAGACGAGTTGCGATGTGCAGCAACAAAATAGTCATTAAAACCTTGAAGTACACCTTGTATCCGACTTAGTACTGTACCTAAGGATCCGATTTCCGTGTATGTTCTGTAAATACTTCTGTGTGTCATCATAATTCTATTTTCTTCTGTTTCTACTAATATTCCTAAGATTCGAACAGTTATATTGAAAATTTTATGACGATGTACCAAGTTTCCGCACCTGCTTTCCTCTCGATTTTGGCGTAATGTACTTGTTGCAAAATTTTGCCCATTTTGATCCCCCATTTCCTGAGGACGATTGCGACAGGCAACGACAGCTACAGGGTAAACTCGAACCAACCTCTAGGTAATCTTGCTGGTACCTTCACCTTCTCGGGAGTCCATCACCGATACCATTCTTCTGATTCTACTGCCGACTTGCCTGCCTCGGGCCAAGCATACCAGGCCCAACCACCGCTCCTGCCACCTGCCTGGTCGCATGAGGACATGCCCAATTTAACCTGGGAGCCATGTACCGCCCAAGGAACGGCGCTATCGAGATGAAGAGCTGAGCATCAGCATTCTCCCTAGAGAGAAGGCTTCGCTATCGTTTCTCCTCCTTGCCGTGAACCATATCACCGGCACGAGGAGTGATAGTTAGATAAGGTACCAGCGTGAGAACCGAATTCGAGGTGGCGAGTAGCCCAAATACGGAGTTAGCCGAATCGAGAGTGCTTGCTCAGCAGAGGACGATCGCCGAGCCTTCCACCAAAATCCCGAGCTCTCTCTCCATTTCCGTCCCCCGAGGAAGCAGGTTGCCCTTCGCTAACCCTAATACAAATTTCTAGTCTCCACTGTAATTCTTTTTCCTAGTCTCCCAACACCTTCTCTTCCTTCTCAATCACCACCTATCTTTCGCACCTTTTGGTATTTATTTCCTTTTTATTCTCGTTAATCCTCCGACCCCTCAGTTTCGGCCACGTCGGAGCATTACAATAGTTTCACATGTAAATTTTGATGAAGGAGGAGACACGAATTGCTCACAGTTGATATTTAGAAGTGGTATGCACTGTTGTACCGTAGCCATGTTCAACTTGAAACTATCACCGGTCACTTTTATCAGGAGGTCAAGTCAACTACTATGAAAGAAAGAGTAGCTTATCATAGAGCTATTACGGATTTAAAAAGGGGAAAATCTGGTAAACCTATACACAATTTAATTTTACGAAGCGCCGTTCGCGGGGTCGAGAGAGGAAACCCAGTGAACAGCTTCTCGGATTTAGTTCTCCCAAGCGAGCTCAAGATGGAGTTTAATAGGATTGTCCCCGATGAACCTCACCGTCCAATTTATTTGAGGCTGAAAAGACGGTATTGCACTCGGAGCTTACTAGGCCCTAAAGCAGTAGATAACGTAGTTCAGTAAACCCACCCTGAAATAGCTCAAAGCGCGATTCCCTTCGCAATCGATACTTTTTCAATCCTATTCCGGTCGCAAGTTGCTACGCTTAAAATTATTTTGAACACAACTAGTCGCCGATGATTCAAAGTTTGAGTACTTTTGATACCAGTTATTTTTCGATCGTAAAAAGCTAAAAAACATCTCGTGCGAAGCATCATGGAACTTCCCCTGGCCCCACATCACTAATCAAATCTAGTTTTTTATTCGGTTTATAAGAACGTTCTACACAAAAACTAGTGAAGGCAAGGTTCTGCAATTTATTGTGCCGCTTGCAATCATGCCACGACCATTATTGATAAATTAATACACTGAAGCCACCTCCATTTTTTTAGCGTTATTAATTATTAATTAAGTGACATTTAGAAGAAAAAAACGACGCCAAAATCAGTTTCCTTCGAAGTGTTCGATCTTATAGTGTGCTGCTCTCGCCATTTTCTCACGAATGTGAATTTTATGCTACTATTGCGTCATTTTGAACTGATAATACAAGAACTGTACAAAACCTATTACAAATATTGTTAGTTTTCCATCGATTCTGCTCGTACCCTATTTTGGCTTCCCATAGTAACGTTTCAACACATTCGAACTAGCTGTTTTTCGTTCTTACGCAAACATTTGATTATTGATATTTGTACTTAGAATTATTGTAAGATTTTAGTCGTACTTTTAACTGGAGTGTATGCCGATAATAATGACATAAGACACGTTTATATGAACTGTTTATGTCAAACATGGAAGAATATATACGTTTATACATTCCACAACCTAAGAAACGATGAATCTATTGCAAATCTTTTTACTTTCCTTGGCTCTACAAAGTGGAAAGGAAAGTTATGTAATCGGCTGAAAAAAATTTTGAGTTTTCTTCAGATCTTTACGTTTCAGACCCCCCTGAGTCCGAAAAACACTATTTGGGAAAATGGTCTGTAGGTGTGTGTGTCTGTGAACTTTTTTAGAGAGAACCACCGTACCAAATCAGCTCAAACTTGATATCTCGCCCGCAGGTTACCATGGGACGCAAAAATGAGGGTACGAACAATATCCACCGAAAGTTAACTATAGTTATCATAGTGATCAAAACACCAAATTTTGTTTCTCAAAAACGGCTCTAACGATTTTGATTAAATTGTCTATATTGGCGGTTATACCATGACCAAGGCGATTATACCATAAAATTCCCATTCGTGGGAAAATGACGAGAGCAGCACAACAAATTATCAAAATTTTCGACGAAACCGTTTTTAGCGCGGTTTTTTCCTTATAAACTCCGCTGGAATGTTAAGAGAATGTCAAAAAAAATTGATATTGTAGTCCATTCCAATACCTAAAGGGTGAGTGTTTAAGAACGCTCATGAGATACACGGGGCCCACTCCAGAAATTCCTGGGTTTCAATTACCGCCGTTTCGCTAACTACCAGTTCTAACAGTTATTTTCCAATAACTCTGCAAAAGTGATTACTATCCTTTTTACTTTCCTTGCTCTACGAAGTAGAAAGGGAAGTTATGTAATCGGCTGAAAAGAAAATTTTGAGTTTTCTTCAGATCTTTACGTTTCAGACCCTCCTGAGTCCGAAAAACACTATTTGGGAAAATGGTCTGTGTGTCTGTGAACGATTTTTAGAAAACCACCGTACCAAATCCTTTCAAATTTGATATCTCGCCCACAGGTTACTATGGGACGCCAAAATGAGGGTTTGAACAGAATCCACTGAAAGTTAACTATAGTTATCATAGTGATCAAAACACCAAATATTTTTTTTCTCAGAAACGGCTGTAACGATTTTGATTAAATTTTTTACATTGGTAGCTCCAAATATGGCAACTATACCATAAAATTCCCATCTATGGGAAAATGACGAGAGCAGCACAATAAATTACCAAAACTTTCGACGAAATCGATTTCAGCGCTGTTTTTAGAGAAAACAACCGTACCAAATCGGCTGAAACTTGATGTCTAGCCTACGAGTTACCATGGGACGCAATAGTGAGGGTATGGGCAAAATCCACCGAAAGTTAACTATAGTCTTCATAGTGATCAAAACACCAAATTTTTTTTCTCAAAAACGGCTCTAACGATTTTAATTAAATTTTTTATATTGATAGCTCTCAATGAGGCAATGATACTATAAAATTCTCAGTCGTGGGAAAATGACGAAAGCAGCACAATAAATTATCAAAATTTTCGACCAAAAGCGTTTTTCGCGCAGTTTTTTCCTTATAAACTCCGCTGGAATTCTTGTAGAATGTCAACAAATTCGGTATTGTAGTCCAATCATATACCTAAAGGGTGAGTGTTTAAAAACGCTCATGAGATACGTGGGGCTCACTCCAGAAATTCCTGAATTTCAACTACTGCCGTTTCGCTTAGTACCAGTTGTAACAGTCAGTTTCCAATAACTCTGCAAAAGTGATTACTATCCTTTTTTTGAAAAATCATGTTACAGCCTCATCAATTATCTGTGTACCAATTGCTCAATAATGGTCCTGTAATGAGTACGAGCAGCACAATAAATTCCGGAACAGTAAGCGCTACCGCTTTCTGCTGTCGTTAAGCGTTGTTTGACCAAGTTCAAATTAACTGAGTGATAAATGAATTGATTAAATAGAGTTAGCCAAGAACAAAGCACAAGAACAAAATTGACGTAGAGCTAAGGAAAGTTGTGTGTTGCAACGCACCAGATATTTTTTAACAATCGTGTTTACAGCCTCATTAGTTAACGTTTTAACCCAATTACTCTGCAAAAGTAATTATTCTTCTTTAAAAAATTTGTGTTTACAGCCTCATTAAGTATCTGTGTACAAATTACTCAATAATCGTCTTGGAATGAGTACGAGCAGCACAATAAATTCTGGAACTGTAAGCGCTGCCGCTTCAGCTGCTGTGAAGTGTTGTTTGTCCAAGTTCAAATGAACTGAGCGGTAAATTAATTGATAAGTAGACAAAGCCATATAAAAAGAGAATTTTTGTAGAGCTAAGGAAAGTTGTGTGTTGTAACGAACCAGATATTTGTCATACCTTTTTCTGGGCCTGTTTGCCGTATATAACATTGTGTTGTGGTTCGGACGGATTACCACAAATGTTAGTTTGTAGTTCAAATATCACTTTGATATTTTAGTATTTAAAAAGCGTAGTCGCAATGGTTACCTTTTTATTGCACTGAATCTTTAACTAAGCGAGTTTGAGAATATAGACTTACTGACTTTCTGAGAGATAGATAGAGAGAGAGAGAGAGAGAGAGAGAGAGAGAGAAAGATTGATTGAAATTTGAATTATGTTTATATGAATTAAGTGGACGGTAGCTCAACGTTCCACGTAGAAACTAGTGGCAATTGAAGTTCTAGATTTTACTGAGTTGATCTTACCAATGTCACAACCATTATTGAGTGAAAATATAAATATGTACATGTTAACGTTATGATGAGATAGTGACGAACATTTTCTATACAAAAAGTATATTCAAAGCCGTTTTGGAAGAAACATAAATTCCCTCACCTCCCCGAATGTATTTAGCTATGATTATCGCTCTAGCTCCTGATCATTCAACATCCTGATTATTCATCTAGTTCATTCAGCAAAAAAATAGCATAACGTTCTGCGAGGAAAACCGGTAGCGCCCGTAATTTGTTGAGCTGCTGTTACCCACGTCATGACCTTCGTTTAACAACCAACGTACAGGTGATTGATGGGACTGTTATTGTGAGTTTTTTCGACAAGTTCGTGCCAACAGTTCAGGAATTATGGGTGAAAATACTGCAAGGAAAGTTTGTCAACAAAACGAAGTTAGTTTGAATCTTTTTATCGTTTCATTCCAAGTCGACGTTTTTCCAGTGTATACTTCGAAAGGAAGTAATTCGGAAAAGATATCGCAAATTTTGAGTCGACACCAACGCTGTGCAAAAAAAAAGCAAAAAACTAGACGGAATACACGCTCCGATTGAACGGTAGGCACTCAAAACTAGCTGAGCGCGACTTCCTCCACTCCTTCGACATTTCTCTGTTGGAATTACAAAACGAAAACAGAGGTTCTCTACTGGCATTTACACAAGAAAATGCTGAGAGAGCCAACCGTCGTGGAGCAGATTGAAGTTGTTTATCCAGCATGACCACATTATAGTAGAAGGCCGAACCTCGGAGATGGAAAACATTCGCGCCTCACCGACTCACCCCGTTCCCTTTCATGAATAACTTACCAGAATAACTGATACTGACTGCAACAACTCCTGGCTTTATGGATGATCATGGACCGAGAGATGTAAATGTGAATAGACGGCATAGCTGTTGACCGACAGAATGGGGAATGAAATTGCGTCATATTTCATGAGAACTGTCTTTTACACTACTAACTTTTGTGCCTATTCGAAAGACGACACCGTTTGCAGCCATTTCTTGTCAAACCAAAACCAGTTTTCTCTTCACTCAAAATCGCGTAACAATAAATTTTTGTAATTTCTTATTGCATGAAAACGTGGCTACTTAAATAAAAAGGATCTCGCGTTAACCCTCACTTAATGAGCTCTTTAAATTTTCCAAGGGCCTAACTCTATTGGTAATCCTGCACGCAGAACAGTTTCTATGAGGAAAATATACGCGGGATAAAACCACAAATTTTTCATTTTACATCATTCACTGCAACTGATTATTGCGATAGCATCAAGAGAGAAAATGTGGGGAAGATATGCATCTCCGTGACATATTAATTGAAGGGTTCCAAATTAAGAATTGAAAACAAATTGTAAAAATATCTGGTGCGGCGCATCACACAACTTAACTGCACCCTACGTACGTTCGGCAATTCCCAGCTTCTGCTACTAATCTGATACATTTTTCATTAGTTCGTATCAACTTGCATTACTTGACGTTCTACAAAGAAGCTTGTAGCGCTCAAAGTTCCGGAGTTCATGGGGCTGTAGTAGCTTATTTATGACGACGTGACAAAGTAACTTCTTAACCTTTATTCACTGTTTTTCCTCGGGGCTGTTTCCGTGACCATCAGATGAACGGCGATATACTCCCGAATGCTTTCAAAAACGAAATTCCTTAAACGTGGAAGTTCGCTTTTCACATTTTCTCAATAACGGCTTTAACGATTTTGAACAAACTCAAATTTGTGGAATTGATCGAGCTCATGTTCGTTTCCGTGACAGAGAGTCCAACGAGGATAAAGCGCAATTCACGGAGGTTGAGGAAAGCTGTGTGAAACTTCGTGCAACATATTTAATCAGAGTTTTCAAACAAAGAACGAGTTGACCTTGACTCGCGATGTTGATTCCACAGGGTTTCCGTCTTTTCAGCAAACGCCGTCCGTTAGGCTGAGTTAAATGTTTCATAGAACGCATAAACTGGATATTGGCCCTTGGAGATGACGATCGCGGAAACTCTTATATTTTACAATGTTACGAAGAAGGAGAGTTTCCAGGGACCGCGTCCCTTGCGACCATTAATCACAATTTGAGAAGTAATAAGCTCAATTTTACTCGTTTAATACTCCCAAGAATCCGAGAGAAATCTTCAATATTTTAAGTCTCCCTCTGTATATTTCTTCACAGCCAAGCCCCAGCGTCTTCCCGGAGGAACGAAGCCTCAATAAAGCTGTCACAATACTACCAAGCTACCACGCTCGTCCACATAGTGATCAGTGGGTTCAAGTAATAAGATTAAGCACTAGTTGGAGAAGGGAATCGAAAAATGGATAGTAACTACCGTATTACGCCACAACTTCAGCAGATCATTCTTGTTTCATGGCTAGCATTGCCGACTGAAAATAAAATATCTGGTAACGCTTCCACGATTTAAAAAACAAGTGACGCCTCTGGAAATTGGAGCGTGAAGAGCAGGGAGCAAGGAGTAATGTCAATGTGAGAGAGTAAAAACGCTTATTTCAGTGGTACGGGCTCGATGAGGGGATAGTGGTGAAGGGGTCATTAGAGGTAATTAGATTTGGTCAAAACTCCCACTGTGGCAGAACGAAGAGTGAGAGGGGATCGACACTTGCCAGAGGGTTCATGTTCTATTTTCCACTTCCATTTAAGTTAAAATCTAAAACGTTGCTACAATAAATTACTGTAGAAGGGTGTGGGTAACACTATTACGTTAAAATTCCACTGATCTATAACTAAACCGCTTTTCGTCAAGTTTCCTCGTCGACAGAATTGAAATTTTAGCAAAAAAGAGCACCTAGGGCTTGGCTCCAGGGTTTTTTGGAAGCTATTCCTCCATTTAAGATTTTGCGGGGTGATGATTTACCCAATTATTATTGTTTTAGTTGCCCCAGTTATCACAGGCGTTGATTGCATTGACTTATTAAAAGTAGAGAATCTATCTATATAAATGAAACCCGTTTTCCGTTGACACGACATAGCATGAAAACGGCTTGACCGATTTGGCTGATTTTTTTTTGTAGTTTTCTAATACTTTGTACAAGGTTCTTACGGAAAAAAAAATATTAAGTAAATCTCTCAGAAAGATTGAAAAATATACATTTAATTTAATTTTGCATATTTTAAAAAAAGCGCGTCAATAACCAAATTACTTAATCAGCAACATTTTATAACATGTTGTATTTCACAATGGCATGGGCAAGGTCTGCCAACACTTGGTATGGCCTAAAGCTGCCATGGAAGGCTGCTGTTCAATGTCGAGGTTTAAATTAGTCATAATTTGAAATGATGTAAAGTATTGTAGCAGTATTTTGCGAGCCACATGGTGGTACAAACAGTTTGCTATACAATTACCTAAATACATATTTATATTCTTGCAGATTCAGGGTAAAATATATCATCGAACAGGTTCCTTATTGCCAATGCCTGATGAAGACTGTACATTTTTGCAAATATATTTTATCGGCGTTTCAGCAAGAGAAGTCGATCGCCCACAACAACTCAGTGAAAAGATACATTCTGGAACAACTTCAAACATTTTTCCATCAACACAATGAATTAGTTGCATTATTCACAACTGCATTAGACCGCATGCCATCAGATAATCATAAAATAGTCATCAGAGCCGATAAGGCGTCTGCAGGACAGCATTCTGGACGTTTCAATGCGCCAACAATTGATGAAGTGGCTATTGTTGTCGTGGGAGAAAATTTAGAAAACCGAGACATTGTTTTACATCGGCGGAGCTGAACCCTGCGGAATAAACAGTATTATGAAAATATATATTTTGTTTTTTATTTAATAAAATTAGTAAAGTCCTTCTCGGGTATGACGAGATATACAAAATAAAGTAGTGCATCAAATTTACGCTAAGGCGGTACGAAGGTCGCCGGGTCAGCTAGTTGTTATTGATTAAAAATAACAACCGCCGTTTTGTTCAGCTTTACATAACTTGGCAACATTTTTAGAGTTAATTGAAGAAATATGCTATTCCTTTACAAACCGATTACAACGCCAGCCGCTTCATCAGCGCTACATGCTCGTGCCTTACAACATCCGAAGTTTCATTAAAGCAATTTTCCAACTCCGCCCAAACAAAAATTATACGCGCAAGATGATCTATATCTTCAGAACTCCAGTCGAAAGCGTTACCGTCCACTTCCGATACTTCGAATCGACTATTACACGCGTAGGTTGACTTTATACAAATAGAGAATATTTCTTATAAACACGTTGTTTATATAGCCTGTGAGAATAGTTCGATGATACGTATTTTCTGTTTTGCGATCGATGGATGACTAAGCCTTCGAGGTCATTCAAAGTCTCCAAACTATTAAAATGCTGAGAGTTTATCGCCGCATGCTCAGGACTTAGTTGAATAGGTAATCACAAATGGAGGGGTCATTATAGAAATTAACTAGTAATAGTATGGAAATTGATTGTGGATGTTCCCTTCCGCAGCAAAAGAACTGTTCAATGCGGCTGTGAATAATTAGGAGCCACCCCAGTAGCCGTTCCACTTACTACTCTTCTCATCAGTTTTGGCCTGATGATTCCATAAAAACGAACACGATCTTGATAAAATCACATTGACAGTCTCATAAATATCCCAAGGACTCATAACTCATAAGGTAGGACGGTAGGAGCAACTCAATAAATTCGGGATCCTTAAGCAGCACCTGTTTCTAAGTAGAATTTTCAGCTGCATTCAACACATTTTCGACAATAAAAATAGCTTAGTGCACGTAGGGCTCATCAAATCATATTCGTCCCAGCACCTTCCTCCTAAAATACGAATAGCTGAACATATTCTTAGCTGTTTCCTCAATTGCTGGCATTTTATTTCTATTTGAAAACAATGAATCTCAGAGTTAAAATAATCAAATAAAATGGTAAATGATCAAATCGGCCGAACGAGAAACTCTTGTGAAATCAGATTTGAACAGGGATGAAACAATGAAAGGTGAGGAGGAACCACACGGAGAGAAAGGCCTTTAGCTGAACAATGGGACTCTTAGCTCTATACCTTCTAATCCGATAACAAGAGAAAATAAACCCTTACGCTATAAATATATATACTTTAAGGACGAGTGGTAATTGAAATTCTGAACAGGCCAATCGCTTTCACGCTCCAGCAAACAAACATTCCGCACGAATAATTTGCAAACTGATTGGCTGAGCAAGTGAGCCGTTTGGATAATTTTAACGCGAGAAATACTGTGACCGCACGGCTCACGTTTAATCTGAAACGGCGGTCTGATTGGTGAGATAAGCTACTTATTTACTGAGAATATCTGTAGGTTTGCACCTCCCAAACATCCGCAAGCATGCTGGTCAGGTATTCACTACTGCACAACTCTATTGCAACGCTCAGACTATACTCAACGTACTCCCACCTGTGCTAACTTTCGTGAGTGTTGTGGAATCAAGTTAGTTAGCTGGTATTACCTTCTTAGAATAACTCCGTGGTTCGACTTACCTGAAGCATGTTCCGCCCATACAGGACTTGAGGAATTAATTCCACTTATTAACTCGCACCATTCTTTGTGCCTTTTTCGTCGATGCATTCTTTATTGGAGCGAGCAGACTATCCATTTTTTTTCCCACCTTTTCTCAAGCTCTCATTTCCTTACGTCTACTCTGCATACCCCGGCCGGGGTAAGTATCGTCCTATTGCAGACCTCAAAGTTTTCATTCCATGCAGTACACTATCCACATTGTATGATATCCCAGACGGAGTTTCGACACTAAAGTGATGCAGAGCTCATTTGAGGCACTGCGAGACTCGAAATGTTTTTCTAAGATGAACAAGAGTGGAACTTAACAAAAGCAACTTCCACGCCACAACAGTGCGGTAAAGTATTGTTTGCATCTGGTCCTGCTCGTGCCACTGCTCCCTCAACCCGTCGTTATATTCCACAGATTTGCCTAACATATTCGGCTTCAACCGGGAAAACACGAAGAAAAAGGCCACAAGGCCCAGGAGGTTGGAGGTTTCCAACGATTAAGTAACAGACACGACGGGAAAGAGACAAGAAAAGCGGAGCACCTCGTATAGTTTAAACAATTGGGAAGAAACTCTGGGTGTCGTTGATAGAACAAATCCTTGGCGAACAGATATGAGCCCCAAACGCGGACTTACGATTCGGCCACATGAGACCAGTGGGTTCGAATGAATAACGAATTCGAGATTATTACCGTTCAAGCACGATTCAGCAACTTTGTGGCCTGTTTAAACCTCTGGCGTGACAAACACGCATAAAAGAAACCTTTAAAGGTAAGATAAAAGCATAAGCGCATAAGATGGGCTTGATTCCATTTTGTGATGAAACCCGCGGGGTTCAAGGAGCAGGAAACGAAGAAGAAAGGTCATAAAACGAATAACGACATTTTGACTGTTAAGGAGCCTCGGCGAAGAAATTCGTAGCACATAAACCTTATCAGATGAATGTTTTACCGCAGTATTGCCAACGAACGGAATATTGTAGGTGCCTTTGAAGAAAGTAGTCTGTCCACAATACCTCTTAGCTGTGCCGTGAGAAACTAGTTAATAGAATGCTAAAACACTTACAGACCTATTCACTTCTTAAATGAAAAACTGTGATGATAATAATGATAAGTAACCGCTCTAATGCCGCATCGTGATCATTTTTTGGTTCTGAAAAGGCCCTCTGATTAGTTTACTGACAAACCATGAATAAAGTGGTTGGTTGCGCCAAGACAGTTAATATGCCCAATTAGGGTCAATTATTACTCCATTACCTAATGTGTATACAATAATAACAATGAATCTACAAGAGGCAAATATTGTACCTAAGACAGATCGGTCACCCAAGGGTCATTCAATCCATTGCTACCTGACGACTAAGGTAGAAAGGAGCTAATAGTTCAGAATGGTACCTCCAGGACGCACTGCGATCCCAGGCGCCGCGCTCGGAATGGACAACGAGTGGGCTTTTTTCTCTCCGTGAAACTAAACAAAAATTGAAAAATAGATAGGGTGCCTTAAGGCCCTCACGCCACACTAGCTCTTAAAAGTAAAGAGATTTGCCGGGTGGAGGGGGAAGACTGAAGGTAAAACGTTGATCGATGGGAGGTATTAAATTTGCAAACGAACTGGGCAAAATTCAGCTGTGCTGTTCTCATCCTATGCTCCTCTAAGAGAAAAAAGTTGTCTACATAATAATATCAAAAGCTGGCAAAGGGTAACAATGATACCATTCGTGTGCCTGTACTTAACGTCATCCAACGTGACGCTCTGTGAGTCATCCATACGTTGGATGACTCACAGAACCACCAAGATCGCTCGAGTCCACAAATTTTATTTTTTTACGGAGCTTGATGTAATGCCCCACTCAAACTCTAGAGATTGATGAATCGAGTGGGAAGAACCTGGACAAGAAGGGTTATTGCAAGGGAAACTGTTGAAATAGGATTCCTACGAGTTAAGAATAAGAAGCGAACTGTGTCAGATATGTGTTGAGCACGTCTCCAAATCCAGGATCCCAATTGCTCTCTCTCCCTCTCTCTCTCTCTCTCTCTCTCTCTCTCTCTCTCTCTCTCTCTCTCTCTCTCTCTCTCTCTCTCTCTCTCTCTCTCTCTCTCTCTCTCTCTCTCTCTCTCTCTCTCTCTCTCTCTCTCTCTCTCTCTCTCTCTCTCTCTCTCTCTCTCTCTCTCTCTCTCTCTCTCACCCCTAGATTATGACCGCTGGGGGCTCATTAAATGGGAGTTAGGAAACACACTACACAAGTGACCACACAAGTGACAACTTCTACACGCTATCTTTCATAAGGCGTTACCAAAGAAAGGCCTCTCTGAATTAAATTTCAACAGCATAAGGAAGCAATACTTATTTGCCAACCCCATTCCAATTGACGTCCCTTGCGTACAGCAAACGTTGTAATGTCAGTAAGTTCTCATTGCTAGCCGATGCACGGTATTCGCGCACGTTGCCCAAAATGTACGCAAGTTTATCTGTCCGGTTTGAAAATTAGACAAGAAAGCATCGTTCAAGCCATGACAATATAACAAAGCTTGTGAAGCCGCGGAGCCAGAAACGTTCATCTCTCATTGCAAATGCGTTTCAGTTCATTCGACAAAACTCTGAGCACGTTCGACGGATTGGGTGTTACCGACCAAACTACCTCGACGCTCTGTCAATTGACTGCTTCTCATTCAAACTAACTAAACGCCTGTAGGATTCAAATAAGGTAAACCCCGTTCGGCGTTGGCCTTTGTCAGAATGACAAACGCGCAGTTGGTTGGAATTTGTCGTGTCTATTCTGATAAACCTGCCATTAGTTATGTGGTAAACGACCGTAGAAAGCGATGGTCGAAAATTTTCCGTGACGCATCACACAACTTTCCTCCGACCTTCGTGCATTCAACAGTTGTTATCGCTCAAGCGACTAATCCAAATCATGTTGCGTAAACATAATCTAACGTTCCATATATAAACCCGTTGGGCTTAGGGTTATCGGTTTGCTATTACCCACGTACCTTTATGGACCCACCATTGCATAAGTGATTTATACGATGTTTTGGCGTTACAGGTAATCACAAGGAAAAATTTCAAATATCTGGTGCGTTGCAACACACAACTTTCCTTAGCTCTACGTCTATTCACTTTCTACATGGCTAATTCTATTTAATCAATTCATTTATCACTCAGTTAATTTGAACTTGGTCAAACAACGCTTTACGGCAGCAGAAAGCGGTAGCGCTTACAGTTCCGGAATTTATTGTGCTGCTCGTACTCATTGCAGGACCATTATGAGAAACTGGTACACAGATAACTAATGAGGCTGTAAACACGATTTTTTTAAAAAAGGGTAGTAATCACTTTTCCAGAGTTATTGTAAAATAACTGTTAGAACTGATAGTAAGCTAAACGGCAGTAGTTGAAATTCAGGAATTTCTGGAGTGAGCCCCATGTATTTCATGAGCGTTTTTAAACACTCACCGTTTAGGTATCGAATTGGGCTACAATACCAATTTTTTTTAAACATTCTACAAGAATTCCAGCGGAGTTTATAAGGAAAAAAACTGCTCGAAAAACGCTTTTGGTCGAAAATTTTGATAAATTATTGTGCTGCTCTCGTCATTTTCCCACGAATGAGAATTTTAAAGTATCATTGACTTATTGAGAGCTATCAATATAAACAATTTAATCAAAATCGTTAGAGCCGTTTTTGAGAAAAAAATTTGGTGTTTTGATCACTATGATAACTATAGTTAACTTTCGGTGGATTTTGTTCAAACCCTCATTTTGGCGTCCCATGGTGACCTGCGGGCGAGATATGAAGTTCGAGCTGATTTGGTATGATGGTTTTCTCTAACAATCGTTCACAGACACACAGACTGACACAGACCATTTTCCCAAATAGTGTTTTTCGGACTGAAACGTAAAGATCTGAAGAGAACTCAAAATTTTATTTTCAGCCGATTACATAACTTTCCTTTCAACTTCGTAGAGCAAGGAAAGTAAAAAAGTCCATTTTAGCGCAGTCGTTCGCTCGCTCGCATGATCAGAAAAATCAGGAGGTAGTCCAATAATATATGAAGACGGTTTAATAACGTTCACAAGATAATTAGAAGCAACTTCATTAATTCCGAAGCCTTAAGCGTTACCAGTTGCAAGTTCATTTACTGAATGAAAAACAGATTTGAATAGTAGCCAGAGTGACCAAAATTCGAAGAATATACATGGGGCTGAAAAAAGTTGTGCGCACCACGGTATATTTTCTTATTTCACGTGTGAATTATCGACAAAATCATGATGGAAAATACAATAAGCTGTTAACGGCGTAGAAACACAAGTAGTCAAGAGCAATGACAGAAATTCTGGAATTGAAACTAACTTTTTTCGCAGTGTTTCTCCTATATGTCATTAAAGGAGCTTGAATTATATGTCCAAGGATATTAGATGTAATCTTTTAATGTTCCATAATGCTCTTCTTTGTGACTGTTGGCTGTCATTTTGATTTTTCGTACTGATGTTCTTCTAATCAGGCTTCCTCTCGTCTGCCTTCACGCATTTCTCTTTCGTTTTGATGTTTTCTGTTTTGGTTTATTATTCATTCTGAATAATAACCCTATGTTTTAGGTCACGAAAAATTTTTTACAACCCCCTTCAAAATTTGATACTTTACGTTTCAAGACATGGAGATTCCAAATCCGGGCCGTTTTGTGCCTTTAACGAGGTCTAAAAAATTCGTTCTTTCGCCCAAAAATCCGATTTGGTATCTAGTTGTGCCCGCCATCTCGGCAATCCGATCGGACGAAGCCCGTGGTTGTAATGGGCAAAAAACGGTTAAAAAAATTAACGAAACGCAGTACAACGCGGGAGCTACAGCATTTCGTCGTTTGAACTCCCTCCCTCCCGCCCGTCTCATTAAAAAAGCAACCGCGCTCGAGGCGAGCGAGCGCGCCTCCTGCCACTCAACTCCCCTTTCGCCTTTCGCTTCGAGCGCCCCCGTTCCAATTTCTCCGACGTTTTGATTTTAATACGATTCAATTTCTTTAGATTCTTACGTTTCATTCTCATTTTGGTTTTTTTCATAGATTTTTGGTTAAATTTTGATATTAGTATTTAGCGTGTATGTTTTCATATTAAAATTCAGTTTTTTCTAGATACTTTTTTTTTGTTTATTTTAATATTACGATTCAGTTCTTTTCGACCTTTTTTTGGGTTTCATTATGATATTTTTCGATGCTGAATCGAACAGGATGGGTCTTGGAGCATTAATGCTAGGTCAAGCTGATTATCCGAATAATAAACCGTTGTGTAATAATTTGCAGGGTTTTTTTCTCGCTGCTTTCTGTCCGTTGACATAAATAGACAACTCTAGTCATTCTAATGTCGACTTCCTTCTTCAATGTAAGTGAGGATTTTCAATAATATGAGTTCTCTCGTGATTTATTATTCATTTTCAATATGCACCTATGTTTTCGGCAAGGGCATTTTTTACAACCCCTCACCCCACCCCACTCTCTCGCTCCCAATATTTGATACTTCACGTTTCAACGTACAGGGATTTCAAATCATCAGAAATGATATTCCGCCTTCCAGTCCATAATTTGCCTTGAACGTGGTTGGCTTGAAAACTTCATTTAAGCTCTCGGCAATTCAATCGGACGAAATTTATGATTGTTACGAGCACAAAATGGTTTAAAAAACGGAACAAAACGAAATTTGGGCAGTTTTATTGCAATCACGTTGTGGTTTGTATAGTTTCCTAGGTATTGTTCGATGCTGAGTCAAAAAATACGGGCGTCAGGTGCGTCATAATAGAAACCAGTGAAATCACATTGAATATAGTGAGGAGAATTTATTACCCGAAGGAACCTGTGAGGTAATAACGAAAGTATTGTACTTGGTAGGTGTTTTTATATTCGGAACCTACTTACGGATACTATTTGCAAACATAGTAATGAGATAATTGTATAGGTGGAATGATGATTTCGCGGCAGCACCACCAACTTTCGTATGGCGATCTTCCCAGCTTCAATCTTGAATCCATGCAGCACCATAATATTGTTGTGACACCTCGTTTTTCCGTTAGTTAGAACCCACGCTCTGCTCACGATTTTTGTGAACGAATTCCACCTTTACCACACAAAAACCTGACCACCTTTTATTTAAAGAAAGGAACCTGATGCAGTTTGTTCAGAATTTGAAAGCAATCTGATTTAATTTTCATTCTCGACATTACATACCACATAAGGTGGATTTACTATAAAAAAATTGAATCCTGACACGAGATCGGTTACAAAAATGACAGTAGAACATAATTATCGTCCAATTGCCTACAGTGGGAGCGAGCAGGCACAGGCAGAAACGGCAAATGAGTTGAGGCTTTCAGTTGCATATCAGGCGCACCGTGAATACACCCTCACTCAAGTTAAGTTTCAAACCTCCATTTTTAACAACATTTTAAAGTTTCTTCCGTTGTCGTTTTAGCTCGAAGTGTACTTAATGATTCATTGTTAGCTATAGAAGTAGTTAGTTATTCCTTCGTAATTCGCATACACCAAATGCCAAGAGCTCCTCGCACTCGTGAATATAACCTCTGGAGATCTTGAACGATTTGATTATTCATCTCGTCGTATTGAACGAGAGTCGTTGGACCCCCAGAAGTCCTGTCACGGAGGTTATTATTGCCCTCCAAGGTCTTCAACACATTGGCCGACAGCCGACGCTCAGTTCACACCAAGCAATTATTATTTGTTAAATACCCAACTTGTGACGCACAAAAGCGACTCGACGTTGTAAAAAAGAATGGAGTAATACTTTTTGAAGCGACGTTCTCATTTATGAGCAGATCTATTAAAAACCAGCACCATAAATGTGTTGGTGTGCAAATATGTGACGTAACGGTAACAAAAAGTCCTTGAATAGTAGATGATGTATTCCACAGCTAAGTCTATAGTGATTATAGCCTGACGCGACTGCGTGGCCACCGGACCTTCCCTTCCGTGGTTAACAATCCAAGTTCAACTTCGTGGTAGCGATATTCCTGGGAGTAGAGCCCGCCCTCTCATTCAATCGTGCCCGTAACAAATATACGAAAATCCTGCTGATTTTAACCAAACTCACACAGTGTCTCCAACTAGCATTATTCCATTCTTTAAATGTTTTTTTGACAGTTTGTTAAAATTAATACCAACCAAAATGTGCCAAAATTTGTGTTTTTCGTAGCTTTTCAAATACTCACAGATGACCGATTTTTTTCAACCTGCCAATACGTTTTCTAGCGACCTACACACTTTATTTTTTACAATTCTATAAAGAAATGAAAGAAGAAAATGAGAACTAGTGAACGTTGAACGATCGTTTTGTAGATTTTCTCGAAAATGGCTATGACGATGTCATCCTAACTTTAGGAACTAATTCGCATATTTCGTTCTGTATGGCAATTTCCGTGTGAATGCGTTGAACGGAGTTATGCGATCGCGTATACAGCAGGGGGAAAAGCGGGTGTAGCTAAGCATCAGATATTTTATTTTACAGTCTGCTATTCTTATAAATGGTGCATGATGGTTCACAATACGCTATGAAAAGAGGCAAATTTTCCCTGTAAAATGAATGTTTCCGTAGAATAACGACGTGACTCAAACGATATTTCCTTCCCCACTCTATTGACACTCAATCCCTTCTCAAGTGACCGTCCTTCCATTCTTGTCGGCCTCTCCTCCTTCTAACTCTCAAGTTATGTAAGTCCCCTTTGATGAGCGTTCGAACTCGATCTTTGAATTCATCGCGGCAACTTTGATTATAAACCGCCGCCCTCCCTAAATCTCAAAGTCTCTTTATAACCCCCCTCAAATTTCAGTTCGGCCATCAATCTCCAAAATCACGTCAACTTTAAATGAGAAACCACTTTTTATGCAGCTGGCTAGTGAAGTTGTAACTTTTTTTATTGAAAACTTGACAGGCCGTAAGATGATATTTTTGGGTTGTACTTAACCAGTACTCATCAACCATGCGGAAAACGTCTGCGCGTCGTCCTCAACCGTACAGGCAATAAAACGTACGGTGTGCACAACTTCCTTCGGCCCTGCTAATGTGACGATACGCTGCACGACGCGTTATCTTCGTTTATCGAGTCTCAACGGAAACGCTTATATCGTCCAAAACGTTGCCAGTAGTTATTTGAAAGCCTTCTGCCACTGATCAAAATCGTTAGTTTCCTTTTTGGGATATAGGAAAACAAATGCATCATCCACAAACAACCTTATTTTCTATCGCATTTTGTCTAATATTTCCGATCAATGCAACAGAAATAGTAGACACTCACTCAGGTTACACAGTTTGGCCTGCGTCATCCAACATTCTACAAAAACGCTTTTTTGCACATTTTGATTGAAGTCTCCGATCAACCAAAAATATTGTCCGATATGTAGAGAACAACACTGTTCATGACACCTTTTCAATCGTTAACGTCGCTTCCCTCTAAACGATTATAAGAAAATAGTTTTAGATTCACAGTTCGTTCTTCGTATTTCAACAGAAAAGTTTGTGCAGAATCTGAATTAGGTAGTTATGATGTGATTTCTAACGAAACCGTTAAAGCAATTTTTAAGAAAAACCCAAAAACTAATCTTTATACAACGTTTTGATAACAGTTAGACCACGGTACTGAGCAAGCACTGAGCAGGCAGTTCATGAGACTGCCACGTGTTTTTTTGGATGACCATGTTTCCTGTTATCAAGTGAAAACTGTGGAAGGTTAAAGTGGATTTTAATTGAAAAATTGCTGGGGTTGCTTCCAGTTTTAAGAGGAGCAATGTTAAATTCTCATAGTATGAATAAATTATTGTACTACCATCCTGAGTTTTCTCGGACTCTTCTCCTCGTGGTATGCGCTAAAATCGACTTTCTTTGATAATTAATATGAGTTCTCTTCATTTTAGACCGATTGAGAATTTTATGAAATTGTCCGCACAAGATTTAATAGAACTCGTAAAAGCTTCATTTGAGAGTAAAAATTAGAGCTTGGTTCACTATTCCGATTTTGCTCAACCAAACGGCTGATCCTGCACCCCCATTAGCGACACATCTGTCGAAATTGTGGTTTCACTATCACGGAAGCGCCTTGCAGCTCCTTTGTCATCCGCCAAACCCAGACCTGTGGTCATGTAGCCAGTTGCTCATGTGTCTTCACATGGGCGTATGTATAACGCTGGAGAAGCCGTATCATCTGCCGGGGAGTCTTTAATTCCTTTTTCTACCGGCTCTAACTATTTACTTGGGTAGCAAATTTCAAAGAACACCTGTGGCCACGTTTTTTGTCATAGCCTTCTTCACAAACTGGGCATTTGTCGCCCGCTGTTGTAGGAACACGTGGTTCCTTGTTTCCTTCACATTGGAGGAGCAAGATGTTTAGGGGGTCTGAGACGAAGAAGTGGAGTCGCCATGCCCCGTAAGTAGCTCGTCGAAAGGATTGGCTTAACCCACTAACTCCCAAAACGTTCGTAGATTTTTAACGTTTTTCCATCTCCCCCGCCATTTATCTAATGCCCATTCATCAAGCCGGGCAAGTTTTTGTTCGCTGTCTACACGAAGTTTGGCCCAGAATGAGTTAAGCTCCCTTTACACTCTCCACTCGTCCACCATACACTCAATGGCCAAAACAACGGGTAATTGACCAGTGATTCACAGATGTGTGAATCACACACACACACACACACACACACACACACACACACACACAAATTTGTGTTTTCAGGCGATACCCATTCATGGCGAGAGATAAAGAGGATCGATAATGAGTTTTTGTGACTTACCTACAAACACTCTTCGGATTAACGACAACAGCCAACGAAAAAATGAACGGTTCAGCAAGATTTTGAGCAAAACGTTTACCACATCTACGTACACCAAAAAATGAGATACTTTACTCGAATTCCCCTCGAAGCAACTCGTACGATTTTGACTAAACTCACAAGGTGTTTTTCACCAACGTTTCGATTTCAATAAACATTTCACTGATTGCACGAAGATACAGTGGCTGTATCCAAATTACCTAGAAGTAAAGAAAGTTTGCTCAAAATCTTGTGGTTTTTCCAAGGAAAAGACGAGAAACACCACGTTTTCAGCAGGTTCCGGACACTGTCTCTTTCTATGAACAAAAACAATGCACACTCTGATTTTCACGTCTCAAAAAGACAAACAAAATGAAAAAAGAACTAGCTCAACCTGTTCAGCCGTTCTCCAATAAAGTTGATCTTAGATCTGAACATGAGGGTACTGGTATAAGAGGCTTCTAAACGTAAGGATGTGATGGAAGCAACCGTTTTCCTCAGAATTTTCTTTGTTCAGAGCAAGCGTGTGATGGATTTGTCTGTGCGAAGAGCTTCTTTGGATTAGCCGCAAGTCTCAGGGCGTACTAGCAAGACTAGTGACAAGCTTTGGGCCTTTGACGCCTTTGAGTCAACTTTGCTGACCGTGTGAGGGGGCTCTTCCTACTATTTTCATCTGCCAGCAGCACAGGCTTGTACTGTTTGTGCATAGCGCCGCGAATTTTGTAAGTAAACCTCCCCTCGCCTATGCAGCACCGCCTTCAGTCGAGCAATGGGAAAATTATCAGGCTCGTCAATTACTTTATTATTAAATTTCGTCTGCTCGTGGATCCAATTTAGCCAAATCACGTTTCTCTTCCCTAGGGCCCCAAACCTCATTGTTCTGAAATATGGATCTATCTGAACTTTGCCACGGTTTGAAAAGGATTCTGAACCATTCTTTTACGTTAGCCAGGCGCTTCAGGCTGTGCACGAACTGTCGAAAATCTTCGTTGTGTAAGTACGTGAGAAGGAGAGTCATGAAAACAACGTAGATAATGGTTGTGATGAGGGCTATGACGACTACGTATGGACAAACAGTTCTGGATCTGCGCAGAAACTTGCCCCTTTTCTGAAAAAAAAGAGCCGCGAGTGAAAATGATACTTTACTAATAATTCCGCAATTATAATGGTTTTAGGCTGGAATCTTTTCAGAAGGCAAGTGCAGGCAATTTCTTCTAGACCAGTTCATTCATTATCCTATAAAGATGTTTCATTTAGCAATGAACTTGATCAGACCCCATCACCAATAAATAGGCGCACTTCACTCTGTAGAATCTCTAGAAGAGCACAGTACTGGTTTAACAAGAGCGAAGATGGTTCAGCCTCATATTATTCTAGTGAGTTGTCGCCGTTGGCTCAGACGCTAGGCGTTTTCCTCGACTTCAGCTCGATGGACCCTCATTGGTTGGGGATATCTACCAATAATAACTCGTTGGCCTGGTTTCAGTTTAGGTTATCGAAATCTTAACTCGTTAAAGTGACCGGCTTAGTGACTGAATTCTCTCGGTTTCCGATGTCACTCAAGTCAGTGAAATCTCTTTATTCTACAAAAATTGAGTGTCACGTAAAATCTGTTTCCTGTTGGTTCTCTCACGCCAATTTCTTACGAAACACCCTCCTTCGATCTCTCTCCCAGTACGTTTCTTGATTTCAAGAGATAGGGTTAGATGAAACGGGTGGTGATGGCGGTGAATGGGGAATGTGCCGAGTGAGAGAGAACTGTATTAGACACAACGAATATTGATTGTTTCCGTGATGACTAGAGATTCGCGAGAGAGTTCCAAGTGTTGTTCGAAAGATATCTAGTTAAATTCGTTAGGTCACAGTAGATTTACGAAATAATTCCGACTAATAAGTAACCACAGAGACTGAGAGTCTACGCGACACTTACTGGTATACATTTCAGGATATTCGAACTGTTGTGAGCACAAACAAAAACACTGCAAATTATTACACAACAGTTTATTATTCCCATGAACAGCTTGATCTAGTATTACTGCTCCGAGACCCATTCCATTCGATTCAGCATCGAAAAATACTAGTAAACTAAAGTTAACGTACCTGTTAGGTGAGTCCGTCTCCTCTGGCTTGTGAGTTACTGTGGGCAAGCGCTTTCGATGTAAAGACATCATCGTCTGGCCGTTTAGTCAGTACTGGAGTCAGTCAGTTGGTCGTGGTCTTTATATACAAAGAGAAAGTCTGACTGAAACTGACTTCAGTACTGACTAAACGGCCAGACGATGATGTCTTTACATCGAAAGCGCTTGCCCACAGTAACTCACAAGCCAGAGGAGACGGACTCACCTAACAGGTACGTTAACTTTAGTATTTGCCTACTGGCGGACACAACCCAATTTCTTTAATACCTAACACAGCCAGTCCGGCTAAGGTACTACTAACAAGACTGACCAACAAGACCTCTCCCCCCCCTTCCCCAACGCTCCATCACTCCCTTCACCTTTCTCTTTGTATATAAAGACCACGACCAACTGACTGACTCCAGTACTGACTAAACGGCCAGACGATGATGTCTTTACATCGAAAGCGCTTGCCCACAGTAACTCACAAGCCAGAGGAGACGGACTCACCTAACAGGTACGTTAACTTTAGTATTTGCCTACTGGCGGACACAACCCAATTTCTTTAATACTAGTAAACCATACGAAACTTGACCTGACTACAATGGAACCACAGAAACGAAATATTCCCCCAGCGCCAGGCGCCCGTAAACGTCTGTAGGCATTTAGAATCCGATGTAGGGGTGTGCAGAGGAAGTGGCTCTAACCTTCCTCCGCCCCGTCGGACAAAAAGAGTCGGGGGAACCTCGAACCGAGTGAACCCTCGGCAATTGACTTTGGCTCACTATAATTACTGTAATTTCCCTATACGCAGTTGTACACGTCTGATACTCATTCCATTCCACCCAGGATGTAGAAATACCTTGAAAACGATACGAAACACGGCGTATTTGCGATTATACTGTGTTTTGTCAATTTTTTAACAATTTTTGTCCATAACAACCATGGGCTTCGTCCGATTGTATTGCCAAGATGGCGGGCACAACTAGACACCAAATGGGATTTTTGTGCGAAAGAACGGATTTTTTGGACCACGGTACAAAAGGCACAAAACGCCCCGGACGGGTGACGGCGGAAGGTGGACGGCGGCCGGGGGATAGCAGACGGCGGACGGACATTGCAGATTTGGAATCCCCATTTCTTGAAACGTAAAGTATCAAATTTTGAGGGGGGGGGGGGGGTTGTAAAAAATGTTTCGTGACCGAAAACATAGGGTTATTATTCAGAATAATAAACCAAAATTGTCACTGTATGAGTTCTGGCGCGGATTGCCTATAAGGAGGAGGCAAAGTGAAGGACAAGATGTGTTAAAACGGAAGGGGGATACAGGAGAAGCCATCAAAGGCTCAAGTGTGGAAATGTTCGTCTGCTTTGGAAATACCAATCCTTGCGTTTAGCAGGGCTCTGGATACTGAAGTAAGAAGTAGATTGACTTGGATGGTTTAGAGTTACGGATTACCACGGAAAGTTCGATGGGCGATCAGTTTAATACCACTTCCAATGCATTCTCATTGGGACTCTAGACAAACATATACCAGCTATTTATTCGATTGGAAGTATGAGATGCCTAGGTACATATATTTGTGGCCAATACTTGCATGTTTCTCAGCAGTTAAGGAGGAATCGCTTGTTTGGTTGATACATTTTAACTAATGTAAGCACATCGGCACATAATATCTTTCAAATAAGGTAGCAAAAAAGCGTGTGGGTTAAGGGGGTGGGGGGTAGTGCTCCGTTCTATGAAGAGAAAATAAAATAACGAGTTTGCAGAAACTATTCAATCATACCACCTTCTAAATGACGTATTTTTTCTATTAAGTGCGCTCCATTCTCCACAACGTTCATTCATGTCTGTGCGGCCAAGTTTCCAAGCGTTTCTATACAACTCTTGTTCCGCAGACCCGCATCGTTCTGCAGATAAATGCTCTTCATTATCCTTCACCAGTATGAACTTCTTGTGATATTTCCGAGATATCTACCTCAGTTTCGCCGGCTGTTTGTCGTGTGACGGCAAGGAAAACCCACTCGGGATCGTTCGTGTAGGCTTAAAAGCGTCGCCGTCTCTAACTTACAATGAGCCCACGGTTCTACGTACGTGTGCCGCCGTTAAAATGATAAAAGTTTTCATTAGAACCTTCCTCAGTTAAGACCCTCCCGACAAATTTCATTTGTTGAAGCTGAACCCTTCCGCCCCATTTCTCGTAATGCCGTAATGAAAGTGAGCTTTGATATTTATCATCATGAGATGACTCCCCGGGGAGATTTATTTCTAATCCGAGAGTTAGATTGAATCCGCTTTCAGCTAAAGTTGAATGAAATAGCGGGTTATTGGTGTACTGGGACTTAGATGTTCCCGCATTAATTATCTTGTTTTTTCAATATCCCTTTATCAAGCCCATTTCATTAGCGTCATACCTTACTGATGCACACAAAAGAGCCAACAAACGCAACAAATAAAGCAATTAATTATCTTTTAAATGAAGAAGGGCAGGGTCCAGTTGATAACAGAACGGGCAGTTTACCACGAAAGAACATAATTAGAGCGAGTACCGAATATAGGATTTAAATACCACTGTCTGGAAACTACTGGAAATAAATGGATAAACCTCGAGGCCAGACCCCGAGAAGCTTGAATGCCAGAACCAATCTATCTTGATTCGTTCACTTCGTCCTAAATCCTCGTGTTTTCCTTCAAATGGTCAGTGAGCGGTTAAACCCTAAAAAGAAAAAAAAAACCTCCCCACTCACATCCAGCAGTTTTCTTTCTTTGGGAAGGAGTGCTCGCTCTCGTAAATATCTAGCCACCCCACATTCCTCCGTTGGCTTAGCGATTTTTATAGCTCTAGTAACTAACCGAATCTATTTTTCATTTATATGAAAGTCAAGAAACCTAGCCCGGCGTTCTACGTAAATATGGCGGAGCTTATAGAACCGGAATTTATTGAGTTGCTACGATTTATGTCACTACATTGAGTGGCCGTTACAAAGGTAATTTATGAGATTATCCAGGTAATATTCTTAAAATGTGTCGTGCTTAAAATTCCGTAATTATAGGGAAAATTAAAAAAAAAATTTAGACAAAGAAACGAGAATAGTTAGAATTCCGAAATTTCGCAGAATGTCCCCAGTTGCCTCATGACTGTTAGTAAACTACCTGCTCGTACGTAACGAGTTGGAATACCAACTCCATTTTATCAAAACTTTTAAGGAAATGTATAGAAATTTATAATCGCCGAAATTTTCGATATGTATTTTGCTGCCCTCCTCATCTTCCCAGAGATGACAATTTCAACGTTCACACTATTTGTGGCTGTTCACACAAACAATTTAAATAAAACCGTGCAAGCCGTTTTTCCCGAAATGAAATGTCCAGGTTTTGATCACCACAATTTCGCTCCAACCCTTGTTTTGGCGTGGCATGTTGATTTGTACCCTTCAAGTCAAATTTGAGGTGATTCTGTTCAAAAGAGACAAAAACCAAAAGATCGATCGTTCAAGATGGATTTATAGTGGCACTCATGATGGAGCCTAATTGATAAAACCGACGTACCTTTAACACATTCATGTGTGAAAGCTCATTTTTCTCAGTTTTTATCTCTTCACATGAATTTCCTCGCGACGATGAAAATCGTAATTTGGTTCAACCGACCACGCACACACAGACCATTTCCTCAAATGGCGTTTTCCGGACCCTGGCTGGTATTTGTCGAAATCAGTAAAAAATATCGTGTGCGATGCAACACAAAACTTTCCTTAGCTCCACGTCAATTCACTTTGTACATGGCTAATTCTATTTAATCAATTCATTAATCACTCAGTTAATTTGAACTTGGTCAAACAACGCTTTACGGCAGCAGGAAACGGTGGCGCCTACAGTACCGGAATTTATTGTGCTGCTCGTACTCATTGCAGCACCATTATTGAGCAATTGGTACACAGATAATTAATGAGGCTGTAAACACAAATTTTTTGAAGAAGGATAGTAATTACTTTTGCAGAGTTATTGGGTAAACACTTTTAGAACTGGTAGTAAGCAAAACGGCAGTAGTTGAAATTCAGGAATTTCTGGAGTAACCCCCATGTATCTCATGAGCGTTTTTAAACACTCACCCTTTAGGTATTAGATTGGACTACAATACTAATTATTTTTAACATTCTACAAAATTCCTACGGAGTTTATAAGGAAAAAACTGCGCTAAAAACGCCTTTTGTCGCAAATTTTGATAATTTATTGTGCTGCTCTCGTCATTTTCTCACGAATGGGAATTTTATGGTATAATAGTCTTATGAAGAGCTATCAATATAAGAAATTTAATCAAAATCGTTACAGCCATTTTTGAGAAAAAAAAATATTTGGTGTTATGATCACCATGATAACTATGGTTAACTTTCAGTGGATTTTGCTCATGCCCTTATTTTGGTGTCCTATGGTAACCTGCTAGTTAGATATCAAGTTTTAGTGGATTTGGTATGGTGGTTTTCTCTAAAAATTGTTGTGGGTCTGAAACGTAAAGATCTGAAGAGAACTCAAAATTTTTTTTCAGCCGATTACGTAACTTTCCCACTTAACCACAACTTAATAACCACATATCTGAAGTAAACTCTCTCAATGATGAAATGTAGTGTCTCCCCCAGCACTCGTGAAGTCGTCGAAGACAAACGTTGACATGTAAACTTAGTATTTTTTGAATTTGGGCAGTTCAATTTTACGGCGTTGAAATGCAAATATTTGTAGTGCTCAACTCATGGAATTTGATAAAATGGCTACGGGAAGGTTAATTGTTGCCTGTAAGTGGTGGAGTGAGTCACTTTGAAAGTTGCAGGTACACTTCGAGACGTCGGAAAGAATGTAGAACACGACCCCCTGAGCTTTTGAACGCCAAGAGTCCAATGAATGCCGAATAATGAACGAACTACCCACATTTAAAGAATTACTAGGATATAACCACCAAAGAGGGGTTGCATTTATGTGTGCGGTTCCACGTTAAGTGAGGTCAACAACTCCCTCATTAATTTATCCCGTTGAATTTCGATGTCTAGAACGGAAAGATTAATCCGAAATGGGCAATGTCCATCCTCTAAGGAGATTCCCCATTTCAATAACAAACGCGTTCTTTCTGTCCTCGGCAAAGTGGAATGACGTTAATACGATTGAAAGTAAACGTTAGTTCAGATCGTGTCGATTGGTTCTGAGTGACAGACGTCAATATCGCTCATGAGGAACAAGTAGAGCAGAACAAAACATTGTACTATCCAGTGAGCTGCTCAAGATCTCAAGTGTCGAGTTCATTTCAAACCCGCGAACTCACTTCGTTCTCATCCAATAGCATCTATTACGAAAAACCCCGTTTTAAGAATGACGTCAAAATCATCAGATGAATTGCGACATGGTTCAGGTCACGCATATGTACAGAAACATCTGGTCAGAGTCATCAAATTTGGTAACTTTCCTTAGCTCCGAGCACATTTAGCGGTTCTAATCGTTCTAGCAACTAATCTACCTACATTTTTGCTCAGTTTATACAACCTTAACTACCTTGAGTACCAATACAGAAAGTGTTTACGCTAAATATCCAAACAAGTGCCAACTGTAAGAAATGCTAGTAAAGGAAACAGTAATGGTTTGGATTTCGGAATTACTGGAGTCCTTGCTAGTTATATTGAGGACGTTACTAACCTCTCACTTGATAGCCACTTTATTTCATAGCCGTTTGGAGTTTTTCGACGCAAGCTCCTTTTGTCATATGAAAACTCTTGCTGGAATCACGTGAGGTCGGATTTATAGAGAAAAAACGGCTTTAAACACAATTTTCTTGGAAATATTTGATATTTTATTGAGCTTGTCATTTTTCCTTCGACGAAAATACTATATTGTGGTCCTGACCGAGACTTTTGATTAAAAAATTTTATTCAAAACCGTTTGAGCATTTTTCGAGTTAAAACATTTTGTGTTTTGGTTACTATTATAACTTTGGATTATTTAGAACCAGTTTTGCTCATATTTTGGCGTCTCATGTTGACTAGTAGGCTATATGAAATCTGAGCCGATTTGGCTGAGGCGTTAGCAATCGATATTCACTTGGCAAAAATATTTTGAGAGTCTAATGTGAATCCCCACAACTGGGTTTGTTGAAATTTTAACAAAAAACGCCTCTTGTTTCTATGAGTTATTTCTATATATTCTGAACTTCCTTTCATTAACCATATTTTCTGAGGTTCATATAGAAAACAAGGAAAGTAAAAAAACTTGTTTATTGGTTAGTAGCAGAGTCGATGTAAGTTTATTCAAAGTCCTTGCAGCTGTTTTCGAGAAAAACGTCTATACACCTGTAGATGTGGTGTCCCCGAGCCTTTTTCTCGTCAACGAAAACTGCCTCATAACCTCATTTTCGTGCCTCTCCGAAACAGAAGGAAGGAAACAAAAATAACGAGCTGAATCCGTTCTCCGTTCTCCCCCACAGTTGACAATACACAGACGCGTAAACACAAAACGCGCCGAAATTAGGTTCTTTCGATTCTTGCGACCTCAAGAAAAGTCGACTTTTTTTTCGCGACCGAATCCCTTCCTTTGGTCTTTGCGTAGCGAAAAGTAGGAAGGACGTAATGAAAGTTGAAAATAAGTTTCGAACGTCTTGGAACGAAGTTAGCGGTTTGTGCGAGCGTAGTCGACATGGCGAAGGGACGGCTCAAGCTAAGATTGAGCTCGTTATTTCTTCGTTATGTTCGTTATTTTTCTGAGGCGAGAAAATAGGATTGTGTGGGAGCTCAAAGTACGAAAATCGCGGGTTTCTCGAACGTACCTCACAAGCGGCTTTATTAATTTGGATTAAGTCAGCGATATCAACAATATTCTACTGATGAGCTATAATATTCTGTTAGCGGATAAAATTGTTCGCGATAAATACCGATTGTTTCTTTTGAACACCGCGTAGGAAGAAACTTTTTAAAACTTTTGAAAAACCGGCACCAGCTGTTTGCAGGAAAGGCAGAGAATCAACCCCAGGGGTGTCAAACTCAATTTTGCTGAGGGCTACATATTAAATTTAAGGTGTGTAGGTGGGGCACTTAGAAAATATACTGAATTATTACATTTGATTTATTTAAATGCATGTATAGTATGGTTGTTAAACACCATTTAAAAGCTATAAAAGAGGGTAATTATTTTTGAGCTGGAGGATCCAGATACTTTACTTATTTTATTTTTAACAAGCTCATTGGTGTTAGGTATCATATTCGTTGAAACTATTTTTAGAATGGATTGTAAACGTTCATTTGTAAGTCTTGTGCGATGTTTGTTCTTATTTATTTTCATCTCTGAAAACATCTATTCACATAAATAGGTGATACCGAACATTAATGCGCGCTGCATGCCTTTTAATTACTTTCCGCTACCCGAAGGAAAGGAAAGTATAGTAATCGTGTCAAAAAAAACATTTGGGTTTTACGTTTCAGACCCTACTGAGTCTAAAAAACCTAATTTCGGCGCGTGGTCCGTGTGTGTGTGTGTGTGTGTGTGTGTGTGTGTGTCTGTAGTTCGATTTGCGGGAGAACGGCTGATTCGATTGAGCTACTTCTTTTTTTGTTTTGTTCGTTATTTTTTGTAGGCACCAAAATGAGGTTATGGACGATTTCGGCCGGTGAGAAGGGGTGTGGGGAGATGAAAATGTACCAAAAACTAGTGTTTTTCGAATTTTTCTCAAAAACAGCGCTAACGATTTTGATAACTTTCATAGTATCTTCTACTAATCAATACCTAACTTTTCTTCTCCATACATATCTCCATGAAAATACGGTGAACGGAGATATAGGCCAATGAAGTAAAAATAGGTTTTTTACGCTTTTTGGCAAAATGGCTTCAACGATTATCACCAAACTTTCAAGGTGTTTTCAAAAAGTTGATACCTACATATTGTTCTCAATAAATGTTCCTCTGACAGTCCACTGAACAGAGATAAAAATCAAAATGTGTCTAAAATAACGTTTTTTCGACCATTTCCGTAAATTCCAGGGTAACTTCTTCACCAGATGTGATAAATCCTAATGGAGTGACTTATAGTCACACACACCAACATTTCGTTTCGTATAATTATTTCTGTATATATATGTTGAACGGAGATATAGACCAAGTTAACACGGAAAAGGAGATTTGTCGAATATTAATTTATCGGTATTCCAATTTTATCAAAAACGACCCTAACGATTACGATCAAACTTACAGAGTACTCTCAGCTAACTAGTCCTTACATTTTGTTCCGCGTAAATGTTCATGTAAAAATGCGTTGAACGAAGTGATAGCACCCGCATATGTAGCTGGTGTTCGAAATTACGGGGGTGGCGGAAAGTTGTGTGTTGCTACGCACCAGATGCTTCTCGGTAGTTTTCCAAACTCGTGAAGTATTGTGTTAGGAACTCGAATCGCCAGCTCCGATTTCACATCCACCATACCACACTTTCCCGATACCGCTATTTATTGTTTACTTTCCATTATCAGTTATCAACAGTTATGCCAACAGCGCTGTTCCCAGCAGCAACTACCGCCCACCACTGAAAGGAACCAGGTTGTAACCTCTTCCGTTTTTTATTATTATTAAATTTTTCTATCTATCGTTATATTCTTCAACTACCATCAACTTTTTTTGCGTCCTCGTGTGTGCTGTCTCCTTTTCGTCACCGAACTGACTTTAACCGTTTTGTTTTGCATCGTTTACGGCATTTTATACGCCGCTCATCGCCTCTAGTTCGGATTCTCACCACCATTCAGACGTGTTAGACAGTGACTCCCGAACATCCAACAGGGAAGACACCGGAACGGGCTTGAACGAATTTGCGCGCTCTCTCAGCGTTCCCCAACTCGTGATTCCGCGTAGGACTTATACAAGTACCAGATCTTTTCTTTTCCATTTTGTGTTTCCCCAACCGTTAATTGTGAATAAACTCTTTAAACTCCCCTGTCGCCCTTTGTAGCTGTATCCGGTTGTTTAAATCAAAATTCACCATATCTTACACCCATCACACGTTATTTTCTGAAGCTGGTAAGCTGTGCGGGGTTATAGCCAATGTTAAACGGCAGGCCCAGAGCATACTCAAACATATTGCGTATAAAATGTAAGAGCGTCTTTAAATTTATCTTGCAACATATTGACCGATTGAAGATCTATCAACTCTATTTGAAAATAAAATGGTGCCTGTAAAGTTTCAAGATTGAATGGAATGTTGAAAATTGGGAATTCCATTTCATAGATGTCATGGAAGCAAAGAATATTGATTAATTATTTTTGTTGGTTTACTGTGCCAAATGATTTTAAGTGAGGGAAATAATCGAAAGTTTGAATTTCGAAGGCTCGGGTACATGTTAGTGACAATCTGATTTTCACACTTTACATGCGTATGAGTCAATTGTTTATTCATATCTACCAAAAAGGTGCAATTAACCTACCAGCCGTTGTCGTAATCAATCGGGTTGCCTTTTTTTTAACACGAAAGCTTGAATAGGAAACCCAAAAGTGAATATCCAGAGCGAGTCCAGACACAACTTTGTTCACCCTCGAAATCCAGGTAATGCACAAAACCTTTCTAAAACTACTCTTCAACTGCGCCAACGAACTTCGATGAAATCGTTTAGTCTTCTGCTAAATGCAGTGTGCGCATCGCGTAATTTCTAGAAAACATGATTCTTCTTTGTGCGACACATTGCGATTGCTGGCCGTATCTTTGGCATGACTGATCTACGGAGTACCTTCATACGGTTCCCTACGAATAATCCGTTGAACTATCGTTGATCGAACTCGGAAAGTGTCCTACAATGAATTTCTACATTTGATTCTCGATACGTACGTGTTTCCATAGAACATTGTTAAACGCACTAAATTGGTCGTGAGCTAAACGTGATGAAGTGGTAAAAATTTGAATTACTTAATATCTGGTTCCGCTAATGTCCGCTTTATATATTATATTTCCACTATTACCATTAGACCCTCATTTATCTACTGATGTTGACCTACTTGGTAACACCTTTGTAACTCGTATCAGTGAAAATATTATTACGATTTTGTTGAAAGTACATTGTATAGCGTTTGTGCAGGATTTCGAGGGTGAACAAACTTGTGTCTGGACTCGCTCTGGATATTCACTTTTGGGTTGATGCTCGGAAACACTCAGCATCTTATAAACACGATGATAAAAACGGATATTCTGAGAATTTCGCTATTTGGAAACGGGGCCGGAATCCCACACATTCATATCGCTGCTTTTGTGACCATTCACTTTTCTCGGATTAGCCAGCGGTTACTTTTTGTTGAGGTTATGTGAGTTCGCAGAGTGCTCGTGGATAGGAATCAACGAGAGCAGTAAAATTAGTGTTGGTGTTAGTGGAAATTAGTTGAGCTCCTAGGCGGTACCACGGTCTTGCTCCCGAAACAACATTATTCTTCCCAACCCCAGCACCTACGTCAAGGCACTGCAGTATTCAAGTTCTGACTGTGAGGAGCAAGGGCTACATAAGTCACAACCTTACCCTTCAGAAGGCTAAAGGAACGAAGATAAATCAGGTTGGTTGGCACTATTTACCACACTGCGCTACTTTGTTTATCTTCCAATCTTCTTCTTCTACTGTAAAGGAGTAAAATCTATCCCACCAGATGAACCACTGGAGAGATTTCGGGTCAGTCAGACTAAGAGCGGATGTATGTCACAGTGTATTTCAATCACCTATCGTGATCGGAGAGATGGTTGCAATGGTTGCAATTTGTGAGCCCCACGGAAAAATAAAAGCGTGGAGGCGAAACTATGAGTATTGCATGCCACTAATAATATTAGCAACAAGTGCTTAGAAGCGACAGTGGTTCTAATTGCGCTTTAAAGCCCCTTGAATACTTCCCAGGAATTTAAAAATCCCTAATTGATTATTTCTTGTGGAAGATTAATCTGTAACGGCTCACGGAAGCAGTGATTGTAATAACCTACGGAGTCTTGAGAACGTAGCTCGAGGAATGGAGTGAGTAGTACGTACCCTGCTGCTCATCCCGGCACTCGAGAAGTCCACATAATCCGGAAATCCTCTCACCGTCGACTCAGACCGCGTTTCAAATGCTCTCGTTCTTTTGAGAGCCACATCTTTCAAAGTACGGTTCATTTCTTTGAATTGTTTGGAGTTCGTTTCGAACGAATTAAAGAAGGGTTGGCAAGATGTAGAGAAAACGAAATAATCAAAATTGTATGTCGTTCACGACGAGACCACAAGCCAATGTTATTCGTAACTACGCTATATTTCTTAATTATTGAACATCAAGACAACGCTATATAGCATCGACATAATAGTGGATTCACTAATCACATTCCATCCTGACTGAGCTTTTCTAAAGAACGACATTTTGCATTTTGACGTGGATAAACCTCACGGCCGGAGGTGAGTCAAAAATACGCGACACGCGAAGAAAATGGCATGTTTTTTCACTGTCAACAGAAATGTTCGTTCATTATGAACGGAATTAACGCAAAATAATTTCTAGAAAAGATAGTTGAATATCGGGACGTTCTGGTTCGCAGTATGAAATGTTCCAAGCGGGGAATTAGGTTTGACGGCAAAGGAAGATCGTTCAATTTCACGAATTCAATCATTGCTGCTTCAACTTCGAAGTTCGGCCTCTCTGTTTTAATCTGGAGTTGGCAGAACGTGTTTCTGGTAAAATAACGGCGAGTTACCAGCTGGCGCTTCAAAGTTTGCGCTGCGATGCCGAGAGACGCCGTATGTGGAGTACTCCTCGCCTTCCCTCGAATCCTCTAAATGTGAAGCCTTTTTCATTTCTTCTCGTTCGTAACTTCTTCCTAGAAATGGGCAGCTATTCACTTACGGCCTAGCGTTGAATTCTAATAGAAATATCTGGAGCGACGCATCACCAAAATCCCCTCATCGAAACGTGCGTTGAGCAATATCTACTGCCCTCGGTGCTGCCAAGTAGAAAGGGAAGTTATATAATTGACTGAAAAAATAATCTTGAGTTCTCTACCAATCTTTACGTTTTAAGGTCTACTGAGTCCTAAAAACACTATTTGCGAAAATGGTTTGCAGGTATGTTTGAACGCGATTGAGCGGAAATGGCTGAGCTAAATCACCTCAACCTTGATACCAAGTCCGTAGGTTACGAGACGTTAATAACTTACTAACCATTAACTTACTAATTCATCAAAACACTACTTTTTTCCCTCAAAATGATTGTAACGAGTACGATTAAATTATTTGTAGTGCCTTGGGGAAAATGACGAGAGCAGCCCCATAACGTAACAAACACGACGTAAATCTATTTCAGCGCAGTTTTGGTTTATTATTCATTCTGAATAATAACCCTATGTTTTTGGTCACGAAAATATTTTTACAACCCCCCCCCTCAACATTTGATTCTTTACGTTTCAAGACATGGGGATTCCAAATCTGCAATGTCCGTCCGCCGTCCCCCATCCCCCGTCACCCGTCGCCCATCTGCCATCCCCTGTCCGTTTTGTGCCTTTAACGTGGTCTAAAAAATTCGTTCTTTTGCACGAAAATTCCATTTGGTATCTAGTTGTGCCAGCCATCTCGGCAATCCGATCGAACGAAGCTCATGGTTGTTATGGACAAAAAGTGGTTAACAAAATTAACGAAACACAGTATAATCGCAAATACGCTGTGTTTCGTATTAATTTCAAGGTATTTTTACATCCTGGGTCGAATGGAATGAGTATCAGACGTTTACAACTGCGTATAGGGAAATTACAGTAATTATTAGAGTCAACTAATTGCAAGAACTCGCGGGAACTACAGCGGAAGTCAACGTTTCGTCGTTTGTCCTCCCTCCCTCCCTCCTGTCTCATCGAAACCACCCGCCCACTCACCTCGTGTCAATTGTCGAGGGTTCGCTGGAAGTCCCCGTCCCAATTTCCCCGACTCTTTTTGCCCGACGGGGCCCCGGGGGCCCGTTAGGGCCACTTCCTCCGCACACCCCTACATCGGATCATAAATGCCTACAGAAGTTTACGGGCGCCTGGCGCCGGGGGCATATTTAGTTTCTGTAGTTCCATTGTAGTCAGTTCATGTTTCGTATGGTTTACTAGTATTTTTTGATGCTGAATCGAATGGAATGGGTCTCGGAGAACTAATACTAGGTCAAGCTGTTCATGAGAATAATAAACCATTGTGTAATAATTTGAAGGGTTTTTTACTTTCCTTGGCTCAACGGAATAGAATGGAAAGTTATGTAAACGATGCTAGCCAAGTTTTTCACGTATAAACTTCACCCAAATGTTATTAGAATGTTCGGAAAAATTTAAACAGTAGTTTAATAAAGTGTTTATTATAAGTGATTATTTATATATATTATTTATGTGATTATCATCGTTCTTAAAAAATGATTTTTACACATCATTAGTTTTCCGGTTACTGATTGCTCAATAATGGTCATGGCACAAGTACTAGCGCCACAATAAATTCCGGAGCTACACGCGCTTATCACATTCCACCACCATGAAGTGACGTTTGACTGAGTTCAAATGAAATGAGTGAAAAACGAATTGAATTAGGACCTAAAGCCGTGAAAACCATGGAATTTACGCTGAGAAAACTCGTGTGATGTGTCGCGACTGATATTTGGACATAGCTTTGATTATAATTATTAACAATGGCTAGCCCTCAGCTGAGATAGCTCAGCACTGCGATGGATGTACCAAAATGAATGCACAGAAATTCTCCGAAAATGAATTACCATGAAAAAACTGTAACTGGCTGCAGTAATTTATAACCGCCGCCTACGATCGAATTAAGTTTGTTGCAGTGGGTTTCTTGCCGGTACATTCCACAACAGCCAACTCATAATTAATTAATCCGTACCGAGTATAATAGGCACCTCCCGTTCACTGGTCACCAGTTAATAACAAACAACTTCACGGGTAAACCCGGGTTTGTCGTAATTGAGCTATACCCGCGATAACAAGTTTCCTCCTTTGACGGTTCACAATTAGCAACTGCCTAATTCGATTTCCCATCATTTATAGGGCCTGCAATGATAGATCTTCGTCCCTTCATTGTTCATAGTAAAACCTCGTCGTCCATTCAATTTTCGTTAGTACACTATTATTTTCTTGTTTTGTGTGCTGACAACGTTTCGAGATCTTTTTTCTCAGCTGTACGAAGGAGAAAGGAAAGTTATGTAATCAGATCTTTACATTTCAAGTGTCACACCCGTGTAACATGGTGGTGGTAGGTAAGAGTCCGAAAAACGCAATTTAGGTTGGTTTGTGCGTATTGAGAGAAAACGGCAGGACTAAATCCGGTGGTTTCGGCCCACCGGTGGCAATGAGACGTAAAATAATGGAATGAGCATGAACTATAATTATCACGGTGATCAAAACACTAACACCGCCAGAAATTGGGAAATTCCAACCTCGGCCGTTTCACTCATTACCATTTCACTCAGTTTTGACCCGATAACTCCAAAATAATAAGCGTTATCATTCTCAAAAAATTACGTACTCGGTCTCAAAAATCTCTCGTACACTGGTTGCTCAATAATTGTCGTGGAACGAGTCGGAGCGACTCTATAGATTCCGGAACCTTCAGCGCTTGTTCCATGAGGTATTAAACTAGCTGGAGGGCAGTCATTTGCTGAATGCCTGTGGTGCGAAGGAAAGTTGCGTGATGCGTCGCACGTGTGAAGGATATAGCCTCCGCCTCTTAGTGCTCTCGGCCAAGCAGCGGAAAAGCGCCGGGAAGGGCAAGCGGCTTAATCGTGAGGAGTTAAGGTCCATTTTTCATTCTGATTCTTCGCGCGCACTACATTAATCGAGCCTCTCCCCCTTATCAGCCAGTGGTTCTAAGTTTAGTCTCTTCCCCTCACGCTTGAATATTTGTGGAGCGAATCCCTGTTTAATAACCCCTTGTCCTGCTATGGTCTTTACTCACGATCCAAGCGTATTAGGTTACTTTGATTAAATATTGAAAGGAGTTCGATTCATTTATTTAATTTCTATTTATTTAATTAAATTCAAAGTGGGTCTCGTCGGGGGGAACTGCATTCATATTAACGTGGTCACACGTGTTACGTTCGAAACACCAACATTTCTGCTAGTAGAACGAATGTAAAAGCGGCAACAGTTCCCGCTAGTTCAATGAACTTTCTTCGTTGACAGTGTACTCAATGGCATTTCTCGGAGGCGAAGGTGAAGGTGCTAAACCGGTGAACGAACTAATGAGAAGTGACTCCTCAAGTGACTACGGCGAAAGAAAATGCCAAGTCATGATCGCAGTGAGGTTTGAATTGCTAATTAGCGCGTCCTTGAGTTAGCTTTTTTTCATTAGAAGCATGACGTACCGGAGAGCCTCCAATTTAATTCGATAAGTCGTTAGTTTTGGGTTTGTCTTGAATCCTTCCAAACCTCTTCAGCGTCCTTTAGTGGTTTCAAATTTGTACGCGTTTCTGGAGCTCCCTTGTTGCCTTAGTCAGCTTTTTTCGTGAAGAAAACTCAAAATAGTGAACAACCTTCGCCAACTGATAACTTTTCATTGACTCGTCAACTGCCCGCTAGTTACAGAAGCCTTCGACAATCCAGCTTTGAGTGTCGTATCGCCGCCAGAGTTTAACTGCACAACATTGTGAGGGGCTACCAAATCCTGTGATTCTTAAATTACAAAGAAAAGTAAAAGAAGCTGCTTTCAATTGAGAACAGGGTGAGGCATCAAGGGGTTCCATAAGAAATTAAATGTCTTGAAACGATAAATTAACTGCCTCGAAAAATATGATCATCCTCAGTATCCTCTAACCATCCCCCACGCCATAGGCCGTGATTCAGTATCTCATCAGATGCCAGTACCCCCAAGGGGCTTGCATCGAGCTCTCCCTTGCGGTATTATCTCTCCTGCATAGTCAACAGCCATTAGGACATTTAAATATCTCTTAAGGCTAGAATGGTTGCTAGCCCGCCCAGACTTGCGTCCAGACTTACGGCTTCGAGGACCTCCGCCTTGGGGGGGGGGGGGGTTGGACTTGTCCCAGGTCCCTGGTACGCAAAGGCCCACCCCTGACCAGCCACGCCCAGCAGCTGGAAGGGGGGAACAGGCCTCGCAAATGCCAGTTTTCCGTCGCCTAAGGGGTTTGGATTCCCTCCTAGCCCCCGCTCCCACCAATCCCCCATTCACCCCTCCTATCCATATAAATTACAATCATCCATCCTCACTTATACTCTAACCTAGGATCATTCACTCAATAAATTACATTCTTACACCAACCATACATTCAACATTCATACCTGCCAGCTGAGGGGGGGCAAAACCCCCTGCTAGCCTCGAGTCCACCCACGCATAAGTGGACACCCCGGGACCCGTTCGTCAGGGTGTTCCTAATGCCCGGGGGCCCGGACAGTCCCTAAAAATTAACAAATTGGCAATAAAAGTAATCAAACCAAACCAAATAACATAACAAAAAATGGCAACCAAAAGAACAAATTAAAATGGGCGCCCCAGAACTACCCCAAGCGGAATTTACCGCCCCCGAGGCCAGCAAGGGCGCCACCCACCCATACAACCCATACACAGCACCACACACACTATCCCACCCAACCCCCATTCCATGCGGCGGGGGGAGTACTCGATATTCCTTCCCCGCAGCCCCCTTACTATTCTAATATCACAACTATTCTTACATTCTAACCACCCCCCTTGGCAGGGGAGTACTGTATATTCCTCCCCTGCCTCCCACTTAGCCTAACTACAACCCCAACACAAACACACACACAATCCCAACCCGTCCCTATCCATCTTCCCGCACAGCCCAACCCCTGCTGGAACACCCAGGGGCCGGCTGCCGGTCCAGCATTCCGCCATTAGGACAATATTTTTCCTCTCTACAACTTCAGTACGGCTAGCTGTCCCTCAGAACAGAGCTGGTGGTTAATGGGATACATGAGATAGTAATCACAATGGTAGACCGCAGTTAAGAAGATGAGCTCTCAACGCAACGTAGACTCAATTGTCCAAATAAGAAGGTGAGCCTCCTACTTGAACCTCATTGAAGTTCAAATTTCAACTCTTATGGAAATAAGTTTGAAACGCACTTTTGCTATCAAGTGCTCTCGTATTTTGAACCAACAAGTGGAAAGAGCACTTAATAAGCCCCAGGGATCCTGAAAACCCCTACGATGGTACAAACCCTACGAGCGTAAACTCAATTTGAGAGTCTGAAGACCTCAAAACGTATAGATATGAAGAAAGCTCAGCATTATAGCCGATTGCAACACTTTCTTCGGGGTTTTAATTGCAAAGAGAAGAGTGTGTATCTTTGGAGAACCCATGTGATGCGCAGTAACCCAGAACTCCCCGGATTAACCCAACAGCGGTGGAGGAGATTGCTCCCTAGATAAGCCCTTAAGTGTTTCAGCTCCGAGTGAAAACTATCTGCTTTATTTATCGCGGGGAAAAAACAGAACCAGCTTCGCCATCGCAAAATAAAAAGCCCTTAAACAGCATCCGCATCAGCGTGGAACTACGAGAGATCATGTCTTGACGTCGAGCGAATTACGTCAACACGAAAGTGTTTGGACAAAGACTTGGAAGCTCGGGAATTTTCCCCTCCACGTGCCAAAGTAAAGACACGAAAATGAACAAATATTATCTCGCAACGACTGGGAGAATTGCGGTATTCGAGGGCCGAATCGCTAAGTTGTTGCCTAACGCGATACGTGTGCACTAGCTATGCGTGATTGTCAATAGCGCTTTGATTGTTCCCAGTGAAGTTGGAGTATCCAAGGAACGAAACACAATTTCCGTGATGCTTGTACTTCTCAACCATCAAACGAACTCTACGACGTCATTATCAACTTATCTCTCCTTTTCAGTATCGCCACAAAATGCCACGCGAAATTGCCAGATTGAAGGAACTAAGTGTCAAAATGTGTTTATAACTGTTAATAATAGCATTCAAATCGACAAGTTGGTGCCAGAATCTGAGTTTAAGTATAATCATTCACCATCTAGCAATTCAGAGCAATTAGGAAATGCCATTGAGATATACCGAGCGTCAAACTTTTAAAAAATCCCTCCATCCCTCCCCTTGCCCTACAGCTAACTAGACATGAGATCATTTTCTCATGAAACACTAACTTAAATCCCATTTGCTAATATTGTTTTAATTAGCGTCATTAGCCGGAAGCGCCCGTTAAATCTGTTTCCCAACTCACTAATTGCATTTTTTTTAGACCTTGAGCAAAAAGCTCCGCTCATCCACCCATTCAATTACTTACAAAAAAGAGCCCCATTCATTTCCATCCGTCCCGCGTCCTCCTCTTCAACCCATCTTCCCACGCCTAATATCAAATTTACATTTCAAGGGCCCCCAATAGCATGCGTAGTTTTGAAACTGACGAAGAGTCGAAGTGATTCACATTGTGAGACCATTTCTTGAGCCTTCAGATTAGCTTACTGGCATTTATTTCAAACTTGTTGACAGCGTACAGTAAACAGGCGGGTTTTAGCGGGGTTTTCCAGTCGATTGACCTTTTGAGAAATCCGGCCCCCGCTCGCCTTAAAATGCATGTGTTCACCATTATTACGTCAAATAAGCCAAAGGTGTTTTGTTAACCCGCTAAGATTAAGAAATTGGGTCGAGAAGCTTAGAGAAAAGGTAATTGTGTGAATCCACAGCTCTAGAATCGAATGATTGATCCACGGTGTTGCTTCTGATCTTTTATAAATGCCGATTAAAGAAGAACAACTTTGACCGAAATTCATTAATTAATTAATTACTTGGACCTGACAATCTCACGGTTGGACAACGAACTACAATACGACATTTTTAGAAAACCTACTGCTACCGACACGACCATACACTTTACATCAAACCACTCACAATAACATAAACTAAGTGCATTTAGACACATGATACGGAAACTAAAAACTATCCCACTATCCGAACAAAATTACAAAAAAGAACTTGATACTATAAATACTATCGCAGAAAATAACGGCTACTTAACAAACAATAAAAAAATTATTAAGACAATATGACTCCAACATACACGACTCAAAAACACAAAATATACAGACTTAAACAAGACGCTGCACATTCACATACACAGGACCAAAAATATACGGAACAACTAATGTCCTCCGAGAGGAAGGTATACAAATCGCATTACGTACGGACAACACACTTAGAACCAAACTAACTGCAAAGACTGAAAAGACAGACCCACTCGACCAAAGTGGGGTATATAAAATAATCTGTACTTGTACAAACGCATACATAGGACAGACAGGACGAAAAATATGGACCAGATATTCAGAACACATTAAATCTCTTAGTGGGAACGAAGACGATTCAAGCTTTGCCAACCACCTCAAGACAACTGGACATGAAGCTACCAAAATACAGGACTGCACCATCTTACTACATAAACAATACAAAGGACGAAAACTGAACATATTAGAAAACATGGAAATTTATAAACAAAAAAACTTCAACGGACAGATCATAATTGAACAAATCAACACAAAATGCGACACCATATTTACACCACTCAAAACACTACACACACGAAAACAACCAACTGACGGATTTACAGACCACCCTATACAAAAAAGACGTAAATTCCACAATTGACAGATCATTCAAGACGTTCCATTCACCTCTTGGGGGTTTTCCCCGGAAGTACATGACCTCCTCTCCTCGCCCCTTCACGGCGCTCCACCATCCCTTTCACCTCTCTCTTCGTATATAAATAACACGTCCAACTGACTGACTCCAGTACTGATTTAACTGCCAGCTGATGATGTCTTTACATCGAAAGCGCTTGCCCACACTAACTCACCAGCCAGAGGAGACGGACTCACCTAACAGGTAGAGTCCTAGACGTTTTGGTTCAAGCCACCTATCTGTACCCACAAATCCACTGACTCCATATTTTTGTATTATATAAGGATGTCTATGTCGTCACACCCCCCTCACTATCATCTCCGGATGCTGCTCTTCTGTGAATATATATATACTGCGGTTGCCGTGTGCATGTTTCGTGTCTCCTTTGTGTCTGAAATGTATTGAAATCATTTTTTAATGTGGAGACGTGAAAAAATTATCCAACTGACAAGTTTGTCTACATGTGGTGAGCCTAATGTTTGACTGAAGGCTATATTAACAAAACGCCCTCCTCAGACTATGTTTTGGCTGGGGGAATATTCCCTGGTATGGACTGGGATTTGATGTAAGCAGTCCATGAGTAAATTGGAACAAGTCCGTACTCCTGAAGGAACGCCATCTCGTCTTAGAGCAGCCAGTTGGAAGCAGAGAAACCAGGATGCTGTTTACGGGCACAGCAGCTGGAGGTTAGCGATGAAACGGAGGAACGACGATTTCCTATTTCCACTAAATTTGAGTTAGAATGTTAAGTCAGTTTCGACCATTGAAATCGTTGAGGCATTTTAACTCAAATTTCAATCGTCCATTCACCAGTTCATTGTTGAAACGAGTATCCACAACTTCGTCGCGAGTGATTTATTTCATGCAGATCGGTACCCGAATCTGGTCTTCAGTGGTTCTCTTAAGCAAGCAACTAAGAAGGCTGACTACGGTCAGTCCATTGAGACAGTTTGTTTTCCTTTAGGCATCCCAACCTTGAAAATCTTCTCAGATCATTCCAGAACTTGATACGGGAGTGGACGGCGAACAGTATCTATCTTCTCTAATGAAGACGTGGGTCGATGTTGTGAGGTCAGAGGGAATATAAACTGACGCGCTGCGCTTGGGCCAGAAGGGAAGAGTGTAAGGGGTAGTGGAAGAAGGTTTTCGCAACAGGTGAGAAATATGATCGGCTTCTCCCGCATCTAGTGCAGCTGATACGTGATTATATTCAGTCTCTTCACCTTCGACGACTGACTGTGAGGCTGTTTATGAACCATATCGATTCAGCGTTGTTTTCATCGTCGATTCCATTGCAATGATAACAAGATTGGCCTACATTAGCGTAGGGCTGTAATAATAGACGTAGTGCAACGTAAATAGTGATTAGTTCCGAACCGCTTCGACTTGAGGTGAACGGCGATACTTCTTGAAGGAGTAATTCAATAAACCTCGATTATCCTGAGCAACCTTTGTGAGGGCAATAGAAGGTCCCTTGATAGACCATTCACGAAACGTCTTTGCCTTCAGTACTTTCTTGCTATCACGATAAACGTAGTTCAGATTGGAGCACTCACAATCTGTTTTAGTTTTTACTATGCTTAGACCTTCGCGGTTAGTCATGTGATTGGTTGATTTTTTTGTTCAGATCATTGCGTTTCCGGCTTCTCTTCCCCTCCATAGTCTGTCTTGTTTTCCACTTTGCGCTTGTAACTTCCCTGCCATGAACATTGCCTTTTTTTCGTATCACCGATCCGGAACCTCCTTAATCACCTCGATCGCGTGACCCATTTTAATTGTTATACAAATCCGGTATCACACTCGATAACTTTCAATAGGGAGTTGAACATTTTTCACAAAAATGGCTGTTGTAATTCACTAGGCTTAGTTTTGTTAATCGGCAGACACGTATAACGTTAAATGCTTACGACATGCAGACGATCGAGTAGTGTGTGGGGCTCTTAATTCGTAAATATTAGGTTGACGTTCTTTGTTTTAACTTTAACGTGACTATGTTTCAATGTGACAGAGTCAAAGGATGTTATGGAGTTCAAGCTTCTGGGTCTTATCCCGTGAAACATACATTACAGGTTTCTTTAACCGCCGTTTCTTTATCCAGAATCGAAGCCCATCCCTCGATATTTTTTCTCCAAAAGCCACTGGTCGCTGTCTCCTTGCTTCGTTTTCCTTATTCATTTCTTTTTACTGTTTTTTTTTCAGTTCGCCCCTTAAGCTCTGCTTAGCTCGTTTTTTTCTCTCTCTCTTTTTCTTATTCCCACATATCGAGAAATCTTTCCTTTTCTCCTTTCTCTTGCAGCCCCCCAACACAAGAGTAATGGAAACACGAAGGAAAGCCTTTAGAAGACCCTAACATTTTTTACAACGATTGAACGGCCAAAGGCGTAGGAATAAAACATCTTCGTGTACGAAATTGAAGACTTTTGAAAGTGTAGGCCTCTTGAGAGAGGTTTTTTGGCGCTGCCTTGACATGAGTAAATCGTTTTCGGTCGTGGGAGAGTCTTCGAACTTATAATAGGAAAGAAATGTCAACTGGTTGTACAACACTGATTCCTCTGTAGGATTTCGTAAATTAGAGATATCGTATCTTTAGATGCTTGTGTCTCACCACCCCCACAATACAAATAAAGTAGAACGGCTCGACAGGGGCAGAAGGGACAAAATAAAAAATAGAGCGCCTAGTAATTACAGAACTGATCTAGTGATGGAGAAGGGAGGGCAGAGGATAACCCAAAGTCTCATGTGCCTGTCAAGTCGAAATACCAGGTATTTATGGCATCAGTTCGCTCTGTGTTGTGTTATTGTGCTCAGGTTTGAGGATTCCAGCGGTACGCTGAGTTGGGAAAAGTCCAGAAGTATTTCGTCAAGAGACTTTTCTGTCTCCCTAGGAATAGCACAGATTACATCATTGCTCTGGAAACGAGGGTCTCTCCTCTTTTCATCTACACGCTTGTACTTCGTTAGAGTTATCTTTTGAAAATTCTGGGAATGCCTCATAGTCATTAGTCTAGTTTGGGTTGCTAAGTAGATCGTTCGTTAGTGGATATTTAGGTACATAGGCATTAGTCTGGCTGACCTACCTGGATGTACATTTGGCGTGTGGAGGACTAACTAGGAGTGGCTTCAGAAAAAGTAGGACCTTTTTGGAGAGAGATGGCTATCTATAGAGCTAGGGCTTTGCAGGACAGAACTTACCGGTTTGTAAGTTTTTACATTCAATGAATCGACCTCACGGCTGACAGACTGGGTGCCTCCACGATCGTTCTGAGATGGTTATAAAGAACAAGAGGCTGTACGCTCGTCTTCACACCCAGGATTTCCAAGATGGAACTTGGGAGACCCAGAAGATTTCTTAGAAAATTCCCCTACGCGTCAGCCCTTATTTCAACTGTGCCACCGCTTGAACGTTTATAAATCATGTAAAAATAAGTGATATTGTGCTAACAACTAGAAGGGCTTTGAGATGCTCCTCCAACAGACGCTCTTGGTCCATTGTACCATGAGTTGTACGTATCTTTTTTACCAATTTTTTATGACAAAATGAATGCATGTTTTGATTAATTCGTTCATTCAGAGGGCATCCCAAGACTGAAATCAGACTTTTCTAAATCTTAATCAGTGAAAATATCTGGTGCGTTGCAACACACAACTTTCCTTAGCTCTACGTCAATTCACTTTCTACATGGCTTTGTCTACTTAATCAATTCATTTAGCACTCAGTTCATTTGAACTTGGTCAAACAACACTTCACAGCAGCAGGAAGCGGTAGCGCCTACAGTTCTAGAATATATTGTGCTGCTCGTACTCATTTCAGGACCATTATTGAGCAATCGATACACAGATAATTAATGAGGCTGTAAACACAATTTTTTTGAAGGAGGATAGTAATTACTTTCGCAGAGTTATTGGGTAATAACTGTTAGAACTGGTAGTAAGCAAAACGGCAATAGTTGAAATTCAGGAATTATTGGAGTGACCGCCATGTATGTCATGAGCGTTTTTAAACACTCACCCTCTAGGTGTTGGATTGGACTACAATACCAATTTTTAAAAAACATTTTAATAGCATTCCAGCGGAGTTTATAAGGAAAAAACTGCGCTAAAAACGCTTTTCGTCGAAAATTTTGATAATTTATTGTGCTGCTCTCGTCATTTTCCAACGAATGGGAATTTTATGGTATAGTTGCCTTATTGAGAGCTATCAATATAAAAACTGTAATCAAAATCGTTAGAGCCATTTTGAGGAACAAAGTTTGGTGTTTTGATCACTATGATAGCTATAGTTAACGTTCGGTGGATTTTGCCCATACCCTTATTTTTATGTCCCATGGTAACCTGTAGGCTAGACATCATGTTTGAGCTGATTTGGTACGGTTGTTTTCTCTAAAAACCGCGCTAAAATCGAATTCGTCGAAAGTTTTGGTAATTTATTGTGTTGTTCTCGTCATTTTCCCACAAATGAGAATTTAATGGTATAGTTGCCTTGATGAAAGCTATATATATAAAGAATTTAATCAAAATCGCTAGAGAAATTTTTGAGAAAAAACATATTTGGTGTTGTGATCACTATGATAAGAATAGTTAAGTTTCGATGGATTTTGTTCATACCCTTATTTTGGCGTTCCATGGTAACCTGCGGGCTAGATATCAAGTTTGAGCTAATTGGATACGGTCGTTTTCTCTAAAAATCGTTCTCAGGCACAGAAACACAGACCATTTTCCCTGATAGTGTTTAACGGACTCAGGAGGGTCTGAAACGTAAAGATCTGAAGAAAACTCAATTTTTTCTTTCAGCCGATTACATAACTTTCCTTTGTACCTTGTAGAGTCAAGGAAAGTAAAAACTGGTATATAGTTAAAGTTCACCTATATATTATAGTTGTGCAGGTAACCTTAGGAACGCATTACTGCAATGTAAGAACGATGATGGTAAGCTGTTAAAGTAAGCTGTTTTTACGGTTCCCACCGATTTTCGTGTTGTTTTTTTGTATTCATAGTGGTAAGTGACGTAAAATTGCAGTGTTCTCGTGTATGTATTTTTTCGGACGATGGAGTTTCATATCCAGTCTTGTTGTAAACTGAGCGTCGGTTATGATAAAATTAAGTTATGAGTGAGGAGAGGGGTTAGGATAACATTGAATTCTGGTGATTCCTTTATTTGCAACCGATTTTGATTATTCCCCTTTTTTGTTGTGAAGTATGACATTACGTACGTATATCATAATCATATCAGATTATCAGAATCATACATACCGATTTTGCTTGTATAATAATGCCGTTGTGATGAATATGGCGTTGGATATCGTGAAAATAGCGCTAGGTTTCTGTTGTAACGGCTACAGTTTGAAAGTTGTTTGGCATTAATGATCGACATTGTTCGATGTGTCAATCAGCTCTGACACCATTCAATATGTCTGTATCGTTCTGATGTTCGTAGTATGAGTCAACAGCAAGACGATTCCATTTGAAATGGAGTGATCGAAACAGTGGCCAGCCTATTTTCCTCAATCCCGTTTTATTGTTATTGAGTCAGTGTTATAAATTGAGTTTCTCTCTCGATTGTCCCACAAAAGAGATAAGTAGTGAGCTAAGATCCGAGTGTATTGATTGTTTAATGTCAGTCTGATTACCTTTGTTGAACAATTCATCATTCGATTTCGGCTTAGCTTATTATTTAAACTTTTCAAGGAGTCACTTTTTTTTTTAAATTTTTTTTTCATTCAATGTATAATAGGGCTAAACATTAATTTTCAATCACACTTAACTAGTATTCCAAATTTTAGGTCATTCAAATATGTTGAGTCACGTACATGATTCCCAAGCACGTCACGTAACATCAAAGGAACATGCCAAGTACGGTCCTCATACACATACAGCTTGAGTTTCGATGTACTCAGATAGAACTTACATTAGCTCGCCCCTAAATATTATTAATGAAGTTTATCGGAAAACTAGTATAATGCACACCAGCTGACGAGGCTTTCGTGTAAATTCGTGAATTGCTAATCAACACGTTTCTACCCTTCTCCGGTAACTGCTTTCAGGTGGAGCTTGTCGTTCAGGGTTAGGACCAGTTAGTAGCGAGAGAGCCCTCATTTCCTTCAGTATCGCCTTCACTTCTCCACTATCTTCTGCGTCACCTGTTCCCTCCTTAACTGATTTTAAATGACGCTTTTCGTTCAAAGTTTACTCGAGAAAGACGGTCAACAGAACATCTCATAACCTTCAACCAGCTCTAAAACCTTCTCTTAAATGACTCTATTCTAACTCCGTATCGGCATTTTCGTCATTGAATGATTTTATTATTATTATTGTGTTTGGAACGAAGATCAGACAGTCATGACCTGCTTTCGAATATGATGTTCTTCTTTCTGGTTAACTTTATCTCTCTGAAAAATATCAAAAACCCCGCTTTTTTGGTGGATTTTGGACTCATCCTCCTTTCATTCAATGGAAATTACTTATAACCTCATTTTCTCGCCTTCGAAGAACCATAAAAAAACCACCAGCATATGTTCAAGCAACCAGAAAACTTATAATGGTGAAATTATCAAAACAAACCCCCTTCACGCACAGCCTCTCCATCCCTGAGCTCATAGACTATTTCATCTGGTCACCACAAGTGCTGAGTCGGTCCAAGTCAAAGTTTGACCAAATCATGTCAAACCTTATACTCCGCTAACTCTAGCTTTCCCAGAAACGTCGCACCATATATTTGTAATGAAAGATTGAGGTTTTTTTGGAAGGTGTGCAGGGTAGAGCAAAACACTTGGCCGTTACATTTTCGAGTTTATGTAGCAAAGTAAAGACATAAAATGTCAAAGAGGGTGGCGGAAAGTTCTGTGTTGCTACGCACCGCTCGTTTTCAGTATAAATCGCGCTCATGTTTCTTGAGCATGTTCGAAAATCTCTCAGGTGGCTGAGGTCGACAATTTGATCCATAAGGTGTTTTAATGATGAGTACAAAACACAAACGGTGGGTACAGCTTTCGTACAAGTACGCAACCACGAGGGACATTTTATGTCTTTTTCTTTTAATATAATTTTGTTTATTTTAAATCAATGAATATAAAATTACAACACAAAAAATATTTTTGATTTTTGTAACAGACGTTACTATGCACTTAACCCAACACAAATTTAGTGACGCTTCTCCGTTACATATTCCGCGTTACATTTTCGAGTTTATGTAGCAAAGTAAAGACATAAAATGTCGACCAAAAAATCGTAACCCTGGTGGGACTCGAACCCACGACCTCCGGAGACCGATGCCTTATGCATTACGCCACAGGGGCTGTGGTTGCAACTCGATTTAAAACGTTGCCTTGTCCAATCAGCCTCAAGGTTAAATTTCGTGACGCTTTTGGCCGTTACACTTTTCGTGTTTATGTAGCAAAGTAAAGACATAAAACGTCAATAACTTCGACAACTCTCCTTTGCGTATCTTACCGAAGTCTTTTTCAATACCCAGAAATAAAAACACCATTCAAGTTGGTTAATATGTGGTAAGAGGAATGTTTGACTGAAGGAAAAATGTGGTTATTTCATGTTGTTACTCCTCAAAATTGACTCGTGGTTCGGCTGAGGGAATGTTTCCTGACAGGAACAGGTTTTTGCAATAAGCGTTCCATGAGTAAATTGAACGTTTGAAAAGAGAAAGAACACATCGAGACTAAAGGTGCGTAAAATACAAACTAATAATGAATGACAAAAAAGAGGTGAACTGAACAAAGGTGGGCATTACGTTAACAAGTAAGTAGACAAGAGTAACACGAACGCAACTAATGGTTACTCCAAAGGGGAGGATGAAAGTATTAGCAACATATAAGAACTTTGGTCGGCTAATCCACCGACTAGTGCAGCTAAAATGTAATAATATTCGGTCTCTTCACCTCTGACAACTGACTGTGAAAATTGAGCATCGAGCAGTAGATTGTCGTCAGAGTGGCGCAATTTCGATGGTAACGAGTGTGAGGCTGTTTACGAACAATGGGGATTCAGCGCTGTCTTCATCGTCGATTCCATTGCAATGATAACAAGATTGACCTACGTTAGCGTAGGGCTGTAATAACAGGAATAGGGCAGCGTAAATAGTAATTAGTTCCCAACCGCTTCGACTTGAGGAGAACGGCGATACTTCTTGAAGGAGTAATTCAATAAACCTCGATTATCCTGAGCAACCTTTGTGTGGGCAATAGAAGGTCCCTTAATAGACCACTCACGAGACGTCTATGCCTCCAGTATTTTCTTGCTTTCACAATCAAACGTAGTTCATATTGAAGCAATCTGTTTTAACTTTTGCTATGCTAAGCCCTTCGCAGTTGGAAGGACATACATATTTTTTACTTTCCTTGGCTCTACGAAGTAGAAAGGAAAGTTATGTAATCGGCTGAAAAGAAAATTTTGAGTTCTCTTCAGATCTTTACGTTTCAGACCCTACTGAGTCTAAAAAACCTAATTTCGGCGCGTGGTCCTTGTGTGCGTGCGTGCGTGTGTGTGTGTGTGCGTGTGTGTGTCTGTAGTTCGACTTGCGGGAGAACGGCTGATCCGATTGAGCTAGTTCTTTTTTCGTTTTGTTCGTTATTTTTTGTAGACACCAAAATAAGGTTATGGACGGTTTCGGCGGATGGGAAGGGGGGGGACAAAAATGTACCAAAAACTAGGGGTTTTCACATTTTTCTCGAAAACGGCTCTAACGATTTCGAATAAACTTTCAAATTATCTTTTCCAAATTAATACCTAACTTTTCTTCTCCATACATATCTCCATGAAAATACGGTGAACGGAGATATGGGCCCCTGAAGCAAAAATAGGTTTTTTACGCTTTTTGGCAAAACGGCTCCAGCGATTTTCACCAAACTCACAGGATGTTTTCAAATAGTTAATACCTACATACTCTTCCCAATAAATATTCCTGTGACGGTCCATTGAACAGAGATAAAAATTAAAATGTGTAGAAAATAACGTTTTTTCGAACATTTCCGTAAATTCCACGGTAACTTTTTCACCAGATGGTATAAATCCTAATGGAGTGTCTTTTAGTCACCCTACCAACATTTCGTTCTCTATAATTATTTCTGTATATATATATTGTGACGCCTTGGCTTCAAATTGTAAATAGCGTGACCTTAAACGTATCCATGTGGACGGTTGTCAAGGAAGAAGTTGTTGTCGTTTCCGTATGAGTTGTTCAGTTGTGTTTTAAATAACGTTCCGTTTGACTTCTTGATTTATGTTATAATTATAAACCCTTTAAAAGTGTTACAATTGGTGTCAGGTGTGGGGTTAGGCTCAACCCGCATTTCACACTCCGTTTTGGTAGCCGATATTGAAGAAGATGTCATTCTTGGCATGGACATAATGAAAAATTATGGTTTCCTACTGGATCTCAAGCATCGGACCATTTATGTTTGTGGGGAGGAATTGATTCTTCACCACCAGGAAGCAAGAGTTGCAGCAATGGAATTGGATGACAACGTGGAACTTCCTGCAAGGAGTGAAACTATTGTTGCTGCCCACGTTAAAGGATCCATCCAGGAAGAAGTTCCAGCCATGGTGGAGCCTAGAAACCATGATCAGGAAGTGGGAAGGGGGATCCTCATTGGTAAGTCACTTGTGATGCCTTCCTTGAATATTCCTGTTCGTCTTGTCAATGTTAATGATTATCCCATTACCCTCACGAAAAACACAAGAATAGGGACGTTGGAACCTGTAAGTTCTGTGATTCATCAATTGACTATTAATGAGGAACATATTACAGGAAACATTAGTAAGTTGTTTACAGCCATTGATTCATCCCTATCTCCAGATGAGAAAAGAAAAGTGGAAGAGCTGGTCAAACGGCACATTCCACTCTTTGGCTCGAAAGAGGGTAAGCCAGGAAGAACCAGTGTGGTAAAACATAAAATAGATACTGGAGTAACCCCTCCTATCCGTCAAAGAGCTCGACGACTTCCCCAGGTCAAGAAGGATGAAGCAGAACGAGTACTCCAGGATATGATCAAAGACAGAGTAGTAGAACCTTCAAGCAGCCCATGGGCTTCACCAATTGTTGTTGTTATTGGGCACAGTGGGATTCTTTGCGTATGGAGAATGGTTTGCTCATAAGAGTGGTTGAGAATAATGATGGCACTGAACTCAAGAAGCAGGTTCTAATTCCTAAAAGCTGTGTACAAGATGTTCTTCGTACCCTTCACGACGGACCATCTGGAGGACACTTCGGGATAAAGAAGACGTTACAGAAGGTTCGTGAGAGATTTTATTGGGCGAACTGTTCTCATGATGTGGAAGATTGGTGCAGAAAATGTACTATTTGCGCAGCAAGCAATGGACCAAGCCGCAAGTTGAGAGCTGAAATGCAGCAGTATTTGGTGGGTAGCCCGTTTGAAAGAATCGCTGTGGATATATTAGGTCCTCTGCCCGAAACGAACTCTGGCAATAAATACGTTTTTATTGTGATGGACTACTTCTCCAAATGGGTGGAAGCTTATGCCGTTCACAATCAAGAAGCTGCCACTCTTGCTGACGTCTTGGTGAAGGAGTTCATCTGTCGATTTGGAGTGCCTTTAGAATTACACTCAGACCAAGGAAGCAATTTCCAAAGTGACCTGTTCCAAGAGGTTTGTAAGAAACTAGGGATTCGGAAAACCAGAGCTACAGCCTGATGGGATGGTTGGAAGAATGAACCGCACCGTGATAAAATACCTCTCAAAGGTAATTTCTGATCATCAGCGTGACTAGGATGAACACCTCCCATTCTTCTTGATGGCATACAGATCCGCAGTGAATGAGTCATCGAGACAGACTCCAGCGACAATCTTGTTCGGTCGGGAAATGCGACTCCCATGTGATCTGTTGTTTGGCTGTGAACCTGGTGTAGACATAACAGGAGACAGCTATATATCCAAGCTACGGAAGAAGATGGAAGATATCCATGACCTGGTTCGAGCTAATCTACAAATGGCTAGTGATCGAACGAAGAAGTATTACGATTACAGAACCAAAGAAGCAAGCTACACAGAAGGAGACCAAGTTTGGCTTTACAACCCACGATGAAAACGAGGACTCTGTCCGAAGTTGCAGAAAAACTGGGAAGGTCCCTATATCATCAAGAAGAAGATTAACAATGTAATCTACAGAATCTTCAAAACTTCAAAAGGGAAGCCTGTAGTTGTACATTTCAATCGTCTAGCACCGTTTCATGGGGATCATAATGAAGATGTGCCAGTTTGATTACTTCAGGATGGTGTCCACTGACTCATGTTCGGAGTATGCCAGAATTCCAGGAGGAATGCTATTGAGGAGAGGGGAGTGTGACGCCTCGGCTTCAAATTGTAAATAGCGTGACCTTAAACGTATCCATGTGGACGGTTGTCAAGGAAGAAGTTGTTGTCGTTTCCGTATGAGTTGTTCAGTTGTGTTTTAAATAACGTTCCGTTTGACTTCTTGATTTCTGTTATAATTATAAACCCTTTAAAAGTGTTACAATATGTTGAACGGAGATATAAGCCAAGTTAACTCAGAAAAGGAGATTCGTCGAATATTAATTTATCGGTATTCCAATTTTCTCAAAAACGGCTGTAACGATTTCGATCAAACTTACGGAGTACTCTCAGCTAACTAGTCCCTACATTTTGTTCTCCATAAATGTTCCTGTAAAAATGCGTTGAACGAAGATATAGCGCCCGCCTATGTAGGCGGTGTTCGAACTTAAAGGGGCGGCGGAAAGTTGAGTGTTGCTACGCACCAGATATTTTTTCTCAAAAACGGTTCTAACGATTTTGATTACATTTTTTATATAGATAGCTGTGAATAAGATAATTATACCATAAAGTTCCCATTCGTGGGAAAATGACGAGAGCAGCACAATAAATTATCAAAATTTTCGACGAAAAGCGATTTTAGCGCGGTTTTTTCCTTATAAACTCCGCTGGAATGTTAGCAGAAAGTTAAAGAAAACTGGTATTGTAGTCCAATCCAATACCTAAAGGGTGATTGTTTATAAACGCTCATGAGGTACATGGGGGTCACTCCAGAAATTCCTGAATTTCAACTACTGCCGTTTCGCTTACTACCAGTTCTAACAATTATTACCCAATAACTCTGCAAAGGTAATTACTATCCTTCTTCACAAAATTTATGTTCACAGCCTCATTAATTATCTGTGTACCAATTGCTCAGTAATGGTTCTGGAATGAGTACGAGCAGCACAATAAATTCCGGAACTGTAAGCGCTACTGCTTTCTGCTGCCGTAAAGCGTTGTTTGACCAAGTTCAAATTAACTAAGTGATAAATGAATTGATTAAACAGAATTAGCCATGTAAAAAGTGAATTGACGTAGAGCTAAGGAAAGTTGTGTGTTGCAACGCACCAGATATTTTTTTTAGTTTTCTTTGAACCATTGCTTTTCTCATACTAGTGATTTCGCAAAACTCTGTGGAGTGTTTGTTAAAGCTATTGAAACGAAACTGTTCCATGCCTATCTAGCCTGTAGGTCTAAATTGGACATAAAAATAAGCAAAATCGTTTCAAAACACCAAGTATCTCTCTCGGAAACGGATCCCACTATTTTGAATACATTCTTTTTTACTGATAGTTCCAAATTCATACAAGGGAACAGCCGGGAATATTATGAGAACAGAGCAATACATTATCAAAAATCTTGACGAAAAGCAACTTCAGCGCAGTTTTCCCCACATTAGCGTTTCCCACGTTCCCGTCAAGGGACTAATTTGCTACTCTCATAGGAAGAAAAACATGATCCAATTTAAGACAAATTCAAATGAAAGACTGAGAGTTCGAGTTATGCATTCTTCTGGCATATTCTCACACATCCCTCTCGACTAGTGAAAGAGAAATCCCCCAATGGGGAGGTGGCCCGATAGGTACAGTAGACGAACCGCGTCTGGCCAGATGGTCCGCCCTTCATTTCTAATGATCCTCTTCTGTCCAAGAATTCAATTCACATTAATTCTATTCGCGTTTGTTAAGGAGTTAAGCCGCATCCTGCACTCTCGCACCAGCATTGACATTGTGTAGTAGTTCATCAGCACCTAATAAGACGTTTGACTATCAGCCAGTATGTTGGTAGTTCAATAGCTATAGCCTTTCCCGTGGATTATGACTGCCCCGGGGGTGATAGCGTAGATCTTTGCTTGAAATACCGTTGGAGTGGGGCCCGGGGCAATGTGCGTCCCATTCCTCCCAGAGCATCTTGTCAATACCCAGGAGCCCGTGTCCTTCGGAGTGTTCGATCCATCTTTATATATGTTGATTCCATTAGGAGGCCGAAACTGACGACTTTCGCTGTTCCATAGGCCTTCTACTGGTTGCACATTGTATTTTTTAACTCATACATGGGCACCATCATGTCAATGACCATGCTGAGCGCCGTGAAGGTCTCCAAGTTCCTGAGTATAGTCAGATGGCCATTAATTCCAACTCCGAGTCCAACACGCACACTTAAAAAAACTCTTGTTGGCACCCCCCAATTAATTACCTATTCGCTGGTTTTTCAATGAAGGTCGTGGCGTGAGTAGTTGCTGCCCAATCAATTTCGAAATTTTGGGCGTTGTTGGTTTCTACGTGGAGTGTTTTACCACGTTCGTGTGACCTTAGTGAATAAACTATCGAAGAACGAACGTATGACAGAGGAAGTGCATCGCATCCACGTTCACAATTCGTTTAAAAAACTTATCACTTTAATATTAAGTGTAATTGTAACCGAATGGCACGCGTTGGAAAAACCGAAACTTTGAATCAATTTTCACCAACGCCCTCTTCTCAAATATCTTGAATTAATAGCTCGGTCTAGTTTGCAAGCTGGTACAAAATGAAACGCTTCCTCTCCCAACGATACCCGGAAAGAGTGAAATAAGTCATTCTTCTTTACGTCGGTAATGTTTCAGTTTTATAAATGAGAAAATCGCCGAGGTAAAAGAGCGATGACGGTGCTTCGTTTCATTTTCTACTTCACACCACCTTTCCATCATCTTTATTTACTGTTTCACATACTCCTGTTTCTTCTTCCACGTTTATCTCACACGAAAATAAAGAACGCTCAGCGCCAAAAATATCCGAGAGAGATATTTATGGTGTTTACGCCAAGGTGTTCTCTCGACTTCAAAGGTGAAACAGTTTTCAATTATGGTGTGGATGATATCACTTCATAGTTCTGACACTATAAACTCGATATTCAAACTGACACTATTTCTCCTATTTGTTTAGTAAAATCTAAAGTCATTGTTTCCACGTCCAAAATGAGCTTCTTCAATGAGGTTTTTAAAGCCGCGCCAGGCGAGATAACGATTCCCTCTTCAACCCATTAGTTGTCAAGTAAGCCTGGAAGGGACATTCGTTCATTTCAATTGTATTTGATAAATTCCCTGATTTTCTTTTTCCGCTACTGTTGCACAGCCGTTTGCATACATCAGCTTTATGAAAAAACATTTTCATTACACCTTAGACAGAACAACGTGTCACGGTAGCCTCCTGCCCCACATTTTAGAAAAATTCCTTCTCCACTTCTTACAATTTTTCTATTTTTATTCAACCCATCTCTCATCTTGTCTGACGTCCTCTTGAAATTTTCTTTTGTCCACTATCTTCTTTCTTCTTGGGATTACTTTGCTTCGTACTAGGTAGTACACTGAATCCAGTAGGTAAAGCTCTACTCTATCCTTATTACTTTCTTCCTTTGACCTCCATCCTGCGCACTTGCAAACGTTAAACTTTCTCTTCACATTTTCCACGTTTCTTCAATGATCCTGCATTGAACCGAGAAGCTTAGGTCCCTCTCTCCAAACGTTCTCCTTCCACCTCCTTTCTGGAACCAGTTTGCTGCACATCTACTTAAGCTATGTCCTTTGAACAAAGTCGAATTGTTAAACCAAATGCAAATACAAAAATGCAAACAGCCGCTTAAAAGTGATACCGGGAGTGGTATTCAACATAAGCGAAATTCAACAAACCCTCCCACATACATCCACTTGGTTCTTCGACAGAAAGCTGCACCTTTACACTAGATACTCCGGTAACTGTCGGCTAAATCAAGTGGCAATAAAGTTCTTGAAAATAAAAGTTAAGAAAGTAATATAAACCATGAGTTGAATATATCATCACGCTTGAAAAATGCACAAAAAGAATTTCGTGTGTATGAAACGTCCTATCGTCCGAGAGCGTTCGATAATCACAACATTTTCATCCGTATCACGGGGCGAAATGTCTTCAAAAATTGTCCCGCTGGTAACAACGGCGATTTTTAAAAATATTCCAAAAGGGCGCGTGAAAACATCCGGCAGAAAGAAAATATGATACAACCCGAGTTTAAATTTAACGAAAGATACGTTTTACTGCAATAATAAACAGTCAACAAACAAGTGGAAGGAACGGCGTTGAAGTGTTTTTAATAGAACATTTATTTTTACACCGAAGTTGTAGCACGTAGATTTGTTTTCCATCTTCTACGTCACGAACAAGAATGTTGCAACAGGGAATACTGGATGAGCTTCCCCGGTATTGAGATATTTATACGAGCCCCTCCTAAAACTTTTCATTTTTCCTTCTAAATACTCTCGTTCATAATTAAGGGAAATCTAACGTGTTGCTGTTCTCAGATCTCAGCAAATTTAAGTATTAATCGTGTCAGACCAGACATTTTAAAGAAAAAATCGATTATAGCTGTTGGAATGATCTGTTTATTTGTTAATGTCAGTGTTGACATTACAGTTGTGACGGACCAAACACAAACACATCAGACAAGCCTGGTCCACATGTTGCTTGAATTCAGAAGGAGCCTGTTGACTTTCCTACACCAGTAGCCAAAAGTAATATTTAATAGTTATCGAATAAAGTATGAGAATTTTTAATAAATAATTAACAATAACAAATGATTGGTAATAATCGCGACTGCGTCGTATAGTATAATTTTGTAGTATGTTAATCAATCAAAAAATCTCCAGCTTCTTCTAAAGGTTGGGTTCAAGGAGGTGTTTGCGAACAACGCGCTCGCCCACAGTATCTCACCAGCCAGAGGAGACGGACTCAAGTAACATGTGCGTTAACTTCAGCATTCTTGTAGTATTCATCTTGTCAGCTATATTTCTGCCCGAGCTTTCTACGGTTTGTTGTACGATTGGTTTACCCCCCCAACCTCAAGGTGCTAGTTGCAGGCAACGCTGATGAGCTGAGCTACCCTATCTTCTTTCTTTTGGGGAGCCGGATGTTACATTGGGTTGGTGTAACCAGGTCGTCTTGAATGGTCGGTTGTAGTTTTGAGTTACTTCCACCTTTTCGCTATCACTATCAGCTTCAAATGACCATCGCCCTAAAGAAAAAGTTCGTATGAACTGTGTAAAGGTGTGGCTAGATTAGTTGCCAGAATCACTGAATGAGAAAAGTTCTGCGAAGCGCTCTCAAAAAAAAAAACAACACTGTCCATGTGAGCTTTCATAGCAGTTTACAACGAGCAGTGCGTAGCAACACACAACTTTGCGCCACCCAGAAAGTGCGTTGGACTAGCGGGAGCCGTTGCCGCTTTTACAATCGTTCTACTAGCAGAAACGTTGGTGTTTCGAACGTAACACGCGTGACCACATTAATATGAATGCAGTTCCCCCCGACGATTGAAATTTTGTGGATCATGTCGGTATCAGCCTTAGAACTTGTAGAACGATTCAATAACGAGCGGTGCGTAGCAACACACAACTTTCCGCCACCCCCGAAAGTTCGAACACCAGCTACATATGCGGGTGCTATATCTTCGTTCAACGCATTTCCACAGAAACATTTATGGAAAACAAAATGTAGGGACTAATTAGCTGAGATTCCTGCGTAAGTTTGATCGAAATCGTTCGAGCCGTTTTTGAGGAAATTGGAATACCGATAAGTTAATATTCGACAAATCTCCTTGTTGAGGTAACTTGGCTTATATCTCCGTTCAACATATATATACAGAAATAATTATAGAGAACGAAATGTTGGTATGGGTAACTAAAAGACACTCCATTCGAATTTATCACATCTGGTGAAAACGTTACCCTGGAATTTACGGAAATGGTCGAAAAAACGTTATTTTCGACACATTTTGATTTTTATCTGCGTTCAATGGACTGCCAGAGGAACATTTATTGAGAACAATATGTAGGAATCAACTATTCAAAAACATCCTGTGAGTTTGGTGAAAATCGCTGAAGTCTTTTTGTCAAAAAACGTAAAAAACCTATTTTTCCTGCATAGGCTTATCTCCGTTCACCGTATTTTCATGGAGATATGTATGGAAAAGAGAAGTTAGGTATTTACTAGTAAAAAATAATTTGAAAGTTCAATCAAAATTGTTGGTTGTCGATAAAAAGATGAAAAACCCTAGTTTTAGGTACATTTTTGTCCCCCACCCCACTTCCCATCGGCCGAAATCGTCCATAACCTTATTTTAGTGTCTACAACAAATAACGAACAAAACAAAAAAAAAGAACCAGCTCAATCGGATCAACCGTTCTCTCGAAAACCGAACTACAGACACACACAGACCACGCGCCGAAATTAGGTTTTTTAGACTCAGTAGTCCATGAACCGATTTCAACAAGAATTCTCAATAACTTGCTCTTGTGGTGCCGGTGGTGGCGGGGTGGGGGGTGAGAGGATGTACATCTGGAGCTTTTTGTCGATTGCGTTTTTTCATCATGATTGCTTCCGTTTACTGTTGCTCGTTTGTTTTCATGTCGAGAAGGTGTTTCGTGTTTCAACTTTTTTCGAATCTTACATAGCATTATTTGTGATTTGAAGTTTGACTGTAATCCGAGAGCGATGATAGAAATTAATCTTTTCTCTAATCTATCTCTTGACCCTTGGATGAATAGAGTCTCTCATGCGCTTTTATCTCTACTTTTTTTGCTGAATACTTTTCAAAGGTTGAATGAAGTTCAGAGCTAACTTGCAAGTAATTAGTATCAATCTAATTAAGATGATTTATTCAGAAGCATCCCTTGAATCGTCACAAACTTGAATTCCCAGAAAATTCTCTTGTCTTTTGCCTAATTGGTAGTCAGTCGGGAGAGGTAAACCAGCGACAACCAATCGATCTTTTATTATAGTACTTTTTAATTAATTTCTTTGATTACTTTCTTTTGCAGTCAATTGTGATGACCGAATCTTACGCTAAAAAATCTCCTACCTGGTATATCTAGTGTATTCGATAAAGTAATTTCCAATTTATTACAAAGTAGCAATTTTTAAAATTAATAGAATTTTCGAGAACCTTTCCAATTGGTGGTAAACCTGGTTCTTGTATAACACATACGTTGCAAATCGACGCACAACACTCGTTTGGTTTTCAAATAGCAAACATTTACATTTAATGCTGTGCGTAGTAACACATAACTTTCCGCAATAAATTCGACGATCTGCCGTAAATACTAGCACTTACCTTCGACGTTGAAGCGGTTTCTGAACAATTCGGAAAAACACTCATTTTTCGAGCTGTCATGACTTATATTTCCGTTCAACAGATAGATTGTGCAATATATAATGCAATAATATAAGTTGTGCAATATTCGATGTGAGTATTGGTTTGTAGAAGACACTACGTCACGTGAATCAAAATCATTTGTGCAGTTATTTAGGAAATATCGTAAACGGCACTTTCTAGAAGACGCCAGGCAATTGTCACGACGAAACTGATTGAGCCCTGTTTGTTTGCAAGTTCCTTCGAGTAGTAGGATTTGCCTCAATACTTCACTGTTTCCCATCTATACGCAGCCCTACACTGCTTATACCGATCACGACGTGGTCGCAACAAAACTGCCAAAATTTTAGATTATCCTGATTTTTGAACCCATTTTCTGCCCGTAACGTCCATGAGTTTCACCCGGTCAGATTGTCGAGTAGGTGGGTACAACAAGGCTCCAAGTGGGGGGATTGGGAGGGGGTTTTCAGGCTAAAATGACCAAATGGCCTGGACTGCGGGCTGACATCGCAGATTTAGAGTTCCAGTGCCTGGAAGTGTTAATTTTTAAGGGGGCTCGTAAAAAAAATATCTGGTGCGTTGCAACACACAACTTTCCTTAGCTCTACGTCAATTCACTTTTTACATGGCTAATTCTGTTTAATCAATTCATTTATCACTTAGTTAATTTGAACTTGGTCAAACAACGCGTTACGGCAGCAGAAAGCAGTAGCGCTTACAGTTCCGGAATTTATTGTGCTGCTCGTACTCATTCCAGAACCATTATTGAGCAATTGGTACACAGATAATTAATGAGGCTGTAAACACAAATTTTTTGAAGAAGGACAGTATATACATTTGCAGAGTTATTGGGTAAACACTTTTAGAACTGGTAGTAAGCGAAACGGCAGTAGTTGAAATTCAGGAATTTCTGGAGTGAGCCCCATGTACCCCATGAGCGTTTTTAAACGCTCACACTTTAGGTATTGGATTGGACTACAATACCAGTTTTTCTTAGCATTCTACAAAAATTCCAGCGGAGTTTATAACGAAAAAACTGCGCTAAAAACTCTTTTCGGCGAAAATATTGATAATTTATTGTGCTGCTCTCGTCATTTTCCCACAAATGGGAAATTGGTGGTATAATTGTCTTGATGAGAGCTATCTATATAAAAAGTTTAATAGAAATCGTTAGAGCCATTTTCGAGAAAAAAATTTGGTGTTTTGATCACTATGATAACTATAGTTAACTTTCGGGGGATTCTGTTCAAACCCTCATTTTGGCGTCCCATGGTGACCTGCGGGCGAGATATCAAGTTTGAGCTGATTTAGTATGGTGGTTTTCTCTAAAAATCGTTCACAGACACACAGACCATTTTCCCAAATAGTGTTTTTCGGACTCAGGAGGGTCTAAAACGTAAAGATCTGAAGAAAAATCAAAATTTTTTTTCAGCCGATTACATAACTTTCCTTTCTACTTCGTAGAGCCAAGGAAAGTAAAAAATATGTATGTCCTTCCAACTGCGAAGGGCTTAGCATAGCAAAAGTTAAAACAGATTGCTTCAATATGAACTACGTTTGATTGTGAAAGCAAGAAAATACTGGAGGCATAGACGTCTCGTGAATGGTCTATTAAGGGACCTTCTATTGCCCTCACAAAGGGTGCTCAGGATAATCGAGGTTTATTGAATTACTCCTTCAAGAAGTATCGCCGTTCTCCTCAAGTCGAAGCGGTTGGGAACTAATTACTATTTACGCTGCCCTATTCCTGTTTGTCTGAAACGTAAAGATCTGAAGAAAACTCAAAATTGTTTTTTCAGCCGATTACATAACTCTCCTTCCTACTTCGTAGAGCCAAGGAAAGTAAAAATCCCTAACGAAAACATAGCAGTAAGGATGAATGTTTAGTTCTGTTGTTGACTTTCGGAGCATTGCTCATTCCTTGTTCACACTGGCGATAACACCCTCCCACTTCCTCGGGCTTCCAATCCCAGCTCCGTTCAGTTAGGTTGTACGTCTGTCACCGATAATCGAGAACCTGCGTCATTCTGTCTTAAGAAATTAATTTTGTATGTGGGAAGTAAAGTGTCAGTGCCGCAAACCCGTCGACGGGAAACTACCACTCTCCAGCTCACAGGTCCGTCGCCTTGTAATACATGCGATTTGCGCTTTGCGGGCTCGATTGGCAAGAGGATTATTGGAGCCCCCCTCCTATTTATTTATTTGTTAAAATATTGATTTATTGGGTTTCATTTAGTAGTTGTTTTCAACCAGCGCTGTGCAGCCTCCCTCAATTTTCTCTTCGGTAAAGTGCTGTACAATAAGCAATGAATAAGAAACCAAAACTATTGTTGACAAGTTGTGGTTCTTATCTCTGTTCAATGGTGCGTCCGAGGAACGTGTATTGAAACCCGTATATAGAGGTATTGACCAGACAAGACCCCCTGAGAGTTCTCGAACAGCGTTAAAGCCTAAAGCCGGTTTGCTAAACAGTGAAAAAAACAAACTATTTTTGCTTCATAAGTCTGTATTTCTGTTCACCAAATTTTCTACGAGATATTTATGGATGAGAAAAGTTAGGTATTTAGTGGAAGATAATTTAAAAGCCTAGTCAAAATCGTCAGAGCCATTTTTGAGAGAGTTTTCGGTTTATGTTGGTACCTCTCCCCCCCCCCCGTAAAATGGGGTGATCACACACACGAATCGCTGTTTTTTCAGGCCTCAAAACGTAAGGATCTGTAAGAAGCCCTATTTGTTTTTGTGCGCGATTGCTATACTTTCTTTATCCTTTGGTTAGTGGGAAGTAAAAATAGCCGCCACTCGTTTTCCTTTGTTTCTTGAGAAAGTAGATGAACTTCGGCGTTTAGCTCATTCTCCTCCCTTGGAACCACTATTTCAAGGCATTAGTTCCAGGTCAGAGGACGCTCTGCCTGCTTAGAGAAAACAGTGAATTAATAATACAAAACCAGCTCCCTCGGTGCCGTGCTACGTTTACCGTTCTTTCTCAAAAGGAAAAAAGCGTTGAAGATGAAAACAATGGTGGGTTTTGAAGGGGCTGCCGTTGAGATTTCTCAAAGAGATTTATTCAACGGACAAACCGTTCACTCGGTGTCCCAAAACAATCAAAAATATCGGGAGTGGAGCTTGACGAATAATTTATTATGCGTCCTGTGAAATTGGATACACAATGAGTTTGCAACTCTCGTTGAAACCCTTCAAGATATTTCGCGGTTTTGAAAGCAGACGTGAAAATACAACCAGATTGCTTACTGTAATCAACACTTTTGCATGTAGGTAGCATAAAATAAGTTGTGAGATTTTCAAGACAATTTTATTCGTCTAGAATGAAGATCTGTCAGCTTGTATTCTAAAAAACGAAAAATATCAATAAGTGAAGTCCTCTCCAACGAGTTCGACCATGAGCAGTATAAGTGAAGATCCAAATATTATTCACTCCTGAGCAACAGACCTCTTGTAGTGAGGTCACCATATCATAAACGATAAGAGTTTTGGATTTAGCGCGTCTCCTTGTTAATGCTGGTTAGGGCTCCGCCAACTTCAATAAAATCCGAATATTCTTCATTTACTCGAATTCCGACTTTCGTTTGTTTGTAAATGTCTCCAACAGCTCTACGATATCTGCACTCTCTCTACTTTATTTTGCTCCAATAAGCATGATATTTGATAGCATTTATACCCTGCCAAAAACACTTCACGTGCATATCCAAACATGCGGGGTTTATTGATTTTCTCTCCATATACCAGCAGTATCGACGCAGTTATTTATGACGTTTCCCCTCTCATTTTTCCAGTACGTATATTGCAAAATGTACGCTTGCTCAAACGGGCAGGGCTGTTTCTGAAGCAACTGGTACGGTCCTCTGCTTTCAGTTACGTAACTCTTTGATTTCATTACAGGGCGCTTCTCTCGCGGATTTTCTAAAAAAATTACCGTTACCGTTACTATTAGCAGTGATACTAAAATATTGTTTTACTTATTTCATGTCATTTCTGATCAAACCATTTTATTTCATTTGAAAACATGCGTTTTGGCATCTGTGGGGCCGAAAGTGCTGACAACTTTTTTTTCTCAACTCTTTGATTGAAATACTCGTGTACTACATCACGCGGAACCATGCCACAGGCATACTATCCACAAAAACATTTTTTGCCGGTACACCGATGTGGCTGTTTGCCGATTGTAGTTTTATTGGACCTAATCCAAGTAGTAAATGCGAAGGAGCTGTAGGCTAACCTAATTGAAGTTATACTTGTGGACCTCGTGACAATTTAGTTCTGAAGAATGGACAATTATCGTACAACTCAGCTGTTCTTATTAATCTCATATGACGAATTCTAACATCAACCATTTCCTTTTTGAGTATCTTCTGAGTATCTGAGTATCCCGTCGGCACCAATTGTAAGAAGATCCAAAACTCGGATACAAACGATTAACTTTTGAAATTTAGGTTGTAAAAGTATGTTTAAAAAGTAAGAAAAAAAAGGTGAATTAACGAACAATTGTATTCAAAAAGGCATTCGATCTTTGAAACACCAAACTTCAGTCAATATGATGTCCAACTCATCATGTTCAGTGTCACTGTACACAATTTTTATGTACTTCGCCCACTTTATTTTCGTTGATTCATACTAAATCGTCGATTCTATGTTTATCCGTAGGCCTTAAGTGAAATACAACCGAAATTTAGCGTAGATTCGGAGTTTTTTATGACTGCCACTCAAAAATAATCCACAAAATGTTAGTTTTAAATTTAATTCAGGTCTACAGTCCACACAATTATTTATGGCGTTAAATATAGCTTGCATAGGTAACTTCACGGCTCATGATGTGCACTGGAAGGCTACACATAATTGATGCACGGCTATAGCGCATATGTTGCTCAATGTTACAAGTACGTTCCGATATATGGGGTGTGCGGAGGCAGTCGGAGGCCTCGCGGCCCTGATCTGCCTCCGCCCCATCGGGCAAACAAGAGGGGAATGGGACAGGGACTACTTTCAGCGAAGCCTCGACCTCTGCGATATTTGCAAGATCCCATAAATGGGTACTAGGGATCGGCGGATTATCCGCCTTTACCCTAGCTGCCTGCAGAGCATCCACCTAACGTGGACCTTCCCATGGTGCACCGGCTTGCGCCGCGGGCTGTGCACCCCCGCAGTACCATTTTGGGAAAAATATCCCTTAAGGCTAGAATGGTCGCTAGCCCGCCCGAACTTTCGTCCAGACTTACGGCTTCGGGGACCTCCGTCTTGAAGCGGCTCAATGTTACAATAATTATTCTCGTCGTATTAATGATGGGTGATGAGCGAAAGTGTTTGTATTAAATAGTTGCTACCCAATTCAGTTCCTACACTTATTCCGAAACGTGCACTCTGGTATAATCGGGCAAGAAGCTTGGGGGTTGTTATCAAGTCACAGTAATAAGCACGCAGTCAACCGGCCTCTTTACACATTACGCTACCGTCTGTGGTGTCTGGACAGTATTTACGCTAACAACCCCCTTTAACATCTTGCAGTCTCGAAGTATCGCAAAATCACCCAGCATTCCTTTCCGATCTTTGAAAATTGAACGCTAAAATAAGACGAATGGTCGGGCAATCCCATTAAACCTTTCCTATTCCGTTTCAACGCTCAAGACCGGTGTAAGTGCTAAAGCTAACGCATCTTGAAACTTTTCGAGCGTGACTCGACCTTGTATTTCCCAGATGGCCATATAAAATTAGTCTTAACCCCAATGCTTCTTATCTGACCAAAAAGTGTTAGCTGACCGCTAGAAGCCACATCGATCACTCTAATTGCTGAAACCGATAAATCACCGTCCCTCTAATGCTTTTCTTCAGCTTCGCCAACTTCTAACAAACAGAAATCGTAACGAATCAACTCCGAAAGATTCATGAATTCTCCAGAGAGATTCCATTATTTTCTTCGCTCCTGCTACACAATATCTCACGGCTGTCTCTTTTAAAGAGGTTGAAGGACGAAGGGTTTCTAGTTCTAAAAAAACGCTCTTCTCCATTCAACTCGCTGCGTAGTATGTAGAGCACCGGTAAAAACGTTGACGGTTGTTCTGATAGTTTTTATAGGGGGTTTTAATGTGACGAAGAGGTTTGGAGATGCTTTTGAAGAGCTGCTGACTAAGGCAAAAATTACGGCAATCGCGCCGGGGATTCGATCCACAATCCGAGAATTATGAATCGACCGTCTAACCGCAAGACCACGATGAACCGCTTGCCTTTGATAGGAGTCAGTCAGCACATCTCCCCCCTCGTCTATTAACCGCTACTCCTGGAGCGAACTCATTTTTTTTAGGGAAAGAATTTTACGAGAGTTGAGCGAATCCCCGGAAAATCCGATCTTTGATTCGAGAAAGGCTACAAGGAAAGTCTTCGTTCCCTCGCATTGTAGTAGGCGCGTCGCCCATTCCACCTTCTCGCTGGAACTTTCACAGCGTCAGCGAATCCCGGACCCGAGAACTCGTCTCATTATTTTTCTCTCTTAATTTTTTAATTTTTCTCTCGGGGCCTCTTCTTTTTCTTGGAAAGAAGAAATTCGACCACTAGTTGGGCGCCATTTGTGACGAAGAGGTTTGGAGATGCTTTTGAAGAGCTGCTGACTAAGGCAAAAATTACGGCAATCGCGCCGGGGATTCGATCCACAATCCGAGAATTATGAATCGACCGTCTAACCGCAAGACCACGATGAACCGCTTGCCTTTGATAGGAGTCAGTCAGCACATTAAGCTAATTTTTAACAAGCATGAAAAAATTGTTTGACGATTATTACAAAAATGTTTAATGTTAATTATTTCGGAAATTTTGTAGTTTATTTTGCTCCACGCATCATCTAAATGATCTAGATTTAGTTTTCCCCATTTTAATAGGATTCAGCCCTATTTCTGGCGTATTGGGGACTTCAGTCTTATTTCCTCATAATGAGCGTGATTCTTCGTCATAATTTACAGCGTTACAGTCGTCAGGTGTCTTAGATGGCAGTCGCATGGTACACAATATTTGCTAAACTCCGAAAATATGCCGGTTCTACTGAAAACATGCCAGTGTATTTTGTGGTATGTTACGAAGAATTATGTATAAGCGCACAATTCTCTTGCGCATTTGGCAGTATGGTACTTTGTAAGGTGAACACTATAGCTTCATTGTGGTTTGAGCTGCTATTGTATCCGTCAACTCTCTGACCAATCTGTCTCTGAGAGGAGTGGGGATTCACACAGAACATTCCAGTGTGTGTTGTGTTAGGGGGTTTTTACTCTCGTAGTTCGTGTCTGGGCCCAATATAATTAACCAATCAAACCCTTGAAACTCACCTCAGATCATAAATAAACAAATGAGCTCTTGAAAAGAAAATAAGGAAATGAAATTAAAAACGTGATGAGATTCACTTTGAATTTAATCGAAAGGATAGAAATGAAATAAATGAATCGAACTCCTTTTCAATATTTAATCGAAGTAACCTAATTGCTCGGATCCCGTTTAAAGACAATAACGGGACAAGGGGTTAATAAACAGGGATTTGCACAGCTTTATAGAAAAATATTCAAGCGAGGAGAAAGGAAATGGTGAACTTGAAACCTGGCTGATAAGGGAGAGGCTCAATCAGTACGTCGCAGAGCGCGTGAAAAATCAGAATGAATCCGTAGCAATTCGCCTCTCGAAAAGCCGAACTCGGCCCCTTCTTCTGAGCTTGCTCGAAAGCAATATCCTTCACAAGCGGGACAAAGGACGGATTGTTATAGTCAATTGGCTACATACAATGGAAAAGTACCTCGGTAATTCTGTCTTGAAGCAACGTGTTTTCAGAACTACCATTTTCCCGACTGTTGAACGAATTATTATTTTTATTTGAATGACTATCAGTGCTCCAATATACATCTTTCTTACATTTCATTCGATTCATTCAACTTGAACCTATCCATTCAACTAAATTCTACTGGGTCTATATATTTATCAGCTTTACAGTAATTATTTATCAGGTCTTTCAAAGTAAGTTTCCGTTCAGTCATTCCATTCGTACATTCTCTCGGGATTTCACTTAAGAAACGGATGATTGGTGCAGTTCTAACATTTCAATTCACACGATTCAGGGGCTCAAAGATGTTTCCACAGTTAAGACATTGCGCATCCAATAAACTGTGTTATGCCAATCTCGCAAGGACAACATCCATGGTATTAAACTACTAGTATATACCATAATCGGCGAGCTTAAAGGTTTCATTCCAGTGTACTTTCCTTCTTCTATCCCAATTGCGTCTTTGTGGTTGTGACAACCAGTTAAAATATTGTCTTGAATGTAGTGGAGCAAGTGATATGAACAGTGATCAACGTACTTTTACCACAAATTCGCGACTTGCAAGGTGAATACGCGTGGACGATACAAATACTAAAAGTATGTTTACTGCTTCTTCAGAACCACTGAATGCACTCAGTACTATTTCACGAGCAACCGATCCCAAGGCACAGTCATCGTAATAGAACGTTAGTTTGAACAACTTCAAGAATAGTCAACCTCGACCGTAGTGACCGCAGGTTTACTTTCCGACCACTGAGAAATTTATACGAAGCAGCCGTCAGCAAGGAAGACGAAAGAAAAGAAACAGTCCTCGATAAAAACTGGAACTACCTGTGCAATGAGCCCTTACAGAATATAAAAACAAACAAAGCGCGCAATACACGTCCTACACTAAGACGAACACGGACGTTAAACGAAAAAATATCGTTTCGCACAATTCGCTGACTCACTAGCACTATAACACGCAGGTCATTCAATAAAAGTTGAGGGATAAGTAGTGGCAACCGAATCAATTCCGACTTTTTACTTGTGGCACGAAATATGCGAATGATCCAACGGATTCGAGATCGATTTGTTAATAAATCTTCGCCTGAGCCTTAATAAGTTTTAAGCCGAAAATTTGAGTTACTGCGGGACATGAGGTGAGTGAAAAACAAATTATACAACTCTGATTAGTCTGATTGCTGTTTGGGAGAAACAACTGTTTGTTTTGTATGTTACGCTTTTTTCTCATGAGCGAAAACTGTTGTTTTTATAATCAAACAAAATCTAGACACAATGGGATTTGTACTTGGCAAGCTTCCAACTAGAGATTGAACGAAATCGTAAAATGGCGGCAGAGCGGGCGCCAAACCCGAGTAATACCTGTACAGCTCTCTTCAATCAGGCATTTACAATCAATTCGAAGATTCGAAACTGATCCGGCCATTTAATTTAAAAGCGGATTTCCATTTGAAAGGTTCCGGGCAAATTGCTAATTTGACGACTCTTATCGCTTCGTCGCCCTCTTTCAACCCTCGGTAATACCCTTTGTGTCGACGCCTTTTATTTCGCATTTTGTCTCGTGTGGTAACGTTACGTTTGAGACTACATTAAAGCTTCCCGAATCTTCAAAAGCGATCCGACCAACCTGGGTCTTCGGATTCGATAAGACTTGTGACGAGCCAATTTATTCACCGCACGCCGTGATGCGTTCAACACTCCACTTTCAATAGCCACGATTGAGAGACTCCTCGACTACATGGGCCAGTTCATTGGATGTCAACAGGTTTTAGCAGCTCTCCCCAAACCCCTGAGAATTCAAGAATGGAAGTTTCGCGGGTGGAACTTTTTCATAGCGATTTATTCTTTCCAAAAAGTGAGACAGCATGAAAATTAAAAAAACGTCTTAATTTTGTTTTAGAGGTTGGTGTTACGTTTTTATGAAAGTGAATATAGTTTAGCAGTAAAGTTAACCTGCATAGGAATAGGCATGAAAGTACCGTTAGAGACAAATCTGATGTGAGGTAGTAGGCGTAGAAGTGGCGTATCCCTAGGCCGTTAGCTACAGTCAAAGAAAGTGTGGTTTCTTGGACTGTTTTCATGTCCTTGTCTGCTTCTATTATTATTATTATTCTAGACTGCCAATTGAGCCACAGTGCTGATACCACGTCATTTGCCTGAACTGGTCTTGCGCCTTGCCCTTCTGTTGCCTTATAGGTGCTAAATATTTGCTAATCATCATAGCAGGCACCTAGAATTTTGACGTTAGGTGCGCTTCGTACGGGTACCGTAAAGTTACCTATACAGCTGTATTTACACTAAGGCAGTTGACCACAAGCCCTTCAATGCCACTAACCAAATTCTTATATGCATGTCGGGTATTGAAGTTTAGAATTGTAGTAATATTATTTTCTATGCAAGGCAATATTTGTACGTAAAACGTAAGTTTATAAAAAATAGAGCGTACTGGTTCTACAGATTATTATGCAATTGTAATTAGAGCTACCGAATACTCGTCTTGCATTACTGAATTTTGCACCACGCAGAAATTGAGGGCTGAGTTTTGATGGCAATAAAAATAAATAAAACGTAAAATCTTCTAAAGGGAAACGTGTATTACGTCTCTCCCCTTCCATCCGTCTTGGATTGGATTGGACTTCATTCGATCCTTGATACGGAATTATTAATTTTCATTTATTCCGTAAAATTACGTCAAATTAACTATTCTGTTTTACATTTAGTTCCAACGAGGACGTCCTTAAAGTATTCAAACACGAGGATTAGTCGTTTATTCAGCTGGGATAATTCATGTGAGGTTTAACGGGGGAACGGACATTTTCAATACAAACTTCTTTATAATGTACGGTGAACTCTAAAACCGAGATATGCCAGCAAACAGAGAGCAGAGTTGTACTCGCAGATTTCCATTCGTGCGTATTTTGGACATTGTGAGAAGATAATTGGAAATCCAAGCAGAATAACAGTTGCAAACTCAAGAAAAACAGTATTAAAATCAACGCTGCCGGGAAAATGTAGCACAAACGTTCACAAACTGAGTAAGAATTGTTGAAAGGGTGGTGCGAATTGGTTCGAATTCTCGCAAAAATAGTTGAGAACGGAAAATTGTGTGAAACTTTTTGAGGAGTCGACAGACGTTCGAGATGTAGGTAAAACTGTGCAGAATGTGTATCGTGTTTCGAGAAAAAAAGTTAAGTTTATTACAAAATCAATTTGAAAAAGTGAATTGTTAAGAAGGGACAGCATAAAATGATGAACTTTTGGACGATTGTGTGCTTAAACAACGCTAGGGTAAAAGCACCAATTGTTGACACTATTCCTTTCGAAGTCAAATTTTCTGTGTAAAATTACCATTTCACATGGCCGGCTCTTTGAATAACATAAGGAAGAATGCGAAAGCATTGAAACCCCAAATTTTAATAGGAAAACATGGTTAAATTAGGTGTCATCATTAGGGTCTTATGCAATAGTGTTGTGTCAACATAAGGGGAAACTGTTGGTTTGGTTGTTAAGGTGATATTTGGATTTGAATAATTTTGTAGTATATCACGAGGTTTGAAGTTTTTAATTTAGTTTTTTAACTTAGTGGAACGTAAAGTTGACACCCTCTGATCCCAATGTTGACAGTTGGTTCCTAATGTTGACATCGCCTTTTTTTTCTACTCGCAAAGAAAACTTTATTTTATCAAATACATTGTTGTAGGAACAAAAACCTTTTTGTTGTAACTTTTCAATAGTATTAGATATTTAATTTAATTTAATTTTAAATTGTCAAGATGTCCAAATTACATTAGAATTCTTACACTTTGCCTCATCATTTTTTTATCGATTGACTACAACCATGCCTCCTAATAGATACAGAATGTGGAAGTATACAACTCAGCAAATGGCAGATGCTGTAAAAGACGTACAGCTCGGCACACCAGTTTCCACAGCTGCAAAGCGCCATGGCGTTCCTTGTATCAGTCTGTTGTACAAGGTAAGAGGGAAAACTCTTCTTGAAAGAAGAGTCGGGCGTTTCTCAGTGCTGTCAGAAAATGAAGAACAGATTTTGGCTCACTGGATCAAAACAACATCAAAGGCTGGCTTTCTCGTCACAGCGACCCAGGTGTGTGACAGCGTAAAAGAATTAGAAGTTGGGGAACGCAAATACCTTCAAAAACTGGCGGCCTGGCTAAAAGTGGTTGGCTCGATTTCTTAAAGGAAATTTTTTTCTATTAGATTGCCCAGCAGAATACCGTAACTGGAGGAAGGGAAGAGGAATTCTCAAATGAAGCGGAGCCAGTGGAGGAATCACTGAAAGAAGATGAGTCGATATCCTTACCTTAGGAGGGACCAGCAAACAAAATGGACCTTCAAACGGTGAAGTCGACCAGGCAAAACAAAGTCCACAGTGCTGTGTTGCTGAGGAAACCAACACTGTGGAAGAAGTAAAACGTTGTCGCATGGCGAGGAAGAAGTTGGACGAATTAATGAAGGAGACATGGTTGTGGCTGTGTTGCCTAACAAAATATCTGGTGCGTTGCAACACAACTTTCCTTAGCTCTACAACAATTCACTTTGTACATGGCTAATTCTACTTACTCAATTCATTTATCACTCAGTTCCTTTGAACTTGGTCAAACAACACGTCACAGCAGCAGGAAGCGGTAGCGCTTACAGTTCCGGAATTTATTGTGCTGCTCATACTCATTATAGGACCATTATTGAGCAATTGGTACACAGAAAATTAATGAGGCTGTAAACACGAATTTTTTGAAGAAGGATAATAATCACTTTTGCAGAGTTATTGGGTAATAACTGTTAGAACTGGTAGTAAGCGAAACGGCGGTAGTTAAAATTCAGGAATTTCTGAAGTGAGCCCCATGTACCTCATGAGCGTTTTTAAACACTCACACTTTAGGTATTGGATTGGACTACAATACCAATTTTCTTTCACTTTCTACTAACATTACAGCGGAGTTTATAAGGAAAAAAACTGCGCTAAAAACGCTTTTCGTCGAAAGTTTTGACTATTTATTGTGCTGCTCTCGTCATTTTCCCACGAATGGGAATTTTATGGTATCATTGCCATATTGGGAGCTATCAATATAAAAAATTTAATCAAAATCGTTAGAGCCGTTTTTGAGAAAAACATTTTGTGTTTTGATCACTATCATAACTATAGTTAAATTTCGGTGGATTTTGCCCATACCCTTATTTTTGCGTCCCATGGTAACCTGTAGGCTAGACATCAAGTTTCAGCTGATTTGGATCGGTGGTTTTCTCTAAAAATCGTTCACAGACACACAGACCATTTTCCCAAAACGTGTTTTTCGGACTCAGGAGGGTCTGAAACGTAAATATCTGAGGAAAACTAAAAATTGTTTTTTCAGCCGATTATATAACTTCCCTTCCTACTTCGTAGAGCCAAGGAAAGTAAAAACTTGAGACGGCATGCGTTTGCCCGGTTGTCAACGTTAATTCTGAAGATGCTGCTGAAGTAACACCACTTATTCCCTGCAATAGACTGAAGACGGTTTTTAAGCCTTCGATCGACGGGAATCATCTCCTAAAGGTCATGCACGTCAATTACAAATTACTCAAGTCCAAATCTTACGGAGTCAATCCCAATAAATTTGTGTTCCCTGTTTCCGTTCCTGTGCCTCTTTAATAAACTATGTTCCTGTTCCAAGGTAATAAAGTAACTCCTTGAAATACGTTTTACCTATTTTGCATATCTTTTGTTCGTTTTTACCTCGAGCAATAACTTCTGGAAAGCGATGGGACAATATTTAAATTGGTGTCAACATTAGGAACTGCAGATGTCAACAAATGGAATTTTCAAGGGCAAATGTGTCAACATTGGGTGTAAAAAACCGTGTTTGAAAAAAGTCGTTTGTGATAGTATAAAAAAATGTTTTGGTAAGTCCAATACGCGCAAACTGTTCACAAGGAACTCACAATTTATAATAACTACTTGAAAGTGTTATTTTCTTGAACACTTTTGTATACCGCTGAATTGAATGATTTTTCTTCCTAATAGTTTCAACAATTGGTGCATTTACCCTAATCGTGGAAGAAGATTCAAAACAAATTTTCAAGTGTCTCCTCTCCCTCTCCCCCTCATTCTGGTAGGTTGAACAGTTTCAGATAATCCTCAGTACAGTAAGTGGAATGTTGAGTAAATTAACAGAACTGCAACAAACCCTTCGGTTAACTGAGCTCTAAAATCTCATAACGATGTTTATGCATTTGGTAAAATATTTGCTATAATACCACGCAGGTTATTAACGACTACCTCCACTTTGCCAGAGTTCAGGAGGCCCTCTGATTACGTGTGAGCTGGGCTCTGAGAGCGGCCTGGAGGTTAAGTTTAATACGACTTTGGCAATGTGGTCCCTTACCAGCTCATTTTCAAAAGTTTGGCGAAGGTAAGTGGAATTCGAGCGGCGGGATGAGCGAGCTGCCAAGCGAAGGGATGAAATGCAAATTGGAGAGACAAGGAGTTTGTCAGTCGAGGCAGGTATATGTCTCTGTGAGAAGCGCGCTCGTTTTGTTTAATAATAGTTTATTTGAAGCGTTCAGAAAGAGAGGCTTAAGGAGATTTGGGAATGTGGAGACGTAAGAGAACACAATCGGTGACCGCATTTCGATTGGTGCCATTCCTACCACCAGGCAGCGTTACTGGATACAACAAAAAGACTCCACTGTCGTAGTTCAAATAATAAGCGCTGCACACGCACACACAAACAAGTGCGGTACCCAAAAACAAAACAAGTAAAGGTTAAAGAAATTTCAGACTATCCCTCTTCTGCTCTAAGATGTAGTAATTGGGAGGAAGTTTCCTATTCAACGTCTTTCGCACCACATCCTTGGCGAGTGCACAGTCACTGCTACACCCCTGATTTTATCCAAGACCTGTCCTGGAGCTTCTGGCACTACTGAACGAAAATCTGTCCAGTTATTCTGGCGCTTGATGACTTACCGAGTGAAACCACACATACCAGGATCTTACTTGGACATTTGGGATCGCGGCAGACTCAATGACGATGTTAAAGTTCAGACTTAACTTCAATCGGTAATTAATCTACTCAAACGCTCAATTTATACGAGACCCTGAGCCTGCTTCAGACACTCATACAAGCTTACATCCACCTTGCACGAATTTCCTTGTAAATCCTGTTTAATTGACATATGTCTCACACCTGGAGTCTTTCCGAAAACTTGTGTCATTCTCTCAAATGTTCTTCACGTGTGAAATTTTTGTTGAAACCTGAAGATTATTGAAGTTTTGGCAGATCTAATCGGATACATAAATTGTATAAAAGTTTTTACGACCATATCGCTAACCAAACTGAATATTTTTGTTTGTATTTGGTTTCAGAGAAAGGTTCATAAGAAAAAAAAAATACAATTGAGTTAGTAAACGATAGACGGGAACCCCATAATTCTATGATGAGCTTCTAGCACTGCTAGCTATCAAACTGTGGTTTAAAACACTTTCTCGTTCCATTATTAAAAGTATACGCTCGCAACAAACGGGAAATGTCTCAAATCCGCACGATCTTCAAATAAAACCAACCTGCCACGAAAGTTAACCTCATCACGGAGAGACGTTATTTATGCAGGTGGATGGAAAAGGGTTGGGGCCCGCAGAAAATAGCGAAAGTACGCTTTTATTGTCGTTTTACGACTGGAAATAAGTTTTTACTTTCATTTCAGTTTATCACAGCAGCCCAGGATTTATTTTTTCAACTCAAAACTACCACTGCTCATGCACGATTCAGCTCACTGGTCAGTTTTGACTGTGTAAAGATGATGCAATTAGAATATTATGTATTCATCAGGAGTCGAGCTTCCACGTAATTTCCATGCAATTCAACGTAACTTTTCGGACGTCTGTTCATATTTTCAAGCACCCGCTAAAACGTTTTGTCTCTATTGCGTTCTTGCTGCCGTCTCTGCCCTTTTGATGACCTTCTCTGATCCGTACTATTTCGTTATCTTGAATTTCCACATTGGAAACAAAATATAACTGCCAGAAGAGGGTAGTTCTGGCAAATTTGAGGACAGATCGATGTTGCTACGTATGGTTAGTTTATTTGGTTACCAACCAGATTTTCCTGAGAACGCTACTGTTATCGTATGGGCAGTATTTATAAGAAAAATATCTGGCGTGACTCATCCCACAACTCTCCTTGGCGTGGCGTCATTCAACGATTCTCTTGACTCTGAACAACGGGAGGCGCTTGTGGTTCTGAAATGTATTGTGCTGCTCCTTCTTGTGTCACGTCCATTATTGAACAATCAGTTCACAGGTGACTTAAGAGACTGGAGTGTGGTGTTTTCGAGAAGGGTCGCGAGCACATATCGCGTTCACAGACACACATACAAATAGTTTCTCAAACAGTGTTTTTCGGACTCCACATTCCTTCAAACGTAAACGTAAACGTTTGAAGGGAACTAAAAAAAAAGATTCAAATACTTCGTACCGAAATCGATTTTCTTTGTAACTGTTGCTGATTCATTCCTCGCCTACCGACATTTATGGTTTATGGTACTGCCATGTGACTTGTTTCTGCTCATGTAAAAAAATGCAATTAAATCGTTAGGGGAGAAACGAAATACACGGGACCACAAATATACGGAATAACTAATATCCTCCGAAAGGAAGGTATACAAATTGCATTACGTACGGACAACACACTTAGAACCAAACTAACTGCAAAGACTGAAAAGACAGACCCACTCGACCAAAGTGGGGTATATAAAATAACTTGTACTTGTAAAAACGCATACATAGGACAGACAGGACGAAAAATACGGACCAGATACTCAGAACACATTAAATCTCTTAGTAGGAACAAAGACGATTCAAACTTTGCCAACCACCTCAAAACAACTGGACATGAACCCACCAAAATACAGGACTGCACCATCTTACTACACAAACAATACAAAGGACGAAAACTGAACATATTAGAAAACATGGAAATTTATAAACAAAAAACTTCAATGGACAAATCATAAATGAACAAATCAACACAAAATGCGACACCATATTCACACCACTCAAAACACTACACAAACGAAAACAACCAACTGACGGATTTACAGACCACCCTACACAAAAAAGACGTAAATTCCACAATTGACAGACCATCCATCCAACACGTCCCATTTATCTCTAGGGGGTATTCACCCTGAGGTACATGACCTCCTTCCCCGTCCCTTCACCGACGCTCCATCACACCTTTCACTTTGCTCTTTGTATATAAAGACCACGACTAACCGACTGACTCCAGTACTGACTCAACGGCCAGACGATGATGTCTTTACATCGAAAGCGCTTGCCCACAGTAACTCACCAGCCAGAGGAGACGGACTCACCTAACAGGTACGTTAACTTTAGAAACGAAATATTTGATGGTTGGCAACGACTATAGTCGTACCATTCTTGCCACTATAACTTTAGGGATACTACAAGGACATACTTCCACGTGGTCACACATGGCCAACAGCTCTCTACGGCGATATTGGCTAAATGACAACCTACCGTACCTACAGATCCGTAGCATTCGATGGATGCTGAGCGTGTGACAGTGCTCTCATATGCTAAAGAAACAGCAACCTCCATGACGTTCATTAACACGTGTGTTTAGGAACAGTAATTTTGATGAATGAACGTACCTGTGAAAAGTATAATTAGTTTTTGGTCTGATGTTTCTCTTACCATTTTTTTGGCGTCGATTTGCAGTCTACCAGCAAGTCCCTTTCACGTTCCTGCCGGTTATCCGAGTGATGCAGGGGATTAGAACAGATACAGCAAATGCAACACTTTACGTCAAAGCGTAAGCGTGCGTTTCAAACTCTTCTCGAAGTCTGCCCTCTGACTACTCGGTTGTATCGCCTCTAAATCTCTAGTAACAACAATTTTCAAAAAATGTTGACCTTGGTCAGCCCAGACTAAACACGAAGAATAAGGGCTTTGTAGGGAACTATTAGAGGAATGAAGAGGCGAGGAGGGTGAACGTTTGAGGTAGCGAAAAGCTGTGAGCCTACAGGTTGGCAATACAAAAGTCAAACGTAAAACAGCGATAACTGGATGCTAAAAGATCTCTGGGCACTTTTCTTTCCTTGACACCACTCCGGTCAACAGTTGGGTCTTAAAATAAACGAAAAGGCAAGAGCGCAGAGAAGGACTGATTCTGCCTAACCTACAATCGCCCAGTGCATCTTTGTGACGTACATAGTGTTGCTGTCAAAGAGGAGAATAACATTGCGAACGATTCATTACACATTGCATTTTAGAAGGGGAACGAGACGCTCCTACGAGCGAGTACTCGACCGAAATTAGGTTTTCCCCGTTCAGGCGGCCACAAAACGTGATTTGACGAACGTTTTTGTCTCCTGATTACACTACATTCCTTAACCTCTGGCTTCAGGAAAGTAAAACTTTGTGTTGATCAGCCACTTTGTTTTTTCATACACCAAACCCATTCCTAAGCGCACTGCCATGACTCTTTTTATGTGGTTCCACCCCTCATCAACCAATTAGCAACTAAACTGTTGTCGCTGAGGTCCGTGGTTTTTATGTCAGAAGTGATCCCAAGACGAAATATGGCGATAAACCCCGAAAACACGACAAACGGTCAGAAAATTCCCGATCATTTCTTTGAGGGAAGCTCAATCACGTTCGGAAAACCCGAGTCTTCTTCAATAGAAGTAGCGAACGTGATATTCGGAAAACGATTCGGTCGGAGACGTCAGAATCAGATGGCTTTTGCCACAACCCGCTCGTTACGTTGAAGGAGTAATAAAAACGGTGGTGCAAATGAGGGCGGAGGGAAGGGGAAAAGGGTGAGAGGGGAAAAGAGAGAGATGAACATTGCGGGTAACTGATGTTTATTAATGAGGGAAGTTGTACGCGATCGCTCGAAACGTTTCCTATTTCGAGAAAAAAGTTAGACCCTTTTTCCTTCCTTCCAGCGGCAAAGTTCCGATGATTTGGAGCCCTTACTTCCACCGGCTTTTAGTTATGAAGAAGCCTTACGCAATCAGTTAGAATAATATTCTAGACGAAGTTCTTGACAAGCGAACGTAGAAGGGCGGAACTATACTTCAGACAAATACTTCGAAGAGCTTCTTCAAAGCCACGAGTCTAATCAATTCGACCCTCTTAACCTAAGAGAACTTTCCTTCTTTTCTTCCTTCCGTTTTCTACAGATTACAACACCTCGTACACTGCACCAAGACTTTCTTCCATAATACGCCCTGTTCTTAATATTTGTAAGAGGATAGGCACACCACGCCCTCCCAGGATCTGCACTTTCTCCACACTGCTAATTAGTTTTGTCAATATTCAGAAGATCTAGATTTCCACTTATTTTTTTCTCGTTTCAAATGCCATGTACTAAATATCAAACACCTAACATCATTGACAAAAAATTTCACGTTTTTGCGTGTTCTTTCCATCGTAGTGCATCTACTTACTCCCAGGTGTGTTGCCAACTTGCATTTGGTTATTTCCATCTTGTGTTGACCACTTGATGTAACATCTTGTTTTCGGCAAAAAATGTATAAATTCGAGTTCCACGCGGGAAATATTAATTCCTGTACTGTATTACTTTCAATTACCCCCCCACCCACCATCCCCAATTCAATGTTCTGGCTCCCCGTTCTGTAATACGTAAAACGCCTTAGACATTAAAAAAAACCTCTGAAGAAGTTCTGTTCTATCCCATTTTCACGCAACGCAGCTTAGCAACATTCGAAACCAGTTGGTGGTACTCTGGAGTGTCTACCAGGATATCGCCGATATAAAGCGTGCGTCTTCTGCGCTGTAGCCATCAAGCTCTTTTGAAGGCCGCTCTGAGCAGTGCACAATCCAAAAGGCATAACTCCCGAAGTTCTCTTGACGAACAAAATGCCTTTTCTCTGCTTGTGATTCCCTTCCCTTGCTCTGGTAATTATTGGCAGCCCTGTAACGTTGCTGTTGTACCAAGTGCCACACGTATTTGAAGGTCCCATCTGACTTCCGTTGTACGCACCCCTGTGATCGCAGTCTAGTGGATCTAAGGGCGAAGGATGGGGGACGAACCAATCCTGACTTCCACGCAGTGTCCCCCGGGAAACGCTCACTTACGACTGAGTAGGCTAACAGGGATTGGAACACCCAAGCCAAGGTGTAGGGAGCTCGTGCCAAGGCTGAATGGTACAGGGTGTTTAAACATGTGTATCGCTAACGACCCACTTGGGGCACCAGGCGACACCCCATTGTATTGTAGCCTTCCACAGGCATAGGGGGCTCTGCCTGTGGTGACTTTTTAGCTCCCCCGTACTCGTGGGACCAAAAATGGAGACCAATCTTAATAATAAAAAATTAATAAATATTGAGGACGCCTCAACAGCGGAGAAATCCGATGACATCCAGTCAGTCATTGACTCAATGGCTGGACTGGGAAAGGAAGAGAGGCTCTAGCGGGGTTGAGGTGGAATCTACACTCAAACCTAAACCCCTGCCAGGCTCAGTTGAGAGACTTCGGACGAGGCCTGGGATGCCATGACACACCAGCAGAGACGGAAGTTCCTCAAAAGAGGAAGCGGAAGAGTTCCACCCTGCTCCTATTAGGGAGAGAAGGGGTAGAACTCCTGCACCTGTTAGGAGAGAAGGGGTGGAACTCCTGCACCTGTCAGCGGGGAAGCAAGGACAAAGCGTCCCCGAGACCAGAAAGGACTCCCTCCTCGCAACGAGGAGAAAAAAAGGAGGGTAGGACCCTTTACAGTCGGGCGGTGAGCACCATTAAGGTGGCGGTGGTCTATGAAGACTACCCACCAGTCTCCTGACACAGGACACTGCAAAAAAATCATGCTCCACCTTATGGTGGAACTGCGGCCTCAACCCGAGGACCTAGCGGTCCGCTTCGACGGGCACTCCTGCGGAATGGTGGGCTGGTCGAGCTGCAAGGATGAGCTGTCAAAAGACTTGGCTCATTCAAGGCGTCGCGCGATGCCCCCCGTGGGAGGGTGGTCGGCTGAGGACCTGTGACCCTAGCCATCTGGAGGGCTACAAGCGGATTGGTGCGTTCATCCCAAACCCGGTGAACGACATCCAAGACTGCTTGGGAAATATTGGTGCTCAGAACCCCGGCCTCAAAGTTGAGCGCTGGAAAGTTCTGGGCAGCAAACAAGGGGAAAGGGGGCTTTATTTAGTGGCCTCCATCCCCGAGTCTCAACACACGCTGATGGAGAGGGAGGGGTTCTGTCTCTACCATGGCTTCAGCAGCGTGAATGTCAGAACCCTCAGCAAGGAGGCCAACCCGGACGCCGGGATGGATGTTGAGGAGCCGCGGGACGATGCGGGGGGGGCGGGGGGGGGCGTCCGTGCCCCGGGTGGGTCGGGGGTCTCGGTGCCTGGAGGTGCTGCGGCTGGTAGGATGGCCGTATTGGCCCACCAGTTAGCGGCCGCAGGTTCTGGGGCCCCTGATGTGCCTGGGGGGTCGCGGCGTCCCCCTGCTTGCCCCAAAAGAAGAGAACGGCAGACGCAGGCGGGACACCCGAAAGAAGAGGACCTGAGGCATGCTTAGGCTGCTTCAAGTCAATCTGCACCACTGCAGGGGTGCATCATGGCGCTGCAGCAATACATGGTGAGTCAAAATATTGACATTGCATTGATTCAAGAACCTTGGATAGTTAAGAGCAGGGTGGCGGGTCTTGGGGTGCCGGGTTATAAGGTATTGTACCATAACAGCAGGCGCCCCAGGGCTTGCATACTCATTAAGGCTAGTATTAAGTTCCTTCCGCTGTGGTCGCTGTTTTCCGGGGACTCTGCAGCGTCAGGTTAACTCATGAAAATAGGGATGTAGTGGTAGCCTCGGTCTATCTCCCCTATGAAGACGACGTCCCAACCACAGGATTAGGGAAGATAGTCGATACAGTCCAGGACAATGATATCCAAGGGATTGTGGCAGTGGACTCCAATGCGCATCACACCATTTGGGGAAGTAAGGACATTAACCGCAGAGGTGAGTGTCTATTTGAATATCTCTGTTACTAACAATGTGGATATACTGAATCAGGTAATAAACCCACATTCGTTATTGCTAACAGGGAGGAGGTTATCGACCTAACCCTAGCTCTAAAACTGTCTGGGGGATTAATGTTTCCAACTGGCATGTCTCCTCAGAATTCTCGGGATCTGATCATAGGTATAGGTTAGATTCAATCTAGAAATGGCAAGGACAGAAGCCATTAGGTTCAGGAACCCGAGAAACACGGACTGGCAGAAGTATGGGGACAGCCTCAGGGACGCCCCTGAGAAGTTGCCCTGACAATGCCACACGTCCGTTGGAGATCGAGTTACTGAATACAGCACCGACACAGGCAATTAGGTCTTCATTTGAAAACAACTGCAGGCAAACCACTAAGGCGGACAGCAATAGATGCGTACCCTGGTGGAGCAATCAACTGGGAGCACTGAGAACCAGAACCAGAAGACTTTTAACAGAGCCAAAGAACAGGAGAGTGGGAACCATACAAGCGATCCTAACTGAGTACAATAACGAATTACGAAAGGCAAAACGAGAGGCGGGAGAAAGTTTTGCCAGGAAATTCACGATACCCGAACGGGAGCAAGGCTCAGCAAGGTGCTCTCGAAAGGAACATGCATCAGTGTGGTAGGCTCTATCAGGGGGCCGGATGGTGACACCTTGACTGTCACCATACACTTACCGCTCTGCTGAACACACACTTTCCTGGTTGTAGAACTGACCCTGGGTTATTGGCAGACGCTGGATTGCCATGAGGCGGACAGGAACGCCGGACTGGGAACTCGCCAGGGCCATTATAACCCGAGACGCCGTACGCTGGGCAGTAAACTCGTTTAAACCATTCAAGTCGCCTGGACCGATGGTATTTACCCGATTCTCTTGCAGAAAGGGATAGAGCGCATCCTACCCAGCCTCTTAAGGCTATTTAGGGTAGCGTAGCGCATGGCTACATACCTCAGGGCTGGAGGAAGGTTCGAGTAACCTTTATACCGAAACCTGGCAGGGGACTCAACCGAGGAAGCCAAGTCCTTCCGACCAATATGCCTCACATCTTTCCTGCTCAAGACAGTGGAGAAAATCCTTGACAAGTACTTGAGAGACGGATGTTTGAGACTGACCCCCCTGGCAGATGGCCAACATGCCTACCGGCAGGGAGATCATGTGACTCTGCGCTGCATGCACTAGTTAGAAGACTAGAAGAGTCAATGGGTAATAGGGAGATTGCCTTAGGGCCTTTCTGGACATAGAAGGGGCCTTTGACAATACCTCCATATGTAGCATTGAAAGGGCGTTGAGGAAATTTAATGTACACAGCAATGCAATAAAGTGGATCATCGCCGTATTGGAAAGCAGAGAGATCCAGACTACGCTAGGAAACTGTACAATCAGGGCGAGGACTGTGAGGGGATGCCCTCAGGGAGGGTCCTTTCTCCGCTCCTCTGGAACCTAGTGATTGACTCCCTTACTAGGGAGACTTAATGCGCGGGTTTTACGCCCAAGGCTACGCTGATGATGTGGTTGTGCTCATTCGGGGCAGGGTGCAAAGCGTGCTGGTCGGACCTGATGGGGCGACGCCTCAAGGATGGTGTGCCTATGGTGTGGGAGATGGGGCTATCCATCAACCCAGCCAAGACGGTCATCGTGCCGTTCACAAGGCTCAGGCAACTGTCAGGACTGAGGCCGCAGGTAGTGATGGGCAGAGAAATTCAGCTCAGCGAGCAAGTCAAATATCTGGGTGTGATTCTGGATCGGAAATTAGTCTGGAACAACCACATCCGATACGTGACCAAGAAGGCGACAACGGCCCTTTGGACGTGTCAGAGAATGTGCGAGGAGGACATGGGTGTAAAGCCCAGAATGGCCTGCTGGCTTTACGAAGCCATAGTGAGACCAATAATCTCATATGGGTCAATCGTGTGGTGGCATAGAGCTGCCATTGAGTGAATGGCAGCAGTCTTTCCAAAGTACAAAGACTGGGTTGCCTACCATAGCAGGGGTGATGAAGACTACACCCACTGTCACCATGGAGAAACTGTTCGATCTTCTTCCTCTGGACATTTATGTCAAAGCAGAGGCGATGAAGGTGGCTTACAGGCTCACTAAGCTCGGAATAGCTAAGGTGCCTCAGGCGACTTATGGACACCTGGCTATAATTAGGACTTGGAGACCTTCGAGGAGCTCAGCATGATCACGGACGCAATTGTGCCCATGTATGAGCTCGAGAGGAAATATAATGTTCAGCCAGTGGGAGGTCCATGGAACAGCGATAGCCGCCAGTTTCGGCCTCCCAGTGGCGTCAATGTCTACACTGATGGATCAAAGACCCCAGAGGGGACAGGATCTGGGGTGTGGATAAGTGGCTCTGGAGGAAGTGGGACTTATATTGCCCTAGGCTCCACTCCATCAGTTTTTCAAGCAGAGATTTATGCTATTATTGCCCGAGCAATCCAAATGCATGAGAAAGGCTATAGCAATAGAACTATCAATATATTGACCGATAGTCAAGCGTCGTGTAAAGCGCTACTGAACTACTGCACGACGTCAAAACTGGTGCGAGAGTGCAGGATGTGGCTTAACTCCCTAGCAAGTGCAAATAGAGTTAATGTGTACTGGATTCCAGGACATAATGGGATCATTGGAAATGAGAGGGCGGACCATCTGGCCAGACGTGGTTCGTCCCACAGTACCTATTGGGCCACCGCCCCATTGCGGGATTTCTCTGTCACTAGTTAAGAGGACTGTGAAAAGAACATGCCAGAAGACTGCATCAGACAATCTGGAATGCTGCAGGAGTAAGACACTCCAAACGATTTGTCTCAGAGCAAACAGGTGAGACAAGAGACACCCTCCTGAGGATGGAGAGGAAGGACTTAAGGCAGGTTGTTGGTATCATAACAGGACACTGCAGAATGAACAAACACATGTATGTTATGGGTATAGCCGAGTCCCCTCTATGCAGGTGGTGTGGCACGGATGAAGAAACTCCCTACCACGTTCTGGCCCAGTGCCGGAGACTTGAGAGGGAGCGATTTTTGGTCTTTGGCACCACTTCTCCCAGGATGGATACCAACGAGGACTCCTTCAGGAACTACCTGGCTTTCCATAGGAAGCTAGGCATAGACCTGTAAGACACTAGGACTGGCACAATAGGTCATATGGCCGCGGTGCACACCCCATGGGGAGTACAGTCAGAAGATTATATATAAGGGCGAAGGATCACAGCTCAGTATCGCGGTAATTTTACGAGTGGACTGCTCGTCAGCTCTTCCAATCCCCTTCTAACAAGTTGGATTGAAAAGTAATATCCAATAATCATGAAGTTACACACCTTATGACAATAAGTCGAGGGGATATTGCTTGTTGTTGAGCTAAACTGAGAGAAAAATGGCCGAAAACGCGTTTACGATTGCCGCCTGCCTTTTTACCTTTGAACATGGTGTGGAAGCAGAAATCATTCAAGAACTATGAAATCGAGAGTGAGAAGGGTTAAATAGTCCGGAACGAAACTCGAATAGCCCCTTATAATCTCTCTTTCAAGAAGAATCCGGGCTTTCAGCCAACATTCAGTGTTCCAGGGACGTCCACTACTTGTTTTTCCAGAATGACCACTGGAAAAGCGTTTCATTTCTAGAACTGTTGTGTCCTAACAATTAGATCTTCATTCTACATATGCACTGTAGACTTCCCATTCAATTGGGATTTTTACTTTCCTTAGCCCTAAGTAGTAAGATGTCAGGGAGGCTATGTTTGGCAATCAACTGGAGAAAAAATTGAGTCCTCTCCAGATCTTCTCGTTTCAAAGGCCACTGAGTCCGAAAAACGCCATTTGGGAACATGGTCTTTGTGTATGCGAACGAGATTCAGAGAGAATGGCTGAACCAAATGGGCTCAACGCTTAAATTTAGCGATATAAATCACTATGAACACCAAAATCGGCTCAAAATTAACTATAGTTTCCAATTCCGTTAATTTCCTTATTTAATTGATATCCTATTAAAACACCATATATTTTCTTCTTCTTTATTTACGATTTTATTGCACGTATAAATCCCGCTCATACCATACCAGTATTCTCAGAAAAATCAAGGTGTTAGTCTAAAAAATTACCTTTACGGCTTTAGTTTAATAATGCCCATAAAAAATAGTCACCTGAGAAAGCCGGGAAAGCAGTGCTGTTTTTTTGTTTTTTTTCACAGTTTTCCCCAGATATTTCCAAACTGGTAAACATGCTTCTTCTCAAAAAACGCATGTCATCAGTTCCATGAATTGTGAGCTGAATTCTAGAACTCCGAGCGCTGCTATCTTCATGGAACGTGGAGTTATGTTTTACCAAGTTCAAGTGAAGTGAGTTGCTAAAGCCACGAAAATGGCTGAGTGCACGTGGTTACGTGATGTGTCATATCACGTAATGAATACTCTTCCGTGTACACGTTACGAACCGTACTTAACTAGCACAGTCTATAGCCTTTTTCTCACTGGCTCAAACTCGGCGAAACACCCGCGCGGTGAATATGTAGAATAGCAAAAGCCAAACACGCAAGTAGTTATATTTTCTCGTTGCTCTCGCATTAGCTTTGAATGTAGTTAAATCGTCGGTAACTTTTTCCTGACTGCGCAGGAAAAGTTCACTTTCAGGGAATTGTACCTCACGAGGGACGGCCTTGGGGATATTGAATCAACAGGTTCTCAACCTTGATATATCTTTTCAGTTTAGAAAGTAAGAACGCTCCTGGAAACCTCATTCAAACTCAGAGTCAGTCTTCATCAAAGAGCTATAAACGCAACATGAACGATAAACATTGCCGCTGTCACTTGCAGATTTGTATTTCATTTACCTCAATGTGCTGGCAGTTTTTGGGGGCGGGTTAATTTCCCAGATCGTCGAAGGGGGAGTGGTACTCATGAATACATTTACTGGTCTGAATTGAATTATTGCTCTCATTTTTCAATTACGGTTCTCGTCCAAATCCCTGATTTATATTGCCGTCCATGTGGCGCGGTAGTAATGAAGCTATTACAGAATCTAATTAGATTCGACGTGCACGTGATGGGAAGCTCCAATCGTTCTATTTCCGAGTATCCTCCTTCGTTGCTGTAAATAGAATTATTTCAAAGCCTTTCCCTCGATTCTGAACGTTCTCAACGTTAAAACAGCCCCCAGTAAGGGGAGAAACAAGTTGAAGGTAAATTGTCTGCGAGTAATTCAATTGTCTGCTGCTAAATTTAAGATCTTTTCTGAGCGCGTAAAACGTACGGAGATAGGAAACGGTATACCCTGAATCCTTCTTTTTATTTTCCGCAAACCAACGGAGCCTGTTTTGTTGGCATTATTGCCATTGGCCTGGTCCGCTAGGATCCTGGATGTGGACACGCTCGTTTGGTAAATCAGACGCCGGGGGGACTGCATATGAGAAGCGCCACAGATTTGGATTCCTTCGTGGTGTCTCTACCCATTTGTTGTTCGGTTCATATCTCGGCTGGGGCATTTAACTTAAATCTTCTTTTAATTTTTGGGCGCCTATTTACGGTGAGCGGGCAGTTCTGAAGCAATCAGAATTGTATTGAATCGCCCGTATTTATATCGCGACGTTTATCCATTGAGTAGCGTTGTTTATGAGACCGTCAAAATGATTTTTCTGTGAAAACGTTCATGTTTATAGTTATAGGTTTATAAGGTAAACACTCACAATTTCTTCAGCCTCACGTATAATTTGGCTACTAATCCAATCTATTTTCAATCAGTTCAAATGAACTTAGTAAACTATACCTTATTGTTCAACGTAAAAACTAGAAGCCATTAAAGTTTTGGAATTTATTGAGGTGATGCTACTCATAACACGATTTTCATCGGAAAACACGTTTAGGTGATTGATGGGGAGGTCAACATGATAGTTTCGAAGCGGTTTGTGTTTATAGTCCTAGAATCATAGGGGAAGCACCGCAAAAATATCTGGTGCGTAGCAACACACAACTTTCCGCCACCCCCGTAAGTTCGAAGACCAGCTACATACGCGGGTGCTATATCTTCATTCAACGCATTTTTACAGGAACATTTACTGAGAACAAAATGTACGTACTAGTTAGTTGAGAGTACTCCGAAAGTTTGATCGAAATCGTTAGAGCCGTTTTTGACAAAATTGGAATACCGATAAATTAATATTCGACAAATCTCCTTTTCTGAGTTAACTTGGCTTATATCTCCGTTCAACATATATATACAGAAATAATTATGGAGAAAAAAATGTTGGTATGGGTGAATTCAAGACAATCCATTAAAATTTATCACATTTGGTGAAGAAGTTACCCTGGAATTTACGGAAATGTTCGAAAAAACGTTATTTTCGACACATTTTGATTTTTATCTCTGTTCAATGGACCGTCACAGGAACATTTATAGAAAAGAATATGTAGGTATTAACTATTTGAAAACATCCTGTGAGTTTGGTGAAAATCGCTGGAGCCGTTTTGCCAAAAAGCGTAAAAACCCTATTTTTGCTTCATGGGCCTATATCTCCGTTCACCGTATTTCCATGGAGATATGTATGGAGAAGAAAAGTTAGGTATTGATTAGGAGAAAATGATTTGAATGTTTAATCAAAATCATTAGAGCCGTGTTCGAGAAAAATGCGAAAACCCCTAGTTTTTGGTACATTTTCGTCCCCCACCCCCTTCCCATCGGCCGAAATCGTCCATAACCTTATTTTGGTGTCTACAAAAAATAACGAACAAAACAAAAAAAGAACCAGCTCAATCGGATCAGCCGTTCTCCCGCAAATCGAACTACAGACACACACACAGGTCTGTTTACTTATTACCGTACCTAAACCCTCAACGAGGGTGATATCAGTCATAGAAGTTGCGGTATCGCTAATATTCAAGAGTCCGGCCCCTGCAGCATCCACCGAACTCAGACCTGTGGAGGTACGGCAGGTATTTGGTCGTTAGCCAGTCTCCCAGTAGAGTGCCTACAGACACACACACACGGACCACGCGCCGAAATTAGGTTTTTTAGACTCAGTAGGCCTCAAAACGTAAAGATCCGAAAAAACTCAATTTATTTTTTTTGTTTGTGCCGATTTCTATACTTTCCTTCCCTTCGGGTAGCGGAAAGTAAAAAGTTAGTTGGAGTTCAAGAATTGCGGAAGTTTTGTTGGACAATCACTGATCGTTTATCTTGATAACTTATTGTACTACATTAGTCATTTTCTCATAGATGAAAATGTTATAGTACTTTTGGGTGGTTTTGATCTCTCCACACAAACAATGTAGTCAAATTCCTCTGCGCCGTTTTGTGTAAAAATATTTCGTGTTTTGATCCATGTATATTTATAGTTATTTTTCATGCTCCCAATCACATTATAAACTTAAAGTAAAATTGAGTCGTGGGTAATACAGTAGACTTCAGGAAATAGGAAAAAGAGCGACGAAGTTAGATTCGGTTGAACTTCTTAGTAGATGTAGTTTTTGCTTAAACATTGAGTAAAAATATCGTCTTGGGAATGATAAAACGCAGAATCAAGCGGTCAAGCCCGCGGAAATGGTTGTTGAAGGGATAATTGGTTGTTGTGGTCTGAGTGTAACAAGGGTTGTTTGGTCTTGCTTGATATTGTGGGGTCTGAAAACTAAAAAGTGAAAGAAGAGCAGGGCAGTCAATCGAAGAGTTAATCAATTTAAGCAACGAGGTAACTATTAGTGAAAGTCGACGAACGGCAAAACGGCACAGTCGAAACCAATCCACGCACAGTTTAAATCCCGCAACGGATAAACTTACGCTGCACTCGTGCAATGCTTGTAGATGCATTCTCATATAATAGAGACCAAACATACGAGCGATACTACGAATTGAACAGACAATATTGCCATACTTCCCATTTGTTTCAAGTCGGCCTACGGAAGTTCAGAAGTAGAAACAGGGTTCTAAATGTTGAAAATGCATGCCTTATTTATTAACGTAACAGTCTCGTTTGTGGCGAAACGGCAATATCGCATAACCTCCTTTCTAATTTCAGACGTCCGACTGCTCTCATTACATCTTCACAAAGGATTGATTAGAGAAGTCGTTTGATTGAAATCCTGTTAAATGGCACTGGCTTTGTCACTAAAGTTTGTTGAGGGTATAGCAATATCGCGCGTTATAGTACACCCTGAACCGAGTAAAGTTCATTGAGGAGTACCCTGGGCGAGGAAGGGAAGGGTTGCCAACTCATCTTCTGAAACTTCAAAAGTTGGCAATTTCACGACAAAGTTTTCCTATTTGCTCCTTTTAAAACAAAGGCCACTTTCAAAGCCCGCCTGATAGACATTTTGAGTTCAATCATGTGTCACGTCACATCACTCAACTTCCTTCAGCCCCACGTATATTCAGCGATTTTTATTCACCAACTAATCCAATCAGTTTTCCACTCAGTCTAATTACGATATTGCCCTAGTGTATAAAGGCGCCAATGCTCCCATGAAAAGCTTTAAAAACGGGCTGCCAGCGTTGAAAACTGGGGGAGCGTCAACTTAGGCCCTCTGAAGTCTAAGTTAATTAAATTTACTTATAAGCTCAACACACTGCCCATTTTCCCTCAATGGTGCTACAATACAGTAATACTCCGGCTTAGAAGTGGAAAATAATGAGTTCCTACAAATAGCTTGTCCTAAAGATTTCTAATTAAGGAACGGTTGTAAAGAAAGAAGTGGCGTATTGTTTGCTTTTGAAAAAGTTAACTTTTGATCTTTCTGTTCAAAATAAACCCCCCTTTAAACGTAAGACAGTACCATATACTGAAGAAATGAAATACCTTGGATTACAGCTCGTCAAGAAACTTATCTGGGTCTCTCATGTTATTCACAGCGTGCGAAAACTAAGTCGTCGTGTCCGACAACTCGAGTTCCTAACTTCAGCCACTCACATTTACCGCTTAAATTACTTTTTTTCTCTCCTTGGTTTGACCATTACGGCTTTATGGATGTCACCTCAAAATTCCAACTGACCTGAATTCGAACCGACCAAAATCGTTATTAGTGCAATGTAACGAATGCCCCGTGGGGTGTACTACAGACGGGCTTCCAAGTTTTTCAGGTCTCGGACAAATTACGAGAAAGTTACCAACAGCTTTTAACGGGAAAATACTTCTGAAGAGAAAGTTTTTTTTATTCGAGACTTACCTCTAGAGGACATTGTTCATTAGCATTTTGTGACGCGTGCCATATACTCGTCGTTTGACTATGCACTTGTTTTATACACATAAAATATAAAAAAGTGGATTTCTGGAAAAACTTCCCTTAACCGCTTATAAAGAGACTCGTAATTTATTAGGCAGCCCCTACTGTCACAACCTTTCTTGTGTAAACGATGTATAAGTGATTCGTGGGGGCTATCGGCACTAGCTCTGGATGAGGTTGGTGTTCCTAAGGAAAACACTCACGTAATAAATGAATTCGGTAATCTTATATCTCCAAAACTAATCAAATATGTTTTTCACAGAGTTTATAGAAGCTTAGTAAAACAAAAGTCAGGAAGCTTGCCTTTTTTAAATTCTAAATCCAATCGAAACTGCTGGCACCAACATTGAGTAGAATGAGGGCAGAATACTTCATCGTCGATTTAAGAAGTTAATACCGATTTAATAAGCGCGATACTGAATAACCCCGTGACGGGGGAGGGGGGGATGGACGGTGTATTTCCCTGAATACCTTGTGTTCAGGCGGAATGGTGTCTGTGAAAACTAAAGTGACGATTGTGACAGTTTGACAATTGTGAAGTATACAGTGGTAGTGCCGTCAGGGAGATTAGCAAGTAAACGAAACAGAGGTAATAACGATACACTGGCTGGAAACATGGACAACGAAGAAGTAGTCATGGTCGCTAGAACATTGGGGAAGAAAAACAAAAGCTCTGTTATAAGCGCAATACCAAGATGGAAAATGAGATAGGGAGAATTTCCCTAACTACATTTATTGTGATTTAACTTTTTTCATCTAGATGCAGTACTACACCTCTGAAAAACCGTCCTATTCGACTCAACTAAATTTTATAGCATACACAACAACAAGTTCTTCCAATTCGTAGGAACGATAACGTGAATCGGCGGGAGAAGGCCGTTGGCGGAAATAGGCACTTACCCTTGACTTCGCTGCATTGATATACAAGAGAACAGCGCCAAAATCCTAAGAACTCGCGCTTGTACAATTCAATAGGGTGTTCAAGTTTGAAAATAACGAGCTCTGGGGAACTAGTCAAACACGAAATAGCTTGACGAATAGCTTCATGAGTTTCTGTCGAGTTGTAATTTTAGTTAGTCAAGCCTAACTTTTTTCCAGAAAGCGGAAATAGTGGAGTGGCAACCCCTTCGACAAAAATGCGAAAATAGGGCGAGGCCCAAAAACCGTTGAAGTTCACGTATGGTTTGTGGAGGGAGTAATCAGGTTGAATTTAGTCTTATTTCATCATTTTTGAATTCATAACCAAGGCATGTGATTTTAGAAACTCCTAATGTACATTTACTAGGGTTGAAGAACCCTAGACCTGACATAGCCAAAACTATAAAGAGGAAACGCATCGTCAATGTTTTCGGCTACACGATGTAAATTATGGAACATACGGCGTAGTCCGTCACCAGTCATCAACTGATATCACTCCCCCCCCCCCTTCTATTCAGCCAATTTTCTTCAGAAGAAAGGATTACAATTTATAAACCCGTCGAACATCTACGTTTAAGATGAAGAGCATTAACTCGTTGTTCGACGAGTACCGATTTTTAGCAAAAATTTGTACTGCTCTTAGCAACGAACAATCTAAAAAAAAAATCCCGAAAGTTTTCAGGAATTAGTGTTTTCCATTAACGTGGTCTAGTTGCTGGGAAGCTGGTGGCAATGGGACGTGTCCCTGGCGCCTGTCCTTATCGCTATTTGCGTACCAGCAGCGCACCTACCTTTGTTTACCAGTGGAGTTTTGTTATTTTCTTTATCCTAGGCACCTACACTCGCGCTAATGTAGAGATCAAAACCACCTTTCATGTACGCTGAGTGATAGACAACATTGCGCAATTTGTCTTCCTCACTGCTGAAGAAATCGATGAAACTGCGTTATTCAAAATTAACGTTTCTTGAAACGGAATTCTCCGCTTCAGAGATTTCTTTATAAACCTGGTTCTGTGCCAGTCGAACGATTGGCGTGTAACAGAATACCATGAGAGTCCATAGTTTTTATTTGTCGCGTTTTTGATTTTTTGTTGTATTTTTACTTTCTGTAGTCCTGCGAAGTAGAAAGGAGAACTTATTTCTAAGTTTCCTGCAGACGTTTAGTGAAGGCTTCCGAGTCCGAAACGAAATTTTCAGTATCCGCTTTCACGTCTACGATGTTCGTCTACCAGAACTTGGGAAGTTCGTCAGTCAATAAACTTACAATTACGGCAAAAATAAATGAAAACTAATTCTTGAGTTATTAACCTGAATCTCCCAACTCACGACTTATTAAAATTTCTATTGATCCAAGAGGAACCAGTTTGGGGCTTTCATCACATAAAAGAACTACTTCTACTGTGGGATTACCGCTGTCCATCCTAAAATCCAAGCTATCCTATTCCCTCAAATTGTCTGCAAATACCGAATTTGTTCCCTTCTTCTCGCATTGTATTTATTCAAGTTTTGAGTCGTCTGCCTGTTCGCTCGCAATACTCCCCAGACCGTAAGTAACTCAAGACACTTTTAATTGACCATAACTTTTTAACAAACTACTTCATCGACTGACCAAAAAAACAATATCTGGTAGAAAGCATCACACAATTATACACAGCCCCGCGCATATTCAGCGATATTCAAAGCTAAGCTACTAATCCACTCTATTTTTCGTACAGTTCATTTTAATTTGGTAAAACCATAACTTCACGTTTTACGTATAAAGCGATATCTCTTGAAGTCCCGAAATTTATTGAGGTACTCATGCAATCACTGTTGCACAGGTGATTCATGAGACTGTCAATACAGTTTTTTACGAGGATCGTGTTAACCGTTTTGGAATTATCGATAAAAAACTGTGAGTGAGTAAGTGAAACGGCAGTGATTGAATTCCGGATTTCCGAGGGTTGCTGGTAATTATGATTATCCTAATTATCTTACTTAATTATTCAATTATCTCACTAACCTTTCATCGGTTTATTAACTTCCACCCTAATTTCTCTGCAAGCGCTATTATCATATGAGCGGGATTTATGAGAAAAAAAACTCAATTTCCTTCGAAAGTGCTGTTCTTCTAATTTTTCCACAGATGAAAACTTCATGGTACACACTTGTCATTTGTATACATCTGCCCATAGAAAAAATGTAATCAAAATTTTTCGAGCCGTTTTTGAGAAAAAACATGGTGTTTCGATCACTATGATAAGTATAGTTAGTACAGACCGACTTTGCTCACACCGTTATTTTTGCATCCTATATCAATGCACAGACTCAAAATCGAATTTGAGCCGACTGGGTTGAGTCGTTTTCTCTCAAACGCACACGCAGACTATTTTTCCAAATAGTATTTTTCGGGCTCAGCGGCCCAGGAAAGTTTTAAAACAACTCAAGTTCGTTCAGTCGATTACAACATTTTCAGCTAAGGAAAAGTAGAAACTGTAGTCAGTTGTAGCTGGCTACGTAAAATTAGCACCATGAAAAATGTTTAGATGAGTCTAGCATAAATTCGAATCTGGAACTCTCTTTTTTTATTTTTAGAAAAATTGCGGTTGTTTTTACAGTAGAGTTTATATAGAGTTCTAACAAAAACGTCCACTGGAAACATACGAACTTAATATATATAACGGCACGAGACTTATAACTACGTAGTCATTTACTTGTTCGGACGATTGTAGAATTATGAGGTACTTTTTTCCTTAAACCCCTGAATTCTGATTGTAAATGTGAGATTACCTGGCAAGCTTGTGTTGTTTTGTCCTTCACACCTCAATCCGCTTGTACTAATCAAAATCAGGGCGATATGTGTACATCTGTTAGAGCCTACAGTTTCAAAGCCCTAATTAATTTTCCACCGACCGTCGCCTAGTCGCCAATAGAATTCTCAGATCAATGCTCGCCGAGAAGATCGATTTTGAAGCCCATTCCCCCCTTCTTCGATTGATTATATCGACGACCCGCGTGTTACCAACAATCTCACTGCGTCCAGCAATCGCTCCGACAATCGGAATCAATTCCAGGACCCCCACCGTCGTCATTCGACTACGAGACACGACGTCCCCTAATAGAAAATTGGGAAGCGGTGACTAAGTTGTTGGAGATGGCTAAATGGACGAGGTTTGGGGGACTACAACCTAAATTTCCTCGTTGATCATTTTGAAAAATATGTGGCGCGACTTCCCTCAGCCTCGTGTGCATTCAGCAATTTTATCACGCCATCAACCGATAAAATCTAGTTTTTATTCACTTTACACGAACATGGTAGAACGCCGCATTCATAAAAAGTTCTAATGCTAACTTTATTGAATAATCTGTCCATAGACCAGATTTATGAGACTTTTGTGAGAAATTTTGCGTACACTGTTTTGGAATTATCGAGTAAAACTGTTAGGAAATGATAGTACGTTCAACGGCAGCGGTTTGAATTTCGGAATTTCGGGGGTTGTTATTAATTATCTCATGCACGCTATTAAACTGAGAACACTATAGTTCATCATGATAAAACTGCGAGAAATATATTTTATTCAAAATATTTTAACAATTTATTGTGCTCTTAACTTTGCCACTGATGAGAATTTTACTATATTGTCGTGTCATTTGGAAGAGCCCATTTTAATCATTTGTCCATTTTAATTAAGATTCATCTTAATCCCAATTTAATCAAATCGTTTTAACCATTATCGATGAAAAAAAAATTTGATGCTTTGATCACTACGATAACTGTAGTTAAATTTAGACCAATTTCGCCCACACCCTTATTTTGGCATTCCATGTTAAATATCACATTTGAGCCGATTTGATTTCTCTCAATCTCGTCCACATACACAAGTGCAGGCGGTTATTTGTCAAATGGAGTTTTTCGAAATCAGACGCCTTTGAAACGTGTGACGCGTTTGACTACGTGAGGCTAAGGAAAATGAATGCCCACGTAGGACTCTGTTCAGTACCATCGCGTAGGGTCGAGTTTTTTCGTTTTCGGGGATTTTTCTACCCTAAATCTAGAGTAGGATGCAGTACTGCAGAATTGTACGGCAAGTAAGCCTACGCCTTTCTGCTCAACTTTACTTGCGAGTAAGTCTTGCGATGGACTCACAAATTGTGTTTTTCTGACTTTTCAGTGAGTTGACGGTAAAGTATGAGAGCTATCAGAAAGCATTCTTAGTCTAAATTTCTGATAAATTCAGATTAATTCATTTGAACTGTAAACTTCTAAGTTGACCTAATTTGTACTATCAAATGTTTGCAAAGCAAATTGAGAGCTATATTTGCGTTGTAGCTTGAATGGTACTGAAGAGTAATAATGAGTTGAGTTTTAAGTAATTTGGTATCTTGAAGGACGAAAGTGCAATTCTAGTTACGTTCAGCCTCCTGATCTCTCAGCTATCTTTCAGAATCAGGCCAGGAGTTTAATGATAACGACAAGCAATTTTCCTTACGCTCCACACTTATTGAAATTTCGTCGACGCCCTCGTAATCCGCTCAGAATTTTACCGCACGATCCGCAAATATTTTGCTACTCAGACGAGCGTTTGAAGGCTGGAAAATTGGCGACTCCTGACAAATATTTTACGACGTTGGACGAAAAGAAATCGCTCAGAAAACGTACCGGTTCTGCGGCTCGAAGTTTTTCCAAAGAGACACGCGAAAAATTGAGAGACCCCGAGACGACGCGAGCGAACAGAATGAGAACCCGCACAGATGAGAACTGGCGGCCAAGACGCGGCGGCAAGGGATTGCCGGGTGGAGCAGGCGGGGCGCGATGAGCTCGGTCAAGCGCGGTCGGGAGGTACCACGCGCCGCGTATTTTGATAACTCCATTTACCTACCTCCGGTCTGACCTTAAGGAGCAATCAAATTATCTTTCGGCCTGGAAACGAATAAAACTTGTTAAATACGTCTAGCTGTTGGCCAATCACCGTCGGGCACCCTTCTGTCGTCTAGAAACTTGCAATTTCCGAGGCTCTAAAAGCGTCATAAAAACCCTTCAGCTCCGAACCAACCCATTAGAGTTTTCAAGTGATGATTCAGGGAACATTCGCGTTGGTGAGGAGAGGTTTTTTTCATGTGCTCGTGAAGCCCGCTATTCAGGCCGAAACTACTGGAACCGAAAAGAAATAGCTTGTGCGACGCAACACGCAGCTTTCCTACCCACGAGTCACCGATAAAAATTCCCATTTTTTAGAAAATGTGAGAAACGGACTTTTTACGATAAAACTACTTAAATTTCTCATGTATTTAGGCATATACCCCCGTTCAAAGTATAGTTGCACAAATAGTTACAGGGATCAAGGATCACACAGGGTGATCATATTTCACCTTGCGCATACTGCTAAAACAATGAAAACGTAATAAAATATTAGGTGCGCCGCATCACACAACTTAACACTACATAAATTCACTAGTTTTCATAAGTTTTACTACTGATTAAATTTACTTTTCACTCAGATCCACAGTGGGAGAAAGCGGTAGCGTTTACAAATCCGAAGTTTATTGCGCTGCGCGTGCTCATGCCTGACCATTGTTGAATTTGTACTCAGAGAATTAATAAGGCTGCACAGACAATTTTTTACTTTCCTTGGTTCCACAAAGTAAAATGGAAAGTTATGTAATCGGCTGAAAAAAAATTTGCGTTTTCTTCATACTTTTACGTTTCAGACCCTACTGAGTCCGAAAAAAAAAATTTGGGAAAATGGTCTGTGTGTGTGTATATGTGTCTGTTAACGATTTTTAGAGAAACCCAACGTACCAAATCGGCTCAAACGTGATATCTAGCCTGCAGGTTACCATAGGACAACAAAACAAGGGTATGAGTTAACTATAGTTATCATAGTGATCACAATACCAATTTTTTTTCTTCTCAAAAACGGCTCTACTGATTTTGATTACATTTTTCATATTGATAGCTCGTAATAACACTGTTATACCATAAAATTCCCATTTGTGAAAAAATGACGAGAGCAGCACAATAAATTGCCAAAAGTTTCAACGATTTTAGCGGGATTTTTTCTCATAAACTTCGCTGAAATGTCACTACAATGGTAAAAAAGTGACATTGTGAGTCCTATCCAATATTAAAGCAGTTGGTTTATGTCCACCAGTAGGCAAATTATTAAAGTTAACGTATCTGTTAGGTGAGTCCGTCTTCTCTGGCTAGTGAGTTGCTGTGGGCAAGCGCTTTTGATGTAAAGACATCATCATTCAAGACGTTCCATTCACCTCTAGGGGGTTTCCCCCTGAAGTACATGACCTCCTCTCCTCGCCCCTTCACGACGCTCCACCATCCCTTTCACCCTTCTCTTCGTATATAGATAACACGACCAACTGACTGACTCCAGTACTGACTAATGGCCAGACGATGATGTCTTTACATCGAAAGCGCTTGCCCACACTAACTCACCAGCCAGAGGAGACGGACTCACCTAACAGATACGTTAACATTAATCCTATCAAATACCTATAGGGTAAGCATTTTAAAACGCTCATAAGGTATAAGGGGGTCACTCCAGAAATTCTGGAATTGCAACCATCGCTGTTCTACTTACCACCCATTTTCCAAACGTTTTTACCCAACAACCCTGTAAAAGTAATTACTATCCTTCTTGAAAAAAATCGTGTTTACAGCCTCATTAATTCTCTGTGTACCGATTGTTCAATAACGTTCCGGGAATGAGTAGGAGAAGCACAATAAATTCCGGAACTGTAAGCGCTACCGCCGTCTGTTGTTTGGATAAGTTCAAATGAATTGAGTAAGTAGAAAGAGCCATGTACACAAGTGAATTAACATAGAGCTAAGGAAAGTTGTGTGTTGGAACGCACCAGATATTTTTATAGTATCACTTTTCCAGAGTTAACGGGTAAAAACGTTTGGAAAATGGGTGGTAAGTAAAACAGCGATGGTTGCAATTCCAGAATTTCTGGAGTAGTTCCTGCATATGATATGAGCGTTTGACAGTGGCACTTGATTGAACTACCATCTCCTTGGTTCTGAAGATTTTACTATTTTTACTTTCCTTGCTCTACGAAGTAGAAAGGTAAGTTATGTAATCGCCTGAAAAAAAATTTTTGAGTTCTCTTCAGATCTTTACGTTTCAGACCCCCCTGAGTCCGAAAAACACTATTTGGGAAAATGGTCTGTGTGTGTGTGTGTATGTGTGTCTGTGAACGATTTTTAGAGAAAACCACCACACCAAATCAGCTCAAACTTGATATCTACCCCGGAAGTCACAATGAGACGCCAAAATAAGGGTATGAACAAAATCCACCGAAATTTAACTATAGTTATCATAGTGATCAAAACACCAAATTTTTTTTGTTCAAAAACGGCTCTAACGATTTTGATTAAATTTCATATATTGGTAGCTCCAAATATGGCAACTATACCATGAAATTCCCATCTATGGGAAAATGACGGGAGCAGCACAATAAATTATCAAAATTTTCGACGAAATCGGTTTTAGCACGTTTTTTAGAGAAAACAACTGCACCAAATCAGCTGAGACATGATGTCTAGCCTACAGGTTACCATGGGACGCTAAAATAAGAGTATGGACAAAATCTACCGAAAGTTAACTATAGTTATCATAGTGATCAAAACACCACTTTTTTACTTTCCTTGCTCTACGAAGTAGAAAGGTAAGTTATGTAATCGCCTGAAAAAAAATTTTTGAGTTCTCTTCAGATCTTTACGTTTCAGACCCCCCTGAGTCCGAAAAACACTATTTGGGAAAATGGTCTGTGTCTGTGTGTGTGTGTATGTGTGTCTATGAACGATTTTTAGAGAAAACCACCACACCAAATCAGCTCAAACTTGATATCTACCCCGGAAGTCACTATGTGACGCCAAAATGAGGGTATGAACAAAATCCACCGAAATTTAACTATAGTTATCATAGTGATCAAAACACCAAATTTTTTTTTTTTCTCAAAAATGGCTCTAACGATTTTTATTAAATTTTTTATATTGCTAGCTCCAAATACGGCAACTATACCATAAAATTCCCATCTATGGGAAAATGACGAGAGCAGCACAATAAATTACCAAAACTTTAGACGAAATCGATTTTAGCGCGGTTTCTAGAGAAAACAACCATACCAAATCAGCTGAAACTTGATGTCTAGCCTACAGGTTACCATGGGGCGCCAAAATAAGGGTATGGACAAAATCTACCGAAAGTTAACTATAGTCATCATAGTGATCAAAACACCAAATTTTTTCTCAAAAACGACTCTAACGATTTTGATTAAATTTTTTATATAGATAGCTCTCAATAAGGCAATTATACCATAAAATTCCCATTCGTGGGAAAATGACGAGAGCAGCACAATAAATTATCAAAATGTTCGACCAAAAGCGTTTTTCGCGCAGTTTTTTCCTTATAAACTCCGCTGGAATTCTTGTAGAATGTTTAAAAAAAAAAGGTATTGTAGTCCAATCCAATACGTAAAGGGTGAGCGTTTAAAAACGCTCATGAGATACATGGGGCTCACTCCAGAAATTCCTGAATTTCAACTACTGCCGTTTCGCTTACTACCAGTTCTAACAGTTATTTTCCAATAACTCTGCAAAAGTGATTACGATCCTTTTTTTTAAATATCTGGTGCGTTGCAACACACAACTTTCCGCCACCCCTTCAAGTTCGAACACCACCTACATAGGCGGGCGCTATATCTTCGTTCAACTCATTTTTACAGGAACATTTACTGAGAACAAAATGTACGTACTAGTTAGCTGAGAGTACTCCGAAAGTTTGATCGAAATCGTTAGAGCCGTTTTTGGGAAAATTGGAATACCGATAAATTAATATTCGACAAATCTCCTTTTCTGTGTTAACTTGGCTTATATCTCCGTTCAACATATATATACAGAAATAATTATAGGGAACGAAATGTTGGTATGGGTGACTAAAAGACACTCCATTAAGATTTATCACATCTGGTGAAAAAGTTATCCTGGAATTTACGGAAATGTTAGAAAAAACGTTATTTTCGACACATTTTGATTTTTATCTCTGTTCAATGGACCGTCACAGGAACATTTATTGAAATAAATATGTAGGTATTAACTATTTGAAAACATCCTGTGAGTTTGGTAAAAATCGCTGAAGCCGTTTTTCCAAAAAGCGTAAAAAACCTATTTTTGCTTCAGGGGCCCATATCTCCGTTCACCGTATTTTCATGGAGATATGTATGGAGAAGAAAAGTTAGGTATTGATTAGGAGAAGATAATTTGAAAGTTTAATCAAAATCGTTAGAGCCGTTTTCGAGAAAAATTCAAAAAACCCTAGTTTTTGGTACATTTTCGTCCCCCCCCCCTTCCCATCGGCCGAAATCGTCCATAACCTTATTTTGGTGTCTACAAAAAATAACGAACAAAACAAAAAAAGAACCAGCTCAATCGGATCAGCCGTTCTCCCGCAAATCGAACTACAGACACACACACATACACACACACACATACACACACACACACGGACCACGCGCCGAAATTAGGTTTTTTAGACTCAGTAGGGTCTGAAACGTAAAGATCTGAAGAAAACCCAAATTTTTTTTTTGGGCCGATTACTATACTTTCCTTCCCTTCGGGTAGCGGAAAGTAAAAATCGTGTTCACAGCCTCATTAATTGTCTGTGTACCGATTGCTCAATAATGGTCCTGCAATGAGTACGAGCAGCACTATAAATTCCGGAACTGTAAGCGCTACCGCTTTCTGCTGCCGTAAAGCGTTATTTAACCAAGTTCAAATTAACTGAGTGATAAATGAATTGATTAAATCGAATTGGCCATGTATAAAGTGAATTTACGTAGAGCTAAGGAAAGTTGTGTGTTGCAACGCACCAGATATTTTGAGCTAAGTTTACGTGGAAATAACTTTCCTTTCTACTTCGTAGAGCAAGGAAAGTAAAAATAAGCTAAAATAGATTTTTTATCAAAATGTTTGGTAATTTATTGTGATGCCGTCGTCATTTTCCCACGGATGATAATTTTATCATGTCGTCGCCTATCAGGAAATATCTACACAAGAAATGTGATCAAAATCATTTCAGCTGTTGTTGAGATAAAAATAGTCGGTGTTTTGATTATAGTTGGTTTTTGGCTTATTTTACCCATACCCTTATTTTCTCGTCTCATGGTTGCCTGCGAGCTACATTTCATTGTGTAATAATTTGCAGGGTTTCAACTGAACATACAAGACCGAGTGAGGTGGGAAGCAAACCCGAATGCTTTCAAAATGTGAGAAACATGTTGTCTTGAAGTTTTATTGAAATCAGGCGTTGATAAAAACGCTTAACAGTTTATATGGATAACTGAAAAGCTGGGCTTTCCACAGTTTCAAACAACAGGGTTGAGCGTACTGTTAGGTGCAATTGGGGATACTCAGGAGGTTACAGATCCAGCTAAAGCGGCCTGCCAAACACACAGCATTCAGCTCTGTGAGCTAGGAACAGAAATGACGGCGTTTTTTCTCATGGGAAGAACATTTTCTTATGACGAACGTGACATTCAATTGGATTCCGCGAGTGCTTTGAAAATGTCCTCTTCAATTAAGAATGAAGTGTATATAATTTTTGTATTATACCGTACAGAAGAGGATGAGGCAACGTTCACTGCAGATCAGCACGAAACAATGAGCTATAGGGTAGTCACTGTATTGTGATTGGCGATTTTAACATCGATGCTTTGAATGAAACTGACCGCGTGGCTGACGAACTGTTCGTTTCGCTTCGAGAGCTGGGCTTTAACCAACTTATTACTGTACCAAATATTGTTCCTGGTGCCTCGTTATCTTGCAGCTCGGTCTCTTCCTAGGCCCACCCAACCCACTCTGATGCACTGGGGCAGTTGAAACACCAGTGGCTTGGGGCGCTTGGGACATCACTAAAGTTGATCCTGAACAAATCCACAACCTCTCCCGCAAGCATATTGTGCCGAGGGCGCAATAAATTGTTAGATTAAACGTTTTGGGCAGTAGTCCCTATCAAATCTGGTTTGCATTGAGCCATGTTCAATATGAACGGGAAGCAATTATAAATGCGGCCCACGTCCCAGAATAACATGTTGTGTAACGACTCACCTCTGAAGTCTTCGGTCTTTAAACTGACGAAACATTCCAGGCAGGAGCGCGTAAGTTTGACGAAAACGCCGGAATATCTTGCCGCGCACAGAGTACAGGTATGTCCGCGAACTAGTAAAACACAGAACGAAAATTCACTGAATAATAGCTCTTACTTTTGGCCAATCACGGATTCACATCGGTTTTACGAGAAACGGAATTTTTGTCGCGGAACCGGAACACGACCGCGCGCTGGTGTCACCAAACTTTTATCTAGCCTATTTACCTAGCACTAGTTTGTCTGATAGACGTAGTTGACTCGATTTGCAAGAGATATATTTACTTTTTTGAGTCCTCTTACGATTTGTACGTTTCAAGGGCTTCTGTGTCCGAAAAACACAATTTCCAAAAATGTCCTGTGTGCATGTCAAAGAGCGAAAACGGCAGAAACTAATCGGCTCAAACGCCATATGCGCGCACGGTCATAGTGATCGGAACACCTTATTTTTCTCAAGAATATCCACGACTTTGAATTTTCAGTACGAACGGCTCCGAATAACTACGGAATGAAAACTTTCGCTACATTGTCCCGTGAGTTTCTTCAACTTGAGGAATTACACTAATTATTTACTGTGTTTCACAGTTATCCATCTGGAAAGGCAAGATATGTCCCAGACGGTGGACGTTGCCGATTTGGAATCCCATGCCTCGAAACTGTCCTCCTAACCGAAAACCGAAAGCATAGGTGTAATAAACCAAAAGCGTGTTGATCGTCTCACGGTCCTCCTGTACACTGATGGTAACTCAATAAAGGTTATGGTACAAGTAGGAGCGACTCAATAAATTCTGGAACCTTAAGCGCTACCAGTTCCTAATTCAAATAGAAAAGGAATGTGATTACGGGGGGCTAAAGAAAGTTTTGTGAGGAGTCACACCAAATATTCATTTATAAGATAGACGATTCATGCCTAACCATTTACCAATGCGGGGTATAAGCGTATTGCCTAAACAATAAAGATCTGTACATTTAATCCGTTTGTTGTATTCCTCATTTCTGTTCCTACTTCTACAAAAATAAGCTGAGGCAGAGCATTTCGATATGTACAGAGTTAAAGCTGTACGAAACCTGTCTTTCAACAGAAACCGTCTAATTGGTCCTCAGGTAAATTTGGTGTGTTCGAATGCTCATTGGAATCATTTTATCACGAACTATCCAAATAAAATCATAACCTTCTCGTTTCTATGAAATGTCGAAATGAACCACGTAGCCTCGTCCGAGTTTCAAGCAATCGAAATTCGCGAAAACAATTCAAGATAATACGGAAAGTAGTTATAAAATTCATATTATTAAGTTATAGGCAGGTTCCCGTCTGCAAAACGGTCTTTGTTTGGCGAGCGGTAACCGCAACGCACCGGGTCACCTTTTAACCGCTACGACTCCGTTTTGAAGAACTCGCGGTTTGTTCTAATGTTTTAATCGTAAACCACTTCGGTGAAAGAAGTTATATTGTATAGTAAATCTCATTTCAGGAATCATTGATGAGTGTTTTAAACGATAAAAGTGAGGGTTTGGTGAAACCTCCGGGCGACTCGACGGCCGTTGAGAGCGAACTGAGACGCGGTGGACGACGCGGAGCCCCCGCAGTCCGCCCGCTGGAATGAGCAGCTCGGAGCTAACTGCACACTATCAAACAAACGAAAGGATTGCACGTTTATTTATTATCCTTCACTATAAACTGGGCCCTTTACGTTTTAGTGCATGGGGATTCCAAATCGGCGATGTCCCATTAGCGTTCCGTGTCTAGTCTAAATCTGAGGAACGACGTGCGTAGATATGTTTAGTAATTAATTGAAATTTATCCGAAACGTATCTTCTATGTATCAACTGTCGTACTACAACCATCTCCACTTTAAATTTGTCCACTGACTTCCAACGCTAACATAGTACTTTTTTCCAGCGTATTTGCGTTAGAACTGGGGAAAATCTGTTTAATGTCCCATTAGCGTTCCGTGTCTAGTCTAAATCTGAGGAACGACGTGCGTAGATATGTTTAGTAATTAATTGAAATTTATCCGAAACGTATCTTCTATGTATCAACTGTCGTGATACAATTCTATGTGTGATAAAACTAAAAACGCAATTTCCTTCAAGCATTGAGCGATAAATGCGTAAATAAAATAAAGGTAAATCAACGGTTTTTCTGTCCCGCGAAATGGATGGACCTTTCTGTTGGTAGCTGTAGCACCGTCGTCGTCGTGGAGTAAAATTTGGCTAATGTTTCTAGATTCCGACTCTCCACTTAGACACAATATATATGCGAATAGGCGAAAGTTGGATGCGGAAGAGGGGCGATACCGTGTGACGTAAGGCAGAACAGCGCTCGAGGAAGAAGAAAAATGTAACAAACCGAAATAGAGGTCCTTCTAAGTTTTAAAGAAATTTGGTTATATCCGCCAGTAGGCAAATTACTAAAGTTAAGGTACCTGTTCGGTGAGTCCGTCTCACAAGCCAGAGGAGACGGACTCACCTAACAGGTACGTTAACTTTAGTACTTCTAAGTTTTGTTACGTCTTGCTGGCGTTAACAACCAAGTTTTGTACAACCCCCCCCCCCCAATTAACAAATATGATATGTCTCGTTTCAAGACATCGGGATTCCATATCTGCAATGTCCCTCCGCCGTTTGTCGTTCCGTTGTAGTCAGGTCATGTTTGGTATGGTTCACTGGGATGTATTTCGGAGCTATGAGTTCTGCTGTGCAATGCAAGAGTTCCGAGTTAAAAAACAGATTTTCCCCAGTTCTAACGCAAATACGCTGGAAAAAGTACTATGTTAGCGTTGGAAGTCAGTGGACAAGTTTAAAGTGGAGATGGCTGTAGTACGACAGTTGATACATAGAAGATACGTTTCGGATAAATTTCAATTAATTACTAAACATATCTACACACGTCGTTCCTCAGATTTAGACTAGACACGGAACGGACATCGCCGATTTGGAATCCCCATGCACTAAAACGTAAAGGGCCCAGTTTATAGTGAAGGATAATAAATAAACGTGCAATCCTTTCGTTTGTTTGATAGTGTGCAGTTAGCTCCGAGCTGCTCATTCCAGCGGGCGGACTGCGGGGGCTCCGCGTCGTCCACCGCGTCTCAGTTCGCTCTCAACGGCCGTCGAGTCGCCCGGAGGTTTCACCAAACCCTCACTTTTATCGTTTAAAACACTCATCAATGATTCCTGAAATGAGATTTACTATACAATATAACTTCTTTCACCGAAGTGGTTTACGATTAAAACATTAGAACAAACCGCGAGTTCTTCAAAACGGAGTCGTAGCGGTTAAAAGTTGACTCGGTACGTTGCGGTTACCGCTCGCCAAACAAAAACCGTTTTGCAGACGGGAACCTGCCTATAACTTAATAATATGAGTTTTATAACTACTTTCCGTATTATCTTGAATTGTTTTCGCGAATTTCGATTGCTTGAAACTCGGACGAGGATACGTGGTTCATTTCGACATTTCATAGAAACGAGAAGGTTATGATTTTATTTGGATAGTTCGTAATAAAATGATTCCGATGTCATCTGAGCATTCGAACACACCAAATTTACCTGAGGAGGTTTCTGTTGAAAGACAAGTTTCCTACAGCTTTAACTCTGTTCTTCATTGGGTCTGTACATACCGAAATGCTCTGCCTCAGCTTATTTTTGTAGAAGTAGGAGCAGAAATGAGGAATACAACAAACTTCTGGCATTTTTATTGCATTTACGTCGTGTTTAGTACCGTTCCCAAACTATTTTTTGACGCTGAGCCGAATAGGATGGGTCTCAGAAATGCATGACTGCGTCCACGGTAAATAGTGAGTTGAGTTCCAATACTTGAAGGAACTCACGGGTAATTATAGGGAAAGTTAGCATTTCGTAGTTATTCGGAGTTGTTCATGCCGAAAAGTTTATCAAAATTGTTGCAGATACTTTTGAGAAAAATAAGATTTGGTGTTCTGATCACTATGATAACTATAGTAGGTTTTGAGCAGATTTTATTCGCACAGTTATTTTAGCGTTCCGTAATAACTTAAGCTGAATATGGCAGTTGAGCCGATTAGTTTCAGCCGTTTTCTCTCAAATAGTGTTTTTTTTTTGGACTCAGAAGCTCTTGAAACGTACAAATCTGAAAAGGGCTCAAAAAAGTAAACATTTCTCTTGCAAATCAAGTGAACTAGGTCTATCAGACAATCTAGTTCTAGATAAATGGGCTGGTACTCTCGTGAACACCAACATTCGCGGATTTAAACAAAGATAGGCGGATATGAGTGGTTGGTAAATCGTTGATTTACGACGATACCCCGTCCCGAAATCGGCTCGTAAATTTAATCGTAGGTTCGTTAATTCTGATCGTTTAATCGTTTCAAACGACCTTGGAGAAGCCCGATTTAATTACTGAAAATTCCGCTTTATCAAATAAATGTTGTTTGAAAAGTTTGGTGACACCAGTGCGCGGTCGTTTCTCGTAAAACCGATGTGAATCCACGCATTCGCCAAAATTAAGTGCTATTTGTCGGTGAATTGTTGTAACGTGTTCCACCAGTCCGCGGATGTACCTTTACTCAGTGCGCGGCAAGACTCTCCGGCGTTTTCGTCAACCTACGCACTCACGCCTGGAATGTTTCGTCAGTTTGAAGACTTCAGAGGTGAGTCCTTACACAACATGTTATTCTAGTACGTGAGTCGTAATTATTATTGCTGCCCATTCATCTTGAAAATAGCTCAATTCGAACCCGATTTGAAAGGAACCACCACCTGAAATGCCTAATCTAACAATTACGTTCCGGTACAACATTCGTGCGGAAGAGGTTGTGGATTAGTTCAGGATCAACTGTAGTCATGTGACAGGCAGTGCCATCTGGTCTGACCAAGCCGGTGGTGTGCCAATAAGTTTCTCCCACTAAACGTTGCTGCAGACATACTCCTACGTTGGACGAAGTATAATGAGGTGTATTGAAGAAAATCGAAAAGATGAATCTGTGGGAATTTAGCAAATAAATAAATTAAGGAAATTGGTCGTGTAAATAGATGAAAGAGCTCTTTTTTGGTTAATTGTTAATTCGGAATAATAACCCAAAATTTTTTTACAACTCCCCCTCAAAATTTGACATTTCGCGTTTCAAGGCATCGGGATTCCAAATCTGCTATGTCCGTCCGCCGTCCACCGTCCGGGCCATTTTATACCTGTAACGTGAACCAAAAAACCCGTTCTTTCGCACAAAAATGCCGTTTGGTATCTAGTTGCGCTCCCCTGTTCGGCAATACGATCGGACGAAACACATGGTGGTTAAGGGCAAAAAATGGTTTAAACAATTTACAAAAACGCAAGTTTGGCAGTTTTAACGACAATACGTGGTGTTCGGTATCGTTTTCATGGTATTTTTAGATTCTGAGTCGAATGGAACGAGTATCAGACGTGTACATCTGCGTGTACGTCGAAAACAGTGAAATTACGGTAATTATAGTGAGCTAAAGTCTACTAATTAAAAAAAACTTAAAAAAGGGAAAGTAATCGTTTCAGCTTCACACATCAACCACCCCTCAGCGGGATGCATCACGTCGTGCCAATTGCCTACTGGCGCCCACAGACCCAGTACTTTCCGTCGTTCCGTAGTAGTTAGCACATGCTTCATATCGTTCACCGGTATTTTCCGATGTTGAGTCAAATGGGAGGGTTCTCAGAGGTGTGAGACTCGTTCAAGCTGTTCAAGAAAATAATAAACCGTCGTGTAATCATTTGCTGAGTTTTTTTCGTTACGTGGCACTACATAGTAAGATTTCAGTAGGGCGGATAACGAGGAAATATGAAAGAGTTTGAGTTGTGAATTCCAATTCTGTCGTGAGAGTACAGAGCGGAGGATTGATTTCAAATTAATGGCGATTGGATTCAGGTTCTTTTATTCAAACAGCGCACTGGAACTAGAAGTATATAGATCTTGGAAAGGAATCAATCTCTGAACGAAATTGGGGCGTTATACGCTGAGGTCGATACGGAATAATAGAAATGAGGAATTGAGGAGTTATTAAGGAGTTAGTAAAAGTCCTTTTGAAGTTGTCATAAGAGAACCTGATGGCTGCAGAAAGCTCGAGAGCATAATGGAATTGAGAAACGAAGCTTGATTGGGTAGTTAAGAAGATGAAAAGTAGTTGCAAGGACAAACGCTGCGTTGGAGGAAGTTTGGGGCGTTCAGGTCTTTTCTAGGCAACAATGCGACGACGGAACAGTGGGCATGAAGAAGAAGAAGAAAAAAAGTGCATTTATTATATATGCCTGCGTCGCACGTGTGGTCGAATTTTGAGAAGCGACCCAAAATGGTGAAGGAATGTTCCTTTGGTCAGAGGGAGGGGACTACAATATCAATGAACTGAGCCTCTGAGCCCTTGTGCCTTGAATAAGGCACAATTTGGATAGGACTTCACGTATTGGGTGTCTTCATGTTCAGTAGTATTTTTCTTACACCTATTTACGGGTGTTATGCTGTCCTCTGTGGCGTCCTTATGATGAGGCTAAGATTCATTACTTTAAAACTCAAGGATTTTGGCAAAACTAAAGCAAATTCCCTACATTGGATTTCGTTACTAATAGCTCTTGGTCTGTTAAATGGCAGAGGGATGGTTAGCATTTTAAGACAAAAGTGGTCCTTATTCTGCTCATCCCGGAGTTGCTTCAGATCAATGACGTGGATGAAGAAGGTTGTGAATGCTCGTGACAGACCATCCGCATTACATTTTTCCTTGCCTGACCTATACTTTGCAGTGTAAGTATATTCCTCAAGTACCAGGGTGCATACGACGAGGAGCAAGGTCAGTTTGGATAGTGAAGTTTACACCCCAAAGGTACTCTCGATAATATTGTTCACCGAAAACCGCGCCAGGAAGTCATCCTGCTCTTGAGAGTGCACTAGGATGGGTGAATGGGGACTCCCAATGCAGAAAACAAGAGAACTCCACCGTCTCGTTGAAGAACACCTCCTGAAATCCAGTTCAAACCAAAGCCATCACTAGAACGTACGTCGAGGAAAGGGCAAGTTCAAGGTGGTTGAATTAGTGCTCCGTCATTCCTTCAAATTCGTCATTAAGACCATCGTGCAGTGAATTTCAAGATCCCTTGAAAGTGACAATATGCCAACTTGCACGTTAAAAGTGCTGGTTCCTGGCCATTCAATCGCTAGGAAGGAGCATGTGACATGCAAGTTTGAAATTATTGCGGAAGCAGTTTCGGGGTTTTCCTTTCGCACGTGCTGCTGCCTACCGATTACTGCGAGCACTGCTTAGTTCCCAAATGAACCGCAAAACCGTCAAATATAATAAAATTTCGGCCACTTCCATCTTTAATTTATTATTTTTTACATTACCGGCAGGTAATGGGGAAAAATAAATCAAATTCTGCTCCGAGATTTCTCTAACAGGTTGCTGCATTCCATCATGGAATTCTTGAAGGACCATTCAGTTCTGCCCCATTAATTTATCGTCTCTGACACAAGCATAATTCCAAAAGAAATATTAAATCATTTTCCGTACCAGTACGTTGGATCTTAAATGAAATCTCCATTATTATACTCCCATAGCGCAAACCCATTTCCCATTCTGGCCGATTTTTTTTTCCACGCTGCGATTCTCACGTTCTTTCAACATTTTTAGGGGTTTTCTTATATTTCGCCTTTACCTTATAATTTGCCTAAGAATTGGTTTATTTATTCGATCCCCTGAGAAGTTCAGTTTTTAGTTGGTCAATTATTTATTTATTTTTTGCCTCATTATTTTGAAGTGTGTTCATTATAAGTGAAATTTCATTTTCATCCCTCTGTGGGTTTTCTATTGATTTACGTATTTTGGTTTATTATTCATTCTGAATAATAACCCTATGTTTTCGGTCACGAAACATTTTTTACAACCCCCCCTCAATATTTGATACTTTACGTTTCAAGAAATGGAAATTCCAAATTCGCAATGTCCGTCCGCCATTCCCCGTCCGGGCCATTTTGTGCGTTTAACGACGTGGTCAAAAAAATTCGTTCTTTTGCACAAAAATCCCATTTGGTATCTAGTTGTGCCCGCCATCTCGGCAATCCGATCGGACGAAGCCCATGGTTGTTATGGGCGAAAAATGGTTAAAAAATTAACGAAACTCAGTATAATGCGGGAACCACAGCAGAAGTCAACGTTTCGTCGTTAGTTCTCCCTCCCTCCCTTCACATCAAACTCAATCACCCGCCCGCTCGACTCGCAACGGATTCACTGGAAGCCCCCGTTTACAGGCGCCTGGGGAATATTTAGTTTCCGTAGTTCCATTGTAGTCAGGTCATGTTTCGTATGGTTTACTAGTATTCGATGCTGAATTGAATGGGATGGGTCTCGGAGCAGTAATACTAGGTCAAGCTGTTCATGAGAATAATAAACCATTGTGTAATAATTTGCAGGGTTTTTTACAGTGACCCCCCCCCTCCCACCATCCTGGTGAGTAGTGCCAATCGAAATCGTACAGCAGCAGGTCTAATAAATCGAGGACAAACCCCACCAAGTGCTCCAAATCGTCTCTCAAAGATGCTAGTTACTAAATAATTACGGAGAACGAAATGTGGGTATGGGTGATTAAAAGACACTGTAAGATTGATCACATCTGGTTAAACAATTACCCTGGAATTTACGGAAATGTTCGAAAAAAGTTATTTGCGACACATTTTGATTTTTATCTCTGTTCAATGGACTGTCAGAGGAACATTTATTGAGAACAATATGTAGGTATTAACTATTTGAAAACATCCTGAGAGTTTGGTGACCATCGTTGATGCCGTTTTGCCAAAAAACGCAAAAAAACCTATTTTAGCTTGATAGGTCTATATCTCCGTTCACCGTATTTTCATGGAGATATGTACGGAGAAGAAAAGTTAGGTATTGATTAGCAGAAGATAATTTGAAAATTTATCCAAAATCGTTACAGCCGTTTTTGAGAAAAATGCGAAAACCCCTAGTTTTTGGTACATTTTCGTCCCCCACCCCCCTTCCCATCGGCCGAAATCGCCCATAACCTTATTGTGGTGTCTAAAAAAAATCACGAACAAAACAAAAAAGAACTAGCTCGATCAGATCAGCCGTTCTCCCGCAACTCGAACTACAGACGCACACACACACGGACCACGCGCCGAAATTAAGTTTTTTAGACTCAGTATGCCTCAAAACGAGGCAGAAAAAAGAAATCCAAATTTTTAAAATTTTTTTTACACGATTACTATACTTTCCTTACACCGGGAGACTGGCTTAATGAAAACTTGCCATACCTCCATAGGACTGGGTTTGCTGGATGCTGCGCGAGGAGTTCCAGGGCTCTTGCGTGATAGCCGAACCACAAATTCCTCGACTTTCGACTGCTATAACTGAAAATCTCGCAACTAAACATCAAAATCACTTTTCTTAATGGAGGATTGACGAAGACTGTATATATCGAGATACAAGATGGTCTCTCAATTTTTAAACGAACATAAATGCTTTAGGAAAACTCTTGTTTGTAAACTGCAGCGTGCTCTCTGTGTCCTAAACGATTGTTTTCGAAATTTCGAGAGAGAGTTTTTTAAGTAGGCGTAAAAACAGATTTTCAACCGTGTTTATTTAACATGGGAAGAAAATTCCAGGTTAGCTGCTCTATGCAGTCAATACTTTACTCCTTCAATCGGCAATGAAAAACTTTATGAAATTCACTCTGACAAAGCTTGCCCAGGTTGGAGAAAGCACAAATTGAGCTTTTTTATTCAAAACCAGGAACACCATATATCTGCTGTATAACCAACATAGTGTCTAACCGGGCATTTACCTCTGGTCTATTTAAGTGGTACTAGGAAATATGGCAAATCTATCATTATATTCGAACTATTATGAGACTACTGTTGGGGAAAGTGTGGACTTCGTAGCACACTCCAAATAGAGTAGCCGGTATTGAGTTAGTTGGGACAAATGAAAAGGAAGTTGCCAGACGGTATAATTATATTATTGACAGTGATCTACTTAATGGAACGTCTGTGAATTGGAAAATTTAACCTGGACTGTTTGTATGAATTGCGGATGACGGTGGTAGAGGAGATGAAGTGCTGGTGAGTCACTTGATGAGTGGTAGAGTGCTGGGTTGCTGATTGAGTGGTGGTTTGGGATGTCTGTAGAGCTCCTTGGGAGAACAAATTGTCTTGTCGCACTTTAGGAAACACAATGCGGACTTCCTTGTGGAGGAAAAAAAGCGTCTTGAACGAGAAAAAAAAACAGCTGTACAGTGCTACGTATAAAACGGAACTGGGGAAAAAGGCAATGCGGAAGATGAAGGGATTTGGAGAAGAGAGGAGGAGCAGAGCAGATAAAACTAGCCTGAAGAGTAGGAGACTTTAAGTTCTGGACGATAAGGCGTGAGTTATACGTTTGATGAATCGGAGAAGTTCAGGGTTCAGTTGCCGAAACACAATGCACTTTAACAACTCACGTAATTGCCTTAACAACTACAGCAAGACAGATCAAACGCAGACCCATGTTGCCCTTTCCTCCACAGAGGCTTGACAGGAATGTGGCCCTGAGAGTGGCCACACCTTTCGTCGATAAATGTGTAAGCGGCTAGTAAACTATTCCTGAGATCTGAGAAGGTCAGACTAGCAATTGTACTCACTGAAAAGGACCATTGTTTATATAACCTTCAGCTATGTTAGGAGTCAGCTTCTGGTTCGTCAGGTCAAAACCAGATGGATCATACTTTTTTACTAAACCAGCGGCCAATGACAAGTTTCAACAGTTTATAGACAAGATCATACGTGCAACGCTCAAGTTGAATAATTCCTTACTTCTGTTTGCTGGCAAACTCTCCATTTCTTCTCTCGGTACACAACATCATTAGCTAAGCTTCATGTGTGTAATTTGGTGGCTCAATCATAGTAAGTAGAATGTAACGAAAGAGGCTTTTCAGCTATGAGAAGGAGTGTTAGACTGAGAGGAGTTTACACAAGGATGATCATCTGAGAGTGAACGAGCAACAACTTGATACAAACCTGGTTCTGAAGCAGTATCAAAGAGCTACTAAATTGTTTTCGTATTCTTCTAGTAATTATGACGTTGGTAGCACGTCTTTCAATTACAGCTACTGAATACAGTTGTTTTTATTTCATTTGAAGGTACGAATTGCTACTTGGATTGTGGTTATCATGAAACAACCCTCGCCCATAAGTCCATTTATCTTGGCGCGATTGGCTACTGCCCCATTGTCTGTCGCAGCAAACTCGCAATCAAATGGGGGAATGGCCCAATACTACAGAGCAGCACTCCTGTGAATCACCAAGGCCAACACTTTTAAAATTCAGCAAAACCTGTACAAGACGTACGCAAACTTTAACATTAGTATCGCCTATGAAAACCCCTTGGGATTCGATAACTTGATCGGTGCTAACTTTGACAGAGTAAAACTTATCTGTCTTGGTCAGCGTGTTGGTGATATGTTGGAAACAACAGGGCCGAGAAATGTTATATTTGGCTGGAAGCAAAGTTTGTGATCAAAGACGGATTCAGTTCCAGTTTGGTTTATTTTTGTTTATCTTGATTTCTTTATTGTGGAGGGCTAGGGTCGTGTCATCTGGGATTTAATTAGGCTCATTCCTTCCCTTCTATTTCATTTGTTCCTTTCATTGGACAAACTCGTTCCTTAAGATGTTATATTTTCATCCTACAAGATACAGTGGTGGATTTGTCACAAAAAAACAGTCATACAAGTCTTCCTGCAGACTTGTCGACAGTACCAACCTATCTATTTCATTTGTTTTGTCTAGAGAGAGGTTATTGCATTTTCTCGTGACGAGTATTCTTTAATTTCCCTTCATTTACGTAGCTGGTTTTATTAACTTATTTTGGTTCAAGTCGTTATTAATAAACCATGTAATCTGTTCTATATCATTTATTTCAATCTTTCATTGTCAAATATTAACATTACACGAAGGCCATTAAACGCACTTCCTTGTAGTTTTTCAACGCTCAGGAATTGGCAAGCTGATATTCTGAGGGCAGCTGGTCAATTGCTCGACGTATATTCTCCCATATTTCTCGGGCTTCTAATTTGCAGTCGAAGCTCAGCCCAACGAATGACAAGACACGTTGTGAGAATAGAAGAGCCACGAATCGAGCGATGGTCACGAACAGTAATCAAACAAAACGTGGAAATAGAAACAAATTATTTTGGGGAGCAGCTGCAGAAAGTTTTAGTTTTTGCTAAACTTACATAAATTTGTATTCTTCGAAGTCAAGAGGATCTAATAGGTGTAAAAATCACCAGTTTAAGAATAGCCAATAGCTAATCAGCCCTTTCTTGTGTTGTTAACAAAGCACATGCATTGGTTAAATTGAAAGGACAGGAAGCGATTAAGAAAGCATTTCTTTAAAACTTTATTACTATCTTCTGCCCTTCCACTTTGTCTTTCTTCATTCAAGGCGCCATTTTGATACAGACGACAAAACAAAAACAAATTCACTAGATAACTCCAACCAGTATCTGACTTTTCAACCATGTCCACCGTACAACGTTTGATATTTACAATAGTAGCGCGAAAGTAGTTCGTACTGTAGATAAAAACAGGAGAAACCCGGGAAATCTAAAACCAAAATGAAGCTGAGAAAGGAAAGAAGACTCGAGCGATTTAAGCTGGAGCTTGGATGACAACGGCCCCTTCTTGAGGTTCAGAAGGGAAAAGGACATCATCGACGTTCCCTTGGTAGTCGCTGTAGAAATTTTTTCGGACCTGAGCGAGGAACTCAGGAAGGTGCTCTTGTGTTGTAAGTGCGACAACGCATCCGCCCCAACCGGCTCCAGTGACTCGAGCACCAGCGGCACCCGCATTCATCGCTACTTCCACCAGCCTGAAACCAAACGGGGAGAAAAGGTTGTACTTAAGGAAAATCGTGGCACATTCACTACAAACTAATTTCCGAATTTCTGTTCTTATGACTGTTGACTACACAATCAGGTGACCTTCAAGGCAGCCAACTGGGGCCCTCGCCCTTCCTCTTCTGCCGTGGAAGTACTGGAGCTGGGTAGCCAGGTTCAGTTGTTTTCTGATTAACTCAAGATCATGCCATTGTGGCTCCTCATAAGACAGCAAAGGCTTAGTGACCAAAGTTGTGTGCTGTGATCTGCCTTTTGATAAACCTTGTGAAATGTTGTGTGCAAACTTTCTGCTGTAATTCTCTCAACATATTAAGGCCAAAGTATAAGCTGAACTTTATTAAATTAAACTAAATGCAACAGCGCTTGACAACAGCTCCAGTGCACCAAACAGCGTTCAAAAGGGAATAAACGAACATAGATTTGGTGGGATTTTGGTTTATGATGGCCTGCTTTTAGCCAAGGACATTTATTCACAACCGCCTCTCAAAATTTGAGACGTTTCAAAGCACGAATATTCCAAATCTCCATTCAGGCCATGTATTGTCCTTAACAGTAGTTATGCCCGCCTACTTGGAAATTCAATCGGATAACACCCAAGGTTATTATGGGCAAAAAATGTTTAAACAAATTAGAGAATAATGAAATTTTGGCAGTTTTATCTCAATTAGGTCGTTTTGTATTGTTTCCTAGGTATTTTTCGACGTTTAGTCAATTAGAACAAGTCCCATAGGTGAGTGACTGAGTCTAGGTCGAAAACAGTGAAATTACAGTAAATATAATGAACCAAAGCCTACTTTTAGGAAAAAAACTCCCCGGACAATAAGTCAGATCATGTTTCATTTTGTTTACAAGTATTTGTCAATCCTGAATCTAATGGAATAGGTCTCGGGGGATGTCAGACAATCTCAAGTTGTACATGAAAATAATAAACCGTCGTGTAATCATTGGCAGCGTTTTGAAAATCTAACCAACTGATTTTATTGGATCGCGCTCATATCTTTGGTTTTATACTCTTCTGAGTGTAAACACAACGATTTGCGTAATCTTTTATCTTAGACACATTGAAGTAAGCGATAAGGGAAGGTTGAGGCCAGAGAATCAAACCTTCCATTCAACATTACACGAGTTGAAGAAGACTTCTAGTTCTCATTACAGTTCAAAGATAAGGAGATCACGAGTAACCTCAGAAAAAATTTGGCAAATTTCACTGACCTGAACCAAATCGTCAATTGTTCAATGCAGAACCCCTAAGTTATTGGTGATCTAAATCATTTCTAAAAATATCGACAAAAATCTTCTCTAAACGTCTGCTTTATACGATTTTCAAAAGACTGGAAGGCGATACAAGACCTTTCCGAAATTAGAGTGAGGAAGTCCTCATCCGACATAAAATCTGGGCGTAAACCATCTATCTGGGCTACATATCATACCACTTGGTTGCCCCCTCTCCTGGGAATCGATATTACAACTCGTTTTCTAAGATTTAGCTTACTATACTGACTTCAAGATGCTCAAATTGCTACGATTTCCTTGAGATACTTCAGTAAAAACGTCAGGTGCGACGCATCACATAACTTTCTTTGGCCTCGCACTTATTAGTGAGTCTAGAAACTAATCTAATCTGTTATCAACCACGTTCTACATTATAAATAATGGCGTTTAAGGTTCCAGAATTAATTGTGCTGGACCTACTTGTGTCATGACCATTACTGAGCAATCAGTGCGAGGTGATTCGTGAGACTGCCGACTTGATGTGTTTTTGAGGAGGATCGTGTTCAATGTTTTGGAATAATGGTACGTGAAACCAGGGTGAAAACCCGGAATTTTTGGAGTAGCTCCTATACATCTTGTGGGCGTTATTAAAACTCATCATATAGGTATTTAATGGGCTATTACCTCAATTTTTTGAAGATTCTAGTAATATTTGAGAGGAATTTATAAATCTATTTTTTAACGAAGATTAGAATTTTACAGTATTGTCGTATCATCAGGAGCTGTCCACAAAAAAAACTGAATCAAATCGTTAGAACCGTTTTTTAACACAAAAGCATTCACCATAGTTTCGCTTTGATAACCATAGTATTGGGCAGATTTTGCTCATACCCTTATTTTGGAGTTCCACGGTAATCTGTGGGCTAAATATGAAGTAACCTGTTTTCTCTCTCAACACATGGACACAACACTCACAGACCATTTTTGTAAAAAGCACTTTTTAGACTCTCTACTCTCTAAAAGGGGACCCTAAATCGTATTTTCAGCCGATTGCATAATTTCCACTTCGTAAGTAAAAAGATCCACACCAAAGTGAATTTGCATGGAGCATTGTGAAATCAGCCTCGAAATGTACTCAAGCAACCACAATAATCTGTCCACGACTACTTTCATAACCATAAAGGCAACTCATTCACCTGTCACACGCTGGATGTGAAGCATCATATTCTGTGGCCATGGAGTTGTGAGCGGCTGTCATGAGGTTTCCCAAACCTTCAATGGTCTCTTCTTTCATCCACCACTCCACTCTATGGGCTTCGGTGACAACGTGAATCACTCTCTCGCACAAAACGAACTCCTTCAAGTGTTGCGTGTTGTGTGAGAGGGAGGTTGTATTCAATTCCTCTTCTGTAACCTCGAGGAGCTGGCAAATCTAAAAACAATCAAACGATAGTTGACTCGAAATTTGGAATAAAATGTAGGTATGTCAAGGACAAGCTAGTTCTAAGCAACCACACCAAAATCTGATGTAACCCAATTCGAAACTGCTTAATTTCTACAGACTAAGAGTTAAGTTCCCCATTGACGTCTATTGGCTGTTGTTCCAACAGCTACCGAATCATCAAAAATGGGCGTTTACACCTTGTCGGGTTCCCTTTTTAAATGTGGTAATTCGTAGGTCCTGTTGCTGCCGGTTGGCCAAGTGTGAGGTGAAGGACTCCATGGAGTCGTGTTCCTCAGGCGTTGAAGTGATGGTCGAATGGCTCAATTGCGAAGTAGCTTCTCACAGCGAGGGACTCGGTTGAGTCGTGGCTGCTTCTCCTTCAGGCGCGAGAGGTACTCTGTTGAGTCGAAGGGCTTGGTCGAGCAGTAGCTCCTTGGCTGTCTCTGATGGCGCAGTCTTCCTTGCGTAGTCTCTGGTATTGTAGATGGTGGCTGCTTGAAGTTAGGAGAATGAGACTTGTTGTTGCAGGCAGGCCCTTATGTACATTCTCTTGGAGGGGGGAGTCCTCTCTCATTGGCCATGTGCTATCCCCTTTAGGAGCAGGCTGTGGCTCACGGCTAGTGCCCTCTGTTGGGATGAGCTGCTGGGTAATCCCAATTATTTCCTCTGCTGCCAGACTACGCTGCGAGGCGCCTCTTGTCAGACAAGGGTGACCAGCCGCCACACACCTCTTAGGTTAGTCTCAATCGTGTCTTTGCCAAGGCCAGTACTCCCCACCAAGTCAACAATGGCCTCCGCAACGCGTTTAATCATTGAATCCTCCAGCGCCATAATGCACAGCTTCAAGATCCCCTGAGTAGACACTCTCCCAACACCTCACCTCACTGTCAGGCGAAGGTGGCAAGAAAGTGGCACACCACAAATTTCCTATCCCCCAAATACATTCACCGACCCCCTCTGTATACAACCACTTCGTGTTCTGTGCAGTTATGAAGAAATCTTTACATAAACCATCATGTAAGTTTCGGTTGGGGGGACTAACATGCCCCCTGAGCCCTCTTTGAAGTAAAAATCAGTCTACATCAGGATTGGTTCCACAAGGCTTCATTCAATCAAAAGAAATACATTAGACATAAATACAAAACTGTTCATTACAGGAGGCCCAAAATCACACTCTGAACAATAATAAATTAATCCTTACCTCCTGTTTGGTGTATATTTTAGGATCGAGACTGTCATTGATTATTTGCGTTAACCTCTGCAAATTTACTGACAGTGCGTTTTGAAGATCCGCTACTTTTCTGATTTCTTTCCAATTCAGTCCTAATTTTTTGGCTATAATCTGAAAAGAAAAGAACACTAGAACCCAACTAATATGGCAGAGTTGCTCAATTGAAGGCAATATAGAACGCCCACAAGCCACGAAGGCGACTTTATTGTTCACGTACTTAACAATAGATTGCAAACGAGGGCTTCAACGTGCAATAAAACACACGAACAACTCACTTGTGAAGCTAATCGGCATTCAGCCACCCTCGTGTTGTACTCGGAAGTTTCGGCCTTTTTCTTCGTGACTAAACTGTGTCCAATCACGAATACAGAATTTTTGGGTAACTGGACGTCTTCAGTTCTCAAAGGGTTGAACTGGATGTGTTTGGCACAACCTGGGAAATACGAAGCGAAATCAATGGGATTGTTTTGGAGCAAAAGTCAAGAAATAGAGCTCTTGGTTAGTAACAACTGGAGTAAGAGACAAATTTTTGAATCTCCACTTCAATTTTTCAAACATCATGCACAGTAATTGGGGATTTAGCTTAAATGAGCTTAGCCATACTTACCTTAGCTCTACGAAGTAGGGAAAAAAAGTTATTTAATCAGCTAACCATTTTTCTCATCAAATTTTCACGTTTCAATCGCTTCAGAGATCGAAAAACACCATTTGAGAAAATGATCAGGGTGTATAAGTGAGTGTGCAGTTGCTATTCAGATAATATGGCCAAAAACTGCAAAATGAGGGCATGAGCGTAATTAACCCCCTCCCTCGCACCCTGAGCCTCACAAACTGCAATGTGCATCACCTCAGAAACACATCTGTAGACAGTCCTATCAACCCTTTTTCGCATCTTATCAACAAATCTTGTTCTTTTGACAGGATCCTGCTGTTATAAATGGGCTCTTTGGCGGTTCCTGAATTCTCGGTCACAGTAGCTGTCACTGGCAGCTGTGTATCATGGTGGAGATGAAGGGAGGGTAGGAGGAGGAAGATGAATGGGAAGGAGGCCAACGTCGCTGTATAGGGCAATCTCGTGCACCTCCCTGACGACCCTGGGCTAAGAGGCTGGGAGTTTTTGTTACTCATGCCCGAGGAAAAGCAATCGTAAGGGGGGGAGGGGGGCTCGATGGCCAGAGCACCAGTTAGTCATCTAAGAGGAAGGAAGGGCTCCCAGCGTAAAAATCCACTAATGAGATTCCTGTGGGTGTTACAATCGGAATTCAATTTTTTAGATTCAGTAGTTCTCAAAACATAAAGATCAGAACAAAACCCAAATTCCTGGTGCATAGCAGCACAAAGCTCCGTTTAAAATTCAACGACCTGTCATTTACATGGGTGCTGTATCCTCGTTCAACACATTTCTACACAAAAATGTATGGAGTATAATACATAGACTTCAGGTAATTCAGTGTGCCTAACTGCAGTGGAGCAGCACGCGGTTTCTTGTTGCCTCCACAATTGGAGAGCAAGACGTGCAGGATAGAGGTGTTTGAGAAAAAAGACCCACTTTCCTGAAATATTCATGGATATTGGGATTTGGGGATGTTGAGTCGCATGCCATTATGAGGATTCCCATCTTTCTATGTAATGCCCATTTATGTAGCATGGCAAGTTTTTGTTCAATGGAGAGGTCTATATGGAGTTTGGCCTAGAGCCAGGGAAGCTACCTCGATCAGCTCTTTTCACTCTCCACACATCCATCACGCGCCCAATGCACAAGTGAATGACGTAACTGTCCAGAGATCCCTTGGAGTGCTTCAGTGGGTGTCGTTTTGTGGGCCTTGGTGATCCACACGAAGACAGCTCAGGGAATAGGCAAGTACTTTCCTTTGGTTGACTTCGAGTTTGTTGCCACAGACAATGGGGCAGTAGCCAATCAGGCCGGAGAGCATGTACATGAGGATTGTGTCACAGTAACACGCAACCTAAGTGGCCTTGTTAACTACTCACAACGAAGCAAACCTTGTGAGGGTAGTGCCTCATGTGGGACTGGAGGTTTTCGCTGTAATACCACATCTCATAGGGATATGGCCCGCAGTCAGACTCCGCCAGGGTCCTGAGAAGACCTTTCAAGAAAGCATTGCAGGAGGATTGAGGATTCAGCCCTATGGGCACTCTTCCTCTATCATTCTCTGGACTGAGACACGTCTTCATTTGATCGTAGCATTTCTATTTATCAGGTAACTTCTGATAAGCAACTATAAATTACAAGGAATTAGCCGACCTTTAAGCTCATTGAGGGGCGCCACCGTAGGTTGTCAAACATTTCCCTGATGTCAATGAGAACTGCTACAACGTACGTACTTCATTGGTGCCTCCAGGGAAACATTGCGAATTTCAACAATGACGTCCTACGTGGACTTTTCTTTAGTACACCCGCATTGTCTACCAGAGAGGTTGCAGCCAAAAACTCCTTCGAGGGATTGCACCATAAAGATCTCCAACGTTTTGACTAAACATGGAAAGATAGCTGACCGTTCCCCATGTTTCTGATAGCAGTCGCCTGACGTTCGAAGAGCGATGACACGCTCAGATTTCCACTGATTGAGGGGAGTCCATGATCAGCTACCTTCCTGCTATTTGGGATTCTGTATCTAAAGCAATAGTGCCACTGGGGAACGCCTTCGAAAGAAGGGTCTCCAGTGAAGCTTCGATGCTGACAGGCCCAGCATGTGTCACATTAACAAATTAGTACCTACGTATCGTTCTGAAATGTCGTGAACGAAGATACATCGCCTGTACACATAGCAGGTCGCAAAAATTAGGGGTGGGGGGGAGGGTGGGTTGCAGAAAGTTGTGGTGGCTATGCACCCAGTATTGTTACTTTCCTTGGCTTTACAAAGTAGAAAGGAAAGTTATGTAATCGGCTGAAAAAAAATTTTGAGTTTTCTTCACATCTTTACGTTTCAGACCCTCCTAAGTCCGAAAAACACTATTTGGGAAAATGGTCTGTGAGTCTGTCTGTGTGTCTGTGAACGATTTTTAGAGAAAATCATCGTACCAAATCAGCTCAAACTTCATATCTCGCCCGCAAGTTACCATGGGACGCCAAATTAAGGGATGAACAAAATCCACCGAAATTTAACTATAGTTATCATAGCGATCAAAACACCAAATTATTTTTTCTCAAAAACGGCTCCAACGATTTTGATTACATTTTCAATATTGGTAGCTCTCAATAAGATAACTATACCATAAAATTCCCATTTCTGGGAAAATGACGAGAGCAGCACAATAAATTATCAACATTTTCGACGAAATCGGTTTTAGCGCGGTTTTTAGAGAAAACAACCGTACCAAATCAGCTGAAACTTGATGTCTAGCCTACCGGTTACCATGGGACGCAAAAATAAGGGATGAACAAAATCCACCGAAATTTAACTATTGTTATCATAGTGATCAAAACACCAAATATTCTTTTCTCAAAAACGGCTCTAACGATTTTGATTAAATTTTTTACATTGGTAGCTCTTGATAATATAATTATACCATAAAATTCCCATTCGTGGGAAAATGACGAGAGCAGCACAATAAATTATCAACATTTTCGACGAAATCGGTTTTAGCGCGGTTTTTAGAGAAAACAACCGTACCAAATCAGCTGAAACTTGATGTCTAGCCTACCGGTTACCATGGGACGCAAAAATAAGGGATGAACAAAATCCACCGAAATTTAACTATTGTTATCATAGTGATCAAAACACCAAATATTCTTTTCTCAAAAACGGCTCTAACGATTTTGATTAAATTTTTTACATTGGTAGCTCTTGATAATATAATTATACCATAAAATTCCCATTCGTGGGAAAATGACGAGAGCAGCACAATAAATTATCAAAATGTTCGACGAAAAGCGTCTTTGCCGCGGGTTTTTCCTTTTAAACTCCGCTGGAATGTTAGTACAATGTTAAAGAAAATTAGTATTGTAGTACAATCCAATATCTAGAGGGAGAGTGTTTAAAAACGCTCATGAGACACATGGGGCTCACTCCAGAAATTCCTGAATTTCAACTACTGCCGTTTCGCTTACTACCAGTTCAAACAGTTATTATCCAATAACTCTGCAAAAGTGATTACTATCCTCCTCCAAAAAATCCGTGTTTACAGCCTCATTAATTTTCTGTATACCGATTGCTCAATAATGGTCCTGCAATGAGTACGAGCAGCACAATAAATTCCGGAACTGTAAGCGCTACCGCTTTCTGCTGCCGTAAAGCGTTGTTTGACCAAGTTCAAAATAACTGAGTGATAAATGAATTGATTAAATAGAATTAGCCATGTACAAAGTGAATTGACGTAGAGCTAAGGAAAGTTGTGTGTTGCAACGCACCCGATATTTTGTTCATATCTTCTATTTCTGCATTTTCCAACATTCTAGCACCAGAAGACTTTTACAAGTAAATAATTTCGTTTCATTGCATTTCCTCAGGTTGTAAAACAGAACAGACGGTGAAACATCACACTCTGCTACCACCATTGAAACGAAATGGTCCCTATTGTTGTAGATTGTACCTGGAGCTTTACTATAATCGACCACCAAATTGGTTAGACTAAAAATAATATTGAATTCCGTTATCAAAGTTGATACCTTTTGTGGCAAGAAACGCAATAGCTTGATCCATTCCACCTCCTTCCATTCCAATGAACCTTTCGCACGAAGCGCTCATTTCTGCCATTAGAAGTTTAGTCAGTTTTACCTGAAAATACATTTGTCTGTTAAATGTACAATTTTCTCAGCTTTCGATGGTGCCTTTGTGGTGTTCTCTCAAGCTATTCATCATTGCTTAGCAGAGGGATTTCACTTATTATTACATGGAACAAAAATAGAATTCTGTAAATGTTCCTGGCAACTGGTACGTTTTAACTTGATTTTGAAGTGTACGCGCAATATAAAATTTTAGTTAGTGATTAACTTACATGGTTAACCTGCGCTGTTGTTAAGAGAGAAGCACACACGAGAGCGGATGAGCTAGAGAGTCCAGATCCGGGTGGAACTCTACCTGAGACGGCAATTTCCATGTTGACCAGATTCTTACTCGTCAGTCCGGCGACACCTTTGACTCCACACAGAACATAAGCCGCCCAACCATCTCGTTTCAGGTCAATACTGAAAAACAAAGGACTGAATGTAGATAACGTGTGCTGTGCTCTAATGCTCCACCATGCCAATATAAATCTCCTATCAGTCATAGGGCTGCTTGCCTGTTCAATCGCACTCTCCCAACGCATTGCTAGGTGATATTAAGTGCTCCTCGTTTTTGTCTTGGAAAACGATTACACTGAGCGCTCTGTTTACTTGTACACAGTTGAAAGGGCATCAATCCAAACTCTGCTATTATACTTGGAGGGAACTTGAGTGCAACAGTCACTAGTTTTCTGTCTTATTTTTATGAACTTAGTAATACAGAGAAACTGGAAGTAAGTTTAGGGATTGCTGCTATTTTCTACGCACGCAAATAGATCTAATTAAAAACACCATCAGCTTCCACTGGTGGGCCAAGGCCCCAAAGTTAGTTTTCGAGGAAACGCAATACGTCGAAAAGTGTAAACAGCTGCAGACACAACAGAAGATCCCAATTCCCCCACACAATCCATCTTTTCTTCTGAAGAGTCAAACGAGTTATGAAATGACAGACACTCGATAACCGACATCGTTAAATTGAATTTCGTGTCACCTCTGGGAATGGGATTCCTCTCGACTCAAAAGTAATCAAAAGCAGAAAGGAAAAGATAACATAAAGTGCTGACGTCAACGAGAGGCCCGTCAGGGGGTGGGATTAACAGAATCGTGTTCTGATTGATGACATTCTAACCTGACTTGAGGGGGCTTACTAATACCAATTATTTGGCCCGCATCAGATCTGAGAGTACGACATTTACAGGTATAATGTTGAATTTACGTGAGGACGTAACTTCAATTGGTTGCAAACTAATTTGACGTCAAATTGGTTCGGCAAATATTATTGTCAAACAGTCAAACTGTGCAGTATGAAAGTCACATGCCACAACGTCAACCACGCAGCAGACTATCATGACAAGCTTAGGACCACCGTAACGCTAAAACGCCGTTTGCTTTCAATACAAAACTATTTGAAAGTGAGGTAGGACACCTCCAGGTCCTCACACTTACAACAACAAAAAACAGATGATGACACGTTTTAGAAGGGTTTATCACTACATTTCATTTTTGTTATTTAATAATTTATTTTTCCAATTGACTGTAACTGTATTTTCATAGAAAGTGGACTTATCGCAATAGCGTCGTAAAACTGATCGTAGACAAAGTGGAGAGTGTACCATTTCATTATCATTTAGCGTATTGTTAACCAAATACAAGGAGGGTTCACTATGTTTCGTCGATCTCCTCGTCTGACTAAATGGCCCAGATCTGAAACTGATTTTAGTAGGAGATAGTAAGGCTGATTATGGCTACCCGAAGGGAAGGAAAGTATAGTAATCGGCCCAAAAAAAATTTGGGTTTTCTTCAGATCTTTACGTTTTGAGGCCTACTGAGTCTAAAAAACCTAATTTCGGCGCGTGGTCCGTGTGTATGTGTGTCTGTAGTTCGATTTGCGGGAGAACGGCTGATCCGATTGAGCTGGGTCTTTTTTTGTTTTGTTCGTTATTTTTTGTAGACACTAAAATAAGGTTATGGACGATTTCGGCCGAAGGGAAGGGGGGTGGGGGATGAAAATGTACCAAAAACTAGGGTTTTTCGCATTTCTCTCGAAAACGGCTCTAACGATTTTGTATAAACTTTCAAATTATCTTCTCCTAATCAATACCTAACTTTTCTTCTCTACACATATCTCCATGAAAATACGGTGAACGGAGATATGGGCCCCTGAAGCAAAAATAGGTTTTTTACGCTCTTTGGCAAACGGCTCCAGCGATTTTCACCCAACTCACAGGATGTTTTCAAATAGTTAATACCTACATATACTTATCCATAAATGTTCCTGTGACGGTCCATTGAACAGAGATAAAACTCAAAATATGTCAAAAATAACGTTTTTTCTAACATTTCCGTAAGATGTGATAAATCCTAATGGAGTGTCCTTTAGTCACCCATACCCACATTTTGTTCTCCATAATCATTTCTGTATATACATGTTGAACGGAGATATAAGCCATGTTAACTCAGAAAAGAAGATTTGTCGAATATTAATTTATCGGTATTCCAATTTTCTCAAAAACGGCTATAACGGTTTCGATCAAACTTTCGGAGTACTCTCAGCTAACTAGTACGTACATTTTGTTCTCAGTAAATGTTCCTGTAAAAATGCGTTGAACGAAGATACAGCGCCCGCCTATGTAGGTGGTGTTCGAACTTAAAGGGGTGGCGGAAAGTTGTGTGTTGCTACGCACCAGATATTTTACACATTAGAATTGTAATCCATTTTATTGGTAAATTGAGTGTTTCATAGACCAACGAGGTGCTAGTAAATGTAATTTCAACGGCACGTTGTTCATTTCTCGTTTCGTCAGTATGAACAATTGCCAGGCGATCACGTCGTCGTCAATGAAAAGAAAAACGTTATTTGCTCAGACCAAACGTTATCTTTTCATCTCTCTTTCTCTCACGTTCGATTCAATCCGACCAATGGAGCAAACACTTTCGGTGTCGGGCAAAAAATCGTTAGCACTCTTGTGAATTTCATGAATCGTTCGGAGTCGATTTCTGTTATCTGCAGTCTCCTGACGTCCCCTTCAGCCTTGAGCCCAGCGGAGAATTGCAAGATTGTTAACGAGCGGAGAGAGGAAGAGAACAGAATTGCGACCAGGTCGTGACTTCCAGGCGTCTGAACTAATTCTGACCGCCCGTCGGGGGATCGTGAGTTTCGACCAAAACGCTCAACTCGTGTGAGGCATCGCACAATTTGACAAAACCCATCGAAATTCTCCTTGGCTTTATTACTAGTATTTTGAGCGAAACCAACCTAATGCGTTCTCAAAACACATGATCGGCCCCAAAAAAGTCGAGTTTTCATGAGAATGAGTGCGAAAGTCAGTCCAGCAGTATTCGATCTTTCAGTAGTTTTTTTAATGCAATCATTTAGAAACAATTTTGCGATCAGAAGCGCGTACAAATTTCCAAGACGAAGTGAATTAATATTCAAACTAACAACAAATGCTACTTTAAAGACGCTGCAAATTATTACACAAAGGTTTATTATTCTCTTGCACAGCTTGAAGTAGTCTCACACTTCCAAGACCCGTCCCATTCGATTCAGCATCGAAAAATACCAGTAAACCATACGAAACATGACCTGACTGCAATGAAACGACGAAAACTAAATATTCCAGATTTATAATATTCCAGGCGCCTATAGGCATGACGTGGCGAGTCTAGCTAGCGGGTGGTTTTAATGAAGCGGGAGCGCAAATGATGAAATGATCACTTTCGTTGTAGTTATTGTCCGGCAAGTTCTATCAATTAGTAGACTTTGACTTACTATAAAGACTGCGATTTCACTATTATCGTCCTAGACACAGTCATACACCTCTGAAATTTTTATTTCCTTTGGCTCTACGAAGTAGAAAGGAAAGTTATGTAATCGGCTGAAAGAAAAATTTTGAGTTCTCTTCAGATCTTTACGTTTCAGATCCCCCTGAGTCCGAAAAACACTATTTGGCAAAATGGTCTGTGTGTGTGTCTGTGAACAATTTTTAGAGAAAACCACCGTACCATATCAGCTCAAACTTGATATCTATCCCGGAAGTCACTATGGGACGCCAAAATAAGGGTATGAACAAAATCCACCGAAATTTAACTATAGTTATCATAGTGATCACAACACCAAATATTTTTTTTCTCAAAAACGGCTATAACGATTTTGATTAAATTTTTTATATTGGTAGCTCCCAATATGGAAACTATACCATAAAATTCCCATTTGTGGGAAAATGACGAGAGCAGCACAATAAATTATCAAAATTTTCGACGAAAAGCGTTTTTAGCGCGATTTTTAGAGAAAACAACCGTACCAAATCAGCTGAAACTTGATGACAAGCCTACAGGTTACCATGGGACGCAAAAATACGGGTATGGGCTAAATCCACCGAAAGTTAACTATAGTTATCACAGTGATCAAAACACCAAATTTTTTTCTCAAAAACGGCTCTAACGATTTTGATTACATTTTTTATATTGATAGCTACCAACATGGCAACTACACCATAAAATTCCCATTCGTGGGAAAATGACGAGACCAGCACAATAAATTATCAAAATTTTCGACGAAAAGCGTTTTTAGCGCGATTTTATTCTTATAACCTCCGCTGGAATGTTAGTAGAATGTTAAAAAAAATTGTTATTGTAGTCCAATCCAATACCTAAAGGGTGAATGTTTAAAAACGCTCATGAGATACATGGGGCTCACTCCAGAAATTCCTGAATTTCAACTACTGCCGTTTCGCTTACTACCAGTTCTAACAATTATTACCCAATAGCTCTGCAAAAGTAATTACTATCCTTCTTCAAAAAATTCGTGTTTACAGCCTCATTAATTATCTGTGTACCAATTGCTGAATAAAGGTCCTGGAATGAGTACGAGCAGCACAATAAATTCCAGAACTGTAGGCGCTACCGTTTCCTGCTGCTGTGACGTATTTGTTTGACCAAGTTCAAAAGCCATGTACAAAGTGAATTATCGTTGAGCTAAGGAAAGTTTTGTGTTGCAACGCACCAGATATTTTCCATTCGACCCAGCGCCTAAAAATACCCGGAAACAAAATGGGGCAAACGGACATTGCAGATTTTGAATCATGATGTCTTGAAATGTTAAGTATCAAATTTGGAGGGGGGGTTGTTGTACAAAAATGTTCCTGGCCAAAAACATAGATGTATCATTCAAAATGATTATAAACCAAAAGTAGGCGCCCTTTCCTAGCTATGCGTCGTTCTTCGAACCGTTGATCGGATTTTCCAGGGATTCGCTCCAACTCTCAAAAATCCATTCATTGAAGTCGCGGCTAATGGTGAGGGGAGAGATGTATCGCCTGACTCCCAATGTAGGCATTCTACTGATCGTAGTCTAGTAATCAAAGATGAACATTCATATTTTCCACAAGCATTAAATCGGAGCTCGGGATCCCTTTCGCCTGAGCGGCTTTCTAAACCCCTCGTAACAGGTATGTAACCGACTAAAGCAGCAATATTGGAGTATTTTTCATATCATTGCGTTTCAAAGGCGTCATTTGAGGAAATACTCTGTGTATAAGAGTGTGTGGATTGAGAAAAATGACTGAACCAAATCAGCTCACACGAGCTACTTCAACTGCAGACAAACATAGAATGCTAGTTATCTAAGTCATTCTGAAGAACGGCTCGAACGATTTGGAATAAATTTGGTGGACGGACAGATCCACATAACATGAACCGTTATGTGAAAATAACGAGAACGACGCAACAAATGAACAACCACTTCGATAAAAATCAATTTTATCTCTGGTTTTCAATATTTTTGTCTGACTGAAAAGAATTAAAATTAATTTAATGCTCGAGAGGATGTGAGCCCAGGTACGTTGGTTCATATTATAACAATACGCGGAAACGTTGAATGATACAACTTACTAACTAAAGATGAAGATGAAACACAAATCAAGTAGGAACATTCTTCGATTTATTGAATCGATTGATAAGGGTACTTTCCAGAACTTTCGAGGGCCTGTATCACTATTAAGGAATCACTGCGTTATGCCTAATCATTGTCTAACTCCCACCATTCCACAGTCCGCCGCTTTTAAATTCCGCGACAAGAGCAAGGAAAGGTATTGCAATCCTGTCAAAAAAAATTAGGTTTTCTTCAGATCTTTACGTTTTGAGGCCATAACCCGAAGAACGGGTAACATCATTTCTGCGTGTGTGCGTGTCTGTAGTTCAATTTGCGTGAACAACAGATTGAAGTTGTTGGTAGAGTGACAATAATCGCTGGATACACGAAGTGCTGGGGAAAGTCGTGTGATGTTGCACTCGATCTTCGAACTTTTTCATCAAAAAATGCAATATTTTGATCACCCCACGACTTATTTATTGTTTATTAGCTTGAACCTGCTCAAATAATCCATAAGAATAACCAGAAGACTCCAAAAAAATAATACCGACAACCTTTACCAACTTTTCGAGTACCATAACCATTTTTGTGGAAATACGATAAACTAAGACCGAGCGCATGAATTTATTATCGAATCAACGTGGAAAGAGAAGTTGTTTGAGGCGACTCTAACGACATTTTGCACGACGTTTTAGAATGGAGAGTTACGTAATCGGTTGTACGTGTATGTGAACCCAATTAGGAAGCAACGACCGAAATTGCCTCGCATCTAACAGGCTTTTCGTTGGTGTAAGACTACAAAATTAGATTTTGTGTCAAGTGGAACGAGAACTGGGCACACTATAGTTGCCGCGTTAGTAGCATAGAGAGGAAAGCCGAGTGATGCGTATATATCGTTTTGCCAACTCATCGTAATAATCAAATGTCTACTGAGCAAACATGACAGGCTGTGTTACGATCACTATGATAACTATATTTAGATTTCAATCCAATTTCGTTCGTCATTACGTTTCCGTCCCAAGGTGACCTACAAACAAAATATGGAATTTTAGCGGATTTGGTGAACACCTTTTCGCACAATCTAGTTCACAGACACGCAATGGTGTTTTTCAGACTCAGTAGCCCTTGAAAAAAAATGTTACGCCGATTACGTAAATTTCCTTCGCTCTACGTAGTAGAATTGGAAGTAACAAGAGAAGGCTGGTTGCATCTTCCTTTAGTCAACAGAGGGAGAGTGATGAGGTCAAATGTAAAGCCATTAGGTCTCCTCTATTATTGTTGGGTAAAAGCTCTAACTGTTGACACTATTGAAGACACAACTCAATCAATTCAGCGTTCTAGAAAGTAAAACTTGTAGGTCGTTATTATGAAGTTTCTTGCGAACACTTCGCACGTATTAGAGTTACCCAAATAGTTTTTTACTTTTCTTGGCTCTACAAACTAAAAAGGAAAGTTATGTAATCAGCTAAAATTTTTATTGAGTTTTCTTCAGATCTTCATGTTCCAGACCCTCCGAAAAACCCTATTTGGGAAAATGGTCTGTGTGAACGTGAACAATTTTAAGAGAAAACCACCGTACCAAATCAGCTCAAACTTCATATCTCGCCAGCAGGTTACCATGGGACGCCAAAATAAGGGTATGAACAAAATCCACCGAAATTTAACTATAGTTATCATAGTGATCAAAACACCAAATTTTTTTTTTCTCAAAAACGGCTGCGACGACTTTTGATTACATTTTTTATATAGATAGCTCTTGATAAGACAATTATACCATAAAATTCCCATTCGTGGAAAAATGACGAAAGCAGCACAATAAATTATCAAAATTTTCGACGAAAAGCGTTTTTAGCGCGATTTTTAGAGAAAACAACCGTACCAAATCAGCTGAAACTTGATGTCTAGCCTACAGGTTACCATGGGACGCATAAATAAGGGTATGGGCTAAATCCACCGAAAGTTAACTATAGTTATCATCGTGATCAAAACATAAATTTTTTTTCTCAAAAACAGCTCTAACGATTTTGATTAAATTTTTTATATTGATAGCTCTCAATAAGGCGACTATACCATAAAATTCGTGGGAAAATGACGAGAGCAGCACAATAAATTACCAAAATTTTCGACGAAAAGCGTTTTTAGCGCAATTTTTTCCTTATAAACTCCGCTGGAATTTTTGTAGAAGGTTAAAAAACATTGGTATTGTAGTCCAATCCAATACCTAAAGGGCGAGGGTTTAAAATGGTCATGAGATAGATGGGGCTCACTCCAGAAATTTCTGAATTTCAACTACCGCCATTTCGCTTACTACCAGTTCTAAAAGTGTTTACCCAATAACTCTGCAAAAGTAATTACTGTCCTCTTCAAAAAAATGTTGTTTACAGGCTCATTAATTTCTGTGTACCAATTGCTCAATAATGGTCCGGGAATGAGTACGAGCAGCACAATAAAATCGGGAACTGTAAGCGCTACCGCTTCCTGCTGCCTTAAAGTGTTGTTTGACCAAGTTCAAATTAACTGAGTGATAAATGAATTGATTAAATAGAATTAGCCATGTACAAAGTGAATTGTTGTAGAGCTAAGGAAAGTTGTGTGTAGCAACGCACCAGATATTTTAAGATCCCTTTCTCCTCATCAGCGGATTAAACCGTGAGCATGGAATTATGTATGATTTAAACCCTAATCATGACACCAAACTTTATCATGTTTTTCTATTGAAATTTCAAGTTTTAAATCTTCCTCGTGTTATTCATAGGGTAGGCAATGTAAAACACTACTTTTTACTCGTAGGATTCGACTTGTAAAGTCTAAATTTGTTGACTTACCTCACTCAGCTACGAGATGAGTCAAGACAGTGTTGTCATCGGCTTCAATATCAGCCAGATGATGTACGTTAATTGTAACTAGTAATATCGGCCTCATTACAGCAGAATGATGCCAATTTCGAGTACATTGAAGTGTTAACAATTGGTGCTTTGTTTCCGGGCTGTTGGACTTTATTTGGCGAGTAAACGACGTTCTTATGCGTTAATATCAACTACATGGTTGTTCTCAAAGGGGTATCAGGACATAACCACAGAGCAACCAAGATGCTGAAAAGTCATTCAACTGCCACTGTATCTCGGCTATAATTTGTGTCACTATTTTAGTCGCGTTAAAATATATAAGTATAACAAGAGGAAACTAACTCGAAGGAGTGGTCGGAGATGGTGATGTCGGGGTAAGCGTCAGGCTGAGTGTTGACTAGCCGAAGGAAAGGGCCGTCTCCAGGTGCTGTAGCGACGGCGAACACAATGTCCTGCTCGATGGCCATCGGGCAGACGGAGTAGCCGCAGTAGTCGATGTGCTCTCCGATCAAGTTGACTCGCCCGGGGACTCTCACGTATAATTCGGCCTCTCTTCCGAATTTGTCGCGGAACAAACGACGAACGGCATCGAGCCTCGCCCTTCGCTCGCCGCCCGCGGGATACGCCACCACTTCGGGGTAATCGGCCGCTCTCGACATCCCGTTGTTGACTGCTCTCGCGACGTCGAAACCCGGCATTTTCGTTACTGTCGACGAGGCGACCGCTTATCGGAGTTCCGCTTATCTCCGCCGGGCCTCAACCTCTGAGGGCCTCCGAAACCCCCGCGTTCTCCGCTAATTCGAACGTTCCACGGCGCTTCGCTGCTGTCAATGTTTGGTTAGGACGGGGCCGGCGACTACTAACTCGGACTGGACGGGTGTCCCTAATTGGGGCAATTGGAGCACGTAACCTTCGCGTTAAGGGGAGCGCCACACGGAAGAATTCACAAACGTTTAGCATCGAATGTTTCGCATCTGCTCGACAGAGACCGCTACCGTAGACAATAATGTTCCCGGTAAAATTCAAAAAGTCAGTATTTCGGGTCGCACTGACACATGAACAGGGACCGCTTCCTCTGATAAGGCAATATATCGATATATCACGACCGAGATCAGGTTATCGATATGCCCGACATCGTAGGCTCTGGCGCCATGTTTGAAATTAGAAATAACGACAGCTGTACGATTATGCCAATTATTTAATGTTCATTATGTAATAACCCGTTATATAATTATTTTAAATGTACAAAGACTATGAAAAGGAGTTAATTCAATGAAGTTAAGAATGGGTATATGATATAAATATGAGATAACTAACGGATTGGCAAAAACGATATCAGGCATATCGATAACCTGACCTCGGTCGTGATATATCGATATATTGCCTTATCAGCGGTCCCTGTTCTTCGTTTCACCCCATTACTGTTGTGGCAAAGTGGTGAAATTCTTGTCAGGCCAGATTTTGCACACAGATGTTTAATACAAGAAATTATCGAAATAAAGTCATCGTTGAGCTCATAAAATAGAAATAGAAAATGAAAAGTACCTGCGAGTGAAAAAAAGTTCGAAACAAAGGTAGAAAATAAATTGGTACAAGTTTTTCGTCGCTCGACGTTTGAAGTTCGTGCTCCTATTTCATGTGCAATAGGCCTTCAGCTGCATATTGGTCCAGGCATGGGGCTGGTAGATGTTTTCTAAGGATGGACGTTGGCTGATAGACGTTGCCTTACTGTGACTTTCAGCTATGACGCTGGTAGACGTTGTTTTACCTCGACTTTCAGGATGCTGCGACCCGACGAGAATCTTGAATGCGCGTTAATTACCATTTTAACTGCAAAAAGTGAGGGAATGGCAATGAATACAATATATAGATAAGCCGTTTCAACGTCGATGATGGCTGGTGTGCTGACGTCACTCACATTAACACGAAAAAAATAAAACACTCCTTAACGTAACTCAGTAGATGACATAAGTGGTGTGGTGCCTAGTTTCAGAGTGTAGTGGACTGCATAGAAAATGATAATGCCATTAAGAGAAGTTAACTCTGCTTAGTGAAACACAAAAACAATGATTAGATGACTAGAGTGGTCAAGAAAATTTAGGCATTAGCAGAGTATTTTATGAATGCACTAAGACAGCCGAAAACTAGGGTTAAATACATTTTTTAAACTAAAGTTAACGTACCTGTTAGGTGAGTCTGTTAAATTTTTACTTTCCTTGGCTCTACAAAGTAGAAAGGGAAGTTATGTAATCGGCTGAAAAAAAATTTTGAGTTTTCTTCAGATCTTTACGTTTCAGACCCTCCTGAGTCCGAAAAACACTATTTGGGAAAATGGTCTGTGTGTATGTGTGTCAGCTCCAAATCAGCTCAAACTTCATATCTCGCCCGCAGGTCATCATGGGACGCCAAAATAAGGGTATGAACAAAATCCACCGAAATTTAACTATAGTTATCGTAGTGATCAAAACACCACCTTTTTTTTTTCTCGAAAACGGCTCTAACGATTTTGATTAAATTTTTCATATTGATAGCTCCCAATATGGCAATTATACCATAAAATTCCCATTCGTGGGAAAATGACGAGAGCAGCACAATCAATTATCAAAATTTTCGACGAAAAGCGTTTTTAGCGCGATTTTTTCTTATAACCTCCGCTGGAATTTTAGTAGAATGTTACGAAAAATTCTTATTGTAGTGCAATCGAATACCTAAAGGGTGAGTGTTTAAAAACGCTCATGAGATACATGGGGCACACTCCAGAAATTCCTGAATTTCAACTACTGCCGTTTCGCTTACTACCAGTTCTAACAGTTATTACCCAATAACTCTGCAAAAGTAATTACTATCCTTCTTCAAAAAATTCGTGTTTACAGCCTCATTAATTATCTGTGTACCAATTGCTCAATAAAGGTCCTGGAATGAGTACGAGCAGCACAATAAATTCCAGACCATGTTCAAAGGCCATGTACAAAGTGAATTGACGTAGAGCTAAGGAAAGTTGTGTGTTGCAACGCACCAGATATTTTTAAGTTAAGAAACACGACTCAGAAAGGTGTGATCACACAGGGAACAAACATGATCTTATAACGGCGAGGGATAGTCACCAAGTAGTCAGGCGGAGCAGAATGACTTGTATTTCAACTCACTAGGTGGTACCACCTCCTGGACCGCACATTTGAGCGCTTCTGACGCAGGCTGGTTTAATAATTACCTAATATTTACTTTATTTAATGTTTAATAATTGATTCTAAGAGAGAATTCTAATTCTCTTCTTATTCTAAGCATTTTGCATCATCTTTTACAGAAATCAATGATCCCAAATCCGTTACATGGCATTTCGGCAGACAATTGGTAGGTGTCGGAGTCCCCTTTTCAAGGGTGTGGCCTTAAAAAGGGCCGACGAAAGTCTTGTTGGTGCTGTCTCTGCCGGTTGGCAAAGTGTGAGGCGAGGGACGAGTTCCTCGGGCGTCGAAGCGTAGGTCGAAGGGCTCGGTTGAGCTGTAGCTCCTCACGGCGAGGGACTCGGTTGAGTCGGCGCTCCTTCTCCTGCTGAGTCGGCTGAGGGACTCGGTTGAGTCGAAGGCTCAGTCGAGCAGTGGCTCGTCGAGGTGAGGGTCTCGTCGTCCGCTGGCGCAGTCTTCAAGTGTAGTCTCTGGTCAGATGTTCGCTCCTTGATGTCGGAAGAAGGAATGCATGAATGTCCTTTTTTTTTCTTTTTTTTTTCGGATGCTTCGGGGGAGGGGAATCTTCAAAAGACACCCAAATTGGTAGTGTCGGATTTTTACCGACTAAAACCCCTCCCCCGCGGTTGCCAACCCGGAGGTTCTAAACCAGAAGGATGGGAGGCCAGCCAGCAGATGCAGGGGGACTCATGCGCATGTGCGATGCGGGGAGGGTGGGACGGGGTTAGCGTGGAATGAGGGAGCAGGGCCTACGGACGATGTCCGAGGGGTTGGGGGCATATTGTGTGAGGCAGCTGATGGAGGGGTTGGGGTGACCCGCCACTGAGTTGCGGAGGTTGAAGGCATAGGTTGAGGCGGCTGTGCTGAGCGAGGGGACGCCTGTTTCCTTCAGGAGCTGCCGGTTTCTGATGTAGCGGGGTGAGCGGAGGACACCTCGGAGGGACTTCATGTAGGTGCCCTCGAGTTGGCGAAGGGAGGAGGCCATGCCCCAGACGGGGCTAGCGTAGGTGCTGATGCTCCTGATGATGACGTTGAAGACACGGATTTTCGTTGGATGTGAAACCTTACTGTTGTTGAAGAACAGCCGGAGAGGAATGAAGGCTCCGTTGATTTTGGCACGAACTGCGAGGGTCTGCCTGTACCAGTTGAGTTTCCTGTCCAAGATGACACCGAGGTACTTGGCCTGGTGTTTCCAAGGGATTGGATGGTTCCCCACTTGGATGTTGGGGGGGGGGGATGTTACGGCGGGAGAAGAAGACTGCTTCTCGTTGAGGCGTAGTCCCCATTTGTGGTACCAGCTGAGCAAGGACGGCAGGAACTTATTTATGACTGTGGCACAGTGCAGCTTGGTTTTGGAGGTGTAGAGGAGAGCTACGACGTCCGCATATTGTGCAGTGATGATCTTCTCGTTGACAGGTATGTCGTGGCAGAAGATGTTGAAGAGGGCTGGGGAGAGTTTTGAGCCTTGGGGTACGCCAGCTGTGATGCGGTGGGTGGTGGATAGAGTTTTGCCAACTCTCACCCTGAAGGTCCTGTCGGTGAGGAAGGAGCGAATCAGACCAATGAGAGAGGGTGGACAGCGGAGCAGGATGAGCTTGTATATCAGGCCTTCATGCCAAACCCTGTCAAAGGCTTGGCGGGCGTCCAGTAGAAGCATGGATGTGTGCCAATGCTTGTTTCGGCTCTCAGCTATGTATTCAGTCACCCTGAGGAGCTGGTGGCAGGTTTCATGACGGTGTCTGAGGCCATGTTGGAAGTCAGGGAGAACCTTGTTGGTGGAGATGAACTCGATGAGGCGGGTTAAAATGATGGCCTCGGCGATCTTGGCGAGGGTGCAGAGAAGGCTGATGGGCCTGTAGCTAGTAGCTTTGTTCAGAGGCTTTCCTGCCTTGGGGATGCAGATGATTCTGGCCTCTTTCCACGCTGCAGGGAAGTATTGGAGGCGCATGGAGGCATTGATGATGTTGCAGGTGGCCACTGTGTGGATCCTGGGGAGTGTCTCTAGGACTCCGTTTGAGATGCCATCGCTGCCTGGGGCCTTGTTTTTGGTGAGGTCTTTGATGGTTTCGCTGATTTCCTTCAGGGAGATTGGTCTGAAGGTTGCAGGGTGCCCTTGGGGGAAGCTGCGTACTAGGCGGTTGACCTTGGCGTGGAAGGTGGTGTGGTCGTCGTGCGAGGGGAAGGGGGAGCACTGTTCTTCAAGAGATTCGGCGAAGATGGTTGCCTTGTCGATTTCAGCGGAGTGTGAGGTGTTTTTGTGGCTGAGAGGGTGAATGCCTTTTTTTTCCATTCAATGTGGCAGATTGGTTCTGATTTCCATGATCGTCTCCGCCCTGCAGCTAAACTGTGGGTTTATTCTCTTTGGTGGAATACATTTGTATCGTTTTATTGGCATTCACTCGAAAGGGACTTGCCCCAGTCTCAGTTGAATCTAATCCCTACGTTTGGTTGCGGTAGGTTCCTTATCACCTGACAATAAAGTAGTTAGTCCTTCCATCATAAAGAGCAAACTTTGGAATCTTGACGGGGGGGAGTCCAGAGAAGGGAATCTTCAGCCAGGTTCTTTGTTGTCGTACCTATTGATTGTCTCTCTAGGCAAAGGAGATGTCTCTCATTGACTACGTTAACGGCAAATAATTCCGTCTTGTGTTCCCGTCGACAGTAGTGGTGGGATAAAATCCTTCTACTGCCTAATAATAAACGTAATCAGTAAACAGTTGAACGAACAGTAATCAGTGCAAGAGGGATTTTGTTAGTGGTATAGCGTTATCGAAATACATACGACACTAGAAACAAAACGTAGGAAATTAGGTTAAATACAAAATACTAAAAATCAAGTTTAATAATATATACAATTTTAAGATTTGACTATGATCTTCAGTGAGCTTTGCACTAACAGTAGCTCGTGAAAACTATTCCGACCATGTCGAGTTATCTGTGGACACAGACGAGCTAAGCAACGGCCCCACGAAAAGTCACATTCATGGCCTCACTTTTGAAACTTCTCGAGTTCAAAATACTGGCTTCACTTAGCAAACATTTCACTCTAAAATAATTAATACATATGATGCACGAATTTGAACTCACATGCTACGCTCGATTAGAATACGCGCTCGGTACAATCGCCATCGAACGACGTTTGAAGAAAAAAGTAGCGATCATGAAAGCTGGTTTGATATTCTGGCTACTTTACGCGTGCGCAAGTTCAACGACTGAGGTGGAGAAAAATGCGCGGGGAGCTTCTTTGGAAAGCACGAGTGAGAATTTACTTCGAAATATAGAATCTGAGTTTCTTCCCGCAGAGCCAAACGAGAGTTTGGTAATTGCCGAGACCAAGGAAAAAGTAAAGAATGATAAGTCAAGAGACAATGCGGTTCCACAAAGTAATACAGTTGGGATAGAGAAAGTGGATCAAATTCCAAAGACCCTTGCCCCTGTCACTGCGAATGGAACGAAATCTGAAAGGAGCATACTGACAGATGCTACTGACTCCCCAGTAGGTGGAGAGGTTCCAACACTCATCGATTCGCACGTAGCAACATCATCGGTTACCAAGCCTCCTGAACTGGAAAACACGTCAAATTCTAGCGCCATTTCACCCACAACAAACATGAATGTGCCGGAAAAGTCAACAACAGACGCACCGGAGGTAACACCATCAGGATCAAGTCCCCAAGTGGAAGAAGTGCCGGATGGCACAGGAAAGGTGCTGGAAACTGAAAAAAGGGAAGCCGAGCCTGCTGATTCTAATGGCGAGGAGGCGTCAACATTGTCGAATTTAACGTTATCATCGCAACAGTCGAGTACCACCGAGAAAGTACCTGTCACGCCTGACATAATCAATCCGGAAAATAGCGCGATTCCAGCTTCGAAATCGACTGAAAATGGCACAAAGCGTGAAGCAATGATTTCTCAATTGGACGGAGCTTCAACAACTCATCCTGAAACAGAAAATACAAGTTCAACCAACGACATCAGCACGGACAGCCCAAGTGGACAATTAGACGAGATTGGACTTGTGGAAAACCAAAACGCATCTTGCATAATTTCCAATGATACCCAGTTCAGTTGGCTGGTGAAGTTGGTGGACAAAGAAACGAAAAAACAAGTTTGTACTGGTGTACTTATTACGGACGAAGATGTTTTGACTCCGGCATCTTGCTTCCTGGAAAATTCCACTACTCCCTCGGAACGTTTTATCGAGCTGCCCAAAGAATTCCTAGCGATAGCTGGAGGTGGTATCAACACCGACTGCGTCCAAATAAGAAGTGTAACCATCATTTATCCTCACAAGGCCTATTTTGACAACAGCGCTGATCACGACTACGCGTTTGTCAAAGCGTCTCCTCCGTTCGACGTCGACGAAGACAACATTCCCGATTTGAGGTACCATCTCAACGTCATCAACAGCGAAGGAGCTCTCGTCAATATTCACAACAACGAACCGTTTTGTGAGTCCCCTTACTTTATCGACGATAATGTCAACGCTCGAGTCTCCGAAGAAAGGCATTTGTTGGGCTTGAGAATTGACGATTGCATGATGCTTTGGAACTGCTCTGCTGATTTTGAAACATGCTTGAATTACCTGCACCCTTCTTCGCACGCCTGTCTCCGCCCTTTGGCTCCTCGCAAATGCTCCAGCAGAGACCGAGGAGCGCCTCTGATCTGCGACGATGTGTTTCTTGGATACCTAGACCTTTGTGATGGCGAGCGGCCTCTCATTTTCCGCGGGCTCAGCAAAGCGATTTTATTTCTTGAGCTCCAGGAAGACCACTTGCAGCCTCCTCACTTTATAAGTACAAGGAGGCCTCGTTGAACGACAGAAATTTCTGAATTTGTTTATTATTTGTTCATTAAATACTGTTCGATTGATGATACATTTCTAGACAACGAATGAGGCAATTTGCTGAGCCCGAGAACTGCTTTCTATCATCTATACATTGCGATTGAAGTCGTGGCATGAGTAACAGCATCGTAATAAACTCCAGAACGTTAGTCAGATGTTACCACGTGTGTGTGGTTGCGCTGTTAACATCGCGGTTAACTCAGCAGGCCCACACAAATTCGTAGTGAAATGAAATGAAATAAAAATTCCGAATTACACAACTTACCTCAGCCTAGTGTACTTAGGACGATTTTAATCGCCTTAGCAACTAATCCACTGTTTGAAGCTGATACGCTTTCACATAGAGTATAAATATTTAAAACCTGGCAGCGCTTAGTGTGTAAGCTTGTCGCTCTCCAGAGGGCTTCTCTTTGGCCACAACCCTTTCAAAGCCCTAGCGTTAACCATTTCAGACTCTGAAAGAAGCGTGGTTGAGCCTGTTGAGGGGCTCAGTTGCGTCATAGGAAGTTCGCTGTAAGGCTACTTAACAACAATAAGGATTATTATTATTAGTAAGGCTACTTTACAATAATAAGGATTATTACGACATATTCTTAAGTGTCCATATACCCACTTCTTGTGATTAACCCCCCAAAGATTTAGACAGTGTTGGAATGTGCTTCCCCCGAGAACTGGAAGAAAGTTAATGAGTTCTGAAGAGTTAATGAGTAAATGAGTTCTTTTTACTAGCTTCCTACAAGTTAATTAATAACCACAAAAACGTCTAAAAATCTGACGAAAACTGGAAAACGTTAGCGGACTACATAACTTTTCTTTCTACTTAGTAGGGCTAAGAAAAGTAAAAACCCTGCAAATTATTACACAACGGTTTATTATTCGGATAAATAGCTTGACCTAGCATTAATGCTCCGAGACCCATCCCGTTTGATTCAGCATCGAAAAATATCAAAATGAAACCCAAAAAAAGGTCGAAAAGAACAATCGTAATATTAAAATAAACAACAAAAAAAGAGTATATAGAAAAAACTGAATTTTAATATGCAAACATGCACGCTAAATACTAATATCAAAATGTAACCAAAAATCGTATTAAAACCAAAAAAATTAAACGCACGAACTATTAAATAAATAAACCAAAAATAAGCGAATAATGAAAAGTTCAATCGAAGATAACAGATATTTTGCTAACAGAAATAGTTGAGACGGAGCGAAACAGTCATTCGTGGAGGTGAAGACGAGAACAAGGCAATTGGACGATAAAGAGACAAATCGTAATGCCAAAGGTTAAATACGAAACACGAGCGCTGCCTAGAGGAAGCAAAAAAAAAAAAAAACCGGCGCCCGCCCGTTGCGAGTCGAGTCGAAAGGGGTGGTGAGCGCAGGCGGCGTTGCCAGTCCAGCAGGCGAGCGGTTTCGTTGACTTCCACTGTAGTTCCCGCGTTGTACTGCGTTTCATTAATTTTTTTAACCATTTTTTGCCCATTACAACCACGGGCTTCGTCCGATCGGATTGCCGAGATGGCGGGCACAACTAGATAACAAATCGGATTTTTGTGTGAAAGAACGAATTTTTTGGACCACGTTAAAGGCACAAAAAGGCCCGGACGGCAAATTTGGAATCTCCATGTCTTGAAACGTAAAGTATCAAATTTTGAGGGGGGGTTGTACAAAATTTTTCGTGACCGAAAACATAGGGTTATTATTCAGAATGAATAATAAACGGCATACTGAAAAATAACCAGGTGCGCCGCATCACACAGCTTTGCTTAGCTCTCATTCACTTGTATTCATGGGTTTTTCTACATAATTTATTTATCACTCATTATGTTTGAACTACATCACTTTAAGGCAGCAGGAAGCGGTAGCGCTTACTGCTTCAGAATTTATTGTGCTGCTCGTGCTCATTCCCAGACAACTATTGAGCAATCAGTACAAAGAGAATTAATAACGTTATAATGACGATTTTTTTGAAGAGGTTAAAATCGGGTAAAAACGTTTAAAAATGGGAGTAAGCAAAACGGCGGTAGTTGAAATTCCGGAATTTTCGGAGTAACCCCTGTATATTTTATGAGCTTTATTAATAATTAATCGTATAGGTACTTGGTTGGAGTACCACCTGAATTTTTTGTGAAGAAACTAGTAACATTTGAGCAGAGTTTGTAAGGAAAAATTATTGTGTTGCTCTCGTTATTTTCTCACTAATGGAAATTTTATGGTATTGTCATCTTACCAGGAGTTCTTCATTTAAAAAATTTAATCAAAATCGTTGGCGCCGTTTTTGAGAAAAAAAAGAAGTTTGGTGTTATGATCTTCATGATAACTATAGCTAGTTTTGGGCAGATTTGGCTCACACCGTTATTTTGGCGTCCCGGGGGGTTTTGTGAACTAGATATCAAGTTAGCCATATAGTCTAAAAGTCGTTCGCAGACACACACACTGCCGTTTTCACACATGCACACACATGATTTCCGCCGCTGTGAAGTGATGTTTTACCAATTTCGAATGAACTGAGTGAAAAATAAATTAAGTTAGTAGCAAAAGCCATGAATGTAAGCGAATGAACGTAGAGCTAAGGAAAGTTGTGTGATGCAGCTGCTCGTGAAGGCGCTAATTTCTACCGAATTTGATAAAACGGAGTGGAAAACTAGTTAGATTAGTGGCTAGATCTACATAAACCGTTGCACATAAGTGGGGCTGAGGAAAGTTGGGGATGCGGTAGACTTTGTCTGGCTGGAATTTTTTCGTTTAACATCTGCGCTTTAGTTCTCTTAATTTTCGCTAGAGCGCGAAGGGACTCAAGTGCAAAGAAGTTCCGACAACAGGCCTCTGAATAGGAATAGTCAACTGCCCTGAAGTGTCAGTTTGGGAAGAAGACATTTGAACGGTAGATCATAAACAGCTAGCAACTACTTTAGTTCATTCGACATCCGATATATCGTGTGAGGGCTTATCCGAATCAGAAATCTCCAAGTTAAGATCGTTCAAATTCCAACGCGGAAACTTCGGTTGAGTCTCAAGCGGCGAACGTAAAAACTTCTTTAGTTGACCTAACGTGGTATAGGTTGCGCGGGCAAAGTGAAATCGGACGTTTCCCGGTAACATTTTGAAGAGCCGAGTTCAAATTTCCGAGCTGTTATTGTCAACTTCTGTTATTTTTATCGACGGGGCAACTTGTTTTTAGATTTCTCAACAATTTCATCGATAACGTTGTGAATGAATAGGGAGCAATCTCACACTGTCTTCTCTCGTTTGCTAACGAATGCTCTTCCTCATCAGTTGTGTTGTATCGTTTTCTCCTTCCGATTTTTTTTATGACCAAGGGATTCTGGCATGGCAAGACGTTGTGCGATCCACTTGTAGTACGGTAATCACCTCTGCCAGTTTCCTCCAAATTGAGTCAGTAGCAAAAGCCGTGAACTCAAAGTAACGGACGTTGAACTATGGAAAGTTGTGCACCTGATATTTTCATCATTAACTCTCAAATGTGACTCGAATCGTAAGGAAAATATATGTGTAGTCCAATCACGTACCTCTACGATGAGCTAGTGATAATTCCGGAATGTCGACCATCGCCGTTCCACTTACTACCATTTTCACAGTTTTTACCCAATAACTCTGCAACAGTGATCCTCAATCATCTCAAACCGTGTTACTGGGCTGAAGTTAGCTACATTTTCACAATCGAAAATTTGACCATTTGCCCTGGTGGGATGGTAGCAGCGATTGACACAAAACATATTTAGAATCAGGAGAGAAATGCCTAGATGGGTGTTATTCAAATTTTTGATATTTGGCTTAGTTAAAATTTGGTCCCCTAATATATCCTTTGACCGTTTGCACATTCCTAGACATTCCTCTCCTGATTCTAAATATGTTTCATATTCATGTTTTGGACCATCCATGACTTCTGGGCAATTAGTCAAAGGTTATATTAGGTGACCAACTTTGAACTAGGCCAAATATCGAAAATCTGAAAAACGCCCATTCAGACGCTCCTCTCCTGATTCTAAATATGTTTCATATTCATGTTTTGGACCATCCATGACTTCTGGGCAATTAGTCAAAGGTTATATTAGGTGGCCAACTTTGAACTAGGCCAAATATCAAAAATCTGAAAAACGCCCATTCAGACGCTCCTCTCCTGATTCTAAATATGTTTCATATTCATGTTTTGGACCATCCATGACTTCTGGGCAATTAGTCAAAGGTTATATTAGGTGGCCAACTTTGAACTAGGCCAAATATCAAAAATCTGAAAAACGCCCATTCAGACATTCCTCTCCTGATTCTAAATGTGTTTGGTGTCAACCGCTGCGACCATCCCTGACTTCAGGGCAAATTGTCAAAGTTTCGATTGTGAAAATGTAGCAAACTTACCAGAACATGAATACTTAAGTACCATGTTTACAGCTTCATTAATTCTGTTTACTAATAGATCGATCATGGTCGTGGCATGAGTAGCAGTAACTCAATAAATTCTGGAACTGTTAGTGCTACAGCTTTCTACCACCGCGAAGTGGTGTTTTACGAAGTTCAAATTCTCAAATGGGTTAAATTCTCAAAATTGTCTTTCACTGTCAAGTTGTCACCTCTCAAACGGGGGGCTCCGCTTACGTGTTTTGACACAGCGTTCATTTTGACTTCCGCATCAACAGTACAAAATCGTCTTTTGTCTTTTCCTTTGCCCGTTATGTATCCGTAAACTTCAACCTACAATCTTTCAATCATTGATTCTCATTTCTTGCTTTCAATTACTCATTCACTCCGTTGTGCACGTCAGTTATTTCTTGGTTCGCTCCCAACTATTTTCCGTTCTCGTGCTCGCTAGTTAATTGAAGAGCGAAAACCTACCAATAAATCTACCTGCGCTCTGTTTGGTTCGATAAGATCGCGAACACATCGGAAAGCGTTTTGTCACTGGCAGCTGATGGACTTCGGAATCGCGATAACTAAACGCGCTCTGGAGAGCTCGTTAGCAGCTCGCCGATCTCGACCTTTGACGTCAAGAATCACACAACTTTCTATACTTCGCCAGTTTCACAAACCCATTTTCTTGAGCTTCGCGGCTGAATCACCTTTTCCGTCAATTTCTGAAGTCAGTTCCAGTCTTAATTGGCTTTACGGCTTGCCCTTAAGTCGAAAAATTCCTGCCGAATCTTCCTGCTGAATCTTCCTGTCCGCTGCTCGCCCAGTTACACGTTCTTATCATTGGGCCAACTTTGTGGGGCTAGGCAGCAACAGAAGAGAGTTAATAAAATATAGTACATTTTCAATAAGTTCAGGCGTTTAGGTTTATTATTAATTCTGAATAATAACCCTATGTTTTCGGTCAGGAAAATGTTTTTACACCTCCCCCTCCCGGTAAAAGCAAAGAATAGAGACAGCTCCCTCTGATAAGGCAATATATCGATATATCTCGACCGAGGTCAGTTTATCGATATGCCTGAGATCGTAGGCTCTGGCACCATGTTTGAAATTAGAAATGACAGCTGTACGATTATGCCAATTATTTAATGTTCATTATGTAATACCCCGTTATATAATTATTTTTAAAGTACAAAGACTATGAAAAGGAGTTAATTCGATGAAATTAAGAATGGGTATATGAAATAAATAATAGATAACTAACTTTTCCCCGCCAACGGCGCCAGTGATGCATATCGATACATGCAGTCGTAGCGTTATCAAGCGGTCGGTCCATATTCTTTGTTTCACCCATGTACGACTGCGCCTAGACCAAACATAGAGAAGTCACAGCAATTATAGTGAGCCAAAGTCTGCTAACTGAAAGAACTCACGGGACAATAGCTACGGAGAAAGCATTCATCGTTAGTACTCCCTCCCGTCTCATTAAAACCACCCGCCAGCACGACTCGCCACAGCGTGCCAATTGCTTACAGGCGCTTACGGGCGCCTGGAATATTTAGTCTTCGTCGTTCCGCTGTAGTCAGGTCATGTTTCGTATGGTTTGCTGGTATTTTTCGATGCTGAATCTCACGGTATGGGTCTCAGAGCTATGAGACTTCATCAAACTGTGCAGGAGAGTAATAAACCGTTGTTTTACTTTAGGTATTAAAGTAATTGGGTTAGTTACGCAGTAAGTAAGTAATTAAAATTAACGTACCTGTTTGGCCTACCAGCCAGATAAGACTGACCCACCAAAAAGGTACATTTTTACTTTACTTGGCCGTACGTAGCAGGGCAGGAAGTTACGTAATTGGCTGAAAAACCAAATTTGAGTTTTCTTCAGATATTTACATTTCAAGGGCTGCTGAGTTCGAAAACGCCGTTTGTGAAAATGGTCTGTGTGTGTGTGCACACGATTGACAGAAAACGGTTCAACATCACAGCCTCTAATTTCATCTTTAGCCTTCAGGTCAGGGTGTGACGCCAAAATGAGAATACCAGCCAAGTCGATACGAAACTACGGATATGATAGTCATACAAATACCAAATATTTTTCGCACAGCCACCTCACAATAATACCATGAAATTTTCAACCCATGAGAAAATGACGAAAGCAGCACAATATCAAGAATGTTGAAGAATAACCCTAGAAATTTCAATTCTTACCATTTCACCATTTTAGCCGACAATTCTATAGAAGGGCGATCCTACATCCCGTCAACCACGATATAAATCAGTTGCTGTATTCATCTGCGCGGTTAGGGATTCCAAACCCTTTTTATCTTGTCTACTTGTTACCCCTGTTCTTTCAATTAACCTCACATGTTGACTGATGATGGTTACATTGAATATCGTCGGAAACTATCTGGAGTTGTGCTCTTCCTTACTGGCTTCCTCTTTTTGTGGTCAGCCTCAGTACGGCAAGCTTTGTGGCTGGCCTCAACCGGATCCTGTTGATGTTCTGTCAGTATGTGCAACAAGCCACTTATATTCCCCGGTGGTGGCGTATTTTCTATGAAGCACCGTCAGCAACGCACTTTATTGCAACCCCTTGGCCGCTTCCACTCCTATTCCCACCCCAAATAGCACCAGATGCGTTACGCCACTGGCTCAAAAGTTGCCCAATACTGCCTGCATTATGCCATTCGGCTGTAGTTTTTCATCTGTTTTATATAAATCGTTTAGCATATTTTCGCAACGGCCTTGTTAGCGCGAACATCTTTTGCCCCTTGTCCGCCGTCCGCCGACAACTGAGATCTTTCGAGTCGGCTGTCAAAAATCCTGGTTCCTTTTCACTCGTTTGACCCCGTTGCGCCGCCGACCTGCCGTATTTTTTGAGGAGAACCATTTTTTATTTAGATCCTTCATTTGAGCGCTGGGTCTGTCCTGTTGTGCCGCGTTACCTAACGAACTCCTTAATTCCCCGCCGGATTGAAATAAATATTGTCCTTTCGTGCCCTGGACAACTGTCAATTCTCCGTTCATTTCGAACAGCGCGGGGATTGATGGTCGGGGAAGCGCTCGGGTCGGATTTCATTAGATAAAAAGAGGCCTCGTCTATTCACGAAAGATGAACTTTTCACTTGGAAACAGGCGGAGGCCAGCGAACCCGAGAGCAGACTAATCGGACGGCATCTGATGCCCCATTTAGATAAAGCATCAACTTCTTCCGCATGCGATCAACATTATCGTTTTCTGCAGGTCCAGTGGGTTCACAGTCGATGGCTCTGAAAGAGCTCCAGGAACCGCTTGGTGAAGGAAGGAACTGAGGACGTCAACTTTTTCGGGGTTCTTCGACCAATCAATGATCAGATGCTTGCTTGAGATTGTTTCACAACCTAAACCTTCAGAAGAGGCATATCGTCTCAATTGTCCTCTGCGGCGTCACTATTTTACATTCACATGATGGCTCGTAACAGCAAGTTGTTATACAGGACTAAAAAATGCAATTACCCTTGGATTGATAATCTCTGTAGAACTTTTAACGAAAAACGTTGGCTGTCGTAGCCATAGGGCACATTCCATTTTGATTACAGAGAAGACGTGAGGTTTTGACGAAGGTCGTGCATTCCATGTATAGAATGCAGGGCAGTACGCTCTTCTCGCGAGCTCCTGTGTTTGAAGTTTTTTCTTAAGCCCCGCACTGTTTGAAACTCATCAGTCACTTCCTTGTTCCTGTAAACTGTGTTGCACACGTGAACTGATAACTGAAAACGACCTCGAGCTACAGTTGAGGCTTGGTGCTAAACTGCTGGCATGGTAAAAGAGAAGGATACAATGGGCAGCTTCCAAACATGCCCCACTAAGTTCGAAGTAAATCCCAGCAGTCAACGAATGAGGTGAATTGAGTGTAAAGGGAGCGTTCGTTTGGCGTGGGACGAATCAGTTGGGATTATGAGTTCAGAACTTCCGCACTTGCCCCTCACGGGAAACCCTTGTTATGAGCCAACTTTGAGTCCGCTTGGTGTTTGACCTCAAGCCTTGTTTGTGGGCTGTGGGAAAGTCTGGCTTGCCTCTTCTTAAGAATAGTTCAGTTATTTCCTTCGGCCGATTTTCCCCTTTCTGGCTTTCCAAGGTGTCCTCTTCCCACCACTCAATTTGCTTCCTCTCCACAACACAGCTTTTCCCAAATCAATCATCTATCAGCTCTCCCAGTCCACACTCGTCTCCCAGTTGTCTCGATTGACAGTCATCTCTCAGGTATCGCGATTGACAGTCTTCTATCAACTATCGTGCTACTCCCAGCTCTACTGACTCTTGCCACCAGTTCACGTATTCAGAGAATCAAGTGACCGTATAATCAAGGCTCTATTGGGTTGAGAAAGTGTATTGAGAGAATCCTATGTTCAGAGAACTATCGTCTAACCAAGTGATCGTGTAATCAAAGCTCGTAGTGAATGAGTCTATTTTCCTCTATTTTCCGTGCACCTAACAGGCAGAGTTAGGGAACGTGGAGCAAGCAGTAAAGAAGAACTATCGACATAGGATCGAACGTTAGCACTTATTCTGTAATTCAAGACGAAGTTCTCCATCCTTTCGTGAGGTCCGAAAGTACATGATGCAAGATCTGAAGAGCGAGGCAGTGTATTCTTGAATGCGCTAGAAACGATCGAACGAGGCACAGATGTCTCGAGCCGAATGTTTGGTAAACTCTTTATAATCCACAAGGAAGACAACTCTTCATCAACTGGCCAATAAATCAACTAACAGGTGGCCGATGTCTGAAGAAGATGCTAGTGACGTCACATCACACGGAAGCCTCCCCAACATCTAAGGCTGAATGAATCACGTTCCCTCAAATGCGACCTTGCCATCAGGTTGTTGATGCGTCGGCGTGTCGAATTGTGATCGGCTTTGTACGAAGAGAAATGTCGTGAAATCGACGCTCTAAATGAAGCGCGAAGACGTCACGAGGAACTCGGCTTCGTCCTTCGCCAAGAAAGGGAAATAAGGACGGTTTTCGTGACTAGTGAGACGCGCGTGTTGTTGGGATGAATGGGCTTTCAACAGAACGTACGAGCGATATAATTTGTGCGGCGTCCTGGTAAACCGCGCTGAAAGAACACGCTTCAGATGACGCGATAACGAGGCAACTCACAATAACTGAAATTGCCTCGGGAATGGTGATTTTTACCTTGGAGTTTGATTAGATGCTACTTGTACCTCTTGCTATGGGATGTCAAGTTCATGCGAAGTCCCAAACAATCCACGAGGATCGGGAGCCTGTCTGTGTATATGGACGATGTCAAGGTGTTCTCCGTTCTCTTTCGTAATTCAGAGAGTGATCAACTCTTCTCAATGAGTCTGAAAGCAACCCCTTTCAATATAGGAAAAGAGGGGGAAGAAAAAGGAGGAAACGGAAGAATTGCAATGCCGTAACGTAGAATACAATAAAAAAGTAGAAAGAATTTCGGACAAAAACAAAAATCAAAATAAAATGAATATCTGGTGTGCCGGGATCATCCCTCAAGGCATTTTTCAATACATTTATCCCACAGCTTCTACGAACATGGTCCAGCACCCATTTTATATGGAAACTGGTATTATCCGGAATTTATTAGGTGGCCCCTGCTTATGCCTTCGTTGGTTAGCTAACGTGCAGGTACCTCGTGGAGCTATCAACGTTATCTGTTGCAAAGCATCACGTTTGGTATTGTGGAGTCATAGGGAAAACACCGAGAATTTAAAAGAGAAAAGTTGGTCGTCCAGGCAAAAGAAGCAGTTGGAAAATTGAAATATCGTGGACCGCTCCTGAACCTATCCTGACGTAACATACTTTATCGGGATTCTAACTGGATTTTTATGAGATTTATGTTAGAAAAATACTCTCTAAATCAGCACGCAACAGTTTACTATTCTCTCGTACAGCTTGAAGTTGTCTCGCTCCTCCGAGACACATCTCATTCGATACAGCATCGAAAAATACCACTCAACGATCCGAAACATGATCTGACTGAATCCTCCAGGCAAATGGCGCGACGTGACGAATCGAACTGACATGCGGTTTGAGAGAGACGTAACATACTTTATCGGGGTTCTAACGGGATGTTTATGAGATTTATGTTAGAAAAATACTCTCTAAATCAGCACGCAACAGTTTACTATTCTCTCGTACAGCTTGAAGTTGTCTCGCTCCTCCGAGACACATCTCATTCGATACAGCATCGAAAAATACCACTCAACGATCCGAAACATGATCTGACTGAATCCTCCAGGCAAATGGCGCGACGTGACGAGTCGAACTGACATGCGGTTTGAGAGAGATGGGAGGCGTCGCCGAAAATGAGCGCAGATTACCTACAAAACGATTCAAAACGCGACGTAATTGCGATAAAACTGTCAAATTTTGAAAGTTTTACCCTTAACAACCACGGATTTCGTCTTGCCGAGCAGGCGGGCTCGACTTGAAACCAAATGAGATTTTTGTGCGAAAGAGCGTATTTTTAGACCAATTGAAACGCCTGTACGGCGGACGGACATCGCAAATTGGGAATCGTTGAAACGTGCAGTGTCAAATGTTTTAGGGGGGTCGTAACACAAGTGTATAACCAAACGAATAAAAACCCAAAACTGCACTAAAATGAATTTTGTGAAGAGTTTTGATAATTTGTTGCGCTGCTCTCGTCAGGGGCAAATCGTTACAGCGAAATGATTTGTGGTGTCTGATTAAATATTTTTAGTTAGAGATGGAATTTACTTACAATCTGTTCAAGAGCCTTATTATGTTAAGCTGCTGGCTGAATACCATAATTGAGGTGTACCGGTGCAATCGAGTTACGCGCAGACCATTTTCTCAAATAATGTTGTTGAACTTTGAGGCGTATGAAGGAGGCTTAATTTGTAAAAATCTAGAAAAAATAAACTACAACATTCCCCAACTTTAACCGTTACTTCAGAAGCCTGAAAATGTGAAATGAAATGGCAGATGAAATCCTGAGGGAGAAAGAAGAAAGCCGACAACGGAGTTTTCCTTTTTGGACTTTCCAAAATACTTACTTCACACGTCTCCTTAGATTCCAACTCTTAGCTCCTCCGAGGCACAACCCAAAAACCGACATTTGTCACTCCACTCTCGTGCTAACACCAGTTTGTGTGAACTAGTTCTACTGATAACTGTTCAATCAGAACCCTATCCCTAATCAGGTTTTTGTTTTCATCAGAACTCTGTCGTGGTAATAAAGTGATAATTTTAAATCCAGTGTATCAACACAGCTCTCTATCTCATTCATCGCGTTCGTCAACCAATTCGAATCTTTATTGCCAACTAACAGTTTCCTTTCTCCATAGACGGCGGGGATTTACAGCATTGTTTTGTGTGGTTATTTTATTGCTTCTCACTCCTCTTCAATCCTAACGCTAGCGTTCTTAAGAAAAGCAGGGTAGACGTGCAGTAAGTGCCCATACGGTGAATGTTTGATACAGTTTATAAGATAATTACAAGCATCCCCCGAACTGTCACAATTCAAACCACTGACGTTTCATTTACTAGCATTTCTCACAGAATGGTTACGTGATAAAGAAGTAAGTAAAAGCGACTCAACTAATTCTGGAGCTTTGTAGAAGTTAAAGTGCATCAAGTTCACATAAACTGCGTGAGAAGCAGATTTTCTAAGTAAGAGCGGTGATATTTTGCCGCAGGTTTGTGAGGTTAAGGATTGTCGTGTGATGCGTCGTATTGAATGTTTTTATCTCGAGAGAAATGCAATTCTCATGCTGTTGAAAATTCCATCATTTTCCCTAATCGATTGTGCGATCTAGAAACTGATTTTCCTGCTCTGCTGGAACCTCTTTGTATCGCCAGCAAGTATTTTTAAACATGCGAACCGCTCTTCATCGTTTCTCAATTGGTCATTTCATAATCTGACGAGTGAAAATGATTTCAGCTCGTTCGTGACGTAACAAGCTGCATTTTTTAATGGTTTTGGTAGCGTGAAAAAGGTGTTTTAATCTCTTATTTCACAGCTCAGTAGACGATTTTGAAGTGGTAACAGGTTCAAAGATTATTATTATTGCTTTAACTGTTGAGCCAGTACGTAGTAGACTAACGGAACAGACGTTAACGCGGTTAGTCATGCCGTACATATAGAAACTGGAATTTCTCGCTCTTTAAAAATCGCGTTAGGTCTCGAAATTCCGAAGTCCGCTCGAATCAATGGGAGAACCAAGCCGCAGATATTATCAAGAGCGTCCCTCGGGGCTCGTTCATTTTCAATTCAGAAACGATTCTTCAGTGCGCAGTTCTTCGAGCTTCAAATACCACGAGAGGAGTAGAAATATACAACTGGCAGATCTGCAAATCGTGAGTTTGGAGAATTAAGCGTGCTGCCCTTTTCACATCGGGTGTTCTGCCTCAGAAATAATAAGAGAGAGCAGATTTTAATATTTGCGCTCTACATTCTTCCAAGGCGCGCGCAGCGCTCATGTTCGGAGAATCGACATCTTTTCCAACGAGTAAAAGAAAAAAAGGGGGATATTTTCCCGTCAGGATCTTTTTAGACGGCATTGACGAGTTTCACCCTGCAAAGACGCAGTGAGGTCACAGGAGGGACATCAGTCTTTTGGATGTCATCCATGTCAGCTCTTCAACGTTTGGAAGTCAGCCATGTTCATCACCGTTCGTTGGAGCGTGTTCTCTGTTCTCTTTGGAGCTGCTTGGAGGGCAGGACAGAGGAAGTTAGTGAGGAAGTAAAGCGAAGTTTAGCCATTCAGCCCTTTGCACTTCTTGCTCTTGAAAACGAAGTGGATTTTCCAAGCCTCATCTCAAAGTACGTCAAAAAACAAAGAGTATCTCAAGCAGCAAGTTTTTATAAGGTACTACGTTTTTGAAGGACTTCCTTTACAAATTCGATTATTAAATGGCTTCATGGCTAGGCAACTGTCAATGGCGGAGGCCTCAATTCATGTGGGTCTGTTCATTCACGTAATTCATGTATCCGTATTTGGGTTTTGAGTTTTTTGGGTTCCAAACAATAATCTCCCACTTCTCTGACTTTATCCTTTCACACTGTTTGCTCATTCATTTTGTTTGTTCAGCTGACTAAGTCCAATTTGGTTATTGCCAACTATCTCATGACAGAGGTGACCTATGACAGGCCGGGAGGAAGGTCACGGGGGTGTCTGATACCCTGTTGCTCGAAATAATGGGTTGGCGAGTGATATTAGGAGCCACGTAGAGCGACCATCTGGTTATTGACTTTGGCCGTAGCTCGCGACTACAGTCACTGCAGTGACGCGTAAGAAAAACGATTTCAACCATCGTTCAAGCCAAAGAGGTGAACGTTATCACCACTGCACTGCACTCTGCTTGGCTTCCTGTACTTGGGCGGTAGAAGCACAGGGCGATCTGACCCACTAGATCCTCTTGAGCAATGTCTTAATAGCCACGAGGACATACCGTCTCGTTACTCTGATGCTACACACTGAACTGCCTTCATCTCTTGGACTCCACTGCGCCATTAAACGAGCAAAGTGGAAGCGGAGAGCTCTGAGAACCCCCTGGGGCAAACCTTACGAGTCCACTACAGGAAAAGAGAATGAGGAGCGAGTTTTAGCTGCAGAACAATTGTGATCTTTCGAAGGCGTTCACGCAGCTCTAGATACAGATGTGGGGAAAAGCGTCGCTCTATTCCTCACAAAATAGTGTTTTAAATTAAACGTAAAATAAAGAACACCTTTTCATCTCCGATCTCAAAACTCAACCCTTTTATTTTCTCGCGTGCTGCTCATCGCCTCAAAACATCTGATGCCACAAAAACAGACGATAATAATAATCGGCTGAACGTGAAAATTTTCTCGCCTAGTTAGCGACAGCATAAGCCCAAAGGGCGGCAAGGACGCTGATCATGGACCTTCTGAACGAGACAGACATCTCATTGTGTACAAAAGCTTCGGTAAGGATTGGAGATTTTAAATCCCCATGCCTTGAAACGAAAGTGTCCAATTTTGAGCGAATGTTTAATAAACCAAAAGAGCTGGGCTTCGATTCTCCCCCAAACGATTGTCAGCTTAAAAGTAAATGAATGAATTAATTGTTTTGCCCGCGTGGCACTCTCAAGATATGGATTGTAATACCTGGACTCATCACACAACTTTCCTTGGCCCCACGTACATTCAGCAATTTTTACCAGTTCTAATTGAGTGTGTTTCTTACACAGTTTGTAGCGATCTATTTGGAAACTGGTAGCGCTTGCCGTTCTGGAATCTACTGAGCTGCTGCATCTTATGCCTTATCTTACTTATCCGTAATTGATGGGATGGTCAACGTCACTTTTCTGGGATGGTTCGTGCTTATAGTGTTAGAATCATAGCTGGATTATCTCAGGCGAAGTATAAAATATATGAAATAATTACACTAAAATCGCTGTTCGTCAGAAGTTTTGGAATTTTATTGTGCTGCTCTCGCCATTTTAGCATAATTCTGTTATGTTATTTGGAACTGTCCATATGAAAAATTAAATAAAAATCGTTAAGCATTTTTGAGAGACCAAACTTTGGTATTTTGATCAGTTTGATATTTATAGTTATTTTTGGACAGATTTTATTCATACCTCTCTCCATGTTTACCGGCAGGCTACATATCCACATGTCCACATTCACTGCCCGTTTTCTCATATGACGTTTGGACTAATAAGAAGCCTTCAAAATCTAAATATCCGGAGAAAGCTCTTTTCTTTTCATCGGAGAACATAACTTCGAAGAGCTACGGAAAGTAAAAACCCCCGAAATTTAACGAGTTTGAAGGTGTTAAACCCCTCCCTGCGCATGAACGTTCTCTAAAAAACAGCAGCGCCTTGCTATGGTCACAGATACGATCTATGAATAGTTCTATCAACGCTCCTCGGCCAGCAAATCATTAATCTTGAATCTACGAGGTCTTGGAGAAGGCGTGAACTCAAACACAACTTCAGCATGAATTACGGAGATTCGTGGTCAATTTTCAACTTGAGAGAGCGGTGTTTTCGTCGGAAATGACCGATGATAATTTGGTTGAAATGAGTTTCCGACTGGTGACCTGAAAACTCAGCAAATGGTACCTTGGAAAATAATTACGAAGGACACGCACGTACTTCGTTCCCATTGTACTTTTAAAGGAGTATTACTAGATTCGTAAAGAACCTCGCTGCTCAATATCCGGAATAATATCCCAGATTTCGGACTTGTGTATTCACTATAAAGTACTTCATGGCAGTTAATACGTTGTACAGCAGCTATTATATGGTACGCGCCTGTTGTACATGGCATACTCTACAACATAGCTACACTACATAACATAGAGCATAAAACTTTTCACCATAGTTCGATCAACCGTATTCAAGAAACCGAGTAAAACAAGTTGGAAATCTGCGAAATATCCTTAGAAAATCCATGTGGTTGAAAATATTTGGGAAATCTGCAAATGTTGGGAAGTTGAGTGAACGTTATTGAAAAGTGGGGAGTTGAGTAGAAGTCGCAAAGAATTATTGTAAAAATGTTGGGAAGTAGAGTGAATGTCAGTCGATTAGGTCTGTTTTTATAGCTAATTGACTGTTCCTTAATACTCACAAGAGAGTTCTATTAGTTCTAGGCTCAGTAACCCACCATTTTTGCTCCAAACTCTCACCCATTGGTACAAGCAACTGACCCTTCTTGAGAAGCCAATCAAGTACTTTCGAGTCAATAAAGGTGAGAGGTGGTGTTTTAGCAGTCCCTCCAGTCCCTCAAAGAGAGCACCATCGCAAGGTTTGCCTCACTACGAGCATTTAGTGAAGCCATTTGTGGAGTGTGTTCCTATTGGGAAGTCATCTACCTAGACGTGATTGGCTTCTGCACTGAATTCTGGGGTAGCAAACTCACAGTCAATAAAAAGAAAGGACTGCCCCTATCTCAGAGAGTACTGCCTGTAGAGAACCAAGGTCTATAAGACAGTATGCACCACAGCACTCCGAGTTATCACTCAGTTACCAGTTGACTTGGCCGTTGAGTGCATGGTGGGCAAGTGGAGAGAACTTGCCCCGAGAGATGAATCGACAATAGGCAAACGGCAAGCGAGACGGGAATAACTTCACAGTTCTTGATTTGGTGGATGCAGAGCGACGGTTTTTGTAACGAAGATAGCTCTGATGTACAGGGGATTGTCGAATTTGCCAAGAGCCAGATATTTCATATTCGGAGTAGAAGTTGCTCCTGCTCTCTTTACCAAGGGATCCAAGAATTCGGTGGCGAGCATTCCTCGTTGTTAAACAGTTGCTTGGATCAATAAGTCGCAGCAGTTGAGGAGCAAATTAATAGTTTGATATTTGTCGAAGTGACTCTTAGAGGTTTTAAAAGGGCAACGATGTTCCCGAAAGGTCTTGGCGGTCACGAGTAGCGCCTTGATCTTTCAATATGCGGTTGGGGCCAGTCGTTAGACTCAGCCCGTTCGTGGGCGGCAAAAAGGGCTATTCTTGAAAAAAAAAAAAAACTTAATAAACGACAATCGCGATGCACTTCAAGGCCACAGTCCGGTCGTGAATTACCATAAATACTGAAACAGGACGCCGCTTTTCCTCGACGAAACCGGAACAGGGCCTTAACCAAGTGCTGATCACGTCTCAGGGATTCCAGGTCATCAATCCCCGTAACAAGACGAAGTTTCAAAAAATGGAAGGAGCGACGTGTATTCAAATTGAAAACAGCGTTCGTGATTTCTTGTCTTGACATTCCATTTGCATTCCAGCATAGCTCGAAGAGTAGGACAGTGGTGTGACGTCCGAGCACTGGTTTTAGACGCAAGGAAAGTCCTGAGAAGAGTATGTCGGCTAAGTGTGTCAGCAGTCATTCTTCGAGGTATCACAAACCGCGAGGTATGTTCCTCGGATCGTATCTAAACTGCTGGGCGTTCTACCGTGAAACTTCAACTTATTTTCTTCTTTCCACTTCCTTCCCCCCTCCAATATTTTCATTCCTAGAGATGGTGTAGAGTAGTTTGGGCATACTCCCCGTTTCATTTACCTTCAATGTATTAATGTTTTTGTGTGTGGTAAGGGGGGGGGGGTGAGCTTATTAAAAAAAAGTGAAAATGACTAAATCTAATCGGTTCAAAATTATATTTAGCCTAATTTATAATGTTCGGCACAAGCCGAGTTGGACGGGTTTTTGACCTCAGAACCTCTGCATTTAACGGTACTCACTGGCCCCGCAGAAGAGTGAGCGTTTCCCCCTGTTACCTGTGGAAAACCCAGCTCCTCAGTTATTTCCTAGTGACAACGGAAACCCCCTTTTCTGGACTTTCCCAGCTATCTTTTCCCACCCCTCAATTTTAGATTCCTCTCTACAACACACAGCTCCTCCAAAAAGTTAGTCATCCAACAGCTCTCGCGATACAAACGTCTCCCAGTTCTCCCAACGATTCGTCTCTCAGCTCGCGTTACTCGCAACTCAACTCTATCTCTCTCTGTCCCTCCACTTAGTGTCTCACAACCAGTTCTCATGTATTGAGAGTCCCTTGCTCGCGTTTATATACTCTCACTCAACCTGATAACGCTATTCTGTCAAATGTAATACAGCCCTCGCTCATTTATTTATCAGTTTCATGCTCTCCCATTCGTGCGCCTAACATATAATGTATCACTATGGAACGCCAAAAGGCAAGGGAATGACCCCGATCAGTTCCATACTAACTTTTGTATCCTGAGGCAACAAATATTTTTTTCTCAAAAACTACCTTAATGATTTTGATTAATTGATTTGATTTTGAAGAATTAGCCAACAGTAATTTTGGAAAAATGACGAAAGCAGCACAATAAATTACCACTTGTTTCGAGGGAGATAGATTTTAGCGCCGTTTTCTTTTTATCAATTCCGCTTTTATGAAACCACCGTTCTCAGAAAAATCAGGGTGGTTACCAAATTAACTAGAAATTTTGGAATTCAAATCACTACCGTTTCATTTTCTAGTGTTGCTAGATGTTTCGCCCAATAATTCCAAAATTGTAAACACAACCTAAAGAAAAAATATGTTGACAGTTTCATTGAACTCGTAAGACGAACATCAATCCTGGAACATTTCTATACAGGTCGTTGAGCTACCTTCTACCAATTCGTCTAAGCTGAATGAAAAACACATTTAATTTAATTCTAGCTAGGACTTGCTGAATGGGCGCGCGGCTGAGTAAAGCTGTGTAATATTTGTTGATCGAGGGAAAAGTAAAAATGTACTTGTCATAGTTCCAGTTTCAGCTACCGGTCCCACCCTGACCATTCTGCATCACGGCTATTAAGAGAGAGGTCCACACCCGCTCAAAACCCGACCTTTGCACCGAGTAACGTTAAAATGTGAACCATGTCAGTGTCCTCCAAGGCCTATGTTAGTGTTGCAATACTCTTTCTGACCTTGTACAAACCGCCGAGCGAACCCGTTTACTGACGCGGGGTAAATTGGATTTGAGGTTTTGATTTGCGTTCGTCTGGGGGAGTCAACGAATTGTTCTCAGACATCAAACTCTGGCCAACGGTTGCCGCTCAATTACAAATTACTACTTGCCTCACGAGAGGAATTCGTGGTCTCGTTACGCCCTTCGGTAAATTAGAAGCCTTCGTAAAACGTGTAGTTGGGTAGTTCGTTGATTACGGTCAGTGAAGAGGAGGGGAAGGGGGTTACGGACCAGGAGAACATTAATCTCGATAATTACAAACTTTTAGTAACCCCCAGTCTCAAAAACTGGTGAAACAAAAAAAAATTGGCAGGTTCATTTTTTGAAGTCTTACGCGTACATCGAACGGGTTCAGCGCAAGAAAGATTTGTAACGAGACGTCGAATGTTGAGCCAAGACTAAATTGACTGTATTTTTGGCTATGAAGCAGAGGTGGAACCGTTCGTGTACTTCATAAAAGATATTTCGCACTCAGGGCTCTTCTTTCTTTCGCAAAATGATACGTATCGTTGTACCGACCAGACAGACCCAGCAGTTTAAAAACGAGAAAGGGGATGGGATTTCCACTCTCCAGCAACCCCTTGACCTCCACGATATCCCGCAGCGCAAGCGCATTTTCCAGCATTGTAAGGCCTTGCCCTGGGTAGAAGTTGGATTTCTCCGTTCTACGTAACTTGCCCTGCGGAGGCAGCCACGTGTCGTGGCCTTAACCCATAATGCACCGGCGCAAGGCCACAGGCTGTGCATTCCTCTGCATTGAACCCTGAATAGTTGTAGGCCTGCACCTTCTTTTGATGGCACTTACGGCTTTTCCCCACCCCAGAGTAGGACAGTTTAGGCTTGCTGATCTCCCTGGGGTTAAGAAGGATCCCAGTAAGCTGTGACCGAGGGGCCCGAAACCTCCACTCACTAATACGCGGCCCATCTGCTGCGAAACCGGTTTTCCGTCCCCCTGTACCAACTAGACAATCAGTATTTCACTCAAGAAGCTGGTTCAACTCAAGTTCTTCTGTATAAAAGCTGGTAGTGCTTTTTCATTCCTGAATTTATTGCGTCGCGCCTGCTTATGCGGTACTGACAACACGTTTTTTCGGAAGGCGCGGGCTTGCTGTTTCAAATATATACGAACAACACTGCGAAAAAAGATATTCAAAGAGTCGACTGCAGTCTGCATTCCAAAACCAAAATTTTGTGTGTTGTTCCTAAATTATTTATGACCCCCATTAAACTTGCGTGTGGTCCATCGAACTATGAGATCGAATTTTGGGAGAATGATATCATATATAAACTGGATAAATGTGTATGCTCTATGGAGATGTAAGTGTTAGATTCCTGGGAATATAAATTAATGTGAGCGCAAATGTCTGCATAATTTCCACATCGAAATTCCTTGAAAATGAATGTTTAAAATGCCAAATAATAAATGTGGAAAGGAACGCCACAACGAAGGAAAATATCCAAGTACGTAATTTTGGGGTAAATAAACGCAGAGGAAAAAGTATTAGTTTTGATGCAGTTTCATCACGCACGATCAATTTTGGTGAAATGTGGTGTATACCGTTCTTTTCGGTTGTATACAACAGGGAAAAAATAAGAATGGAGCTTAAGGATTCCGCCGTCTGCCACTGGTACTCGAGCCGATTTATCTGATTAACGCCCTCGTATCTAATATCTGACGAATCGACTGGTATGTTGAAAGATAACTCGTACTCCGCTGCTGGGGAGCTTACTCAGGATCAGGGTCTTTCCCTGACCTCACCAGACATCCCGAACGATCGGCGTTCTTTTGCAGTTTCTGGACAAAGAGAAGATAAGTAACGGCGGGGGCAGTTCACCCTCAACTTGAACGGGGCCCGCCTTCATATAGTCGACTACTACCGCATTCTTAAATCTGAGGGATTCGCGGCCAATATTCGGTAATTGTAGAGGGGAGGGTTACAGGTCGCCGGGGAACTCGATTTAAGAAGAACGAACAAAACCCGCTTAGTTTAAAAGCGAGATGAAACAACACTTACTTCCTACTCCGTTTAATTTTGTAAACTACGTTCTCGAACTTCGGGAGGCCACAAATATTTCAGAATGACGCTCACGGCCATGATAGAAGAAAAAATCGAGTACTCTTATTCTTTGCGCTGGAAGTTTTCAGGGATGAAGACGAAATTAACACAGAAAAAGATGAGTCACATCAGAATGCTTCACATTGGTTATTGGCACAGGAGTTTGGCTGGGAAGGTAAAAGAGGTGGGAGAGATGGTAAGGGCAGAAGCGGGAATATAGCTCGAGCGTATAATAATATGAAGTTGCAAAAATTAGTTTCGGAAAAAAGTGAAGTCAAATTAGTTAAAGATTAAAGTTATAACAATAGTACAAAAGCAATACCCAGAAAAATAAAAATTAAACACAAATTATGAAAAATTATGTATAAAAAGAAAGAAAAATCTGGTATTCTCTGCCCCACCTACTCTCAATTCGATTTTTGTCTTGATGTTTTGTTTTGATTGGCTACTGATCCAATCTTTCGTTCACTCAGTCCTTACGAACGTAACTAACACGTAACTTGATGCTCACCGAGGAATCTACCAGAATTTGAAGTTACGGAACTTATTGCTCTGCTGTTAGACAGCCACCTTAATTAAACCCCTTCCCATAACTAGTTGATAGTGTCAAAATCTTTTTCTTTCTTTTTTTTGGAAAAGTTCGTGTTAACCGCTTTTGGAATTACAGGGCGAAAACTGCCAAAAAATATCTGGTACGTTGCAACACACAACTTTCCTCAGCTCTACGTCAATTCACTTTGTAAATGGCTAATTCTATTTAATCGATTCATTTATCACTCAGTTCCTTTGAACTTGGTCAAACAACACGTCACAGCAGCAGGAAGCTGTAGCGCCTACAGTTATGGAATTTATTGTGCTGCTCGTACTCATTGCAGGACCATTATTGAGCAACTGGTACACAGATAATTAATGAGGCTGTAAACACAAATTTTTTGAAGGAGGATAGTGATATCCACCACCATGATAACTATAGTTAACTTTCGGTGGATTTTGTTCAAACCCTTATTTTGGCGTCCCATGGTGACCTGCGGGCAAGATATCAAGTTTGAGCGGTTTTGATGCGGTGTTTTTCTCAAAAATCGTTCACAGACACACAGACCATTTTCCCAAATAGTGTTTGTCGGACTCAGGGGGGTCTGAAACGTAAAGATCTGAAGAGAACTCAAAATTTTTTGTTCAGCCGATTACATAACTTTCCTTTCTACTTTGTAGAGCCAAGGAAAGTAAAAACAATGTTCTATGATAGTCATGCGACTGTTATTAACTTCCATTGTACGAGATGCTTATTGGGCATCTTCTTATACGAGGGCTACCACTCTGATTTTTACTTTCCTTGGCTCTACAAGGTAGAAAGGAAAGTTATGTAATCGGCTGTACAAAAAATTTTGAGTTCTCTTCAGATCTTTACGTTTTAGACCCTCCTGAGTCCGAAAAACACTATTTGGGAAAATGGTCTGTGTGTCTGTGAACGATTTTTAGAGAAAACCACCATACTAAATCAGCTCAAACTTGATATCTCGCCCGCAGGTCACCATGGGACGCCAAAATAATTGTTTGAGTAAAATCCACCGTAAGTTAACTATAGTTATCATGGTGATCAAAACCCCAAATATTATTTTCCTCAAAAACGGCTCTAACGATTTTGATTATATTTTTTTATATTGATAGCTCTCAATAAGGCAATTATAGCATAAAATTTCCATTTGTGGGAAAATGACGAGAGCAGCACAATAAATTACCAAAACTTTCGACGAAATCGATTTTAGCGCGGTTTTTAGAGAAAACCACCGTACGAAATCAGCTGAAACTTGATGTCTAGCCTACAGGCTACCATGGGACGTCAAAATAAGGGTTTGAACAAAATCCATCGAAATTCAACTATAGTTATCATAGTGATCAAAACACCAAATTTTTTTTCTCAAAAACGGCTCTAACGATTTTGAAATAATTTTTTTTTTGATAGCTACCAATATGGCAACTATACCATAAAGTTCCCATTCGTGGAAAAATGACGAGAGCAGCACAATACATTATCAACATTTTCGACGAAAAGCGTTTCTAGCGCGGTTTTTTCCTTATAAACTCCGCTAGAATGTTAGTAGAATGTTAAAAAATTCCAATGCGTGTAGTCCAAACCAATACCTATAGGGTTAGTGTTTAAAAACGCTCATGAGATACATGAGGCTCACTCCAGAAATTCCTGAATTTCAACTACCGCCGTTTCGCTTACTACCAGTTCTAAACGTTTGTACCCAATAACTCTGCGAACGTGATTACTATCCCATTCAAAAAATTTGTGTTTACAGCCTCATTAATTATCTGTGTACCAGTTGCTGTGTTCCAGTCAATAATGGTCCTGGAATGAGTACGAGCAGCACAATAAATTCCGGAACTGTAAGCGCTACCGCTTCCTGCTGCTGTGAAGTGTTGTTTGACCAAGTTCAAATGAACTGAGTGGTAAATGAATTGATTGAGTAGTCAAAGCCATATAGAAAGTGAATTGACGTAGAGCCAAGTTTTTCGAGAACTCTAGCGCGATTTATAATGAACCTAGCAACTAACCATGTATAAACTAATTATATTGTTAAATTTCACTATAAAAGGTTTGGTCCGGTTAAAAACAAATGAATGCAGGCCAGAATTAAGAATGGGAATTATGTTGTTAAAAGAAACATTTCTTGTTGTCGCGTTCGTTACCAGGTTCTTCACACTCATGTTGCTCCTACATGACCGTCGACTATTACTGAGCAATAACTGCACTCATGGTTTAGGGGATTGCCGACGCGGTTTGGAATAATCACGTACGATTATGTAGAAATGGTAGTAAGTGAAGCGGCAGCGTTTGAAATTCCTAAATTTCTGGAGTAGCTCCTGTGCTTTTACTTATTGCGCTGCTCTAGTAATTTTCCCACAAGCGAGCCTTTTTATAGTATTGTGAAAAAAATCAATCACTCCTTAGGAAAAAGATATTTAGTGTTTTGATAACTATAGTTAGTTTTGAGCGGAGTTTGCTCATACCCGTATTTTGGCGTCACGTGGTGATCTGCTTGGTAAATATCAAGTTTGAGCCGATTCGCGGTAGCGTTTTTCTTCATCGCGTTTTAAGGGTTTTGTGGGACCCACTGAAGGGAAGAAAATAAATTATCATGAATGGAAGGATTGGGAGGGGGAAGGAAAGAACATCATCATACGAAGATCTATCTTATCATACTTGCCCTTCTTGGTTCGTCAAGTTAACCCAAAGCTGCTGGATCCTACCTGGAAATTCAGGATCAACCCAATTGTGCCACTCTCTCTCCGTTTCTCAGCCCTTAGGTGACAATGCATTAGCAATCTGCTTGCAGCATACACGAGTATGCAGGCAGGCGTGCACTACATCGTTGAGCGACTCAAATTAGCTACCAAAGCTTTCCCAGCTTCAAATACAAATGAATTTGTAATATAAAATCATAATCTGCCTCGACGTACAGTTTACTTTTTCTGTTACCAATAATTATCTGTGTCTATCGTTATTAAAGTATCAATGTTTGAAGTGATGAACAGGGTTAGCAAGGTGTGATTTGTGTTTTGGAGGAATTAAGGGCGAAGAGGGATCGAAGCTACCAGTTTCGCACTCCAAGACCATACATCAACAACCAACCGACATTGAACGAGGGGTCGACATCCTGCGACAAGGCCCACGCATACGCAACGTATAATTATCCATCTCTTTTAACTTTATCGATGAAGCTGCCCAAGTCCTAAAAGCTGCGGCCCCGCCATAAATACTTTTCTATCGGCAGCTGGAGAACTGGCTCGGGAATAATACTTGGAGGGCAAAAGGTTAAGGCGAAATTTTTCCTGCGACAGAGCCTCGCCCGTTCCAGATTTAAATTGCCCCTCACTCTCCACCATGTCAGTTCCCTCCCACCCAAGAAAAAGAATGAAAACGAAAAGATGCCCGGCGCGCCGATGTGGGGAGTGCAAGGTCAGGGACAACCTGGTGGCTTCGGAAAGCATCCTGTCGTGCTTCTGTGTGCCGGTCGAGAGGGAAAATATAAAAATGCGCAATTTACATACTTGACGTCAGAAACGCCCGACACTCGTTATGTACCTGGGGCTGAGGAAAGTTGTGCAATGTGCTATACTAGATACTTTTTCTCAGGAATAACGATGTTGGTAAATTTGTTTTTGTGAATGGCCCCTGAAACGTTTATCAATAGATGAAATGGTGAAGGGAGAGGGAGGAGGTTTGCAGAAACTGTCAAAGTTATAGGCATAACCCAGCATTATACATTATAGCAGTTGAGGCAACAAAAAATATCCGAACACAAGTCTGTTGCACATCTTTATATTCAACTGGAAGGGGGGAATTTAGGAGTACCCTCCTGGCCAACAGAGATCAACGGAACAAGTGCAGATATGTCAAGGATGGATGGCAAGTTCTTTAATGGAACTTCTATACCCCTTGACATTAATTATAATTATCAAGTGCAGATATGTTTTCAACAGCAGCCGTTTTACCCTCCTAACGTATTACCAACATGGAGCCCAGGTGCAGCAGCTCCATACTTTGACTTTTTTTTTTCCTTGAACGGTGGATGCAGGCGATACCCTCACTGCAGCCACAAACGAGCCTATTGTAAGGGCGTCTATGATCCTCAGATCCTTCCTCCCCAGTGCAAGCACCTCCTTGGACCTCTGTCTGGAGAGCCGGATGAAGAGTTTTGACTGTCTAGGGCCGAGCAGCCCCTACCAATGAGCAGCCCTGCACCTGTCCTCCCATTTGCCAACCTCTCTACATAGGTGGTTCCTGGTAGTCCCAACAAAGGGCTCATACGTTGACATTGGTTGGGTGTTTATTGCCAATGGTTCGGCACATCAAGGATCTTTTGGTAAACGTCATCCTAGTAGGTTTCCTCCTCGAATGCATGAGAAGGCAATTGGGCTTGCGCAGCGTACTGCAATAGGTGATAGTGGGCTGATGAGAGGGCCTGGACCCAAACCACAAGGGGCAAGGAAGCTCGACCCTAGTCCCCCTTCTTCTCGTATGGAACCTCATTACTGTCATCAGCCCAACCCTCCTGATAATGCCAAACACACAGGAGGCACCTCATTTGTGTGCAGCTAAAGAATCACTGTTTACGAGATACAGGCGCAGGAGGAAAGAAAGAAGGAGTCGTTCAACGGGGTAATGGCAGCCCTGGACGCTTTTTTCCCCATCCCTAACTACAACACGCCCTCTCATGGTCATAGCAATGTTGGTGCTGCTTCCCTTGCTCTATCAGCCAAATTGACAGCCCCAATCGTACAGCTCCTACTGCTCCATCTGCTCCTGCTTGACTACCAGCATCGACCTCCTCAATTATGCAACGACCAGTGTCCACTCCTACTGTTCTCACGAAGCTGTTGCTGTTTACCAGATTCGACGGAGCTCATAATGCCGCTGAAGCTGCCAAGGCAGAAGAAGCTGCTGTCGAACCTGGTGAACCAGAGGTGAAACCCGCGTGATAAGTCTCATAGAACCTGCGGTTGAAGCAAAAGTTGTGTCACACAACGCTGCTCTAACCTCCTCTATATCGGAGCCCGCTGCTCTTCTCACTGTATACACACCTCCGTCACAGCCCCCATCTGCACCGCATGACTTGGTTATGCTATGCCACCAATTGCTCTAACAACAGCAGCAGCAGCTACAGCAACCTGCTGGCCCTGTCCCACGTTATTAATATGCCGCCAAACGCAAACAATTCTCCTTCCGATGCAGAACGAAAAGAGCCAGAGCCCGCCACCTGTTCCCGTCCTCAGGAGAAGGTGTCTTCACGTAGGCCTTACATTTTAGGATTAGTAGTGAAGAAATGGTTCGTAATAAGGTGACATTTTAATATTTCAAAAAATCATGGAATGCTCATTTTTTGCCTAATTTGAGTAATGTGACATAATGCGTATTTCAATGAATGTTCCCCAAAACGATTTCCTTCAATGCGTCCTCTTTTTTCCCCTCGCCATGATGAGCTTTCGCTGGAAGGGCAGCTCTGAGTTGGCCGTCACGTACACTCACGCCTATCATCATCCTCTGATCCATTTAGGATGGAAAGAAGGGCGAGCGAAATCTTAGAACTTCGCCTGCGTCATCGCTCAAATTACGACACTCAATTGGCCACGATCGCATTTATCATAATGATCCAGGAGAAACAATGGGCTCTAAGACCGGATCTCCAAGCAAGGGATTATCGACAGCAATCGAGAGAGTGAATGGAGTCTTAGTGACAATTGGGCAATCGATTCATGGAACTGTGATGTGACATTGTGCCATAGTAAAGCGTCTCGTGATGCCTCGACCACGATATTAACGGTGAACTTCCTGGGAACGAGTAAGTTACAATCGCCTGGGGTTTCAAATCTCCAAAAAGCACCCTCACCCAACATGTCTTGCCTAATTTTTATTTTACTTCGATTTTTGAAAATTGTGAAATCACCTATAGATTACTTTACGTTATGTCGCCTAGTTATCAGATTTAGTCTTGAGTATTTCTCTCGATGTTTCATGTCTGAACCTCCTACCTCACACTTTTCGAATGATATTGACTTCAAGGCATTCATCCAGACTCGCTGGTGACTCAGGACAAAATATAGTTCCTTGTAAGCTTATAAGCTTGCGCAAAATCGTACAAAAAAGGTTTAATCTCAATTTTCATTTTGTAAAAAAACGTTGAGGAGCAAACTTTCAAAAGTTCCGAGAATTTTATTTTCGTGATGCCTATATATATCTGTTTAAGGTCCGTTTGTTAGAAATAGTGTGGGGGCCGGCAGGCCGAATTAGCTGGGTTTTTGACCTTCCCACAAATGTCTGCACTTGCCCTAGTGGGACTCATTGACCTATGTCATGGTTTCCCCGAGCGCCAACTCCCTTTGTGTGTACCTTTGGGAAGTCCTGCCCCTCAGTTATTTCCAAATGACAATGGATTTCTCCTTCTTCTGGAAGTTTCTCAAATATCCTTTTCCCCTCCCCTAAGTTTACATTCCTCTCCACAACAGACAGCTACTCCAAAAAGTTAGTCATCAAACAGCTCTCTCGATACAGTTGTCTCCTACTTCTCCCAATGATTCGTCTCTCAGCTCACACTACTCACAACTCAACTCTATCTCTGTCTCTCTCCCTCCTATTGGTGTCTCACAATCAGTTCACGTGTATTAGAGTTCATTGTTCCCGTTTACATATTCACACTCAAACTGATAACTCTATTCTGTCAACGTCCATTTATTTCTCAGTTTCAAGCTCCCTCCTTCGTGCGCCCAACATTGCGTATAATACACTATACTATACTCCTCCGCATTCCTCTATGACTCAGTTTCTTTGGAAGATCTTGGGTTACACCTCCGAAGAGCACTCCGCCAGAAAAATATTAACGAATAACGATGTATAGGTATTGAATAGTTAGCCTGTGAGTTGGATTAATGTCGTCAACATGTTTTTCCAAAAAGCACCTCGTTTTGCTTCTCAAGCCTCTGTTTCCGTTCCACAGATAGATTTATAGATAATAAAATATTAGTGGAAAATACTAAAAAAAGGTACTAAAGTGGCCTTAAAAAGTAAATGCCTGATGAAAAGTCGCCATACTTTCAACATGCACCTTAATTTTGTGAGGGAACTGGTTTGCTTGTACTCCATTTCGCCATTGCAACCTAACCATTTCGCCTTTCGACAACTAAACTTCATGTACAGGGTGGAAGTAGTCGAATTCCTCAAATGTGTGACAAGCGTATGGAATAATGCCGTTTCTAGTCACTTCACGATGACACCAAACGTAGTTTTACTGGTCTTATCCTGGAAGAGTAGGAAAAAAAAATTAAATGCTTGACTGAAATTTTTTATTTGAAGTTTTCTTCTTGATCTCCACGATTCAAGTGGTTCAGAGTCGGAGAAACACCATTTGAGAAAGCGGTAGGTTTGTGGACGGGATTGAAAGGAATCGGCTGAAATGAGATATTTAGCCTGAAAGTCAAAATGACCCTCATACCCTATGAGCTAAAACTGTCATAAAATAACTACAATTATTATTGTGATCAAAACCAAATTGTTTTCAATTATGTTGATTAAATTGTTTGCGTGACAGACCCACATAACTACGATATTACAATTTTTCATCTTTGGAAAATAACTGCGACAGTACAACAAGCTACTAAATACCATTACCAATATTTACTTTAGTGCAGATTATCCCATACAAATTTCGCTCGTATGACACCTGCGAGAAGCAACTATATGTGATGTCACCCTCATCCTCACATAACTGTCCTTCTTCTCTATCCGACTCCATAGGGTAAACGATACACAAACAAGAATTTTAAAAAAAGTCTATTAAAAATTCTATTAAAAGTCTATTTAAAAAGAAACTTGACACACTCGAAAAAGCGTACTCCCCCTCGACGGTCACAATCAATTTTAAAACAAAACAAATCGGTAAGTTCACGAGAGACCCTTCAGGTAACAATTGCAACGGTTGACTGACTCGTCAGACTGAGGTAGGTAGTTCTACTTGGTCTTAGTTCGGATTTGTGCCGCGAGGGGAGGAATGAGCAGCTAGTGATGACACAATGTGTTATTCGAGTGATAAACCGATAACTTGATTCAAACATAATGATTGGCGATGGTATAAAATCAGTAGGTCAGTAGATATGTAGAAGGATTCCTCATTTCATCACATATAATTCAAACTAACTTCATTTTTTAACTTTTTCGACAACACTCCCCCTATAAGTTCTGGACTCAAGACGCGAACCTATAACAAAAAATCATATTGAGAATCTCCTTAATTACCTACACACTGACGTTCCTATTCGTCGCATAAGTGCCAGCTGTCGAATAAATTCAGGAAACTTAAGCGCTAACAATTGACTTTGAATGTTTCAAGTTGTTTTACAAGTTCGTATGAACTTATTAGCTGGAATGCACGTGGAACCGAGAAAAATTGTGAGATGTGCCGCGATGATTTTGTTTGTGAAAGTTATGCGTAAAATGGTTTCTAAACATCAACATCAACACGCTGCCTGAAGCTCCCTTTCCACAAGTTTGTTGGCAATTTAACGTTTTCAATAGCGCTTTGGGAAGGGCTCGAACTTTGATGAATCGTGATCGAGGGAAAAAAGTCAAGTTTACTTCAGATTTTTACGTTTCGAGACCTACACAATCCGAAAACCCCTAATTTAGGTGTGAGATTGTATTCAACCTTCTTGGAGAATGGCTGAACCGATTGAACTCTTCAAATTATCTTTTGGAAGCTTCCGAAGGCCGAAATGTGAATGAAGAGGATAGTAATCACTTTTGTAGAGTTATTGGGAGAAAACATTTAGAACTGGTAGTAGGCGAAATGGTGGTAGTTGAAATTCCGGAATTTCTTGAGGGACCCCCATATATCTTATGAGCGTTTTTAAACTCTCGCCCTATAGGTATTGGACCAATTTGTTTTAACATTCTAGTGACATTTCAGCGGAGTTTATAGGAAAATTTCGTAAAGAAAAGACTTTTCGTCGAACATTTTGATAATTTATTGTGCTGCTCTCGTCATTTTTCAACGAATGGGAATTTTATAGTACGATTGTCTTATTACCAGCTATCAATATAGAAAAGTTAATCAAAATCGGTAGAGCCGTTTTTGAGAAAAAAAATATTTTGTGTTTTGATCACTATGATAACTATAGTGAACTTTCGGTGGATTTTGTTCAAACCCTTATTTTGGCGTCCCATGGTAACCTGCGGGCGAGATATCAAGTTTGAGCTGATTTGGTACGGTGGTTTCTTCTAAAAATCGTTCACAGACACACAGACCATTTTCTCAAATACTGTTTTTCGGACTCAGGAGGGTCTGAAACGTAAAGATCTGAAGAAAACTCAAAATTTTTTTTTCAGTCGATTACATAACTTTCCTTTCTACTTTGTAGGGTCAAGTAAAGTAGAAATGAAGAATATAACGATTGAGTTGCAGCGTACAATGTATTTTCCACGAATGAATACCAGATAACCATGAAATATCTGGGTGAAAGTGCCGTTAACGAAGATATTTTTAGCGTTTCAGAAAACTGGTCTGAGCTGTTGGAATCGAACTCGTAGGGTTTTTGAAACTGGTCAATACCTATAAACTGTAAATGTTCCTCTGAAAGACCGTTGAACGGCGATAAGAACCGAAATGAGCCTACATTTTTAACGTTATCACAGTTTCCGCCCGAATGTTCCATACTCAACTCGACGGTCTTCTAGTGAGCTATACCCACATTTCATTGTTCGTAAATGTTTCTGTGACCGCCTGTTGAGCCAAAAAATGAGCCAAAATACGTCAAAAATGAGTTGCACGGTGACTTTATAAATAGCGTACCACCTAATGTATGGGAGTCGAACGAAGTTGTGTCGTGCAAGTTCTTCTTGAAACTTTTCAGATACAAAGATGATCTTTATTGACATCTTCTAGCATTAAAAAAGCCGTCGTGTGTTGACGATGAGAAGACTTACCACTATCACTTCTAATCTTTTGGTTGTTTCGTAAATGAACTTTGTTTTGTAGTTACCTGCCTTAGAATTAAATTTGATGGGTTTTAGGTTGTCTCCTTCTCTTTTGAGTAGGTAGTTAGCAATTGCCGACAGGTGAGGTCTATTCCGAAACTTCCCGTTTCTAGTTGCACCTGTCGCGTTCAAAATCTATTTTGGAAGAAAATATTCAATCTTTTGACGAAGCGCTTGAGATATTTGTCTCCTCGTTTTGGGTTAACCTAAGGACGTAAATGTCAAGGCAGACTTCAGACCGGTTGGCTACTTGGTCTGCTCTTCCTTGTCGGACAGAAGGAAGAAGATTCCGTATGAATTTGAATAACCGGCGACTTGCGTTATTTTGGTAGCATTTTGGAAGGTGTTGAGTAATTCACGCGTTACATTGCGTTCAGATTGGAGGAATTGCTTGTTGAAATTGAAAACGTTTGCCCTTGATCCGGCAAAAATGCTCCGATTACATAAAAATATGGTCTAACGCAAAGCAAGATGGTCGTAGTGGTTTTAGGATTCACCTACCGCTTGGCTTAGTGAGATGAACACGTCTCTCTACAGGGTGGCACTGTCTCCTGCCGCAATCCAGTAATCTCACTCAAGCGTGGACCACTGTGCAGCCCCTTCAGTGAGATGCCTATCGTTGAGCCACCTCCCATTCTTTTCCCCAGTGCAGCTTCTTTGCGTACGTGAATACTACAAAAATTTTTTCCAAGAGCCATTGCTCGTCATTATGTTAGTTGACAATTCAGCATCAGTCGTGTATCTGTGATGCTAACTTGCTGCCCTGAGTTAACATCAGTACGCATTTTAGCGCAGAATATCTGTATCTCCAGCTTCCAGAGCCCCCCCCCCCCCCAGGGGAGATATTCTCCACTTTTCAATAAGATCTTTCAATTTCTCACGTAACGTGCACGTTTCTGGTGATAGACGATTTAGGAGTATTTTGGGTTCTTAGTTATCTACTTAATTGGTTAGTGTGCATCGCATTTCAAATATAAGCTTGTCGATAAAATTGGTTTCAGTCTGTAACTACGTCGGTCACTTGAGAAAACCTCAGCTGCCGATAGGCTTCTACCGATGACTGCCGACCGTACCGACGGTCTCGACACTCAAACTCGTGCAATGGGCGCGAATCAATTGCCGAAACCGCAATCCGCATTGTCTTCGTCTCCCTCAAACCAACCTCTTTCATATTTATAAGTACGAACTCGTGATTTTCTCTTTCGCCCTATTGCGCCCTCTCAGGGATTGACCCACAGCTCCTGGGCGTTGGCGTTATGTAATTACGCGAATCTTCGTTACACTTCCGTAACGAGGGTCAGAATGTCGACATTCTCCGGGACCCTCGTCCCTTGTTGACTCACCAAACTTGAGCTCGACGAAGTGTCTGCCACCTGAAGGTTCGGGTCGTTCTCCGACTGTCAAGTCATTCGTCGAAGATATTAGACGTTTACGCAAGAAGAAGTCGGCACACAAAATATTCAAAACGCACTAACTTGCGGCAATTTATGAATATACCAGAACAACAATAATTTTGAAAGTCTTCTTGCCGACGATCTGATACAGCGTTTATTGCTTCATATGCATTACTTTTCAAACTGTTAAATTTTAGTCCAGTCAGTGGAAGTCCTTAATTGTCAATGAAGTCAGTCAATCAGTCAGAGTTTTATTGGCGATTCGCATGAAATGTCGCTCCATCTTCACCAAACGGAGCATAATCTCGTTAAATTTTTGTACTGCTCTCAACGTTCTCCGCGCCTTCCCGCACTGCCTCATCTGGAAGGTTCAGAACCTCAGAAGAAAGCGACATGAACCTCGATCGCAAACTATGTTGAGGATAATCTGGCCGCACCTTCATGAAGTCCTTTAGGAGTCCTGACAGGCCGTCAGTCACTATACACGTTCTTCGTCACTCGATTCTTATTCATTAATTTTCTGAATTTTATTCAATACAGCCCTTATCGAGGTCAGACTGATCTCAAGTTACTGAACAAAATTCAGTATGGATAAGCGGGAATTGGACCGGAATACACTTACAGTAACTTCAGCACTCAAGTCGAAGCACCGCCTCACACCGACCGTTTCTGGATCGCTTCTTGAGAACAAACTCGTTTTACTTATGAATCGGGTAACATCTTTTATCTGTGCGATAATCAGCGAGGGAAATATCTATCGCAATCCTTGAAGCCACCTTCGTAAAACCGATCAACCAAATAGCTACGAGTTCTCAAAGGAATCGTGAATATATTCATCAATATTACAGGCAGTTAAATGAACTTTCTCATGACAGTCAATCCCATGTTAGAACTGCTGTCGAAAACCAAGGTGATTACGTAATGGACTCGTTCATTAGAAGACTAATATCGACTGACATTCGGCGTCGTTTACTTGAGAACAAAACCTCACGCTTGATGAGGCCTGTGAGCTAGTACTCTAAAAATGGCACATCTCTTTTTCACCTCAGTAATGAATTGAGAGTATGAATTCCGTGCCAATTAACGCTCCTGTCTCAACAGTTTCCTCTGTACTATGCGATGAAAAAAAAAAATGCTATTTTTGGGGGAGGGCATGTTCGAAATTCATGCCTACTTAGTAACAATATATGCGCGAAATGTACCAAAGTAGGATACTTTCCATCCATTCGAAGGAGCAACAAGTAACTGCTGGGGTTGATGAGAACACTTCTGCCGTTGTTTATGCTGCTCTCAGACACCAACGCCCAGGCACTTGTTGATAATCAACATTCACAGATTAAGACTTCGTTCGTCAAATGCGTCTTCCTTTACAAAACGAGCGTGCTAGTCTTATTTCAATGACATCTTTATCCTTGTCATGCTCAATTCGACACAGTAGTCAGGACCAAGTTTTTCCACTTTCTAAACTTCAGTATTGACACACTGTGTGTCACCGTCAATTTCAAAGGCTTTCCAGCTTCCTCTTGGTGCTTGTAGGGTGGCTATGGCCAACCACCCAGAAGCTAAGCTGTTCACAAATCTGCTGGAATCCATCTAATAATCCGTTGCTCACAAATCTCGTCATTTTTCTGAAGAAGGCACTCTTTTCATTGTAGGAGGAATTAGGAAACTACTTACTAACGGCATTATTGACGAAAGTTCTTCATGGGTTGCTCAAATAGTGGTTGTTTCTGGAGAGGCAATCAGAAAAACGGTTTGTGCATCGACTACCCCCAAACAATAAATAGGTTTCCGCTACTATATGCTTTTCCCCTTCCAAATGTCGAGAAAATTGTCAAAAAATCGCAAAATACAGTGTTTTCAGCACTGATTTAAAGAGTGTGTATCATCAAGTCTATATTCAAGAAGATGATCACACCTTCATGACAAGGTTATCGCTCCCTCTCAAACCCTCGACCTGCGGAAATTCCACTAACGCAGGGTTTCCTGAGCTGGGGGTTTTTTCCTTCTTTGTTCTCCTCTCCTCAATTTCAGGTACCTCTCCGCCAGAGACAGCTCATCCCCTGTCCGTCTTGTTATAAAACCCTTTTCCCTTCCTTTTACGTCCACTACCGTTTTACTCGATAGCCCGTGCTCTTCTCCATTCCTCTCATTGCACCCCCCCCCCCCTGTGAAATCCTAACGCCTAAACCTCGTGCAATTGTGGTCTCATTTGTAACCTCGTAAGCAGACTCAGTTTGGCAGTGTTCTACAACGTGAAGTGCAGTCTAACGTTGTATATATTCTCAGTGTTACACGAATTCCGATTATAAGTACTTTGTAAATATTTCCGCGAACACCACTCTAAATACAGTCCTCTTACGTCAATTAGCTTTATCCATTTCTGTCCAACGCTAGGTTCGAGGCTAATGGTAAATTCTGACAATTCTGAAGGATTTCTTATGGGGTGAAAAATGGAGTACCTAGACTCCGAAGTGTGTTTCAAGGAATCATTGACTCTGAAAAGTTAGAGGGTAGCTTGATGCGAGGTACCTTGATACGTTGGGTAGCGTAGTCCCTAGATTGCTAGAATGTCCGAATGAGCACCCAATTTGGTGGATTTGTGATAGACAGCATGAACAGCTGTGTACGTTCAGGATACGCACCCTTTGGAAATAAATAACCGCTTCTTAGGGATGAGTTGAAGCATGAGTGAACGTTTATAATGAAGCGTAATCGTTCAACGTCAAAAAAAAGTAGATATTTCGATATAACGCAAATCGCTGGGTAAAAATAAATGTTTAGATAAAGAACGCTCGAACCAGTCCTTTGAATGCGGCGGTGACAACAGTGCCACGGAAGGAACTGAAAGATAGGGAACCGGGATTGGGAATAAAAAATACTGCGGAGCGCATGGTAAACACGAGGTCGGGGAACGATCGCAAAAACGGGAATAATAATAGGAAGGTAGCAACAACAACCACAACGACAATAATGAAAATGAAGAGGACGGCAATTGATAACGGGGTAAACAGTTTGATATTGCTGCTCCTAGTTGTTTTTTAGAGATAAGTACGGCTGTGAGTGAGGTCCATTTGTTAAAATTTACGGCGGATACACTTGACGTCATCTTTGATTTTGGGCATACACATGCTGACATACATTTAATCTTTCCTTCTTCAAGTTGCTGACCCACTCTTGTAGCAAACCATTCCAAACAGCCAGAAAGCCTCACCCTGACTGCTCACTCTTCAAGTACCCTACTATGCCTTCTCATAGACGAACTATTGGCAATTTCCTCAGTAAATGCTCCACGTAATTTATTCAATCTTATGGTGTATGCAATATATGAGTGCAGTTAGTTCCCCTCATCTATTTCCGTAACTACCCGTTGATTATTGGACATAAGATAGTGGAGACATCATGGCAGGGGAATTGAAGATAAAGGAGATGAGTGAGAGAGGACTGTAGTTACACTTGTGAACGATAGGTGTAGAATAAAAAGTGAAACATCCGAGAGAAACAGTTGCGTGGCACCAGGGGGTCTCTGATCAGGTGAACTGATGAAGAGACGAGAGTGGAGAACGAGTAAGTAACTGTACAAGAACTGAGAGTACACTGTGAGTTTGGGCAGGAGCTGAGTGTCAAATCTTAAACTCTTCTGTCAGCAGGAGAAGCTGGTTGAACGCCAGGTTCGCGAATTTCTGGCGAACCTCGTTTCAAAAGTCTCAGGTCAGGAAGGGCAGGACTTGAATGCTCCGGAAAGGCCTGAGCTCAGGATCTCCCTTCAAGGCCATGGGCAACAAACTAATTCTCTCAGAGCTGAGCCAAGATACATCGGAAAGTGGGATGTGCCGAACAATAAATGTACGACTTTCTGTATTTCCCAAAAATGGCTTTTACTATTTCTATCAAACTTATGGGTGACCACTCCCAGCCAACTAGTACCTAGGGGTAGCGGATAATTGTGTGATATTTCTTTCTAGATGTTTAAAGGATGGTAGTATTAGAGACCATCAGTCATTTCAAACGTAATCGCGTAATCAGTACAACACTTAATAAAAATGCTCCCGTATCTACGTAGAATAGAAAGTTCATCAGACAGAAGTTCCAACGAGGTGTTTGTTAGTTTGTGATGCCAAAGGTGGGGGACAACCCAAGGTCAAGAAACAAGCGAACCAGAGGCAAATTATTTGCATCATAATCTTACCTCATTTTTAATCCACTCAGATTTGTTAGTATAATATGAAGGTTGTTAAATTTGTGCCTGACAACCACGTTCAGACTGATAATTAACTTTTTCAAGAAAATCTGTTCATCATCGTGGGAGCAAATCACTCGGTTGATCACGAAAATGCGGAAACTTATTAAACGAAAAAGTTTATAGCAGTTGTAAGAAATCGTGATTGTTTCTGAATAACCTCCAAGAAACGTTCGCGATTCGTCGTTTAAGACGTGCAACTCCCATCTGCTGGGCGACTGTCAGGCAGTCCAACTGAAGACTCCCTGTCATCCCGAAGGAGTCCACGGAAGCCCTGGAAGGGCGCGTTCGGCTCCTCTGGTGGGGGCCTTGGGTTCCGGCGGGGGCTCTTCCCGGCTTCATTCGAACTCCAACTCTTCTCTGTCGCTAACGTCAGGTCGCGTCTACTGTTGTCAATATGAGTGCTATAAAGTTCGCTATCGCGTTTGCCTCTTGTTTGGCTCTCGTCTCTTCGTCAGCGATACCAATGTGGGAATTTCTGTCTCGCGGAGAAAAGGTAGGATTAAAAAACAAAAAATTTTTTTATTTATATTTTCCGCCAAAAGTTGAGTTTTCATTAGATTTTCCCGTTCGAGACCTCCTGAATAGGGAACCTTTAATTTCGAAGCGTCATCTGTGGGAGCCTGTGGTCAAATTTGCGGGAAGACAGCTGCATGGAATAAACTCGTTCTTTTTTGTTTGGTTCGTTGTTCTTTAGGGACGTACAAATAATGGTGAGCAGTGTATACCAATCGGGAGACAAGCTAAGTGTGTCAAAAAGTAGGGGTTTCTTAATGGTCTGGAGAATATCCGTGAAAAAACGATGAGAAGGCCTAAGCAGCAAAAAAAAAAAATTCTCCCTTTTTGCAAATACCCCTTTAACAATTTAGATCGAACTCACAAGTTACCTGAAAACCAGTCTCTATTTGTTTCTCTTTCTCTCTCACTCTCTCTCTCTCTCTCTCTCTCTCTCCTTCCCATTCTCTCTGTCTTTGTATTTGTCTTTATCTCTATTTCTCTATCATCTCTTTCTCTGTCTCTACCAATCTCTCTTTATTATTAGCTCTCTCCGCTAGGCTGCGAATCGCTGGGAAAGGGGAGGAATATACAAGTACTCCCCCTTCTCAATGTTTCGCTTGTGTTCTGTTTTCAGATCAGTACGCTTGGAAGATTTTTGATGTGCACGTAATTTATATCCTATGCCTGCCGTTCCAGTGTGTACTTGTGTTTTCAGTGTTAGGGCGAAGGTAATTAGTTTTGGTGTGACTGTAATTATGAATGAATGAATGAACATAATGAGAGTTTTCGAGTAAAAACGTAAAACCAACTGAGACGATTAAGTTGTTTGGTAGCCATCATATATTGTTGGTACCCCTACGAGGAATTGTTATGATTCCAGGGGAAATGGTAGAGAGGGTTGTATGACCCTAATTTCTCTTAGCCAATAAATAAGCCAATACATAATTATGCAAAAAACTCTGCGTTGGAAAAGCCAAGTCACGAAAGTGTGCAATGCCGTTTTCAGAAGCTTGTATCAGTTTCGAAGGGTGGCTGGGGATTTTCCCAAGACGAGTGAGGAAGCATTTGGTCGAGTCCTTCAGGAAATCCTTTTCTTTATTATGCTGCTGTTGCGTACTGCCACTTAAGAGATGAGGACCATAGCATGTCAAGGCGGCAATGCGCTTTGTTGCCAGGGTACGGCCCACTGAGCATGTCGCGCCAGCGTGCAGGTTGCTTGTATGTCTAAGATGGTATAGTAAAAAAGCGAACACTGGCTGTGATGATGTTTAAAGTTCTGAAACACAGGAGCCCTGAGTACCTGTAAATTTAATTTCTATTCATGTGTCAGGTGCATAATAGGGACACTAGGAATGCCAGAACTTTTATGCAATTTCCATCTCACCGGCCCCTCGGTATACGCAGGGTCGATCTTGACGCAGGGGACTAAATTGTAGAACTAAGGTCTATCAACGCTTGCGAAGGAAAAACAAAGTTGCTGGAAATGTATGGGGACAAGGGATCACAGCGGTAATGTTATAATGTGTGTGTGTGTGTGTGTGGAATGTTTTAGGTTTAATGTCTGTCTTTAGTGATAAGATCCAATTTGGAGAAGTGGAGGAATATCCCAGTACTCGCCCTTATCAAATGTGCCGAGGAGGTGAAGAATTTTCTTGAATGGGAATTGTATCCCGGGGGAGTGGAAGAGAGGGCTGCATGGCCCTAACTTTCCTAGGTGAATAAATAAATACTCAATCAATCTCTCTGTCTCTCTCTTTTGTTTTTCATTGTACTGTATAAGACTCGAATGTTTTGTGAAACTCAATTCAGGGGAAGTGGAAGAATGAATGAATGAATGGTTTATTTAACAGCTAGGGAGAATTAGGGCCATTAGGCCCTCTCTTCCATTCTCCCTGGAAAACAAACATAACTGCATTTCCTCAGCTTTTCGCTCATATAAACAGTTTTCTTATAAAGTAGTGTGCTCGCAGACTCGCTAACAACGTACGAAACAACCGCTAATTCATTAACACATTCATACCAGATAAATTACATTCGTGCAAAATAAATTACTTTCGCTCCAACTAAATAACTAACACTCACAGGCACACACCATTCATACCAGCTGGTTGAGGTGGGTGAAAAACCCCAGCCAGCCTCGAGCCCACCCTCCAACGGACCTCCTCTGAACTCGACATGCAGAGCGTTGGACAGGGGAGGTCCTGAGACGGTCCCTAAAAATTAATAGAAAGGCAAAACAACACATAGTAACATATAAATCAATAATAAATAAAACAATTCGGAAACAACATAAAAAATAAAATCACTGATCCCCAGCCTAATCCTATCACCGCCTTCCCAAACTGGCCGGGGCCACCCACTCACTCGCCGTCATTCATCCATCCCTCCTTTCATACAGTACACTGAAACTTAGACACATAATCTTAGATGGTAAGAAGGGTGAGTACTCAGTATTCCTCCCCTTCTTAGTCTAAGGCCTTTACACACTATACATACAAAAACGTAATACTTAAGAAAATTACAAATACAATGACTAGACAATTGAAATACTAAGAAAAGCTAACAACAAAGTACAGTTAACATTCACAACGCTTCTCCATTAACATCATTTTGGGCGAGTAGGTGTTTCCGAAACTTGTCTCTGAATACCTTTGTTTTTAGTAGTAAATCAAACAAGAGAGGGATGCATAGCCCTAACTTCTCCTGATGGTACAATAAGTGTTTTCAGTCTCTCTCTCTCTCTCTCTCTCTCTCTCTCTCTCTCTCTCTCTCTCTCTCTTTATGTAAAGAGTGGCGCGAAGGTTGTTTGTTTATCGTCAGCCATATAATATAAGACTCGCAGGGGTAGAGGTTTTTTTTGTAATAAGTCTTCAGGGGAAGTGGAAGAGAGGGCTGCATAGCCCTAACTTAAAATAAAGTTCTTCAATCAATCAATCAATCTCTCTCTCTCTCTCCCTCCCCATATTGTTCTGTGGTCTGTTGAACGGAAGTGACTTGGAACTTGGTTCAGCATTTATACAGTTTTCACTTTAAAGCCCAACTGAATTTGATCAATCTTTATCTACATTTCGCTCCCAGCAAATATTTGTGTAATCAACAGTTGAACGGAGATGTACGTCAAAATACCCGGGTAAACGTTTCGTTAATTCCTTGTGCACTCAGCAATAGTCATGTCGTGAGTTGGAGCAACTTAATAAAGTCCGGGACCTCAAGAGCCACCACATTCCACGTAACGATCTAATGAGCTTAGTGAAAAATAGTTAGGATTAGTAGCTGATACCAGTGAAATGAAATGTGTATACGTAAAATGAACGTAGGGGGGATACTTTAGCTTATTGGACCACCGACAAGATCTTCTTGTGAACGAGAAGGGCGGGGTTTTTAAGGAATCGAAGTTTAATAAAATCAATTTTAATGGAAAGTAAACTTAATTAATTTCTCTCATCGTTCTCCCGTAGATGAAAAGTTAGTACTACTGTCTAGTTGTTTGGAACTGCCCCCAATCGAAGTCTTAGCAGAATCGCTGTAGAGTGTATTGAGAAGAAAAAAAAAAAAATGTTTTGGGTTGTGATCGTTGCAGTACTCAATCACCATGGGATCGACTTTAAGGGACAGGTAGAGTATCTGCTCATCATTCTGAACTGAGTTAGTTCAAAATTTTCTCCCAACCATGTTTCCAGGTATTCACGGTGACAGAATCTCTCAATTGCTTTCTGGCACTCAAAATAATCTTTTTCGTAATGATCTAAAGGTAACTCGGGTTTTTTCGCCCGAATGGCTAGCTTTCCTCACTTCGTAAGGCTGAGAGTAAAGCAGTATGATTTAAACAATAACCTTCTGTAATTACAGGATGAGAACGTTCTTCTCGTGGTTCTACCAACTTGAAACCCTGATACAGCTTCTAAAATCGGATCATTTGTTTTTCTCCTTCAGTCATAAACTGTCCTTTTCTCTTCTGGTCGTGTTTACAGTTCCGTTATGGTACAAAAGCGGTAGTGTTACTGTGGATTGCCCTTCATTCTCGCCTGGTCTTGACAATTCGTCACGTCTAAAAGACCGAGGCTCGACGCCTCTGACACCCCGAACGAAACCTCTACCTTAAAATCGGTTCTCCCAGACCTCCGTTTAACAAACACTCAATTCCCCTAAATCGCGATTGTCCCGCGACTAATGTACTTTTAATCTCATCGGAGCTAATCGCCTTAAGAGCGGAATTCTCGTTATTTTCCGTCACGAATCACAATATTGATACGTCGCAAACAACTTTAAAACCGCTATTTCTGAATTTGCGGGCAGGCAGAATTCTCCTGTAAATGTTATTGTTTGCGGCGCACCGGCGGATCGTAATGAGGAAATAAGCGTTTTGCAGCGAGTATTGTGTCGGATCTCTCTGCGTTCTTGAATCGAGTTCTATTCAGAAACCAATAGTTCTCAATTACTCTCGTTCCCACTGTCGGCTATTTCCTGTGATCTGCGATCCAGACGTGAAGGGACCAACGCGAGGCTATTTGAAAACCTAATCGGCGTAAAACCCTGTTTCAGATCGTTCCGCACTTTAACGCAATATTTATAAACATTGTAACTACTTTTTTCTTTGTGGCGCAAGCGCTACACTCCAGCTAAGTTACTGGTTGAGCTTCATCATGTGTGTTGGGTGCACGAAAAAGAGAGAGAAAAGCCCAGTTCGCCACAGATGCAACTTCTTTACTTGAACGACACAATACTTGATATTCAAACAGAACCGCAGTCAAATCCATCAACAAACTCAATGAAATGATAGCAACAAACGTCACGCATTCTTATGACAGTCCTTCTAGAAACGCGAAAGACACCTTTACACAAACGGTGGGTACAGCTTTCGTACAAGTACGCAACCACTAGGAACATTTTATATTTTTTAAATTTGTATTTTTTTAATGCAATGATTGTGTTGACGTTTGATTGTGCTCGTTGATGGTTTCGATGTAATGGCCTCGTCAATTGCAATTGACATCATCACTTAGTCACTGAGGTTATTAAAACGTGTGATGTTACCAAGCGTTAGATTTTGTAACACACGTTACCATGCACTTAACCCAAAACAAATTTCGTGACGCTTCTCCGTTACATATCCCGCGTGACATCTCCCACGATACATTTTCGAGTTTATGTAGCAAAGTAAAGACATGAAATGTCAAAAAAATAATCGTAACCCTAGTGGGACTCGAACCATGATCCCCAGGTTAGGAGACCGATGCCTTATCCATCAGGCCACAGGGGATGTGGCTTGCAACTCGAGTTAAATATTTCGTGACGCTTCTTCGTTACATTTTCGAGTTTATGTAGCAAAGTAGAGACTTAAAATGTCAATAGACAGACGAATCGTACGAGTTAGAGGACTGTGTTGATACACTTGCTTAACACGATACAGTTTTGATCACAGAGTCACTTGGTTCTCTGAATACGTGAACTGGTGGCGAGAGTCAGTAAAGCTAGGAGTTGATAGATGAGTGTCGATCGTGTAAACCTGAGAGATGAGGCTGTCGAATGTGGGAACTTAGAAGCATTGACTGCTACAAAGCCTATAACAATTTCGCGGAGTTCGCGAAGAAGGTGACGGCTAAGAAACGTAGTCACAGTTGATCCGTCTTTTTACTTTCCTTGGCTCTACAAAGTAAAAAGGAATGTTATGAAATCGGCTGAAAAAAAAATTAGAGGTTTCTTCAGATCTTTACGTTTCAGACCCTCCTGAGTCCGAAAAACACTATTTGGGAAAATGGTCTGTGCGTCTGTGAACGATTTTTAGAGAAAACCACCGTACCAAAGCAGCTCAAACTTCATATCTCGCTCCCCAGTTACCATAGGACGCCAAAATAAGGGTATGAACAAAATCCACCAAAAGTTAATCATAGTTATCATAGTGATCAAAACACCAAATATTTTTTTTCTCAAAAACGGCCCTAACCATTTTGATTAAATTTTTTATATAGATAGCTTTCAAAAAGGCAAAAATTCCATAAAATTCCCATCCTTGGGAAAATGACGAGAGCAGCACAATAAATTACCAAAATTTTCGACGTAATCGATTTTAGAGTGGTTTTTAGAGAAAACGACGGTACCAAATCCCCTCAAACTTGATATCTAGTCCGCAGATTACCATGGGACGCAAAAATAAGGGTATGGGCAAAATCCACCGAAAGTTAACAATAGTTATCATAGTGATCAAAACACCAAATTTTGTTTCTCAAAAAAGGCTCTAACGATTTCGATTACATTTCTTGTATTGATAGCTCTCAATAAGGCAATTATACCATAAAATTCCCATCTGTGGGAAAATGACGAGAGCAGCACAATAAATTATCAAAATTTTTGACGAAAAGCGTTTTTAGCGCATTTTTTTCCTTATAAACTCCGCTGGAATTTTTGTATAATGTTAAAAAAAATTGTCATAGTAGTCTAATTCAATACCTATAGGGTGAGTGTTTATAAACGCTCATGAGATACATGGGGCTCACTCCAGAACTTCCTGAATTTCATCTATCGCCGTTTCGCTTACTACCAGTTTTAACAATTATTACCCAATAACTCTACAAAAATGATTACTATCCTCCTTCAAAAAATTTGTGTGTACAGCCTCATTGATTATCTGTGTACCAATTGCTCAACAATGGTCCTGCAATGAGTACGAGCAGCACAATAAATTCTGGAACTGTAAGCGCTACCGCTTCCTGCTGCTGTTTGACGGAGTTCAATTCAGAGTGATAAATGAATTGATTAAATCCAATTAGCCATGTACAAAGTGAATTGACGTACAGCTAAGGAAAGTTGTGTGTTGCAACGCACCAGATATTTGAAACTTGCCACCCAAGTAAATAGTTAGATCAGGTGGAAAACCAGATTAAGAACTTCTTCCAGATGGCATGGGATTCCTCAGGTGGTCAGGTCTTTTTCCATATTTGATGACGGTTTCTAACCCTCGACGAGGGTTATATCAGTCATAATGTTGTTTCCTGGCTAACTTCCAACAGAAATCATTATTCAAAATGTGGACCACTCATGTCTTACTGTGAGCTACTCAGGATTCCTCGCTCCGACTATTGTACGAGTTGCATTTCGAGGCAATTCGGAAGTCAGAAGCTGACTTGAATCTTCTGCGTTTCCACAGGTACCGGGAAACATAAGTCGAGATCCGTCAAGTTCTTCGCCGGACGTTCTAACTTCTGATTACGATCACTTACTCATCTATAGCGTATTTAACTAACTCGAACAAAAGAGCCCCTTGAACCGGTGACATAACAGCGAAATTCAGGATGTTTTCTCTGCTGGAATCCCGCTCTCAGCAGGTTGTCCCTCCCGAAAAGTGGCCGCTTTTTCCGTTACGTCATTTCGATTTATCGACGGGTTCCATCGGTTTTTCTACGTCCGCCCACAAAAATAGAAAACAGCAACCGCAGTTTTAAAACTGAACACTGCGTTCGAACAGGCAGAAAAGGCTATAAATTGTCGAAATAAATCGATGTCGAAATGAGGAAACAAAATTCTCGCAATCCAACTGTTTGGATGTCAAAGGCGATGCGACTACTGAGTCGGCACAACAGTCGAAGAATTCCTAACATTCTTGAGGAAATATGATCTGATCAGAACTCGTGACTGAGGGTTATGAATTTTTATAAATCTTCTAAAGGGTTTTTGCGACTTATGTTAATTGTTGGCCAAAACCAAGGAAGACCTTGCGCAGTCTCAAGAACGTGAAGTCGCTGTTCTTGACTGATTAACGCGAAGAAAATAAATTTCAATTTTTACTGCTGCGAGCGCTAAGTTCTTCGAGTTAATGGTTAATCCTTTGACTTCCTATAAAACGAAGGACTTGCAAGGGTTTGATAGGTTTTCTCTTTCAAAGACGCCGCTAGAATGACTAGTTGGCGATATAACACCCACTCGCCGTGCGTTACCCGAGTGTCGTGACGGATTTGATAGGAAATCAGTCTGAAATCGTTTCTCATCACCGACTTCTTAAGGTTTAAAGTCTGTTATGCTCCAAAGAGGTCCGCTTTGCGGGTTAGACAAAGCTACTGAGAAGTATATTTGGCCTCTGATAAGACCGAGACATCAAGAATTGCTTAAGAACGATTAATGCAAATTTAAGGATTTTTCTAAGATCATAAAAACTGCTTCGTGCGGACAATAAATTGTAAGCTACGCACTAAAAACCACATTCGTGACACTGACATTTCGGCTTTTTTTACGTTCCTGTAGCTTCTTCAGAGAGTTCTCATATGAAAGTGTGGCTTTGGGGGCATAGGCGACGTAGGGTTGATTTGAAGGTGAAAAAGAGACGCGCGTGATGGATCCCAGTCTGGCTGTTTGGCACACTTCCCAGCAAGTTTCCTCATTCGGCGTTTACTTACTGAACGATTGTGCGATGCGTCATAAGTTAGCCACGCTCAATGAGCCTGATGACGAAGCTTAGTGGATTGAATGTGCTCCCCATTCCAAGCATAAACATTGATCACTTCTCAGGCTGAGCTTCTGTCGCCAATCTCCTCAAAATTAGGGCACGCCTCTTTGTGGGCATTCGGTGCCTGCCATCATCTGGAATACTGCTGGCATAAGGAGGAGCCCATCACAGTCAATAACCCAGGAAGACCAAAGCGCTGCTGCTGCAGGGTGGCATAGATACGACTGATAATCTCGAGAGGATTTTCAGTAAGGTTGTGAGTCGTTACCAGTAAGTTAGTTCTGAGTTGGAAAGCATTCCCCTAGCACTCTATCGCTACACTTTGCTTTCCCAGAGTCACTGCAGTTCTTAAAAACTACCGTGAATCAATTACCAAAACGCTCTTCGACTGAAGGTCTTTTTTCCTTCGATTTCCGTCCCTCGTATGTAGAATTACTCTGGCTCTCTCCTCTCTAAAGGAAGCTTCGCCGCTTCTCTCTCTCTCTCTCCCCCCCCCCTACCACGATCTCAACTAACTATGTAACATTCACATTTTGGTTTTGGGATCCTACACATGTTTCAGATTCGAGGGTGTGTCGTACGTATGTCCGCCCATCGCTCTTTCTGTTTACATTTACACTTTTTGTTCGTTAATCCATCTTGAAAACATTTTATTCGGTGCTTTTTTCTAGTAAATTCCCAGCTACTCTTACGGTTTTTTTAATTGTCACCTATTCGGTCATACGCAGGGTTACAGTTAAGGTGCTAGTCGAATGTAAAATGGTTATGAGCTCATGCTCCGATTTTAATAAAAAATGTGCGATAGATGTTCAAACGGTTCTCTAGAAGCTCCATCGAGATTGGTTGGGGAAAGTGACACAGTACACACTCACCATCGTGGCTATCTTGTGACGGTCCTCACTTATTACTTCACCGATTAAGAAGGAAAGTTATATTTGGTTTTTCAACGATTTTTTTACGATTTCTTGTTTTCTAAACAATTTTACGTTTCAAGGGCCACTTGAGTCCGCAAAACACCCTTTGAGAAAATGGAGTGTCAACGTGTGTGACCATGAACAAGATTGAGAGAGAATGGCTTAACCAAATCGGCTCAAACTTGAGGGTAAAGCCTGAAGATCAACGTGAGGTGTCGAAATAAAGGTCTCATAAAAATCGGTTCAAAACCAACTATAGTTGTCATAGTAGTGACTAATACCGACGTTTTATATGAAAAACGACTACAACGGGTTTTACTTTTCTTAGCTCTACATTGTAGAAGGGTGAGTTGTGTAATCGGCTGAAGAAACATTTTTTAATTTAGAATTATCACAGAAATCAAAATAACAAATTTAAAAGTAAATCGAAAGCGACTAAGGGGTTTCAATTAAATTTTTGTGTGAACAGTAGTCATTGATATAGAAGAGTGACATCCGTGTGACAGTGGCGAAGGCTGCGCAATAAATCAAAAAACATTTTACAAAAATCGATATTAGCGCAGATTTTATTACTGTAAAAGTCACTTAAAAATATCTGGTGCAACTTTCCTTAGCTCTACGTCAATCCCCTCGTGAACATGGCTTTTTCCACTTACTCAATTCATTTATCACGCAGTTAATTTGAACTTGGTCAAACAACGCTTTGTGGCAGCAGGAAGCGGTAGCGCTTACAGTTCCGTAAATTATTGTGCTGCTCGTACAGAGCTAAGGAAAGTTGTGCGTTGCAACGCACCAGATATTTTTTTTAAACATTCTACTAACATTTCAGCGGAGTTTAAAAGGAAAAAACCGCGCTAAAACCGATTCTCGTAGAAAATGTTGATAATTTATTGTGCTGCTCTCGTCATTTTCCCACGAACGGGAATTTTATGGTATAATTGCCTTATTGAGAGCTATCAATATAAAAAATTTAATCGAAATTGTTAGGGCTGTTTTTGAGAAAAAAAATTGGTGTTTTGATGACTATGATAACTATAGTTAAATTTCGGTGTATTTTTCTCATACCCTTATTTTGGCGTTCCATGGTAACCTGTTGGCTAGATATCAAGTTTGAGGTGATTTAGTTTGGTCGTTTTCTCTAAAATCGATTACGTCGAAAATGTTGGTAATTTATTGTGCTGCTCCCGTCATTTTTCCATGGATGGGAATTGTACGGTATAGTTGCCATATTGGTTGCCTATAAAAAAAATTTAATCAAAATCGTTAGAGCCGTTTTTGAGAAAAAACATATTTGGTGTTTTGATCACTATGATAACTATAGTTAACTTTCGGTGAATTTCGTTCATACCTTTATCTTGGCGTTCCATGGTAATCTGCGAGCGAGATATCAAGCTTGAGCTGATTTGATACGGTCGTTTTCTCTAAAAATCGTTCGCAGACACACATACACACGCAGTGTTTTTCGGACTCAGGAGGGTCTGAAACGTAAAGATCTGAAGAAAAACTCAAAATTGTTTTCAGCCGATTACATAACTTTCCTTTTTTACTTTGTAGAGCCAAGGAAAGTAAAAAGTCATGGAGGTACTCCATTAAGCTCATTATACGATGAACGTTTTGACAATAATAATTGTCGTAAGGCAGTTAGGAGCAACCTGGGATTCCAGAAAGCAACTCAACAAACGTTTCAATTTTAATGCACGAAAAGTCTACTGAAAGCGTTCAAAAAAATCATTTCTGTTCATTCCAAAGTTTGACAGTGCAGTACGACCGCGTCCAAAACTATTCCTAGAATTTTCTCGCTAATGTTATCATAAACCCAAGGCGGAGACGAGCGACGACAGTCCGGCCGAGCCTCAACTTTCTACAAGCTCCGGTGGTAAATGCAACGAGCTGTCGCGACTTTCCCCGCTGGAAACCGCCCGCGGAAAAAAAAAAATTGTCTCAGGCTTATTACTGACGCAGAGTTGAAAGTGAAACCTTCGGAAATAATAGATTGGGTTTAGGTGGCAAATGACGATCCAGGTGTCAAAAGAAGCGTTGATTAATTGTGTCGCAGTGGCCAACTGCTTACTCTGTCGGATTTGCAACGTTGTGAATAGATGAGTTCAGAATTTCGATTCCACTAAGCAAAGCAGGATTCGTGAAAATGTAAAATAAACAAATTAAATATTTGTTGCATGAGAGATCGAACCCCGGTTTAGAGAACCCTAGTTTCATCAAACCTGACCAAGTAACGTACTCGATCGAGTTGATACTCCGAGAGCGATTTAATCCCCCGACCGGCGATCTCACTTGTATAAAACCATCGGGAATCAACCTTTCACGGAGAGAGAACTAGCTACCATTCTTACGAAGATCGAGGGAATCCTCAACTCACGCCGGTCAGATCCCAATGACACCTGCTCACCTTCTCATTGGTGGTCCAATCAATGCCATCCCTGAGCCATCCATCGCCAGCCTGCCTTCGAATCGTCTCTCCAGGTGGCAGTTCATACGACAAAGAGTGCAAGCCTTCTAGGCATGTTGGAAAAGGGATTACCTCCATACCCTTAAGCAACGCCGTGAATGGACCAAGCACTCCTCGAACCCCAACGTCGGAGACTTAGTTCTTTTGAAGAAGCTGGATCACCAGACCCTCCACCCTTTCAGTGGCCATCCAGGACGTCCACCCAGGACCAGATGGCATCATTCGAATCCTGACCATCAAGACCTCTACAGGAGTGTACAAGAGATCCATTCAGGAAGTAATTTCCCTCAATCCCATCACCAACTATGATTCCTAAGCTGACACTCCTATCACACCCAAACCGCATATTAACAGAAATTTTGGTGGGCGGTATATTTAATATTGGGGCGAAAATTTCTGAGGCCCTCGAACTGTGCGCACCGCTGCTCCTTCGGCTAACAACAGAAAGGAGCAGCAAACATCCGTGGCCTTGAAAACTTTGTCCATCTAATCCCATCAAGACATACCAAACCTGGCATCATCCCACCAACTTTCCTCCGCGTACCGAGCTGCTCATGCGATCAGTGCGTTTCTACATCTACTGCAGTACAACTACGTTCGATCCAACTCGTTAAGACGCGATCCATCAAACCCCTTTTCTACGTGTCACTTTACTCCTGCTTCATCTCATCTTTTCCCTCTATCATCTCTGTTACTTCCGAACACCGGTAAGATCGTTCCAATTTTCTTCCACACATTCACCGTATTTTCGTCCACCTCATCAAGGGCCCCAACGAAAATCAAATTCATTTATTCATTTCTTTGCTCGAGCCTTCTCGGTATTTTCATTTTCTCAGCAGAATTTCTCATTTTAATATAAACCCCTTTAGTTTTGAATTATTTTCCTCATTGTTCTTTTCTCACCAAGCTTTCCCTTCTTTCACCATTTGTTTCACATATAATTTCTCAGTATTTTACCGTGCTACTCCAAGCCAGCCCTATGTGTTAAGGTATACTGGGAATCACAAAATTCCCATCGTAGCACCTTAACAGTATAAAAACCAAAACAGTTGATTTTAAAAGTTCGGCATTCACAAGAGCTCTTAGAACCTATAGTAAATGAGTTACAGAATCTTACCAATAATGACCTCGTTCTGCGCAATTTGAGAACTCCACTTGATTGGGATTAAAAACAAACGCTCAGCAGGAGGGTTTTTTATTAAATGAAAATAAATAAATACAATGATTACTTCATTTTATGGAGAGTAAACCCCTGAATCCTACCTCGTAATTAGCAACTCATGGAATGGACATAAAACATACAAATAACTCACGTTTTAAAGGACTTTTTGAAAAGCGGACTCTAATTATAGTCATTGGGAATGACGTAGCTTGTTGCCAATTCGATTAAACGTTGGCACAAAATCTAATAGCTGCCAAAACAACTGGCTGATATATCGATTGAATAGCCAATAGGTCCATCGATTGAAACCAATACCTGCGACAGGAAATGACGAGTGAGCTAACTGCTGGCACAATCGATATAAATATGTCACTTGTGGCACGTTTTTACACAAAGTCGACAGGAGAAAGAAATGTTTGTATTCATTCGTTTAAGCCCTGTGCGTTGATTTCATAGAATCCTATCGCGGTTTAGTTTATATCACGTCTGACCTGAATAAATAGGTATGAGGCGTTAAATGTAGTATTGGTGGAATTTTCCCTCACGCATTGAGAGAATTTGAAATTCAGGCTCACCCTGATGAGGCTGGGTTAGGCTCAAAACTGAGCGCTTCTACTTCTGACCCACTGAGTGATGATTCTTCCAAAGGAAGACAACAAACGCGCATTTCCAAGTTTATTTCTCTCCGATTCTCAGTCATCCATTTTGTTGGTCATTCCTAACTATTTGAATGTATTTTAATGAACAATAGGTTAGCTGGTGAAGTTACTCAGTGACCAGTTTTTTTACTGCTAATTGGCTTTGGCTGTTTGTTCTTACCACCGGGGTCAAGAGCTTGATTTCGTTCCCACGCCGACGCTACAACGCCCCTCTGTAATTGTGACTGCTTGTGACTTCAAGGGCTTCAATGACAATGAAGCACGCGAGCAGGTAGCATTAAAGAAATGAGAGAGAGAGAGAGAGAGAGAGAGAGAGAGAGAGAGAGAGAGAGAGAGAGAGAGAGAGAGAGAGAGAGAGAGAGAGACAGGCGTAGATGCAGATGCAGATGAAAATATTAAAGAGGCAATACCTGATAAATCACTGCCAGGAAGGGAACATGTTGAATCTTCCAAACGTTTCTCTATATCAGTCCCTGTTTGGCGTTCAGCACACAACAACCCTTAGTTTCACCCCTCCTGGTAACAGTTCTCCTAGTGTGATGGCGTTTCTTTTACGCAGCTTAAAAAAAACGGTTAATTTTTATCGCAAAATTTGTTTTGGAGTTAGTTAAACAAAGAGCAATAAGACAGGGTATGCCTTCGGAATCTGCTGCAATGGTTGCCGTCTATCTGAATTGACGACGCCCTCACGATGTTGAATCATTTTAAGGATTTTGTGTCCTCAGTCCTGGTGTTTTCTCCCACTTCCCTACTTCTGAGCAGAACTCCCCATAAAATAGCTAATGCCCCATTTCAGCGTCAAACGATCTATTTCCCGAGTTCCCAGTTCAAATCGAGACCATCTTTTTGGTGGAATTTTCCAGAAGCGAAGACTCATTTCGTGCAACTAACGAGCCGAGACTGAGGAGAACTGAACCTCCTTCGGGTCAGGTTGTAGGACGCCACTTGCAGGTGAAATGCCGGTGAAAGTTTGTCGGTCAACATTCCCTTTCCTGCCAATGCCCTGGCGCCTTAAGCGTAGTCCTAAATTAAACGCATCCTCCTGGGTTTATTAACATACAACGAACAACTTTCTTAGGTTACAAGATCAATGCTATTCATTTAGTTAAACGGATTTATTTTGTGTGGGTTAGCGAATCAGTGCAGTACGCATACCACGTTTTTTACTTCAAGTCAGTTATCTCGTGTCATAAATGTGTTAGCTTACACGCTTAGATTAGACGCTCTGAAATTACAGAGAAAACAAGCCGAAAAAAAAACAGAAGTCGTAGCGTTCCGGATTTTGTTGGGTTGTTAGTAATTATCTGATGCATTTTTGAAACCCTTATCGTGTGGAAAGTTCATTCACTGTCAGCACGATTTCCTAAGCGCTCTTGTGCCAATTGAGCGAGACGTTGAGAAATTTCAATTTTTGATTGAGTTTGTGGGTATTTTAGTTTTCTTGTCTTTACGCAGTATAAAGGAAAGACAAGTAATCAGCTGAAAGAAAAGCTTTGAGTCCTCTCCAGATCTTCTGCGTTCGTAAACTGCTATTCGGGAAAAGGGTCTGGGTGTGGGTGGTGGTGTGTTGGTTGCTACCGTGGTGGGGGTGGCTTGTATATCATTTGAGCTCTTGGTACCACGGGACAATAAAGGCCCCACAGGTAGGAGGTGAAATATCTGGGAACGTGGCAATTGGGCATGGCGTTCCCACCGCAGGAGGACCAATCGTCTCCTATACTCTACAATCTCCTGATTGATGATGCTGCACTAGATAAGGTGCCTCAGCAAGTAGGGTATGATCTCACCCCAGGTGTGTGGATGGTCACATAAACCTTCGTGGACGATGTCGTTCTCCTTGCAGGTACTGTGCCGGGCTTGCAGGTCGCTCTAGACATATTTGGAAGGCAGCTGCTAGCCACGTGTGGATTGAGGGAGAATCCTTAGAAGTGTGGCTTGGTCTCCTAGGTGGCGTCCTATCGATGTCACAGCAGGAATGTCTGGATGCAGGTTTCGTTATTTGGTCGTGGGGTCATCGAGATGTAACGGTACGTAAAGCTGAGGTACGGGCTGGTCTGTGGAAGTTTCACCTTCCAAAGGCTAATAAGTCTCGAAGGAATGGGGCGCGTTGTTGTGCGGGCTTAGCTAGGCCCTACATATTCACACTCCTGTACCATCCAGGGGACTGAGTGTTCCATCTCTCATTCCCACAATTCTTGTTTTGCACATATGGTTGATATGTCCTGAATTTCTTCCAGATCTGCTGTAGTAGTGTGAGAAGGTGACTCAATGTGGCCCTATGTCCAGTAAGCCTTTGGAGTCAGTGGCTGCTCTGCATCGTTCAATTGACATACAGAAACTCAGGTAGTGTCCCGACTCCCCCTACTCTTGTAGGGCTTCAAAGGGCATCCGCAGAAAGGATTACCAGCACTTTCACGCCGTTTGTGTGGCACCACTGCCTGTGGGGATGGGGTGAACTAAAGACCGAGATCGTAGTCACTGAATCATGCAGTGGAGATGTGTTCACATACTGATGGCTGCAGGTTGTTGGTGCATAGTATTCTCAAGGCTGGGACATGGAGACGGAGCGACACTGCCAGGTTCTCTCTAGAGAAGAACTCAGGCCTGACAACGTCGCCAAGTGCAGTGATCCTGACAGGATGGATCTTCGTATGGTGGCGCCAGAAGCGCATAGTTGCAGCATTGACAGTGCGCTGGCGCTTGAGTTCAGTAGATGTTGAGAGAGTGCCAGTGTTTGCATAATAGAGAAACTGCAACTTCCATAACTTCCCCTTGATATAACTCTCTTATCAGTGTTGAGGAACACTCATTTTGATAAAGATTGATTGAGTGTGGTCTATGTTTGTCTATGGACGCTATCGAGAGAAAACGCAGCAAAACAGCCCCACACCCTGTCTGTTGCCCTAAAACTACATCACTTTCCTTCCTACTTTGTTGCGGTAAGGAACATTAAAAAATGTTCATTCGAGTTTCCGCGTTTCGACTTCCCATAAGAATTGTGCAATCTGACGACGATGAGAGTTAGCACCCGTTAGGTCGATCAACGTAAAGCTTACCATTTAAACACAAACGGTGGGTACAGCTTTCGTACAAGTACACAACCACGAGGGACATTTTATGTCGTTTTATTTTAATATAATTTTGTTTATTTTAAATAAAGAAATATAAAATTACAACACAAAAAATATTTTTCATTTTTGTAACAGACGTTACCATGCACTTAACCCAACACAAATTTAGTGACGCTTCTCCGTTACATATCCTGCGTTACATTTTCGAGTTTATGTAGCAAAGTAAAGACATAAAATGTCAACAACAAAAAAAGTCGTAACCCTGGTGGGACTCGAACCCACAACCTACGGTTTAGGAGACTGATGCCTTATTCATTACGCCACAGGGACTGCGGTTGCAACTCGGGTTAAAATGTTGGCTTGTCCAATCGGCCTCAAAGGTTAATTTTCGTGACGCTTTTGGCTGTTACACTTTTCGAGTTTATGTAGCAAAGTAAAGACATAAAATGTCAAAAAGGAATAGTTGTCTCTTATAAAGCTATTTCTATATCTTTCGTCTTCTCTTGGATGGGACGTGGAGAGGGAGTGGCACTGCTAGGCGCTCTCAAGCGAAGACTTGTTCCAAAAAGCTTAAATATCCGCAGGGTACGCTGGTGTGTCAGGAAGTATCTGACTTATGGACACTATCATTACGACTTGTAGTTTTTTGCTGCAGCGAAAGTTTCACACGGAACTCGACGAGAGTGGAGTTCTATTTGGCGAACCTCTTCAGCTTTTGAGGAATGAAACACAATTTTTGTTGAGGGCCAAAGTTGATCATTTCCTTGGGATTCGTACTGGTAAAAACGTGGGCGTAGAAATCGGTCTGAGGATTGTTGCGGAGCTTCACGGGAACCGCCATTGTAGGTCTAATACGGCGTGAATAAGATTGCCCAGCGATAAGTGTGGAGGAAATAGACGGTTTTCTCGTATGAGTGATTAGCTACCGTAACTGCTTAAAGAGATGTCTGTAGATCCAAATCATGGAACCGCAGTAAAACCAACAAAACTGAAGAGGATCCTATCGAGAAACGACTTCAGCTTATCTTCCGTTCATTCTTAGTTATTTTCATGGAAAATTGAAATCGTGTTGCTGGTTCCACTTCATTATCGTTGGCACTTATTATTATTCGCCATTGGACAATAGATCGCTCACACGGCGAGCACGTCCCATCACCTGCACACTCTGGTGCATTCCATCTGAGAACGCCTGTGACACCCGACGTTTCAAGCCAACCAACGCTCTCGGGTCACGGAGCGTACAATTTTTCAGGCTCTTATTTTTCAAGCGGCGTAAATTCGTCGCCTGTCCATACTGTACTGGAGTGGTACAGGATGCGGCTCACATTCTTTTCGATTGCCAGCTGTATGAAACGATTTCGTGGGCGTGCACTGGCGAGCCAGATCATTGTATTCAATGCAGCTATCCATCGGTTTGCAATTTTTGCCCTAGTGTACGCCAACAAGCACCGCCATGTGGAAACGTGGAGACCCTGGGTCTCGGGGCAGCAGACGGATGCTGGGGGCCCGGCGGTCATGCCAACACGACCAGTGCTGACCAGTGAAACAGTGAAGTGCAGACCACACCATTCTGGCCAAAATGGATAGAAGACCAACAGCCTACTCTCAACCCCACACACATTGAGCGTATGGGGTGTTATGAATTCAATGTTATTAGACATGCACACACCCAGTGGCGTGTAAATTAAGATGCGTCAGCGAATGTCATCAAACGGACTTTTGATTTAATTTTTTCTGACGTTCTTTTTGACTCAACCCAATTGTTTCATTGTTTACGGAACTTTATGAAAGTTTCGTGCAAATAGAACAAAACAACAATTACGACTATGTTTTGCCAGAATACTATTTACTCCGTCCATTCCGCCCTTCCAGGTCCTCTGGATTCGTCTTCAAGTCCTGTGAATTTTTGAGGTACCGAAGGCGGACTGGGGGAAAAAGTCGCTTACGAGAAACACAGACATACTACATTATTTCGGTTCTTGAATGTTCTGGAAAAGGTTTGTCATTTTTTTGGATCAGCCTCGGTTTGTTCCCTATTCCAGGATGGCGGTCCTCTTATGGACGAAACCTTGTAAATCTGTTTTAGGTTCAGGAGAAACCAAAAATTAGGCAGAAAGTTGACGGTAAGCGATTCTTGACGGTGTACTTCATAAATTGTGGGAATACACCTACTGAATTTACCCACGATTACTAAAAATTACCATTTGTTACTTCCTCCATTTCAAACCATACCCAAGTTTATCTATGATTGTCGCATTTCCTACGACTTCCACAACGAGCTGCTCCGAGGTCTCAACAAGAACAATGTGACTTAATTTTTGCTAGGAGTCCAGGTGTCCGCTTCTCTGGCTCATCACTCTCCACGTGACAGGGTCTACAGGCCTTTCTGAGTGTGCTGCGGACGAGTGCCTTGAGCTCCGCAACTGAAGGCAAAAACCACAAATTTACCGCATAAACCGACCGGTGACCTCTGAGGATCATACGATTCTTGTTCAGACGCATGGGAATGGCCACTAAGAAAGGGAACAAACAATCCTGAAGTATTGCAACCATCGTGGGTAATATTTGTACTCGTGAATGCTCTAATGCTGAAGCCACGTTGGAGAAACTGGTGGGTGTCCCGATACTTGGAGTGTTCGAATTCCTGTTCCACCTTCATTGATCTTATTTCCGATTTCCATCATCCGAAGGTTAATGGATTCGACTGTCCGCCTGAACATAAGAACGCGAATCCAATCGCACTTACATCTGTCATTGCTGGTTGGAGCGAAACCTTGTTCGAATAACGAGCAAATTGATGAGCCAACTGGTGCGAACATCTTTCGACTCTGCGGAGGAAAGACGTCGTGCGATCGCCGTTCAATTCGTGACCCCTTCAGGCGCCTTGGTTCCGCCTGAAGTCAGATTTTTCACGAGAGCCCTCAAGATTTTTTCCGTCAAGATGTGGCCATGTCATTGGCTTCGGTCGCGGTAAAACGTTCCGCTCTGGCCCATCTTCCGAAGGAACTCTCAACGTTCTTATCGACTCAATTCGCTAAGTGATTTTCTCGGTTTTCGGTCGAGTTCTTCGCAACCTTAATCAACTTCTCAGCCGAAGGAAGAAAAGTGTCATGCGATTAGTCTATTGTCACGCTTAACACGCAAAGGTCCATTAAGGCTTCGTAATGCACTGAACAGTCGCAACAACAGAAATGAAGAAGTGCACTAACGCGTTAATCTTTCCATTCGCGGCCGTTCCCTCAAGCAACATCAACTTCCATTAATTCCTTGGCATTGAACGCGCTCCGCAGGTAGATGCAACTTGTAATTTCCCGGCATCGCATCCTGTGATTATTTCAGAAACAGATGCGCTTGGAAAGCTCCCCCGCTTTATGCAAGACTAAGGGCGGTATTCGTAGTTGTCATTTCAGACGAGTAGGGCAGTCGAGTGAAAGGTTAAATGTCACACAGCATTCCACAACGCCCGTAAATTCGACGCGCCATATGCATGGACGCTGTATCCTTGTTGGGTAGAACTGGTAGAAGATTTTTGAAGTTTGAACGAACTCATTGGAGCCGTTTTCGAGAAAAATGTGAAAAACCCTAGTTTTTGGTAATTTTGGTTTCCAACCCCTCCTTCCAATCATCGGAAACCCTATTTGCCTTATTTTGGCGTCCTCAACGAATCACAAACCCTACTATAAGAAAACTGTAGGTTCTGACCTGCCGAGGTACGACACGTTGTCATTTGGCGAATCCCCCAGTCGATATCTGTTGCCCGCGTGTCATCACGCCGTAAGTGGTAGTTCTCCGACCCATCTCCACCTTCTTGGGGACAGTTTGGGTACGAGGTGACAGTCCGGCGGAAGGTTTCCCATGTTTAGAACCAGCGTCTAAGTGCAGCTGCTCTCAGGCCATGGGCAAAGCGGCTGCACTTCGCCGCAGCTTCGGTGACTGTCCCTGTGGGGGGGGGGGCGTGGAAAGTGCATCCAACGTCCTCTTGCCCACCGGCTCTTTGGGGATACCTGAACGCGTGCCCAACTCCCTCCTGAGTAGGGTGCCCCCGAGCTCTTCTCGGGCAGGGCTGCCATCCGCCGGTTTTGCTCATTTTTCAGGTATGGGTGAACCGGCAGAGGGGTCTAGAGACATGGAGTCCCCCTGATGGGTTGGAAACTGCAAGACCCGTCTCATAATTAGCACATCGCTACCACCACATCTCCATCGCAGGGGATCAAACTATCCCCTGATGTAGAGCCGTGAGCACAACGAGCCGCTAAACCTGACTATGAGGCCTCGCTTGTTTCCCCATCAGGTTGAGAACCAGCAGCTTGATTGCCTTTTGGGCTTTATGCCATCTGCGAAGTCAAATACCATCAGGCCCAGATGAAGTGGAGTTGTTGACGTAGCACTTATGTGAATTTGAGGACTGGAGAACACATAACGTTGGCCCAGGATTTCCCAGAGGAAACGGGGGGCACCACACACTCTTCAGGGGGCAAATTCGAGAAATTTCAGTTCTACTCCCCCACACTCTGGCCAGGGCTCTGGGAGCCACTGACTCACGTCTAATAATGGGAGAGCCTGGCAGACTCCAATCGCTTTTTGCGAAGGTTTGATTCTCCATAAGCTGCTTATACTCATGCTTCCAGGCAGTCATGGCTGCTGAAGTATGCGAGGAAAACTGCTCTGCCAAATGTGTGTTGACATGGCTTGCCCCCTTCCTCGAAGCTTGCACCTCAGCATCTGCAGTGAGGAGCATCTCAGAAGCATACCTGTACACAATCCTTTCAACGTTAATTTCCTCATTCTTTTCGACAGGATGCTTCTCCTAGAAATGAGTCCTTAGTCCTATGGCATTTTTCAACTCCCAACCACAGCGCCTGCATCAATAATCGTCCAACATGGTGGTGGATATGGTGGAAGGGAAGAAGTTGAAAAGGATGGGGAAGGCAAAGGAAGCTGTCGACACTGATTCGGGTGACCCCACGTGCCTCCTTGAAAAGTCAGGGCAGCCGGGGGATAAGAGACTACTTGGTTTTGGATCATGGCATGAAAATGAGGAGGACGTGAGGATGGGAACCTCGTTGGCAGGAGTCCTCGCCTCGTTCACCTGAGCACCAGTTAGCCTCCCTAGAGGGATAAAGGTGCACTAAAGGGAGTCCTTTCTAGGATTCAGGCTAGGATTCAGTAGGCCTCAAAATGTAGGTAGTTCGATTTTAGGGAGAACTGCTGAACCAATTATGCTGGTTCTATTGGTTTCGTTTTGGCTTTGCTAGGGTGGTGAGGATCCCGAATGTACCTATCAGCACACTATAGTGGTTTCAATAAACGTTCAAATTATCTTCTCCGAATTAGAACCTAATTTCTGTAATTTCTTGTTTCAAGTCTATGCCGCACAAAAATCAAACTCGGGTGTCTTCAACTTGCCAATACTGTTAACATACATGAATTAAACCGATACCTACCAGAATGTGCATAAACTCAGGGTTTTTAATGGTTTGGAGATTTCTACAATAAAAGCCTAACTGAATTAGTTCAACCTGAGCGTCTTCTAGCAACTTATAGTCCCATACGTTGTTACCCGTACACGTTTTCTTAAAAATGCGTCAACATATGGAAGATCGTCGAAGTTATTGTGTTGCGGTTTAGTTGCCACTCGCCAGATATTTTGGGTAACTATAATGACACGCTTCAAGTGAAACAGGAAGGCACACCCAATAGATAACCTGCAACTCTTTTAACTGGTAGCTCTACCGTGAACCGCTGAAACGTACATCTTCCCTGTGTTCGACGGTTTTCAGTTCCCCGGTGCCTTTTAAAATAAATTGACGACGTCTAATCTTTGGAGTCCTTCAACACAAACAACTGGCATTTAAAGTCGTCTTCTTTCGCGCGTCTTTCAACCTAAACGTTCAAGTCAAGTTTGACTCGAATCGGGGTCAATGCCACGTTGCAAAGAGCATTCGAACCCAAAGTTGACACCAACGTGAATTCAAGAGGCAGTGTAGACAATTAATGGCAATCCGTTGAGAAAAAGTCTCTCGAAACAAACAAGTTGCTATGCAAAAACGTTAATGCGTATGCTTTGCGTTAAAAAAAAAATCTTGAACAAACTTTTGAAGTATTATGAAACCATGAAGCCAATTGACAGGGAACATGTGAATATCTAATTGGAGAGTGCTGGTTTTGAAGAAACTAGGAACACCACGTTGTTGGCTCCTAATGAAACACAGTTTTTCATCCGCCACGGAAAGGAAATGAACCTCAAGGACGTAGTAGACCACATAACACCGGAGACAGCAGCTGAGTACATGCCCGATGCGATTGGCATAGAAAAAATGGTTTATTAACTGAATACTCAACGTCAGTCCGATGTCAAAGAAAACTGGTACAACGCACCACTTTCCTCACTCCTCGTACATTCAGCGGTTTTATATTTTTACCGACCAATTCCTTCTTTTTTTCATTTAGTTGAACCTACAGAAACTGCATGTTCTAGATCTGTCCTTTTACCACTACCTTCATTGACCAGTTTTGACTATAGAATGTCGAGTCAAGTTCTAACAAGCTCAATGAAAAACATATTGGGTTTGTCGCTAGAGCGGTAAAAATCGCTGAACGTACGTGGGAATGCTGAATGAAAGTTGCGTGGGGCGTAACAGTAGATAAAGGTACTTTTCATGTGTAGTTATTTTTTTAAGAAATAGTAGTAATCCAATGAACTAAATCACTCGCGATGAAGTTGTAGAAACCCATTTTACGAAATACAACCGAAAAAAATATATAACGATTGTCTATTTCCACTAAATTTGAGTTATTGTATTAGATCGATTTCGACGGTCAAGTCATCATCAGTAACTAGAAAGCAACTGAAAGGGGAACAGCAGAGAGGATCTCTTATACACAGAACGTTGATTCGGGTTTTCCCAGTGGCAGGTACATCGTAGCGGGATAGCGGAAAAGGGAAAATTAATAAGAGGTTATTGTGTTAAGGTCAAACAAAGTCTCATAAAAATGATGCCATGGAGGAATGCTTTGAGGGATCACCTCATTTAAACACCTATCCAACCCGTTACTTTTGATTATTTCAAATTTCTCAAGTATATCCAACATACGTCCCTTGGGACAAAAATGGAGAAATTCAAAGTATTGCCTATCTTTTAGATCAAAGGAGTGGCTGGATTCGGTCAGGTGATTTGCAAAAGCCTTTGTTATCCCTATTATCCTTTTCGTGCTCCCTAACCAAATTCTTTCCGTCCTGTTTGTCCACAATACTCTAGCCTACAAGAACATTTCAATTTATACACCCCAGTTTTATCCTGAATCTGTATTTTATCTTCAACCGAGCCTAATGAAGATTTAAGACTTCTTTGATTTTCAAACACTCTAAATGATAAACTTTTGGATATTTTGTCGTAAACAGGCCCATAGTATGGTATGCTTTCCCTTTCCCGCTATCCCACTACGATGTACCTGCCACTGGGAAACCCCATTCTGTGTATAAGAGAACCTCTCTGCTGTTCCCCTTTCAGTCTCTTTTTTGTTACTGATGATGACTTGACCGTCGAACTCGATCTAATACTGTAACTCACATGTAGTGGAAAATAGACAATCGTTATATTTGTTTAATCCGTTTTATTTGAAGTAATCCAATGCCTTAAATGAGGAAAATGGTGACTCTAATCAAGACTCAACACTTTTTGAGTGGTGAAGAGACGTTGAAGCTTTGTATCTTTGTAGAATCGAACGAACTTCATGCTTTTGTAAATTCACTTTTATAATAGTTGAAATAGTCGGGAAACGTTCAGCATCTCCGTGAATCGCCTGTACTGAGAAATATTGGGTTTTTCTGTCACGTAAGTAAGTGGTTTGGATAAAATATCGAAACTTTTCTTCAGTATCGGAAGTATGGCACGTCCTTTAAGGAGGCATCGGCAAAAATTCCTGAAGGTTACAAAATAGGGCTGCTTCGGTCAACGTAGGTTTGTGTTCAGCTATCCAGCGAATAAGATGGATCAAATGGCTCAATGCTGCTCAGTAACCACGTTGGTTGTGATGACATGCCATTCTGGCTAATTCCGGCGAGGTCATCTAAATAAGCCACAAAGCGAGCTATGAATTTCAAAGGCTGAGGGAACCGTGACAATTGAACGATTAACGGCAAAATGTGCAACTTTCATCGTCGCCGACTCCGTGGATCCGGAAGAAACCCGCGGAAAAGTTGTACTTCAAGTTTACCTCGACCCTCCTCACGCGAACCGTCCTCTTGAATGACTCAGACAAGTTCAGGACCTTTGACGAGATTAGCGTACTAAATCCCGAAGACTGGGGAAGAAGCTCGCGGAATAAGTAACTCGAAGAGACGCGACCTACACAGTTGGATGGGGCATCCGTGCCAAGGTCCTTGCCGTTGCCCATACCAGACCTTCACCTTTTCATCGAGTGACAATACAGTCATAATCGCAACGATTCCAATAGTGAGCCCCGGGATGTAAATAAGGCGGCAAAAATGTCTGCCCACAATCGTCACGATTTCAGCCGATAACGAATTTTACTTTCATATTCTGACCCGTTGGTCTCCAATGCGGCTGAGGAGGTTGGAATGGGTTTTTGATTGCTTGTCAAATATGACGCCGTTCATCCGCTTCGAGTCGAGCAGTTCTAAAGTTGTGTGGTTGTCATTTTACCATTAAGAGTAATCACAAGCCGTTACTACGGAACAAAAATGATGAAAACGCAAAGGACTATCCTGAGCTGGTTGTTTCAATTACAGCTATCCACTGCAACGAGTATGTGTAGTACATCTCTCATCTCAATCAATTCATCTTCACGAAATACTCAAGTGTAGCATTGGAAATTATTTCTGAGTGGAAAAAGATCTAGACAACCCATGGAAAGTGACCCACTGTGGAGAAAGTTTATTAGTTTACTGTAGTTACAAACTTTACAAGAACGACCTATGTTGCGTTCCGTTCTCTACCACTAAAACTGAGCTATCAACTTTGAGAATGACTTTTAACTTCAAAAATTGCAAAAAACAACTTTCCCCAGCCCCATGGGCATTCTAGTTTATAATCAAATCTATTTTCCGTTCAACGTGAAAAATATAACTCAAACACTTGAGAGAGGGAGAGAGAGAGAGAGAGAGAGAGTGAGAGAGATTTAACATCAGGGATGAGGAAGGGCCATGAGGCCCTCTCTTCCACTCTCCCTGAAAACATATTTACCGTATTAAAAGTTCTCTTTTAACATAAAATAAACTATTGATTCAACTAGATCTCGCTAAGTAAATAACTAAAACAGACAAAAACAGTTAAACTGAAACAAATAAATCAGAATCTATTTCACTTCCAAGTTTCTCTTGTACGAAAACTCCTCCATTTAATATAGCCTCAACAGTTAATTTTAAATTTCTCGCTTAACTCTACCACTTTTTCCTTCATATCTAACCACTCAACATTGTCATTATATAGCTTGCACCCCTGGACATCGAAAGAACGTGCGAACATTTCGGTTCGATGCTGAGGCATCCGAAGCACTCTATTGTGGTTCCGTGTGTCTCTTGACGCCAGGAACTCAAATTTGCAGCGAAGATATGCCGTTTTACTGTTTTTCAGTCTTTTAAACATCATTGTGGCCACGTGCACTCTCTCTTCCTCTCGCTCATTTTCAACCAGCCAATCTGACGATAGTGAGGGGTGACGTGATCGTCCATTTTCAGCCTCAACGTGAAACGGAGTGCTGCCTTTTGGGCCTTCTGTAACCGACTCAGTTCCTCGCTCTTCAAATCACACAATGCAGCAGCAGCGTAGTCCAAATGAGGCATTATGAGGCTTTGAACAAGCAGGACCCTTACATGCTGTGGAAAGTCTGCAGCTGTCCTCCTTAGTTGGTAGTTGGTCCTAAACGCTGTGTTGCATGTGGCTGTCACTTGATTACCCCAGCACAAGTTGCTTTGCATCATGATTCCAAGACTCTTTGCTATGTCTACATATTCTATTTCCACGCTACCACAGGTAACTCTAGGGATCGTACTCATATCTATTCTGGACAAAATCTTCGGGTACTTACCTTCGTCTTGATGGGATTAATTTCCATTCCATGATTTCGGCACCAGACTTCCACTCTTTCAAGATCTTCGTTCAGCTTACCAATTGTGGTTTTCCACCTTGGAAGCTCGGTAAAACTGTAAGTCATCTGCGTATGAAATGTGTCTTGTTCCTTCCGCGAAAACTTTGGGTAATGTGGTTACATACAAAATAAAACATAAGGCAGATAAAACAGAGCCTTGTCGTGTGCCGACAGGTACCCTTCTCCAGGACGATAGTTCACTATTATTACCTTTAACCGCTAGCTGTCTTCCAGTCACAACAACAGTCACTTGTCTGCAATCCATTGGTTCTCTTATGTCATCCAGGAGTCTGATGAAAGCCGTCTCGGTGCCAAAGGAGGAGTGGTACGCAGACTGCTTGGCATTCAAAATGTTATGCCAATCAACGTAATCTAGCAGCTCATTGTGGACGATTTTATCTAAGACCTTCCTCATTTCGCACAACAGGGAGATGGCGGGGAAATCGCAAGGTGAAGTGGGTGAGAGAGAGAGAAAGAGAGAGGTTAGATAAGATTGGCTCAAGTTTCATATTTAGCCTGCAGATCAACATGGGACGCCAAAATGTGAGTTTGAAGCACAATTGCTTTAAAACACCTGAAGTTATTTATTGTTGGGCACACAAGGGGGGAAGTTAAATAACGAAATAAAAAGAAACTTGGTGAGTGTGAGGACTGTGTTATATGTGAAATGAATTGAGTTTGAGTATATAAGAGCGACACAATGGGACAACTCTGAAAACGCATGAACTGGTGCGGGAAACTGTATCGGAAGGAGAGTGCGAGGTGTGACAGGCTGAGAGTTGATAAAATAATGTGTCTGTGTGAGCACTGCGTGAGGAGTGTATTTGGGAATAGCGGTGTGTTGGAGAAGGAGGTAAGTCGAGGGAGGGAAGGACATTCTGGCAAGTTCAAAAGGGGAAATCCATTGTCAAGTTAACCCGAACTCAATCCCTTTGTCTGGCGGAGAAGCCGACTGGCCAGTTCTTAGACTTCCCCCCGGCATAACACGAAAAGGGCCAACCGTTGAACCGAACGCACCTGGAAAAGGCCTACGCTTCGGCATGTGCTGCATGTAAATACCGCTCATATAACGCTAGCGTTCTCAAAAAAATCTAGGTAGTAGTTCAATATACCACCTGTTTGGTGAGGGGTTAGTAACATCCGTGAGATGACCAAACCCGCAATTCTGGAATTCGAACGGTTGCAGTTTCATTTACCAGAATTTCGAACAGTTCTTACCGAATAATTTCAACACAGTAAACACGAATCTTCTTAACAAAAAAAATCGTGTTGACAGTCTTATGAAAACCTACAGACTGATAACTTAATAAGGTTGGGACATGAGTAGGAGAAACTCTATAAACTCGAGAACATTGAGCGCTAACACTTTCTATATAGAAAGTTCATATAAACTGAGTGAACAATTATCTGGGGTTGGTTGTGTGATGTGTCGCACCAAATATTTTGAGTGTTACGTATTAGCAAAAAATTTAGTATTTATCACGTATCCGTTTTTTAGAACGGAGAAGTATTCAGGAGATTCACTCTTTAAAATTTTCGGCACGATTGCACCGTTTTCTCTTAGAAGTGCTTAAAGTAGCTCATCTGAACGCTGTGGTTCACTCTTCGCTCCTTAATAATGCCAACCGACTCGCGTTATAAACTCGCGGCGTACGGAGCTTTGCACAACTTGAGACGCCCAAAATGCTGTTCAATGCTGCAAGAGACTTGACCGGTTGTATTTCACAAGGCTGCACCGGCTCTTGAGGTTTGAGAAGCGTAGAGACGGAGCGCTGAAGCTCTTGCCGCACATTGCGGCGCGTAATGGTGCTTGAAAGTCGAGTGGAAAGGCGTTGAAAATCAGCAATTCTTCGTCTTCGTACGTGAATTCTCATTATGAGCTCTCTTACACGGCTCCAACGACGATCTCTTCGAGAGATAAATATCTTCGATTGAGTCAGAGGTAGTTCATTGTTTTCTTGTTCTCATGTCTGTGTTGTCCTTCGTGTTAGTCTTCAGACTGACTCATGAGCGGCGTTAGTCGTCGTACATGATTGTTATTACAGCTGCAGTACGACCCGTCTTTTTATCTTCCTTTTGAATTGAACCCCGCTATGAAAAATCAAAGCACCAACGCTTCAAGGCTGGCCTTTGTCTCTACCGTACTTGACTTTTAAATTGCGTATGGCAGTAGTAGTTTTTACTTTCTTCGGCCCTAAGAAGTTAGGGAGTTATATTGCGAAGGTACAAATGTACAAAGAACATCTTATCAGAAAAGGTCGAGAATCGGTTTCGCAATGGGGTTTCTGGATTTCTGAAATTGTCTGCGTTTGTTGTTTATAGTAATTGCAGTTTCATTCCCAGTAGATGCCTGAGCCACATTCCGTACTGCCTTCTTCATCCAAGAGCGCTAAATGAATGGGCGCAGGATAGAGAGAATTCTTGTCCAAGGGATTCACGTCCCAGAGGAAGATGGGTTGAGGTGGATCATTGGATGAGCCCGCTCCTTACTTGACATGTCGATTCCAGGTGGTTCCTCCTCTGAGACTATTGCTGTAGTACTTGCTGATGATGCCCAAAGATTGCCTTAGAAATCACAATCTGCTCAATTGTAATTCCAACTATAGTCAACGACGAGAATTGGATCAGCAGTTGGAAACGTCAGCCCTCGACACTGGCTGTTTACTTGCAGTACCTAACTTTTGTTCTCCACAAATAGCTCAATGGAAGTTTGTCATGAAGCACGATGAGATTTCAAGATTTTTGGAAAACGACAATTCTGTTCAAACTTACGCTGCTTTCAGTTATCCATTATCTACATTTCGTTGTTTACGAATGTCTCCATAGAACCGCCTTGGACGTAAGTACAGTTTGCCAAAGTTGTGCGTTGCTGCGCACCAAATATTTTTTACTCGCCGTTCGTCATGCATCCCTTCGGTTTTCCACAACTTCGTGCGGTTTCTCCAACTTTTCATGCTACTTCGAGTTATGCGTTGAACGGCGCCGTGACTCGCATTCGCCGAAACTCGTTCCCACCGTCGCCTTTTTACGTTCATTGCGCTCATATTTCGGAGCTCTCGGGGCAGTTCAGGGAGGTCCGTATTACAAGTAGATTATGATCTAAATTGTTTCAGTTGCGGCGGTAGGGCTCAGGAGTATGATGAACCAATCGGGCGCGTAACGAGGTCCAGTTACATCATCGGCCGCCGCTCGCTTCGAATTCTGCTTTGAGTAGTCAACGGCACTTTCTTCTTAAACATTTTTTTTTTCGTTAAAATTTTTAAAGCGACGGAGAAACGGATTGTTGATGTTATTCGAGTTGGTCGTCGAGATATTTGTTCAGTTGTACGAATGCCAAACGCTGAGCAACTTCGTGACCTGCAACTTCGTCAATGACCAAGGCGCCAACAGTCGCTCCTTCGTAGAAATTTGTGCCGTTATCAACCGTCATTTACCTTATTTTTCGGATAAGAAAATAATTCATCAATTTTTTTTCGCGCTTCTATTTATTTTTTCTCGCTCTTCAATTTTCGCGTCGCCACTTTTAGTTTGTCAGTGAGATGAAGGCCAATTCACCTCAAATTCGGCATGGAACCTTCAACCGACATTAAACACCAAAGTACGGTTACAACCGAACCAAGCCTAAACTAACTTCAGTGATCTATCAAAATTTTCTTTTTACAAACAGTATATATAGTCTTCTGACTGTTCCAGTGATGGGATGTGCACCGCGGCCAGATGGCCAATTGTGCCAGTCCTAATGTCTGACAGGTCAATGCCTAGTTTTCTGAGGAAAGCCAGGTAGTTCCTGAAAGAGCCCTCGTTGCTATCCATCCTGGGAGAAGTGGTGCCGAAGACCAAAAGTCGCTTCCTCTCAAGTCTCCAGCACTGGACGTGGTAGGGAGTCTCCTCATCCGTCCCACACCACCTGCATCGAGGGGTGTCGGCTATACGCATAACATACATGTGTTTGTTCTTTCTGCAGTTCCCAGTATGATCCCAACAATCTGCCTTAAGTCCTTCCTCAGAAGGATGTGTCTTATCTCACTTGATTGCTCTGAGACAAAGCGTTTGGAGTGTCTTACTCCTGCAGCGTTCCAGATTGTCTGATGCTGTCTTCTGGCGTGTTCTTTCACAGTCCTTTTTACTAGTGACAGAGAAATCCCACAATGGGGCGGTGGCAAAATGGGTACCATAGACGAACGGCGTCTGGCCAGATGGTCCGCCCTCTCATTTCCAATGATCCCCTTGTGTCCTGGGATCCAATACACATTAGCTCTATTCGCACTTGTTAGGGAGTTAAGCCACATCCTGCGAGAGTGCCAGCTTTGACGTAGTGCAGTAGTTCATTAGCGCCTTGACTATCGGTTAATATATTGATAGCTCTGTTGCTCTCATACATTAGGATTGCCCCGGCGATAATAGAATAAATCTCTGAATGAAAAACTGATGGAGTGGAGCCTAGGGCAATATACGTCCCACTCCTTCCAGAGCCACTTATCCACACCCGGATCCTGTTCTCTACAGAGTATTCGATCCATCTGTGAAGATGTTGATGCCATTGGGAGGCCAAAACTGGCGATTCTCGCTGTTCCATGGACCTCCCAATGGCTGAACATTATATTTTCTCTCAAGCTCATACATGGGAACGATTGCGTCCGTAATCATGCTGAGCTCCTTAAAGGTCTCCAGCTCCCTGGATATAGCCAGGTGTCCACAGGTCGCCTGTGGCACCTTAACTATACCGATCTTGGTGAGTCTCTAAGCCACCTTCATCGCCTCTGCCTTGACATAGATGTCCAGGGGGAGAAGGTCGAACAGTTTCTTCATGGTGATGGTAGATGTAGTCTTCATCACCCCCGCAATAAGTAGGCACCCCAGCCTTTGTACTTTGGCAAGGCTGCTGCCATTCACTCCAATGACAGCTCTATGCCGCCACACGATCGATCCATATGAGATGATTGGTCTCACTATGGCTTCGAAGAACCAGCAGGCCATACTGGGCTTTAGGCCCCATGTCCTCCCGCACATTCTCTGACCCGTCCAAAGGGCCATTGTCGCCTTCTTGGTCACGTATCTGATGTGATCTTTCCAGACTAGTGTCCTATCTAGAACCACCCCCAGATACTTGACTTGCTCGCTGAGCTGAATTTCTTTGCCCATCACTAACTGTGGCCTCAGTCCTGTTGCCTTAGCCTTGTTAATGGCACAATGACCGTTTTGGCTGGGTTGATATATAACCCCATCTCCCCACACCACAGGCACACCATCCGCAAGGCCGCACCCATCAGGTCCGACAGTACGCTTTGCACCCTGCCCCGAATGAGCACAACCACACCATCAGCGTATCCTTGGGCGTAAAGCCCCGCCGCGTTGAGTCTCCCCAATAGGAAGTCAATCACTAGGTTCCAGAGGAGCGGAGATAGGACCCCTCCCTGAGGGTATCCCCTCACAGTCCTCGCCCTGATCGAGCAGTTTCTTGGCGTAGTTTGGATCTCTCTGCTTTCCAATACGGCGATAATCCACTTTATTGCAATGCTATCGACATTGAATTTGATCAATGCCCTTTCAATGCTATGTATGGATGTATAGTCAAAGGCGCCCTCTATGTTCAGGAAGGCCCCTAAGGCAATCTCCTTATTACACATTGACTCTTCTAGTTTCCTAACTAGTGCATGCAGCGCAGAGTCACATGATCTTCCTTCCACAAACGGTATATGATTTGGATTAAATGTTGTGTGTGAACAATTTCTAAATATTGAATGGTAATGTAGACATTTCATCAGGAACGAAAGAATGACGTGAAGAATATTACAACGTTAAACGGTGAACAATGAGGAGTGGACATGAGCGCTGGTGACAATGGATATTTCGGTGCAATTATCGGTTCAAATTGATGGTTTTAACGTAACCCACAACATCGGTGAGATGCCTATTCAACAAGAAGAGCCTCAGATAAGTTTGCTGGTTCCTGTAGAAATACGTCCATGCAAACAAAACATTTTGTCGCGCCGAGGAACAGTGTGTGGTTTTATTAGTGTACTTATTGTTTGTTTTATACATTTTTATTTTATTGTTTCCCATCTTTTGCGTTTTGAGCTCGACTTAATGAGGACCACTAAATTTCATGATAAGTTTACTGTACTGTAAAGAGAAGTAAACAGTTTTGACACCCAAATCATCACTAGCGCCTTCTGACGCTTCTCCACTTTGACTGTGTGCAACGTGACGGCATTTCCCTGCAATCCCTGCTTCTCTCGATTTGCAAAAGCCTACGAACCTGTTCACGGCTGGTTGGTGGTGAAATGCCGCTTTTGTCGATATCTGACGTCTCGGACCCCGTGAATAATCCCTCCGTCCTCTGTCACGCCTATCACTTTCCGAACAGACCCTTTGAAAAGAGGCTTCGTTGGAAAGGAGCAATTTTCCCGTCACCAAGGACCATCGGCTTTTCGTAGTTTCCCCATTGATCATTGAAGACGGACGTCTTATGTCCACATTTCGTCAGAACAGGATGTCTTACTGCTGCCTATGTCTTCCAGTTGGCGCGTCGTCGATGAACAGCTAATTCGATAATCTTCCCTTATTTGGAGACCTCTCAACTTCCTCTGAACTATTTAAGAGATCAAATCAGCTTAGTTAAGGTTTGTCTAGGCACGAAAGAGATACTACGTCATCTTTGGAATTCAATTGAGCGTTTCACAAATGAATGATCGCGTCAATCCGGCGCCTGGTGAACCTCGAGAAGGCGCTACAAGAAGCATCCGTGAAGAACAATGAGGCGCGTGGGTCTTCAGATATTTGAAGTTCATAATGTAATCGGCGACCCTGGCAGTTCCAGAAATAGTTCGGAAACTCGTCCCACCATTCCGCCTACTTACTTAACCCTGCACTTACCAAATATTTATTTTGTTCCTGCTTGTTTGGGGTTAAATTTAAGAAGAGATTTAAAACGTAAAAAAACTCAAAGCCTCGTTTCCTCCTAACTGCGTGTAAAAAAATAATTGTGATGAAAATGAATGCTTCTTATGATAAACTTGATAATAACATTAAGTAGAATTACTAGGTCTTTTCGTGCGCTCTAAAGTTTCTCAGGTAGAAGCAAATCGTAGTTGTTTGTATATGACACTATAATTTAGAACCCTCCTGCGGCTGTTTAAAATTGGAGGTGCGTTGACTTGGAAGATCAGTGAGTAGATCAGGGGTCCCACTGTTCCCAAAGAGGGCTATTCCATTTGATTATTTTTCGGTCCAGCGGCTCAACGATTTTTTAACGTCCGGCACGGCATTTATCGCTCAACAACTTGCCAGAAGAAGATGAGCAGCATCTCAAAAAAGGGCGTCGAGAGGCCACGGAGAATTACCGTTGTGCTGGAGTTCTTCGCCGGCGTATAACACATCTCAAAGGGATATTAATTTTATTTCATTTCAATAACAAGAAAAAGGTTTTCCTCAGATCTTCACGAGCCCCTAGTCCGAAAAACACGATTTGAGAAATGGTCCGTGTCTGTGAACGCGGTTGAGAAGAAAGAACTGAACCAGATTGGTTGAAATGTGCAAGATTATAGTTAAGAGTTTGCAAGTGAACGTAATATGCCAAAATGAGCGTTATTAGCAAAACACGCTGATCTAATAGAAGTAGAAACAACCTGACTGAGACTCTTCTGAGGCTTAAAGCAATTACCATCTACCGCCCCATCCTTTCGTAACTCTAAAACATCATTTCCTGTTTCGAACCAACACTTTTTTACTTGAAGAAAACACGTGGAGAATGAAATTGGTTTACGCTCGCGTTTTCTCACGTTTTCACGAGTGGCTTTCCTCTTGATTTTCGAGATACAATCTGCATTCCCACAGCGATTCGTTTCTCTTAATTTCACTATTTCCTTTCCTCTCGAATTCAGCTACTGCTTTTTGTCAATCTACAGCTTTGTTGATTAGAACTTTCCCGAATTAATTAATAGTTTCTCATCAGCTTTTACATCGTCCTCACAATCGAAGAATGTTCTTTGTCTCCGTAGTTATCTGTGACGTGTGACGAAGCTTCCATTCGAGATTCTTGACACGCTCAATTGCTAACGCTGAAACCCGCGCTATCCCTTTCGAAGGGTGAGGAAGATGACGGCGGGGAGGTCAGTTGGTCGGTCCTCTTGGGCCATTTCGTAGTTTACTACCCTTTCATCGGATTGTATCGAACCAAAAAATGATGCCAATTCGCAACCTGGATGGTTTTTTCATCCATCCTTTGACGATCGAAATATTTATAAGTTTAGCCGTCAACAGCGTTACAGGTTATTCCCCTTGTCCCTATAAAATCTACTGATATTAGGTATGAGCGTTAGGAATTATTTTGACATTTTATGTCTTTACTTTGCTACATAAACTCGAAAATGTAACGCGGGAGATGTTACGCGGGATATGTAACGGATTTTAATCCGTGGCCTAATAGAGAAGGCATCGGTCTCCCAAACCGGAGGTTGTGGGTTCGATTATTTTTAAATTTTGACACGATTACTATACTTTCCTTTCCCTTTGGGTAGTGGAAAGTGTTTGAATTTGATCTTGTCGATAGACAACGTTTGAAGACTTACGAGGAATGACAAACAAATGAGCGGCGGCGGAGGAGACGGAGATCGCGTTTTATCGAGTTTTAAAGAAAAAGACATAAAATGTCCCTCGTGGTTGCGCACTTGTACGAAAGCTGTACCCACCGTTAGTGTTTCTCATTTTAGAATAGTTCTACGCCGTGGAACTATTTGCTGTCAAAAAGGGTTTTGTAAGGTTGGCAAACGTTAGTTTCTGGAAAGGAGGCCGATCGTGCGTTAATTTTTAGACACTCATGAAGTACTGTTCGTTTTTCATGACAATGTTTTCATTAAGGTTTGTTTATTTCATCGAACATTACTGACTCTCGTGGTTAGTTTGAACAGTGAGCTTGAAGCGAAGGAAATTTTTCCTAACGGAGTATCATGTTCATTCCTGGGTGCACTATCAATCTCTTAGTATTCAATAAAGATCTCCAAAAAATAAACCCTTAGCAAGAGTTTAACAGATTTTTTAAAGAAAAAGACATAAAATGTCCCTCGTGGTTGCGCACTTGTACGAAAGCTGTACCCACCGTTTGTGTTTGTGATTTTAAATTTTGACACGATTACTATACTTTTTTGCTCTTTTTTCGTATAAATCCCTTTTATTCGATACCATCGTTCTCAAAAATATGAAGACGGTAGTCCAATAATCTAACTACACGGTGAAACTTTAATAACGCCTATAAGATATTCGGGAACAACCCCAGAAATTCCAGAATTCAAACCATCACTAGCAATTCTCAGTTTGCATCAAGGAATTACTTCTTTTAGCATGGAGCATACTTTAGCCTTTACCTGACCGCCAGAAACTGTCACATTTCATTAGTTACAATCCCTTCTCGTGACTACCCACTCTTCCACGGTTTCGAATTTTAGCGTCACGTTTAACTGTAAATCGGATTGGGCAGGGGTCTCCAAACTTTCCAGCCTTAGGGCCATACTGATCACTCCAGTATGTTCTGAACCAAAACCATATTATCATTGTTGCCGGTGGTAAAAAGTTAAGCAGTCCACTGATGAAAAAAACAGTCCAAAATCTCTTTTAGTGCCGAAAACATAAAAACAATTCTGAAACAGGCATCAAAATATATTAATTATATGTAAAAGAGAGTGAGAGAGAGAGCCAAGGAAGTGTCAACATCCACAATAAAACTAAAGAGAGGCTGTGTGACTGTTCGTTTATCAATCTATGCGTACAGTAGGGCCACCTGGCCCACTCTTCCAAGATGACAGAAAGCAAAACAAAATGAAAATGACGCTAATTACGTAACATTTTTAGCAACATCACGCTCATAAACACAAACGGTGGGTACAGCTTTCGTACAAGTACGCAACCACGTGGGACATTTTATGTCTTTTTCTTTAAACTAAACCTCGATTTCCTCCGATGCGATTCCTTATGAGTGATTGGAAACGTTGAGGCTGGCGGGCGCGAAAGAAACCTTTACACAAACGGTGGGTACAGCTTTCGTACAAGTACGCAACCACTAGAAACATTTTGTCTTTTTTTTTTATGCAATATTACTACGTTTGATTGTGCTTGTTGATGGTTTCGATATAATGGCTGTGTATATTGCAATTGACACCATCACTTAGTCACTGAGGTTACTAAGATGTGTAATGTTACCAAGCGGTAGATTTTGTAACAGACGTTACCATGCACTTAACCCAACACAAATTTCGTGACGCTTCTCCGTTACATATCCTGCGTAACATCTCTCGCGTTACATTTTCGAGTTAATGTAGCAAAATAAAGACATGAAATAATCGTAACCCTGGTGGGACTCAAACCCACAATCCCCCGGTTTAGGAAACCCGATGCCTTCTCCATTAGGCCACAGGGGGATGTGCTTGCAACTCGGGTTAAACAATTTTGTGACGCTTCTCCGTAACGCATCCGGCGTTACATTTTCGAGTTTATGTAGCAATGTAAAGACATAAAAATGTCAAAAGTACGCGACGTTTAAAAAAGGGAACTGAATTTGAGATTGCAAGGAGAAAACCAGCATCTTCCTATAATTTATACACTAATATCAAATCATTCCGGAAGAAAGTGATACTGTTTCAATCACCACTGCGAAGTAAATGTTTTTCATATTTTAAAACATGGGAAATATTCAGCCACACCACTGAGACTGAGTTTCCTATCAATTTTGCAATCGAAATTTTGAGTTCTTTGAAAATAAATTTTGATATTCGTTTCGCGGACTTTGATGCCATCGCGAATCAAATTTAGATTTTTCACAATCCTCTTGATACTGACATTGAAACTCTAGCCCCGGAACTTCAAATGGAAATGATTGATCTACAGTGCAGTGATAATTATATCCAAACCTCATCTTTGTTGGAATTTTATAAGAGCCACCGAAACAATTTGATAATTTGCGTAAATTTGCTCGTGAGCTGTTTTCTGTGTTTGGTACTACTTGTTCGTGTTAGAAAACCTCCTAAATGAAGTACACAAAAAATGTTTACAGATCTCAATTAACTGATGAGCATCTTAAATCTCGTTTAGTAATTGGTACAAGTAAAATTAGTGCACAACTACAAACTATGGTCAGTGGAAAATCTCAATTACACAAATCTCATTTGTATTTCATATGGCATTATGCTTGTTATAAGTTATTTTTTATTTAAAATGTATAAAATGTTAGTCGAATTCATTTCAATAATTTGTTAGTTATTATGTACTGAAGTTAAATTGTCTGCATACTATACATGTCTTTACTCATTACAATTCTGTGTTTCTTTATTCAACTTACCACAAAAATAATTAGCCTACAACAATGTGATGAGTAGGTAGCCCATGGCCATAGCAATATAGATGTTACATTAATAATTATTCAACATAAAATTAGAATACTTCAGTAAACTAAATTTAATTTGCTATAAATAAATATGTTCTCTAAAAGGAGTTTTCAACTTTGCTGGCTCTCCGCGGGCCGTAGTTTGGAGACCCCTGGGATAGGGTATTTACGATTATTTTGTTCATTTTATTCTCAAAATGATGCCATTATTTGCTTTGAGGTCTTGTATATTTAGTAGTTTTTGCGCATAATTTGTTGCAATGAACCCTGCAACGACTGTCACTGTTCCGTATTGCCAATGTGTACTGGAGGTAGTCGATCATCTGCCAGTGGTTTTCTCATGAGGATTTCAGCCGTTCTGTTGACCCGGAGGTCTGTATTCCCTCTTCATATATGAACGCGAATGATGGAGAACACGGCAGGCTTAAGTCGGAATAAGTGCGAAATGTGCCCCAAAAAGGAGTATAGCTCTCGTAGTGAGCAAAATGCGAATTTTTTTTTTTCTGAAAATACGGCTTCAACTATTTTGATCCAACTTTTTCTGTAGCAAGTCCCAAACAAGTGGACTGTGTTACAACATTCTCATTCAAGAGAAGAATCATCAATTATTATTCGATGAAAAGAGGTGCCATCGCATTTTTCACCCCAAAAAATCGAGCTCAGTTGACACTCGTGTTCTTGAAGAATCATTTTGTTAATCCAATAAATCGTCTACAAAGTCATGATCCCCGACATTCCAGAATATAACCTCATTTCCAAACGAATCATCTTAGCCTCATAAATGACCCCGGCAACAAGCAAGGATTTATAAATAGGGGCAAGCAAATAATTTCTGGAACGCGAAGCACTGTCAGGGATAACATAAGTGTTAAATTAAGGTCAACAAAGAATACACAAACAGAGTAGAAAACATATTTGGTTAATTGCTAGAATGATGAAAATATCTGGGTGCACGTGAGGCTGAGGAAAACTGATGAGCACCATAAATTTTTTCGAAACGAATCTCATAAATACTGTAAACGTTGTTTTGGATTTGAAATGTTCAGCTGCAGATTACCGGAATGAATTCATAACTCTTTCATTGGCTCAACTAGCTGAATAAAAAAAATGATTGAATTCACGTGAAGCCAACCTAATGTTTTCAAATGTTTTATTTACAAATACGAAACAATTTCCGTTGCTTTGTGTTCATGATTCATACATATTTGCGTCTTCCAGTACTAATAATTAATTGTGGTAAATGGTACCGTAAATTTACGGAGCCAATAAAGAGCTTCTTATTAGCACGAGCTATGAACGCGTTGTTCATTCAGAGAGCTTGTCCTTAGTTTAAGCAGGGGGTCTCGGGTAGGAGCGGTCAAACCCGCGACAGAGAGCCTCGGCGGTATCGCAGATGAGACGAACAATTAGTTGAGACTGCGCTTCATGCAACAGACTCACTGATTCATGAGAATGGCTCACAATTGGTGACCCTGGAGTGGCGGTCAAGACAGGAACCCACCGTATTATTCGCCTAGTTGGTTCCCACAGTCTTGGTCTTGGACGCGCGTCTACTTGCGCAGTGCTCTTGTTTCTCGAGAACTCACGAACGGACGAGGAAACCTTTTGACAATTGAAACGATCGTATCGACAACCTTTGAATATTTACATCTACCGGCTTGAAATCTCAGCTCTTCCTTCTCTTCTCTTCTTCCGTTGGAATGTACGGAGGACAATGAAACCAACGCAAAGTTGGTCAACTCCTGGGAAACGTGGCGAAAGGTGGCTGAATCTTTACATCTGGCGTGGAGGTCTTCTCTCTGAGTTAATGGGTCGCGGGGACAAAGAACCAAGGAATTACCGATCCCAAGGTCGGCGAAAGTAGGGCAAAATTTCCACAGTGAATGCTCAACTGAATTTGATGAACCTGATCTAGCAGCCTTTTAGCGACCAATATCCTCACATTTTGGTTCTGTAACCACTCATTGAAAGGAGATATAAACCAATATGTTGTAACGAAACGTACCGGATACTTTCAGCCAATGAGACCCTACAATTTGTTCTTCCTAAATAGTATCCGTAAGTTACGCAGATCGAAGGTGTGCAGGGCGCGCACAGGGTGAGTCACCCAAAATGTGACAAAACGTTCTCTTAATCAACTATTGTCTTCTTATTTACCACCATGAAGATAAAACACAATTTTTGTTCTCCCAATTAATAAGGTTTATTTTTAAACCAGGCCAAAAACATTGGAATTACTAGAAATCGGAACATGCTTCATTTTTGGAAGAGCGGCTTGAAGTCAGGATTAGTGGTTCTGATTCTGTGCTGAACGACCATTCGGGGCTTAAATATTGTCAGTAACTTCCATAGTAGACGACGTCATAAGAAGGTTTTATTAAGTTTTAGGTGCTATAATCGGCTCGTGCACTAATCACTGCGCCCCTCATCCGGATGTCGGTTTCAACAACCAAAAGGATAGTCAAACCTTCGTGACTTGACTCCATAACGGTCCTGCTCTAGAAACCTCAAATCATAACTACCAAGCTCAGCGATGCGCCGCTCTAATTGAAGTTACACACAAGTTGATGAATGCGCCTCCTTCTTCGCGACATTCGATCACCAATAACCAACGCCCGAAGGCGTTCAATTCATAAAATACGAGTACGAGTCGAAGGTGTACCAGGAAGTAGTAAATTCAAATCAGAAGCGCACCAGTCGCCGATAATAGACTTAGTCGACAATATGATTACTCTTTCAAATCCCCCGAGACACTATTTCTTTGCGCTCAAAAACGAATTACGTCTGCCAACCTGAAGCAGTGAGAAGTAAAATTTACCTGGTGAGCGGCTCTCGCCTTCAAGGAGTACGGCATAAATGACTAAGAACACCTTGAGTCACAATAGCAATTATTTCCAAAGCGCGTTACTGACTGTTTTACATTTATATCACATGTTTACTCATTTATCCCAAGTTGGGTAGTCATTTCGGTGCACTTAAAGCTGGTTGGCAGACTCGCCTATGTCTTCATGAAGTCCCTCACACTTATGAACAATGCATTCTTCAAACTATTCGGGAGAACGCGCCACAGACGTTTGCCATTCAGTTCGACAATGAACCATACACGACCTGTCGGTTATGTGGTGTGTTATGTTCATCGCTCCGTTCAATAGATAGAGATATATTTACGGAGAGCAATATCTAAATATTTTTAGCGGAAGTCGATCCGTGATTTTACCGTGAAGCAATGTTTGCACGAAGTTTGCATTTGCGTCTGCGTCCACATCTTCGCCAATTTTCTTGGAACGCTATCGGTGAGAAGGCATCGTAAACTCATTTTTTCTATGATCAAAATGCTCATGCTTTTTTGCACTAGCCCAGACACGGCAAACTGTTCTAAACGATTGTCTAAGGCCTCAAACGCTGTCTAGGATTCCTGATAAGGTGTATCCATCTGCACTGGCGAACCAAGTTAGAGTCTTACTTCTTGTAGTGAAACACCTGGTGCAGGATGTATCTCAAGCGGGGTTAGAAAGAACACAGCCCCCCACCCACCCACGTACCATCGCAACAGATAGGCTTTGCTGTAGTACAAAGAACACCGTCCCAGTATAGTTTAGAAACTACTGACTGTGTTGGCTACGCACACTTTCGTTTATACGCATTGTAATTTATATTCTGGCTTAAGAAACTCAAAAATAGCAAAAGTCTCATAAACCTTGATTTCATCAAATGTTGTAATACCTGTAAAAGCCTGTTTGGCACGGGCTGAAGTAGTTGGAATCTTGAGCTTGGGCCTTTCTCAGGTGCATTCACTTTCACTATTTCTCACCTTGAGCCTTGAGCCTTTTTTCATGTTAGCCGTGGGAAAGTCCAAACTGCCCATTCAGTTGGCTTCTCCTCCAGACAATGGCTTAAGTTCGGTTTAACTTCCGAAGCGACAACGGATTTCCTCTTTTTGGACTTTCCAAAATACCCTTCCTCTTACCTCTTCTCTGACACACGCAGCTCTGCCAAAACGCATTCAGTTCTCACTATAGACACGCTTTTATCCACTCTCGCATCACTCACTGCGCTACTGACTCTCTCCACCAGTTCACATATTCAGAGCCCCCTTGTATCCCGCTTATATACTGAAACTCATCGCTTCTGTTGAAGCTTAACCCTTAAGCTGTCCTTCCTCACACCTGGTGGGTCCTGTTCACCACATCATTTATTTCTGAACTCAAGCTCCCAACTCTCTCTCTCTCTCTCCTCTCTCTCTCTCTCTCTCTCTCTCTCTCTCTCTCTCTCTCTCTCTCCCTCCCTCCCTCCCTCTCTCTCTCTCTCTCTCTCTCTCTCTCTCTCTCTCTCTCTCTCTCTCTCTCTCTCTCTCTCTCTCTCTCTCTCTCTCTCTCTCTCTCATGCGGCCAACGCTTCTCTTATTCGTTTGGTGGATGACGATAAATCTGGAAATATATATAAGCCACAGAACCTGAATTTGATGTTCTTTTTTTTGCAGGTGAGAAGATAGTTAACGTTTTTACGCATCTCAATTGAACGTAAGTACCCCCAATAAATTCTAAAACGACTACCAAAGAACATTGACTGGCGATCACTTAGTCTGACAACAATTTTCAAAACGCCAACGTTTATCTGGAAATGAAGCCGATCTCAGGCGATTGTAAAATATGCCTTGCAAAAATAGTGAGTCATCATCGTGCACATCCCTCAGTTGGCGATTTAAATGGGCGTTAATTTTCAGCGGAAATAATTAATGTAAATAAGGCCAATTAAAATGTTCCCAAGGGAGATCTGATTAGCACATGATCCCGTGGAATTAGCTGTAATTAGATCTCTGAGCCGTTTCCAGAAGTTTCAATTGCAAAAATCTGACAGTTAGCAGCCTAATGGCAATTTATAAATCAGGCTCAAGAGTAAATAAAGAGCAGGTTGGCTCGTTATCAGCCCTTCGCCATCTCGACGGTTTCGCAAGCTGAAAAGGATATCCTGGACAGATGAAGGGAATAAACGATCCCCAGAGATGGGCTACAAATTAAAATCGTGCTGCCCTCCCCTGCTGGCAAACCCACGTACGCACAAAACGAGTGCGCTTGAAGTGGAACGTGACTGCGTTTCGTAGGCGCTCGACCGTTTCGTTGCAACTCGATGGCCCGAAGCCGAGAGATTCCCAGTTATTTTGCATAGTTTTCCATTCGGCTCATCGGGAAGACGGACTGTCCAGAACAATGGTCCAGCGGCCGCTTGAGGGCCGATCAGTGATCACGACGCGTTGGTAAAACGCGGCATGTGAAAGGTGACACAAATCGTTTGTCCTCATTCCCAGACAGGCGTCAGATGTCAGACTTGTCGAAGGGTGAAACTCCTCCATTTCTCATCCCAAATTATTTCACTGGTGTACCGTGGCTAACTGTACACCCTGATGTAGGGAACGTTCGTCCTTGGCTTTTCTGCTGACCAGGCACCTTAAAATATCCGATCTACTCGTAACTTCGCTGTCATCACCTTGAATGGTGGCAATGTCTCAAAATTTCGTCGGTCGTCCACGGGTGCGTTCGCTTCCCTCCTATTCTCAATTGGTGATGTAAATCTCTCTGAACTGTAATTATGAATAAAGCTCCTTACTTCGTGCACTGGAACTACTTTCGCACTGGAGAACATGCTTTTGGTTTATTATTCATTCTGAATAATAACCCTATGTTTTCGGTCGCGAAAATTTTTTTACAACCCCCCCCCCCCCCCTCAAAAATTTGATACTTCACGTTTCAAGACTTCCAAGAACAAGAGATTCCAAATTTGCCGTCCCCCGTCACCGGCCAGGCCGTTTTGTGCCTTTAACGTAGTCTAAAAAATTCGTTCTTTCGCACAAAAATCACATTTGGTATCTAGTTGTGTCCGCCATCTCGGCAATCCGATCGGACGAAGCCCATGGTTGTTATGGACAAAAATTGGTTAAAAAATTAACAAAACGCAGAATAATCCCAAATTTTTACATCCTGGATCGAATGGAATGAGTATCAGACGTGTACAACTGCGTAAAGGGAAATTAAAGTAATTATTAGAGTCAACTAATTGAAAGAACTCGGGGGAACTACAGCGGATGTCAATGTTTCGTCGTTAGTACTCCCTCCCGTTTCATCAAAACCAACGCCGCAACGTCGTGTCAATTGCCGAGGGTTCACTGGAAGTCTGCTTCCCAATTTCCCCGACTCTTTTTACCCGACGGGGCGGAGGAAGGTAGGGCCACTTCCTCCACACACCCCTACATCGGATCATAAATGCCTACAGACGTTTACGAGCGCCTTGCGCCAGGGGAATATTTAGTTTCCGTAGTTCCATTGTAGTCAGGTCATGTTTCGTATGGTTTACTAGTATTTTTGGATGCTGAATCGAATGGAATGGGTCTCGGAGCAGTAATACTAGGTCAAGCTGTTCATGAGAATAATAAACCGTCGTGCAATAATTTGCAGTATTTTTTAATTGGTGCCACCGGAAGTGCCGCCAGTCACTTAGCAACTACTATGAAATTGTAATTACATGTAACTGCCATAATGACGGGGAGGGCTGTTTCCCAACAACCAGGGTTCAGGAGAGGCCATCCCTCGACTGGTGCTCTAATAAGGATGGCGAAGAGAGCGTGGTCGGGAGTTTACCTCTCTAATACTGGTTCTTCTAGTTCAACACCGTAAGACGTGGCTGATTTCCTGGAGGCGCTTGGATAACATATTGGTTCCCTGACTAACTCAAGCGGGTGTTGCATAGTTATGGTTCGTATGACCGGGTGCTCTGAGTGAGTATGTCGGAGGGAGCGTTAAGGATTAACGATGTTGCCACGGTCATCACTGGAAGGACCGTTGAGACCGCCCAGACAATGTTAGGACTGGGCGATTCGGAGGTTCACTGTAATGATGATACATACTCCGTAGCATGGACTACTAGATCAATGTCTGCAAATTCCTGGAGCTAGCGCTCTGATAAAAGAAGCGTGAAGAAGTCCCATCAAGATGCCCTGAGAGCGCTGATGAGACCAAAACTCCAGAAGAATTTTCCGACGAATCCTTAACGCTCTCAAAACCTTCTAAGAGAGTGATGTTGAGAAAAGGAGGAGAGACCGTGCAAAAATGCCAGTAGGTGTCCTGGGTCACTTTGACGTCGGTCTGTGGATACTCTAAGCTGGACATATCACATAAACCCACTAAAAAACGACGAAATTGTAGCAGGGGATCATCGATCGGCTTTTTGACGACCAAGCACCTTGAATTCTGAAATGCTCCGAATAGTATGGGAATATTCAGTTCTAGCAAGCTCCGTTGCATCTAATGGTAGCAGTACCTTAAACTCTGACAGGAATATTACGATCCATGAATCGAGATGTATCTGTCAATCGAGGAAGTGCGGATTTTGCTACCATCCGCAGGGTACTGGCTCAGCATCCAGCCCACCCAGACGTGCGCAGGTATGACAGGTTTTTGTCATTTAGCCAGTTCTCGATCGAAACCATTACCGTGAAAACAGGTTACCTTCGTGACAGGATTCGCCTTTATGTGTGATTGTTCCATCCTTGTCAATGGGTTTTTATGTAGGTTGTGATTATTATGTGTGCCGGTTGATCCAGGATTTCTGTCGCCTCCCGCTAGAGGACTCCCGTTATTTATAGCTTAGCCAAACACTGGTGAAAGACAGGCTCACCCTACCACTGAGGTGACTGATTGAATGAGTGTCTTACCCCTAAGTGGAGGTTACATGGTTAAAAGCATGACTTGCGTCAATCACAATTCTTTGCCCACGAAAATGTTGCGTTTGGTTTATTATTAATTCCGAATAAAACGTCGATGCCCCCGGTTAGGAATTCTTACGGCGGGCCTGGTTCTGCGTTTGTACTGTATTCACTCCTGACGTCATTGACGTGATTGGCTGTAAAATATCGGATGCCCGTTCGGTTGCAAGAGCGATTTTCAATGTTTTTGTCCGATCTATGTCATCCTCCTCAAACAACCTATCTAACATGGCGTTTGAAAAGGCCACTGACGAACACGTCACGGAGCATGGTATCTAACATGTTTGTCATACTGACAATTGACTGACAATCTTCTCAACTCTGATACATATTGTGCAACTGACTCACCCTCTTTTTGTTTGCGATTGATGATGATTGAGTCTGATACATATTGATGCCGACTAGGTCAATTCAGCATATGTCATCTCCTCGAACGTCTTTGGAAAAATCAGCCTTTTCAATAAGGAATGATGCTTGGCAGACAACCTTGAAAGAACTGTACTACTTTTGTCTGTCTCTTGCACTTTGTGAGCTTTGAAAATGATTTCAATCGATCCAAATAATCATCAAACGACTCTGACAAAGTGGCTTCCCGATATACTTTGTCCACCAGAAGTACTCGCTACGGTACTTACCGACGTTTTTTGGGCACATAGTTGAGCAAGTAATCTCCCGATCGTATCGTTTTGAGCAGTGACTGCCGCCGTTAACGCCTGCATACCAGCTTGTTCTTGGGCTTACATATTGTCACTGGATTAATCGAATACTTCGTAAACAAAACTGCTTTTCCACTTCAAACGACTGGAACCGGCACTTGATTCGTAGCTAGCCTAGCACTAAACTCAACTTCAATTATTGGATCGATTGAATCACAGATAATTTTACCGACTGCGCCAGTTTTATGTATATTTTAAGAGTTGAATTAAAGGAGATAATGTATGTAGCACGAGAAATATACTTATACTATTTTTTTTTATAACACGTTTTTCATAACCTGCCTGCCCCTAACCTACCTTGCCAGAAGGGCCAACATAACATACACCTTCCCCCCTCAAAATTGGACAATTTACTTCATGCGGTATCTATTACCTGCGTACTTAGCACTCCAACCGGACGACCAAGAAAGAAACGTTTTTGGCTATTTTATTCAAGTCGTGTTTGGCATCGTTTTCTTGGTATTTTTTGAAGCTGGTCGACCAGAACGGGTCTCAGAGGTGTATAACTGCGTCTTGATAGAAAACAGTGGAAGTACAGCAAGTATAGTGAGGCAACTCGCAGGGCATGTTTCGTTATCTATTGTTGATAAAACCATATTAGGTTCGTGATATTTTTTGACGTTCGGATTGAATACAGTAGATCACAATCATGCTGTGCAAGAGAATAATATACCGTTGTGTAATAATTTACAGCGTTTTTGTAACAGCTTTGCTCTGGGCCTTTCCTTCTTCTCGTGGCTCGATTACGAGGAATTCACTTCATCCGTCAATCGGGTAAGAGCCTTTTAAAACTCTCGGTTTTCCAGGGGCAATGAGCGGTAATGACTTCAAATTAGTGTACGTGCCCAAAGAGCTCGGTTCTGAATCAAGGCCATTCATTTTGATTCAACTAATCTATCTCTTTTCCGCTCTTCGTCCTTGACGAAGACGCGATTCAAATTTCACGCGCGTTATCCTTCATTACTTCTCATCATCGGAGATTGTGTGTGGATCACAGAATAGAAAATTAATTAGAAAAACCTCCTATTACCCTTTGAGATACCAAGAAACTTATGTAGCTCATGAAGTGCGACCACTCAGCGATTATTAGGCTGCTGGTCTTTTGCCATCCCAAGGATGAGATTAAGGAAAGATTGATTTATATATTGATCTCAAGGTCAAGATTAAGCCCAACTTACAGATCGATCTTTGAACAAGAGCCAGAGACCTGACATCTTCACTTATGGTTTCAGAAGCTCCAAATCTCGCACTTTGTGCAATCGTTAGTAAAATAAGATGAAATGAGTGAAACCAACTGGAACTCGTCACGGTCTAGTGCCACTCTAGTAGGCGGTTATTATTTAAATCGCAAACGATGGTGAAGTTTCAACGTACAGCACGCCGCACAATGGATCGATTGATGCTGCTTTACGAAGACCTTCAAAGATTCGATCCCTGAACGAACAAGAAGTGATTTTGTGTAAACATTGGATCCAGCCGGGGACCAAAAAAACTGAAGATAGAAGTTGTATCGTCGCGCCTGTAACCCACATCAAGCTTGAAAGTTAGGCTTTCGTTATCATCATACAATTCGGCAGATCACATTTTCCAAGTTGTCTTGACCTATATCTCCGTTCAGCAGCTGGTCGCCGAAAAAATTGTGGATTTACGTCGCAGACATCACGTCACGTTGATCAAACTGCGCACACAGCAGTACCATAATATGATTGTTAGTGGAAAAACTACTACGAGTAGCAAAATTTAGAAGAAAATAGATTTTAGTTGTTTCCTTACACGTCCCATTCAAACAATCCTAGCATTTTCAGAAAAATCAAGGTGGTCTTCCAATGAACTATCCAAAGTCTAAACGCTGATGGTTTAATAAAGTTCGAAAATAATTGCGAGCAACCCCTGAAATCTTGAAATAGAAACCACTGCCGTTTCACTAACTAACATTTTTTATAGTTTTTACCCGATGAGTTTGAAAAAGCTCAGATGATCACCAGCTGATATTCACCCAGTCAGTGGCCTTTAATGTGCTTCCTCTGCGCAACTCTGTCCCCCTCCATCAGTAAGGATGGTTATACATATCCTCCTCTTACCTTGATTATGGAACATATAATAAACTCTCTAGACCTAGGTTCTCCCTTTACTCGTGGCTTATAAAGACTAATAGCTGGATTTCCTCTGGGCGGGAATACGTCCTGTTTTAATCCCTCAATTCGCCAACCTCTTTACGTGCGAGGCTACTTAAGGTTTTATTGAATGCAGTAAGTGTCTCTGACATGCGCACCTCTTACTTTCTCCAGCTCTCTACGAAGTAGAAAGGAAAGTTATGCGATCGGCTGTCATTTCCGTTGAAGAGGCTGTCACAGGAACACTTACGGAGTACTATATTTAGGTATTGGCCTGTTGAAAACACCCTGTGAGTTGGATGAAAAGCATCAGCCATTTTACTAAAAAATAAAGGACTTCTTTTCGCATCTTCCGTTCACGGAATGTTTGCTGAGATATTGTTAAAAAAAGTTATCTTCTAATCTTCGCTAGTAACCACGATGCCCGAATGTACGAGTATGTCTCAGGACTTGGTTGCCTATACAGTTGCCTTTGGGGATGTCTGGGGGAGTTCCGACCCGGTGGCTTCCACCTCCTTCCGACCCTGCAGTTTAAAAACGAAGTTAGGGATGAGATAACTAACTACTCACCAGCCACTCCACGACCACCACGATGTCTGCAGAGCAAGCGCATTTTTCAGAAATGTCAGGCCTTGCCTTGGGTGGGAGTTGGATTCCTCCGTTCTACCTACCGTGCCCTTCGGAGGCAGCCACCTGTCATAGCCCTAACCCATAATGCACCGGCGCAAGGCCGCTGGCTGTACATTCCTGTGGTACCATGTTTGGTGCAAACAACCCATAAGGCCAGAATGGCCGCAGGCCGCCCCATCCTTCGATGGCACTTACAGCTATTCCTCATCCCATCACGGGACAGTTTGGACCCCTGTACCTGCGTCACATGCTCCTCAAGTTCCCACCTACTACTCAGGGGCTCATCTGTCGCGCTTCTGGATTTCCGTCCCCTTTGGTTGCCTATACAGTTATGTGGTGGGTAAGAGAGCTATTTATCCCGCAGTAAGGACTCTTAATGAAAGGCAAAGGCATATCGTCTTCTACTCGTCAACGCCAAACCACCTTTAGAGGTCCTAACTACGAGTCCAATGTACTTCACCAAAAAACCGTTTCAGGAAACTTTCAAAATGACAATTGGACAAGCTTGAGCTTCTACCCAACAGTTTTGGAACCACTCTCCGACAAATGAAGTAACAACTCGAGCTACTGCCAGAAGTTTCAGGATAACAGTAGAGTGCACTAGTTTTTCTCGCGCTTAGTTGCCGGAGCCGATGGTTTAACGTCACCGAGGGGTTGAGTCGTGATGGACTGGGTACTTAACTCGCCATTTAAGAAACCAGCGTCGTTAACGAACTCCGCTTCAACTTGACTGGGAGTACAGGTGGTGTAAATACCTTCTTTAGCCTACAACAGTTTGTAACGACTTTCGAGTGCACACTTCGCTTCTCATTATCTGGCTTCCAGTCTTTATAGGCGGTACCGTTATGGTTTCAAAAACGACGAAATTTAGAAGTCATGATCACGGAAGTGTCCACAAAAATGACTCAAAAATGAATGGTGCATGTCGAAAAAATATCAGGTGAAATATAGTAATGTGCGAAGTAGATAGTGAAACTCGAAGGTGGATGTACGGAGAAAAAGTGTCAGAAGCGCATCAGTTTTGAGAAACAGATGAAATTGGGAACAGACCGTCGTGAGGGTTACTGGTTGCAGGATTAGTTACATAAATTCAACTTAGCGTAGTGTTTCCACTGAAGGATTTCTGAATTGCGTGTTTTCTACCCTGCTGATCCGAATTCAAGCAAAGCAGCTCCTCAACTGCTGTATGAAAAAGAATTGCCATGCGACTCATTTGATGAAGATGACAAAACAAAAGTTGTGTTGGGTCTAATAAAAAGACGTTTTCATCAAAATGTCCACATGATTTGCAGTAACTATTATCTGAAGTGCTACAAGATCCGATTTTTGGGCAGTGAAGACTTAACTCTCACCCACTGTAAACGGAGACAACACGAAGACGCGTGTTACATAGTACTTTCCCATAACGAAGGAAGCCTCTTTTTATCTGAACCCTCGCAAAGAAGATTCTACTATTTTTTTACGAAGCTCCGATTGATTTTTACATTTTCGAAATTAATTGGCTTCTACTATTTATGCACTTCTTGCTGCATTACGATTAAGAACCTACAAATAGGTAATCCGTCTTCCTTCGATTTATTGCAAGTTATCGATTCTAAATCACGTGAAAGTACATTTGATCATGAGGGTGCTTTTGTGAATCTTCTAAGATTTTTAAAGAGATATGAATATAGAAGATGAAAATGTTCACAGTCCTGATTCATTTTACTGACCCATTAACAAAGGAGTTAGTACATCAAAAAGAGGTTAATTGATAGGTCGAGACAACGTACGTGGTAAAATAACCATTCAATAGGGCTTTCTTCGCCCAATCCATTTTTCAATGAAGTCCTCCTAGGTCCACCGGTGGTGTGAGGTCATAGGGATTTGGCTGCATCGTTGCGTTCAACTCCATCGGCCCTTGTTACCAATGACTCGCGCAAAGGCGTTGAAACATGGCGCAAACCAATTCTGGCGAACTGACTTGCACAGAGTGGTTTCCTCGATTGGTTCCACTGCTGAAACATACTTGTGTGTATAACTTGGAGGGCACAGTTTACCTAAGGATTTGGGTGGGTGTGAATTCTGGGTCGATGTTTCCAGTACTTTCCTAGAAAGGGTAATGCACCCCCACCCCAACCATCAAAATAGATCGAACATTCTAAATTAACACACCATTTTGTAGTTCCTTAACAGATAATTTGTTTATAACTTCGTATTTTTACTTGATACGGGTTTATATAAATTCTGGCTTAGTTTGCAAACATTTTTGGGATGAATTCGATGAGCATTATCCATTGAAATATTGATACAACGCTCTTGTTACTTAGGACATCGACTCGATTGGTTTGTTGACGTTTGACTAGTGACGATTTGGAGGGGAGTTCAAGTCATGTGAGAAAATATAACAATTTGATGAATGATTTCGTTGGGTCTTCTCCTGTGGAACCGAGATGTAGAAACTAAAAGACGTTGGTTCTACTTTTAGACTTATGGCCTCAGCAACGAAAATTATATCAACTTCCGATTCTGTTCGTGTTTTGAAGAGCCAGTCAATTTTGCGCGAGTTTCCGGTGTCGCGTTGCAAGCTAACGTCCTGACTCAGCAGTGCCCTTGACATCCTGAACACGGTGTGACTCTATCGGGGAATCCGATTCCATCGTCTGCTGACTGGCACTCAAAAAATGCTACGAAGGTCGCGGCTCCGGAGTATCAGGCGTTTCTGTAAATTCGACTTGACGTCACAACCTGCAGGAAGCGAACGCACAACATTCTTCAGCGAACAAGGAATTCACCATTTATTTACTTCTTGACGAGAGCTTGACGCCCAAGTTTGGAACGCCTTTGCGATGACTGGGGCATTTTAACGCCTTTTATTCCTTCAGCCGTTCTTCCCACGTCGAGGCCGATTCGCCGGGGAGCACCAGGCGACAAATTTAAATGAGGTCTTCTTCGGTGGCTCAGAGGTGTTAACTAGTATTTAACTGCCCCACCAAAGAGTTTCATCTCAACGATGCGCCCACCATCTGATTATGTAAATACCCGATGGCAACGAGGCCACAACCAGGACTTATTTTCATTCAGGGTGATTCACTGGAGGCCGAGCATTTTGCTACATCGAATAACATAGTTCTGTACTGTTGTAGATAATGAGGTGCGTATACATATCGTTTGAATCACTCGCGAAGGCTTACGCCATGTTTATTTTATCAGATGTAAAACACTCCGAACATACTCTCCAAGTATCATTAAGGAAAACATCAAAATGAAAAAAACGTAATTAACAAAAAACTTACGAAAGGACTTTCACTGTACCAATTCAGCTCGTTGTTCTTATACAACGCAAATGTCGCGAGGAACACCATAGAATGAATGAATTCTCCCTCGTGAAAAGAGGTCGGGGTGACAAGGCGACTAAGTGATTGATGAGTTGCTCCAAGACCTCAGGCCGGTGGGACAGTCCGGAAAACTTCGTAACGAACATCTGCTGCTCGTGAAGGTGTTACATGTTGCATTCGGTGAAATGCTACATTCAACGTTCGGCAGAATATAACACCGTGATAACATCACTAACGCTCCTGATTGGTTTAGACCTGTAGGCGTGAAGCCGTCGTATTGTTTGGGTTTACACAGGAAGCAAATGCGCCTATATGTTTGAACTGATAAATAATAACTTCGGGCAGAAGACAATTACTAATCGTACATTATTGTGGCTTAGAGATCCTGAATATGTTAGACTGGGGCTTTTCAACTCTAATTTTCACCAGTTCAAATCATGTTCTGGACGTCATAAGAAACTGGATCGAAATAGTTCGAAGCAGGCCAAATTGACGGGGGTTGCGGAAAGTGCTTTTTGAGTAATGCATAAAAAATCAATCTACTTCATTCTTCATAAAAAAATAATGGTACTTTGGTGGATCCCCTGGTTCTCATGCGCTGTACTCACGTAATGTTGTGATAAGAAACTACAGTGTAAGGAAGCACATACCTCCGAGTTCCGTATCAAGTCGGCTCTACGTTTGAATAATTACTCTCCCATTAATCTCACAGCGAGTGCTCAGTTGACTTTCGAAGGCCGCCAGCTCACCGTCAAACCTTGTAAAAACCAGCAGTCGTTTCCAGTCAATACCCCGTAATTATCAATTAATATGGTGACAATTATTGACATCGTAATGTTCAAGTAATTAAAGACTACGGGGCCGTCGTGGAACTAGATCCAGTTGTTATGGCGAATTTTCGTATTAACGGAACATATTCGAAAGGAACATATTCATTTGACAGTCCACGCACAATTTGTTTCCCGTTTCATTTGCGTTTTTGATTGATACACGGAGAGATCCGTCATTTTTTCAGGGATTTGATTACGCGGGAAGAGCCCTTGAAGATGAACGCATCTCCCGCCTCTCAAGGTAAATATCGAGCATAATGGTATTGAATTTTGTCGAAGATCAGCAATGATCACATGACAGTCCGCATGCTTCTTCTGACACAGTCGTCGCGACAGGTTTTCTGAGGAATGAGTTTTTCCGTCGTCATCGCTGCGAATGATTTCTTGGGCAAACCGCCAGACTCCGTTTTGCTCCGTTTAGCACTCTCGTCTTGGCTCTTTAATCACGTTATCTGTGAGTGGGACTGGTGACTGGTGAGCGAAATCGGACATGAGGTTAACGGTCAGTGGAGTTATCGCACAGCAAACTAACTACTGGTTCTGATGGCGATGGCCCTTCCAGTACGATCCTAAAAGACGGCTTTCTTCAAATCCTGTATCTTTTTTGCTAATTGACTCGTTACTGAGGGCTGGCCTGAAATAACTATTCCACTCAATGGAGAACTCCCCCCATCCAGGCTCTGAATACATCCTAGCAAATCCAGTTAGGTATAGTACGAGAAGAAGTGTAAAGAATCTCTAAGGTAGAAAAAATAAATATGTACACGGAAGTTATTAGTGATAAAGCTCCATTCACGTCCTCGAGATACGTTCCCAGATGTTGGAGCAACAACGTTTCATGGTCTTTTGACGAGGATTTCCACCCGACGTGCCGTGTTCATGACCAATCCTTGTTCTCTTCCCACATTGAACAGTCACCTCTGTAGATCACTTGTTGAGTATACATCTAATTGCAACCGATAAAAAAAAGAGTGAGTTACAACATCAAAATATTCGGTCTCAGTCTCCAGTATTCATAACTGAAACCACGAAATTATTCCAGCAAATTTATGGACTTAATAACATTTAACTGTAGATTATGATTTAATTTTTTGTATTCCCGGGATAAATACATCTTTTTCGACAGTCCGTAGTTTTTCTAGCGCTATGTGCACATCACATGGACGCGACGTAAATACATACGTTTTCTTTTTATTCCGTAGAGCCAAGGAAAGTAAAAATGACAGATTATCAATACGTGAGATATCACTGTGTGCTAAAATTACATGCGGGGATACTTAAGGTTTTATTGAATGCATTAGGTCTCACCGACATGAGCACCTTTTACTTTCTCCAGCTCTCTACGAAGTAGAATGGAAAGTTTTCGATCGGCTGACAATAATTATGCATTTACTGAGGACATTTTGAAGACACGAATAAAACACTATTTATTGGTTGTCCTTTCCGTTGAACGGGCTCACAGGAACACTTATGGAGTACTATATTTACGTATTTAATTTATTTTAGGTATTGGCCAGTTGAAAACACTGTGAGTTTGATAAAAATCATTAGCCATTTTACTAAAACCTTCTTTTCGCTTCTTCCGTTGACGGAATTTTTTCGCTGAGATATTGTTTAAAAAAGTTAAGCACTGATTAGTAGGAAATAATTTCATCACAGTCGTTACAGAAAATATTCATTTTTGGAACATTTTTCTTCCCCACTACTTCGAGGGAACCAGTTCAATCGCCCTAGCCTGGCGTCCGCTTATCCAAAAGCAGGAACGAGATTAAACTGAAACGTAGTGAACACTTGCTGGAGATTGGCGGAAGAAACTCGATTGATATGTTTTGCGCATTATGAAAGCTCCCGAGAAAACATAAGGCAGTACGTGCGCTAAAAAAAATCTCGACCAATGTATACGCCGTTTCTTTTAAAACAATTCTAAGATATTTTGAAAGTCTCTGAATTGTAACGTACTTGGAGAATTGTCTCACAATTCCCGCGTACAGAACACTCGTGAAAGTCGTGTCTGGACCCAAAAGAAAATAACAAATCAAATACGCTCAATAATACTCACTTGATCAAATAAATAAAATAATGATTCTCAAGAAAGTAATGGGAAATGAAATTATAAAGCAATTAAGACCCACTTGAATTTAATCGGCAAAACTCGAAAAGAATGAAATGAAACGAACTCCTTTTAGAATGAAATAAATAACCTATGCTCGGATTGTATTAAATTACAATGAGGAAAATGAAACAAAGCTCTGATCGCTTACCTAACGTCACACAATCTAAAAAGTGGAATTTAAACGCTGGCTTATAACAGGACTTATAATTCACCAACGAAGCAGCAGCCGTTCTGATAATGAAATGCCGCTCCGACGCTAATATAAACAGCGGCGGGCTGCGCAGGTATTAGAGATAGCACACACTGAAATAGCTTCCCAAACGAAACTAATCTTCGTAGTCGCTCACAAAAATTGGGCTACCCAATAAATTCGAACGTCAAACGCTTACAGTTCCACTGATTTCAAATTAACTGATTGAACTAGATAAGTTCGGATGTATCAGTTGCTAATCAGTGATAATAATTTTTGGTGCGCACGAGGCTGAAGAAAGTTGTGTGATGCGGTTACCCATCGGCATCTTTTCTACGTGATGCGAAATAAGGGGAGCGACCTTTCATTTCATTCTACAAATACAAAAAGCTGGAATCGTTCAGAAATGCGTCTCGTTTTTCTTTTATTAACCTTACAGAAGAAGCGGGCTTTGGGATGTCGACATCTTCTTGCGAGCCCAAGAATTTTTATGGGCTCCGCGCCTGGAAGCAGGTTTTTGAGAAAAAGTTGTGTTGGGCAGTTGAACTCGAGAAGAGAATGGCCGTTTGAAACTGCCGCAGTGTGGCGGAGTCACATCTTTTCTGTTGGTACTGTGTTCAGATAATTGTTGATTGTTGTTGCGTACGAAGGCCGATCGCAAAGCGTAGGCAAAGAACGTGGTTATCGGTCTCGTTAAGGATAATGTGAGAACATTCCGATCAGGGCTTCGTGTGTGTGGTCCGTAACCAAGAGAACAGTTGTACCATTACGGATCACTTCTGTATGGCAAGCTGTGGTTCTGTGGATATATACGTGTATGACACTTTAATGAGTTCACTGTATTGATCCGTTAGCAGCATTAATGATGAAGCTCCGCCAAAGAGGGGTCAGAGACGATTCTGGAATAAGATGATGATGGAGGATTGAAGAAGATCGAGACAATCCGATGTAGATCATTGTTGCAGAAATTGTGGAAAACCATTAAAAAAGAGATAACAACTTGAAGAAATTATATTTTCCCCACAGAATCTACTGGTTTCGGTGCTTAAGCCATTATCAGTCTCTAACAAACTGAACATATAACACTGTGCGATCTCATACACTGAACTGGAAGGCGAGTCCATTTGGCTATGTGAAAAGATGCGAAGCTAGCCGGTAGGGGCCAATCAGAAGAAGAAACAAGAATCTGACCAATTAAAGTCGGTTGGGAAACTGGAGAGTCGTTGCTATAGAAATTAATCCACAGGTGTGGAAATATCTGGAATTGGTTCATCTAAGCAGTACCAACTTTTGAGAATTTCGACAATTTAAACTAAAAGGAGGTTCAAAACGAATACTACATCTTGGAAAATGGTGAGCTCGACAATAAAAAAACGGTGAGCGCCAGTCCATGGTTGGAAGGACAGTCTGAAATTTAATTCGGCTACTCAGATATGCCACTACGAGCTCCCATTTCCATGTAATCTTCTGGATATGCGAAGACATCCTCTTCGGCAGGATATTCCAACAGGCGCCCTTCCACTGGCACTTATCTCTCCGAGCCTATTTGAATGAGACGCTTCCACGACGATGGATCGGCCGACCAGCAGCTCAGGACATAGCTCTTCATCACTGGCCTCCAAGAAGCCCTCATAAGACCCTCTACGATTTCTCTTTATGGGGGTACGTAAAAGTACAGTTTTCCAAACGCCTCTTCCAACGAACATCGGACATCGGAAGGAAATAATAAAGGCAGCAATTCAAACAAGAGATGCTACAGAAAGCGTGAACCGAATTTGAATTACAAGCCGACATTTCGTCTGGTGGTCGGGGGGGGACTATATAAATATATTTTCAATTTGAGAAAAACCTTATTATGCACTCTTTACGTTAATTAGTTACGAAATCTTCTATAATTTTTTGAGGACGTGCTATTCTTTTTGAATCACCGTGTACATGTGATTTAGACCGTTTATTGCAAAAATGAAGAAGACAAAGAAATTCGAAGTTGCCTTTTTTTGCATTGAAAGTCTAAAAAAGTATTTGGTACGACGTCTCACTCGAATTTGCACATTCAGCGTTTTTGTCACTCCAGCTATTTAACCCACTTTATACCAACTTGGGTGCACAAGCAAAAGAGAAACATATGCGCACGAATTGAGCGAGGACTGTATTGATACACTTGCTTAACACGATAGAGTTTTGATGGCAAAGTCTCTTGGTGGGTCGATAGTTCTGTGAAGAGAACAAGGCGGAAGAAGGGATACATATAGAGCACAAACCACAACTATGAGGAAAAAATAAGGTTGGAGGAGAGCGAGGAACTCACGCAAATGAATGCGAAGCTGCCAAAAATGTGTCCTGGTAATGCTGTTCAAGATCTAGGGGAAAGAGACTGTTTGAACAACAATAGACATCAGCCCCAACCGGCCAAACCTTTCACATAGAAATTGGTGGCGCTAAAGTTCCGAAATTTGTTGAGCTGCTCTTATTCATGCCACGCTCAGTTAGTTCGTGAGGATGCTGTACACCGTTTTTTAATTATCGGGTACAAACTGCGAGAAATGGTGTTGAGAAAGGGCGGTGGTTTTATAGTTTATTGCCTACCGCCTTGATTTTTCTCAGCACGTTTTTATCATAATTTATCATTTTTGATCATTACTGTGCTACTCGCGTCATTTTTTCACGGTTAATCACTTTACGGTACTGTCATGTCATTTGGAGCTGTCGACAAAAATGTTTAATCAAAACCGTTAGAGCTGTTTTTGAGACATAAAATATTTGGTGTTTTGATCACCACGATAACTATAGTCAGTTTTGAATATATTTTTTCTCAGATCCTTATTTTGGCCTTTCATGTACGGTAAATATAACATTTGAGTCGATTTGGTTCAGCCTTTCTCTCTCAAACACAGATGTACTTACACACATATACCAGTTTACCAAACGTTGTTTTTCCTTTACTCGGTTAAGAAAAAGTCGTCGTACTCCTTGAACTGATCTTTGCGATTAATTTAATTTCATCCTCATTCAAACTCCATTATCTTAGATTGCCTATTGATTGATTGAAATGTATGATTATGGCTAACCCAAAGTTATTTGCGACGCGTGACGCCCTAGTGACTCCAGACGTCACCGAATGATTAATCTTTCCGAAGACCGCCAAACCGCTTTTAGGTTTTCAAAGGTCAGTACATCCCAACCGACATGCAAATATGTGACTAACTCACTTTTGACTCACTAGAAATTCCCCCTTGTTAAAATTTTTACTGCGGATTCTGGGCTGCACGTATTATTTTCACCCCCAGGGCGCCCGAGATTTTGGTGATTGACCTCAGAGTGCTTGTGCTTGGAAATCACGTAGGCAGATTTTGTTTCTTTTTTTTTTGCGTGGCGACCGCGTATTATAATAAGCCCCGGAGCTGAGAACCTTCCAAGCCTGTAATTCGTAAAAGTTCACCGCTTGATGAATCAACGTCACATTATGAAATAGCAATCCGCCGTTCTAATTTCTCTTGTTTTGAGCTTGACACAGAAAGAGTGAGAGACAGAGAGAGAGACGTGCTGATCCATTCGTAGACGATAAACAACGATAGACGATGTTCAACCGAATTCAAGGCTTTCTGCATCCGATCACATTGCTCGCTATTTATGTCACAGAACGCTGGTGTCGGCGTAGTCAAGGTTATTCAGCACCAAACTTTTGGCGAGCCTTAGTCTTAAAGCAATATATTACCAATCAGAGTAGCTAGTACATCGAACGATACTTAATTGCTTAAGACCGTGAGAGGTAGGAATTATGATAACGTGGATGTTACGCTTGAATTTAGGTACTCGGCATTCACGACTCACGCTCCCTCCGACAAGCAGGACAATGGCACTCTTGTATATATCTGTTGGTTTCCCCCATATACCATAGAAGTGGCGTGAAGAGACGAAGCAAACGGCGTAAGAACTCCTCAAACTGTAAGAAGCCTAGCTGACAGCACAGAACACTGGAGGAATCCCTTCTCTATGATGACAGCTTGATGATAAGTGACCGTTTGATGCCCTTGTACTCAGAGCCCTTAGATTTAGATGCGAGCCACGCCAGCAAAAGAATGCATTGTACTCAGTCGAACGCTCGAATAAAACCAATCATCAGGTTTGTTTTCTGTTCAAAATGACCGTTCCTCAACACTCAGAAGAGTGAGAGAGTTATATCAATAGAGAAACATGGTGCCATTTCGCTTGCATGCGAGAGCACGGGCACTTTCTCTGCATTATCTGAACCCAAACCCGTGGAGGTATGGTAAGTTGTCATTCAGTTAGTCTGCCGGTGCCTTCATCCCCTTTTTGGAAACTCAGTGATCGATCTCTCCTGGTAGAGAACTATTGCCCAGATCTTGCCACACAGGGGCATGAACTGGCAAATTCGTACCATTTGCGAAGAGTCCCACTATATACTTGAGTAGAAAATTTGTAAGGGAGAGATCAAATGTGGCCACATTTTTTGTCGTAACCTTCCTCGCAAACTGGGAAAAACGGTCAAAGCTGGACAGTTTGGCAGCTCTTCCAACAACCGTCGCTCACTGTGAACTATTGTGGAGCGGCATTTGTTTCTTATTTCCTCCACACTGGATGTGCAAGTCGTGCAGGATGGAGAGAGAAAAGAAGTGAAGCCACCATGACCTGTGAGAAACTGGCTCGTCCAGTGGTCGCGCTCAACCCGTTTTTTCCTTAGGAGCTCACGGATGTTGGGCCAAAACAGGGATTCCCATTTATCTCTAATGCTCATTCATCTAATATGGCAAGTTTTTCTGTGAAGATGATCTACACCGAGTTTGTTATTGAATGGTGGAAGCTCCCTTTTCTCTTTCCACTGCACACCATCCTCCCTAAGGTCAAGTCATCTGGTAACAGACCTGTAGTCACTTGGAGTGCTTCAGTAGACGCCGTTTTGTAGGCACTTGGTGATCTACAGGCTCGCAGCTCTCTGCGATGGGGCCAGTACTCTCCTTTGATCGACTGTGAGTTTTCTACCCCAGACAAAAGGTAGCCAATCACGCCTAAGTAACCTTGTACACGAGGCATTGTACATTCGGTGTAGCAATACTGTGACTGGTGTTGAGGTACAAGAACGGCAAATAAGAAATATCTGGTGCGTTGCAACACACAACTTTCCTTAGCTCTACGTCAATTCACTTTTTACATGGCTTTGTCCACATAATCAATTCATTTACCACTCAGTTCATTTGAACTTGGTCAAACAACACTTCACAGCAGCAGGAAGCGGTAGCGCCTACAGTTCTGGAATATATTGTGCTGCTCGTACTCATTTCAGGACCATTATTGAGCAATTGGTACACAGAGAATTAATGAGGCTGTAAACACAAATTTTTTGAAGAAGGATAGTAATTACTTTTACAGAGTTATTGCGTAAACACATTTAGAACTGGTAGTAAGCGAAACGGCAGTAGTTGAAATTCAGGAATTTCTGGAGTGACCCCCATGTATCTCATGATCGTTTTTAAACATTCACTCTTTAGCTATTGGATTGGACTACAATATCAATTTTTTTTTTTTTTTTTTACATTCTACAAGAATTCCAGCGGAGTTTATAAGGGGAAAAAAAAACGCTTTTGGTCGGAAATTTTGATAATTTATTGTGCTGCTCTCACCATTTTCCGAGTAATGGGAGTTTTATGGTATCATTGCCTTATTGAGAGCTATCAATATAAAAAATTTAGTCAAAATGGTTAGAACCATTTTTGAGAAAAAAATTTAGTGTTTTGATCACTATGATAACTATAGTTAACTTTCGGTAGATTTTGCCCATACCCTTATTTTTGCGTCCCATGGTAACCTGTAGACTAGACATCAAGTTTCAGCTGATTTGGTACGGTTGTTTTTCCTAAAAACCGGGCTAAAATTGATTTCGTCGAAAGTTTTGGTAATTTATTGTGCTCCTCTCGTCATTTTCCCATAAATGGGAATTCTATGGCATAGTTGCCATATTGGGAGCTACCAATATAAAAAATTTAATCGAAATCGTTAGTGCCGTTTTTTGAGAAAAAAAAATATTTGGTGTTTTGATCACTATGATAACTATAGTTAAACTTCGGTGGATTTTGTTTATACCCTCATTTTGGCGTCTCATGGTGGCCTGCGGGCGAGATATCAAGTTTGAGCTGATTTGGTACGGTGGTTTTCTCTAAAAATCGTTCACAGACACACACACAGACCATTTACCCAAATAGTGTTTTTCGGACTCAGGAGGGTCTGAAACGCAAAGATCTGAAGAAAACTCAAAAAAAAAATTTTCAGCCGATTACATAACTTTCCTTTCTACTTCGTGTAGCCAAGGAAAGTAAAAACAGCAAACGTAATAAATGTAAATACCATCAATAATAAATAAGTTGCTATTAGTAACGAATAACATGAGAACAGCGATAAGAAATATCACAATACCTATCCATAACAGCAATAGTCATAAATAATGCAAAAATGACTACAATAAGAAATCATGGAATGAATCTAAACTAAAAATATTGAGAATAATAAATAGTTAGTGTTTTGGTCACCCATTTTGTTCATAAAATTTTTTTGACGGAGCTGCAAGTCAAACATTGAATTCAACCTAATTTGGACTATTCGTTGGGCTAAGGAAAATGAAACCAATAAAAATTGTAGGTAAGTCTAGTTAGATGCCCGGTTCAAACATTTTAATTAAGCTAAAAATGTTTTTGCTGATTATGTAACATTCCTTCCTACTTTGTAATAGAAGTTACAGAAAGGAGAGCGAAGGAGGCAATCTGAGAGTGTGTGATTGCCAGGCTTATTCCAACTGTAGGGTAGAAGAATGCTGCGTGATTGGTGCCCAAAGAGGACCTTGTTGAGGAAGAACCTAGTTCGTTCCAAAGGGACTTTCAATAATTCACTCGACTCCAATGAGCTCTGCTTGTAATGGAATGAGCTTCTCTCTCCTTTTATATGCCCGCGTTACTGCACAGGTGATCAAGTGTATACTTCCCAGTAGTGGCTTATACACAATCTCATCCGTGTCCCTGAACGCATAGTTTTACTTCTTGAGTGTTCATTGTCGATTATTTTTTAACTTCGCCCGTATCGAGCTAGCCCAAGTGTTTCATTTCGTTCGATAATGACACAAATAATTATGCCTCTACTGAGAAACCTAAAGCGTCAATAACTATAACTCAATCCGCCATCTTTTAAAGGGCAGCCTTCAAACAACTCATTTCTCCGCTCACTCCAATTCAATCAGTTTTCGAAACGTCATAATTCCCCTTATAAGCCAGTTACAATTCATAGGCTCGACTGACCTACTCGATAAATCAACGGTTTAAAACGTCGCTTTCAGGGCAGTCCTTTAAGGCCAATTGGCCCGTAAGATTGAGCCAGTGGCACTAATGACTGTTATGACTGTAGAACGCTCCCTTCAGTAGTTGATTATCGTGGGAAGACCAAGTGATACACATTCATGCCCCAAAATATCAAGTGAAGGCCCGAGATTCGTTATTCTTCAATACAAATGAGATAAATTGAGAACATTGCACAATGCAAGGGGCTGTACGAGCTCCGGTGAGTTCGAGGCTGAACATGAATAGGCACAACAGTGGAGCTGTCTAAGGCAGAGTAGCGGTGGATGTTCCAAAGCTTTCCTTTTTTCGTTCGTCTAGAGCCTGCATATTTTCTTTAAGACATCTGAAAACCGTTCTTCCTACTTACAGTCCTATGTTCCATAATTTTTATCAACCTCCGGTGCCTAGGATGACCGGGAACTTGCTGATGAAACCAGCGACTTTTTTTTCATTGCTCGTCAAAGTTGTTGGTTGTGTTTCAAACCATTATTCCGACGGTTATCAAATTTTCAGTCCCATTTTGGTTTATTATTCATTCTGAATAATAAGCCTATGTTTTCGGTCACGAAAAATTTTTTACAACCCCCCCCCCCCCTCAAAATTTGATACTTTACGTTTCAAGACTTGGAGATTCCAAATTTGCAATGTCCGTCCGCCGTCCGGGCCGTTTTGTACCTTGATGTGGTCCAAAAAATTCTTTCTTTCGCACGAAAATCCCATTTGGTACCTAGTTGTGCCCACCATCTCGGCAATCCGATCAGACGAAGCCCATGGTTGTTATGGGCAAAAAATGGTTAAAACAAATTAACGAAACGCAGTATAACGTGGGAACTACAGCGGAAGTCAACGTTTCGTCGTTAGTACTCCCTCCCGTCTCATTAATACCACCCGCCCACTCGACTCGCAATGGGTTCGCTGGAAGCCCAATTTCCCCGACTCTTGCGCCGGGGGAATATTTAGTTTCCGTAGTTCCATTGTAGCCAGGTCATGTTTCGTATGGTTTACTAGTATTCGATGCTGAATTGAATGGGATGGGTCTTGGAGCAGTAATACTAGGTCAAGCTGTTCATGAGAATAATAAACTATTGTGTAATAATTTGCAGGGTTTTACGAACTGCAAGCTCCCATAAGCTGATTGAATAAGTGATTCCATAGAGATGAACATCCCTGAATGCACATGGGGCGGAGAATGTCGTGTGGTACGTCGAACCAGATATACCCTGAACGAATTTTTCGCATGGGCATGTCTGAATTGGTACTTGATTAGGTTGTTGGATCTTCTTCAAGTCCGGCGATCAGGTGGATTGGGAGCACATTGACTTTGCCAAGTGATAACATGCCTCGTACTATTCTTATCAGTAAGTTGGTAAGTTTCGGGTGGTTTGGCTCTGTTGTATGATGGCTTTCAGGGTACCTGGCTAATCAACGTCAGATTGTTAGAATCCAGTGTGCCTTTTCTACTTCTTTCTCTAACCCACCCATTGTACCCCAGGGTTCTAACATTGAGCCCATGTGTTTTTGATTTATTATTCATTCAGAATAATAACCCTATGTTTTCGGTCACGAAAAATTTTTTACAACCCCCCCTCAAAATTTGATTTGATGGTTTTAAGACATGAGGATTCCAAATCTGTAATGTCCGTCATGTCAATTGCCGAGGGTTCGCTGGAAGTCCTCGTCCCAATTTCCCCAACTCTTTGTGAACGACGGGGCGAAGGAAGGATAGGGCCACTTCCTTCGCACACCCCTACATCGGATCATAAATGCCAGACGTTTACGTGCGCCTGGCGCCGGGGGAATATTTAGTTTCCATAGTTCCATTGTAGCGAGGTCATGTTTCGTATGGTTTACTAGTATTCTTGATGCTGAATCGAATGGAATGGGTCTCGGAGCAGTAATGCTAGGTCAAGCTGTTCATGAGAATAATAAATCATTGTGTAATAATTTGCAGGGTTTTTAATTTTCATCAATGGTACATTACGTACTCTTCCCAACAGTGTGCATTTTCTGCTTTTTGCTGAAGACATGAAATCTGTTATCTGCATTGGCACTCCAAATGATTTCCAGAGGCTTCGGGGTGGACTTGACGCATTATTTAAATGAGCTTAGACTGAATTTTGAAAAATGCGTTGTGATGTCTCCTATTCTTCTCAACTATACCCTCGATCCAACCTTTATACAAGGATCTCTCGTCGTTTTCGGCTTAAGGTTGTCCTTATCCACCCACTGCAACGAGATTTGTTCATGAGCTTGGGATAGCATTGAGATTTGTTGTACAATTCTATCGTCCATTCCATTCTGGAGTCTGGCTCAGTGGGCTGGTCTCTATTCTACGAGAATGCGTGGGTTCTTCGCTTTACTTGGGATGGATTGGTTTCGGTTTGATCTGGAAGAGACCCTCAACATTTGTCATTTGTCGTCAAGTCACCATAACCAGTTACCTCTTCAACAACCCACTTTCGAGGCCCTAGATATCGCTGGACTCTGAGTTGTATCATTCCCAGGTCGTCATTTTCCACTCGTCGTTTAAGCAAAAACGAAATCTACAACCGAATTCCATGTTCAACCGACGTCATATTGGAGCTAGCTCCTGAACTGAAAAGGGACTGATGATGATCGAGTTGAAGGGTAAACATGCTTCTCACAGTGAATGAATGAACAACGAAACAGTCAAGAGCCAATGCACGAAGTCAGCAGTTAACTCTAAAACCTGGAAATGTCTGCTGCAAAGAGTTCCTCAACTGACGTAATTCTCTTACATGAGCCTCCACGTTTCAACACCCAATTTTCAAGAGGTGTTTACATTACCTCGAGGAAGAAGACCTTAATTTTATGCAAATGTAGAGACGAGGAAGTTTTAGCGGTTCAAACGTGCTTCTAGTCGACCTGCGAAGAACGCGATGAATAGGAATAAGACTGGGCTTGTAAGTCTTGCGAGTCATCTGCACTTGAGGGCTTCATCTTTTAACGGAATGAAGTGCAACTGTGTTGAATAAGCTGTTTACTTTTAGAATTTTTGAAAACCTCTAAGTTCACCTACTTTTTTCCGCTTGCTCCGTTCGGAAGTCAGAATAAATCACCCAGACCAATCACTGATGAGAAAAAGAGTGAAGCACTGAAAAAATTTGTTGTGGCTCAACAGGCCATGCTATAGATGCCATACTTGTTCGTTTAAGGACACTGAGGAAGGGTGATATTTTTGTGAAACCATTTTGAGCAGCTGAATTATGTGCCGAGTCCTGTAAGTCAGGTGCCACCACAAGTGGGTGAGTTTGTAAGTAACTAACTGTACCTCAACACCATTATAGCAATCGCCCTTATTGAGGTTATATCAGTGCTTAATCGGTTAATTCGGAGGATACCCGATGTAAACCAACTTTTGCCACTAAATGAAAGCATCGCTGGGGAATCTTCAAAGCTTACTGGGCGAAAGATGGAATCACTTATGTTGCGGCAGTGCGACCCAAGAACTACGTGAGCAGCAGAGTTCCTCAAAAGAAACAGGTTGAAAAGAAATGTCAACAGACGATTTTCGAGCTGTTTGATGGATGTGTTCTTTTCTAGAATGATCAAACTCCATTTCGCCTAGGAGAATCACTATTCTTAGAGGCTATGAAGTGAGACAGGCATTGAGATGGAGTTCAATAGTGCGGCAACTGCGGGCGGTGTGCTCTCCGCCGAAGATTATGCTGGTGGCTTCTACGCCCCTTACTAGAGGTGGTAATGGTTGTGACCATGATTGTGAGCGTGTTGTGAGGGTGAATAACTCAGCACAACAGTTCAGTGCTCAGTTGGACGATTAGAAAACAACGACAAGTACCAGCTGTGTGCAACAGGGCGTCTCTGACGTTCAAAGCCACCTTTCTATAGTGTGAAAAGGCAGGGCTACTTTCGAGTCTGTGGTTAGATGCAGCCAGCTGGAGGCGTTTCAAGTGGAGCCAGTTGATAAAAATCGTCACTATCCGCAGGTGACAGTGCTAAACAACCCTAACTACCCCTTATTAACCCTAACTGCTCCTAACCATCCCTTATCAGACCTCACCATCCCTAACCCGCCTCAACCAGATCAATGGACTTTTGCTGTTAACTACTAGAAAAGTTCTGACTGTCAGACAGCTTTGGGAGCGCAACTCTTTTGGTTTATTATTCATTCTGAATAATAACCCTATGTTTTCGGTCACGAAAAGTTTTTTACAACCCCCCTTCAAAATTTGACATGAGGATTCCAAATCTGCAATGTCCGTCCGCCGTCCCCTGTCCGCTGTTCGCCATCCAGGCCGTTTTGTGCCTTTAACGTGGTCTAATAACTTTCCTTTCTACTTCGTAGAGCCAAGGAAAGTAATAAAAACTTCGTTCTTTCGCACAAAAATCCCATTTGGTATCTGGTTGTGCCCACCATCTCGGCAATCCGATCGGACGAAGCCCATGGTTGTTATGGACAAAAAATGGTTAAAAAATTAACGAAACGCCGTATAACTGCAAATAAGCCGAGTTTCGTATCATTTTCAAGGTATTTTTACATCCTGGGTTGAATGGAATGAGTATCAGACGTGTACAACTGTGTATAGGGAAATTACAGCATCTATAGTGAGCTAAAGTCAACTAATTGAAAGAACACACTACAGTGGAAGTCAACGTTTCGTCGTTAGTACTCCCTCCCTCCCTCCCGTCTCATTAAAACCACCCGCCCGCTCGCCTTGTAATGCCCACTCGACTAGCAACGTCGTGTCAATTGCCGAGGGTTCGCTGGAAGTCCCTGTCCCAATTTCTCCGTCTCTTTTTGCCTGACGAGGCGGAGGAAGGTTAGGGCCACTTCCTCCGCACACCCTTACGTCGGATCATAAATGCCTGCAGACCCGTAGTTCCATCGTAGTCAGGTCATATTTCGTATGGTTTACTAGTATTTTTCGATGCTGAATCGAATGGAATGGGTCTCAGAGCAGTAATACTAGACCAAGCTGTTCATGAGAATAATAAACCATTGTGTACTAATTTGCAGGGTTTTTCTATATTTTGCCATGAACAGCTGTTTAAACCTATATTGTGATTTGGAGCAAGAGCTTTTATGGAAAGACTGCTTGTAGGTGGCAGGGATATCTTCAAATTGTCAGGTTGAGGTTTAGAATTCATTTAAAGATAGCAAATAGCAACATACGAAGCTGATTCCTTCAATTTCCAACCTGGGAAGTTCCGATTCGGAAAAATCCTTTCGTGTGAATACAGCAGAAGAGGATGTTGTCTTGACCAGCTGAGCGAGTGCCCAGCCATGTACCGTACTTAGCGTTTCTTTCGAGTTGCGCTTCGAACCGTGTTTATTCAAAACTGCCTATGACATACAAATCTGAATTATATTCGTCCTCTTTCAATTATTTCAACGTATTCCGAATGGAAACTCGGTGAATATTTTCACCGAGATCTCTCTCAATTTATTTAAATGAATGATCCGAACAATCTGTAATCGGTCCGTCTTTCGCGCCGACATCGAAATCGGTTGCTCTCTGGGCGAAGTAGAAAGCGAATCAATTACGAGATGCGTGCGAGCATTTCTTCACATGAAACGTATATTTATCTTTCAACACGAGTCTCCACTGAGGTTATCCCTTCTATTACCTACTGTTATCTTTCAGTTATTACGCTTTACGAGTTCAAGACCGTAACTTAAGCCTCGAGAAATCCATTCATGAGTGCAGCATTAAAGCTAGCCTTTTTTTGTTCACAAAATTGTGAAGTTAACGGCGTTTTAGGCTTAAAAATAAAACACCTCGATTCGTATCGCGTGTCATTACAGCCCGAAGTCGAGATTGGGACATTAATTAGCTTCTAATGATCGTCATAGTGAGTTCATGCTTATCGCAGCTGAATTTGAAACAGATTACGTACTCGGAGTAACAGAATGGGTGAGTAATGGACGAAGATGTTGAGCAAGACACTCGCAAAAGTTCAAGGAATGGCCTGGTAAATAAATAAGGAAGACTTGGCTGATTAAGTGAGCATGACGCTTCACGAAGTATGAGGGAAGACTAGGAGTCAAGAGACAACAGTTATTTAGATTAGAAAAGAGAGAGTTAGTGAGCAGAAGAGGAGAAATTAAGGAGGTTAAAACTGGATGGAACTAATGTATTTACGTTTCACTCCAACTGACTCACGTGGTATTGTACTTCATTTGAAGGTAGACGAATTGGGGAGATTTTGGGATTGAAAGTTGAGTGGATGGAAAGGTCCTTCGGAGAGCGTGCTGTCACTAACACAGGTCTGTGAGGAGTGGCTGCTTCTGTGTGTGTTGCTGCTGAATTATGTCTCATAAATGGCGATTGACATAATCCCTTTTTTTCCCGAAGGCATGCGGGACATGGTCCCTTTGTCACTGCAGCCACACAAGGGCTTATTGTGACACAGGCTCTTCCTTAGTAGAATGCGTCGTGCATACCCGCCCCCTTTATGAAACCAAGTACCGCAGATTCCGCTATGATATGGGGCTCAATAATCCCCTGGGCAAAATATTTAAAGCATTTGACTGGTAAGGCAGGGCGCTCACATAGGATGTGCTCCGCCGTCTCGTCCTCCTCACCACAGAGTCTGCATTCCACCGCCTCTGAGATGCCCATCTTGTTGAGGTAATACCTGAGTGGGCAGTGTCCGGTGAGGAAGCTAATCAAGACCCTCAGATCCCTCCTGGAGAGTGTCCCTTTGACCAGAAGGCGTAACAAGTCTTTTCGATTGTCTAAGTCGTGGCTGGCGATGCCAATGGGCGCTATTCTCCTGTATCTTTCATTGGGCCACCAAACGGTTCAGGTGACTCTTCGTCATACCCACGCATGGTTCAGTCCTAATGGGTAGGGACTGTTCCCCTTTTCGCAAGGCAGTCAGCCTTTTCATTGCCCTCATGCCCCCTGTGAGCCGGCATCCAGATGAGGGCAAGCCTATTGTGGGCGCTGAGCTGCTTGAGCGCATGAAGGCATTCCCATGCATTCGGCCTGGCTGTCCGAGAAGATGTAGATCCGCTTGCCCTTGAGTCCTTTTGTCAGGATCTCTTCCGCGCAGATCTTTATAGCTAGGACGTCAGCTTGGAATATCGTGGCGTACTCTCCCACCGGCTTAGCCAGACTGTAGTTGGGCCCAACAATTCCCAGTCCAGCTCTGCCTCCCATGACTGAACCATCGGTGTACCACCGCAGGGCGCCCACCTCGGTCTGGAACGTCTCCTGCTCCCATCGTTCTCGCGAGTGGATACTGACCCTGAATGGCAGCCGAAAGTTCTTTGACGTCAGTAGCAAGGACTACTGCCTCTTCCAGTTGTTGTTCTTTGGAGGCTTGCCTTAACCCTGGTGAAGATGTTCCCTGTCTGCAAAAGCCTTACTGTTCCCAGGTAAGCAGTCCTCTGAATATGTATATGGAGAGGTGAGATGTCTGAAAGGACTTCCATTGCAGCAGTAGGGCACGTATCCATTGCCCCTGTAAGAACTACATGATCCCTTTATGAATCATATTCTGTTATGGGGTTGACGAGATGAAACAAATAAACCCCATTTAGCTGTTTGCTTCACGTGTAAAAAGCCGGGGCTAAAAATTTCTCGATCAACCATCACTTATTACCTAGAGAGGGACTGAGATCTGATTCACCGCCTTTGGTCCCGACCGGGTTGTCGTGAGAGTAGGTGTGTACATAATCCCTGAAGGTTCAATTACGACAGGGCGATACTTTGGATGGCTGGGGCTCATGGGATGAAAAGAGATAAAATAGCGGTTGCAGCCAGGTGTGAAGCGTGTTTTCTCCAAAACAGCCCTAACGATTTTTCTATCAGTGTACTTTCGTCCGACTAGAAACTATATTTCGTGCCTCGTAAGCGTTGCCATGGAAATCTTTTTAGCGAAGGTACAGTTGTGCGATTATATTCTTAACCGCTGAAGATGAAACATTTTTCTTTCCTGAGAGAGATTCTGAAGGTGTCTTTACTAGAAGTAGACAGGACAGTGGAATAACCCTCTGCGTTATTCCAACAGTTTCGTCTCACTGAGCGGACTAATTCTGTTGCAATAATCGTGATAATAATCATCAATAAACTGCACTTTCCTCAGTAACCAATAAACGGAATTCAGCCTCATATTTTCCTCTTCTTCGCTTCCCTAGTAAATAATTGGTTATCAAATATCAGGTCGGTTAATTACAAAAAGGGCCTTGAAAGGGCTCGCCGCAGCTCTGAATGCCCTCGAAAGGGCACCTACGAGCGAGGGCTTTAACGAGAATCAATTGGACGACGCTCCTAATTTACACGGCGTTACAAACGAAGAATCGAGCGGCTAATCGGATCCCTCGTCGGAAATTTCATAAAGGAACTTCGTGAGTCTATCGATTATCGTGTAGGTTTCAAACTGTTACGAAATCCCTTGGACGGAGATCTTAAATCGTGATCCAAGTGCGAGATAGTAACTATCGTGTCGTCGTCGTCCGAACTCTATTATTATAGATATTCCTTGGCTGAATGCAAATGCAAACTTGAAACGAGTTGGGCAAACGTTGGTACATCGCTAGAATAGTGACTGACAGACAGTGACAGTGAGTGCAAGGCCTTTTCGCATTACCGTACTGGTATGTTTTATCTCATAATGACACCCCATCCTACGGCAACAAGGAAATTTGATATCGGGACTTTTATGGCCTGGATGTCTTTACTTTACTGAGAAATGACTCCACCGGCCACTTCTTAAAGTTATACTGATCTCACTAAATGTCTCGTTGTTCTGTAAGTCAGGCATGACGTGTTTCATAAATACTTCATGTGACGTTTCTGCGATGAAGTGGCCTAAGGTAGATATTGCGAGTCGTTTGTTTATCCAATAAAAACAGTCCAAGAAACCAATTGAAGAAAAAAATGGGTGGAAAATCATGATAAAAGTTGAATAAAAAATTGAAAGTTCTGGGCCTATCCATCAAATTATGAAAACCTATTGGGAATGTAAGTACGGTGAAAAAAAAGTAAAATTGAATGTAAATTGCAGATATTGTTTTATAACTGGAAATTAGAGACATCGTGAAATCATATAAACTGTTGCGTATACAACGCTGTTGTGGCAAAGTGGTTGAAATATTTATCAAATCCACATTTTACACACTGAAGTTTAATAAGCAAAAATAAAATTGACAAATTTAAAAGTGTTGATTGGGGCTTCTACGAAGTGTTTTCAGAATCGTATAGAAATATTCGATATCCTTGTCTTCTATGTAATCATTTCTACCCAAAATGTATAAAAAATTGTTCTTTGGCATTTCTTGCACTACCCCTTTTGGTTTATTATTCATTCTGAATAATAACCCTATATTTTCGGTCACGAAAATTTTTTTACAACCCTCCCTCAAAATTTGATACTTTACGTTTCAAGACATGGAGATTCCAAATTTGCAATGTCCGTCCGCCGTCCAGCCTGTTTTGTGCCTTCAACGTGGTCTAAAAAATTCGTTCTTTCGCACAAAAATCACATTTGGTATGTAGTTGTCCCCGCCATCTCGGCAATCCGATCGGACGAAGCCCATGGTTGTTATGGGCAAAAAATGGTTAAAAAAATTAACGAAACGCAGTATAACGCGGGAACTACAGCGGAAGTTAACGTTTCGTCGTTAGTACTCCCTCCCTCCCGTCATATCAAACTCAATCACCCACCCGCTCGACTCACAACGGGTTCACTGGAAGCCCCCGTCCCAATTTCCCCGACTCTTGCCCGACGGGGCGCCAAGGCCACTTCCTCCGCACACCCCTCCATCGGATCATAAATGCCTACAGACGTTTACGGGCGCTTGGCGCCGGGGGAATATTTAGTTTCCGTAGTTCCATTGTAGCCAGGTCATGTTTTGTATGGTTTACTACTATTCGATGCTGAATTGAATGGAATGGGCCCCGGTGCAGTAACACTAGGTCAAGCTGTTTATGAGAATAATAAACCATCGTGTAATAATTTGCAGAGTTTTCATTGTGTAAGCAATAGGATAGTGAACACTGTATTTTTATTTTTGGAAAACTCAACAGGATCATCCGATATTTGTGCATGTTCTAGAGGAGGTAGCTTTTCTTACTTATTAGTATTTGGTTTAATCGTTCATTTTTCCAAATTCAATACGGCAAATATACTTTTATGATCCGAAAAGAGGCATTCATACACACCAGCATCGATCACCAAATTAGGGAAAAATGAATCTATTTGAGTATTATTATAAAAAATTACACGGTAACAAAATTATTCAATCTCGTTCAAAAGTGCCCATAAAGTGCAGATAGGTATTTTTCTAACCATCGTTATTACAATCACCGATGAGAACTATTTTCTCGTCAATCCCAATTTGCCGTGCGACGTCTTGTAGAACCTTTTCAAGTACAAATGTTTTGGAACAAGATCTACACCGCAGACAATATCGATATTCTTACATTTGAGTTTTATCAAATCTAGGTGCCCTTTATCTGATTGTTTATTAATGCGATTTAGTAATTTCAACTTTTTCTCCACATTTTTTTTTTTTTTTAAGTATAAATAGCCACTCTTCGAGTTTCATGCAAATTCAAGTCCACTTTGAAAAATTCATTGAAATGCTCAATATTTACAACACTGCCAGGTGTTTGTTAGGGGCAATAGGCCTTTGAGAGGACAGTAAAAGTAAAATAATAAAACCTCCAACCTGCTTTGCTCCTAACTATATTTACATAAAATTTAATAATTTAAAAATAAATTCGCTTTCTGGTAAAATAAAATTGAAAATAAAAAGAAAGAAAATGAATATAATCGTCCGACCTTCTGAAGGAGGAATTGTGGCGTCCGCGGCTGTATATGGGGCCCACCTTTCGTTGGCGATAAAATGCGTAGATTTCGTGGTAGAACTTAATTCTTCGGAATTGTCTTCGCTTGAGAGCTCCAGCAAGGAATGTATAGTTGTAGTAATATACGTCGAACAGCCTGCTAGAAGAATTTCAAGCTGTAGGAAAAAATAAAAGCTCAGATCGTGTCGCATGGGGAGGATGAAAATCGAGGAATGGCGGCTGTGGTTCTGGTCGCGGCTAACTAGTTTTATTATAGGCAGAAGCAGGAACTTATTGTGGAAGCCCTGTACTACCATGAGCGCCTAAACACCATGTTTAGTTAGGGTTTCGCAAAATATAAGGATGTCACCTTCTTAGCCGAAGATTTCTATTTTCGGAAATCATGTAAGATTGAAGATCAAGTCTAGATTTTCTACCAACTCTTTAATCGTGAAAGTTGAAGAATAATCTAGCAATGCAAGCTGTATTGGTTTTAAGTAAAATTTTTTCCAAGACACCGCATGCACCGTGTCTTCCACATCAATATTACCCGTAATCATTTATCTAATTCCAACTTTCAGTACTATTTCATAACCCAAGCCGTTAAGTTTCGTCAATTTTTTCATTTTTAATGATGAAAGAATTCTATTTCCAACGGATTCATGTACTTTCCCAACAACAGAATCGACAGCAATAGAATTGAATGCTTCGCTTTCGTATTTCTCAATTTTGAAAGTATAATCATTGAGCTTAGGTATAAAAATACAAATAGGAGATAAAAAGCAACTGCGTGCGAAAAAAATTCCGAAAAAGTTAGAAAATAAATCAGTAATTCTCTGAGTGCGATGCTAAAAGTTTATGCTCCAACTTGCTTTACAATAGGCCTCCGGCTGTATAGTTGTTCAGATATGGCGCTCATAGACTCGTATGCAGATGAAAAGTAGACGTTGTCGAAGTATGTATTGTATGGATGTCGAATTATGAATCTTTCCCAGCAACTTTCAGGCTACTGCTGCCCGACTAGAATGCTGAATGCGTGTCCCAGGTTTCAGCCACACTAAACAAAAGGGAAAAATAACCAATTATAGTTAACGGCAGCCACGCAGGCCAGACAAGGCACGCGGTGCGACGACCATGGTTAGAGTGGCACTACTAGGTGTGTATATTGTTTTCGTTATCACGTAAAAATTGTAAGAAATGGTAATACGGGAGTGGTTTGAATTCCAGAATTTCTGGGGTTTCTCAAAATGATCTTTTGAGCGTTGTTTAACCCTCATCTTGTAGGTAGTTTATTGCTACCACCCCAATTTGTCTGAAATCTTTCGTACTGCATTAAAATTAATTTACTTAGCACGTCAGCTCCTAGTCTGATTAGCTCTGTGATCCTGATGAGGTCACGTTTTGCATTTTGAAAGCAAAACGAGAGCCCCATTCACGCATCACCTCACACCCACTTAGTTTGTTGGTGTTTTTAGGGTTTGCTATCTTTCCCAATAACGTGCTTCGACGACTTCTCTGGGCTTTCGGGGATTTGTCTGATGGACAGGACTAAAGATTTGAGGGAAACGGAGGTGGCGAAGAGGACGATTTTTGTGCCTGACTCAGCAAAGTATTTGTTATTCAGCTTAAATCCCTTTACAATCAGCCGTGGGTGAAAAGTTGACTGACGCCATTCGCGATGTCGACTGTCTTCGTAGACTTGAGAACTCAGGGCGTAACTCAAGTTGCGACACAATTCCCTCAGCATAGAGTCAACAACTCGTCCCAGATCTGTTGAATTAAGTTATTAGGCTGCTCCTCAGCCCAGTTCATAACGTCTCTCATGCAACCGCCCGGAACCGCCGTCGCTTTTGTCGACGGACATTAAATATGAAATATAAAACCGCTCGGTAGGTCATGTCGGCACTTTCATCGACCGTTATTTTTGTTGCGATAAATAAACTTGCGATACTCCCCGGTATTTTATTACGCGAGTGCAGCTTCGAGGTCTGTTATCTAATTTATAGGAGAAATTGCATTAAGTAGATTTTCAAGCGGTCTCTTTATTATTTATTGTTTGCTCTAGAAAACTCAACCGTTTTGGATTAATCACTTGGTGAGATAATTCGTGGCTTACAGATTAGGTCGTCACTGGGGGGGGGGGGGGGGGGAGTTACTTCATGACTTCAAAATACTAATACTTTCCTGCTTCAGCTCAGAAAGTTTTTCTGTTTTATTGATTTGAAAATGGGACATCACAAGAGTGAAACCAGGATTGCTTCTAAAGCCGCAGCCCTGCAGACTATCGCAGGATCTGAACTGGCAAAACTGAGAACGAGCTGTTCCTTCCTACCAGTTTAGCTCATTGTGCTCACAGTTGTGAACCACAATCGCCATCATACTCAGGAAACAATTTGTGAACATCTCTACATACTGATGAGTAAGAAGTTACTTCATTGCGCCGCCTACAGGCGAGCAGAAAAATAACAACAGCAAACAGTTCTTTCCTTCTTGAAGGAATATGTAACGTGGATGAGCCTACCATTCATCTTCGTGCCATGGTGACTCACAAAGGGAGGGCTGAACCCTGCAAGTGCACATTGACCTCAATATCCCACACTTCAATAATTGGTCTGTGCTCCCATGAAAACTGCAAGGAAACGTGCTGCATATTTAGTGCAACAACGGAGAATCCATTGTATCTTGCAACTTGAGATGTTTGGGGATCCGCTGACTCAGGCAAAAATTATTGTGATCGTGAGGGGCTCCGATCCATTAAACCGATCCATTTTCGTCAGGCTTATGAACCATTGTCTTAACCACTAGACCACGGACGTGAGGGTGCCTTTAATAGAAGTCAGTATACTTGTGAAATACTTGATTTATTCATCAGTTCCCTGATATTGATGTGACCTTCTCTAGCTCTGTAAGTTTCCTGTGAGGGACCCCAGTTGCAGCGTGCCAGAACAGACGAGTTATTAACAACCGAGTGAATGCTGAAGGGATAAAATTGAAATTGAATCGTTGGAACAGTTACGGACCTGTCTTGGTACCAGACTGTCTCATAGGTTGACAACCCTTTGAGAGCGGCAGAAGAAGGACGTTTGGGCAAAATAACATGAAGAGTAGAAGAGACTCTACCTCACGAAATTTCTGTCTTGCTGGCAGTGAAATACCACTCCCCACCTCTTCATTTTGGTGCCTTATGGTTGTATGATCGAACTGCTGGCAGCTCCGGCTATGGATCAAATATCTTTACTCTTCTTCCTTCCTGACTTGAAGATGTCTGTGAATTAACTCATCTGAAGATGTCACCGATACTCAAAAGGGCTACTTTGTTCCAGACCAGAGGCCATAGGTTCATTATTTTTCTTGCACTTTTTTAATTTTTTGTTAGTTCTCAACTTTTTTTAGACATTGAGCTCAGATTTATAACAAGGTGTACAGTCAAAAACGTTTTCTACCTGTTAAGTCGTAGTAGTCCAATGGTTTTCTTTGAGAATGTGAAAAAAGTAAACTCTAAATTTTTCATTTGTTGTTTTGTTGCAGGTAAGGGATCGTGAAACATATTCAGTTACGCGCTCCACCAAACAGTGAGTTAATAAAGTTTTTTACCGTGTTATTGCGAATAAAGTTCACAGGAATGGTAAGCCACGCTGTAACTAACTCACTTTCAATCATTTTTTCGCGATAGCGAAGATTATGCGTGTGCTAATTGATCAAGGTTTCTCTGTTCGAATAAATTATTGTCATCAGTGGTTGTGGATAAAAAAACGGGATAATTTCACACTGCTGAGCCACTATGAAGAGCAAGAATTTCACAATTGCATACAGGAGGATGGTGATTTCCCATTCATTATCATCTTCGCTTCTATTTTACTTTCCATAGCTGTACGAAGTAGGGAAGTATGACACAAAAATGGCTGAAAATTGTTTTTAATGGGAACGCAATTGAGAAAAAACTGCTGAAAAGTCATATCAAATAGTAGTCTGCGCATCAACATGGGACTGTAATCCAATACGGCTGAAAGAACTATAGTTATCGTGGACATCATAACGCCAACTTTTTTTCCCCAAAGAAGCTTCAACAATTTTATGTTACGAGATATGTTTTGTGTGGACATTTCTAGATCACAGAACTGTTAGTATCATGGGGAAATGGGTGAATGCTGTACTTCAACTTGTATAGAATTGCAAGCCGCCAATAGTTGAAAACTATTCGGTATTTGGGGGTTGAAAGATATCGGTTACGTGAACGGTGAGTGAATTGAAACCACTAAACTGCGGTACCCAAAATAGAGCTTGAACCATTTTAAGAAAATATCAATGATATCCAGCGACGCCGTCTTAACTAAGAGTTTCTCCCAGCAGCGGGGCCATGGATATTTTGGTTATTCAATATAACAGCGCCTTACTCGTTTTGGTTCCTTATTTCGTGAAATTCCTTTAAAAGTACTAGAGATTTTGGGTTGTTAGAGTAGTGTCTGTTTGGGCCTAGAATTCTAACATGTGGAGGTGTGGTCTAACGGAAAGTAACTGGACGGAGTAGGAATGGGGAACGAACTAGAGAACTGCAATAAGCCTTCGCGGAGAGGTTCTTCTGGATCCCACTGTACCTCAAGAGATCCTTGGATTATTCTCATTGTGAGAAACTAGTCAAGCTTGCTACAGTGACACCACTCACGTACAAGGGGATTTAGTTGAGATCACAGGTGCTTTAGGAATTCTTTTCTTTGGATTTGTGCTATGACGTTTGGCGTTTGTAGGTTTGAAAATGGGGATCAGATGGTATGCGCCTATGGATCCCAAACTGGCACCCGTTTCGTCATGACTTTAGGTTAAATCCTGCAAAGGGGAGCACGAGGTGGGTTGAAGCTCCATTAGATTCCCTTTGTTGAACAGTAGTTGGTGATTTGTTCTTGACTTTTGGGATCGTAGAGCCACTGGTCAAGCTCCTTTAGGTATTGTGCAGCGCCAATGAAATTAGCTCCGCAGTCGGAAAAGAGGCGAGCTGGTATACCACGTCCGCATCCAAAAAACCTTCAGCGGATAAATTGGGAACTGCTTCCAAATGAATTGCTTTAGAGGAGAAGCACACAAAGAGGCAAACGTACGACTTGTGACTTTTGGCATTCCGACGGGTGGACTCTTTGCAGAGGAGAGGTCCGGCAAAATCCATTCCAGCATGATAGAAGGCTCGTTCCATGGAAAAGCGACTGGACGGGAGGGACCCCATATAAGGGTTAATGCGAGCTTGAGAAAGATTGAGGCAGGCGAGGCATTGACGTTGAACCTTCTTGATGAAAGCTCTGGCTCCAGTTATCGCTGGAGAATAGTGGCATGCAGCGCCTGCATGCCAGGATGAAGATTAATGAGGTGATAGTTCTCAACTAGCAGCTTTGTGTAATGGGCATCCCTCGGTAGAAGCAATGGATGGCACTGGGCAAATGGAAGGTTAGACAATTTCAGCCTGCCACCCACCCTGAGAAGCTGATCTGGGCCTTCAAATACATTGAGAGACAGAAATAAATCCCTGAGTTTAGGAACAGTTGGGTTGGCAAAACGATGCTTTTGCAGGAGCAGGATGATGCGGAGAATAGCGGAGTGGAATTCTTCAGAGAATATTGGGCCGGTGATGCGGTTTTCCTTTGCAGAGGTTGAATTCGTTTTGAAGCGTAGCATGAAGGCAACAACTCGAATTCATGTCAGATAAGAAGAAAACTTGGTGAGCCAGGCAAGTAGTTCCAACTTGTATTCCACAGTTAGGAAGGAAACAGGCTGTCGTTTAAGCTCCAATTTGACCGACTTGAAGGTGAAGGCATATGCCAACTTTCCTCAGGTTCCGACATCCAGGACGGCCCGCTCCACCAAGTGGAATGAGAGAGTAGTTGAGTAGGATACAACCCTCGTGACCCACAATCAGCAGGGTTATTTTCGGAGGAAATATGCCTCCACCATCCACGATCGGTGTTTTGAATGATAGGATCGAACGTAGTTGTACTGCAGCAGATGTAGAAACGCTCTGATCGCATGAGCAGCTCAGTAAGCGGAGGAAAGTTGGTGGGGTGATGCCAGTTTTGGCGTGTCTTGATGGGATTAGATGGACAACGTTTTCAAGGCCTCGTTTGTTTGCCGCTCCTTTCTGTTGTTAGCCGAAGGAGCAGCGGGGCCTGTAATAAGGAGAGCGGACAGTTCGAGGGCCTCAGAAATTTTCGCCCCAATATTAAACAGCCATTTAATCATTTCGAATTCATTCGTTTCGTGGTACGCTTCCACCTCTCTCAATTTTTCAAGCCGCAGTAATTGTACGGAGATGATATCTGATCTTCATTCAGCAGGTTGTACCAAACGATTATGCAAAGCATGATCTGGCTCATCACTTACTGAGACCGTTAGCGGTGGCAAATGAATGAACAACGGACTGCCAACAACGGAACTCTGCCAACAACGGACTGCTTGCACCACGCGTCAAACAGACCCCTTTGTCTTCCGCGTGACTTCTCTCCACCCGCTGCTTGGCCTACTCGATGAGGGATTGTTTTCTGTTCTATTTACCGTTTCCGTACCCTTCAGCCTAGTCTGGAGCGTTTGGAGGCGCCCCCCGTTCTGAGCAGTAGCATGTAACACCTTCCTTCTTCTCAGCTGAGTGTTTGACCCATTAGATACATATGGACTATGCCCATGAGAGTGTTTACAAGCCACGTTACAGCCTTTATGGGGGTGCAAGCTGGCACACAAGTATAATAAGTAAGACCCAATTCTTAACTTCATGAGCGTAATCTAGAATACATGATTGCTTGGTTACCGTTTGAATTGGGTGTTAAAGTGCGGGGGTATGAAGCAAGCACAAAAAAGCCCTAGAAAACTGTGCAGAGCCTTTGGCAACCCTTTTGCGGAAGAACCCTCTCCGTCCACTCAATGAAACTAACATTTCTCGTTCTAAAGGGAATGAATGAATGACTAATACAATCTGGTCCCAGGATTGAGTTAAACGGAAAAGCAACCGCACCAACTGTGATAACTGCGTGGTCGTTATGAACCAGACCTGACTTGCAGCCCCGCGTCATTGGTGACTCTTCCTGTACAAAGTTATTGCCATTGAGCAATCGAAGCGGCTGTCAAATCAATCTCGAACAGCTTAAGAAGTCGATATTATCATAAGCTTCTAACCCTCAACTTGGAAGAAGAAAAGGATCTAATTGAAGGCCACGACCACCGAAGGCTCGTTCATCCTCATAATCAGTCACATTCACTTAACACCTTTCAGTTATCGAACGAGCCTTTTAATTCTCAATGAAAATAAAATGAAGTTCTTCGTTTTGTAATCTTTGGAGAGTATGAGATTTAGAAGACCACCAACTCCTTAGTGACAGCTCCATTTGACGAGGGGCGTTTTATATTGATTTGTGGAGGAGCCCCCGAGTTACCTGAGTGACAGACGGAGTTCTGGATCATAAGTTGCGTACTTCTCTTAACGCACTATACCCATATAACTTGAGCCGCTCAAGCTGCGGAATGTATTATAATCGGCAAAAACAAAAACGAAGTTACATAAAAGTCCATTTGGGATCTAGTTGTGCCCTCCTACTCGACAGTCCAACTGGATGAAACTGATGGTGTTTACGTAAAAAAAGTGTTAAAGAAATTAACCGTAATTTTTCTTTCCAGTTTTATTGCATTTATGGTATTTGGTGTCGTTTCCTAGGTACTTTTTGATGCTGATTCAAACAGGGCGGGGCTCAGAGGTGCGTCTAGATGGAAAATAGTCAAATACCAGTAAATATAGTGCGGCGAGTTCTACTTCTTCAAGGGACTCACGGGACGATATAGTGAAAGTTATCGTATCCTGGCCTGTGCTCATTTGCCTCCCGTCTCACTTCAACCAGTTCGGCTGATCACCTAGTATCAATAGCCTAGCGCCGTCTTGGAAATGTCAATTTCCGTTCTGTAGTCAAGGGAATGAGGTCAGTGAGGTGCTTTACAAACATCGTCGTTTATGAGTTGTCGTTTCCAGGATTGTTGACATAGCCGTATTGCATTCTTAATGTTTGTCGACGTTGGAATGAACAGGATAGTTCCCAATCATGTAGCGTAAGAGAATAATAAGTCGTTGTGTCATAATTTCCAGCGTTTTTCTAACCTACAACGTGTTTTCTTTCATTATTCATTACCGCGGTTAAACACAGTAAAGTAGTTTCAAGTTAAGAGGGGGTTTTGCTGTGCTTGACCAATCCCACCTGCCCAAAACAGAATGTGCTCTGTACAACCTGGCGTAACCTTAAGGATGAAGACCTGATTCACTTCACTCTAGGGCAGTCCAAGGAAGTTATTGCCACGTTAAATTATAAGAACGGGTCACTGTTTAAATATACCCAACGGGCATGAACTTATAGGCAGTTCCTCATATATTAACTTAATTGTTACTGGCTGAGATTGTTTGTAGCTGCTTTTTAAGTTTCGATTAAGCTTCTTTTTGTTGCTTTTTAAAATAATTATACAGATATTTTTATACATGTTGCCTGAGGGTAATTCGTAGTAAGTAATAAATAGAAACTTACTCTTTGAAAGCACACAGTGGCAGAGATATTTATGGAAATCAAAATATAGGTACTCATTTGTAGAAGAAAAGTTTAAGCTAGAAGAGGCCGCAGTCCTGACGTCATGCCAGAGCGGAAGAACTTTCGGCTGCCATTCAGTGTCAGCGTTCACTCAAGGGAACGATGGGAGAAGGAGACGTTCCAGACTGAAGTGGGCGCCCTGCAGTGGTATACCGATGGTTCGGTTATGAAAGACAGAGCTGGACTGGGCCCAACTACAGTCTCGCCTAGCCACTGGGAGAGTACACCACGATATTTCAAGCGGAAATCCTAGCAATAAAGATCTGCGCGGAAGAGATCCTGACTAAAGGACTCAAAGGCAAGCGAATCTACATATTCTCGGAGAGCCAGGCCGCATTAAAGGCGATTGCAGCCTATAGCTTCAGGTCCAGGCTGGCATTGGAATGCCTTCATGCGCTCAAGCAGCTCAGCGCCCACAATAGGCTTTCCTTCATCCGAGTGCCGGCTCACAGGGGGCATGAGGGCAATGAAAAGGCCGACCACCTTGCGAAGAAGAGCACAGAAACCCTACCGATTGGGCCTGAACCTCACGTAGGTATGACTAAAAGTCACCTGAACCGTTCAGGTGACTTGTAGGTATGACTAAAAGTCACCTGAACCGTTCAGGGGCCCGATGGGAATTACATGAAAACTGCGCCCATTGGCATCGCCAGCCACGACTTAGACAATCGAAAAGACCCGTTATGCCTTCTGGTCAAAGGGCAAAGGCGATGCTGACACTCTCCAGGAGGGATCTGAGGGTCTTGATTAGCTTCCTCGCCGGGCACTGCCCACCTAGATATCACCTCAACAAGATGGGCATCTCAGAGGTGGTGGAATGCAGACTTTGCGGCGAGGAGGACGATTCATATCCTATGTGAATGCCCTGCCTTGGCAGTTAAACGCTTCCAATATTTCGCCCTGGGGACCATTGAACCCCACATCATAGCGAAATCGGCGGTGATGGACATACTCGGCTCCCTGAGGGGGGCGGTTATGTACGATTCCCTCTACTAAGAAAGGGCCAGTGTCACAATAGGCCCATGTGTGGCCACAGTGATAAAGGGACTTGTCCCGCATGCCCTCAGGCAAAAAATTAAATAAATAGACACTGACTCTTCGAAGGCACGCTGTGGCAGAGATATTTATCGAAATCAAAATATAGGTACTGATTTGTAGAAGAAAATTTTAAAGTGTAAAAATCGTTACGACTGTTTTCGATGCAAATAACAATAACCCTTATTCTTAGTACATTATTCCCCATCGTTCCCCTTCATCCTCGATATAAATTGCTCATAACCTTATTTTCCTTCATTCAAAAATTCTAAACAAAAAAAGAATTAGCTGAAAGCAGCCCAGCAGTTCTCCCTTAAAATCATACTATGGGCACTCTCTCACACGCACACAATGGTGCGAAATTAGGTTTTTCGATTCAATAGCCTTTTATACGTCAAGTTCTGGAGAAAACTTAACTTGTTTTTAACGCGATTAAAGTAAAACTATACTTCTTTTTATAGCGTTCTTCAATGTTCTTTCTTCTTTCTCGGATGCACAGCGTACTAATAATCGCCATTTACCCTCCATCCGACCCAAATATTTACGCCACGATATCGTCCCAAATACGTCAAAAAATTGATAGGTGTTTGAGGATGATAAATTTCATCAACACGAACATTTCATATTTCACGGAATATTTAGCTGTTTACGTTTTTCAGGACGAGAGGTGGTACATTATTCAATTAGTCCGGTAAGTGTAAAGTAGAACAGCTTCCACCGTGAGAAAACCTTAACAACGTGGTCCCCGGATATGCCGATGTAACACTTTTTGCAGGCGCTCCCTCGAAAGAAGCGACTCGTTCGGGCAATTAATTTGGAGGGAAATAATCCACAAAAGATTTGAGGAGAGGCCTCGTGGAACTACAACCGCAACAGGAAGAGCGTTTATCTTCCTGAAGAAAGTGTTCAGATGGAAGAAAGTTGGAAACTTTTGTTTTCTTTGGGTTCCATTTGGTTTTCTAGCTTCTGGGAACTGCTTTTCATGCTTAAACTGCAGAAGGCGAGCGAGTATGCGTTCTATCCGGTTATTGCTAAGGTGGTGCGGCACATTACTTCGTTGTCTTGGTAACTTGGAGTGTATATCTATACGGAATGTGAATGCGTGATCCCATGTTATTCCAGGGAACAATTAACTGAAGGTGCAGCAGAAGTAGAAATAAGTAATAGCGTCTGGCATAATCCTAGGTGAGAGGTGGCATTTACCCAACGCCTGCAGTCGGCTGAAGGCACAACCCTCAACAGGTTTCCGTCCTTGAGAACCGTCAGTGAGGCCACTTGTGGTGTGTCCTGTCGTGACACTTAGCTCAAGGTCGTTTATTTAGGATTGAAGAAATTGACGATACAAGTAATCGTTGAGCAGCTACATATTGGCTTGTACGTTGAGCGCGAGTTGGGAAAGTATGGACTGAAAGTAAGCCAACAGTGGTGGGTATTTGAGCATTAAATAAATGGCAAGAGAGTGGGAACCCTCATCAAAGGGACTTGATACGTAGACGGTTTTCTCCAACATCTGAGCGTGCTTCGCACCATGAATGTTTTAGTTTCCATTTCTCTAGTTTAGTAGTGAACACATCGTGAAATGCTTTGAATTTACAATGAAAGAGTTAAAAGGAAGCAGGTTTTTCGTCTAAAGTCTATTTAACTGCCTGTGCTTTTGGGTAGGTGTGAAACGGAGTCTCTCAGGATACTGAAGACGTTTAAACACAATCATTAGTTTTCATCTCATTTTTCAATCGTCGCTTGTGCCGTTCTCGAAGGATAGAAAATAGGCCCTAGCGAAACATCCAAGGCCTGTTCCCCAAATTTGTTTTTATAGAAACATTCGTGGGTGAACTCAATTTCATCAAGATCGATTCTGTGATTTAGGACGAATGGAGAACAAACACACATAATTTGCTCTTAATGCATAGAAGATCATTTTTCTCATTTGGCGGCCCAATATTATTTTCATTCATTAGGAATTCAAAGCGCTGATTTATTATACTGAATGTGAATATTCCGTTGCGGTTTTCTCATGTTCGTCCCACTGCTACAAAAGTTTAAATTCGCCTCGTAGCTTATGATCCGTTGTTCGCTTAGAACATGGACGAGAATCCGTTCCTAAGCGCACCGTCGGGCGTTCAAAACATGTCTCCTGACGTTAACTGATCGAATAGAAACGTCAAAATAGGAAGTCGTAAAAAGGAAGGTTTACTTGGAAGAGAAAACGTTCCAAAACTCGTTTCTTGTTTCGGGATCAGGTGCTAAAGCCAAATCACACCCTTCAGGGCGGTCTTGAGTGAATGAGAGGTATTTATTGCGGCTACTGTTCTCAACTGCAAAAACCCCTCGTCTTTATTTCATTAGAGCGGCCAAAGGCGGGAATCAGACGCCTCATCGCGGCAGTTATTAAATAAATGCCTTCGGTCGTTCGAGGCATCTGAAATCAGGTAATCGCCGCCGATCTGATTCAATTTTCTCACCTACTTATCGAATCCTGATCAGAAAGAAAACCATTCAGCTAGAGAGACGAAAGGTCGGTGGGAACCGCTCAACAAAATTAGATCTTTGGACGTACCAGTCGAGGTCGTTCGGCCGTAAAACCGCAGCAAATCGTCGTCTGGTTTCAAGGAGGATGCGATTAGGCTGAAGAAAAAAAATGGCGTAATTGAAAGGGCAAGTTGTGTCTCGATGATTTGACGAAGTTGGGGACTGTGGGGTTTCGTGGGAAGGTAGAGACTTAGAAGCGCTGGAAGGCGAGTCGCTAAATCGCCGATTGGAGACGGTATTGCTCCCAGGCACGAGGCTGCTCCATAATTGGACTCGTTCTTTAATCCGCTTCCATAAAAACGAAAACCTTGAAACCACGATTTTTTCCACTCCTCCGCTGAGCTACGCGAGGCTCGAAGGAGGACTGCGTTGTGGCAGCAGAATTACCGACTAGCGAAAACGGGGCAGGGAGCCATAATTCTAACCAGAATGTCAGAAGACGTAACGAGGGAACGAGAGGGTCGGATATTAGCTCGAAAAAAATTGCGAAGAAACAATGAGATGGCATCTTCTTATCCTCGTAAATTCTTCCTCGGTTTCCCAAGTAAAACAAACGATCACTTAGCACCGTCTTGTTAGTCCAACTCGTATATATACGAGATATATTCTCCAGTCAGGAGAGCACGGTGGTGGAGCGTGTTGGTGCTGTTCACACCGAACGAGGATCAGACCTAGGAACTGTGGTTGCTCCAACCTGCCCTTCCTCCTCCAAGGAGATCTGTGCAGCTAGGAACTACTCAACAGGTTCGTTTCTCTGAGACACGAAAATTGTGGGTGATATAAGCGAACAGCCTTGGATTCATCGCCTCTGACCCTTTGATACAGAAGATGCGTCAGAGCAGAACCCTACTGAGAGGCTGCTATGACGATCAATTTAAAATTAGTACCTCTACGTACTAGCGTTCAGGAACTGTTGCATTACCTGATGAGTTTCGACAATGACTAGTGTTCTGCTCCTACTTCTCTCGTGCATTTTTCTGTCAGTTTACTCCCTAACAATACTTGCCGATATATCCTCTTTCCACTCAGAACATCACTCAGCTGAAATCACCGAATTACAGTTAATAATGAAATGGGGGGAGTCTTGACTCTATCCAGTAACAATCTACATTGCAACGAGCAATGGCCAAACCATTCCATCATGATGATACCTCATAGAAAAATATCTCGCCCTACAGTAAATTCGATGTTACGCTATTTATACGGAAACTATCGTTGAGCACAGTGAGTTTGGTCATAGTCGTTTGAGCCGCTTTATGACAACGTCACAACTTCAGATTCGATCTTCAGAGAATCTCTGGGACCCTCCGTCAGGTTGATCAAACTCATTTTGTCGTGTAGTAGGGAAAAAATTTCAAAACACTTTTAACAGACTTTATTGGAACGCCTATGAGAAATGTAGATATGGACTACTCAGCGTTACGCTGTGAGAGCGATAAAATCGTCACAAGCTGTTTTTGTTAAAATTTACTGAAAATATCTTTTTCTGATTCTCAGGTCTGTTTTTACGTACATCGTGCTTTCACAGGTGTTAGGTATGGACCATAACAAGCACGTTATGATTCCAACTTCGATAAAAATGCGAAAACTCCCTAATTTTTGTGCATATTGCCCCCTCCGCTCTCTCACTCTCTCTACGTATTATTGGACATTCTCGTAACCTTGTCACAGCTCAATCGGTTCATTCGTACTTCTGTGGTATTCGTGTCGATCGCGAGATAGAAATGAGGTAGGGGAAGGATGAGAAGAGACTGAAAGAATTTTGAAAGAAAGCTGCTAGTTGGAGATTATTTGCATAGACTTACCAAAGAAAAGACAACGACTGACTTTGGGGGGTGTGTGTCCAGTGTATTACTGGCAATCAAAGTGAAAGGCCTGCATCTTTGGACAGGTAAGACTGCAGCTCTGTATGTGTGTGAATCGGGAGGTTCCTAGTTAAAGTCCTACTGAATTAATTTAATAGTAACTGCTGATGCTTTGCTCTCTACTCTTGTCGATGATGTGAGGAAGCCACATATTCACAGAGACTAAAACCAATCAACATACTACGTGATTTATACTATTTCATGGGAGCCACATTTTATTTTCGTATTCATTCAATTGGGTTTCTTCCTGTGGTTGTCAGCTCAGAGCAGTCTTTCTTAAGTTGTCCTTCGAGACGCGATCAATTCGTTATCCTGCATCAACGTCCTGTACGAACATTCGTCCATTAAGACGGTCAGAGACTTATTTTCCAATAGCGTGAACTGTGACATCGATCTTAATTTTTTACTCAATTCAATTGAATAGATATTGCTTTTTCTTAGGTTTTCATTATCACTCATACTTAAGGTGACCGGATTTTTGTTTATACAAAACGGGACACATGATGAAACTGAGTTGAAGCATTGGTAGAGTGGCGAGTGTGGGTTGGTTTACGGAGTCCCTCCAACACAATTTTGAAAACTAGGAGGTTTTGAAGGACTCAAAAGATAGTTTTAAACTTTGTGCCCTTTTATATTTCATATTTTTTCCTCCACCAAAATATTTTATTTAATTTTCAACTTGAATTGTTTAGAGCATGTTTTTATTATACGTCTGATAATAAAGGGGATTTTGCGCAGAATTATTATTAATTGTACAGTATTTATTTAAATTTTACAGGTAAAATGTTTGAAGTTATTTAAGATGTTTACAACATGCACGGAAATGTGCATGTTTGAAATAATACAGGATACAAAATTAAGCCAGCCAAATCAAGTCACAACAATCTGAAGCCACAGATTTCTAAACGTTCAAGATTGTCGCATGTTTATTTCTCATACTTTTCTGAGAATGAACCTTCCTCAAAATGTCTCGTTTTTATTTGAGCATTTCCAAGAAAGCTTCACGTGACATGTTAAAGTTGCACTTCACCGTTAACATTGCTTTTAGCGAAGACATTTCCAGTTGGGATTTGTTCTCTGACCAAATGTTTATTGATCAACGTGAACACTCTTTCTACTGGCGTGTTCGTTCCTGGTAGCGAGAGAAAAAACCGAATAATCAGTTTTAAGTTCTTGATTGGGACATTTTGTTTTGTGAAGCGTAAAATATCTCCACCCATTTCTGATCCAAAGGAGTTTTTTCATCGGCACACTAAAGTAGTTTTTCTTGTGTTACAAATTCCCTTAGATATGTTACTTCATCAAACAGCTCCCTATATCTGAAATCTCCAGTTTTGTAAATTTACTTGAAATCGAATCTATTCCTTCCTCAATTCTTTCCCACTCTGGCACTGCCGTCAGAACTAACCATTGATATTTTTCCATGTCATCAAAATGCCATGTTTAAATAATCGGTGCAGTTTTTATAGAAAGTGCAGATAGTATCTAAAAGGTGCTCCTTGTCGACATCTTCTACTTGCTTGATGTAGTTACGGACCACTAGAGATATGAATTGTTTTTCCATCCCAAGTCACTGCGATCGGGATATCGGTAAATAGCCCGAACGCTCACGAACAACGCCGGAAATGGCCAATAATAGTGTAAATTGAAATAGGGATTCAGGAAAAGGATTACGTGTATTATTCTGATACCTGATTATTAGTATTTTAACTCAGTACAACCGATTGCACCTCGAAATGCAGACAGAAATCAGCCTAAAAGTGTGAAGCAGTTATGAAATATTTTAAACTAAAAAGTAATAGTAACATAACCGAATAATCCAACTACAAATACTCATGAAAACGGGACAAATAAGCGTCCCGAGAGGCTTTTCAAAACAAGGGGACATTTCACTAAAAAACGGGACGTCTGGTCACCTTACTCATTTTTTGCGTTCGAACATTTTTTTTATGTTTGAGGTTTATTTTATTATTTTTTCGTATTTTGAAAACTCACCTCTGGCAAAATAAACAGCTTTATCCAGTGCAATCAAACCTGTCCCATCTCTGGATAACCGTAAAACATGACGTACATATGAACGTGTTTACTGCCACAATTAGCGAGGGGTAAAACCACGCTGAGATAATCTTAGTTATATTACAGCAAACCCCATTATTTAATTAACTTTGAAAATAAACTCTTACCAGGCTTTTCCATTCAAGTTGTTATGTCGTATTTTCTTCTAATGAGGTTAATCGTTGATCGTATTTAGGAAAATATCGATGATGCATATTTAACCAGTTAAGATTACAGGTTTCTTTCCAGCACCTGTCGGTTCAGGACTGGATAAACGGTCCACTCTAGAGTATCATTAGTAGTATCTTCTTGATTGTATAAACGCAGCTCGTCCTAATCGGGTGAGTCCCCTTGATTTCATCAACAAAAGCTGTTCTTCAGGGGAAACAATCCTCTTAATTGAACAGCGGGTAGCGTTTGATGTGACAAACGCTTTCGGTTCTCTTCAACCCAAAAAGGTAAATCTGAGATTTAAGCAAAAGATGGTCAGATTACAAGCTAAGCGTCATTTAAGTAGACTTATAGAAAACTAGTTTGTCGGCTGAGGCTGCGGTGAGTTCCTCCACGGACGTATAACATAATTTTTCCGCTTTCGAATTTCATCAACTTTCCTATTCGAGTTGTTCCGCTGTTGGAAGACGATGAAGACGATTATGCAAGATTTAATCGTTTCTGCGTTCATTTCCGACTTGGGGAAGCCCTTAGTTTAACTAAGAGAGTGTTCTGGTGGTGATTCCGAAGGCAAAGTGTTCTTCGACGCGTTCAACTCCTGCGAATCATGATAAGGCTGTAAAGGTGCGGTCTGAATCTGCGAGGCTGCAAAACATCGTAAGGGAAAAACGAGGAATTGGTGCCCTCGGACGACGTTCACATACTCAGATAATGCACGAAGTGCTGGACGTAAACTTGGCCATTCCTACGAGGACACTCTGGTTTCCTCTGAGTGTAAATTAGTTACCGAAGTCTGTTTCCTCATCAAAATTACTGTTCCTTAAGAAAGGCATATCACTCGAAAGCCGTGAATTTCGTGGTTTCGCTAGCATGCGAGAGTACGGGTACTCACTAAGCATCCATCCTCTGAATCCAGACCTGTGTAGGTACCGCAGGATGTCATTTAGCAAGCTCCCGGTAGGTGGTGGTATGACCCTGGTTAATCTGTTCCGTCGTCAATTGTCGTTGAATACGACCTGAACCACTCCAACAGACCGCAGTCAATTTGTCTTTGCGAATTGGATCGAACCACTGCACTCGCCTGTTTCTTGTCCATTGCCTGTTTACACCATTCAACATCCAAGTAAGCGTCTTCTGAGTGTAATATTGGTACGTTGAGAGTCTGGAGTCAAGAACCCTGAATCTACATAAGCTCTGAGGTTTAAACTATGCCGAGCAACTTCCCCATAGTGCTCAGACATTGCTCTAAATTTACAATTTCAAAGTTGAGAGTGTCGACATGCATGGAGCGAGCAATTAAAGAACGTTGTCTTGCCAAGGGAAATCGCTTTGGAAGCATATAGAGAAATTTTATTGATATCCCATTTGCGTCAATCGCCTTAGCTGAACTGTAACTTTTTCACCTTCTCTTCCGTAAACGATTGCGTGGGCAAAAATTCACCGTAGGCACAGTATCCGCCAAGGATTCCAGAAGAACTTGGTACGCTAGTGAATCCACAAAAGTGTTGACAAAGCACCGCAATTAATATGATGTTTTCCGATTCGATTCAACTCCTACTCTAACCGAACCAGTGATGTCTGTAAATCAACCGGTTTCGTGTCTGCTTTAAACACTCAGTAATTGTAATTAGTTTTAGCATTTCTCAACGTCTACTGTTCCGAATATCACCATGGGCACTACGGTTTTCCCTATTCTTAGTTGTGATATGAACTCTGACGGAAACAGTTTCGGGGTCCCTTGAACCATCCTAGCTACTGGCAACAAACCTGGTCAGAAACGAAGGCCCATGGACGGTTACTGAAGGAAGGTTAGGCCGTCTTCTTCTCCCGTTTTTTTTTTTTTTGGATTTGTCCTGTCACATGTTCTTGTCGAAATTTCGATCTTCTTCTTCTGTTCCCTGCTCCCTTCCCGCGTGAAAACGTTTTCCTGCATCGGTTTAAACGAAAAGGAAGAAAAATCGAACGTCACTTCGGCTCTTGTTTCATTTTTTCTTTTGGTATCCCATAGGTTGCTCTTTTGTTTTTCCTTCCCCTAAATTCATGGGTTCTCTCTCTCTCTCTCTTTCTCTCTCTCTCTCTTTCTCTCTCTCTCTCTCTCTCTCTCTCTCTCTCTCTCTCTCTCTCTCTCTCTCTCTGGCCTGATTTGAGTAGTGGGCTGTATTCTTGTTCAAGTTCTTTCGTCCAGGTGTAATGGGCCAGTTCTCATCGCATAACTGGGCAATTGTATTGTTAAATTCACCTGAAAACGACTACCAATCTTTTCACGTGGCCTCCCTCGGCGTTTCTTGCTAGTCAAGATTACGTTTGTTTCCAATGTAGAAGTGTTTTCAGCCGGTTTTAAACGATTTTAGCGTCAGTGGGCAGTAAATCAAGTCGTGACGAAAAGACCGCATGCAGGTAGCTGGGCGTAGTGATTAATGACGTTAGAGTCGTTAGCTATAATTAAGTCAAACATTACGATAGAATTAACTGCCTGATCGGTCGCATTGAACCGCTGGTACTTCAGATATAGGTAGAATTGTGAAAAGCTGAGGCCTGTAAACTGAGTACAAGGGGAAATTCGGTAAATCTGAATCAAGATCGCTCGTCATCAAATCCCTTCAGGATCTTCTTGGGATGGTGGTCGTTAAAATTCTCTCTTGAACAAAAAATATCTTTCCTCAGCCCAACGTTCAACCATTTCATAGCTACTAATGCACTTTATTTTCCACTAACGTATTTATAGTTACGAAATTTATTGAGTTGCTCCTACTCATGCCGGGTAAGAGAGTGAGCAATCAGTGCACAGGAACTGTCAACACGATTTGATTTACTTCTCCTCATACCGACAGATTCGTTTTCCATAAGCTGCGTGACTGGACAATGCGAGATTGAAGTAATTTGACTTTCTAACCCCGAAAGACTTATAAATCATTCCAATAAATTGGCCATGCAGAAGGCTAACAGCTTGAAAAAACGAATAAGGTCGCTCGATTATGTGGGTCAAGTATATAAATAAATTAGAGGACGGTTTTTTGATGAAGAATACGGCCTAACTGGAGACTCGAGGTAGTGCCGAAATAAGCAACTAGAGTAAGTGCCATTTCTCTTGCAATGTCGATGTATTTACCGGATTGGTATTTAGATGCATTGTGGGAGCACGCACGACAAAATGACAATTCTTTAGGATGTAGGTGAGGAGGGATGATGCAGCACACGAGGAATTAGATTCGTTTCAGGAACCCTACGCTCCCGTAGGAGTTAACAAATATGACGATGCACTGCTTAAATCCGATTTAAGAATAAAAAACTAATATTTCTGATACGTATTGAAAGTATAACATCAGTGTGATGTCATTTAATCTCCATCTTTACTGCCGCTAGAATATTGCTGTTACAAGTGGAATTATGGACCAGGGGCAGTGACATCGTTAAAAAATAGCCGTTCTACAGCCTCATTAGAGAAGCATGAGCTTTCGTGCCTAAACTTTCGAAGCTGCGGATCAGTGTTTGTGAAACTGACAAGGAAAGAAGTAGGAGTCAAAGCTAGCCAAGCACCACCAGGATTACTTGCGTGTTTGTGACAACGCAATCCGCAGCACTTCTTGGAAGCAGTTTTGGACTCATCAGGTTCACTTATCCAAACCTTGGGGGGATGGCGTACAGATCCTGTTGATGATATCTGATTCTTGGATAATAAAAAGACACCGTATGTGTGACTAACGGGGAGAACTCATCGCGCGTTAATAGCCACTCAAGAATTCTCCTAATATTAACATAAAATGAAACCATTTCCTTAGGGCCCAAAAGGCCCCAGTAGTACACAGTGAAATTACGCAAAGTGGCGTGGAACTGTGAGTGGATTTAAGACGAAGAAAATACTCAAGTTTATTTACGAAAGATCGCAAGTGTATGGAACAGCCAAAATGTAGGAATAATATGAATTAGTAATATAAAAGAATGATTCGGTTTGGTTTATTGATAGAGCGAAGCATAAGAAAGAGCAGAACAACTTTCGTGGAAGAGTGAGGGTTTCAATGTCTTGAATAAAAGTGGTAATCAATGTAGGGAATCCCAAATCACTTCGCGTTAACAGTTTACGTTACACAACTGATGTAGATTAGACGGAGGCTCATTCAGCGAGGACTTGGACTTGAATGAATCCAAAAATTGGTTCATCGATTACTTAACAGAACCGTGGCAGAGTGAGCCGATTCAAATAGCACAAAGAATGTCTTTGGTTTTGGTAAAGCGACCAATTAAAGGAAGCTCGGGTTTACTTAGCCCGATTAACAGTTCTGTCGACAATATGCGTGATCTAAACACCTAATCCGGGTGAGGGGAATCCTGTGAGCGCATTGAACGTCTACACTGTCTAAAGAAAATATCTTTGAGGAAGCTCCCAAAGCAGAGTGGGTTGCCCGAGAAAAGAATACGCAGTAAGGCTGGAAAAAAAGAAAATTTGCAGGTGCCTCCCAGAGCCAAGCTGGAGGGATTCCAGAAAGAAAATCAACGTTCAGGGCTTATTTTGACTGGTGATGAGGGTGTTGAAACAAAACGAGAATAACGAATGATAATCGGAAGAAAACTACTCTACTTTAAAAATTTTAACTGAAGATACTGAGAACCGTTTTCGAGAAAAAAACTCCTTATTTTAACCTGTACGATAACCATAGTTTTCGACCGATCTTGGTAAAAACCTTGTTTGTGTGCTATGCCGTGAGGCATAACGTGAAGGCATAGGCTCTCTCTTAATCTGGTTCACACGCACACAGAACATTTCCATCAAATAACGCGTAATGTTGCGAACACTAGAAAGGAAAAAAAAACAGCCATCGTCGATAAAAGGGAAGGATAAATTATTACAATGACGTTCGACGACGTGATCCTCACAAATACGGATATTTAGTAACAAAATGTCGGGATCGTTGAAGTATAATTTTGTATTTCCGGCTCGTATTGAACTCGTTCGCCATTTCCTGACATTTACTGCGACACTAATAGCAATACCTCATTTCTCGACTCAAGTTTAAAGCCAGACTCTAATCCTAACGCCGTAATTTACGAGATGCGTGAATAAGGAAGACTAATGAAGTTAGCGGGCGGTTTGTAAAAAAACAAAAAAAAAAACGAGAAGTCAAGCAAATAAACTGAGACCGCGTCTTTGGGACAAAGGCTCCCTTCAGGTGCGTTCGTCCGACGAATTACTCAACACCTCGTTGGAAGGAACCCGTTTTCACTGCGCTCAAATGATGCGAGGACTACGTGCCGAGTTTGTGTTATCATTTCCTTGTTCCTCGTTGAGCGGTTAATTAATTTCAGGTCAAGACTCGAATCGCCTCTACTCGTCCTCCTCGAGTTGAACGGATCTCTCGGAGGTCACAGTAATACCCGTTCCAGGCAGTAGTAGTGTCCACTCAGCGGTCAGTTGACTGCTTGTGAGAAATAAGGCTGACGTATAAGTTTGTTTAGGCCGTCGCAACTACTGAGGCGTCGAAAAAAAGCGAAAGAAGCAATCCCGATGTACCTACAGGCTGTACATCGCTAGAACAAATTATTAAACGAGCAAGGAGTGCAGGAAAAAATTCAGTATTTCCTAACAATATACTCATTTTGGCTTATTATTTTTTACAACCCCCTCTAAATTTCACACTTTACGTTTCAAAGCATGGAGATTCCAAATCTGCAAAGTTTGGAATTAAAAAATAGATTCTTTCGCCATTTGGTGTCTAGTTGTGCTGATTGCCCTGCTCGGCAATCCAATCGGACAAAGCCCATGGTTGTTAGAGGCAAAAAATTGGTAAAAATATTAACAAAAACGCCATTTTGGCAGTTTTAACGGAAACACGCCGTGTTTGGTATCATTTCAAGGTACTTTTAGATGCTGGGTTGAATGAAATGAGTATCAGAGGAGTAACTGCGTATAAATCGAAAACTGTGAAATTACAGTAATTACAGTGAGCTAAAGTCTGCTAATTAAAAGAACACGCTGGACAAGACAGTGAAAGTAATAGTTTCATCGTCAGGTCGACGTCACGTCGGGCCAATTGCCTACAGGCGCCTGGAATTTGTAAGTTTCGTCGTTCAGAAGTAATTAGGTTAAGCTTCGTATGGCTTACTGGCATATTTCGATGGGTTCTTAGAGGTGTGAGACTAAGTCAAGCCGTTCAAGAGACTAATAAACCGTAGTGTACTAACTTGCAGCGTTTACCTGTGTACTGAGGGGGAGGTTTGGGAAGTAAAGCCTGACATTTCTTGAGATTCTTCTTCGTTTTTCCAACTTACTCGATGGAAGGGATGGGGAGTAAAATCTGTATTTTCATCGTCATTTCTTCTACTTTCCACAGTCCGACGGGTAGGGAAGGTAATGCGAACGAGCTAAAAAAATTGAATTTTCTTCAAATCTTCAAGATTTGAGGCCTAAAGATTCGAAAAAATCGAATCGGCGCGTGATGTATGTGTACGTGCTCCACATTTCTCTTCTAAACTGATTAAACGTTACAGTACCTAACTTTTCTTTTTTCATAAATATATCTGTCAAACTCTGGCGAATAGGCCTATAAAAGCTTTAACGGCTTTGATTAAGCTTCCAGGGTGTCCTCAAATAGTCAATGTTTTCCTCTCGCCGCCCGTTTAACTGGGCGAACTACGAGATTATTCTAAAAGTTGTGTTTTTTTTATGTTATCAAATTTTTCGCAGTAAACTCATTACTGAAATTGACTCGATGTTTTCTAGGAACCGTTACCTACATTCATTTCTGTCATTCTCCGTTGTACATCTCTCATGATTCGATATAAGCTAAGATAGAACAGAGAACGAGATTTTCCTAACATTAAGCTATCGTTTTTCCCTGTGTTGGTTCGTACAATTATGATAAAACTTACTGTGTGCTCTCACCTTACTACAAGCCTTATTTTGTTTGCTATAAATGTTTCCGTAGAAATGCATCTATTACTTCATTTACTCGAACTGGGAAGTCGTGGGGATTGCAATACTTTTATCAAGCAATCCTGATGAGTCATAGGCTGGGGGGATCAACAAATTATTAATGAGGCAAGGAGAGAGAGGGACAAAATCTGAAATCCCTTTCTTATCATTCTGGCTTCTACTCTTTCGATTTCCATTCGCTCTCCTTAAGAAATGAAAAAGACTACCAGTTTTCGAAAAATTAAGCAAATAGTGGAAATGGATGGGAATGAACATCTTGAAAGACACTTTTCGACATTCACCAAGTTCAGGGGTAAGGAAATATGAGGGCACCATTCGGTACGTCGGAGCCTTTCTCCCGAATATGATTGCACTGAACATCCGAATCATTCTCTATTTCTATTATAAACAACTCAGTATTAGTTACAACAGCCCAGCTAAATAAGCGAAATCTTTTTGATTCCGATATTAATATTAAAATCGGTCATCATAGCTCTACGCCATTTCATAATTCATTTCCCTGCGCATAATGCAATAATACACTCCCGAGAATACAATTTCTAAGAAAATGTGCGAGTGCGACTGTGAACACGATTAGACCAGCTAAAATTTAATATCCAGTGAAGTAAGGTTATGAACAAAATTGTTTCAAAATGGACACACCAAAACTACGCCTTTCCTTCACAAACATTTCCAAATCAGGGAGAAAGAGTAGGACAGAATAATATATTTTAGCACAGCTTTTTCCTTATCATACGATATTCTAGTCATTCGACGTCTCCTCCTACTCATACGAAACAACCCTTCTCATAGAAATCGTGCGTCCAATAAGCTGCTTAGTCGATGGAAGTTTAATTACGGTTGTGAATTAACCAGGAGCGACCCACAAATTTCCGGAATCCAAACGTCTCTTCGGCTAATTTTTTAATTTCTTCCCTCTAATTCCTTAGCAGTAAACACGAGCCTCCCCAGACAAAATGTTGTTGGTAGTTCTTGTAAGCTGGATACCTTTTAAACGTACCCAGGTGCAGGTACCTGATGTTTTTCACGTATCAGGATTTATAATGGGTTACACAGATTTATTTATATTTAATCTTGGTCTTGGTTTGTCGCTTTCTTATAAACGAAACTCAGCCAATATGGTTTAGCTTTAGAGGGGTTTTCAATAAAGATGGTTAAATACCTCCTTTATACAGCATCCCATTTTTTTTTTTTCGTTTTTCAATCTCAATTGACTATCATCGCAATCTTCAGGTTCTTCCATCTGAGCTGGTTTTAATTGTAGGTCGTGGTGGTCGGGGAATATGTGGTAGATAATCAGCAGCTATCTCTTTTCCCAAGTAATGAGAAAGATACGACTCGTTGATCTTTAGCGTTTCGTTTAGAAGAACACAATCGACATTCCAGTATGTAATTCACTGGATTTATAGGAGTTGGCGGAATGCGGTTCTGAACTTGACAGACAGGTCGTATGAGCGCTACCAGTCTTTTGATTCATCGACGGCAATCTCTTTTACTCTGCCCACTTGGAGAGTAAAAGTTGTCGCTCCTGAACCGCTGGGAGAACTACGTCGTCCTTGAACCAGATCTTAAAGTACGTTGACTTCTAATCTTCGATCGGCCTTGATTTCGATCATATTTACTTTCCTCGGTCTGCACGCCCGAGCTCGGCTCGTAAAAAGGAATGCGAGGCGCGTGTGATTTACGATTTAAAGCCACTCGATCTATGGAGCGCATGAACTCGTCGGCAGGAAACTTTTTCGATAGTCCCCACACTAAAAATAACTTAGGACAATCTGTACAATTTAAAAGCAAAGTAGCGCGTCGCTATCTGATTTATTTTGGGTTATCTTGACACTTCAATTCAATGTGGGTTTGCCACATAGAAGGCATTTTTGGTACATTTTGGCTTTATCTTCGTTCAACTGATTGTCAGGTCGAACATTCAAATGGAGCAATATGTAGTCAGTAGGTAGAGACGCCCTAGAAGTTTATTTTCAATCGTTAAAGCAGTTTTTACAAAAATCTGAAGAACCTTGCTTTCTTATGCCTTTCACAGTTTTTCGCTAATATTTAGTTAGTGAGTATTGGAATATAAGTATGAGTTTAAGACAAAACCGGCACAACCGTATTTGATGAGACAGTCTAAACATGAAGTTTTCAGTTCCTTTTGGACCTACAAAAAACCATAACCTTATTTTCGAGTCTGAAGAAGAAACTCATTTCTCTCCAGTGGAGTGCATCTTGTATCTCAGCCTACTTTTGCCGCCTCCTAAGGAATTTGAGTGGGTTTCTGATTGGACACTGCCTTGTTTGTTTCACTTTGACGATGTTCTTATAAGAAATGAGCGCAGTAAAACATTGAGCTGATTAACTCACAATTTAAAACAAACTCTTTTGAATGTAACAACATGGTTGAAGCTAGTGTTTTATAAAGAGTCAGTGCTACAACAATTTCATTATAACCCGAATTTACGAGTATAACGCATAAAATTGAACTAAAACTTGTAGCACTACGAAACGGTATATTTTCACTCTTCGGACAGTCGTTATTCACCTATGTACTAACTTCGGTTTTTTACCTCAGTTTTGACTGCATCGTACTCTGAAACCCCTAGGTGCGTATGTTTCCTTAACCCGTGACACCGAATAAACAACTAATATTCTCGCATGGAACTTCATTAGGGAACGTGAAAAAAAAAACGACCACTAGACAAGTAGCTCCGTAACTACAAGGACGAGGCCGCCCTATAATTTTACGTTCCGTCCAGTTCAGCCCACATCTTCTAGAGCTCTACAATAAAATTAAAAAGTAAAACTTTCCCGACCAACAGGACGGCTCGCGTGTTCTTCACAAGTCAAGTCGGACCACCAGGACGCGGATGGCGTAAAAGGTTTCTTGCTTCAGAAGTCGAGGAAGACGGGTTTGTCACTGAAGCTCCATTAAGCAGTTTTGTTGGAGGACAATAAATTTCAATCTACGTGATTCGAAATTTGATTATTTCGTTAATTTATGAACTAAAGGCAGTTCATTTCAAACGAACTGTATAATAATTCACAAAAATTAGCCGAACATCGCAATTGGAGAGATGGTCCTTTTGGTTATCGGGCAGTTAGGGCAGCAGAACCTAATGGGCCCTGTTGACTCAGCATCAATAAGCATCTTAAGTTTTTACTTTCCTTGGCTCTACGAAGTAGAAAGGAAAGTTATGTAATCGGCTGAAATTTTTTTTTTTTTTTTTTGAGTTTTCTTCAGATCTTTACGTTTCAGACCCTCCTGAGTCCGAAAACCACTATTTGGGGAAATGGTCTGTGTGTCTGAGAACGATTTTTAGAGTATCAAATCAGCTCAAACTTGATATCTCGCCCGAAATTTACCATGGGACGCCAAAATAACGCTATGAACAAAATTCACCAAACGTTAACCTCAGTTATCATAGTAATCAAAACACCTAATATTTTTTTCTCAAAAACAGCTCTAACGATTTTGATTATATTTTTTTATATTGATAGCTCTCAATAAGGCAATTATAGCATAAAATTTCCATTTGTGGGAAAATGACGAGAGCAGCACAATAAATTACCAAAACTTTCGACGAAATCGATTTTAGCGCGGTTTTTAGAGAAAACCACCGTACGAAATCAGCTGAAACTTGATGTCTAGCCAGCAGGTTACCATGGGACGCCAAAATAAGGGTATGAACAAAATCCACTGAAAGTTAACTATAGTTATCATAGTGATCAAAACACTAAATTTTTTCTCGAAAACGGCTCTAACGATTTTGATTAAATTTTTTGTATTGATAGCTCTCAATAAGGCAATATACCATAAAATTCCCATTCGTGGGAAAATGTCGATAGGAGCACAATAAATTATCAAAATATTCGACGAAAAGCGTTTTTAGCGCAGTTTTTTCCTTATAAACTCTGCGTAAATGTTACAATAATGTTTAAAAAAAGTTGGTGTTGTAGTCCTATCCAATACCTATGGGGTGAGTGTTGAAAAACGCTCATGAGATACATGGGGCTCAGTCCAGAAATTCCTGAATTTCAACTACCGCCGTTTCGCTTACTACCAGTTCTAGCGGTTTTACTCGATAACTCTGCAAAAATGATTACTATCCTCTTCAAAACAATCGTGTTCCGAGCCAACCAATTTCTTAGTAATGGTTCTGGAATGAATACGAGCATCACAATTAATTCCGGAATTGTAAGCGCTACTGAGTGGTAAATGAATTGATTAAGTGGACAAAGCCATATAGAAAGTAAATTGACGTAGATCTAAGGAATGTTGTGTTTCGCAACGCACCAGATATGGCTGGGTTGCCAATTTATTGGGAGATTGTTAAGGAGCAGTTCTTTGCTATGTTGGAAACCAGTGAACAGAGGCGTGGGCAGCTGGGAAACCAGAACAGCTTTTGAGAACCTCACACGTCCATCTTCAGTCATTAAATGCTTCCAGTATAACACATGAACGATGTGGATTTTATGTTCAACAACTTGTTCCTACTGAAGTAAAAATTAATTTCAATCTTATCAAGTCATTCATAACGTTATGATTTCAGGAGTGAGTGTTGCTGGGTTCTTAACTATTCACTAGCACTATTTTGTTAAACTTCTCCTTTTTTTATACATTCGCGCCATTTCGCTCGTCTAGTTACGCAATTATAGTCTCCGTGGCGCTAATTTCCAAAGGCACGCGAGGCGTCTTCGGCTCCTGTTGTGGGGCCTGGGACTTGGGCCAAGAGTCCGTAGCTTCCAATGAATAATGAATCGCAAGCGACGAGCTTGCATCGGAGAAGATTTATCTTCCAACAGTTTTCCTTACAACACAATCGATACTTGTGGAGGGTTCGTTATCTAATATACACGAATGTGTTTAATTGACTCCCGGCGTTCCGCGGGATTCGGCCCTAGAAGAGACTTGCGAAATTATTTTAAAGCTTTGCTGGGAAAACGTCTGCCGTTAGATCAACAAGTAGCGAATGCTGGATGCATTGCAAAGGTGAGCAGAGAGTAGGAGCATTTGAGCACGTAAGATCAAACCAATGAAACAACAATTCCCAACAATCAAAACAAGACTGGAATTGGGTCGTTCCATTGCAAACATTTCTTTGAAGCCGATTTTGCTAAGAAACTGCGCTTTTCGAAAGATTGCGTAATCTTCCTTCGGCTAAAGTAACCGAAAGGGCTGTAAAAGCACAAAATTGCGCTTTATTCTGAAGCGTAGATTTCAGCGCTCAGGGACCCGTTGAGCAACGTACTTGGAATCGTCTTCGCCTAGAAGAGTAGAACATTTTAAGAAATAGGTGTCGCAGGGGGAAATTCAGTTGTATAATGAACACGACAGAGTAGAGACCCTCGGGGGCCGAGAGAGCCGCCTGAAACGTTGCTTCATTTGGTTCCTTTTGTCCGGAAGAGATGGAGAAACCCCTTTTACCATTTCATTTCTGCATTCATCGCCTGTTTCTCGAGAGAACGAACTGTTTCTGCCTGACAACGTTCGAGGAACAGGCTCATTTGTCATCGAGCGAACAAACAAAAATCTAAATTATTCAATTAACTTCCCTCGTCTACTTCTCCATCGGGATTCGACAAGAAAGAAATTCGTCACTGTCAATCATCGTCTTTCATTGTCTGTTAATACAACCCGGAGTTGTTGGTAAATGTCAATCCTCCTCTGTGGGAGGGTTAGTTTCTTTCTTTCAGTCCTTAGAATTTATCTACGTGGGGCAATTACTTCCACATCCGTCGCCCACTGCGAGTGCTCGGCAATTAACATTTCCACGGAGCAATTAGAGACAAATGAAGGGTTTTCGAGTGAGACGTTCGTGACGAAACATTGCCCACCTGTGTATGAGCTGGTTTTTTATTGTTCGGGGATCAATAAAAGGCGCTCGATAGGATTAAGTTGCTTCCTCACTGGCACAATATGTAGTGAAGTCAAAGGCAAATTTAACACACACACATTATAATATGGGGCTTTGAACCAATACGCTGGTCTGGTATTAGAGGAACACACGACCGCCGAAGCGTGTTAACGGTTGGCTATTCAATTTTCCATATAAAAGGACGATCTGAGTGGTTCCTCTGACACACGCAGCATGACATGCTCGAACCATTCGGTTTGGACAATTTATGGGACTTTGGCGTGTTTTGGTGGATCGACTGTGCATGGATCAGCACTTTCAGGCTGAAGTCCTTCGAAGAAGGCGTTCCAATGTACTACACCATGAACTGAGCCCCCTGTGGGTCCTCTTGTCTGTCGTTCTTCGTACTAAGAGCTGTCCGCCCTCAATTGTAGCACTTCTATTTGTACGGTGATTCTGACAAGAAAGTATAGATTATGTGAAGTTCCCCGGCCTTTAAGCTCATTGAGGAGCGCTGGCCTCAAACTCTCCTCAGATGTCAATGAGAACTGCTACAACGTGCTTAGCCGGTGCCTCCTGGGGAACATTGTGAATTTCAACAATGACGTCTTCCGTGGACTTTTGTTTAGTACTCTCATATGTTCTGCCCATGAGGTTACACCCGAAAACTCGTTGACAACATCAAGATCTTTAGAAGGTAAAAAGGATAACAAGTGATTCGGCGATAGAGGGTTCATCAGCTGAAAACGAGCCCCATTCCTGACTATCCCATCTGCTGGATTTATCTCTACCAGCAGCTGCAGGGACTGCCAGCACATCATGAATAACAACAGCGTGGTAGGGTCTATCGAGAACGATTTCAAATCTTTTCCATCTTCTGACAAACACTCTCTACATTTCAGACAAGTAGGCGCCTGCTTGAAGCCTTCATGAACTCAAAAACACCCGTGTACCAGTGATTCTAGTACTGGTTTCTCGGTCTTAACGGTTAGATCCCCATTTGTTGAACGCTTCGCCTGTATTTTTCTTCCATCACACTGTTGAGAATGACATGACAAACTATCACAGCCGGTTTTGTACGAACTCAAAATCGGCGATAGTATGTGAAACAGAAACGCACACTGCACTCTATTCGTGTTTTCAACTCCCCCAAAGGATTATTTGGTGTCTGACGAGAACTCAAATTTTGCGTTTCAGCCGGTCACGGTACTTGTCTTACCATAGTGAGTGAAGTGGTGCTCGAGAAAGACGTTATTCGTTGCCAGGAAACATTTTGTCGCAATCGGAGAAGTTGAGGATGAATGTTCGGTGCCAGGAAACGCAGATAGGTTTAATAGATCGAACAGATAGATGGGAAAGTCAGAACCAGTCCTATCAATTTCGGCCAACGGCTAGGGATTCATGAGTTCGTGCTCATGATGCAAATGAAAAACGAAAATCCTGAAGTGTCAAATCCGAGTGGCTCTCTTTTTCACGGCCTCAATTGCAAAGGCGGCCCCCTGGCGACGACGCATTCGATTCCCTCGACGTTCGAATTCCATTTATGACACCGCAAGACTAATGGGAAGAGCTCCGCATCTGCATCTTATTGTGTTGTGGAGCACGAACCTCAGACAAGAGATGACGTAACTACCGCTTTATTCATAGCCTTCCCCTTCACCCAGAAGGAAGGAATGGGATGTTGCTGTATGAAGACGAAGGCATCTCTATTACCCATCGCGCGCTGCCTTCGCTAATTCCCGTCACCCGCGGTATTTGCGAGAAGATGAATTGTGAAGAAGAGTCACATTTTATGTTAACTGAGAGAAATTGAGAAGAAATATTTGAGCGATAAATATAAGCGAAGTCCGAGGGAGCTACTGCGGAAGGGGGAGCCGTCATAACAAATTCGCTAGGCAGGTATTGTGAAGCAACAAAATAAACCCTTCCGCTTCTTCATGACAAACTGTGTGACGTATTTGCCACCCAGGAAATATTTTCCGTACTCAACAAAGTGCCACTCATGCTTCAACTCTCCTCAACCCCTACTGAGTTGGGAGTAAGCCTGATAATGCTGCAGTGAGTCCAGTGATCAGCAGTGATCCTTGATGCTGGCATCTTAGGCTCTTTTTTCATGCCAAAACGCACAAACATGATAATACTGATCTTCCACAAGTTAATGGAGTGAAGGCAGATAACATCTGGAGTGTGGCAGCAGGCGTTACGTGAGGTGTACGGAACGTTTCGCGGGGATGCGTCGGACGGATGTGTCAGGCTTTCTTAGGAGTATCACCACCTGCATGATGCTCGGTTCGTATCTTAACTGGAGGGTGTTTTATCGCCAAACTTTTTGCTATCTTTCTTCCCTTCAGTCTTCCCCCGATCCTTCTTTCTTTGAACTTGCGTAGGGTAGTCTAAGTGCCTTCCCCATTTCATTAATCTTTATATGTTTGTATTCTTTTTGTGTTCCAACATCCCTTTCACCGTAAACTTCGTTACAAACAAGAGAGTACCGCGTGAAGATTGTAGATGCGGCTGGCCGACTTTCTCGGGGCAACCTCATCGGCTGGAGATGTCGTTTGACTGAGATGACTTTGGAGATTACCTTCAGAAAGCGGAAAAGCTACGGATCCTGAAGCTGCAGTAAAAGCTACGGATCCTTCAGGGACCACTTATTGTCCCGATGCTAATACAAGCTGGTTTTTGGGGGTGGAATATCACGAGACAGAATTGGTCCGCTCTTCTGCACCTACTTGGCTGGACTTCCCATCAAGTGTCACACGTGCTTACATTCGCGCTCCGGTTCGATTTCGAGGACTAAGTCTCTGATAATATTCCTTTCTTGCGCCGTGAGGGGACATATGCGTGAAACTTGTTATAATTTCTAAAGAAACGGAACTAGGTTCCGGATTATAAAGAACGAAAGTTGTTGGGAGTGAGAATGGTTGGGCAGGAATGTAAAATCGCTGCAAGTTATCAAACAACAGTTCATTATTCTCTTGCGCTGTGTGATTGGGTCCTATTCTACTCAATCAACCGTCGAAAAATATCAAAAATCCGGTAAACAACAACTCATATGCAAACGACAATGTTAGCAGAGGACTTCCGAGACTCATCCCAATCAGTTAACGTTAAGTAGCAAATTTTGAGGGGAGAGTGTGAAAAAACAAGTTTGCGATCGAATAAATTGGTGTATTATTCATAGTGCACAATAAACCAAAATGTTTCATTTCCAGTCTATCCACACGGCTTCCTTTCCTTCCTCCCTGATTCACCAGAACGAGATAACTTCCGCGCTGAGCTCACTCACCTACATTCGGTTTTTGAAAGCTCACACTCATCCAGAGAAGTTTAAAGAACAACCGCTCGCGGCTGCACTCCTTGTTTGATGTTGACCGTTGAAGACTCTTTAATAAATCAAGCAAGACGGGGGAACAAGCCACTGGAAGAAGTACTGGCGACCTTGTTGAACCTGCCTTATTTCGATCGCACCGCAGAAGGCTTGTAGTTTCCAAGCAATTAAAGGTGACCGGCTAAATTAGGCCTTCTCTCGTCAGTGCATTGTTATGCATTTGGATCAGCAAGATCGCAATCATTGAAAGGGAAACTGTGAAGGTTGGTCATTTATAATGTCAGATAGTGAGGCAATTAGCGCTAGTGTTAATGAGAAAAAAATGGACCTCCAATGGGTTCCATGAAACGTTTAGTTCGTTGCAACGCTCATCAAAGAGAACAGATACGGTGTTAGTTTAATTCGCTCAATTTTGAAAAATAGCAACTCAACTCTGCAGCTTTGGGAGGCTACGAATATTAATGTTTTAATGTTATTAAACCAGATAATGCACGGATACATGAGAAACGTGGAGTTTTTTCTTGAAATTATCGTGTTGAACGAATATCTCCAATTAATACGAAAAGTACTTGATCAATTGAGTTTAAAATTACGAGGGAGCTCCATGAAATATGAAAAGCGTGTCCTTCGAAACATAACAACAGCGAGGGATGTAACCAATATAAAAATTTTGACTGAATTTCTCAAAGGTTCTGTGGAACGGAAATTTCGTGGGGAGTACTGGATATTACCAGTAGTAAAATAGCTAGTGCGACGCATTAAACAACGTTCCTCAGTCCCACGTACATTTAGCGGCTTTCCTAGCTTTAGCTACTAACCTAATCCACTTTTCACTCCGTTCATGTGTACTTGGGCAAACACACTAACAAACTAGCTACGTTTTGCGTACGTCTCACAGCTCCAGAATGTATTAGGCTGCTGCTTACACCACGACCTCCGCTAAAGAACCAACATACAGGTAATCGATGGAGCTGTTATCCTGATTATTTGGAGTGATAGACAGAGAAAGTAAGTATTTCCACTGAAACTGAATTTATGAACGTTCAGATAGTCGAAGAGTTCTAAACTCCGTCGTCGTTAGGAAACTGTAATCAAACGGCACTGATTAAGCAAAGAGGCCAACAGCTATTGCAGTAACGTCAATGGGGAGAACATAGGAGACAAGAAGTTCCTTTGCTTCAGCAGATTAACAGACACCGAGCGTTGACAGGAGAGTTTTAAGGTTTTCTTGTCATCTCTCGAACAGAGCCACATAAAATAACATTTTCGTTCATAGGAACTGCAGCACAATAAATTATCGAAAATTTTGTCGAAATGAGACTTTAGTTTTTCTATCATAAATATCTTACATGTAGCACTAATGATGTCAAAAAATGAAGATGGTAGTTCACTACGGAATCTATACGAATATTGCGATATTCAAACTGACCTTGCTTTTTTCGTAGTGTTTCCCGTGTAGTTCTGGAAATGTAATAACGAACCACACAAGAAAAAACGAGTGGTGCGTAGCAACACACTACTTCCCGCCACCCCCGTAAATTCGAACACCACCTACATATGCGGGCGCTATATCTTCATTCAACGCATTTCTACAGAAACATTTATCGAGAACAAAATGTAGGAACTAGTTAGCTGAGAGTATTCCATAAGTTTGATCGAAATCGTTAGAGCCGTTTTTGAAAAAATTGGAATACCGATAAATTAATATTCGACAAATGTCATTTTCTGAGTTAACTAGGCTTATATCTCAGTTCAACATATTTACACAGAAATAATTATGGAGAACGAAATGTGGGTATGGATGACTAGCAGACACTCACTAAGATTTATCACATCTGGTGAAGCAGTCACCCTGGAATTTACGGAAATGTTCGAAAAAACGTTATTTTCGACACATTTTCATTTCTATATCTGTTCAATGGATTGTCAGCGGAACATTTATTGTGAACAATATGTGGATATTAACTATTCGAAAACATCCTGAGGGTTTGGTGAATATCGTTGAGGCCATTTTGCCAAAAAGCGTAAAAAACTTATTTTTGCTTCATAGGCCTATATCTCCGTTCACCGTGTCATGGATGGAGAATAAAAGTTTTTTATTATTTAGTAGAAGATAATTTGAAAGTTTAATTAAAATCGTTAGAGCCGTTTTCGAGAAAAATGCGAAAAACCCAAGTTTTTGGTACATTTTCGTTCCCTACCCCCTCGTACCATCAGCCGAAATCGCCCATAACCTTATTTTGGTGTCTACAAAAAATGACGAACAAAACAAAAAAAGAACCAGCTCAATCGGATCAGCCGTTCTCCCAAAAATCGGACTACAGACACACACACACACACACTCGGAACACGCGCCGAAATTAGGTTTTTTAGACTCAACAGGCCTCAAAACGTTAAGATGTGAAGAAAACCCACATTTTTTCTTGATACGATTACTATACTTTCCTTTCCTTTTGGAGTAGCTGAAAGTAAAAAACTGTCTATCACTTAAATATTCGTTGGTTTTGCAATGCAGTTTGTGGCATAAATAACAGTTGTCTAATACATTCCGGAACTTTAAGCGCTATCAGTTTCGACGTAAAACTTTAAGTGATATTTTACCAAGTTCATATGAACTGTGAAAGATAGAAATGCGTCGCCCAAGTTTTTCTCTTCGCATGTCGCTGAAAGTAGTAAGAATTAAACCCACAGAACACTTCACGCCAATTGTTTCTTTTTGTTATCCGCAGACTTTTTTTCGTTGTTGGCTGAAGTGGGGTCTGAATGACGCGTCAAGTTCGTGTGAGGTAAGCATTTCTAACAAGTAGGCAATTTGAACTAATTTTCTGTTGATTGAGTTAGTCGTGCGTTTTGGTTGTGGTATTGGCGGTTTATGGAAAAACGATTACTAGCAATCAGTTACCACTTCACAGCAGTGTATGGAGTACACGACCCGCCCGCGTGGAGACAGGGGTGTTCCAACAACACGGTGAAACTGGGATTGTGGGCTGCTTTTGCATTTCTGTTCCTACCACCAAGAAATAAGAAAAGCATTCTCAAGTAATGGAACTTGACCATAAGAAACTCTAATTCAATGAAATGAGCAATTGGCTGAGTTCCAAGATCAATCAGATACACAGTGTATTCCTAGAACAACGCGAGCTATAAACTTGAAACCCTATTCACGCTGAAAAACCATTTATATAGTAAAAGCTGACAAAGGGACGAGATTAGTGTCGTTTATGCTCGAATTACTCAGATTCTTTGCCAGGTGATTTGCCACTAAATTATCCCAAAAAATGGCATTTACTCGTGTTTTTAAGAGGACGTAGCTCCTGGTTCCGGAACGTTAGTCTTCCGTCCGCTATAAATCAACAAGATACTGTAAAAGCAGTTTATCTAGCGAGACAGAAGGACACGAGCTGACGATGTGTAACAGATTGGCTCTCGCATTTCCCTTGGCGGAGATATCCTTCCGATCAACGGCGAGGAGCTCGAAGATTATTGGAACTAAGTAGGTCGAAACCGAATTAGAAAGTAAAAGGAAAATTTGAAATGAACTTTCTATCGGGATTTATTCAGCCGGCGGTTCATTAATGCGAGAGCTTAGGATCCTGTTAAATCCGCTAGACCAGCCAGCGTCATGTTTTGTTGTCAACTTTATCTCTCAATCGGTTCCCCATCCTCTTCATCGTGTGGCCCATCCATTCTGACAGTTTCCGCCGAGCTGGAAGTCACCATTCGTTCGCATTAATGCTGCGTTCAATCCTGTCGCCCGCTGCAATCTCAGATATCTTGTTCTTATGTGTTTTGTGACGCCACTGCGGTTCGTTATTTCAGTCGTCATAATACTCATACAAAGAGGGCCCACTGCTCACAACCGTTTTAAAACGTACCTCTAGCCATTAAAATAACCAGTAAAATTGCGCGGAAGCTAGATCAAAAAGTTTAAAACATATTAGTTTATTACTCAGAATTAAACAACCCTAACTAAACCAAAATTGAATGTGAAGCAACAATTGTCGTAAAATTGTTGAAATGTTGAGCACAAGCTTCTGGGAAAATCGACCTAGTTTTGTTTGAAAAATGCGTAAAATCAATCGAAAGTCTACGAGGAAAATCAGTGGAAATCTCGGAAAATTTACCGCTACTTTAATAGATATAGTTGTGGAACAAGCTGATTGGAGGAAAGTAGTTTAGAGCTTGTTCGAAATCGAGTGAGGATTTATACGCATGAAACTTGAAACAAATGAAAAAGTAATATCTACACGCCTAAGCAATCTACAAACGCAATCTTACCTCATTGGGAATTTGGGATCGTGATTAAAAATTCATATTTAGCCCATTGATGTTAAATAAAAAGTAAAACCGCACTGCCGATCGTAGGAGTTCCCTACCGTTCCCATTTCACCAACGGAATGAATGAAAGTAAGAAATAAAATGAAAAATTGATGTTTTTAAAATTAAGGCCGAGTCTAGCGCCAGCGCTCGAGAGGGGAGGGAACTTAATGAGATGAGGAACGCTAGAGGTACTATTAGCCAACAGCGCCACAACGATAAAAGAACATATCTGCTGCGTTACAACACACAACTTTCCTTAGCTCAACAACAATTCACTTTGTACATGGCTAATTCTATTTAATCAGTTCATTTATCACTCAGTTAATTTGAACTTGGTCAAACAACGCTTTACGGCAGCAGGAATAGATAGCGCTTACAATTCCTGATTTTATTGTGCTGCTCGTACTCATTGCAGCACCATTATTGAGCAATTGGTACACAGATAATTAATGAGGCTGTAAACACAAATTTTTGAAGAAGGATAGTAATTACTTTTGCAGAGTTATTGGGTAAAAACGTTTAGAACTGGTAGTAAGCGAAACGGCGGTAGTTGAAATTCAGGAATTTCTGGAGTAACCCCCATGTATCTCATGAGCGTTTTTAAACACTCGCCCTTTAGGTATTGGATTGGACTACAATACCAATGTTTTTTAACATTCTACAAAAATTCCAGCGGAGTTTATAAGGAAAAAACTGCGCTAAAAACGCTTTTGGTCGAAAATTTTGATAATTTATTGTGCTGCTCTCGTCATTTTCCCACGAATGGGAATTTTATCGTATAATTGATTTATTGAGACCTATCAATATAAAAAATGTAATCAAAATCGTTAGAGCCGTTTTTGAAAAAAAATGTGGTGCTTTGATCACTATGATAACTATAGTTAACTTTCAGTGGATTTTGCCCATACCCTTATTTTTGCGTTCGATGGTAACCTGTGGGCTAGACATCAAGTTTCAGCTGATTTGGTGCGGTTGTTCCTTCTAAAAACCGCGTTAAAATGGATTTCGTCTAAAGTTTTGGTAATTTATTGTGCGGCTCTCGTCATTTTACCCACAAATGAGAATTTTATGATATAGTTGCCTTATTGAGACCTATCAATATAAAAATTTTTATCATTATTGTTAGAGCCATTTTTGAGAAAAAAAATATTTGGTGTTTTGATCACTATGATAACTATAGTTAACTTCCGGTGGATTTTGTTCAAACCCTTATTTTGAAGTCCCATGGTTACCTGCGGGCGAAATATGAAGTTTGAGTGGATTTGGTACGAAGGTTCTCTCTAAAAATCGTTCACAGACACACATACACACAGACCATTTTCCCAAACAGTGTTTTTCGGACTCAGGGGGGTCTGAAACGTGAAGATCTGAAGAGAACTCAAAATTTTTTTTCAGCCGATTACATAACTTTCCTTTCTACTTCGTAGAGCCAAGGAAAGTAAAAATGTTACTCATAGCACAACAATCGAGTCCGACGCTGGCGGCAAGTGATGCCTTGTCCATAACCTCTTCCTTTGTAAACTGCTTTAGTAGAAGGGTTTCGATGGAACGAGGGTTAGGAATTATTTTAAAATGTTTGGAAGTACAGCAACTGCTGTGAAAAACCCAGAGTTCATAGTTCGTTGTCTATCGTTCCACCATAGTTAGGAAATTCATTTAAAAATCGGAAATCAGCGAACGACCGAGTAAAAATCGTGAAAAATGTAGTACCAGCTATTGGGAAACGTAGAAAGAATAGTCAGAAAATTGTATAAAAAATGTTGGCAATGGATGGTTGGTGAGCGGCAGGAAGATAAACGTTAAAATCTGTAACTCAAAAATTGCAAGGCTAATTGTGCGTGAATTTGTTTAGAATTTCAGTGAAAATTATTAGGGAATGCAGTAATGCATAGTGTAAGGAATCAGGTATAAAGTACAAGCTTACAGCAAGAGCATTCAAAAGTCCGGCAGGTGGGCTTCTTCGCTTGCCACGGGATCTCAATCGCTTGAGATATCCTAGGCACTCATAATCCCTGCAGACTGAGCAGGGACAACGTCGACCAACAAAAAGATTTGAGAAATAGAGCTGAAAATTAGAAGCTTCTCTTATAACTTCCTTCACAACTTCATAGCTCGAAAGAAAGTAAAAACTTGGAAGAAGAGGGTTTCCTTTCGCTTTCTGACAAGAAGTAGCTGGTTGTAATCCATAGCCTGAAGAATGTGGAGGGTTGTAGAAGGATCTCATCCTGATCTCACGTTCGTTTGCACGTTCTGTGCAAGCGGCGAGGACGCGTGGGTCGAGCGTAGCGGGAGAAAACGAGGATCTCAACGTGAGCGCATTGCCGGAGGTCAAGGCGGTCGCTGGCTATTCAGTGGAGAGCTTGCAGCAACCGCGATGATGCTAATCACTTTCCTCGACCGCGCCTCTTGTTTGTTCGACGAGAGCTCGAGAGAATCCAATTCTCGCAAAACAGTCAAAATCGCGCGAGAGCGGAATTGGTTTTAGAACCTGCTGCGAAGGAAGTCTGCCCTTGGCCTAAAGAAGACACGACTCAATGATACTGAGGAGTATGTACCTCAACATCCGACAACCTGCACACCCAGCATGTCGATAACCAGTACTTCGGTACTCAGCTGAAATAGAACTATTTAACTGGGAGTATCGGACACGAAACTCACTACCATGCAATCTCACAATGGGGTCTTTCCTGATCAGATGTCCAAAGATATCGGAAAATTTTGGAACCCCTTCCTAAAACCCAGCCGGTCCTTATTACGGCTGTAACATCAATGCCGTGGAGTTTTTTTTTTGACGTGGGAGGGAGGGTCTGCTCCTAGTGGCCCTATGAATGTACTCCTCCGTACTTAGAACCAACCTGGAACCATTTAGCACGTGGCGTCAGGCACAACAACTCTCTGTGATGGCAGCTCTTTTTTCTTCTCCTCTTCACCCTCACGAGAAACATGCGTCATGCCGCCGTTCCCATAGATCCTCCCATACTACCCAGCAGTTTGGGAGGTTCAGGAGTAGTCTTTCATCCATGTCTTCGTTCTTTATCTCTGCGAGATACTGGTCCCAAATCAGCAAGCTCCCTTTACGATTGAGCACTGTCCTGGCAAATTGAGCAATCCAGTTTCCCTCAGAGTCAACATGAAGCAACCGAATGCCTCTGGTGTAAGCCGGCCAACTGAATCCACCGTGTGTCTCCAGTGCCAGACCTTTGGCATAAAAGGATGGCGTTGGAAGCATCATCCACCATTGACCTGTAGCGCATGCAGCTTGAGCTTGCCAAAATGCCCCGTGTCCTTTTATTAACTGGATGAAGTAGAATTCCACATCACTGTGGCGTCCCCTGAGCCACTGGCCCTCGCCCCTTCTGGACTGTGCCTCACTCGTCTTACCACCCCCAGCCCTTCTTCTTTGCCCTTTTGATGAGCACAGCGGTTTCCACTCGGCTGTCACACTCGCCATCACCAATACTGCCTCCTGCGAAACTGTGCAGTATGAACAAGCAATTCAGAGGGCGCACTTCCACTACACCACTGCCATCCGCTTCCTGTAGTAAGTAATTCTCGGTGTATCAATTGACAACTCAGCTTCATATAAGAGAGTAGAGTGTACACGGAGTGCCGGCATGTACCCTTTCGGAGGATGATGTTGGTGGATGCTGTTTGGTGAAGGCTATGACTAGTTGATTACCAAGAGGTGTTTAATTGCATAACTTGTAAAACGGATTACAAATACGAATTGGGAGAGAAACGTGGTTGCAAATTCTGGATTTCAAAACACCTTTCCCCGTAACGTGTTATACGCAAATAGCAAGTGATGGATAAGTATTTCGTAAGCAACTGTTAACATTTCGTTGAGCAATAAACATTAGACGTGCCAGTCCCTTACAGGACAGAGCGGTTAACGTATTGGAGGGTTAACGAACAGTCACCAAATAAAACAGGCCAGGTGAGTAAGTGTTCTGTGCTCTCATCACCAATGCATTATTCCTCGTTAAGCTTTTCGTAATCAATGGTCTACCTGTTTAGCAGTAACGGATAATGATTCTATAAATAGTGGAGAAGTGTCCAATAAGCAGCGGATGAGAGTTTTGTATGGTGACTTCGGACTTGATAAAAAATGGTCAAGCACTAGTATTAGGTATTAGTCTTCTTCGCTAGCAATATGTAAGTAAACTATGGATATGATGGTTCAAAGTTATATTTGTTATGTTGGAGCCACTTAAGAGCTGCAACCAATGAAGAAGTGTTTTACAGGCTTACAGCAGCATGTGAAGGGCCAGGGGGAAAAACGATGAATATCAAGAAATATTTATTTTGAGAAAAATGGAAAACAAAGTTTCCTGTCCCGAATTCCGTTTGTGCACAATCCTAACAGAGTTTTTCTAGCATTATTTTACTTCAACAGGTGTCAACAATCGATCAATGTTTTTTGGACGGATTCCAGGGGCAAATATGTTCATTAAGAGACAAATCCGGAAAAAAACGTTTATTTTGCCATACAAAATTAATAGGAAAGTTTACAAAAAACAGGCACTCATCACCAAGTAGGTGGTCTACGTATGAATCTTCAGTGTTTTCTTCTGTGGCAGACGTACTTGGTAAGTCCTCGTAAAAGGTTTTTGCGTGTGGGTTAATCAAAAATTGCTTCAAATGTTGCAAATCGTTGAACTTGGGTTGAGGGGTTGGCACTGACCCATTGTAAAGATTTTTAATAGTTTCTCTTGGTGGAGCTGATTTGTCTTTGTTTTTACCTCTTTTTGCGGGGGTCCATAGGATGGCAGAGCTCATATATGGACCAAAAAAGTTGTTGCGGTAGAAGGCTTTGTTGGGGTGCGCTGCCTCAAACTTCAAGCAACGTACTGGCCTTGTCGGAAAAGGGCATTTTGGTTGATAAATTGGCTTCAAGAAAGCGGACCAACCCTTGAAAAGATCCTTTTTCTCTGCAATGCCTTATAACATCTCTCCATTCATCAGGCAATCCAACGTAAGAATCTTGGTTGACGAAGCTCATATTTTTGTCTCATTCCAGATATGAGTGGCCTCTGACAGGAAAGAATACTTCAACACTGTCAAATCGATTCTTCTCGGCCACTAAATGGTGGAGGTATCGGATGACGGTATAATTCTTGTTCTGCCCCGCACACGAATCGCAAAACAGTACCAAATGGCGTACCGTACAAGGCAAAAAATCGGCTGGAAAACTGTCGAGCGTTGAACATACATCGTCACTCCCCTTGTACGCCTTGTACATTCGTCGTTATTCCCGCTGCGCTCGGACACTCATCGTTTTTCCCCCTGACCCTTCATGTGCGTTGGCGCGTTTCGCTGGTTTTTTTTTTTAAACATTGAAGGAGCAGCGTTCACAAATCCAGCAATTGAAGGTTCGGGAACGTTAAAAGACCACATGGGCGAATACCCCAGTAGGTCCTAACAATTAGCACCTGGGGATTCAGGGTGGAGGGGGTTCTTACACGAAAAAATTATTCAAACAATTACCCGATCTATTTGTGAGCTTTCTACAAGTATGATTACAATATGTACCTTTCAACCGCTTGAGCGAATAAACTCTCCTTGTATGGCGAAAGGATATTGGAATGCTGATTGATGTTAGATTTCAGGCAACTAACTCGATTCTGATTCAGACGGAAACCACTGTTGCATACCTTTCGTTTCTATGGTATCTCACCTGTTTGCCCATTCACTGGACGGAGTGAACGGCGAACTAGGAACTGGACTGGCCACCTAATCAGATTAAGCTCTAAAGCTGTCTTCTCGCAAGGCCGCCAGACTCTTGGTTGGTAGAATGTATCACCGACACGAGCGTTTTGTACGGTTTCTGAACTCTGGCGAGCGGCGGATGTTTCTCTTTGTCGTGAACATTTCCTCCACTGAGCCGAGTTTATCTAATTAATCCTTTGATTGAACGTTTAGAGGCCGATGCCAGCCAAGCCGTGCTCCACATCACAATTTTCTGAAGCCTTGAACGTAAATGGGTTCTGCTGAACGAACGAGTGACACCAAGTATTCAACCACTCGATTTTTGAGTGTCTCTTCTGTGACGAAGTTAACGTGAAGGCACTGAAATGCAACAGTGCTCCGTGCTTTGGTCCGTTTCAACTTAGTATGAAGAGATTCTGATGGGCTGCTATTCACTGGTATTGGTTTTTTCAACGTAAAGCATACCAGCCTCAGGGCAGAGACTGGGAAATGAAGCAAACGCCTTACCTGTAGTGTTTTTTAATTTAGTATTGGATAAATTGGTCCTGTATTACGTTCTTATCCCCTTCAGTCTTCCCACGAGAGTCTTCGACACAACCTGGAGCAATGAATGGGTGATGTCTGTGTTAACAAACTCTCCGAGGTTTTGGATGTGTTTGTTTTGTGACTGCTTGGTATCTGAAAGTCTCTTCCCACCCTCCAGATGTAGTAGGATAAGCCTCTTCATCCTTGATTTGACGTGATATTTCCTATGATATATCAGTGTTTTGCGAGTTTCTCTTTGGGGTGGATCTAATTCCGTGTGTCATACAAACGAATTTGTTAAGACTGGGATGGCAAATGTGTTAATAATTTTATTTAAAATGTTTATCGTTCAAGCTAGTTTCGTGTAGTGTTGCCATCCCCCCTGTGTTTGTTTTTGTTTAGTGTTGCTTTGGCATCCCTCCATTCCAGGTCCCCCAGCACGGTGTCCTGGGCAATCTGTGTTGAATATTTGTGTCATGAATTTATCTGGTCCAAATGTCGTAGTAACGTCCTGTGATAATGCTTTTGTTAATTTCAACAGTTTTAGATGCCGTTGTGGAGCGGACGGTTATATTTTGATCTCAATGTCAAGAAGGTGGCGTAGTATTTTGGTTCATTATTGATTCCGAATAATATACTTGTAATAGATGTGTTCCTGGGTCTATAGCAATGATAAAGCCACTTACTTAATAAACTGTGATGTATTTCCACGAGGTCTGTTTAGCCCAATAGCCTCTACAAGATCCCAATCTTGAAATGGAATGACCGACAGCCTGACGAACACGCTGCCTTCTGAGCTTCATCTTTTATCTTGAACTTCTCCCATTGGCGTCCCAGGAGCGGTTCTAACGAGCTAGATCTCGTTTCGTTCCATTGTCACTGCAGGTTCCAATCGTGCCCGTGACACCTATTTTTTTGATCAGGAAAATATTTTGTCCAACCCCCCCTCAATACTCGGCATTTCACGTTTCAAGGCATGGGGATTCCAAATCTGCAAGGTCCGTCCACATTCCAGGCCATATTTTGCCTTTGACGTGGTTTTAAAAATCCGCTTTGCCCTGGAAACTTCCTTGTTGGTATCATGTTGTGTCCACCTCCTCGGCTATCGCATAGGGCAAGGCCCATGGTGGATATGGGCAAAAAATCGTTAAAAAGGTAGCCGGAAACGAAATTTTGGCAGTTTTATTAAATTTACGACGCGTTTGGTGTCGATTCCCAGGTATTTCTTGATGTAGAGTCGAATAAAACGGGTAAGAGGTGAGGACTGCGTCTAGTAGGAAAGCAGTGAAAATACAGTAAATATGGTGAGAAGAATTCTGATACTTGAAGGAACTCGGGGAACGACTTAGTGAAAGTTATCGTTTCTCCCTGGCTTGCGCTCAGTTCATCCACTGCCTCTCGTCTCACTCCAAGCACCCGTCAGTTCGACTGGTTACGTCGCGCCGATTGCGTAGCATGTCAATTTTCGTTGTTCTGTTGTAGTCAGGTCATATTTGGTATCGTTTATTGGCATTTTTCAAAGCTGAATCGAATGTGATGTGTCTCGGAGGTGCGAATCTCTGTCAAGCTGTGCGATTACTGTGTGTAAGAGAGTAATAAACCATTGTGTAATAATTTGTAGCGTTTTTGAGTCTTGTTGTGCTTCATAATGTAACTGCATGCGCTGTTCAGTTTAGGGGGGAGATAGAGTTCTGTCAGGCAATACCAGAGTGGTTGTTTTTGATGTTTTTATCACTGCAGTAAGTACAGTTCACACCTATTTTGTTCACGCATTTCCGGTGCCATCTCACGTTGAAGGTAATCACACCGTCCTTCAACTGATGTGATCCCAATGTTTCCTCTCTTTCGCGATTTAACGCACACGCGGGCCACTTTTCAAACGGCATTTTTGTCATCAGAAGCTTAAAGTTCTGAAGAAAACTACAACAAAACTGCGTTCTATTACTACGTACTTCTAAGAGTACGTAACAACTGTCATTCTAGCTACTAATCCAATCTTAATTTTTTTCTTAGCTCGTATGAACTTGTAAAACAGAAATTAACTCACTACGAAGAAACTGGTTGAGTTTAAATATCATGAATTTATTGACGAGTTTATTCATTATTGGCCTCGACATTAAATGAAAAGCCTCCATGTAGGTATTTCATGGGACTGTCAGCATGATTTCTTTTTGGGGCGGTTCGCGTTTACAACTCTAGGATTATAGAGGAAACGCTATGAAAATAGTCCAAAATGCGACGTTAGTGTGAGTTGGAAACTGTTCATACAGACAATTTAATCGCAATCGTCAGCCATTTTTGAGGGAGAAGAAATACCAGGTGTTATGATTACTATGTTAACTATAGTTATTTTAGACAGATATCGTTTTGCCTTTATTTTGTGTGGCCTTCCTTTTAAACGTCTTAACATGAAATTCGAGCGGGTTTGGTTCAGCCATTTTCTCTCAACCTTGTTCATGAACAGGCATACTAGTACACGCTTACACTTAGCATTCTCTCAAATGGTGTTTTTCGTACCGAGGAGCTTCGAAAACGTAAAGATCTGAAGAAATGTCAGATGTTTTTGTTCAGTGGATTACATAACGTTCCTTCCCACTTCGTTGAAGTACGAAAGAATACGAAGAGCTCGAGATTCACCAGATAAGAAGTTATTCGTTCTTAGATAAAAGTTACTTTACACTCCTGCCACATTTTCCCCCTCTCCCGAAAACCGATGAATGATACAAAAAAAATTATCAGCTCAGGTATTAAATCTGTTTGCCTTCTTCTCTCAATATTCTCACAAATTCCGATTTCTTGTGGAGTTTGTGTTTTTCTTTTTCAAATCAAACAAGCACAGCTCTAGGCGAAGTTGAATAGTGCCAAAGGGAACATCTATTCCACTTCCCCCGAATTTTTAAAACGGAATTGTTGCTACTCCGGGATGTTAATTGTAAAAATGACGAAGAGAACATGGTTTGTTTACCTCAATGCTGATATCACATTAGTTCCTGATAAAGTGAGGTAGTTTATCAACATACTAGTTGCGACGGAGACACCAATAGATCAATAATTTTTCAAAAATCAACGCAACGCTCTCAAAATGTATGTCGGTCGACGCTAGCCAACTCCGAAGCCGCTTTGTTGTCCGAAAGCTTCGAAGAATCCGGTTATCGGAGCAAATTATAAATGAGCCGGCAAACCTCCGGTGCCGGTATTGCATAACAGATTCTGACCCTGACATACGAACTCGAGGAATGAAGAGAAAATAAAGAATTAACCGCTCCCAATAAACATCGTCAGGTGTGGCTTAGACCTGAAGCCCACGCTGGTTTGAGTTCAAGCGCGTTGACACTGCCCCCGTTATCCCAATTATTTTTTTTTCGTTTGACTCTTATTTTTTAAAAACTTCAGTAACGGAGATAAGTACGGAGAAAAATATCCCCCCCCCCCCACCGTTTACTCGTCGGAAGAAACGTGTTGGCCGACTTCCAACGGTGTCTTTTTGGCATTTGTCGGGAAATAAAAGAAAGAAAAAGCTGACACAGGACAGGACCCGAACTTCCATCTTTAACGGTGAACCACTCCCTCAATCTTGTTGCCCCGACGTCGTGAGCCCACACTCAGTCAATTGATGGTGCAAAAAAGGAATTAATTGCAATGGGGTACACGCTGAACTCTCATATGTTTATGTGGCGTCAGCGTTGTTCCGCCAGTCAAATGGACCCCTTCAAAAATATACGCGAAGAAATTGCCATATTCTGGCCCCCGAGCGATAGTTTTGCCATAAATTAGTTTATTATTATCAAAACAAAACATCATGAAAACACTTAGAAAACATTTTGTTCCGCAATCAACCCTCTTTCCGAGTTGGTGTGGCGATGAACGTAGTAGGGACACTCCATTGGCTGCCGAGATGGCTGGTGTGTCTCCAAGGTCTGGGTCATCAGGGAGGGTGATTACCTAGGCGATTGCGCCAATTCCATGAAAAGGTGAACAAATTATTCAAGTACCCGTTTTACGGAATATTTTAGTTATAATATCCGTTCTGTCGCGGTTGGGGAATCAAATACAACACGGTACGTAAATAGAGTAAAACAGGTTAAAAAATTGTGAAAACTAGTAGTCGAAAGTTCCGACTTCTGGAAAATCGCGTGGAACCAGTTGATAAATTGATCAGGAATAGTTTGGAAAACGTTTGCAACACTTGATATTTATCGGACATTGAGTTTTAAAAAGCTTAGGCTGAGAAACCTAGTGAAACTAATTGGGAATATGAAACAATTGTTTAAAAACCTAGTGAAATAGTGAAAGTACGTAAGGAAAAGTTAAAAAACTGAGAAATTAAACTGGGAAATGCTTGGAATTCTGTTTTTTAAATCCTACTTCTGCTACACAAGCTTTGAGAAAAGAGAGAACGTTGTTGGTGAACCTAAGTTAAAAGTGAGGAACCGAAAAAAAAGGAAAGGAAGATCTTAGGGACATTGCGTCAAAATTGTTGAAAACCCGAGCAAAAGTATTTGAAAGAATGAGTAAGGGAGTAAAAGTTGGGAAATCATGTGAGAATTTATGGAATGTATATATTATATACCGTTGTATAATATATGTATATGTATTATATACCGTTGGAGTCTTGATTGTTCTGAAAGTACTTGGGAAATTGAGTTTAAATTGTTTTGAAGTTTAGTCGAGAAATCGTAACTGAGCTAACGATTCGCGAGCGAATCAAAAGTCCTTAAGATATCGAATAATATTAGTTGAGAAGTTTGAAGTTTAATCTGGAATGATATTAAATAAAGTGAGTTTGGAAAATAAATGAAAAACTCTAAATCGCACTATTGTTCTTGGGTAGTTGAATTAAATTTGTTGTGCGATGAATAAAAAACGTTACGCAATCGAACCAAAATTGCTTTGGAGTATAAGATATGGACTGTGCCATTGCTTCTGGAGATGGTGGGAAAGAAGCAGTGAATCCATGTTCACTCGTGGATGGGGTGGGGGGGGGATCTCCCTTTTTCATCTGACCATACTTTTTTTTCTCCCGAGGGCGTGCGGGTCATGTCCTTTTGTCACTGCGGCCACGTATGGGCCTATTGTGACACTAACCCTTTCTTAGTAAAATGCGTCGTACATACTCGACCCCTTTAGGAAGCCGAGTACGCCCTTTACCGCAGAATACGCTATGATTTGGGGTTCAATGGTCCCCTGACCGAAAAATTCGAAACGTTTAGCTGCCAAGGCAGGGCATTCACACAGGATATGCATCACCTTCGCCCTTTGACAGGAAGGCGTGACGAGCCTTTTCGCCTGTCTAAGTCGTGGCTGGCGATGCCAATGGGCGCTGTTTTCCTGTGTCTCCCATCGAGCGACCAGACGGTTTAGGTGACTCTTCGTCAAACCCACGTGTGGTTCAGGCCCGATGGGTAGCGATTCTGTACCCCTTTTCGCAAGGCGGTCAGCCTTTCCATTCCCCTCATGCCCCCTATGAGCCGGCACCCAGATGGGGAAGAGCCTGTTACGGGCGCCGAGCTGTTGGAGCGCATGAAGGCATTACCATGCCAGCTTAGTCCTAAAACCATCGGCTGCGATGGCCTTTAAGGCGGCCTAGCTGTCTGAGAATATGTAGATCCGCTTACCCTTGAGTCCTTTGTTCAGGATCTCTTCCGAGCAGATCTCTATGACTAGGATTTCCGTTGAAATATCGTGGCGTACTATCCCAGCGGCTTAGCAAGACTGTAGTTGGGCCCTACAATGCCCAGTCCAGCTCTGCTCCCCATAACTGAACCATCGGTATGCCACTGCACCATACTTATCTCTGCTTGTGCGTAAAAAACGGGTGAAGGGCTCCTTGTCCAGGCAGTCTGCTCTTTCACTTTCTGATTCTAAGCCTCTATGACAGAATATAACGCAAATTCCTCATATTTGCGAACCAGAAACCTGGGTATCTGTCCAGAAACTGCAGCCCGTTTGTGCAAGGGCGCGTCAATGGCCCAATCCATCGAACAGCCTCTTTCTCTGGCGACCAGCGCTAATGAAGGGTGAACTCTGTTAGAAGGCGAAACTTGGCCGAGTGAATCACCACTGGCTGTTGTTGCATGTTGACGCAGTGAGTTGGTGAAGTCACCAAACTTTGTGTTGAAACCTTCCGTGTTTGTAAATCATGACTTGTCGAACCTGGAAGACTCTTTAACCAAAGTAAAAACTGAATCGCTCACTCGTACTTGTATTTTTCACCTCTTAACGATGTGTTAGCGGGGGAACTTTCACTGATAACATTTAAATACTCCGTACGTGTCAGTTCACATTCTAATCTGAATATATTTTTACTTTTCAGATGAGCCATCTCTTCAACATGTTCGTCAAACAAGTCTCTGAACACTGCGACAACTCTGACATGCCAGGTAAGTGTGTCAAGGTCCCCTTAGATAATACAACTGCATATCTTAGTAGTTACCATTTCAGTTTGAAAATAGTACTGAGGATAGCTGAACCGCCGAAACGGGTCTACTTTTAATTGAACGTATTGGAAAAGATTTTTCCCGTTTTTCTGTTTGACTCTCTCACTTATATGGGGGATTCACTTCCTCGTAGTATGAATAACTGCTTCTGGCTATTTTTCTGATTCCTTATGTAGATGTCGTGTTACATCCAAACCATCTCTCTCTCTCTCTCTCTCTCTTTCTCTCTCTCTCTCTCTCACTGTTTTTCTTTCTCTTTTTTCCTCTTTATCTCACTCTGGAGCAATACTTTTTTTTTTCTGTAGACTGCACAAGATTTAATTGACGACGCATGCTGTTTTTTACCAGGAATGATGTAAGAAAGGGCCTTATGACCCTAATTCTCCCTGCTTGTTTAAATAAAACGCATCGATCAATCAATCTCTCTCGCAGGGAATGACCCACCTCGTCGATGCTCCGTTGACTGCGTGTAGTTGGGAGGGTGTTCCAATTAGTGTTCTCTACAAACGGAACTACTGAAATATTTGAAGTTCGAAATAGGAGCAGTTAATGGAGTATAAAATCTAAGGCTCATCGATCAAACACTTTTAGAACTAGGAGGACTCTATAGCGCCACACAAATCTGTCAACCCAATAAATGGAAAGAAAAAGGCTCTTTTCAACTCGAGACCGAAAAAAAGGCGATAAATTGAGGGGGGGTGATACCTAAACGTTGCGCCAGGTCCGAAATTGTTAGGCGTTCACCAACAATGTCAAGGTTTATCTCACTCTCCCAGTGGAACGGCCGTGTTGCAACTCGATCTTGAACCCGCTACACTTCGTACGATCTCGTGTCTCTAAAACAGTTGCGCAACCCCCTGCTCTCAAATCGCTCACTATTTAAAATAGATAACTCCCGATTATCGGAGGGCGCTAGACGGGAAACCCCCGTCGTGCCACTAAGGGAAATTATAACCAGCAAAGTAAAAAAGGCGGCCCGAGAGATGAGGCTCGTTTTCAAACCGAGAGAAGCCCAAAGCTCTCGAGTCGAAAAGATTACGACTCTACTGCCATCTGCTCCAGCGCAAACCATCGTTTAGTTTAATTGAAACAATCGCTGCTTGTCGATAATTATCCGGACTGGTCAAATTGCGGTGGTAGAACTATAATTAAGGGGGAGAGGTTCTTAAAATGTCGTGATTCTCCCGTCTCCTTCACGAAAGATCTTGTTCAGAATCACGGAGTCAGCGTCGAAACTCTTCAGGGCCTTTCACTTGAAAGTTTATCCCAAACATTCACAGTTTTCGTGGCGTGTTGCCGGCTACTCATCTCAAAACTGAATCCTCCGTCTTGTGCAGTAACGTGTTTAGTGAATAAAGTGAGGATGTCTTGAGGACATCGACGTGAGGAAGCGTGGTTTTGACCGAATGAGCCATGCATTGAAGGGGCTGAATAGCTGTAGTACATTAGGCTGAGATTGTCTGTGCAGAAATTCCAGAGGTTTATTCTTTCTTCTCTCTTTCTATTTATCCCGTTGAACTGAATAAGCGAAGGAATCGAATGCTTTCGGGAACACCTCCCCCCCCCCCACTCGGCGTCAAGTTCCATACCGTCCCTGAAGGCACCATCACAGAGCATGTGTCCTTTGTTTACAACCTTCATCCACCGTCAGCTGCTGAAATCTATTTGCCAAATCGTCCAGAGGCTTTCATAATTCCAAGCAGCAGCATTCGTTACTTTTTCAGGTAGACCTTCCGACACTTCACAGGTTTGAAGCGCACAACATTTATGACAGCCACCTCCAAAACTGTGTGAGGTCTCTTGTCTCTGCAACAATCTATCTTAAGACTGCTACAGAGTCCTTCACTAGCTTGTCTTAAGCCAACTAGCTCTGTCATACTAGCTGTCACTACAACAGCCAAATCTGTATTGCGAACTACGAAGCATACATCTGCGCATAGGGCAGTTGAATGGCTGTATACGGCATTCGTGAGATTTCCTGGGGACCTTATTTACTGATTCCGACCACTGTGCGGTTTTAGAAATGAGTGCTATGATGTTCCAACAGCTGGACCTTCGTATATCAAACGCCAGTCTAGTAGTCTAGTTATACCAACTGCATGTCTTCGGTGCCAGTTATTCGGCTCAGCTCAAGCCAAATTGGTGGAGGGTTCAGTGTATTAAACCAATTGGGTTATGTCCGCCAGTAGGCAAATGACTAAAGTTAACTTACCTGTTAGGTGAGTCCATCTCCTCTGGCTGGTGAGTTACTGTAGGCAAGCGCTTACGATGTAAAGACATCATCGTCTGGCTGTTAAGTCAGTGCTGGAGTCAGTCAGTTGGTCGTGGTCTTTATATACGAAGAGAAATGTAAACGGGATGATGGATCGTCGGTGAAGGGCGGAGGGAGGAGGTCATGTACCTCTGGGGGAAACCCCCTAGAGGTGAATGGAACGTCTTGAATGATCTGTCAATTGTGGAATCTAAGTCTTTTTTGTATTACCATCATCCCGATTACCTTTCTCTTCGTATATAAAGACCACGACCAACTGACTGACTCCAGCACTAACTTAATGGCCAGACGATGATGTATTTACATCGAAAGCGCTTGCTCACAGTAACTCACCTGCCAGAGTGAGACGGGTTCAGTGTTCTACTTCTAAAAAGGCCTTTCCTGACCTGAGCCTTTGAATGTGGAGCTGCAGTAAGCTCCAAGCTACCTCTATCAATTAATTTATTTCTTTCAATATTTTGAGACCCACCAACACAAAGATTATACAAAGCGAACAATGGAATTTCTAACTAAAAGGATCCGAAACGTTCATAGGGGTTTTTCAGTTTTTTTAAGCCCCTTCCCTTATCTCACTTCTCACCCGTTACTTTTGCCACCTCCTCCCAGGCACTCTGCGCTATAAGTCGTACAGTTGAACACTATTAGCCCTCATCCGGGCTGAGGCTAGTCCAATATAGCATTCTGACTGTTCCAGTGGTGGGATGTGCACCGTGGCCAGATAGCCTATTGTGTCAGTCCTAATGTCTTACAGGTCAATGCCTAGCTTTCTGAGGAAAGCAAGGTAGTTCCTGAAAGAGTCCTCGTTGGTATCCATCCTGGGAGAAGTGGTGCCACAGACCAAAAGTCGCTCCCTCTCAAGTCTCCGGCACTGGCCAGGACATGGTAGGGAGTCTCCTCATCCGTGCCACACCACCTGTATCGAGGGGTATCGGCTATACCCATAACATACATGTGTTTGTTCTTTCTTGCAGTACCCAGTATGATCCCAACAAGCTGCCTTGAGTCCTTCCTCAGAAGGGTGTGTCTTATCTCACTTGATTGCTCTGAGACAAAGCGTTTGGAGTGTCTTACTCCTGCAGCGTTCCAGATTGTCTGATGCAGTCTTCTGGCGTGTTTTCTCACAGTCCTGTTTACTAGTGACAGAGAAATACCACAATGGGGCGGTGGCAAAATAGGTACCGTAGACGAACAGCGTCTGGCCAGATGGTCTGCCCTCTCATTTCCAATGATCCCCTTGTGTCCTGGAATACAATACCCACTAACTCTATTCGCACTTGCTAGGGAGTTAAGCCACATCCTGCACTCTCGCACCAGCTTTGACGTAGTGCAGTAGTTCATTAGCGCCTTGACTATCGGTTAATATATTTATAGTTCTGTTGCTCTCATACATTAGGATTGCCCCGGCGATAATAGAATAAATCTCTGCTTGAAAAACTGATGGAGTACTCGTTGGTATCCATCCTGGGAGAAGTGGTGCCACAGACCAAAAGTCGCTCCCTCTCAAGTCTCCGGCACTGGCCAGGACATGATAGGGAGTCTCCTCATCCGTGCCACACCACCTGTATCGAGTGTTGTCGACTATACCCCATAACATACATGTGTTTGTTCATTCTGCAGTGCTCGGTTATGATCCCAACAATCTGCCTTAAGTCCTCCCTCCCCATAAGGGTGTGTCTTATCTCCCTTGATTGCTCTGAGACAAAGCGTTCCAGATTGTCTGATGCAGTCTTCTGACGTGTTCTCCCACAGTACTTTTTACTAGTGATAGAGAAATCCCCCAATCGGCGGTGGCCCAATAGGTACTGTAGACGAACCGCGTTCGGCCAGATGGTCCGCCCTCTCATTTCCAATGATCCCGTTGTGTTCTGGAATCCAATACACATTAACTCTATTCGCACTTAAGGAGTTAAGCCACATCTTGCACTCCCGCACCAGTTTTAACAGTTCTTGCACGACGCTTGACTATCCGTCAATAAGTTGATAGTTCTGTTGTTACAGCCTTTCTCATGCATTAGGATTGCCCCGGCGATAATAGCATAAATCTCTGCTTGCAGGCTAGTACAATATTCAGAGATCTATGCCCTACCTGTATGTGTGGTGCGAACGCTGTCTCCTAGTTATAGTTCCATTCTGACTCTTTATTGTTTCTCAAACGAACTTTCAATTAACCGGAGCAACAATCCAGACCTCGCCCGTTCGTCTCATCTCTCACTAATTCTCTCTCTTTCAAACCCAAAACCAGTGGCTTGCTGAGTCTTTCTCGTTCAATACTGAAATTTGTTACGGTCCTCTTGAATTTCTAACCGAGCCCTGAGGTTGATACCAAGATGAGTCACAGAAATTCGTTCATCGGTTGGGGGTCCTGGTTTTATTTTTCTGGCCTTTAACTCCGTGAACTACAATTAGGAAATTATTTACACCGAATCGTTGGGTTTCATTCTTCCAGGCCGTTTGACGACTATTACTCAATTAAACGGTCCACTCATGAACGACGGATCTTACCTTCCTTGGTGCACTACTTTTGGATGAAATGAACGCATCGCAAGTTGCAATTAACTCCCATAGCTGAGATATGGTCAAACGACCGGTCGATTGGGGCAACCGCCCGAGGGTTTTCCTTGTAACGGGAGCGAGCGAATCCGAGAAGAAAACCGTGCCGTTTTCACTTAAACGAATTGAGATGAAACCTTGACACGAAAATCCATTTCAAAATCCTTTCGGCTGATGAATACTAAGCTCTCGCTTATTTCGAGCGACTGGCCGTTTTCAAGTATTCAACCCAAAAGTCGGGCTTCGGAGTCATTCTTGTGATTGGCTCAATTACGTTTACGTCCCACTCATTAAAGGCGTGGCTTTGAAAGCTTGTCCGTGAAGTGTACATTCTAATCATTATGAATTTCAAGCTGTTCGAGATAATATCTTCGAACTGCGGTTGTCTAAACTTGAATAAATTAAATCCCAATCACTGAACTGTACCTGTGCCTCAGCGTTAGTGTCAGAAGAAACCACTGGACTAGAACATTTACAAAGGCGTAAGTAGTCATGGAATTGTTATTCAATGAGTGTCGAAATAGATGGCTTTTAAGAGGGCATAGCCTCAAGAATCCTGGACCCCAAGAAACATCCATGTGTTTTGTAACTGCAGCTGAGACTGCTGACTACTTTCTCTGGGTAAAAGAACAAACGAATTGATGAAGATATTGAAGGGAATAACGGTGGAGCTGTCTATCTTGCAAGACAAAGTCACAGTAAGACCTAACAGTTACAGGTCCAGCATGGGAGACGGATGGAATAAGGTTATTCCCAAAACTATCAGAGCGATGGTATCAATCTGATGAATTGTGAACACTGTGTTTGAAACTTACTTATAACGCTACTCTCCTTCAGTATCTGATTGGGCTGCAGAGTTGGGGAACATTACATCTACTCAGCTTACCACAATTGATTTAGATCCCGCATCTGACAACACATATGGCAGATTCTAGTCGTGATACTATAATACCCCGGTGGCTGCTTTATTGGGTATACGATAACATAAATAACATAGAAATCTGCCACAGTTGATTTTGTTTAGTGCGCAAGTGACGAGGGCTATCTCGTGAATCCTCTCCGATTTCAATCCGAGATTTGGTCCCATACATTCCACAACACGCAAATATGCAGCACATTCCCGCCTTGTTTGCGTTGAAGCTCTTTTGATCACTGTTTAAATGCACCGAGAGTTCTTCCACGTTCCTTCCAACGCTGAGTAAGGCCCCACGCAATGAATATACTAGGACTACCTAAAGTAGGGATGCACAGACTTATTAAGACTAGGGCTACTCGGGCAAATGATGAACTGATGGCGGGCCGCCAGAAGTATAGGTAATTAAAGACAATAAAGAATTGATATAATGTATTAAAATTGAAAAATAATTTATTAATTTGAAGCGTAGCACTGCATAGTGCTTACAATCTTTTTTATATTTGGCTCAATTTTACTTGTAGGAACTAGTAATTCTGCTTCCAAACTTTCATTTGCAAGGCGGTTTCGATTTTTTGTTTTATTATTATATAGTATTGAAAAAGTTTGTTCACATATATAGGTAGAACCAAATAAGCTGGCACATTTCAGAGCGTTCATGCGCAACTCTTTGTACATATTTTTATCAACGCAGTGGTAAAAGTTCAACAAGTCTCTTTCGTTGAATATGTTGCGTAAATCTTGGTCGTTTTGGATATCGATAATTTCTAACTGCATTGACTCTGGCGCATTTTCAACAGAAATCATGAAAGGATTGCTGAATATGTCCAACAGAGGTTTCACTTTTTAAAGTCCGAAAAACTGTCTTGAAAAGATTGAATCAAAATATCTAGCTTTTCTACATAACTGAAATTAATCGCAGTATTGTGGAATTTTTCGGCCATTTTCTTATAATTCGGAAAATGATTGTAATTTCCAGAATTCAGTTGCGATCTGAAAAGCGTCAACTTGCATTGAAAGGATGATACAGCTGGGATATCAGTTGATTTTTGCCTTGAATCCGTGTGTTCAAGACATTCAAATGATTTGTAATGTCAACTAAAAAAGCCAAATCACACAACCAACCAGGATTTTTAAGTTCCGGGGCATCCCTTTGCTTTTCCGCTAGAAATATTTTAACTTCTTCTATTAAATTTAGAAATCGTTCCAGTGTCAATCCACGACTTAGCCACCTTACTTCAGTATAAAACAGCAAATCTCCATATTCGCTTTCGATGTCATCAAGGAATTGTTTGGATTGCCTGTGATTGAGTCCTCGTGATTTTATGAAATTCACAGTCGAAACTACCACTTTCATGACATTTAGAAATTCAATTTTTTTAGAACAGAGGGCTTCTGTTGTGTGTGTGAAACTGCATGAAATCTTCTGCATTTATGTTTTTTTCTTGCAGATACTTTTTTAGCAAAGTAACTAGCTCGGATTTGACACCAATCATCGAAGGAGCACCGTCAGTCGCAACTCCCGATAATTTTGATAAGTCCAAACCAGTTTTTGAACACTCATCCAAAAGTACATTGAGTATATCAACTCCTTTGGTTTGACCTTTCAATGAACACATTCCTAATAACTCTTCTACGACTTGAAAATCTTGAGTAACACCTCGTATGAATATGAGTAGTTGAGCTGTGCAACTAATATCAGTGGATTCGTCGAGTGCCAATGAAAAAAATTCAATAATCTTAGTTGTTTCAGTTAATTGTTCCACAATATTACCTGACAAAGACATGATTCGTCTTTGGATTGTCATACGATTCAGTTGAATTTTCTCAAACTTTTTAGCTGCTTCTGGACACATTTTCTTAGCGGCAATTTCAATGCATTGTTTTACAAAATCCCCATCATTGAAGGACTTTCTGTGACTTCGCTTTGCTATCATTCGAGAAATTTCATAACTAACTTCTGGAGCTGTTTCTGAATCTTGAATGAGTTTTGTAAACACAGTTTGCTGACCAGTAAGCTCCCGTTTTAAAGGCAACATTTTTTGCTTTCTTAATTCGCCTGTAAATTTGGTAAAAGTAGAATGCTGCGTTTCATAGTGCCTTTTTACATTATATTCCTTTGCAATCGCAACAGAGTTCTTGCAAATTAAACAAACGACTTTATTATGCGAGCATACAAAAAAGTATTTCTCAGTCCATATTTCTTGAAACTGCCGATTTTCATCTTTAGCCTTGCGTTTTTTACTTGGTTCTGGCTTGTCCATGTTGCGTTCTAATCCTGTCTAGGGTTAACACTGCACCTAAAAACAATTACAGTACCTACTTAATTTACCCATTCTTTTTTAAATTATTACGGCACTTGACGGGTTAACACTGCAACAGGAAATCTACGTTGAATTTGGATCAAAATATATGCCACCGGCTAGTCGCATTAAAATCTACACTAGAACTATTGCCTTCCAAAAACACTATTAAACTGCTTCTTTCTGTTGACACTTCACTCAAAGCGTGAACTTCGCCCTTGAAGAGTCGAAAACGACTCTGGAAGCTTCGTGTATCTACGCGAGCAATCGGGCATTCGGGAGTATTCGGACTAATTCGGCGGCGTTCATGAACTGGCGCGGCATTTGAATGGTTTTCATGAGTTTTATGGACGCCTTTACTTTTGGAACATATGTTTTTTGGTTTTATTCTGGAATATAATTTAATATTTTTCGAATATACGAGAGTATTATTTTGCTGTCGGCGGGCCACCAGTATTTCACCGGCGGGCCGCATGCGGTGCATCCCTGACCTAAAGGGAGTCACACTAAAGTACAGTAGTAGTACTTGCAACCAACGAGTAGATAACACAATTTTGGGTATCCCTCGACTTCTTTGAATCACTAGTTACTTTCAAGATGCCGCAATTAACGCGAAAAAGAAGGGCGATGTTTACAAGCGGATTGCCTCATGTTCAGCCTGCAAGAGCCCCTATTCCGCGGCCGTGGATTCAATTCGTTCTCAGATGATAATACGGTTTCGCAACAGCGTTGTTTGTTTGTGAGCATGTATAACAAGTGTCAGTCAAATCCACGCTCGGCCCGCTTCGGAGCGATGGAGTCTGATTGACGTGAGAACGCAGATGAAACCGAATGCCATTTCTTTCGTATTTAGAAACTTCTTATTCTTGAGGCCAGTGTCATGTTCAGCGGTTGCCTAACTTCTGCCAAGTGGGTGTGGCAGCGTCTTCGTCTATGACGACACAAGTCTCTGTAATTTATGAAACACGCTAATTTGAGAAAACTCGATGATTAGGCGTTGTGAGAAACGAGCTGGCAAATTATTGAACGCTGTTAGGTGCACAAGCCGATGACTGACGGATTTGTGAACATAAAACGTACTTGGCCTTAAGTTCTTTCTCCGAAGATTTTTCTTTTGCTGTGTCTCTGAGGTCAATGCGTTCATACAACTCTCAGTTTTCAATTTTTTTTCAAGTCCTTAGCACCGAAAATCCCAATTATTTAACAAAGCTTTCCCAACTGAGACTAACCTCGTCGTGGGTATTCATTATCTCTTTGCCTCTCTGCTCAATTCGCAATTGCCTCAAGCTCAAATTACATCAATTTTGCTCTAGTACTAATACTACGACACTTCGCTCTAATTGGCACTTATGTTTCCTGTCACTCCACTTCTCTCCCTCCTCATCTCTCGCTCTCTCGACCTGTATAGGTATCACAACGTAATAATTTACGCATTCCATTAGATACTAACTGAGGAGCCAGAGGAAAAACAATCATAGTCCTCAAAACAGCTTTTCGAGAAAAACAAAATTTAAAGTTTGGAATTGAATAACTCGGATTAACTTGAACATATAAATGTGCAATTTTGTTTATTAACAGCAAAACATCTTGTAAGATATAATCAATAATCTATAGTCTTCTATAGTCAATAGAAGGGAAAAAAATTAATTTCCGAAACAAGGTGAAAAAACGTGTCCTGTACATCATGGACGTTGAATGTTGTTCCCCAAAAAAACAAAATTTAAAGTTTGGAATTGAATAACTCGGATTAACTTGAACATATAAATGTGCAATTTTGTTTATTAACAGCAAAACATCTTGTAAGATATAATCAATAATCTATAGTCTTCTATAGTCAATAGAAGGAAAAAAAATTAATTTCCGAAACAAGGTGAAAAAACGTGTCCTGTACATCATGGACGTTGAATGTTGTTCCCCAGTTTGTTTAGCCATCCGCGTTTGGATAAACTTCTTCGTCCGAACTTCTATCTTCTTCAGTGGGTTTTAGTTCTGCGTAGAATCGTCCAGTCTGGGTTCTCAAGGAATCTTGTTAAGTGAAGGAGATCCCGCAATTTGGCGGCTTTGATCGGAAGTCGCCGGGGGTGCAATATCTTCGGATGAGTATTATGACTCACTGACGGGCTCTCTGTTGGAGTTGAGGTGGGACGTCTTTTCTTCTTGCTTTGGGGGTATCCCTTGGTGTTTCTTTGAAACACTGAACTAGCAAAGGATCCAGAATAGGTATTCTTGTAGGAGATGAACTGGGGGCTGTCTTTTTTTTATTTCTAGCACTCGAATTGGCCTCGTAGTCATTGGACATTTCTTGGGGTACGTGTTGGAGCAATGCTTAGTCCAATTCAGAAATGCAAAATCTTTCCCACAGTACACCACCTGGAACGGAGTCGGTTTCAGTCTACAGTTACGAATGACTTCTCTCCAATCGTCAGGCGTTTCCGTATAGGCTTTTTCATTAATCAAACTCATGTTAGGGTCGCATTCGAGATAGGAATGCCCTCTGATGGGAAAAATTACCTTCACAAAGTCAAACCGACCTTCTGTGTGCACTAGATAGAGAAGGAACCGAAAAACCGTATAATTTTTATTTTGCCCTCCACAGGAATCGCAAAATAGAATCAAATTGCGAACTTGGGATGGCAAAGCGTACACATCAGCTCCCTTTTTCGCCACAGATTCGTCGTAAGTGTAGAACAATGAAGCAGAATCAGCAAATATGTCTACATTAAAGCTAAAAAAATTAAGTTGTCGTTTATAGTACACATCATTTGAGGTCACATTAGGGGCCAATCTGGTGAAGAAGGGAGTTTAAATCCCCGTCATCGGACTCTGACTGTTTTTTCCCCAAAGCGCGTGGACCATGATGGTTCTTCCCCAGCACGCCCTTTCTGTTGCCTCTAATATTACAGGACTACGAATGTTTTTCCTATTTTACAAGTTACCATCTGAAAGTTAACTGGAGACGCCACTAGATAGCAGCAAAATCTCAATTTTCACCGCAAGTGGACTATGATTGTTTTACCCCTGACTTCTCAACTGTTAAACCTACTCACAATCAAACATAAGAGAAGCTACATTGTTTAGTTGCCTGGTTGGTCTACAACTTAGTGTGTGATAGGCTAGTTCATTAAAGATTCAAAACAACGCTTCATTGTCTACCACTCAAATTGATTTGAATTACTTCTAATTTTGTAGTTCAACGAAAGATATAACAATTAATTTTAAAAACCGGTTGGGAATTAAGAAACAAAATGCATAAGCGAATGCATCATTCACGTGCATCATCAATTTAACTAGGCGTCGCTCAACAGTCAATAGCGTAGCAAGAATTGAAATGATTTGATCTGACATGAACAAATCCCTAGAGAAAGTTTCTGTTGCGATCTGACGATTCCTTTTGTGTGATGTCCTGCTGTATAGCTCTGGATTTTTCTCGTTTTTCGTTTGTTTACATTCAGTGTAGTTCAGACCTCATTCATTAACGTTATGCCTTATCCATAGTTTATTTAACGACAGTAAAATGTATACAAGATTTCAAATATGTTCCAAACTTGTCATGCCAACGCTCTTGTGCTCCTCGCTTATACAGTTCATAAACGTTGATTTTCTTCATAAAGGGTGGTATTAGAGATACCTTTGAAACCACCGGTTAAGGAACCTAGATCCAGTACCTTTAATTATTAGTGTCACTCTAACCAGACTCACGGCAATCACTCCTTGACGCTCGTTAGTCAAAAGCCCCTGACCTCACCGCACTCCGCCAGAGCCGACTACGGAATTTCGCGCAGTGGCCAATTAAATTAATGACGTGGCCTTTTGTCATGTTGGGCAACACACGCATTTATTTTTACTTTTAAAAAATCCGGGCGGCCTCGCACTTTGCTCCCGCGCCCTGAAAGCGGTCGCGTGCGTTTACGGCAAGATTTCGGGTTGGAGAGTCGCAAGTGGTGAACTGTTGAGATCGAGAGCGAGTGAAGGAAACGGCAAATGGGAAAGGTTTGGCACATGACAACCATCATTTTTTGACGGTCTTGGGACGTAGCTCTTGTCACCACGCCCATACGTCTTTAACGCATCACAATGCCCGTTCTAAACGGTAAGATCACTACTCCGTGCCGCCTCATTTACACGATGAGATCTGACGAGACCCACTAAATGAACTTCTAGGCTACGTCTTTCATTTTCAACTAGCTAGCTCCAGATTTGGAATCGGCCGGTCAGAGGGATCCTGCGTGGAGGCGAAGGATGGCAAAGTGAGGTTTCTTTCGAACCAGCTGAGCAAGCTCTCAGGACTATTTCCTTCTCTTTCGTCTTCTCCATGAAAAACGACGGTATTTGTTGCTAGTGAACCCAGAACAGGGCGCGGATTTATAAGTTACTAACCCACCAGTGGTTCTCTCCAAACGCGTTAACTAGAACTGTCAAGAGTAACTGCATCTCTCGCATTCCGAAGGTTCAGCTGTTTTCACAAAATAGCTTTGGCTGGTCCCCCCAAGAAATTGTTTCTAGCAGAAGTTGGTTTCTCATACGCACCATTATGTAAAACAGTGGTGTGACACAACCCCCGAAAACCACCTCGGCTAGTCCCTTAGTAATCGCTAGTCCCAAATAACGTCGGGACGACGAAGAGGAAGAAGTTAAAAAAAAGACAAGAACTAAGGTGACAGATGAAGATTTATCGGTTGCGTTTATAACACGACCTCTCGAGGAACGAGGTTTCCAAATTACTCGGTTGGGTTCAGGTCACCTGCCTCCATTCTCTCCATCAGCGTCCCACTATTTCCCCTCCTAGTCCCGAAAGTTGTCACTAGAATCCAATATTTCACCTAATAACGTTACTCGGGCGCATTTGGATGGAATCTCTTGGATAATTCATGGGGAGAGATAAAAACCTAATTCAGGCGTTGAGTTGGGAAAATGGGGAGCTCGACTGGTTTTCGAGTTTTTCGTCATTTCGTCGATGAACACTATAAAACACTAACGATGTCTTAAGCTATGACCCCAAATTGTCGACAGACCGTAAATAATATGAGTCGACTGACCTGGGGCAACAAAGCGATCCCCTCCAACGTGTCTCACGAAATCGAAGCGACTCACTCGCATTAATGACCTCACATGGCGTTCAGACGCCACTACTTATTGAAACTCAAACTCAGAAAAACTTGCGTAAAACTTTTCCAGGTGTTAATTACAACTATGAATCGACTCGAGTAAAAAGAGTTTTTGAGAAACTAAGTTCTCAGTAGAAAATAAATTTCCTCGAAGGGGGGCTCATGGAAGTAGCTGGGTGGCCTTGCGCAGCTCATCCCCCTCACCACTGCTGCCATAGTTTCCCGCAGCGGGGCAGTGGCTTGAAGCTTCCAATGCCTGGTCGTACCAAGCTTTGGTAGTCAGCCTGGTTATGTGAGCCAGGTAAACCAGATCTTTCATTGGACATGTAGAGCTCACCCTCATACGTGCCAGTTGATAGTTACGATCCTGTTTTTTTAGGATTTCTAGGGGAGTACCGACCACATGGCCCACAGGTTAAAAGTTAATTAGGATTGGCGACCCCACGACCACCATGATGTCTCCAGGGCAAGCGCATTTTCCAGCTTTTTCAGGCCTTGCCATGGGTAGAAATTGGATTGCTCCGTTCTACCGACCTTGCCCTGCTGAGGCAGCCACCTATTGTGGCCCTAGCCCATAGTGCACCGGCGCAAGGCTGAGGGCTGTGCATTCCCGTGTTACCATGTCTTCCGCCATTGCTTGTTTGGCAACATTCTTTGCTTCCAGGACGATTAGCCCCCTTCCATGGTCCGTTGAAGAGCATGGTGAGGCCCATAAATGAGCCACATCTTCTAGTTTGGGTTGAATGCTCGTTGAATCCAACCACTTGGCGAGCCAGTTTCTCATGGGACACGGCGACTTAAATGCGCGGCTCCTCTTCTTATCATTCAAAGAATCGCCGCGTGAACGGTTTCCGCCTTCAGTGTGGACGAATCAAGAGACCACACTATAGTTGTTGTTCCACTATAGTTCTTAGCGACGCTTGTTGGAAGGGAAGCAAGCTCATAAGCGTTTCGCAAAGTTAGCGAGTAATTTCATGGAAAAACGTGGTTACAGTTGATCTCTACCTTTGAAAATAGCCATCTAAGTAAATAGTTAGATCAGGTGGGGTAACTAGATTAAGAACTCCCCCAGAACAACGGCTACTATAGGAAGACTAAGTAAATGACAAGCTGCCGAACGCACATAGTTCTGGGTACTGTAGATACTAAACGAGTGCCCAGGCTGCCGCATTTTAACGAAACCGCAACCTCTCTGTTGAGGAACAGTAATTTTGATAAACAAACACTCCTGTGTTTTGTCACAGCATAGACGAAAATGCGCAACCTGACCGTTTCTCTCACATTTTTGCCTTCTTTGCCATAACATTCCTCTCAGTTCTGTTCAGCTATCCACGGACTGATTACATGCTAGATTGGTCGAAACAAGGCACAACCATCTTTTGCAAAAAGTTGTTAGTTAGCTCGTCAGGAGACCTGATTGGTCATTAAAAGACTTGTATTCTCGACTCATAGTTTCGTCGATTACCTACCGTAAACTCTCAATAATTAGAAATGCACGGTAACTGCAGTGTTGTGTATTGTTGATGTTCCCAGCTGTGACATCGAGTTAATATTCAATATATCGAATATTAATACGAAACCGAGCGTTAAAAACGTAAATATCTTCGCAAGAACCGATCACAAAATGGAAGGAGCGCATTAACAATGTCTCCAGACGCCCCCAACTTGTTGAAACTTTGCGAGTGATTCCACTTTAGTACTGCATGCAAGTTTTGGTCGACTAGGATCGAATATGATGTTCAGGAAGAAAAGATCGTGCTTTCCTCTCATGATATACGAGGAGGTGTGACCAAGCCTATACTCATTTCACGAACATTTTCTCCTCTTTACTAGGCGAAGGCAAAAATACGGAGAAGATTATAATTGCCTGTTTTTTATTAGAGCTGAGTGTGAACGTGAGAAAAAAGTAGAAACGTTCGTCATCATACTGTAACTGAGTGAAAATTGTCCTAGAGGTTTGTGCGAATGGGCATAATGGAAATGGTTGCTGAGAGCCATATAATGATAGCCAGAGGAGTTAAGGCACTGCCCTGACAGTTTACAGTAAGTGATAGCCCTCTAGCTTGACAGGGGTTTCTGCATGCTTGCGATGTATCACTTCTTGCACTACAGGGATCTGTCACTTTCACAACATTAAAATATTGACATATTTCCAAACTTCGTTCGTTTCAGTTAAAACGAGAGCTGTGTTTGTTTTCAAATGAGTTTGGTTAGCCGTCTACGTTCCCCCTGAGATGCAATTATAGTCCCGTCGGAGGTAGTGTCAATAGGTTTGTCCACCGGTCAACAATAGAATTAGTCGTTGTTTCTCAATTTCCCGCAATTGTTAGGTTCGGCTCGTTACCAAAAGACGATTCGTTTCTATTTCTATACAAACATATCGTTAGAGTAAGCACACTTTTGAGTTGTAGGTTTGTCGCATCAAGATATGGCCTTCTTATTTCCCGCCATCTCTTTCGCAAAATGAATGGCAATCGAACCGTTTCAGTGAGATAAGGTGTATTGAGCATAATACATCGCAGTGGAACGTATAAAGCAGATATTTACTCTCCTTAGCCCTACGATGTAGAAAAGATAGCAAGGTGAAGGGCTTAGACATTGTGTTGTCTTCAAGTCTAAAATTTCGAAGATGCGTACGAAGTGTCCGTATCATAGTGATCAAAGCACGTTTTTTTTTCAGTCAACAACGGCTCCAATGATTTTTATTAAAGTGTGTATGTGAATAGCGCCAAACTATGCAACGTTTCATTTGTGGGACAATGTAACGATCAGCGCAGAGCGCAAAAGTGTCGGCAAACGTTTGTGTTTGGTACAGCGTTTTCCAGATAATCACGGCCCTACGACCCTAGCGTTCTCACAAAAAACATGCTAGTAGACCAAACGAGTAAGTTAATAAGTGAGTTGAGTTAGTAAATGGGCAACTCAAGTAATTAGCGAAGCTGAAGCAAAATCCAAAGTATCAATCACACAAGTGACCTTCGTAGGCTTAGCTGAAACAGCAGTAGGCTAAAAAGCAACCTGATAAGTGATATAAATTAATCAGTTAGATTAGTAAGTATGAATGAAGAAAGATAATCTATTCCACAGGACGCCAAACAGCTTACCTTATCTGACTAGTAAGGTAAAGTATTAGCAAAGTGAGTAAGTTAGCAGAAGTGGTAAAGCGACTTAATAGTAAGCTAGAACATTAGCTGATTTAGCTATTAAACTAAGTGAGAAATGGGAAGTCAGTAAGTTATCAAAACGTTAGCTGTTACATCCATGTTAGTTAGATAAATTGGAAATTACAAAGCAGTTAAATCAGTAAGCCAGAAAAATAGCTGAGATAATGAATTATATAAGTAGCCTAGTTTCCATTTAAATTGCGCGCGTGAAAGCGAAAATTTAGTTAGCAAGTTTCAGAAGTGAGGAAGGTAGTAGATAGTTGAGTCAGTGAGTCACCATGTATTCAGTTTGGTTTGTTGTAAAATCAACTGAGCTTGCTAAATTAATAAGCTAGAACGATGGTGAGTGAGATAACTAGTAAATTGAGCAAGTTAACGAGTTGGTAAGTTTGATAAATTTGTAACCTATCAAGTTAACTAGATTCGTAAGTTATTAGATAACAAGGAGGTGTTGAAACATAGTGTTAGTATATTAGCCATATTAGTGAGTTAGCAGGTTGGCTAGATGTACTAATCTTAGCAAAGTGGGAAACCGGTTATAACGTTAGCTCAGTTAGTAATTTAGCTAAGTGAGTAAGCGGTAAGTCAGTAAGTTATCAATATGAGGGCCAAATTAGCCAGGTTAATAAGTTAGAAAATTGGTTATATAGTTAGATTTAGCACAATCGGCTTGATCCATCTTTCTTTGGCGCAAGGACGATTGAGCTAGCCCATGGGCTTTGTGATCACGCCTGCTTCCAGCATTTCTTCTACCAATCCGTCAACTTCTGGTCGCTTCACTGGAGCCACCCGTCGTGGTTGCTGGCGAATCGGACGTGCGTTACCAACGTCAATTCGATGTGGTATAATCTGTGCCGAACCATACTGCACAGGTCCTTCTGCAAAAACATCCTGAAGTTCAGTTATTAATGCAGGTCCCAAATCCTGTGTCTCAGCAAACTCTAGAGCACCTACAATCGGATGCTCGATTGGAGCGTTCAACCGAACTCGGTGGCTACCAATGCGCATCCAGCCATTTTTCAAGTCGAGAATACAGCCGTGTTGAGCCAGGAAGCCGAGCCCGAGTAAGCGTGATTCCTTAATGTCTGCAAAGATGACTGGGTGTTCAAAACACAGCTCTGGACCTAGTTAAAGTTGAGTGACCACTCGTCCACTGGTTTTAATGGGTAGTCCATTTGCAACAGTTAACGTCTGAGGCTCAGGTAGCGTTACTTTTCCCATGGCTACTCGTTTAAACTCAATATCGTTTCGAACTACAGTAACTGCTGCTCCTGTGTCAACAACCGTGACGCACATTTCTCCTCCCAGATTTAGCACAAGAAAGTCAATTAATACTGTACTATTAATAATAATGGAATAGGAAATTACAAAACGTTTGCCAGTTAGTTAAATGAGTGACCCTTAAAATATGGAAAGGATAGTGGGTGCCAAGTTACCTGAGGAGTACGTTTGGAAAATTAGCGAATTGGCTATATGAGTATGTTGGCAACTGTCTAACAATTAGCGACCGTAATAGAGAGTTGGGAAATTAGCTGGCCAAGGTACCAAAACTGGGCCGTAGCTCCCACTTGGGAAGCTTTTTGTTTTGTTTCGTGATGTTCTATGATGATGCGGTGAAATGAAATTGTAGTTCCAGTGAATATCTTTCATCACGAAATTGGTTCTCTACGTGCGCAGATTGCTTAGAATGAGATACGCGCTTGACGTAACTTTTTACCAAATCCTCGTCGAGCTGCATTTCTACCACCAATTCAGGTGAATTTTTGCATTCCGTTCACAAACTCCGAAATGCTCTGGAAAATAAGAGGAACAAAAAAAGGAATTACTGCCGCAGTTAATTCTCGGAACGAGCCCTCGGTCGATAAAAGTTCAAGGGAATTCACCTTATTTCCCCGCCTTTTGTAGGAGCGGGCACCAGCAGTTGGGTAACTGTGCCATACGACAGACGGGGGCCTTTCGCCCGAGAATTAACAAGAGACACCTCTCCCCTCTTTCGAGTTAATCGCTTCTTTTCTCGATTCAACCAAACCGACTAACCTGTTTATCGTTTCGGGGCTCAATACGCACTGTGATTGATGATTGGCCCACTTTTATCGGCCTCGTCATTGAACGAATTACGAGGGCTCCCCTTTTTCGGAAAACGGTTTCCCGAATAATGAAAAGTGCTTGGGAAGAATTCTTACGTAGCCGTTCCAAATTGTGCAAGGAACTTACGATCTTCGTCGTCGCGAATGATCGTTGCAGCTATGAACGTCAACTTGACAAATTTCTGTAAACCTAAGAATACTGAAGGGCGCAGTCTGGAGCTGAATTCCCTTTTAAGGCTCATTCGGCAATTGAGAATGATGAGTCGAAAAAAACAGAACTGACCTGTAAGCTCTTCCAGTCAACGGGAGTAGAGAATTTTCCATTACTACTCGTCATTTCTGTGAATGCTAGATTCCAAATGCGACCTAGATATATTTGATGAGAATATATGGATAACAGGACCAGTACACACTTAGCCACCATTTCCTCCACAAACGCTCCTTTCGTTGATTGAAAAATATCTGGCGCGTATCAGCACATAACTTTCTCCAACCCCCGTAAATTCGACAACATGCAACATATATGGGCGCTATATCTTCGTTCATGCTTCGTTGTGCGTGCATTTCTACAGGAACATTTAATGAGAACAAAATGTAGGTATTAGCTAGATGAGAGTACCCCGTGGATTTGAATCGTTAGAGCAGTTTTTGATAAAATTGAAAAACCCACGAATTAATATTCGACAAATCTCCTTTTCTGAGTTTCTGAAATCTCCGTATATGTACAGAAATAATTACAGAGAATAAAATGTGAATAGCTAGAAGAGACTCAGTAAGATTGATAAAATCTAGTGAAGCAGTTACTCATTATTTTCGACACATTTTGATTTTTATCTGTGTTCATTAGACTGTCAGAGGAACATTTATTGAAAACAATATATAGGTATTAACTATTTGAAAACATTCTGTGAGTTTGGTAACAATCGTTGAATTCGTTTTGTCAAAAAGCGTAAAAACCTATATTTTCTTTATAGTCCTGTATTTCCGTTCACCGTATTTTGATGGAGATATGGAAGTTTTGTAGAAGATAATTTGAAAGTTTAATCAATATCGTCAGAGCCGTAGTGGCTTCCAGCAGTTTTCCAGAACACCTACTGCTGATGAAAGAAATAATGTGGATCACCGTGGATGGAGCTAGATTCTTTACGTAGACAACGAACTTAATGAAAATCTTTGACATCGATTCGCTATTTCGTTAAAAAACTTTGATCTTCAAAGTCTGGACCAGTGTACTACAAATTATTCACAAAATTATAAGAACTAAACAACTCTTTCATTTTGGCAGTCGAAGTAAAGTTAACATATTTGGTGCGACCATCATACATATTTCTTCAGTACGTTCAGTGATTTTTGTCGCTTCAGCTTCTAACCCTAATCTATTTTTCACTCAGTTTATTTCAAATCGGTGAAACATAACTCCACGTTCTATGTAAAAACTGGTAGCGCTTAAACTTTCGCAACGTACGATTTATTAGGTTGCTGCTACTCACGCCTTAATTAAACACTCGAAGTGTAGATAATTGTGTGACGGTGAAGATCCTTTTTTTCGAATTCTGGAATTACAAGGGAAAAGCTGCAAAATAAGTATTGAAAAAATGACGCTTATAGCTCTGAAATTTCGGAGGCGGCTCCTGATTATTTCATGACCATCATTAAACTTCCGTCGGATAAACAGATTATCGGACTACGTCTCTGATTTTTGGAGAACGCTAGTGTCATGTAAGCGAGATTAAGGTTGGTTGGCACAAAAAAACTTCACTAAACTCGCTTTTGTATTCTAATTTCTGTGTAACTTGCGCCATTTTCATACAGATTACTGTTCATTAAAAAAATGTAAACACAATCGGTAAAGCCATACTTGAGGGAAAATGCACTCTGCATTTTGTTCGCTATAGCTATAGTGTTGGGCGCACGGAGGGGGGGGGGTTAAAAATGGAAAAATAAATGGTCGTGGTGAGCGTGAGTGTGAACAGTATTATACCTGACAAAATAGCGTTATCTTTGAGTGTGAGTATATAAATGTGAACAAGGGACTCTAAATACGCGTGATCTGGTTATGAGACAGAGGAGGGAGAGTGAGTTGAGTTGTGAAGGGCGAGCTGACCGACAAACCGATGGGAGAACTGGGAGGTGAATGAGTTTGGGAGGAGTTGTCTGTTGTGAAGATGAATGTAAATTGAGGGGAGGGGAAAAGGATATTTGGGAAAGTCTAGAAGAAGGGGAAATTCGTTGTCAATCGGAAATCATTGAAGAGGTGGACTTTCTACAGGTAAACAAAAGGGTTTGAGGACGACAGGTGTTAAGGGAAGAAATGACTTTGTTTTGACTAACATATAGTTAGTTTTGTGCTGATTTTATTCGTTCCCATCCTAATTATGAATTTTGAGCCGATTTGATTCACCCGTTCAAATGCAAATGAAAGTCACGCCAAGATCCGAGTATGTTACGCTAACTTTTAACCTTAACCGCTTCACTGGATAAGTCTTGGGATATTTACGGCGCAAGTGATCCGTATGCGTTCTCCCAAAGTTATGCCTCGAGTCCCCCGAGCTATTTAGGATGATTTGTGTATGTTCAGAACTATTGTGCGGGGTTTTTCACGTTCTGCACATTCCGAAACACACAATTCATAAATGCCCTGGTGAAAGCTTCTATTTTTTTCATAGCTACTACTACACCCACTGCGGAGTCTTTCCTACTCGGGGCAGCTAAGAAAGTGAAAAGTCGTGAGCTGAGGGGTCAAGTTTCCAGGGGCAGTACTGAGCAAAGGGTTCGTATTCTAACATCATGAACACAACGTAATGCTACTAGAACTTTCGTCGAAATCGTACTAATTGCTCTAGTACCTTATACTGCAAGGTACACTACTGTTGCACACAGGTTGAAATTATAATTCATTTCCAGTAACAGTTCCATATTCACGATTCCAAAGTAGCTCCAAGGTAGCACTTGACGAGACGCAAAGCCCGCATTCCGGTTAATGGCTATTTAAACGGCTTGTGCGTGCTACGAGTCCCTTCAAGAGGTAAAATTGCCGCTCTCTAACGAGGGATTCAACGGAACCACGGGAATTTCTCTTCTACAAAATCAAGAAGACATTAACCTCGCAATTAAACCCTATTGTCAACCGTAGGGAATTCAAAAAGCTGAGCCGTCCCCCTAGTTCACGATTCAAGGTCATCGATGCCTGAAGAAGAGCCAGTGATTGTTTGGTCCGCTAGACGACGGTTCTCCGATTTACGAGGAGCTATTAGTCTCGTTTGATGGGAAACTGAATCGCCTCTCTCTAATTAAAGGGAGGAAAAACGAAATAAATAGCAGCTCGTAAATTTCGTTATCATTCGACAGGCGCCTGCATCTTTCAAAATATTCGATAACCGGTAATTTCGAGTTGATTTTAATGGGGCTAATCGCGGCGATTGGCAATCGTGAGCGATGTTCCAAGTAAATTGATTCAAAGTACAGGAAAAATAAATGTAAGAGGGTTGTGTTATGAGGTGGCGGAGTGAATTTAGGGATTAATCAACGAAGAGGAGCGAGATGCTCATCTTGAACGAAGGGTTGAGAAACGCAAGCCTCTCAAGACACGAACAAAAACCAACAGAGCAGGTACTCAAAAAATGAAGATTTGAAAACCCGCAGTTACAAGCTACAAAAGCGCATTAAGGCCAATAATTATGATTCCAAGCGATGGGTCAAACAGAAAATATCACGTGCGACGCATCACATAACATTTCTCATCTGCACGTACACTCCAGCTACTAATCCTATCGATGTTTTAATCAGTTTATATCAACATGTAAAACTAAACTTGAAGCTTTGCGTAAAAACCGATGGCACTTGAATTTCCGGAGTTTATGGGCTGGTGCTACTTATGCTACAATGAGTGAACAATCAGCGCACAGGAAGTTGATGGGACTGTCCACATGTTAGGTAGTGTCAACAGTTCTGGAATTCTAAAGGAAACACTGCACAAAACGTTGCAATCAAACAACGTTCTGGTTTTGGTTCCGATTATTTTTTGACCATCCAAATTTCTACCGAACGGATATCATATTTATTTATTATTACGCCTTTTTAAAAATGTATTTAATCCGGATTTACAACTCAAACTTGCACTATTTTTGATTTTCGTCGATCGTTTGATTGCTGCGTTCGTTATTTTTCTCACAAATGAAAATTTCCTATTACGGTTGTGTTATTAGTATCTGTCCACAACCAAATTTAGTCAACATCACGGGAGCCGTTTTTATCGCAATGACAACTTTGTTTCGAACCGATTCCGTTCACATCCTCATTCTGCCGTCCCACTTTTATCTGCAGGCCAAATGTCAAACTTGAGAAGCTTTGGTTTATCTCCATCATTCAGGAGCTCAGAAGCTCTCAAACGCAATGATTTGATAGAGACTTGAACAAAAAAAGTTTTTTTCAGCTGACTGGTAAAAAAAGCGAAAACACTCGGTGCAAAATCAACACTACATTACCTCCCCCTCGCCAGTTTTCTATCTTAAACCTTACTTCTACAAACAAATCTTAACGAGAGATTCAACACAATTTCCACGCGCAACAGTCTCGATAACGTGCAACGAAGGAAATATACAATCACATCAATTCCGGATGTACTTAGATTACTGCTGTTTTATCCACTATCATAAGATAATATTAACGGGGGTTACTACTTGGGGAAACAAAGGTGAAAGAATCGGGACCATGGGCGACAATGAAACACCTCGTTCCTCGTGAGCCACGGACGACACAATATATCACAAATGTATCACAATACATAAGAAAATATCGACACCACCACTCACTCAAACAAGCCGATAACCCGAAAAAGTGATAACTCTGCCAAATTGAGCGACAATTGTTGAAGAACTGCGTTAACATAATGGAAAAACCTGAGTTCGAATAGTTGTCAAGTTGAAAAATAATTATTGAACAATGTAGTGAAAACTGTTAAAAATCGACTAAAGAGTGTTGGGACATCATTCCAAGTTAAGAATTTTGAAGAAAATTAGAAAATCGGGTAATACGGATTTTTTTAAATCACGTAAAAATTGTAGAGAAATGGAGTAGTGAAAAAAATTGTGTAATGCTTCACATTGATACGTTTAGTTTCGTATGAGGATCTTCATGGTTCCTTTTAGGCAGCTAGAAAACAAAAAATGAGATATCTCCAGCAGAGGTTTCGTGAAGCGAAAGTTGATAGTTTTTTGTTGTTTTTTTTTTTAATTTGCCGCTGGTAGTGCACAAGGCGCTCAACAACTCCCGATGCCAACCATAAAAATGCCTAGCAAATCCTTCATTTTTCGTTTCTTCGGCGCCTGAAAGACTCCCGCGAAAGCGGGACGACGGCCTGAGAAAAAGAAGTTGAGACAATGGCGATTTACAACCGGCTCTGAAAACAGGGAACAACAAAAAGCTAAACAACGAACTTCGGCTCTGCGGTAGAGAGAAAGTGAAGCCTCTAATTCGTCCTCGTTCCTTATAAGATGTTTCATTCTCAATCGCCGCTTTCGACTCGTAGAAATCGTCGTTAATTTCCATTAACATCGTATTATTTCGTTACTCTGGAGAATCGCTTCGAGGTCAACGCTTCTCTGTATTTATAAGACCGCCAATACAGCCAAATATTTGTGGTAATTGCTCGACCTAATTGAAAGTGCAGCCTCTCAACTGGAATAAGATTTATTTATAGGCAAAAATTAAATGCGAACGCAAATGGAAAATATTTAGTGTGTTGCATCAACTTTCTTCCACCTGGCGTACACTAGTTATTCTTGCTGTCTAACTAGTTTGTAAACTGGTGGCTCTTAATGATCGTGAATTTATTGAATTGTTTCTAATTATGGCTCGGCCTTTATTGAGTAATCAGTGCAACAAAAAACAAAAAAATCTGCGATTCAATCGATTTTCGACGTTTTTGATAATTTATTGTTCTGCTCTTGTCATTCCTTCCGCGAGCGAAAATTATTAACGATAACGCTATCTGGAGCTTATGATATACACAATTTCATTACACCTGTTTTTGAGAAGGAAATATTGTGAGGTGTTTTGATTACTATATTTGTAACTAACCGTAGTCAGTTCTGGATTTCTTTCGCAAATACCATTATTTCGGCGTTCCGTGGCAATCCGCTTGCTAAAAATGAAATGTGGGTCGAGCTGGCTCAGTCGTTCTCCTTGAATAACGCTAACATGCAATACGTACATACAATCAAATGGTCATTTTTGTGCTCAGAACCTCTTGAGGTGTGAAGACGCGAAGCAAATTCAAAAATTAATCTCACGCAATTCTCCTTTTTTGTCTGTGTACCTAATTTCAATTTCAATGTTTTTAAAGCCGATTACATAACTTTAATTTTAGCTTCACAGTTAAGTAGAAATATTCACGTTGGAACATGGAGGAGCATTTGCAATTCACAAACCACCGTATAAATATACAAATAAGCATCGTGGAAAATGGCGGAGACCGTGAAAATCTCGATATCTCCAACTGGGCTGTCATCAATGTGCGCATTTATTTCAAAGAGAAATAATCCAATATCGGTTCGCCGGTGGCCAACTAGTCTTAAAATATCTGGGGCATCACACAACTTTCCTTAGCTCCACATAAATTTCATACATTGAATTTATTATTCGCTCAGTTCAATTCAACTTGGTAAAGCACAACTTCACAGTGTGAAAGCGGTATCGCTTAAGGTTCCGGAGTTTATTGTGCTGCTCGTGCTCATGCCGCGACTATTATTGAGCAATTTATGAACAGAGAATTATTGACGCTGTACACATGATTTTTTTTTTTTTTGGCATAATAATCACTTTCTTAGAGTTATCAGGTAAATACTTTTAGAAAGGTAGTAAGTAAAACGGCGGTGATTAAAATTCCGGAATTTCAGCCCCTGCATGTTCTTTGAGCGTTATTGAAACTCATCGTATATGTACTTGGTTGGAGTAGCACCTAATTTTTTTGAATATCCTAGTAACATTTGAGGAGAGTTTATAACGAACTAATTGCGCTATATCGCCGAAATATTTCGTAATTTATTGTGCTGCTCTTGTCATTTTCCCACGTATGAGATTTCATCGTATTGCCGTGTCATCTAAAGCCGTATGTACAAAACGTTTACATCGTTTCAGCCGTTTTTGAGAAAAAAAAATTTAGTGTTTTGATCACCATGATGTTAGTTTTGGGCGGATTTTGCTTATATCCTTATTTTGGCGTCCCATGGTGTACTGCAGGCGAGATATGGAGTTTGAGATGATCTGGTTCACCCGTTTTCTTTCAATCGCCTTCACATCCAGACACAGACCATTTTCCCAGATAGTGTTTTTCGGACTCAGTAGGGGCTGAAACGTAAAGATCTGAAGAGAGCTCAAATTTATTTTTTTTCAGCGGATTACATAACTCACCTTTCTACTTGTAGAGCCCAGGAGAGTAAAAAACCCGAAAGTGTTTCAATGCCGCCTGACAATTAACAATTTAATAACGAAGGCCTTCTGGCTGGAAGTGGTTTTCCAAGGCGAATTGGAGGTAGTACGACGGTAGTATGAATTTAACATTATCTAATTTGGTGGCAATTATGTTGAGAAATGAACTCATTGAGACATGTATCGTAAAGTTGTTTGAAATATGTTCATTTTTCGATTTTTAACCGCCTAATTTCCCAGGCAACACTCGCGTTTGACGACGCCGGAGCGAATGAAATATCCCGGAGGTTTGAATTAAATGATCATCTCGCGGAAGGTCTTCGGTTACCAGGCACCTCCGTTTCCTCTTCATTTGCATCCATCGAACGTTTCACTTTTTCTTTCACGTCTCAAGCTTCGTCGAGCTCCTGACGAACCCACGTACAAACTCAGACCGCATGAGACCGCCCGAACGAAAGCGAACGCGTGCGGCTCCTTCCGGGACGGGAACGTGCGACAAAAAAAAAACAAAAAACCAGTTCCACGATAACACAGTTCCGTCTCATAATCGAACAAAAAGAGTTCGTTCGAAGAAAAAAAAATTGATTGTGTGACCTCCGAACAATAAAAATGACGGGAAACAAAATGTCGGTACTTCCTTCGCTCTGTGCTAGAGACAGAGACGACCACGTTTCCCCTACGTGCTCATCGCCACGACTATTTCTTTATATGAATAAAATGCCCGATGATATCACACAACTATTCTCACACACACATTTACCCTTTTTTCTCTCAACCAACTAAATCTTCATTTCGCTTGGTTTATAGGAACCTAGTCGAAATTGAAGAGACTGCCGGTTCTTGAGGCTTCAAAATTTATCTGGTAGCCCCTGCTTCTTTCACAACTTGTATTGGCATAAAAGCGTGTTGTGGGCTGGGACTATCACGATAGACATTCAAAGTACGTCATGAATTATATATTTTGGGCCACTTTCGCGTTTACCGTTCTGGAACCGTAGTGAAAGCAGTGAAAAATGTTAGTAAGTAGCTTATTGGGCCAATACGATTTTTTTTAGAACGGTGGTGTCGCAGGGGGGTGAGGCAATGGGTCCCCAATGGGCTCGCCGGGGAGTTGTGACATGGGCCCAATGTGTGCCATGGCGAAATGCCATTGGTCCTGCGGTTCTAGCGGTGTCGTATGGCCCGAAGCCGCCTCCTGGATGAGTGAGTGAGTGAGTAGGTGCATGGTAACGTCTGTTACAAAATATAACGCTTGGTAACATCACACTTTTAATAACCTCAGCGACCAAGTGATGATGTCAATTGCAATTGACGCGGCCATTATATCGAAAACATTAACGAGCACAATCAAACGTAGTTATCATTGCATAAAAACAAAAATAAAAGACATAAAATGTTCATAGTGGTTGCGTACTTGTACTAAAGCTGTACCCACTGTGTTTCTCAAAACAGTTTTGTTGTTGGGAGTTGCGTACACACAAAGTTTTTTCTACTAATCCAATCTATTTTGCTCGCCGTGCATTTGATATGGTAATGACTTCTATGTAAAAGCTCGTAGCGCCCGAAGTTCTATAATTTACTCGGCTGCGACTGAAACATCAAGGTGTCTGGCGTTATGCCTTATATGGAAAGACCGGTGAGTGGTGTCCATGATCGTGGGTATGACTGATTGCAGTCGCCAACTGAAGAGCGATGACACGCGCAGATTCCCGATGGGTGGGAAACTGTCCGATCTGCAGACAGTCATTAAATAAATTAAGAAGGCAATGAGACTCTGTCTGCTCTGTCTTCCTTAACGTATTGCTTTCAGTGTTATCTGGCCCAGGGAATGCTATAAGATGCACAGGGTCCCTACCGAGGTCAACTGTTCTCCGCAATAAGATGTCTGGCTCGTTTGAAGGATCCGCTGTCCTGAGTCACATTGAATCGCGGAAAAATCCTGCTCTACTTTAGCTTCTCCTATTTTTGCCCCCGGAGTTCCTAAAGCTCTTCTTTTACAACAAAATGTACCAGCCTTCCAGCTTGGCTCTTTTATGGTGCAGCGGCATCAGGGTCACGAGGTTGCCATGTCCTTTTGGTTCTGTTAATAGAGGGGATTGAGTTCGACAGTCCACCAGAGGACTTTGATAGCCTTGTGCTTCTGTCGCCCAAGTACAGAAAGCCCATCAGAGTGCAGTACTGTGGTGGTCATGTCCACTTGACTGTCCACCTCTTTGGTGAGGCAACTTGCACTATTAGGTCGGTATCTGTAGGATGCACTTCACCCTCCAATGCGCAATTCAATTGAGGCTAGTCAGTACTTCTTCCACGTTACTCTCTGCAATAATAGATTTTGTATGCAGTGGCAAAGTCAATAATCAGACGATCTCTCTGTGTGGCTCCCGGTATGCCTCGCCGACCCATTATTTTGAGTAATAGGGTATGGCACACAGCTGTGACGTGTGTGCTCGATCTTCCTCCTGGTGATGAATTTCGACATTTTCAAAATCACTTCTTCCAGTTATTTTTGTGCAGATTTAGAGCTCCCTAGCTTAGCTTGTCTAGCGTTGCGATAACACGTGTACAAACATTACGCATAAAAAAATATGTATGTGTATAATAGTATACTAATACTCCCAAGATGATTAAAATCAAGGGCTACTTAGGGCGTGATGTAAGCCGGATTTAGGGGCAAACGTTTCTCGAATATTCTACAAAAATTCACTAAAAGGCCCCAAGTCGAGAAAACCATTCGTGACAGTTGTGCAAAAAAAAGCACACCTCGGCCCGAATGTTTCAGAGGAAACAAATAGTTAATGTACTTACCGCTCGCGCTGAGCGACACTCGCATCATCAAACTACACAAAAAGTAAACATTTTGGTTCCAAATAAACCGCGCTCAACGGTGACATGATAACAATAGCTCTATTTACTATGAAAACTAGGTAAAAACGGGAGAACGCTAAGTTTTATATTTATTATTTTGTTACAGGTAAGAAAAAAGGCTTCACGCAACCTGAAAGTCAATTCTCTACGTTGAACTGTGAGTACGTAAATTTTTTACCTTGGTCTCCAGTAAAAGCCGCTGCAACTCTGATTCATTCAGCAATTACGACTCTGATTCATTCTCATTCCACGTGGACGTTAGTTGAATTGAGGAATCCTGGGTACTTCAATAGTATTAAATGTTAACGGAGTTACATTGTAAAATTAAATGAACTAAATTTGTGTAAATTTTGAAACCCTTTGCAGTTTTTATATCAAGCTTCATGATGGTTGGTTAGGCAATGCCGTGAAAATGTTTTTGGACAATCGTCATTCGAAAATTTCCCCTGTTTATCTATTTTGACACGGTTGCAGTGGTTTCACTTTCTAGGGACTTTGAAAACGAAGATTGATTGATTGACTGAGTGAGATTTTTATTTAACAGTCAGGGATGAGTTAGGGCCATGAGGCCCTCTCTTCCACTCTCCCTGAAAACATATTTACCATTTTAAAAGTTCTCTTGTAGCATAAAATAAACTATTGCTTTAACTAGATCTCGCTAAGTAAATAACTAAAACAGACACAAACAGTTCAGCTGAAACAAATAAATTAAAATCTATTTCACTTCCAAGTTTCTCTTCTACGAAAACACCTCCATTTAATATAGCCTCAACAGTTTACTTTTAACTTTCTCTCTAAACACTTTTCCCTTCATATTAAACCACTCAACATTGTCATTATATAGCTTGCACCCCTGAACCTCGAAAGAACGTGCAAACATTTCGACTGAGTCATCCGAAGCGCTCTATTGTGGTTCCGTGTGTCTCTTGACGCCATGAACTCAAATTTGCCGGTTTGTTGTTTTTCAGTATTTTAAACATCATTATGGCCACGTGCAGTCTCTTCCTTTCGCTCATTTTCCACCAGCGCATCTGACGATAGTGAGGGGTGACGTGATCGTCCATTTTTAGCCTCAACGCGAAACGGAGTGCTGCATTTTGAGCCTTCTCTAATCGACTCAGTTCCTCGCTCTTCAAATCACACAATGCAGCAGCAGTGTAGTCCATATGAGACACTATGAGGCTTTGAACAAGCTGGACCCTTACATGCTGTGGAAAGTCTGCAGCTGTCCTTAGTTGGTAAATGGTTGTAAATGCGGCTGTCACTTGATTACCCCAGCGCAAGTTGCATTACATCATGATTCCAAGACTCTTTGCCATGTCCACATATTCTATTTCCACGCTACCACAGGTAACTCTAGGAATCGTACTCATATCTATTCTGGACCAAATCTTCGGGTACTTGCCTTCGTCTTAATGGGATTAATTTCCATTCCATGATTTCGGCACCAGACTTCCACTCTTTCAAGATCTTCGTTCTTCTTCCCAATTGTGCTACACAGGTTTTCCAAATTGCAAGCTCGGTAAAACTGTAAGTCATCTGCGTATGCAATGTGTCTTGTTCCTTTTGCGAAAACTTTGTCTCAAACCGCTTAACCCAAAGAGTTCAATTCTAGTACTGTTTAGACAACCATTACTGAAGCTATGATCTAGCAGAACGTGGTTTATAGTAGCTTCCTGTGTGGAAGTGCTCAATTTGCTTCGTTTTTGAAAGGAGTCTTCTCCATCGACCTGGCGACACTTCTTTACTCAGATGTGTCTCCACAAACCTTCCATTGCAAGCTCTCCTTCAGTGAAGTCTTGGATTCTAGTCCTTCAGAAAGGGTGTTCCTTTTGACGCGCCATAGACCACCACCAGATGACTTGCCTTTAAAAAGAATTTGTAATGCTTTCCCCCAGAAGCTGTCAATTCGAGTTTCTCTATTCGTTTGGTGGCCATTTTGGGGCAACTGATGAATTTTGGCTCCGATCAGGCGTTCCGGTAGGTCGTCCACTTAGCAGTCCGAACGAATGAAGGCTTCGTGAGCCGCCCTTCGAAAAAGGCCTTCCATTGAGTAGGAAGAAAGGCGTTCCTGCCCTAGTAAGTTGTGTTTCTTTCATGTCCTCAACGCTGTACATAAAGCGCCTGTGACATGAGCAGCAATTTGATGTGGACATAAAGCCTGGTGCTCCGTGAAACATGAAAGGGAGCGAACTCATCTTGAAAGAAGAAACAAACGCAATTATCGGTTTATAGTGCGAAGTGGTGGTTACCTCACCAGTGAGCTATGCTTATAGTTGGTATTCATCCTGCACAATTAGTCATTCAACGATTGCTCCTATGAATATCTCGCAATTAGCGACGGTCTAGCTCTCGGCCGAGGGAAGTGACTTTAATTATAACCAACCGTCGGCAACAGTGAACTTCTGGTGTCATTAAGAAGCCGTTCTTCATCATTTCCGCCGGTGATAGTGGGCGTGTTCCGACAGGATGAGTGAAAGTTACCCGTCCAACTCCACTGAGGGGAAACAATTCATATTTCGAAGCTCTCGTAATTCTCGCTATTTGAAAGTTGAAGAAGAAAACGAAGCGGTTTTGAAACGAGCTCGACCAGTTCGGGAAGGAAATGCGAATTCAGAATCTAGAAAGAGAGTTCGGTGAACCGGAGAAATAGATTCGTCGTGTCGATGGCAGACTCGCCTTTTTTAGAGTAAAATCTTCAGCCTGTTGCCCTGATTTCCAACTCGCTCTCAAGTTCAAACTCTTACTTTCTAAGTTCTTCTTATTTGGTCCGAGTATGTCGGTCACTTGGTGGATACAGACCGATTTGTCTGAAGATTCAAGAAGAATAATTCGGTATTATAATCGCGTAGATTTACAGAAACATTATTTTGTATTCTCGCAAGGAGGCGGCAAACTGAATTTGGGTGAATGTCAATTTAAAAATATCAGTTGCGTCGCATCACACAACTTTCCATAGCTCAGTTGTGTTCATGTCTTATTTTACTAACTCAATTTATTTTCACTTAGTTCATTTGAAACATCACTTCACGGCGGCAGAAAGCGGTACCTCTTACAGATCCGGAATGTATTGTGTTGCTCGTACTCATTCCCCGACCACTATTTAAAAATTGGTGCACGTAGAGTTAATGAGGATTGACCTGATTTCTTTGAAAAGGGTAATAATCACTTTTCCTGAATTATCGGGATTGAAATAGTGATTGAAATTCCGGAATTTTCGAAGTAGCTCCTGTATATTTTATGGGCGTTATTAAAGACTTGTCGTGTAGGTACATCGTTGGACTACTATGTCAATTTTTCTGGAATCTAATGTAACATTTGAGCGGAGTTTAGAAGGAACAAATCACACTAAACTCGATTTTCGGCGAAATGTTTGGCAATTTATTGTGCTTCTGTCGTCATGTTCCCGCTAATGAGAATTTCATGGTATCTTCATCTCACCAGAAGCTATCCATTTAAAAAATGTAATCAAAATCGTTAGCACCGGGTTTGAAGAAAAAAAATTGGTGTTTTGATCACCATGATAACTGTCTGCGGATTTTTCCCATACCCTTATTTTAACGTCCCATGATGAGCTGCGGGATGATATCAGGTTTGAGATGATTTAGTTCAGCCGTTTTCTCTCAATCGCGTTCACATTCCCAAACAAATAGCGTTTTTCGGACAATGTAGTAAAGATCTGAAGAGAACTGAAAAAAAAATTTGTGAGTTGATTACATAGCTTTCCTTTCTACTTCGTAGAGCCGAGTAGAGTAAGGCTACTGGAGATGAAAAACAAACATTTTTCTTTCTTCAAACACCATTAGTATTGCGCTTTAAACGGTATTTCTATTACACCTAAACTTATACTGAAAGCAGTAGCATTCATTCCTCGACCTTCGAAGCCACAAATCTTGGTATATTTTTTAGTTACTCTGTGATTTTTGTCGAAATCGTTAACTTTAATGCGAAAATTTGAGAGGGTCTGACATATATCCTGATTTGTTGCGGTTTGTCGTGAAAAAGATTTTAATAAAACACGTTAACCAAATGTAACACGACTGCTTTTTAGTTTCCTCAGCTTAAAGCAGTGGAATCAGAAAGTTGTGTAATCGGTTAAAATTTTGTTTTTTTATTTTTCTTCGGATCTGTGGGTCTGTAAACTTTGTGTGTATAATGAACTATTTCGGCGATCTTCAAAAATTAAAGGATAGCCGAAAAGTCGTGATGTACCGACCTCTGTCCGGGAAACACTAAAATAAACTGATGAATGATCACTTGGATACAAAATGGACAGGGATATTAGTATTGTACGTTTTAAGCAGCTACTGCAACAGATGAGCTTCGGTAGTGCTCAATGAAATCCGTAATTGATGAACTGACGTTACTTTCCGTGGGACTTGAAGAAGAGCCGGAGAGTCGTGCCTGAAGAAGCTTTAAAAGTGCAAATTATTCTGCCAAGTCACTGAATGAGAGTCTCTTCACCCTGAACCTTCAAAATGATTATTTTCTGGTGCTCGAGAGCTAAACTGTCGGTTTATAAATCGCTTGAGGGTTTGAAGGATGTTGAACGTGCGACTTAACGTTAAAACTTGATCCTCTTGATTTGGTTGGCACGTTGAGAGTTTTGACAGTTGCGGATCACTACGCCTTTCAAGTTCAGTACTGCCCGATGAGCAGCTCATGGCCTAAAATGCGGTTCCGCCCGCGTGACTGGGCATGTCGCTAAATTTTGTTCTGTTGTCAGTACAGAAATGTAGTCAGTTCGCGTGTCCTACGAAACGTGTTTGAGTCTTTGTGTTTGTCTCGTGAATATGTCACGGCTTGTCCATTGGTTGAATGACGTTGATTTATTTTTCAAAGTAACAAGGGAAGTTGTTCTGGAACAACGTATACCTTATTGGTAGTAATTTTAGTTTCAACTAGAAACCGTCGAATCAGTTTGACTTTTTTTCCCTACTTGAAAACCAGCTCTCCTGGCCTTGCTATATGCTCTTGTCGTGTAATCAGGTGTTCAATTAGAAAGAACTTCAGTCAATTCTTCCTTCTTTCTGATTAATCTCTTGTACACTCAACGCAGCAAGCAAACGTTTGCTGTTCCTTTACCAGGGGTATACAAGCTGATAGAGATGTGACTGACAGATAAGGAACCAACTGACGAGAAAGACATGCCAGATTGTGCCGTCAGTACAGAAAACCTTAACTGCACTTTTCAGCTTGAGGTTGGAACCACAGGCCTCCTCATATTCGATGGAACAAAGCAAGGCCAAGAATCGGAGGCTCCATTTAACCCTTTGTGGCGCAGTCCACATTCTGTCAATCATTCCACAGAAAACTCCTTCTTCTTCCGGACATCAGAGTTGGTTCTAGATGGATTGTACATTCCTGCAACACCCCACAGGCACACACGGTCTTTTTATCGGTTTGGTTCAGTTCCGCGAGAATAATCACTCAACGGTACGATCACTCAAGTCAGAATGAATCCAGCTTTCACGATTAACTTCAACGTAGGACCCGCCACGTATTCCTACTATAGGAGAGCTAAATGCACTTTGTGCCGTGGATTCGAATTCCGTATTGTAGGGCCTTGGTTGCAACTTCGCAGATCCATGGAGGTTGATAGCAGCACAAAGACCTTTAAATAAGCGGCAGACAGCCCCCTTTCAACTTTTACGCGGGTTAACCTTTACCACTAGTAAACGTGCTCAAAAAGACTTTGTCGTCATCGGTTGGTGGTAAATTAAACGTCGTATTTCTACATCCGGATCTGAGCAAAATCAATGGCATGAGTCAAGGATCTTCAACGTTCTTTAGTTCGTCATGTCGGACTACCAACCATAAAATAACTCATTTTCCGCTTCTAAACGTCACATTCCATTCCCCGAACCACGCGTTAATGTCAGAGGAACTGTGAGCAGTTACTTAGTGATTTGGCTTCTTCCGAAGCACAGTGAAAATGGGGAAGCTTCTCCGACATAACCCATTAAATTTCCTTCGGGTATCTAATAATGTCAAGTTCGCGTAAAGAACATATAACGATTGAATCTGCGTCTGGAATCGTTTCTGTATCATTTGCCATTGCAGAACAATCGCGGCTTTGACCTCAAAGTGTAAAGGTTTTATGGGGTGTTTAAAACGGTTTTGCGGTTCTATGGGCGGCCGTGACTCCTTAGCACGAGCAAATGTCGTGAACTTTGATTCTGTTTGGTATGACTCATGTCGAGACAGAAGGATACTTGAACGAAGCGAGTAGAACAATGAGCTGCGCTCATAATTTCAATGAAGCAGGCTTTCTTCGTGCCAATCATCAGCTCTTGCGTAAGATTTGGAGAAATTACGTTTCAAAACGAGATTTAAATATAACCCTGCATTGCATCTCCGTTGAATGACGCGCAAGAGAGAAATTCGCGCAGAAAAATGAACAGTACAATCAGCACAACGCACGCTCCTAATCATCCACTGAGTACCTTAAAGCCATTAGTGCTCCCATCCAAGTAACCTAAAAAACAAATGGAACACTTGGCTATGATGAATCCAATGGGAAAGCACCTTGGAACTGCAAGAAAAGAAAAGACCTACGTCCTTTCCAAAACGAGACGGCGTGGAATCCAATGGGAAAGCACCTTGGAAGTGCAAGAAAAGAAAAGACCTACGTCCTTTCCAAAACGAGACGGCGTGGAATCCAATGGGAAAGCACCTTGGAAGTGCAAGAAAAGAAAAGACCTACGTCCTTTCCGTGATGTGTGTCCACTCCTACAACCTGTCTGTGCCCTCAGCTAAATGTTGCAACGCAAGAGAAAGATTCTCCAGGATGTCCAGGGCCTTGGTACGATTTGCTTCGGTAGCCATCTTTCACATATTGCAATCATTTTCAATCTATTCTACACAGCAGAGGCCTAGCCAATGGTGGGGGTTGTTGTGCATCGCATGCACTGATCAGAGAAGCGGCTTAATTGATTAGCTCAACAACACTCGACAATAATGCACCGTCAGAGTGTCTTAAGAACAATGGGTGCCTTCGTTATATGGCTATGGCCATTGTGATCTTTATTGTACACAGGCACAGTAGTATCCCACAGGAAAAAATAATGTCTTGCTCCCCCCAAACTTTTACTTGAAATAATGCTTCGCCTGCCAGCTTCTCGGATGATCTTGAGCCTAGTTTTTCTCCTCACGAACAGACAGGACTGCCATAAGCCCGCAACATACCAGTAAGCTAGATATGCACTATACCAGGGCAAAGGTACATCCAGTTTTCTTCAAAATTCAACCTGACGAGCACCTATGATGAGCTGGCGGCCTTTGTAATGAGATAATGGCATATTAAGCATCATCCACTTCAGCCAGGCAGTGTAGGCAGTTTCGGCTTACAGTGTTGGAGGCGGACCATAAGTACTTCATGTGTGCTTCCTTTCTGTGCTTCGTGTTGTCCACGAATTAACAAAGTGCAGGAGTATGCTGCTCTTCCACTGACCTTTCTGGGCTCCTTGCTACCTTCTAAGAGCCACAGTTCTCTTTTTCTTCTGGTAGCCTTACTCAATTGCTATCTTGATGGCTACAGCCTCCGCCAGCATGGTTGCCAGGATGTGCATAATTCTTGCTAACACCAATACACGCAACCCACTACCTTTTGGGAAGCTGTAGGATACAAGCAAGTATTGCAGATAACCGTTAGTGCTATCGCACTTCAGACTCTAACTTATTTTGAATTCACTCAATAAATAACATGAATTCAGTTACAACCCGCGCACACCACGTTCGTTCCTGAAAGGTAGGGAGGAGGACCTACAATTTGGCCTCAAGCCCCTCCCTCCTAGGGTCCCCTCCGCATCTCAACATTTTCCGTTCCTGGTTTGGCCCCGAAGTTCCCCTCGCGTAAGGAAAGGGAAAGGTAGTCATAGTCTGAAAGTCGACTGATCAAACGACGGTGGTCAGCTCAACGTTAGTAATAATAGTGTAAGAAGGAGCCGCAACTAACTTAAGGTTTATAAAAGTCAACGTAATGAAAAAAAAAAAGGAGAAAAGGTATGCAAACTGCTTCCCAGAAGACCTTGAGACCTCCGCCAGTGAAAGCGCCTCATCGGTTAAAAAATACGTTCACACTCCATTTTCTCCGGTTGTAAAGAGTCAAGGCGCCGACAAATTGGCCAGCGACACCGCGGCGACCCAAATTTACTTTGACGGACACTAACAATGGACTGCAGCGTTATTCTGGTCGCGTTCCTAATGGACAGATGACCTACGACCTCTAGTGCAACTCGATAGTCAGATCAGGGCGTTGAATATTGAGGGTTGAGGAGCGACTCGCCGTGAAGGCAGCGGCCTGTGACCGATAAATCACGCGGAACGAGGTCGAACGATTTAAAGCAATAAGTTGGCGCGATTCGAAAAATCGATTGAACTCGAGAGCAATGGCACGTTTGGATGATGGAGCGTGCCTGAATGTTAACTGCATGACGTTGTTGGTATCCGAGGAAATGGAACTCCTTTCAGCAGGAGTAGGGATAATATTACGACGTGAAGAGAATTCTGACAATGAATCGAATGTTGACACGAAGAGGTGCAGCTGTTGCAACGTTTCAATATTCTAAAACGCAATTCACTATACGTTAGTTATGAAAGTCCAACGCTGAGCACCAATGTGTTGTCTGAAGCCAGGGCACCAGCTGATGTGTATCATGTATTGGAGAAACGAATGCATGAAGTGAGACGGACCAAATGGTTAGAAGCATTGTTTTGGCTAAGTGCGGTGATAAGCATCCACAGGGGTATCCTCTGTATACACATTAGTGTTTCTATCGCCTACTACTAACCCTTGTTCATATTGGAGAGGAATTCCTCCAGGGCGTGTGACAAAAGCCTTAGACTGATCTGATTATGAGTGGAAAACTGGACAAAATGTGGTTGCTATGCTAAAGTTTACGTACCTGTTTGGTGAGTCCGTCTTCTCTGGCTAGTGAGATACTGTGGGCTGAGCGCTTTTGACGGTAACACATCCTCGTCTGCCCGTTAACTCAGTTGTAGGAAGCGCTTGCCCCCAGTATCTCACAAGCCAGAGAAGACGGACTCACCAAACAGGTACGTTAACTTCAGTGATTTACCTACTACTGGCGGAACTAACCCAATTACTTTAATACGTATGGTTGATATCTATGAGGAGGGGGGGTGAAAATATGAATTCCTATGAGACCGATGGTGTTTAAGCTGTATGGCTCTCAGAGTGGAAACAAGCTTCAGCACCTTGCTGCAGTTTCAACACCACTGAATCATGGTTGTAAGATTATATTATTATATCCCTCGTAATCATGTGTCCTGCTGGCTGTCAAATTTAGAGCATATCCGCGTGTATGAGCTACCATACACAGCAAGCCTCAGCGCTTTGAGATTGAATTGGAGGAACTGTAGCGTCTCTAGCTACAATTTACTTGAAAAGTTACGGGGGGACAGAAAGAGGGGGGCTTCTGTTGACTGCACAATTGAAAGAACTGCGTTGAAAATCCTCTTTCTTTTCTAACCGTTTTTCAAACGAGAACGGGACGGGCTATCGTTGCAATCGACTGCCTTTGTTTTCAAGGCTTCCCAGCTTGCGGCATTTCAGAGTCATTACCGTCGGTCTCAGAGTCGTCACGAACTGCCAGGTCGTGACACTCCTGACCCGCCCTCACAATTCCCACTATAGTGGGCTATGAGGGGGAGCGACTCAACCAGCAGCCTTCCACAGCTTCTTCGTTGTACAATTAAGGGAAAACTCCAAGATGCAATATTATCGACGAGACTATTTCACGTCCGAAGTCTTGAAATTTTAGTTGGCGTGAGACTGACGACTCGAACGACCTCTTTCGTCAATCCGGTGGAAGGTTTAAAAGGTTATTTATTTACTGACCTTTTCCACGGTATCCGGCTTCTTTCGAACGCGAATTCCGTTAATGAAGAGCTCATTAACCTCGTTACTATTTGTGGGCCGGAAACTTTTCTTTTGCTAATTAGACCAGACAAAACTGGCGCCATATCCTGCTTTGAATTTGCGATTGACTGGAGCTTCTCTGATGGTAATCTACATTGCCGATGACTACTCTTCGAAAAATTGAACGCAACGATGTGAGTAATGTATTGGCTTCTTTCCCTTCATTCGATGGTAATCATTGCAGGCAATACAGGAACATTTATTGAGGAAATTCATTTGTATTTGCAGATATGAAACCCCAGTGAGTAAAATTCAATCAGTACACCCCACCTGCTTGCAAATAATTTAAATAATTCATTTTACGTTTTGGGCTCGTGCAGACTGTTCGTCACAGGCCGAGTTAGTTGGGATTTAGCGCTTGGAACCTGCCCTGAACTCATTTTTTCAGGCCTTCCCCGAACAGCGAGTCCACCTTTCTGACCTCAAGCCCTTTTGTTTTGTAGCTGTGGGAAAGTCCAGCTCTTCAGTTATTTCCAAGTGACAACGGATTTCCCCTTTTTTGGAATTTCTAAAATATCCTCTTCCCACCCCACAGTTTACATTTCTCTCTAAATCAGTTATCCATCAGATCTCACGACCAACACTCGTCTATCAACTATCGTGGTACTACTGACTCTCACCATCGGTTCACATATTCAGAGAACCTCTCAGGATGCTCGATCGACACTCATCTCTCAGGTCTCCCGATCGATCGACACTCTAATAAACTGGTGGGCTAGTCTTCTGGTTTGTAGCTGTTTATATCTTGGATCTGCCGTCTACCATGCAATGGACGAGGCACCTGCAGCTTGCCTAGAGTCAACCATACTTTATCAAAGTACACAAGTTCCCCACACAGACAGGAGGTAATCGGTTCACTGAGGAAGTTGAATTATCTCTTTTAGTGCGAAAAGGATGTCAATTGAACAAACTCAAACTCGAGCTCGGCTTTTTCTACTTCCTGGCGAGCCTCCGAAAATACCAATATTCCGTCGTTTTTTTCCCCTGACACCCGGAACCAATTGCTCGCCTACGTGATTCCCCTCAAAAGTGACGATGACAAGGGCTTGTTCCGACTACCTCTTTCCGAAGGACGCTTCGATGAAAAGATGACGAGCTCGAAAAGTCATCACCGCTTTCTTTTCTTTTCCCGCACTCTGAACAAATTCCGCGAACCAGTCACGTTTCCGTTCTTCCCACGGAACGTTGTCACATCGTTACGACGTTTGTGGAGGTGACGAAGGAAGACGAATCTCCAAAAACGTACGTCGTAATGTACAAAGAACGCGATTCTAACGTCAATGTTGACTAAGTTGCAATGATCACACGCGTTGGAACTTACTGAACTAAAACGTGGGAAATCTGAGGGCACAGAGTTGTTCATTACTCAAGTGACTAGTTGAGAGGTATTACAATCTTGAGGATACGAGTCTCGTATTACCTCCTGCGGCTGAGAATATTATCCCCCAAACTTGTGTGAATCGAACAAAGTGACGTCGAAGGTGTCAAAGTCACTGTTCGGATGATCGAAGGAGTTTAAACAAAACTGAAGACTGAGGTTTCACGGCTTTTGCATGATTAGGGATGAAGGCAAGTACTTATGGGGAAACAACTACTTTCCAAGATCACAGGATAAACGACATTCGAATTCTAAGCTCTCGGCCACCAGGTCCATGAGTAGGGTGACACATCCAAAGCTCGTTACTGTACTTACAAGACGAATGTGTTCGTCTACGAACCTACGACTGGAGCCTCCTGTGAAGCGGTCAGAAAAGTCAATTTGGGGTACGGTCCGATGTGCTCTAAAACACCGTCGTTATAATTTCCTCGCCAAAAATCAAGACTGTTTTCGGCAACAGTGAAATAAGAGGCCCACCGTCTATCGACCATTGCGGAAGAAGAAGAAGGCGTGAGGCAGCCTAGACCTTCCTGCCAGGCTCCATCCAGGCAACGTTAAGGTAGTAAATACCGTATACTATGTCTCCAGCTACTTGGATCATGAAAACTGCTGATATACGAGCAGACAAAGGACGTGGCAAAATTCTTGAACACTTTGAACAAATACTTCACAAGAGCATGCGAATGAGGAACGGCAATGTTTCGGGCTGCCACGCATTATCATCTTTATCAATGTCAGTAGTCACTCCACTCTTCGAGCTCTCACTTCGCTTGATGTGAACCTGCTTTCATAAAAATAAATTACACTGACGCAGCCCCATAACCGGAATATACTTGCACCAGAAGTACTTGCGATGGATACGTAACCAACAGCGGAATACTGTCGATCCCAGCTCAAACCCCTGAAATTCACATTCGCTGACGACAAGGAATGATAGCGTAAGGAGGCTATTTTGAAGTACATTTGCCTTCAAGATACCGATGAAGCAGGCTGTTCGTGAGTGCAACCTAATCGTCTACAGGATGCAATCTCGCCCTTACGATCAACCCAGTGAGAGGTAATAAGCCCTTCGATGCCTCTTTCGTTTTTTGTTGTTGTTTAAAGCCAGAATTTCGACTGACCTCGTTGTTACGTGATCTGTTGTAAAGATATCGCGACGGCTCGTATTATTATAAGCCTTCGAGCAGATTGATTGGGTGCTTCCAGGGATGTTGTTGTTCTCGCTTCCTGTTCCTGTCAGATCCCCCCAGACAATAATCTTCGTAGGACCGGGTGGACTCGTTGAAAGGATTCATGTACTCCCTAATAATAGGTTACTTGAGGTTCACGCTACTTTTGTCGTGTTACATAAACAACTTCCTATGTATTTTAAGTCATAAACTTGAAATTATGACTGAATCAGGGCTCTTATGAATTAATCATTGAGCGGATATGTGTCATGGATTTTAAAGTGACAGTGCGCCAACTGCATCAGTCGCTCAAAAGATCATCTAGTTTACTAATAGAATTCATTCACAACTTCACGATAGGGAGTGAGATTTGAGTGAGACAGCAAAGAATTAACACGCACTGAGTGACCTCATCACGGTTGTTTACCAAGACAAAAGGAAGCTGTCTCTCGACGATTCAGCCCTTCCCCCATCAAACACACCTACACTGAAAGCCAAAAAGTGCTCAAAAAGTTGGAGTTTAAAATTAAAAACATCGATGTTAACGACCCGTTAACTACTGACGCCTTAACCCTGCATTGACACACCTACTCTCACCAACGGTTACTACACAGTGGGGTAATTTATACCCCTACCATTTAAATCGCTGTAAAAATAGATTTTGCTCTTCCCCACGGGTTTTTTTTTTAGAAAATGATTATTTGAGGAGTGTAACGTTGAAAAATCAAAAAATCGTGAAATTGTTTTTTTGCACACGGAACAAAGCATTTTTGTCTTCCTTCCGGTCACAAAATGTACATCTAACGGGGTTGTCCAAGGTATGAAGTGATGTTGAAGGTCGATCAGTAGATGTTGGTTCTTTTTCCAAAATGGAAAGCATAAGGGTTTTCGTGGGTTTTTGAATTGATAGTTGGCCAAGTCTGGCTTCGATGTGAGGTTTTGCCAGATGGTATCCCAGCTCGAAAATAAAATCTTTCCTGTGGACTTTCTTTTGCCAGTTGACGATTCTGAAAAGAACGAAAGCATTAATGCCAGCTTGATCTACCATCCCCATAAAAAACCGATGAGGCCATCGTCTACTTTTTCTTGCAACTGAGTAGGTGTGGTCAAATGAATCTGTGCCGCCTTTTGTAGCGTTGTATTTCATTATGATTTCCGGCTTATTTGTATCAATGTTGATAGCGTTGTCATAGTGGATGGTCGACAGTAGTAGCACCACCTTGTTCTTTTTGGGAGTGTGAGGCGCAAGAGTTTTATTGCGATCAAAACAGAACCTGGATGTTCCCTCTTCATACCCCTTGGAGGGACTTCAGTTTTATTTTTCCGAAGGGTTCCGACAGCAGTCAGTCCAAGATTCCACAATTCATCAAAAAGATCGACCGACGTTCCGGTTCGTTTGTTGAATCGATTCGGTAATCGAATTTTTTAACGTAATACAAAGGAACAGGTTCATTCCTGGGTAAAGATAGCTGTCCAGTGTATGGAATTGCATTTACCATGTAATAGTTGTACGAATCATTCATCATGAGGAGATTCATACCATATTTATCCGGTTTAGATGAAATGTAAACTCGGAATGGTGCTCTTCCTCTGAATCCTCTGAACTGTTCATCTACAGTTACGTATTCGAACGGTGTGTAAAACTTTAGAAAATTAGTAATGAAGATATCCCATATCTCTCGGCAAGGTGCCAGTTTGTCTGAGGCATATCGAATTTTTCTGGTATTTTGGAGATTTGGAAACAACAAAGATGAGGAAGTGGGGATTATTTAGAGAGAGGGGTGAAGGGTCTGTGTTTCACAGAAATCGGACCAGGTGGCCAATAAAGGCACCTGGGGTATTTTTCACCCCACCGTGTCAATGCAGGGTCAACTTGGATGCCCGAAAAACGTCTTTTACACGACATGTTTAATGTCATAGTTGATGTTATTTAAATTTTGTCGTTCTACCTGCCTTTTCCTGTCACAATCGTGATGCTGTGCCGGTGAATGACGCTTCAAATAAAAAGTGTTCCTTGAAGTCATCCGTCTCTTCCCACGTAACTCGCGTTCAAACGTTTTCTTACCAACTGTATTGAACCACTTCCAGTAAACGCTTTTAGGAGGCATAGTTCACTAGTAACCACTGTTCTGTTTTATCAGGTCTCTTTCCACATCAAAATTATTGTCTCTTAACTCACACACAAAAGAGTTATAATGTCGAAAGTCATGGAGATTGGGGTGGCGCTAGCTTGCGAGAACAGAGGCACTCGCGCAGCATCCACCGACCTGTGGTGGTATGACGTGTTGTCATTTAGCCAGCTTCCTGGTAGAGGTCTGTTGTTTATGTATTACCAGGGGAATCCGTATCGTCTGGGAGACCTTAATCTAATTTCCCACGTGATTTCCCTGCCTGGGTAGGTTTCAAAAGGAGAGATCAGCTGCGGTCATTTCTTTTGTCATAACCTTCTTTGTAAACTGGGCGAAACGGTAATACGCTTGGTAGCAGGAAGGTTTGGGTGCTCTTCCAACAACCATCGCTCACCGTTGAAGGAACAACAGCGGAGTAGCACGTTGTTTCTTGTTAACTCGCCACTGGATGCGCAAGATGAGTAAAGCCTTCGAGAGTAAAGAAGAGCAGCGCATTGAAGTCGCCATACCCCATAAGGAAGCTCATCCAATGGTTCGGCTCAACTCACTTTCCCATTGAAGAGGATTGCCACCTCACTGGCTATTTATCTAATACCTATTCATCTAGCGTCGCAAACTGTGGGCTTTCTTTCACTCTTCACTTTCCCTTCATGTACTCAATGGCCAAGCCTGCAGGTAACCAGCCAGTGGGCCAGCTTCAGTGGACGCTGACTTGTTGATTTGACAATGCAGACAACGGTGCACCAGCCGTTCACACTTAAGCATATAGCTTTTTCGATGGCGTTCCCAAGTGACCCAGACGCCCAGAGAGCAGCAAGAGAGCTGAACATGGGCCTTCCCAGCGAGCCAGATATCCCATTGTGAAGAACTGGCGACTTCCCCTAGGGTCGGCAGGGCTCTTTACGATCGTAATATGTCAAGGAAGGCTGACTAAACCATCTCCTGCTTCCATCTTAATCTATTAAATAATTGTCAGCAGGCCGAACAGTTCCTCACTTGGTGATATTCTGCCAGGCCCACGATCATGGAGACCACTTAGGCTTCTTTCCATATTACGCAAAACGTTGGAGTTTGGCCCACAACCTCACAGGCAAACGATATGGATGTACTAAAGACCATTTGGGATGTCACAGCTGTAATCCGCAGTGTTTCTCTGAACGCAAGTACGTCGTAGCAGCCCTCATTGACTTCAGAACAGCGTTTGACAACCTGTAGTGGGCAGTGCTCCACGATGAGCACAAAGGTCGGGGAATTCCTCGTAATGTAACTTGCTAGATAACAAGAAAAACTCTTCCTTCTCCACTGGGGTTCCTTCATTGATGAGCGATGGTTGTTGGTTGGCCAAACCTTCCTGCTTTGACTGCAACTAACCAAGCATATAACAGTTTCTCCCAGTTGTACGAAGAAGATTACGGATTAAGAGTACGGATTCGCCAAGGTCGTACCTCTGAATGATAACGCATGAGCAACAGCCTTCCACCGAGAAACTGGCTAAATGACGACCTGCGGTATACAGGTCTGGGTTCGGTGGGTGCTAAGCGAATTCTCGCATGTTGTGTGGGTCTTGGAAGGCCTGAAGTTCCGTTGTGATCTCATTCCACCTCTAACAAAGCGAATGAGAAAACAAACGGCGATCTAACAGGCACACGCCGTTCACTACCGGAAATCACGGAGACGCCGCTAGGCATAATTATATTTCATTTGTCTACAACGTTAGGGCGGACAACGAATTGATTCCACTCGTTCGACCTATCGACCTCACAGCCTACGTTGGCGAACAAGGACGTTCCTCAAGTGGCGTCGAAGGCTTCCTTCTTTGCGTCTTAGCCTCTCTAATCTATTCTGATGGCGGGGAAGATCGTACAATTATGACGAGCAAGGTGGAAATTTCGAGGTTCTGTTTGTTTAGTCGCGGATCACTAGGTGGGTGATGGCTCGACTTGACGTTCCCACAGGACTGAATTAGCTTCAGGTTCAACGTTTTTGTTTTGTGTTGAGAGCGGACAAAAAGCAATCAGACATTTGTCACGAACTGGTCGAAGCACAAAAAGGTTGGACGGTTTTGAAGAGTCGACTGGGCCTCACCCGGAAACCCCTATAAGAGGCGAGTCAGAGCTGCTGTCTTCTTACCTGCAGAAGATGCAGACCCTCACTTTGATAACTGGCCTAATACCTGGTGTACTCCGACTCGGACTCACCTGCTTTTCCCACATCTTCACACTTCCTGTTTGCTCAAGAATATCTTGTTATCTCCTTCGTCAGTGGTTCTTCTTTTGTGGTGGAATCCTCTACATCACTTCTTTCTTTCTGACGTCGTGTTTCACTCAAACCTACCTACAGCTCTCCCACATTCCAACCCTCATGATCTTTTTACTCGCCCGCCATTTTTTGAGGTCCCATAACTTTCTCGTTGATTCCGAAGCAATTGACAAATTCTCATACTTTCTCACTCACATATCCATTTATACGTTTGCTCAAGAGCAAGAGAGCAGCGCCCCACACCTTTCCTCACTCCCAGAACATTATTGGAGAGAGAGTCTACCCCTTACAGAGGCAAGTAGATAACTGTCAAAGTCTGGAGAAGGCTCGGAATGTAGACTGATATATTTAGTGCCAAGAGAAACAATGACGTCGTAGGAGTAGCGCACACATGTTACAGCCCCATCAGTGCCTGAGGGCAGGCAGACAAACCTACCAGCATTGAGTGCTACAAAGCAAGCGTAGAACCGTTTGGCGCAGTTTGCGAAGAAGATCATGGCGAGGAAACGTGATCACAGCTGATCTGTTCCTTTAAAACTTGCTACCAGAGTAAATAGTTAGATCAGGTGGGAAATCGGATCAAGAACTCCTCCTAGATGGTGTGGGCGCGTCCCCACCAAGACCCACAGTAGTGCAACGCTTCTTGCTTAAATCTGTTTAATATGTGGTCGACAGTTCTCCATTCTCGTGTACACTTTTCTCATTTATTAGCCTAAATGGTAGTAGAATATTCTGAAAAAAACGCCAATGATAATGATTAATCTAATGTATATCAATTCAATAGCTTTCGAAAGACCTGGGCTTGAGAGTTCAAAGTCATGACCAAAATAGTTCTCCTGATTCCCCAGTCTAAGCTAAGCTGAATATGATTCTGAGATGTTGGTTGAATTTAGCCAAATATGCATCAGAGGTCTGCTTCCTCTCGTAGTAACTGTTTCTCATGCTCTGTGCCAGAAGCACTGCGTACAAGAACTTTGAAAAGTTAGCAACTATCAAATTGTGTTGCAGCTCCCAGGTCTTCCCTAGTCTAGGTTCCCCACAGAGGTAATCTGGCGTTGCATTATGCACAGCGGTAGTCCAGCTGGGGCAGGCTCGAGGGGTCCAAGGTTTTTAGCTAACAACAACCACATTATCTTCAGAAAGTTTCGTTGCCGCAGACGAAATGTTTGGTTAGAAAACCCCGAATCTAGAAGCTTTAAGCAGAACAGCGTGGAAAGACATCATCTGATCCCGTATCATCCTACTATTGACTGGCTCGGGGCTGTCCTGGCCTCTCTTATCGCCTTGAAGTAAGGAGGACATCAAATAGTGAGTACCCTTCAAGAAGTAAACACGTCGAGAGGAGTCGGGCGCGTCAGTTCCGTTTCCTCGTTTAAAAATACCGTTTATCTCGGCTCGTTTTATTTCGGAACAATGAAACGTTGCGTTCGTTGTCCGATCAACAGCCAGTTTCCGGTTTTGAACGACATTGAACTTTGCTCCGGAGTTTTGAGCGGATGCAGGAAACTGCGCCTGCGGAAGGAACCGGCTTCTAACTGACCTCCAGTTGAGCTACCGGTTGATTCCAATGAAAGAGCGTGATTTACATTGCGGAATTCTCGCAGAGCGCATTTCCTCTACACGTGGCCCTCCAACGGTTTATGCGAAGTCGCGTACTATAGCCTATAATAACAGGTTCGTTTCTTCTCGTACGTAACTAGAGAGAATCGCCGTCAAAGAGTCGAGGCACGTAAATTGTTTTTTTACTTTCTTAGCCCTCCGAAGTGAGAAGTTGTGGTGTATTTATTTATTTGTTTTTTTTAATGCATTTGCAAGAAGATTACAAAAAAAGATAAAAAAAAGCAACACAAATACTACATAATGCGTTCCCCCCTCGATAAGTAAAAAACTTGTGCTGAGGGGAGGAGTTGTTATATAACTTTCTAGCTACGGATTAATAGGTACAGATCGCAAACCTATATGATAGATAGTTCATAAAATCAAAAAACAAGTTGAAAAGGGTAAACATCTGAGCATTTCCACCCGGACGTGCTCTTTGATGCGCCGCTTAAACCCTGCTAGATCATTTAGCATCTTCAACTCCTTTGGAAGACTATATTTAACAGCTTTATTCCATTGTGCGAGAAAAAATTTTGACTTCTAGTGGTGAATATAAAAGGCAACTTCAGTGTACGGTTACCAGATGACCTCGTCTGCCCATAATTTTTTTTTCAAAATCAGATAAATTTTTAAATATAAATATGGATACCATTTTTTTGTAAATGTGAAAGATGTCCAATACCTCGAATGTCTTAAAAACTGCAGAGGAGGGGAATCTCATTTTCTTACGCAGTAAAATTTTGATAATTTTTTTCTGGGTTATATGCAAAGGCTCTAGGTAGGTTTGGTAGGTCGATCCCCACACAAGAATACAATCGGATATTAGGGATTGCACTAGAGCACGATAAAACATGTTAAATGTGCCCGTAGACATAAAATTTCGGATTTCAAGGCACAGGGGTATGACTTTACAAAGTCTGTTGCACATATTGTCAATATGGTATTTCCAGGACCAACATTGGTCCACAACCACCCCCAAATACGTAGCTTGTGGAATCTGCTTGATACCAGGGCAACTGCAATCACTTGCACTACAGGTTGACACAATGTGGCATTTGCTATTTCCTAGAACAGGGACAGAGGTATCACGCAAGGAAAAAGCAACAAAATTGGATTTTCTAAAATTTAGCTTTAAGTCGACTCCATCCAGCCAATCCCTGACCACAAGCAAGCAAGCAGACGCCGCTTGCAAGGATGCATCCCAATTATTTCGCGAGACCACTATAACTGTATCATCAGCATAGGTAATTATGTCCCCATCAAGTTGAACGTCCAACAGATTATTCATAAAACAGATAAATAAAAGGGGTCCCAGAACTGTGCCCTGCGGAATTCCATAGGAGAAGGAAGATCCCTCACTGAAAATTGCGTTTATTTTCACTTTCTGACATCGCCCACGTAATTGCAGAGATTATGTCAGGTGCGCAGCATCACACATCTTTTCTTAAATCTACATAAATTCATTGGTTTTCATGGCTTTATCTACTCGTTCTATTTATTTTTCACTCAGTTCGTTTAAACTAGGTAAAACACCTAAATAAATTAATAATTTGCAAAATTCATTTATCACTCAGTTAATTTGAACTTGGTCAAACAACGCTTTACGGCAGCAGGAAGCGGTAGCGCTTACAGTTCCAGATTTTATTGTGCTGCTCGTACTCATTGCAGGACCATTATTGAGCAACTGGTACACAGACCATTAATGACGCTGTAAACACAAATTTTTTGAAGAACGATAGGAATTACTTTTGCAGAGTTATTGGGTAAAAACGTTTAGAACTGGTATCCAGAATTTTTCTGAATACTCTAGTAACATTAGAGAAAAGCTTATGAGGAAAAAATTGCGTTAAAATCGTCCAAATTTGTGGTAATTTATTGTGCTGCTCTCGTCATTTTTCACAGATGGGAATTTCATGGTATTTTCACGTTCACTGGAGCTGTCTACACAATAAATTTAATCAAAATCGTTCGAGCCATTTTAGAGAAAGAAAATATTTGGTGTTTTGATCACTATAATAACTATAGTTAGTTTTATATGGATTTTGCCCATACCATTATTTTGGCGTTTCATGGTGACCCACGGGCTAGATATCAAGTTTGAGACGATTTGGTTCAGCCGTTTTCTCTAAAAATAGTTCAGACAGGCTCGGACACAGACCAGTTTCCCAAATAGAAGTATAGAAGGTGTTTATGCGTTAACCTGAAACGGGAATTAACTACTCGATACGTCCCAGACAAGCATTTTAATATTTCTAACAAGGCGAGCAACAATTGAATATAACACGCGCTGGAAATGTACTGTTGTTCTGGTTCGCTGGGTTGGACGAGATGAAGGCGAGATGCGCAAATAGAAATTCTCGCCCTACCTGTCACCGAAGTAGTTGCGTTATAGGTACCGGGAAGTAAGATTGACTTGATGAAAGTTGAATTGTCTGCTCAGTTTGATCCAACCAGCATTTATACGTGACCAACTTTATGGAAACGAGGAATATGGGATCCTCGAGACAAAACGTGGTGCACAAAAAGAGACAATGGGAGTAGAATAGATACGGCTATGTAACGATGTAACAGGAATGAATTTTAATAAGCAGCGTCTTCAAAGTAGAGTGGTGGAGGTGAGGTCCCCCTTCTTCAGGTAAGGTGATGCACTCTGCTCTTGTCTTCTCTCAGGTGAGACACTGCACTTCAACCTCAGATAATGACTCGACTCGCGATAAAGTTGCAACGATTGGTAGTTGAATGAAGGAAAGTTAATAAAAGATCTGATGGAAATAAATAGTTCACTGCTCTGTGTAAACAGAAGGAATACTTCATAGATCCAAGGAAAGTAAAAAAGTCATCAAAATGAGTGAACAATAGTGAAAACATCGTAGTGTAAAGTTATTTGCCCTTTCTCAACCCCGTCAACAAATTCGAAGTTCGTCAGGCTCGCTGTTCCTGTTTCAGCAATCTCAATAGGATGAATGCTCCAAATTATTATTATTCTCTTACACAGCTTGACGTCGTCTCACACCTCCGAGACCCATCCCATTCGACTCAGCTCAAGATAAAGGCAGGGCGTCGCCGATTTGAAATCCCGATGCCTCGAAACATTAACTATGAAATGTGGGGGGGGGGGGGTAACAAAAAGTGTTTCGGACCGAAAACTTAGGTGTATTATTGAGTATGAACCCGATTGTATTTACCTTCCCCGTTCCCTCTTCCAGAGATGAATTTCGAAAACTATTGACAACTATTGAAGCTGAATCGGACTAAAACATGAAGAGAACCAGAAAAGAATCGTGAAAATTCATTGCTTAAAATATGTGGTCTCCAATGCATGAGTACACGCCTTTTACGTTCCTTAGCCCTGCGGAGTAATCGGCTATAAACAAAATATTTTGAGTTTCTTCCTATCTTTATATTTTAGGAGCTACCAAGTGTTTTGACTGCGATAGGACACTTCTGATGTCAACTCTGCAGAATGAAGAGGACCAATTCGAACAAACTATCTCAAGTTTGAAAGTTCACCTAACATTTTCATGGGAGGCCCCAGCGTCTGTCAGATCTACCCAACTTCATCTCGGGTTCTGAAAGGTTCGCGTAAATCTTCGACGGAAGTTTGACTCGATAAATCGTCAGAGGCGTAGCCGTTGAATTCATTAAGAAGAAGATTTCCCAGCACCCAGTCACCTCTTAATCAGAACGTGCGGACGAAAGATGCCCCGACAACTGTGTTCAGCCCACGAGAAGCTGAAATGAATACGATGGAGAAAGTCAAGTGGAGTTGAAACCCGTTTGGACTGCTCCTCATAACTCCTCGGCCGTGATGATACTCGTAAAGTTGCCTTGAACTTAACTCGCCAACGGGCCAATTACCAGAGTCGAAGGGTCGACAGGAGAAACCCAATTAGCTCTCTTCAAAAAGTCGTTTTTCTGGCCAATTTCGGCGCATTTATTGGCTTTTAGTGCCAATTGCATTTGAGATTATCTAATTGTTAAGGTTGAGTTTCTCGAGGAAAAAATTTGTTTTGTGCCGTAAATGAGCCACTGGGGGGTATTTAAGGGCATTATCTGATTGGAAGGTTAACGTTGCAGAGCAAGATGAGCATGACCGATGTGATTCACACTCAGGCATCTCCGCACTACGACTCAGTCTGAAATGGGGTGGTGTAGAGAATTGAAGTGACATGGCTATGGTCGAGGTAAAAGACCTCGGTGCGACGCGTCACACAACTTTCCTCTACCCCACGTGCATTCATCGATTTGGTGCCACTCTAGCAACCAATCAAATACATTCTTCGTTCAGTTTCTATAAACTCGAAGAATTTGACTTTTTTTAAAATAACAAAAAAAAAACTTAACTCAACATATAGAATCAGAATTTACTGGGTTGTCCTCATTTATGTCAGATCCTTCATTGAATGGCCATTGCATGAATAACTCATGTTCGAAGCTCCAAAAGTACGAGAAAAACACTTAAATAATTTAGTCGAAGTAACGGCAATCGTTCGAGCGTTGGATGTGGCTAATTACTTAGTAACTACCAGCTAGTAGGTAGCTGGTAGGGCATAGCGTACATTTTAATGATTTGAGAACTCTACTGTCATATAACTGGAATTTATAAGAATAAACTGCAAAACTGGGAAAGTTTTGTCTAATTTATTGCTCTGTTATCCCCAGCCTGGGCACACAAAATTTGATAAAAATCACTGAAGCCATTTGAAAGAAAAAAATATTTGCGGTTTTGGGCACAATGATAGGCTGTCGTTTCAGACATTTTGCTCGTAACCTCACTATATACTTAATATGCAGTATATGATATACAGTTAGATACAGCTCTCTTATAAGTATTAAGGAACGGTCATTTCAGGAACAGAACTGATGTAAATATCAAATTTGAACAGATTTTGTTCCGCCCTTCTCTCTCAACATGAATACAAACCAGTTTCCTAAATGGTGTTTTTCGAATCTGTAAACGGCAAGCATCTGACGAAAATTCACCAGTGATGGCTGGAGCAAGGACTAGAGCCAAGGCGGAAGTTGCCGGCGTTGACCGTCTCTGAACACGCTTGCACTAACTCGGCTGAACGGTTCTCAGCACTTGGTCACCGTGCTCAATCGAGAAGGGAGCTTTGAGCTAGCTATTTTAGCTGTTATCTTGTGGGCAATTTGGCAAGTGACTGACAGCGTTCAACCACCCGAGCGGGCTCTAGCGGTACTGCCAGGACGACCCTGCGTGGTCAGTGTATACGCAAACTCCAGAGCACAACTTTGGGGATTTCTAACCTTGGATGGGTAGGGAGACGCGTATAAAGAGCTGCTCACCAAGTAGAAATTGGTTGCTACTGGTCTAATAGCAAGCTGCCACGCCTGAAGAGTTGGACATTATCGGCACAGCACTGCACTCTGCTGGGCTTTCTGTACGAGCTAGCCTGGGCCCTCTGAAACAGAGTGTTGGTGGAGCCAGATGGGTATATCAGCAGACTCGTTACTTTGATGCCAGAGCCACAATTCTAGGCGTCCAGGAGAAGCCACTGCGCCATTATAAGAGCCAAACAGCATTGTTGGGGAATTCTTGTGTAAGCAGAGAGCTTCGAGAACCCTTTGAAGCAAACATTACGAGTCCACTATAGGAAAAACGAATGTAGAGCAGGTTTTATCTGCGTTCTTCTGGTCATGCGGAGCCTGAAGCATCGAAGGTTCACTAGAAAGCCTCCTTTTAGAGACGTTCCCCCTGAGATTCTACAGCCCTAAATACAGAAGTCCAGAGGGCAGCAAGAGAGCTGATCATAGCTCGTCATAGACTTAATGAGCGAGCTAAACATGAGCAATATGTAATGTCGCTTGATATGTCACAATCCTTGAAGCGCGATTGGCTGCTGTCTGTGTTAGAAAACTCACAGTCAATTAATAGATATTGCTGGCCCAATTCCTGGGAGCTGCACTCCTGTGTTTGACCAAGGACTCCAAGCTGTGCAAGTTCTCACTGGCCATTGAGTGCATGTTGGACAAGTGAAGAGTGAAAAGGGAGCTTTTGACTGATATAACACTTGTCGAGGGTTTAGGAACCGTCAGGTAATAAGGAAGCTGACGTAAAAAACCCTGAAAATTATTACACAACAGTTTATTATTCTCATGAACAGCTTGACCTAGTATTACTGCTCCGAGACCCATTCCATTCGATTCAGCATCAAAAAATACTAGTAAACCATACGAAACATGACCTGACTACAATGAAACTACGGAAACTAAATATTCCCCCGGCGCCAGGCGCCCGTAAACGTCTGTAGGCATTTATGATCCGATGTAGCGATGTGCGGAGGAAGTGGCCCTAACCTTTCTCCGCCCCGTCGGGCAAAAAGAGTCAGGGAAATTGGGACGGGGACTTCCAGTGAACCCTCGGCAATTGACACAATGTTGGGAGGCAATCAGGCGGGTGGTTTTGATGAGACGAGAGGGAGGGAGGGAGTACCAACGACGAAACGTTGTCTTCTGCTGTAGTTCCCGCAAGTTCTTTCAATTAGTTGACTCTAATAATTACTGTAATTTCCCTATACGCAGTTGTACACGTCTGATACTCATTCCATTCGACCCAGGATGTAAAAATACCTTGAAAACGACATGAAACACGGCGTATTTGCGATTATATTATGCGTTTTGTTAATTTTCTTTAACCATTTTTTGTCCATAACAACCATGGGCTTCGTCTGATCGGATTGTCGAGATGGCGGGCACAACTAGATACCAAATGGGATTTTTGTGCCAAATAACGGATTTTTTAGACCGCGTTAAAGGCACAAAACGGCCTGGACAGCGGACGGGGGAGCGGTGGACGGGGGTTGGCGAACGGGGTACAGCGAACGGTAGATGGCGGGCGGACATTGCAGATTTGGAATCTCCATGTCTTGAAACGTAAAGTATCAAATTTCGAGGGGGGTTTGTAAAAAATTTTTCGTCACCGAAAACATAGGGTTATTATTCAGAATGGATAATAAACTAAAAGGAGCTTCCCGAATCTGGGCTGAACATCATATAGATCTTTCAACTGAACGAAAAGTTGGCACTTAACTAGATGAGTTGTCATCAAATAAATGGCAAGCGAGATGAGGATCCTCATTCAAGGGTAATACGTACGAGTTTTTCCCCAACATCTTTGAACGTTGAGTCAAACCACTGGATGAGCCCGTTCCTTACTGGACTGGTGGCTCTACTTCTCTTTTGTCAAAGACTGGATCCTGCACATCGCACGTTGAGTGACTGATTAACTAATAAAACCCGCTCTGATCCACTGTAGTTCCTCCAACAGTGGTAGTTGGAAGAGCAGCCTAACCTTCCTGCTTTGACTGCTACTAAGAAAGCTATCAACCGTTTCTCCCAGTTTTGGGAAGAAGATTATGATAACAAACGTGACCACAGACACTTCCTTTGAAATTCGTCACCCAAAAGTATAGTTAGTTCAGGTGGGAAATCCAATTAAGGACTTCTCCCAGATGGAACTTGCCAGGGTTATACCTCTGCGTGGTTGCACATGGGCAACAGCCTTCTACCGGGCGAACTGGATAAATGACAACTTGCCGTACCTCCACAGGTCTGGGTTCGGTTGATGCTGAGCCATTTCCCCTGTGTTCGCACTTACGAGTGATACGGCTCTCTTATGTGTGTTAAGGAACAGTCATTTCGATACGCAGGCTTGTTGGAAATGTATGTACGTGCACGGGGAAAACCTACGGTCGTGTTTTCCCACCGATGCCGAGGCTCCTCGAGAGCGATCTCGGAGACAGTGGGAAGTTCTCTACAGAGACGACCTTCGCTCGAGTCCAACCTTAACCGCCCTGACCCGGGAAGCGGCTCTCAAGCCTAAGAAACCGCTTGAACTTCATCGGCTCCTCCGTGTCAATTATCTATGACGCGAAGGATGTTTTTAATATGGGCGTTTTGTGCTCGCAAAACTTTTTATCGATGTTCTGCGGCAAAGGTTTTACAATCGGCTTTCAAAAACCCGAGCACGTTACCGATTTAACAGCAAAATGTGGCGGAATCAGTCTGCGACTAATACTAGTATCCTCTCGAGCCCCGCCCAACCACTGGTGGATCTAGAGAATTGGTTATGGTGAGGGGGGAGGGGGGGGAGGTGAATGTGGCGTCAAGCTTTTAATTAGTTCAGTTCTTACGATTTCTTGTGACATTTGTTTGGCTTCCGCCTAAGATTATGTTATACATGTTTATTGTTTGTCTTTTTTCTTGATATTACTGCAGTTGTTATTATTTTTTGTCATTTTGTTTATGGATGCAACCTGCCTCTCTTTCGGCCGTTCAAATCTATTATTATTTTGGTTCATTATTCATACACCTATGTTTTCAGTTTCGGTCAGGAAAACGTTTTACCACTAAAAAATCCATTCTTTCTCAGAAAAATCCCATTCGGTATCTAGTAGCGACTGCCTTCTCGGCAATCCGATCAGACGAAGCCCATGGATTTAAAAAAATTAACAAGAAAACGAAATTGTGGCAGTTTTATCGCAATTACGTCGTGTTTGGTAGTTTCCTTAGTATTTTTCGCTGCTGAGTAGAATGGAACGAGCCTCAAAGGTGAACGACTGTGTTTTTAGATCGAAAACACTGAAATCGCAGTAAGTATAGTGAGTTGAGAGAACTTGCGGGATAATACGGCGATAGCGATCGTTTCTTCATTTGCAACTCACCCTCAACCCCTCGCAAGATCGACTCGCCACATCGTGCCAATTGCTTCCATTTCCTGTAGACGCCTGGAATATTTAGTTTTCATCTAAAATTGGTAGCAGAGCGTGGTTACGATCCACGAACCTCTAGGTTATGGGACCAGCACGCTTCCACTGCGCCACTCTGCTTTGTGACAATTGTGACGTACTTGGGGAATTTTTTTACAAATTACCCGCGTACAGAACACGAGCGAAAGTCGTGTCTGGGCCCAAAAGAAACGAACAAATTAAATATACTCAATTATACTCCCTTGATGAAAATAAAAAAAATAATGCCTCTCAGGGAAGTACTGGGAAATGAAATTATAAACCAAATTATCCACTTGAATTTAATCAGAAAATATCTGGTGCGTAGCAACACACAACTTTCCGCCACCCCTTTCAGTTCGGACATCACCTACATAGGCGGGCGCTATATCTTCGTCCAACGCATTTTTACAGGAACATTTATCGAGAACAAAATGTAGGGACTAGTTAGCTGAGAGTACTCCGGAAGTTTGATCGAAATCGTTAGAGCCGTTTTTGAGAAAATTGGAATACCGATAAATTAATATTCGACAAATCTCCTTTTCTGAGTTAACTTGGCTTATATCTCCGTTCAACACATATATACAGAAATAATTATGGAGAACGAAATGTTGGTATGGGTGACTAAAAGACACCCCATTAGGATTTATCACATCTGGTGAGAAAGTTACCCTGGAACTTACGGAAATGTTCGAAAAAACGTTATTTTCGACACATTTTGATTTTTATCTCTGTTCAATGAACCGTCACAGGAACATTTATTGCGAACAATATGTAGGTATTAACTATTTGAAAACATCCTGTGAGTTTGGTGAAAATCGCTGAAGCCGTTTTGCCAAAAAGCGTAAATAACCTATTTTTGCTTCATGGGCCTATATCTCCGTTCACCGTATTTTCATGGAGATATGTATAGAGAAAAAAAGTTAGGTATTCATTAGTAAGAAGAAGATAATGTGAAAGTTTAATCAAAATCGTTAGAGCCGTTTTCGAGAAAAATGCGAAAAACCCTACTTTTTGGTACATTTTCGTCCTCCACCGCCCCCCCCCTCCCATCGACCGAAATCGTCCATAACCTTATTTTGGTGTCTACAAAAAATAACGAACAAAACAAAAAAATAACCAGCTCAATCGGTTCAGCCGTTCTCCCGCAAATCGAACTACAGACACACACACACACACACACACACACACACACACACACACACACACACACACACACACACACACACACACACACACACACACACACACACACACACACACACACACACGGACCACGCGCCGAAATTAGGTTTTTTAGACTCAGTAGGCCTCAAAACGTAAAGATCTGAAGAAAACCCAATTTTTTTCTTTGACCCGATTACTATACTTTCCTTCCCTTCGGGTAGCGGAAAGTAAAAACTCGAAATGAAATGAACTTCTTTTAGAATGAAACAAATAACCTATGCTCGGATTGTAGTAAATGACAGTAAAGGGACAATGGGGAAAATGAAACACCAAGCTCTGATCTCTTACCTTACTTCACACAATATAAGGGGAATTTAAATACTTGATCACTGGCTTAAAAAAAGGGGAAGATTCATTAGCAATGTCGGTAGCCGTTATGTGTCTAAAATGTGTTGCCACCACTGGCAGTCCGCCGCAAACCATCACAAGTCAGATCATGTTTCGTATGGGCTTTTTTTGACTCGATCGCTATAGTTTTCATACCCCTTGGGTAGCGGCAAGTAAAAATGTCCCGAACAGAATGTTATTCGAGAAGGGTAAAACAATTGTACCAAAACGATAACGCACAAGTTTTGGTAGCCACCTTGGTGCAATCCTACACCCCTGAGGTCTGATCCAGTGACAAACACACATCGCCGAACCTCATACTAATGTTTCTACCAATATTTCCGCAACCCTTTTAATTCGACGATTTGCGATGTATACGGGGGCTACATCTTCGCTCAACGCAAACCTACGGAAACCTTTATTCGCTCCAAAATGTAGGTACTAGTTAGTTGAGAGTACTCCGTAAGTTCTATTGAAATCGTTTGAGCGGTTTTTGAGAAAATTGCAAAAACGATCATTCGCGTAAAAGCTCTTACGATGTGTTAGATTAATATTATTATTCATTCAAATAAAATCAATAATGCCAAACATGTTATATTCTTAATACTTTTCGATGTTTGATTGAATACGAGCGCAGTAGAATAATAAACTGTTGTGTAATAATTTGCTGAGTTTTCTCATATAAGAAAGCTAATGCACGACAAAAAAATTAAACGTTTTTTGTTAAAAATGGTGGGAACTCTAGGTATTATAGCCCCCCCCCCCACTTCTAACCGTTACTGCACCAAGCTCTTCTTCAGATCTCACCTACAGAGATTGAATGTTTCTTCAATTTTACAGCTGTCAATTCGATCACAATGAACCACGATTCAATTTCTCGGAATAAAAGCTGTTGAAGAAGTTGAGTTTCCAGCCGATTGGTATTGACTTTTATTTCGTTCCAAGAGCAGCGTCAAACATCCGAGTCATCTCATCGTAGTTTCCAGCCCTCGAATGTCTGCATAAGTCGACGGCGTAGAGGCGGTTTTAAACATCGCAGACAGTTTTGTAATGACTTGCAGTGTTCTCGCAAATGGCTTAAGATCAAGGTGTCGTTCCAAACGCATTAGATTTTATTATTTGATCGTTAAACTCTCGTCAGCTTCCTTACTCTACCAGTGGGTAATTAAATCGAACACATTAGACGTAATTAATGACTAGAAATTTCAGCCACTGGATCTGCCACGAGTGAGATAGATACCTTCGCCTTGTTCTTTCCATTCCAGTTAATTATCGGCTCACAATGTTACCCAGCTCGGTTTTGTGTTTCAGATTGTCAAAAAGTGCTACTCGTTTACGGACTCACCAACTTGGCCAAGATGGAGGATGACAGCCTTGACAAAATGGACCCTTATCAAAGGGGAGCTAACGACATCAGTGAGTTGATTTGTACATTAATTGTTTAGTAATTGGTGTCAATGAGCGGAACATCGCTCTTTCTTCCTTGATCTATGCGACGATTTATTTTCATTTTACATCCAGAGTTTCCTTTTCATTTTATAACCCTTTGTTTTAGTTCTCTTTCTCATTATTATATTTACTTTAATTCACTTCCATTATTCTGTTGCTCCCCATCGTCCATGCACGTGAGCCGTGAGTGCTCACTGTGGTCGACTGAGATTCACACCGCTCAACGCGTTTCTGTCTCTACGTTAATCGATGAAATTACTGAGTGTGACAGGATTCTTCTTGCAGACAATTGAAGAATAATAATCGTACTGTATTAGAAACTTCATGTGTTGCCAGATACCACCAGAATTTTACAACTTTTGCAACGGTCTATGTCCGAAGAGGTCATGAATAAAAACCCGTGGGGACTAGCATACATGGCAGTCAGAGTGAAGGTAGCCCCGGAGGCAGTCATGGTTAACATGAGATCAGTGACTGCAGGCACCTTGTCTCATCTGGAGAACTGTAAGAAATACCTGATGCATATATTCCCTGCAGACGGGACCTCTAATGACGATGAAGAGGATAAAAGACTCATGGCTGCGGTGGAGGAACCACTGGAAGAGGAACCTGCCCAACTGTGGTCGATGGACGAAATGAAGGCGGCACTGCGGACGTTTGGGAGGGGAAAGGCACCAAGTGAGGACGGGGTCGACATGGCCATGATCAAGGAGGCCCCAGACGCCTACAGGATGGCTCTTCTGGATGTCTTCAACTGTGGTCTATGGACGGGAAAGGTGCCGAGGAAATGGAAAACGGCAATCATAAGTGCGTTGCTGAAGTCATAAGGGAGGCCAGCTACAGACCGATAAGCCTGCTGTCCATGGAAGGGAAGCTGTTGGAGAAGATGATGTGCTACAGATAACGGGATCGGTTAGAGACTGCATTGCGTGAGCGGCAGTTTGGCTCCGTCAAAGGGAAGAGCACACTGGATGCAATAGCGAGCAACGAGCACTCGCCCTCTGTTGAATCAAAATAAAAGGCAATGCAACTGAAAGAGGTGGACTGTAAGAATGGTAAAATGAAATTAACTTTAATTAATAACGAGAAAATAAATGAAAGGCAGGTTACGTTGAACAAAGGAACAAACAAACTGAAAGTTCTCCTGAATCTGTCGAAATGAAGGGGAGTGAGGCACTGTTCAGCGGCAGTTGGTCAGTTGGTCACTGAAGTTACAGTAATTCGGAAGAACTTGGCTCCAATCCCACAAAATAACTAAACTGGAAATTTCAGGGTCGCAAAGTCGTATTGAGCATAACACGCTGGTAAAGCTCGGTTGTAGTGACGCTGGCGATCCCAAACGGCAGACTGGTCGTGATCAGTGAGGCTGAACCTAAAGAAGATTAGGATTGCTCGAGGGGTAGAGGAGGCTGGCTGGCCAAAGGTTGCTGCAGATTGTTGAAGAAGGCGAGATTATATTTGACGCGTGAACATACCGCCCACCAAAATCTCACTTAGATTTTCAGAGAGATCATAAACGAGAAGGAAGAACAACATGTGTAATTTAACTACTCATTAGGGTGTGAGGAATCCGTCATTGGTTTGAGTGAAACAACGTTCACCACTGGCCGACGATATGTGCCTGAACTGGTATGCACTTCCACAACTCTAACAACTCCATCCTCGCGGGATAGGTTTCGGTGATTCTTCCTACCTGCCACTGGGTTGGAGGAAGATGATTGTCTCGGAGAATCATCATGGTCCCAGATGAAATATTGGGTAGTTGGGCAGTCCATTTTTGTCTCTGCTGCAGCTGATGCAGATAGCCGTTTCTCCACTGTTTCCAAAAATGCTGCACTTGTTGTTGAAGGAGTTTACATCGACATAACAGACTAGGAGCTGCCTTTGACACATCTGGGCAGGCAATCAATGGCCTCCCAATTAAGAAATGTCCAGGTGTAAGGTATCCCTTTGTCTTCTGGATAATTGGAGAGTGGTGAAAGAGGTCGTGAGTTGCAGTGCCTGCAGACTGGTCGGGATCAGTGAGGCTGAACCTAAAGAAGATTAGGATTGCTCGAGGGGTAGAGGAGGCTGGCTGGCCAAAGGTTGCTGCAGATTGTTGAAGAAAGCGAGATTATATTTGACGCGTGAACACCCTCCTCCCACTGACTAGTAGAGTAGGTAGAAAGCAGGGGGCGGAATATCTCAGTACTCCCCTTGTCGAGTGAATGTAATTTATAAGAGTGAAAGTAAGTTATTGAGAGCGAATGTATATGTAGGATATTGTGTCTGTGTTTTACATGTGTTGTGTATGTGTAGGAATTAGAGGCAGGGAAGGGCTTGACATCAATCCCCGGAAATCCGCCAGGATCAGGCAGAGATGGGAAAACTCCATGGTTCAAGTAGAGGGAGTAGAGTACCTAGCCCGTCGATCCAATCAATCTAGGCTATAATGGGAAAACCCCCAGATACACGAAGAGGGGGAAGAGTACCTAGCCCGAGGGACTGTGTGCTGAAATCTCCACCCCTCTCGGAAAAAAATAAATAAATAAATAAGAAAAGACCAAAGAATCTCCGTCCTGCCATCCAAAATCCTGACGCCGCCACGAGGTCCAGCCTGGACATAACAAGAGGTATGATGAAAGTCAGGAGGGCAGGGCTGTTTTCACAGTCAAAGGAAGAAATGGGGCGACCGGAAAACCTAAATGAGGAAAGGATGAGAAAACACGGATGAGGTGCTGATGGGTTGTTATGGGCCACGAGGCCTGGATGAAACCTCCTCCCCCCGGTCAATGTCCGAATAACTCAAGTCAACTTTTATAGTAACAGAGCTGAGTCTTAGAGTCACCAGGTGCTTTCAACGTTTGAATTATTTCGATTCAATACATACTTTTGTCAATTCAAATTGATGGGTGGTGGATCAGGGCTTGCACTCTTTTTAACAACCTAGTCACATGTTATTCATATACACGTTAACACTTACTTTTTACTGTTGCAGTCTGGGAATCGATGATGCACGGGAGCTACAAGACAAAAGAGAAAACCGACGAGCATCACGATTACTACGCTGATGCTATGGGTATTTATCCCCTGCCTTCCTCACTCCCTTCCATACTCTTTCAAAACTCGATTTTCTACCTTTAAAAATACTCTAGTTTGCCTCTGAGCTGCCAATAATCTTCGTCTTTTTGTGTGCACAGTCTGTATCAACCCTCCCCCCTTTCCCCTCCGCCATTCAAGAGTGCGAAACTCCTTTTATGTAGGAATAGTGGTATCGTCTATAGCAGGGGTGCTCAAACTTATAAAAGAATAACTCATAGTTATTCAAAATTGCGAGCTTATTGGTTGTTACAAAACAAAAGAGCTACATATGGTGTTTCCGCCGCAGGATTTTCCTTTGCACAGCAACAAATTGTGAAAGGAAGTAAAACCTGTGACCAGGGTTGTGTGTCGGGAGCAGCCGAAACTGGGCGAATACAGATAGAAAAACAATTAACACGAAAGAGAAACAATTGGCAAAATTTTCAAATAAGTTCAACACGGGACTCACCAGCGAAGAGGACGGTTGAAGTATTCCCGGCCGGGACGTGAGTGGATGCTGACTGGAAAGAGAACGAGGCGAAATTTTTCCAATTTAAGTCTAAAAATATTGAATTTAAAAAAAAAGGGGGGGGGGGAGAAATCAACGAAACTTCTAATTTGATTAAAATAAATGCTTAACGGCGTCACTTCCGACTGCTTAAACATAAAATGGCTTGATAAAATAATATTCAAACCAAAAAAAAAGAAAGAAACGGGTTTTCAAAGGTAATGTCTCGAGGGGTGCGGAACGTCGACTCACGGGAATGATAGCAATTAGTATAAATGCTACTTATCGCTACGCCCGTTATCGCCGCGTTGACAAAGGCTCCCAGGACAGCACCTTACGGAGGCTTCCTCGGAAGTTAAAAAAAAGGGCCTATTTCGGCCGAAACATATGGTGTTAAACTTAACTAAGGAGTGGCTTTGGATGTTGAATCGTGGCACTGCATGTCCTCAGCATACGTTTCATGAGATGGTACGTAACCACTGAGTGCTAATCGCAAGCATGATGACATGTGATCGTCAGTTAGTCGATTGCGATATTTTGACTTAATTATCTTCATTTCAAAAGATGCAGACTCGCACAAGTAAGTTGACCCAAACAATGCCGTCAGTTGAAGGGCGATATGCCTTAGATTCGGATATTTATCTTCAGATATAAAACACCAGAAATTTGTATCAGATGCTGTAGCTTTGAGATGTATATCTGATATAATCTGCACCAACTCATTTTCAACAGAACATGAGTTCATATTAAACTGACTTGCTATTTCAGTAGCTAATTTACTGCAATCATACAAACGCGTTTCGAATTGTCCCAAAATATTTGATAATTGAGCGTCATACGTATAATAATTCAACTGAGGAATCCTTGCTTTCAAAGATGGAAAATGTTTCAGATTCTTTCTTTTCAGTTGATCTATCATAAGTTGAAATTTACTTTTGAATGCGTTTACTGCGCTAATCATCTCAATAATAGTTTTTCCTTTACCTTGAAGCTACAAGTTAACGGTGTTTAAGTGCATTGAGATGTCAGTCAAAAATGCCAAATCAGTCAGCCATTGAGTTTCATCACCTCTTTCGTCTAGAAAAATGCTGGGCAGTGTCTGTCGTATCGGTGGATTCGTCGAACTGTAAAGAAAAGTATGTACATTCCATGATATGTCCTGACTCATGACTTCAATACGCCTTGTGACAGTCGGACGAGATAACTGAAGTTCTCTAATAGCAGACACGATTTCTGTTTTATTTTTCAAATCTCCAAATAAAGTCTCACCCGCTTCAATAAATGCTTCCTTCACCACCGCTCCATCTTCGAATGGTTTCTTGTGTTTCGCCAATATATGAGATATTTTAAATGACCCGATCGTAGCAGCTTTTGATTGTTTGGCTGGTCTAAGCAGTGCTATCACTGTCCGCTGAGGTACCACCTTGCAAATATTGGCAAAGCCCTTTCTTCAGCCCGAACAGGTGGCAAATGCAGAACTTGCGGATATCCTCCGCTTTGTGCGGGGGTGGTGGGGGCGCATAGGTGACATCACACCAAGTGAGACCAGTGCCGTGGGGCCTGGGGGTGGTGCAGTGGGCCATGATTTTTTTTTTTTTGACCCGAGGGCGTGTGGGACAAGTCTCTTTGTCACTGCGGCCGCATATGGGCCTATTGTGACGCTGGCCCTTTCTTAGTAGAAGGCATCGTACATACCCGCCCCCCTTAGGAAGCCAAGTATGTCCTTCACCACAGAGTCCGCTACGTTTTGGGGTTCAGTGGTTCCCTGACCGAAGTATTCAAAGCGTTTTGCTGCCAAGGCAGGGCATTCACATAGGATATGCTCTGCTGTCTTGTCCTCCTCACCGCAGAGTCTGCATTCCACCGCCTCTGAGATGCCCATCTTGTTGAGGTGATATCTGAGTGGGCAGTGCCCGGTGAGGAAGCTTATCAGTACTCTCAGATCTTGTCTAGAGAGTGTCAGCATCGCCTTCGCCCTTTGACAGGAAGGCATGGCAAGCCTTTCGCCTGTCTTAGTCGTCTTAGTCGCCTGTCTTAGGCGATGCCAATGGGCGCCATTTTCCTGTATCTCCCATCGAGCAACCAGATGGTTCAGGTGACTTTTCGTCAGACCCACGTGTGGTTCAGGCCCGATGGGTAGGGATTCTGTACCCCTTTTCGCGAGGCGGTCAGCCTTTTCATTGCCCTAACACCCCCTGTGAGCCGGCACCCAAATGAGGGAGAGCCTCTTACGGGCGCCGAGCTGCTTGAGCGCATGGAGACATTCCCATGCCAGCTTAGACCTAAAACTATAGGCTGCGATGGCCTTTAAAGCTCCGCTTCCGCTTGCCCTTGAGCCCTTTGTTCAGGATCTCTTGGGTTTTGCCCATTGTTCGCGGCTGCTTATTCAGTCAGCATGCTGACCTTATTCACAGCTGGCCGCAGACATGCCCCTGGGGACAATGCCGTGGCCGTTCCACTACACAACCCGTGGTCGCGCCTGGTAGCATGGGCATGCTCCTGGGAAGATAACCCAGAACCAGGTATCGCGCCGTTCTGTGTTTGGGAGGCCCTATGTTCAGCCCGAAGAGGTGGCAAATGCAGAACTTGCGGATATCCTCCGCTTTGTGCGGGGGTGGTGGGGGCGCGTAGGTGACATCACACCAAGTGAGACCACTGCCGTGGGGCCTGGGGGTGGTGCAGGTGGGCCATGATTTGATTATCATGGACGCCCGTTTGTGGCTGCAGTGAGGGTATTGCCTGCATCCACCGTTTCAAAAAAAAAAAGCAGCGCTATTTTAACACGTAATATATTTTTGTAGTTTGTAGTAACTACCTACTTATTAAAAATTTTCTTCTTCTCGAGATTTACTCAAAAAGCACTCATGATCGACCGTTTGAGCTCCCCTGGTCTATAGGAATCCCCCTGCCCAGTAAATATAGAACTACTAAGCGAATCCGTCAGACTCCAACTAAAATGGAAGGTTGTGACTACGGAGTCTAGATGTAGTCGACGCCAAGCCTTAGATTTCTATGCACACTTCTTTTTCTAGTGGCTACTCAGAGTCAATGTGGATGGCCTAACTATAGGTCCAATACGTAGTTGGTCAGGTGGAAAGCAAAACCCCTTAAAGTGCTCCAAATTGTCAACCAGTGTTTTGAGCTCATCAAAGTGGTTAAAGATAAATGGCCACTCGCGAGAGAAATAGATCAATTAGATGGGTGTATTTGTAGATGAGAAGTCGCACTTCACACAGCCTTAGTCATTGAGAGGTTTTGGTAAGGTCATTTGGGGGCATTTCCCGTGATGGCCATTAAGGTACCATCCTGATGTGGCAAACACCTATTTAGGAGTGCTGAAAGTGCGCAAAGAGCTAAATTACGTAACAGCCTCAATGGCAAAGGTAAAATAGCAACGATCGTGGAGGCGCTGAATAAATGGTAAGAAGGATGGAAGCGTCTGTTGACGGTACAACACGAACACAAACTTATCACCACATCTGATGACGCCTTGACCATTGAATCTGCCAGCTCCCTTCGGGACACGGTAACTTCACGTTTTAGTATCCTGTGCACTATGGATCATAATGGAAAGTTGTGCTTTCAGGTATTTGTGTTTGCGAAGGCAATCGAAAGGAAACAGCTGATTTAAATTAAATCAGCTCAAATGGGACATCTATTCCAATTTTCTTTTCTTTTTTCTTAAAAACGCTTAATGCTGACTACAGGTTCCTGCCACACTTGTTACATAAGACTTCAGGGTGCTTCCATTAAGTGCAGAACAAACTCATTATCAAGATTTAAGGATCACGTTCAAATTAGGGGGTTGAGGAGTTAGCTTCCTTCCGCAAAACTCCTCCTTTTCAGGCTTTCCAGAATTTACCTATCCATTCTTCATAACGCCCTGTCTCAGACCTAAGAGAATACATACATTGAAAAACTTTCTTTTCATTTGCAGAGCCCAGTACAAGCGACAACAACCATTTGGGTTCTCAAGAAGAAGCTTCGACCAACGTTGAAAAATACACGCCATCCAACCGCTACATCGTCGGGCCGATGGTCGTAAGAGTTCTCCCTGACGGAAGCCCCATTCCAAGGGACGACCCTCTGCCTAAAGACGAGGATGCTGAAGAGTACATCGCAATGAGGTCTAAGCCTCTGCCATCTATCGAAGACTTCACTTCTTCCAAACACCACGAAGTCGTCGCCACGAGACGCGACTCGCACACTTCGATCAAACGCTCCAAACATTGAACGAACGAACGCTCTTTATCCGCTTCCCCCACTTCAAAAAGTAACGCCCTATTTATTTGATACGTAGCAGAACGGTACTGAATGAGTAGAAGAGCAGATGATATGAAGGGTAGAATATCATAAATCAACAAAAACAAAACTTGGGAAGGCCAATATTTATCTTACAGGATAAGATTTAGAATTTCATGAATTTCATCTAACCAATGTCATCACTTTAATAGGTGAAACAAACACTTCCCCTCCAAACTTTTGCCTCAGCTGGCTATAGAATTCCCGCGTTTTATCACGCTAATACACTACCCAATAACGGGAACTGTTTGTTGGTCAAAGATAACTAAGCTCAACAGTTGCCACTCGCAAGGATGGTTTTCTATATCAGTCCTATAGCCACGCTGCCAATTTCTGCTACTCCCTCCTATGATAGCGTTAAGTGGCGTGGAACTTTCATGATGCTGATTCCTATCTCATCAATTGTAAACTGGCCAGGCTCAATACCACCAGAACTATTATGCCATATGCCTTCTCTCTTTTCTTAATTCAGTGTGGCGATCAGTACAAACCTGATTCCAACTCCAAGCAGCTCTTCAATCCAAAAGTATGGTACTTCAGCCACTAAAGATCTGTTGTTTTAATGTGGACGTCTCTTTTTTAGCTAAGCATGTGCAGATTGAATCAATGAAGATACTGATCCACATCAACACTTAGTCTCAGTGGAGCTGTGTGTCATGGTTTATACCCATGACTGCAGAACTGGTTCACGCTTTTCGACTCAGTGGAAGCCATCTGCTTTGATCAGAGTGAAGTCTTGTGATCTGGGTCCATACTTTTCGAACGTGGGAGCTCCAAGGCATAATGTATTCCTCAAAGTTGATCATTGTGATTCTTGACTGTGCTACTGGAGCCTTGCAGCTCAAGTCTCCACATTGTTAGTATCCAGTCCTTTGCTGTTCGTCGAACCGAAGGAGCTCTGCAGTCAACGCCTACATTGTTTTTCATTGAATGTAGTCTTGTAACCCTGGTATACAGTGATTGAGCCATTCTGTGATTCAGTCTTAAGCAAAGATCTTCAGTCTAGGCATGTAGAGGTTTGAGATTCAAGTCTATGGCGTTTGAAGAATCCTAGCAGCGTCCTTTATATTCATTGGAAAGTCTTGTAGCCCTGCCCTGTTCTCTTCGAGTCAGTATATCCTTGTAGCCCAGATCAGCACCGTTTTACTACTCTGTGATTTATCTTCGTCCTACCTGAGTCAGTGGATCTCTTAAATCTTGTCTTACACCGTCTTAATTCAAGCACTTCAAGTGTGTGTAGTTCAAAGTAAAGGCCAGTGATTCAGATCCCCGTTTTTTTAAAGAAGCATCTGTGCCGTTCAGGACCATGCGGTTTGAGTCAAGGCAACTCTGTAGTACAAGCCTACACTTTTTAAAGTCGATCTTTGCTGTTTGAACCATTTGGGAGTAAAGTTCAGACGTATGGTATAATAACCAGTGGACCTATCTGGTTCAGTGCTACAGTAATTGGAGCTTCCTGCTACTCCATGTTTGCTGTTTCAGTTAGCCCTAATTCAGGCATATACCGTTTCAATGAGGGCAGCTCAAAGAGTAGCACCTACCGCTCCCCAACTGACTTGAGCCTCCCGTCTAAATGCCCACAGCTCTAATGTCGAGGCATATACTGCTCAAACCCACTCAGGGCAAACAATCACACAGCCAGAAGTAATTCCCATCAAATTCATGCAAGTATTTTTAAATAAAGTCAACAAAGACAACACACAATGGCACCTCTTCCATATGTGATGGGGAGATCTTTAGCTTTTATCCTTGTCAAACTAACAAGAAAAGGACACCTTCCAACACACAACAAAATACCGCAAATGAAGGTAATTAGTAATTCCAAACCCGACTTTGAGCCTCCAAAGGCTTAAAGACCATTTAAATTATGTTGTAAATATAGTTTTTATACTGTATATAAAAAATTTTAGCGTAAGTTTTATTTAAATTGTGATACGCACTTCTTTACATTAAATTTTAAGTACTATTTTAACAAGTACAATATCTCAATTTTTGTACTCTTCATATTTATATTTTTGTAATTATTCAAAATGACGCAAATATTTTGTACAAGAGAGAAACAAAATTGTTGAATAGGAGAAAATTCGAATGATGATATCAAAATTGTAAACCCCACCAAAACTTTGCGAAGTTTGTAACAATAAAGTTGTCATTTCAATTTGAGAATTTAACTATGGGGAGCTGAATGACCAAATTGTTCCCACCCAAAATATCTGGCCCGATGCATCACACAACATTCCTCTGCCCCACGTAGATTCTAGTCTAGGAGCCGAGGGCTAAAAACGTTGACCGTTGAGTTGAAAGTTGGTTACTACTTTTTCTGATGGTTCCCTCAATGTTTGGTAAAACCCCGGTTCTCTGCTCTCTCTGAAGTGTGGACTAAGAAAATGGGGACTCATCAAAAAACACAAAATTTGACTTATTAGTTGATAGTGACAATATTTACCACAGTTGAGGCTTGTAGTTTCCGAATTCACAACTCCGCTATCTCCCATGCTTGGCGATTAAGTTGCACACTTACGGAGTTGAAACTTGAAATTTATGTTACCAATAGGTGAAGTGGAGTACTTTAAAAATTACCATGTCTGCTTTCCTCATTTTGACGACTCTTTCGAGCAGACAAAATAAAAATTTGATGAAATGTTGGTCAAAAACAGACTTATTAGTTGATACTTGCAAACGATGTGAATGATTTGCACATTCATCAGCTTTACTATAAAATGTAATCTTCCACCTCAAAAACGAGGCATTTTCGAAGCAGTGTCGCTGAAATAGAATTATCCAGTATTAAAACTAAAATTAAAGTTTCGAAATGTATAAAGCCAACGACTATTGTTGAACGATCAGCGTGTAGGCGGCGCATGAGCCTGTCAACGTGATTAGTATGGTTACTGCCCTCTCAATAGTTTAAAGACAGCCGTTTTGGAAGATAAAAAATGTTGGCCTGTAGTTTACTCTGGTGTGGATTCTTGAGACCCAGTCAGGATGAATGAAAACAGGACGAAATTTTTTGAGAAACACAAACGGTGGGTACAGCTTTCGTACAAGTACGCAACCACTAGGGGCATTTTATGTATTTTATTTTTGTTTTTATGCAATGATAACTACGTTTGATTGTGCTCGTTGATGGTTTCGATATAATGGCCGCGTCAATTGCAATTGACATCATCACTTGATCACTGAGGTTATTAAAACGTGTGGTGTTACCAAGCGTTACATTTTGTAACAGACGTTACCAAGCTTATCCAACACAAATATTTCGTGACGCTTCTCCGTAACATCTCCGACGTTACATTTTCGAGTTAATGTAGCAAAGTAAAGGCATAAAATGTCAAAACTGAATAGTTGACAGCTGAAAATGACGTCAATCGTTTCTACAGACACTCAGTAAACTATTAAATAGTATCAGCTACCTTCAAAATGTGTTCACACAGCAGACTCAACTTCTAGGCTGAAATCACTAATCATATATTTGAAGTATATTCTGCCATGGCTCATAAAAAGAATATTACATAATCGCCTCGGTCTTCCTGTATGCCTTTAGTGGATGGAAAGTAACACCCATTAATACGCGAATAATATGCATTAATACATTTTATTCCCGATTTTAACGAAATACGTTCATAAAATAACTGGTGCTTCGTAACACACAACTTTCCGCAGCCCCGGTAAATTCGGCGACATGCGGCATAAAACGCGGTTTTACTGGAACATTTATGGAGAACATAATTTAGGTACTACTTAGTTGAAAGTACTTGGTAAGTTTGATTTTAATCGTTACAGCCGTTTTTGAAATAATTGGAAAACCGATAAATTATCATTCGAGAAGCCTTGTTTTTATCTTATCCGTTTGACAGATAGGCACAGAAATTAAATCCAGTGACTCAATTACTCGGGAAAGCACACAACACTCCAAAAAAACATTATTTTCGACAAATTTTCATTTTTATTTCTGTTCAATGAACTGTCAGATAAAAATTTATCCTTAACGATATATATTTATTAACTATTTCAAAACATTCTGTGAGTTTCATAAAAATCGTTGGGGCCATTTTGCCAAAAAGCGTAAAAAACTATTTACCTGTATCTCCGTTCACCGTATTTTCATGATGGAGAAAAGTTTTGTCTTAACTATTATAGGATGCTTTAAAAGTTTAATCAAAATAGGTGGAGCCGTTTTCGAGAAAAATCCGAAAAGCTTTAGTTTTCGGTACATTTTCCTCCCCCGCTCCCCCTTCCCATCGACCGAAATCGCGCATAACCTCATTTTCGCGACTGCATGAAATAACAAACAAAACAAAGTAAAGAACAAGCTCAATCGGTTCAGCCGTTACGACAGCCACGAGCGGAAATGAGATTTTTCGAACTTAGGCCTCAGACCGTTAAGATCTGAAGAAAACCGAACATTTTTTGACACGATCACAATAGTAGGGTAGCGGAAAGTAAAAAAATGTTTCTGCTGCAACATATAAACTGCTCATGTTGATTTCATAATGGGCTTTGTCCGAATATAAATATAAACGTAAATGTATTAATCGGCGTCTGGCTCGGACTTATCATCGTCAGTTGTAGGTATAGCGTCGTCACTCAAATATGAGACTCTTCAGTTACTCTGGGGTACAAAATATCTTATAAGGAAGCATTACACCCGTTGGACTAAGAATCTTTGTATTCTCCATCTTCGCGAACAAAGTGTTAGTACACCACTTGGCAAACGTGTGTAACTAACCGCAGGCCTAGGCTTACGGAGTAGTCAATTTTTGACCAAAATTCCATCAAATTTTTATTTTGTCTGCTCGAAAGAGTCGTCAAAATGAGGAAAGCAGACACGGTAATTTTTAAAGTACTCCACTTCACCTATTGATAACATAAATTTCAAGTTTCAACTCCGTAAGTCTGCAACTTAATGGCCAAGCATGGGAGGTAGCAGAGTTGTGAATTCGGAAACTACAAGCCTCAACTGTGGTAAATATTGTAACTATCCTTAAAGAAATATAGTAATTATTTTTTCAGCGTTATTGGGTAAACACTTTTGATAATTTATTGAGCTGCTCTCTCCATTTTTTCGCGAATGGGAATTTTATGGTATAATTGCCTTATTGAGAGCTATCAATATAAAAAATTAAATAAAAATCGTTAGAGCCGTTTTTGAGAAAAAAAAGGTGTTTGATCATTATGATAACTATAGTTAACTTTCAGTGGATTTTGCTCATACCCTTATTTTTGCATCCCATAGTAACCTGGAGGCTGGATATCAAGTTTCAGCTGATTTGGTACGGTTGCGTTCTCTACTAACCGCGCTAAAATCTAATTCTTCGAAAGTTTTGGTAATTAATTGTGCTGCTCTCGTCATTTTCCCACAAATGAGGATTTAACGGTATAGTTGCCATATTGGGAGCTATCAATACAAAAATTAATCAAAATCGTTAGAGCCATTTTTGAGGAAATAAACATTTGGTTTATTGATCACTATGATGACTTTGGTTAACTTTCGGTGGATTTTGCTCATACCCTTATTTTAGCGTCCCATGGTAACCTGCGGGCTGGATATCAAGTTTGAATGGATTTGGTACGGTGGTTCTCTCTAAAAACCGTTCACAGACACACATACACACAGACCATTTTCCCAAATAGTGTTTTTCGGACTTCGGAGGGTCTGAAACGTAAAGATCTGAAGAAAACTAAAAAAAAAAATCAAAAAAATCAGCCGATTACATAACTTTCCTTGCTACTTTGTAGAGACCCACAACACATCAAGTGTTTCTGCCTTTTTGAAGGTGGACCACCCTCTATCTTAGCTTAAGCAAGCTCCAATTCATTTTCGATATCCTGTTAATTATTTACAGGTTACTTACACAAAAAAGGATGGTATTCAATCGCTTGAATGTCTTCGGATTGGTTCGTAGTTGGCGTAACCAACCAAATATACTTAAGGAGTCCGAAAGTGCATGCGTCGCCAGCTTTCAACTGTGACCAAATAAATATAACGAGTGTCGTTATTCCGTTCATAATGCAACGCAAATGCCCATTTTACAACCTAGCGAGAGGTTCGCTTTTTGAAGTGGACTGGCATTGTTCGGTTTTGTAGTTCGTCCTCAATTGGTTACGGACAATGTCTTTTCAGAAGAACGACGTATTTTTGACGCATTAAAATGACGAAGAGCTAATCTATAGGCCAAAGAAAGTATATAAAAACACACCCTGCTGCGTTCAACCAGTATTCATCATCATCATCAGTATGGCGAGTCTGACATTCTTCAAATCTTCTAGTCTTCTTAGGCCAAGTACATCCTGGAAACTAAAGTTAGATTGAAAGATTCATTTTGTTGCGCTTATGATAGATTAGTCAGTACTGACCACGGCCAGACGATAATGTCTTTACACTGCAAGCGCTCGCCTACAGTATCTCACCAGCCAGAGAAGACGGACTCATCTAGTAGGTACGTTAACTTTAGTAATTTGCCCACTGGCGGATCTAACCCAATTGCTTTAATACATCCTGGAAACCCCTAGCAGTCACCTTACAACATAGAACTGATGATGCTATGGCGGATACGTCAGATTATCCATACTACATTAGAGATTACTTTTTTTACGTTGACGTTACCAGAAACTACAATAATACACCATTTTTATTCCTTATAGCAGAGGTTTCCTCATAAATCCCACTCTTATTACAGTAAACGTACGCTTGTAAAAAAATCATGTTGACAGTTACCTGGTTAGTTAAGAAATGTTGTGACATAATTAGGAGCGACGCAATAAACTTTGGAATGTCAAGAACTGTCAGTTAAGTTGTACCAAAATCGTATATAAACTTAGTGAAAAGTAGAGATGTTTTCGTGATGTATTCAGATCCGCACAGCGGGGGACAGTTGGGGGGGGGGGGGACGAAAGATTCATTTTGCTGAACAGGTCCTCCGTCATTGTCCACCACAACCCCCAGCATGGGTTCTGTACAAAAACGATTTAATACAAAAACCAACGAAAAATATATTAACAAGCTATAATGACGAGAGAGCCACTTCAAGCAGCCTTAGCGTTCGAAGGTAGAACCGATGATTTAAAATTATGTACAAATATATACAAAAATAATTCAAGGTGGCAGGTGACAAGTACGTCAAAGAAAAAGTTAACTACAGGTTTAAAACCACAACCCCTCATCTTCTTCCTCTTGCTGTTCATCTGTCTGTGGCAGCTGCTCGACTTGAAACTGTGGAGCGAGCGGATCGGGCATTTGAACGGTCTCATGGAGGATTTGTATTCCTTCTTTAACCTCTTCGAGAGGCATCTCTTCGTCGGATTCACTGACAGCGAGGTCGTCGTGGATTTTAGTGGCGTCCACTTCTTCGACGGGGACTGGCTCGACTCTCTTGAGGCCCCCAAGGAAGTCCGAAGGGTCGTAATTGGGGTCGACGTCCATACTTTCGTCTGTTAAGGCAATAAGCAGTTAGTACAGTCAGATGAATACGAGAACAGGAGCTTGGCAAAGAAACGTAAGACTCACCGTGAGGAGTCTCAGTGTAGTAGGCGATATTCCCCAGTTGAACCATGGCCTCCGCAACTTGCTGACTGTCATCATCGGGCAGAGCGTACTCAGCGACTTCTTCCAATTCTTGGTCTTCTTCGCTTGAGAATTGTAAATCTGCTCAGAAAAAAATAGAACTTTAATTTACTTTGAAACTTTGAAAGGGAATAAGAGGACAAAGATGCACTCCAAAGCACAGGATCACCCAGACCTAACCCTCTGTGGCAAATAACACTCCAAACCACACAGGAAATTCCAACATTCAATTTTATGTGAGTTTAAGCAATGGCGCTTAATCATGAGCATGAACGTGCAAATAACGCATAATTCAAGTCTCATGGACATGAACAACAAGACCGCAAAAACTAGCCACTAAAATGATGTTGGTCACGCGCTACAGTATTCACTAACTACAAATACCGCCAGTTTGAAAACTGAGTTTTCACACTAGAAGCAGTCACCGTCCAGGCGTGTTAACAACATCAACCAACTTGGTAACTTTAAATATATTTAGTATCAATTCAAATTAGTAGCCCACCTTCCTCGAGGACTCCGGGCTCTTTCTTGAAGTCCACATGATCCATCTTAGAGTAGTCGTAATCCTCTGTATTGGAAACCCCCTGTTGACAGTGTAACCACAAAGTTAAAATTAGAGTTATAGAAGTGCCTTACGCTGATATATCATTTCATATAACTTAAATCTTATGGCTTCATTCCGACAATGGCAATTTGATGATGAATGATGGAACAAAAACATGCCACGCCACATGAATCAGCATTACATAAGTGGCAAGTGAGATGGCAATCTTTATGAAAGGGTATGAGTAGTACAGGTATGAGTATTTGCCCAAAATCTGCGAACGTCGAAATTGGGTTGAGCCAGACTACTGGACCAGCCAGTTCCTTACAGCGATAGTCGTTGGAGAAGAGCAGCCAAATCTCCCAGCTTCGGTTATGACAAAAACGTGGCGATAGTTGGTTTGCCCCTTTGAAACTTGCCATCCAAGTAAATAGTTAGCTCAAGCTTTAAACCAGATTATGAACCCCTCCCTGTTAGTCTCAGGCCAAATCATCTAGATGCTCTCGCCTCGGGCATAGAGTCTAGCTCTTACTGTCCTGGAGCCTTTGAAAAACCAAATTACATACTCAACTGCCTTCTCCCACCGACAAAGGGCTTAAGATTTATTTTTGAAACCGACAACAGATTTTCCCAAATATTCCTTTCCCACCACTCGATTTATCTCCTCTCTTCAGATTCCAACTCTCAGCTCTTCCTACCCTAACTGAAAAACGCACACTCGTCTCACAGCTCTTGCACTACTCACTCACTCTCTGCTCTCGTCCCCTCAGCTCAGTTCACTTATACAGAGACCCCTTTGTGTGAGACCTATTACCCAGTTGAGCAGGTATGCCTTGTAAGTTATTACATTCCGCAGGGACGCTTGAATTTGACCAGTAATAGCTAAGTCATTATGGAGGAATGTTCCCCCACCCAACCATCTTTGGCCCTTCTGGAGTTCTCCTTCAACATAAACTCTGTACAGGTAAGACAGTCCTAGAAGCTCATGCCAATGTTGATATCACCACAAAAGATGATTGTACAACCGCAGCTAGTCGATTTCCATTTCAATAGAAGTAGTCACAAAAATGTTTAAAGTTAACACAATTTGTATATTTCAAGAGGAAATATAAGAGTCCCTAAGGAGGAATGGCTTTTATAGGGACTATACTGCATGAATGTAACATTCGGGAGAGTAAACCACCAATGAGTCTCCTGAGCCCTATCAACCGTACAATCTAGCGTAAAAAAACGAAGCTCAAACTGAACCTGTTCTTGAGTATCATCGTCATGCCCCAACCAGTTGTCCAGAGTGTCCATCTCCGCTTGTTCCAACGCTCTCTCTTGAACCAAACTGATGCGCTGCTCGAGTTGACTCAAATGTTCGTCGTACTGTAAAATACAATAGTGTTTACATAAATATGAAATCACATCTTATTCGACCAGTAATGTTCCCTTCCCTAAGCGAATGAATTTGCTGCACAAATTCGTTCAACGAATCAGCTCAAATATATATATGTAACAACACACAGTCATAAACAATTATTTAGAAAAATACGTACTTCTTCCAACGTTTGTCTGGCTGCAGTGACCAAAGCCTCAGCTTTCTGAGTGAATGGGGACTCCTTGCCATTGTATAAAACACAGTTCTTCAAAATCTTTTCGACATCGTCGATAAAATCTTGTCTGCTGTGATATTTATGATCTGAGAAAAGAAAACCCGTTAGGTAAATGAAAAGCGACAAAGGAGAGAAAAAAGATGTGATGGTAGGCCCAAGACTGACTCAGCAGATTTTGAGGGAAGAAATATAATGTGGCAGTTTTCAGAACTGATTGTTCAAGGTTTTACTATCTGTTATATTTTGGAGGCCATAGGCTCCTTCTTGAGAAGCACTTAGGAGTCACTATACGTGAGAGATGGAGTTCCAGCCAGCATCCCCAGTCTCTCGCAGGGTTTCCCTCATTGGCAAGGCAACTGTGACACAATCCAAATGTACAAGACAATTTACGTGGCGTGAATGGCTACTGCCTCGTTGTCTAGACTAGCAAACTCACAGGATTTGCTATTCTCAATCAAAGGAGAGTACTTGGCTGTGGATCACCAAGGCTACAAGACAGCATTCACTGATTGCAAGGTGGACAAGTGGAAGGAGCTTCCCCTGCTCTGGACCGAACTCCTGTTGTAGGAACTACAGTGGAGCATCACATGGTTTCTTGTTTCCTCCACACTGTAGGCGCAAGACATGCAGGAAGGAGAGTCTATGAGAGGAATGAAGTGGAGCCACGCATAGAAGTAGGCATGGTCCAGAAGGAACTGGCCTGTCTAGTGGTCTCAACCCACTTTCAACTGAAGTTCTTCGCGGATGTTGGGAAAACACTCACTCATGTCACATCCCTGTCATGAGGATTCTCATCTCGCTTGCCACTCATCTCATGCCCATTTACCTGGTGCAAAAGTCACGTTGATAAGAAAACTGACAAGATAGTTTGGAGCACTTTGGTGAATCGACTGTGCACAGATCAGCACAGTCTGGTCGTCCACATAGGTGTGAGGTTGTCAGTTTCCATGAGGTGCCAAAGTGCAGGCCCGAGAAACTAACCCAGTGGGCACCCCTTCCTTATCGTTCTATTTGTCTGACGAGCAGGTCTAGGTTGGTGATGTACAGTTAATTTTGGAGCAAGGGAGCCAAAAAAAAAACGCTGCTGCTCTCGTGTACATGCTGTGTGAGTGGCTCAGTAAAGGAGGCACTGTGGTCTAAATGATTAGCACTTGGTTCAATGGTTCTACAAGTAGATATGAGGCTCACGAACATCATTGAAAAAAAAATGTGTGAATTGTGGTATTGTGTTTGTTCAACTTTTTCAGATAATAATGGTTGGTGAGGGGGGAGTGCTTAAAAGATAGAATAGTGAGCCTCAACTTGAATTAAAAGAGGCTACGTTTTGGGAGACGAAGTCCACATTTCCAATCAAATGAATCACGTAAGGTCCACGATTCCTCCCGCTCACATTATAAATATTAGCGTAATACATCAAAAGTTTCCTTACTTTTAACTTTTCTCTCAATAGTCTCCAGATCCATGGGCTCCTTGACGATCATGTAATAGTCTTTCACCACTTTCTTGTTGACGGGTTTGGCAAATGGCCAAGACTCCGCCATCGTTTTCAGTTTGTTGTTGACAACGTTTTCCAAAATGAAGGTGAGCGCGACTTGGTCGTTGTCGTCGAGCAGCGGATTGATGGCTTTCTCGAGTCTCATCAATTTTTCTTCTTTTTCTCCAAACCTCTCGACGCAGACACTGAGCATTCTCTTGGCGGCCATAGTCAATGAACTCTTGGCTCCTGCGTGAGCAAACATAAGAAAGAGAGTAAACATTGTTGGAAAATTAGTGCGTTGAAAGTTGAATAGTAACTTACCATTGTATAATGTGGAATTTTCAACTATCTGGTTGACATCTGCCAAAAATTCTTCTCGGCTTTGATATTTCTTCTGCCTCAAGTTTTCCCTGATAGTTTGAAGATCCATCGGCCTTTGAACTATTTTATAGTAGTCAGGAACGACCTGATGATATAACAGATACATCGTGTACTCATAATGTTCTGAAACTACGTTAATACATTTCTGACTGTGGGCTACCTATATAAAAACAATTGGGTGCACGCACACGTCATCTTTTGTTGTTTATAACAGAACCATTTCATCGTGTGCTGCAATGTGGGCCCCTTTGCAATTCCCAGGGAACAACTCAGTTTCCCGTATTTGCTGAGTTGTCTTTTGTATTGTACCTGTCGCCCTGCCTTTAAAAAGCATTTTTTTTAGTTCACGTTGAATGATAAATAGAACAAGTTTACCAAGACAGGTGGTATTACAGGCCTGATCCAATTGTGAGGTGAAGAAGGAATGGAAAGAGGTCCAATTCATTAGAGCTGTTCCTGCAGTGTGTTTACAGACGAAGAGTCAAGACGCAGAAGGATGACAAAGGAGAGGGGAAAAACTTCATGACCGCAATTGAGAAGGTTAGGCATCCATGATTGGTCACAAGATTCAATTCTATTCTAATTCCAGTTATGGAGAGTAAAAGGGTGAGCTTTCTGCCCTCTGACTCTAACAGACTTCATTCTAGATCGATAGCCACAAATACCATTTCAACAAATATTCCGTCTTATCCCTATTTTCATCCAAGAGACGTGATTTCGTGTGACTTCAACTTCTCGAAAAACTAACAAAAATTGAATGAAAGCCGACTGAAAAAAGATGTCAAACCTTGGCATTGACGGGAAAAAGAAATGGTTGAACGTCTGGAAGATCGCGCATTTCATTGAGAATGGCCTCAAGGAGAGTGGATAAGACGACCATCGGATCTGTTCTCCGTCGATTCGCAGGCCTTTGTTGTCGTTTGAGATAGTCACAGTGGAGATCGCTCGGTTGTTTTCGTTTTTTATTTTTCATCGCATCTTTGGGAACTTTGAGTACCAAAGAGCGTCTTTTGATCTCCTCAGCGTGCTGAAAAAGATACAACGAATCGAATTACGAAAAGCGATGAAGACCGTGCGAACATCTAAAAATTCTTGGGGCTCTGGGTCCATTGAAGCAAAAGTGCAATGCAAGTTGTCCAGGGTCCTGAAGCACACACGAAGGGATCTAGGAGAGCAAAAACCCTGGAGGTGCTGAAGATTGTTAGGCGATGGAACTTCACCCCACCACCCTTACTATCTTAGGTTACTATGAACACTTTTATGGGCTTTATAGTAGCCACAAGCAGCCCACAGGTGAAAGACACTTCTCTCTCTTCCTACCTTGTATAGGGGGATGATCTTGTAATCCACACCTAACTGCAAGCTGAGATATACGGAGAGAGCATGGGCACGTTGCATCTTGTTTAGTGTAATAGTAGTGGCTGGGCAAACCATTGTCTACCTACAAGTACTCGTGCCTGTGGGGGGGATCAGGCTGAGTTTAATTATTGCCACATTCTCCATTTGCACCCATGCAGTGTGATGGACAATGCCAACTACTCTGGTGTGTCTGTCTGTCGGTGGTACCGTAGCCTCTTGTTTTGGGGCCACGACTCAACTATTGCAGCACCTTGGCAACAGCAGTACCAAGACCAAGGCAAATGCTATTTAGTCAACATGACAGTGCGCCTTCAACAGTTATTTACACCCGTATTTCTTTACTGACATCTGCTTGAACTGGTGCCATCCCAGTAACTGGAGTGCAGCAGGACCCCTAATGTTTGAAAAACATGATCTGTAATAATTGCACAGAACTGTTACGAGCATGATTGGAACCTGCAGAATAGGACGAGATTGCGGGCTTCACTCTTGGGAACATCATTACTGTGAAGTCGAAGTTGGCAGATTAACCAGGGGAGGGAGATGCAGAAAAGGGGTTCCCGGTGTTAAAAAAAACTCACAAAAGAGTGATATTTGCATTTACACTGTTTTGATAAGAAAACATGAAGAGTTACAGGTGATCAGGTCCGTTTCCTTATTTAAAATTACATAACTTTCCTTTCTGCTAGGTAGAGCCAAGGGAAGTAAAAATGACTGTTCCTGAGCCATCTTGAGATTTACATCAATCAAAAGTCATGACGGTTTCGCTATCATGTAAGAGCGTGGCTGACTTGCTCAGCATATACCAAACCAATACTTGAGGTCGTCATTTAGCCAGTCTCCCAGTAGAGAGCTGTTGCTCAAGTGTTCCTGCACAGAACCCAAGGAAATCCATACCATCAGGGGGGGGGGGGTTCTTAATCTAGTGCCCCATAAGGAACTAGTTTGTCCTCTGGTCCAGGTCAACCAATATTGCAGATTTCCACAATGACATCCGTGTAGACTTTCCTTTAGAACACCTACGTGTCATTAAATAAATAAAGAAGCCTGCAAGAGATGGTCCGAAAGAAGTGCTTTCCATTCTAACCGCCCCAGGAGATTTGTTAGACTCTAAGATCACATCGCCCATAGTAACAGGTGATCAACGTTTCAAGATAACCCAGCCATTTCAAGTTTGTGATCCTTCTCAACTCTATTGGGCCCACAAAAAGGAGTTGGGTGGACAGTCAGAGTAGACATTTTAGTGATAATCAGGGTGCACGAGCTAATCTAGCCACCAAAGATCATATTCCAAAGATACCAGATCGGGAACCAAAGATAGGTCCAGGTTTTCCAAAGTTATCCAGGGACTCAATGACCATGCAAAATATGCTGCATTTGTAAAATAAGAGAATATCAACAGTGCTTAACAAAACGCATAGTGTACCTTAAGAAGCTTAGACGAGAGAATCACTTTAGTTCCCTCAACGTTGACTAGATCCTCATCATCAGTATTCAGCTGCTTATCGAATTCTTCTTCTTGCTCTTCAGTCAAAGCGACACTCATCGGAGCCAATGGTTTGTCTGTACCGGAATACATGGGGCATGCTTTGTTAGTTCTCATGTGCCCAACCTGCAGTTGAAATGATAGAGTAATGGTCATTATAAACAGTTATGCTCCAACTAAATACATACCTAATATATATAATACAACAGATCGCACCACTTTCTTCAATCCTCCCATGAAGCTTTCTGGGTTCTTGAACACACATACACCTGAGTTTAGCGGACGTGAAAACAATCTCGTTCTCCAAAAATCTACGTGGAGAAACGTCAAGAAATTCTAAATGTTTCTCATTGCAAATCTTTTGGTGGCTACGGAGTAATGGGTCTGTCTGTTAAAGAGAACTCACTGACTGAGTTAAAGTTTGAATGACAAAAATGAGCCATTCATTTTATAGGCGGTACAACATAAAGACAACTGGAAACCACTCTCCTTGCATAAAATGTGACAGATAATAATTCCACGAAACGTTATGTCCAACAACTGCCTCCTCACGTCACGGTTTTCTGGTACTCGGTTACGTTTTCAAAATAAAAAGGTAAATCACTTGCCTGACCGCAAGCCCCGCATTTGAGTTTGACGTCCGGTTTAATTTTACTCGGTTTGCGTCTCTTGGGGGTCGGAGGAGTCACAGGGTTCGACGGTGGAAGTTTATTGCGAACGAAGCCAGATTTTATCAGCGGAGGTGAGATCGACCCTTCTCTCATCATGCTGTTCTCTAATGTAGTCGACATTGAAGGAAACGCTGGAACATGGAATATGACGAACATATCAGAAGAGAATATTAGGGGGACAATTCCAAAGAAGGACTCTTGTACTGCAGATGAAACACTTTTCATCGCTTAATTTGAATTAATTTGCGAAAACTTCTACAAAAACTAGTGCGAGATTTTAGATTAACCTTTATATTATAATCGCAGTGAATTTTATCAGTATCGAACAGCGGGTTACACAGTTATGAGCAGTGAGTCAGAAATACTGGAATGTGAACATGGGCTAACAATAATAGTATTATCGATGGTTTTGAATGTAACACGAAATATTGTTATTTCATCACGAATTAATTATGAGCGCTCATTGCAGGTCGATCAAAAGGCAATCAAGTACATCAGGGGCCGGGGAGTACAGTAGGGCCTTCGATGCTTCAGGACCAGCCTGTGTCGCATTGCATCGCGTTTAAAACTTGGTGGTTTTGCGTTTACTATTCCTGAAATGTGAAGGACCAGCGATTTTGTGGATGTGTCGATAATACAAGTGGCTAGTTAGTGTGGACTCACCTTGAGGGCTGTTCGGACACTGTCGGAACGTATTTGTCGAGGTAGGTGCTGTCGGTGCAGTGATATGAATGGGCAAATGATGTGAGGACCAGAAGGATTTGATGGGAAGGCAATTTTACCTCGATTTTATGATTTTGACGCTCTGTGGCTGATGGAGCAGTGAGATTGAGACAACACGTAGTGCGTCTCTCGAATGACATTTGCCGGGTTTTACTTGGCAAGCTGTCAGCTTGGTTTTACAGATATACACGTAGAAAAATCAAACTAACTTTAAATAAGCAGAAAACCAGAACGAAAAAAGAAAGGAGAACGATGCAGTCGGTGTTTGCGATAACAATGATGGTAATTAGCGGGTAATTTTTGTTTGATATCAGAGGTGGGTGCGTTCCGTTAAAGCTTCCCTGAGTTTGTTCCGATAAAATTAACTAGGCACAACCACTTGCTCTACATTCACTTTTCCAACAGAGGCCTCATAATCCTCAGAGCTTTCTGCTTCTACAGCTAGACTCTTTTGATGGTGCGGTAGAAGTTCTTCCTCTCTCGGTCGATATCTTCAAGGCAGTTTGCACTATCAGATCGATGTCTGCAGCATGCTGTTCACCTTCCAAAATTCCAGGAAAGAAAGAGGGTGAGCACGTTTGTTTCGGAATCGTTTTTCATGCCTGTCTTTATAGTGGATGTTTTGGTCTGCAATGGCAAAGTCAATAACAAGGAGGTCGCTCTGCGTCGCTCCTGGCACGACTCATCAACCTATTATTTTGATTAGTAGGGCATAAGAAACAGCTGCAAGTATATGCACGACCTTCCATCCAGGTGTATAGGTCTCCTCAATCATAGAGTCGTTAGCAACAACCAAATTCTAGTTCTGTGTACGCCTGACTGGCCCCACACACAATCAGGGATCCCCAAAGTGGTCAAACTACTAGTGTCGTTCTGATAGTATGGCTAGAGCACGCGCGAGTTGTTGGCACCCGTAATGCTAGCATCTTATGAAAGCTGGGCGACACTTTAATTACCCACTCCTTCTGTCAACTACAGTTTTTGATAAACAGGGGCATAACGTCTTGTTTTAGTGTAGAGCTGTGCTACGAGCTGTAGTGCCAATTCCTCTTTTTCGGGGTCAGTCCACACGCCGCACTGGAGGCGCAGGAAGCAGCTAGGAGGCTGATGCTTTGGACCTAGAAGCAGTATGAATGACCTGACACTAAGGGCTTGGAGGTTCTTTGCAGTTGATTTTTTAAAGGGACCAGCCTCTCCCTCCTCATCTGTGTGTTTCACAACTATTTTTGGTGAGTTTGTGGGGGGAGTTGAAGAGCTGGCATAGCCCTCTTATCGTTGTTTTGGCCACTCTGGCGTGAGGGCGCTTGTGAGGCACTGCCCTTGGTTCGAATACCCCACTTTTTATTCCGTTTTCACATTAAGTGCATGGGTTGTTACACATTTTCCCGAGATCTGATGGGAAGGGGAGTTTGGAAGGGGGAGGAGGTCAAATGTTGATTTTCGTACTTTATTTATGTTAAAAATTATACTTTGTAGTCCCAAAAAGGAGTTGCCCGACTAAATATAATCCACCAGCAGTATTCTGGAAGACCAGTAAGCAGCCCATTTTTCCCGCACTATTCATAACAAGTAAGCTGAATTTAATAATGATAGCTGAAGGACAGTGATACTCACGTGAAGGAGTACTGGTAGCAAACGGTTTGTTAAACGACGACAGCGGGCCGGGGAATTTTTCCCGCTCTTGGTTCCTTCTTATCCTTCGCAATTGCTCTTGAATCCTTCTTTTCTCTTTCTTCATTTCCTCTTTCAACTGGTCGTCCATCGTCGAATAATTGCGTATGAACGACTCATCTTTGGTGCTTCGTATCTTCAAATACATTTCAATGACACCCGGCTTCCTCACGACTTCGGTTCTCGTGTATTCTTTTCCCTCGGGGTCTCGGAAGGTTCGGTAGATCTTTAATATCCGTCCTGCGACTGTAAGAATAATTGCGTTACTTTGCTTGAAATGGAACACTCGCCAATTTGAAAGATGACAAAATATCGGAAAAGGGATCATTTCGGGAGTTTTCAACGAAAAACAAATTGGAAAAATTGATAATATTATTTGCCAAAATATTAACGTGTATCTGGGTACCCTTAAGTCAACGCTGTGACCTTCTCACCGAATTTCTTCCCCTAAGCCTCAATCATAGTTTCAAATTTTCTACCAGTACTTCACCGGTAGATCTACATGTGCCCTGCATCTTACTTCATTCTATATGTAATGACGATGGTGTACAACCTGAAGCAGCTGCAAGTAGAAAAATCTCTACAAAAATAATTCTTTTCCAATTTCAAATTTCTTGTTCTTTGAAAAAGGTTCCTTCGTTGAATAGCAGACAAATATTGTACAGTAAGGTCTGCTCCGCTCCACAACATGTACAAGATTGGAAGGATTTACTGATCGCAGCTCTCATCTTCAGTCTTGAGTGGTGACGTTTCCAGGTGAACCCTGCCTTCTCAATCCATTTTGCTGGTTCCAATCATACCCACAACAATACAGTCTAGAGCATAGACTCCTTTAACCTGTAACGTATTGTGTTTCGCAAAAACAATGTGAGCAGTGCCTCATGTGCATCCAGAGGCATCGGAGTTAGACGCTGATAAAAGTGGAATGAACGAACTCCTCCATCTTCTCACCCTCACACATTTGTTTCCCTTCATAGGGAAATCAAAAAACATTGTATGTTTCTGAGGCCCCTTCAAAAGATGGCAGGCAAGTTATTCGAAGTTCCTCTGGAACTCAGAAAAAGGCTAGCTCATTCAGCGTTAGCCCACGGCGGGAAGTGTAGCGTATCCAGCTAATATACTAAGATCACTCCTACAGAGAGAGTTGAGACATTCAGCTTTCTGTCGCGAAAGAACCGACAGTAGTTTGCCTGCCTTTTACCCTCCCATTTGTCAGTCACACTAGCATCTCCTTGTCCTCTCTTTAGCATCTGGCATGTAATCTCAGATTCTACGGAAAGCCCTGATCCGTAAATCTACTACTATAGCATTACAGAAATACTCAGGGGACATTAGATATCTTGAACTGCATTTCGACATACAAAAACCCAACATTCCAAGTTTCCAATCGTGCTAGTAACATTATGATGAATGGATTTCCACCACTTCGCCTGGAATAATTTAAATTTTACTATGACGCGCAGTGAATGTCAACAGTGATAAATTAACCTTGACTGCTGTAACTGCCAACTGTTGATGGGTCATCATCCTGCTTCTTCTTGTCTTTGTCCTTTCTTGGGTCTTGATCGCTACTATTTTCACTCATCAACAATTTTCTTAATTCTTGCCTCTCAGCTTCTTCTTTCTCTAATGAGAGCTGAAACAGGAATAAGTATTTCAATATATTAAAGATATTTTTGCTGTTAAATTCACCAGTAGGTGTATGGTCACTGCCACATGTGTAGATTGATTCCTACGTTACTATCTGATGAAACAAACCAACGATTAAAATTAAGCGCTTAATTTTGGGCAGCCTCCCTTAATCGAAGATAACCACTTTTTTGTAATTTTCATCAGTTTCAGGAACCTATTTACTTTATTATATTGCAGTACCTGCCAACACTAAATGCAAACAAAGCGACTAAAAAAAACGATTTGACTTATTCGAGCCTGCAAATGACATTATTAAACTGGCTCTGATCGTAGCGAGGACAATTTCCTGGAATGAGGGAATGTTGGAAAATTAAGACCCAAATATTCCAAGCTCTTCAATTGGCGCCTACGCTTTTATGAAAACCACAGTTGTTCGTGAGCAGGCACAGCAGGAGCAACCACGGAAGGGTTATTAACAAGAAATCCAAAGCAGTCAAACTTTTAAACGTAGAAAAAAGGGGGTTGTCGTTTTTTGTCTTCAACGAAAGTTGGCTCAGAACGAACAAAAAATGGGAACGGGAACAGTTTTCTCCCCAAATAAGAACAGTCATGTTACATTCTGGGAATAATAAACTCTCGAAAGAGTTCGAAATTCTTTGTTCTTTCTCCGATCCACTTTCATTCGCATCAACTTTACCATCTAATTCCATCTTTAACGGGAGACTTGATAAAACAACCCTATTTCAACAAACCGCGAAATAAAAACTCCAATGCATACGGCAATGTTGTAGAGCATATCCTAGACCCATCTCGTTCGATTCAGCGACGAAAAATACTAGTAAACGACACAAAGCATGATGGACCAACGAAAATTGATATGTTTGGGCGACGCTACGCAACTGAAATGAGTGCAGGCGATTAAGAAACGATAACTTTTTATGTACTGTCCCGCGACTGCCTTCATTTAGTAGCCTTGCCTCACTATATTTACCATTCTATTTGACTCAGGATCGTCAAATACCTAAGAAACGACACCAAACATGACGTAAGTGCCATACAACTGCAACGATTTCGTTTTCTGCTAATTTTTAAACGAATTTTTGCCCATTCGTGAAGACGGATTGCCTAGTATGTGATGCAATATGTGATGATGGTTTTTTTCTTGGCGACAAAACGGATTTTTTAGACCACATTAATGTGAGCGATGTACACACATTCCCATGCCTTGAAATGTAATGTATCAACTTTTGAGGAGGGGAGTTGTAATTTTCCTGATCGAAAGCAGCGTATTATTCAGGACGATTAATGAACCAAAACCAAGAAAATTACTAACGAAGAGTGTAGACAAAAATAATGGAGAATTGACAACGTACCCTCAACGTATTATTGATCTTGATGATATTATTGATCCCCCCTCCCTCTGGGGATGTTCTCGTTCAAGCCGCCAACACAATTCGGATATCGACGATACAGTGATACAGTGACTCGTTATAACTGACGATTTCCATCATTTGGAGCACAGCGAAATTTTACAGGCCACTTTACACGACCGTCCCCAAATCTGAGCATTCGATTCGTCACAGCATCTTAATCTGCTCCCCCCCCCCTAACTCCCGCAAATTGCACTCGCAAACAGATCACTGCCGCCAGCGAAACAAAACCTAATCTGTTAAAACTAAGAATACTCGACAAATGTAAATGAATAAAAAACGGATGAATAAAACATGATTCACACTTTCTTCCTCAAGTGCACTTTTTCTGTGGATTTGTAGGTCTTTGTCCAACCCATGCTCAAGACGCATCACGGCGCTGTCATAAGGCATTATGGTCGTTGGATGTAGGCGGGATTGTCAGTACGAAGTCCTTTTTAAACCATTATAGCTCCCTAATATACCAACTCGAATCCAATCAGATGTTTGCACACAGCTACAACAGACACGTATAGACAACGCTAATTCTCACCTGAGTACTGGTTTTCTTATTAGCCAACATATTTTCAATGTTCTTTCCCATTTCTTCAATGTCAGAACTGTCTTCGTCAGAGCTTTCCCCCTCGTCTGTAGACAAAACCTCGTAAGAAGACAGAACTCTGTTCTGGAGATCAAATATTCGTTGGCATTCTTCTTTATACCTGCGCCAAAAACATCAAATTACACCGTGAACGTTTACAACTTGAAAATTAACGTGAAAATGAGATTCCCCTGTGTGTAGTATCTATGAAAACGGCGCAGGCTGAAGGATGAGCGGAGTGAGCTGGAATAAATTATTTTCGCGTAATAATAGAAATCAACAAGCAACAGCCGTCGACCAAGACGAGATATCTGGTTGAGAAAAAGACCCCTGTGACCTCGTACAAGTTCCAAAGATTCTTTTGACAAGAGGCATGTTCATACCAGTCATGGAGACTCTGGAGGAACGGGGGTCTAGGAATTGAGAGAAGGTATGAGAAAAGTACGCAATACTCGATCTTGTGATGTTTGTAGTTGGCTTCAGATATGATTTTGTATATCACTGGGATTGTTATTTACTATTACATACATCGATTACTATTTTACATCACATGGAAGTACCAGATGGGAAACTCACTGGCCAAACTTGAAGCCTAACCATAAAGGCTGCGTGGAATCTGTTGTCTGCCAAATCCTCGTGAAGCGTGACTGCCCGTCTTTGCCAGAACCAAAGGCGCGTCTTATGAAAGACATAAACGCCTGTCCAACTTTTCATAATTCGGAACCTAGCTGCTTGTACCAACCTCACTCACCTGCAGATAGACTTTTCCACGACAATGCAATGAAATCCAGTGCGTGGAAATGGTTTTTGCACAAACTTCATGAGAATGCACACTTTGGTGACTAATGCCAACTTCATCTCTAACTTCCAAAAAGGGCAGTTTGTTCCACCCAAAGTAACCGTCTTTGGCGTTTGTGTCTACTAGCATTTACTGTGATAAAAACACTGTACATGCGAGCAACTTTTTCAAAATAGAGCAAGAAAATACCTTTCTTGATGTTCAGCGATCGAAAATCGGTTGCCTCTGGAAAATTTGGTCATTCCCTCTTCCCCCGCTTTGGCTTTTTCAGTGGAAAGTGTGCGAACGACGTCAATGACTTCCCATCTTGACAACTTCTTAATCTGAAATAGCGCATTTTAAACCATGTAAACTAGTACGACATGAGCAACGAAACGTGAGGCAGATTTTTTAAATGTTTTACTTCTTCCTCGGGGACGCCAAATTTTCGAAGAAGCGCTTTGGCGTTGTTCAATGACAGTCTCCTGAGATCTGCGTCAGTTCCAGTGACAGTTCGTTTCGGCTGGGCCTCTTGTTCTTCTTTGCTTTGCTGAAACACACGAAGCAAAATTTTTGTTTTGAACCTAATTTGTATCATTTTTTAGTTAGCTGCAATTGCTTCCAACGATGCAAACGTGGCAAGGGTAGTAGCCTTTGAGGGACTGGAGGTGTTGGCTCAAGAAGGACCCAGTGGCGTCTTGGAAACGGTTGGTTACCTAATTTTTCCTTTAAGAGACTCGATTTGGTAGCTCGACTGTGCACGGAGCAGCACAGAGAAGTCTTCTACATAAATATATGGCTCTCAGTAACCATAAGGTTCCTGTAAAGATTTTCGAAGAACGCATTCGAAATTGGTGGTCTGGAACCGAGCCCTTAGGGCACCATTCTCAATCGCTTTCTGGGCATGTATGCATTCGATCTAAGCTGTTCTATTTGTCAGGTAACGTCTGAAAAGCAGGTATAGACTACGAAGAACTCCCTAGCCTTTAAGCTCATCGAGGAGCACCACGAAACATCCCTACGAAAATACCACAAAATGACTCAACACTCATATAACAAGACTGAAAAGATCGGGCTTCATGATTGATACACATTGTATGAAGTGATGTACGCGAAGAAAAGCTGCTGGCAGTTAAATTTAATTGAAGACGACATAACGGTAGCTGTGTTCAGACTGGTACACTACAAAAATGTTACAATGTTTCTTACTGTAGGTTTGTTGGGCATTCTCACGTACGAAAAACCTTCACCGCACCCAGTTGGATCAGCAGGGCCAGTCAGTTGTAGAAGGCACTTGCCCTTCATAGCTTGTATGTACGCCCTAGTGGTGTTCCATGGAGCAACTTTAACTTCGTCGTCCATTTTGAGTTGAATGTCCTCGTCGTCGTCATCTTGAGGCGTCAGAATGAATTTTTCTCCGTATCCCGCATCCTGAAAGGACAAAAGAAATTAGATAATGGAGACAATAAAGATGGTCGATCACTTAAGCAACAAAATTGAGAATTCAGTGAAGATATTGAACCAGTATTGTCGCTAACATTTTTTCAAGCATAATTATTTTAGCATTGAACGACCATGAATACCAATACGTATTTTTGAATACCTTCACGTACGCTCCCACAAGTCCAGAAAATCAACCTCAGTTTTTTCCTCCTAATGTTTTCGCTCTTCGAGTTGAGTGAAGCAAAAAAGTTGGACAAGATAATGCTGCCATGAAAATATTATGACAGAAGTCCCTCAATTTACCATGCTCGATGTGCTGAGACATGGGGGAAGGGACATAAGAGTCCTTATACACATGTAATCCGTAGTCTGACTTCATATTCGTTACAAAAGGAGGGATTTACAACGCTTTAGGCAACGTTGTTAAGGTTTTCATCAGCCATAGTGACAAAAGAAAATTAACTGAGGACTTTCACGCCTGAGTTCTCCTTCAGGAGGTATGCCCCTTTCAGATTAAAAAAAACAACCTTTTTGCCAACTGGCTGAAACGGATATAAGATTGCCTAGTAGTCAAACTAGAGACTTTGGCTGCTCTTTCAACAACCGCTGTGCTGTAGTAAGAACTACAGTGGAGAGTCTTTGAGAGAATATACAGGAAGTACTCCACCTAAAAATATTTGAAACGATCAGTATTGTTAAATGAATGGGGAAACATTGACAGCAATCGAATGAGCGTATGTAGCTGTTTGTGCTTTTTCATGAAGGTATCAATCCCGATGGGGCTTCTAAACGTAGCGTCCGCAAGCTGATGCAACAACAGGGAGGCACAACCAAGGAGGACATCCAATGGTTCATCGCAAGAGGAGGCAGATGCGTGAAAAAACCTGTGTTAGAAAGTTGACGAGGATCTAATGGGAGTGGTTGAGAATTCTCTGCATGAACTCTTCCCCCTCTCACAAAGGTCTGTTTCCTTATTTGATGACTGTACCTAAACCCTCGAGGGTTATATCAGTCATCGAAGTTGCGGTTTTGCTAATATGCAAGAGGCCGGCCCCTGCAGCATCCACCGAACTCAGATCTGCGGAGGTACAGCAGGTATTTGGTCGTTAGGCAGTCTCCCGGTAGAGAGCTGTTGCCTGTTTGTGACCGCGCGGAGGTGACCACCTGAGGAATCCCGTACCATCTGGGAGGAGTTCTTAATCTGGTTTCCTCCCTGATCTTACTATTTACTTGGGTGGCAAGTTTCAAAAGGACAGATCAACTATGACCACGTTTCTTAGCCATCACCTTCTTCGTGAACTCTGCCGAATGGTTAAAGGTTAGCTTTGTAGCAGTCAATGCTGCTAAGTTCGTTTGCCCTGCCAACAACCGTCGCTCACTGTTGTAGAAACTACAGTGGAGCAGCACATGGTTTCTTGTTTCCTCCGCACTGGAGGCACAAGACGTGCATAATGGAGAGTCTTTCAGAGAAAAGAAGTGGAGCCGCGCATTGAAGTCACCATGTCCCGTGATGAACTGGCTCATCCAGTGGTCTGGCTCAACCCATTTTCTCGAAAGACGTTCACGGATGTTGGGGAAGAACTCATACGTATCACGTCCCTTTCACGAGGATTCCCATCTCGCTTGCCATTTCTCTAGAGCCCATTCATCGTTGGCAGCAAGTTTCTGTTCTGTGGTGAGTTCCGCATGGAGTTCAGCCCAAACCAAAGAAAGGTCCACCTACATTGCCTGCCTGTTAGGTTGTGGCCAAAGACTCCTTCGAGGGACTGCAACATCAAGATTTTCAATGTTTTGCCTAATATGGAAAGAAGTCTGAGTGGTCTCCATGATCGCTCCCTCTCACACACACACTCTCTCTCACTCTCTCCACCCTCCATTAGTTGTGGAGGTAAAACAAGGGAGAAAAAGGTCATGGTATTCAAACAAGAACACAGTAGAGCGAAGAAAAGTTTACGAAAACGGAGTTGAGGGCACTTCGTAGCATGAGTACATACACTCTAACGTATGTGAAATAGTAGTCACATGAGAAGTAAACTACAGCTAGGGCAGTGAGGATTTTTGATGAGGGTACTTCGCAACTAATGCAAAAGATATAGTGGAACATGCAGTCAGGGAGGTATGAGATTTGGTGCCTGCTCTGGAAGCCTGCTATCTACTCAACACGACAGAAGACAGAGGATCGGTAGAAGATGTCCAGGCAGACTATATTAGGAACCCACCTGTCACACTGCTTGTCGCGAGCACTTAAACGTTGTTTGTTTACTTTTCTATTCATTAAGTTTGTTAGCTGTATGCATTGTTTGAAAATTACACAAATACGATATTCTAGTTTTAACGAAGGTAAAAAAAATAAATAAGAATATGTCACCTTCAGTCGCTGTTCAGCAGCTATCATACTGAAATAAGCACAGCATTGCTCAGGAGATACCATAGCGCGAATTTCCTCTTCAGTTGGTAACCTAAAGTCAGGTTTGATGACCCACCAATTGGAATCCATACCTAGAGGAAACAGCCAACAGACAAATTACTCATGAGAACTACTGAAACTACCTAACGTACCTCAGCGAACCCCGAAAGGACGGACGACGGATGGAATAGGCGAAAGGAGAGTGAGGTGACTGATTGAAAGGCAAGTGGAAAGCAATATTAACAAACAGAGCCCAAATCCAACAAGTAGCAGGTTAATTTGTTGTTAATTGCAGCGCGTTTCAGTAACAGAAGCTTCTATAAGAAAACCCATGCGTGAAGAAACATGCATCCGACAACAGTATACCCTCACCTCAAATAACCGTATGGAAATCTGTTCAAAACTAGGTGGATCAAAACCAATTTACAATTTTTGGGATGAGCGCCTGCTCCTAATGTCTCACAGGTCCATGCCCAGCTTCCTAAGGAATCACAAGTATTTTCTTCATTGATGCCCACTCTTGTAAAAGTTACCCAAGAACAAAAATTACTCCCTTTCAAGTCTCTGGAACTGGGCCAGGACATCATAGGGAGTTTCCTCATCAGTAACTCACCACCTGCACTGTATTGTGTAGACTATACCCATAACATACACGTGTTTGCTCATTTTGCAGAACTCTGTGATGATGCCCACTATCTGCAAGTCCTTCACCTCCATCATCAGAAGGCTGTCTTATCATGTGCATTGGCCCTGAGGTAAAGCGTTTGGAGTGCCTCACTCCCACAGTCCTCTTGGTTAACTGAGTCTGTCCAGATGGTCCGTACTCTCATTTCCAGTGATTCCTTTATGGTAAGGAATCCAATATACGTTAACTCTACTATAGTTTCCTAAGGAGTTGTGTCGCATTCTGCGCTCCCTCGCCAGTTTTGACGTTATGTAATAGTTCCTCAGCGCCTTGCAAGACGCTTGACCATCAGTCATTACGTTGATAGTTTTATTGATATACTCTTTATCATGTATCATAACGGCCCCAGCGATTACAGCATAAATCTCTGCTTGCAATACCGTTGGAAATAATTATTCCCATAACTACTCGATGAATCGAAATGGGAGCCAAAACAAATTAAGAAAACGATATTCTTCGAACATCGAAATTTTTGTATAAACTCAAACGTCAACAATTTTGACATTATAGTTTACTAGTACACTTGTTCACAATTAACACCAAAACCATTGAGCTATGGACAGGTCTGTTTCTTAGTTGTCAATTGCGAGCTTCTAGGTACTCACTCAGCACCAGTGCACAGACACCTGTAGAAGGTACGGCAGGTATCTGGCGATTTTAGGACTGATCCTTTATCAACACAACAGGAGTGTGCGTGTTGTCGTCAAAAAGTGGACTGCTACTATGTGTGATTACACAGAAGCTCACAGCAGTTTCCACTGCGTTGCACACAGGTGTCATGACCTAAGACCTTGCAGTGTCATGTCTGCCAAACTGGTCAGCTCTGGCTGCTTCCAATCAAGCTTTATTATGCCCTATTCGCGAAGAAGGGAATGTCTAAAAATTGTGTTTACTTTTGAACTCATACTCCATTAGATCAGGCGGTAAACCAAATTTTGGTTAGAGCCCTAGGTCGTCCCTCTGGCCAGCTTCTTCTCACATTGACCGTTCTTGAGGAGAGAAAAATGAGATACTCTAATGTTGGGGAAAACTTCGTAGACGTCACGTCCCTTTGACGTGGAAGACTCCCATATTCTTGCCATTAACACAAGCCCCACTCATCGGCTACTGTCACTCTACTGTGCCTAAGTCTATGCGTAGAGCACTGCTGATTACTTCTAGAGCTTTGGTGAACTCAGTGGTATATTTCTCGAAGGAGTTCAATTCGAACGAGATAGCACAACATCGATAGCTTGAAAATCAAAGAAAAAAGCTTTACATCACACCATGCACACATTCATCAACAACCAACAGCCACCATCGCTCACATTTCACAAGGCCTCTCAATTCTGTAAAATACAAGCAACGACAACAGAACTCCTGAAAAAGTAAATAAATGCGAGACATCAATTGAAAACGCAAAAGCGATTGCCGAAATAAATTAGTGATCAGAAATTAATTAAGAAAGCGAAAAGCGAAAATAATTACTGTAGCTGGTCATGGAGTAGGAATAGGATTGGTTTTTTCGAGGTTTAAGAACAATTCTCGTCTTAAGCTCTTCTGTACCTGTTCTTTTGAAATCTGCACACAGTTTTAACCGCTTACGAATACTGCTTTCAGAGTGAGATGGAAATGCCTTCTTGATATCGTCCATTCGTATCCGTCGAGGGTTGTCTGTACTTTTCCAGAATAACCTATAAATAAAAACCTGCAACGAGAAAGCAAGAACGTCCAGTAAGACGTCGAAAGCTCGACACTTGCGTAATAGCAACAAACATACACTGCAAATACTCGACTCTTGAGAAAATAAATGAGACAATCCTAAAGAACAGTGTTGCAAGCCTGCACTTATCATGTGATTCAGGTTTACAGAGACAAACGTAAATTGAACCAATTTGCGTCGAATGTGCTCACCCCGAAGTGGCAAGGAAGTTGATGTGACAGGCTCTAATTGGAACTTGCAGGAACAATGGAATGATATGGTGGGCTCCACTCTTGGGAAAATTACTAAAGCAAAGCCGAAGTTGGAAGATTAACCAGGAGTGTACAGGCTATCGAAATGGAAGGGCTCTATCATTCAAGGAAGGAGCCCTTTCTTGTTGACGACCCAAAAACATTTCATTACATTTACAACGTCACTTAAAAGGCCATATTAGGAACCTCTTGAACGAACCTATTTAAAGAGACGAAGATAGATACTTTCAGCCTTCTCCCGAGTTTGAACAATTCATTTGGAAAAAACACTGCAAATTATTACACAACGGTTTATTATTCTCTTTAACAGCTTGACCTAGTATTACTGCTCCGAGACCCATCCCATTCGATTCAGCATCGAAAAATACTAGTAAACCCTACGAAACATGAACTAAATATTCCCCCGGCGCCCGTCTGCAGGCACTTATGATGCGATGTAGGGGTGTGCGGAGGAAGTGGCCCTAACCTTCCTCCGCCCCATCGGGCAAAAAGAGTCGGGGGTCGGGGAAATTGGGACGGGGACTTCCAGCGAACCCTCAGCAATGGACACGACGGACCCGCAAGCGGGCGGGTGGTTTTGATGAGATGGGAGGGAGAGAAGGAGTACTAACGACGAAACGTTGACTTCCGCTGTAGTTCCCGCGAGTTCTTTCAATTAGTTGACTCTAATAATTACTGTAATTTCCCTATACACAGTTTTATACGTCTGACACTCATTCCATTCGACCCACAATGTAAAAATGCCTCGAAAACCATACGAAACACGGCGTATTTGCGATTATACTGCGTTTTGTTAATTTTTTTTAACCATTTTTTGTCCATAACAATCATGAGCTTCGGCCGATCGGATTGCGGGGAGATGGCGGGCACAACTAAATACCAAATGGGATTTTTGTGCGAAAGGGCGGATTTTTTAGACCACGTTAAAGGCACAAAACGGACGGCGAACGGACATTGCAGATTTGGAATCCCTATGTCTTGAAACGTATAGTATCAAATTTTGAGGGGGGGGGGGGGTTGTAAAAAATTTTTCGTGACCAAAACATAAGGTTATTATTCAGAATGAATAATAAACCAAAAATGGTCAGTGCGAGCAGCGCAACAAACCATTTTTGTTGAACCTTGTTGGACTTCATCTCCATTTAAGTCTGTTCAAGGAAAATTGACGCAAAATTATGTACAGGTACTGACTCACCAAATATTGATACCCAGTAAGATGTTTACGTTATAGCAAAAAGTAAATGAAAAAGTGAAAACAATTCTATACTACCTCACTCCGCAACGACCATTAAACCCAAATGAGTTGTTCCAACTCAGGCGAACGTTGAAAGTATCTTTCCTCATCTTTTTAAATATTAAATAATACCTTCGTTCAACAAGTTTCAGCAACGAAGCGTAGATGTGGATTAGTTGAAAGCATCCAGTGAATTTCTTTAAAATTGCTATGATTATTTTCGAGACATTTTGAAGCACAGTTTCCAATTTTTAAAGAATCGTACTCTTTACTGTACTTAGGCTTCTATCTCTGTTCATTGACGTTTAGAGAAACTATTGAGGGAAACAAAAGCTGGTCACTGAATGGAACATGATCAAAGCGAGGCGTGTGGCCAACCTGATGCAATGCGCTCAACAGTTCTGGGTTGGTAAATTCATGGGGGCACTAGAAGCAGACCCTCCATCATATGTCCCACACAAAAATCGTACACTTGTCCCCCGTATATCCCGATTACAGTGTGTACAGTATTGTTTTACGTACTAGACAAAATAACAAATGTACTATTTTACCTGCAAGAAATCTCTAACAAAATTATTAGCGCGCTTCGAGTTCGGTCCTGGAACTTCATAAAGAGGACACAACTGGCCAGAAGCAAAAAGCGCGTCCGCTTCTCGAACGAAGTAGGCGTGCCTGTAGGTCGCAAGAATACAATGTCAAATTAGAAATTGATACTAAAAGATACACTACGATACTACAGAACAAATGGAACAACAGTAAACTGCGCACGAGCAGAGTGACAGCACGCATAAACAGCAAGTACCCACCGAGTACGAATAACTATGAAGTCCGTGAACGGGATGGTGTGCTCGTAAATAGGAGCTCGGTACATGTTGTTCTCCAAAGCTTGAATAGACCTTCCAGGAGGAAGCACTCCGAGGAACGGGGACGTGTGTGCGTATGCTACTTCGCCGTATTTGTATTCATGAGGACCTGGATCTTTACCGGCTTTCCGTTTGTAGTAATTCTTGACTTTTGTGCACATACCGACCTGAAAAATGAAAACCGTTAATGTCGGCGAAGCGAAGAACGTGAAATTAGGCAAACCTAATGCGTAAATGGGGTATTTACACACCACAGTCATTACTAACCAGACTCATTGCTTTTCCCCATCCATTTGGATTATGAAGAACGTGCAACTTCTTGTTGGAGGGTTTTATTAGTCCATCCAGCATAGAACCAAACAGCCGCAAAAAACGCTGCCTATCGAGTGGTAACTACACGCATAAAAGGTTTCGTCGAAGAATCAAATTGTTGCTTGTGGTTATTCGCAGTGGAATTGCAACTCATGAGCATTACTGGATGTTATCAGAGTGGTCTGGGTTTGGTGGATGCTGAGCGAGTGCTCAGGCTCTTGCATTATGGCAAAACTACAACCTTCATGGACTGTCGACTGATAACTCTCTGATGAGTGTTAAAGATCATGTTGATTAGTTAATAATTGACCTTTCTATCTTAATTGTTTAAATTGTTTCAATTTACGTCTTCGGATAAAATTATTTATAACAGCACATACGAGTACCATTGAGAAATCTCCACTACCTTATTATTACTACACTTTTCGAGGTAACTGGCATTGACTACGCCGGACCTCTATAATTGAGGGGAGGATGGAAAGCTTGAGTAGTGCTTTTTACTTGTGTAGTTTATCGAGCTGTACACCTTGAAGCAGTTACATCTTTGTCCACCCAAGGTTTCTAGGAAGCACTTCAACGGTTCATTGCACGCAGAGGGCGCCCATACGTGATATATACGGACAGTGGCACACAATTTTTAAGTACAAATAACGCGTTGCTCAAAATTAATTGGGAAATGGTAATAACAGGTGCAAATGTTAGAGCTATCAAATGGAATTTTATTCCCCCGCCTCGCCTTGGTGGGGTCGTTTCTGGGAAAGGATGAATGGTATGATGAAACAACTGCTGAGACGCAATTTAGGAAGAGCCATCGTAACATACGAAGAGATTGTTAAAATTCTTTGTGACGCGGAGGCAACGGATAATGCAAGGCCGTTGACTTATGTGGCAGAAGACCAGCTGAAGCCACTTACACCAGCGCTATTCGTACAAGGTGTTCAAGATCTGAACCAAATCGTGAAGCAAATCTTGAATGGTCGTCTCAAGTTCTTCCTCAAGTAAAGAGAGGGTCTGAAGGAACGATTCAGGATCTTGCTCTGCTGATCAACCGAGGGATACGTCAACCTTTGCATGTTCAGTCAGGAGACGTCGTAATAGTGAAATTTGAAGACAAGAAGCGAGTTGATTGGTCAATGGGACTTGTTCTCGAAATTCTGCCAGGCGCCCGAGTTGCAAAACTGCGCATGTCGGAAAGGCGGGAGCTCGTACGTTCTCTTCATTGCTTGGATCCTGTCGAAGTTGCGTTGGAAGAAAAATTGTGGCCAACAAGTGTCAAGAACGAAGAGTGGCTGAAGAGGTCGAGGAATCCATTGAAGCAACAGTCCAGACGAAAAGTGGAAGAAAGATTCGGAAGCCTGAGCGATTTCGATTGTGATAGGGGGGGGGGGGGATTGTGAGAAATCTCCAGTACCTTATTATTACTACAGATTATTTGGGTTCTTCTTCAATAAATTAAATTTTCGTCTCGTTCTTTAACAACAATCAAGGTCTTCTTTTTCCTCTTAAAATAAGATTATCTCAGTTCTTAAACATCATACCCTCGACAAGTACAGTAGGTAATGTTAACAGTATACAGCCTGACTCCTATTGTATGCACCTATAGTGACCGTAGTCTAGTGGTTAAAGACGAAGATTCATATTCCGATGAAAGTCGGGCATTGAAACTTTGTTCCTGAGTCAATGGCTCCCCAAACATTTCCAAACCCCTTGTAACAACAGATTTGAACTCTTACGACTGAAATTGTTCTCACGTCTCAAATTTCAAGATAGTGGTTTGCAAATATCCCCCCTCCCACAATTTGAGACCTAGATACCACTGGCTCAAGTCTGAGTCTGTTGCTCTATTTTCCAACTGTGAAAATGTCACATCATCAAGATAAAGCGCAATAAAACAAACCTGGTTGATAAGTGGAGGGTGCTCCTCCATAAATTCCACCAACACGATATCTCCGTCTTTGCCAGAAAGATCTTCGGGCGTTCGCATGAAAAATACGTCTCCTCCTCCGGAGGCTGCTCTTTCTTGTTCGCGCAGCTGAAAGTAAAAATATAATACAACTTTGACATCTAAATCGTCTAAGGAACGTATGGGGCCCAATTTTAAACAACAATAAGCGGATCCTGGACATTGAAACACCCACATTTACAGCGCGCCCAAAACCTAATATATTGAACAACAATGAACTAGATTCGTGTAACAACTAGTTGTACACTAACACAAGTAAGTGATAATAGAACAGGACGTACCTCCACAGTCAGGAATCGAAGGACTTGATACATTCAAACAAACAAAAATTTTTTTAAATCAGTCGATTGTCCTCTTCCCTAATAGAGTACCCTCGCACAGATGCAAGGGTGAGTAAGGGCAGTACATTAAAAAGGCTCGCCCCTTCGCTCTCTTCTTTGAGCTAAAATTGAAAAACATGGAACACGCTTTCGCTGCTCATTTGTTAGCATTTTCTGTTTGTTGTTGCCAGTTCGCTCATTTTCCTGTTTACCATACCAACTTACTGATTCTCTGAATTCTGGAGCTCTTAACTATCCTTTAATATCAAGAAGAACCGGGGGTGTAAATAGCACTGACTAGACGCAGTTGACAAGCACTATTGCGTGAGTTCATTGGTACAAAAAATTCGTTCCTCATATCCGTCTCAAGACATACACGTATCTCAATTTGTATTTTTCAGGAAACCTCAATCAGACGTACCTTAGCTTTTTTCTTGATATGTTTGAGAAGAGGAGTGACAATGTGAGGGCCAGGGTGAGCGAGGGAACCGTGAGAGAATCTTTTCATCGGAGGGCGGTGGAAATTGCGAAGGCGCATCGGCCCCATGTGGGTTTGAACAAAAGGAGCTCTCAACTCGACCACGGGCGTCGAATGTTGAATGAGGTTGCCTCCACTGACTTTCAGTCGAAGAGCTGTATCCGAAGATTTGGGTTGGTAGTGGCTGAAACAAACACAATCTTAGAATACACATACGGCAAAAGTTCAGGCCTTGTACGCACATTTTTCATTCAAATGAATAAGTACTGCTACGCAAGTTAAGTAATTCTTTCCTTTAATGGAGATCGAGTGATCTCTCATTGACAGATCACATGCTAATCGTTTCCATTATTAAATTCTCAACCCCTCTTCAACCCAAACGCTAAAGAAAATATTGTGATCGGTTCATCAAGTTATGACGCCTGCTGAATTGAACAAAACTCATTTCGGGGAGCAGTCTTTAATCAAATTTTGTGAAGGGAGTGGATTCAGCAAGTACCTGATCTGACTATCTACTTGAGTGGCAAGTTTCAAAGGGAGAGATCAACTGTGACCACGTTTTTTTGTCATTACCTTCTTTGAAACTAGGCGGAACAGTTATACAGTTCCTGAGTAGCTGTCGAAGCCGGAAGGTTGGCTGCTCTTCCAACAACCATTGTTGGCGCCAATCACACCACGGAGGCTGTTTACAAACGCGGTCAGGAGCTTATCGCCGCCTACAACCCTTTTATTTCCGACCCTTTGCCGTACGACTACGATCCGACTCGATGCGACGTGCCTTCGATGAGACGTGGCTTAGTCAATCTGCTTCTGAGCCCAATGCCGGTCGCCTTCCAATGATTATCCATACATTTTCTCGCCTCACCGCCATTCGATCTGTTTAACGACTAACTGGTCGGAAGTTTATTTTATTTTTCACGATTTCATTTCGAAAGGTCCTCCACTTACTGTAGTGTCTGGCTCAAGCCGTTTTTACTATTTTTGGATTAAACCCTTTTATTATAATCCTTCGTGCCATCCCTATGCGTTTGTTTTTTTTGTCTACGTCCATCGTACCAGTCATATCTAACTTCGCGCTACACAGTCCATTCGATCTGATATTCGAGAGGGGACCGTGGTCATCCCATTCCCCAACAACCATCGCTCCCTGTTGTAGGAACTACAGTGGAGCAGTGTGTGGTTTCTGGTTTCTTACATTCTGGAGGATGAAAGCCTTTGATAGAAAAGAAGTGGAGCCACGCACTGCAGACGCGTAAGAAACTGGTTCTTCAGTGGCCTGGCATGGCATTGTGGCACACAAACACAGACCTTGAGTGGTCTTGTTAATTGCTCGTAATGAGCCAAGCCTTATTGGTAGAACACACCACATTAGCTTGGGACATACCGCAGAAAATGTAAAAATATAGAAAAAAAACTCGTTGTTCAGTGTATTTTAGATTTAGAATGTTCAACGCTCTAGCACAGTGATTCCCAAAGTGGTCTATATCGACCCCAGGGGGTCTATGACAACCTGCAAGGGGTCTACGTCAGCGAAAAAAAATTTGGGGGTCCATGAAATGAAAATTGGGGTCCACGATAGTGGATATTTGCACTTTTTGAGACTATTTTAGAATTTCTGGATACTAAAGATAAAATTTTAAAAGAAAATTTAATGAAGAGGAAAACAGACATCGCCTATTTAACAGATTTGTTTACAAAATTTAATATGGTTAATTTGCAATTACAAGGCGACAGTTTAAATTTGATTAAAACAAAGTCCATCTTATCAGCGTTTCTTGCCAGAGTTAAACTAATGAAGCAAAATATTGGACGGGGGGAATTTTCTGAGTTCCCCAATTTGTCACAGACAAACTGCCAGGAAGACGACGTTTCAACTTACGTTCAACATTTAAATGCCCTCTATTCAGATTTTGAACCTAGGTTTGAGGATATTTTGACTATGGTAATACCACTGTGGATAATTAATCCATATGGTGACATAGAAAAAACGAATGTCATAATACAAGAGGAACTGACTGAACTAAGTACAAATGAAGAACTTAAGGTTCAGTCTAAAAACGGATATCAGCAATTCTGGCTGCAAAACAACATACCCGTTACTTATCCCGTATTATGGAATATAGCGAGGATCTTTTTAATTTTCTTTCCATCGTCATACCTAGTGGAAAGGGCGTTCAGCGCTGTTACCAATCTCCTAACGAAAAAAAGAAACAGACTGGACATCATTAGCCGAGGAGATTTAAGGTTAACCCTTACAAAATTGACGCCAAATGTTGATAATTTATTATTAAAGCATCAGGTTCATCCTTCTCACTAAAAATATTGACTTATTGCTTATGTTATTTTATTTATAGTTTATTTTATGTTACATATATTTTACATAACAGACACAAAATTTTATTTTGAGTAGTTTTAATTTAAATTCAATTAATAAACGTATAAATTAACACGTGTGTTTACTTTAAGTTTTTAACACTAAACTTCACTACAATTAGAAATTTACAGGAAATCAATATCAGGTAAGTAGGGGGTCTACCCAACACGGAAAAACATGGCAAGGGGTCTACGACACAAAAAAGTTTGGGGAACTCTGCTCTAGCAGAAAAATATTTATTTACACGAGAATCAGGAATAGTTGTTAAACACATCCTGTAAGGTTGATTTAAATCGTTAGAGCTGTTTTTCCATCTTTGGTCCGTGGCTCAGTTCACCGTACTTTCAGAGTTCTAGAGGAGTTTTGAAACCTCCAACCATCCCCCCCCCAAAAATGTAAACGATCATGTCATCGTAAATACTGTCCCACACTTACGATATCATAACGCAGACTACTACCCAAAATTATGGTTTTCCAATTCAGAAGGCCTCTAAACGTCAATGAAAACTCACATTTTGTCGACCTATTGCAACGCTTTTTCCGCCCTTTCTGTTGAGAAAGCCCCTTGCTATTTCTACTACACGTCAACTTGTACAAAATCGAGGTAAAAAGAAGTAAATTGTGTGCCATTGTTGACAAAGTTGTAATAATTATGACAGGAACAAAAGTAATTATGATATGGCTGTAAGACCAAAATGAGAAGAAATACGTTCTGACTTCAAGAATTCCAATTGGCACATACCTGTCATTAGAAACATTGAACGGATCTCGATCCGGCGACTTGGGCGTTGGAGGAGGCGAGTCTTCTTCAAGTACGTTGATCACGCCGGCTTTGCCTAATAAAATTTTCGACTTTTTCACGTGAGGGTGAGGAATTTTAACTTTGACTGGCGTCTGTTTTTCCAATCTTTGTTTCGCCGGGTCGACATCATTCGGGATACCTGGCATTAAAAACGAAAGTTAGTTCGAGTCGTAATGAAAGAGCTCTTTAGAGCGATGAGATAATTTCACCAACCTAATATTATATTTTCATCGTTTGGATCCAGAGTGAGAATCTTAGGTTTGGGGATGTTTTTCATGGACTCTGGGTCCCAAATCACTTCGTCTTCCCAAGTACCGTACACCAACTCCTCATTTTCAACAGGAAATATTGAGTACCAAGTATCGTCTGCATTCTCTTCATTCCTGAAATAGAAATATGATTCAAAAATTTCAGAAAGATTAATCAATTGTCAGCATCCGTGAATTGTCCGTTCTGGAGCAGATGGTACATATGATTCCCATTGGGCTTATTAAACTATTTTATGGAATATCCACGACACCCCACATACAGATCTTTTCAAGACCCAGAGTTGTTAGACAGTGTCACTGAGGAATACCGAGTGCAAAGCACAAAAGAAAATTGAGTGACAAGCGAAAGAGCGAATATGCACAATTTCTAGAGCAGTTAAACTGAATCGAACACTAAATAGATCGGAAAAATAATGTCAACGTTCATAATCATATTTGAAACGGTAATTTGGCCAGTAGTTTCTGAATTGGTTAAACGGACGTGGGGATAACTGAGCACAGAGTGAAGCACACAGGACAGAAAGGAGCACAAGTAAGTACTTGGGTCAAGAATAGAAAAGTAATGGTCACATAAACTTGGATAAGTACAGTAAGAGTTGTGGGTAATGTTGGAATCAGGCAAAGGCAGAAAAGAGAGTTGACATTAGGGGTGTCACTGTTTTACAACAAGACTTCCTCAAACCCGAATTTCGCTTTGTGGCCCCCAAACTTTACTTTTTTTTACTGACTATACGCAAGTCTGCTTCCTTATCAATATGACTGTTCCTGAACCCTCGGAGAGAGTTATGTCAGTTGTTCTTATTGCACACAGTCAGCATAAGTTATTTTGTTGCTGAAGTTTTTTTTTTGACATTCTACATAATGTTGGTCGTTCTGTAAAATATTCCAATCTTCCACGCCATGCTTATGAACTACGCTGATCACAGTGGACACCACGGACGAGTCAAGGCCCATTCAATACTAAGATACGAATAATAGTTTACTACCCAGGAAATCAGGCGGTGTAAAGCCATCCTTATCTAGAGGTTCCCTCTGGATTCTTCTTCACATGACTGGAAATCAGTAGGTAAGAAATTGAACCACCAGAAGATGAGTCTAACCAGAAGAGACAAAGCGAAGCAAGCGACACAAGGTTTAACTAATCTCAGTTCCACTGCATCTAGGTGACCCAGTGGCTGGTACACTTCAACACTTACTCTCTGACTTCTCAATAACAATGTTTCAATTACAACAAACACATGAAATAACGTTACTCTAGAAAAACCAACTTTTGAGGCGCTTTGCTCGGTTGTTGAGGTTTACTCGGTTGATTAATCTGTGAAGTAGCGAGGCGAACTCCAGAGATACACGCGGGCATTCCTTTCCCAGGTTGACTGAACGCCTGAGCTGTCCGATTGCCACTACTTGGTAACCACCCAGCGGCATTTGCTTTGCTATTGAGCTTTTGAAGAACCTGCAAAACACGGCATACGGTGAAACGATTGCAGATCAATTATGCTTCCAAAAAAAAAAGAAGCAAGAATGACCAAGAATAGACAGTCTCTTCACTTGATCAAGTTTCAGGCACCAATATAATGAGAAAATCAGCTTAAACTAATCAATAAGCATCTTAGTAAATATTTACCAGACCCTAACTATCGTTTGTATCCAATCGCTCAGGTATAAACAACATTATCACTAGGATCTTATCCCACTTCCAGCCCCCACTGCTTCCACTGATGAATCACCTTCTTCAGCTCGTCAGCCCGCCTCTCTGTTTCATCACGTAAAGTAATCGGCATCCTACCTATATCAACTATACTGTCTTCTCCACCTTCAACCCACCCCTTACAATTCGTCAAAGTTTTGACCAATTTGGTCAAAGCGTCTTCTTCAAATAAAAGGGAACTATTTCTGTTTTTTTCCTTCAGATTTGGGCTGATTAGGCACCGCTCTTCGCTATTGGGCTCTTTACTTTTCCCCTGTTCGCCCTTTGGTCAATTAGCGAGCCATTCGATCGCAGGGGTTTCCCTCGCGTGCTCCAAACACTGTCCTCTCTTTTCTTGCTCAGTAAATTGCGCACGCAAGTGCTCTCCTCGACTTTTCCTGCATCTGCAGCAGTTTGGAATTGTCGTTGAATTGAATATCTTTATTTAATCACGTTTGTGAAGGAGCTCCTTATTTTTCGACTTTTAATTTGAACCGTTATTTGTAAATATTAAATGTAATTCATTTCGCTACTAATAAAGGTTATACTCAGAAAATCCCCCCCCCCCCATCCACCAGTGAAACTAAGCTAATTCAACAACCATGCAAAATTAAGACGTGACATCGTACCTTATGTTTGATATCATCACCATTCCACACGACATCATCTTCCCAATGAAGTTGAGAGACCATCAAGTAAGCGTCGTCAGGGTAGTTGGTGTCATCTGGAGCCTCAGAGCTATCATCCTGCGAGAAAGTCGAAGATGACAGTGAACCAGTACGAAGAATATGAAAAAATACATTGAAGAATCGTACTTCGAAAGAAGGAAATAAAATAAGGGCGTTCGAGCTTCCAATAATTGAAGGCTTGAGTTTCCTGCTGGAACGTTGCTATTTAAGGTTCCCTCCTAAACTGCAGTTATATTTTATTTTTATCGTTTCATTGTATTCTGCATTCGCGAGAGTTGTACCCCACAAATAACCTTCATTTCTGTACTATCAGAAACTTTTGTTTTCAATTTCATTACGCTCAAATTTACATGTTTACAAGACTGTCTCACGAACCGAAAATGAAAGTGACTGGCACTAACTAATGTAGAAATTCCGGTGTCCCCTCCGTGTCGTATCAACCACGCGTACCATTGTACAAGTAGCATTTTCGTTGGCAGTTTTATGTTTTCGTTCTATTTTAGTAGCTCTTCGTAATGAGCCATCCGTGTTCCTGCACTGAGGTATTTTGGAGATGCTTCTTGAAGAGGTGCTGACTCAGGCAAAAATTACGGCAAATTGCGCAGAGCTTCGATCCACAATCCTCGACTTACGTCGAGAATTATGAACAATTATTAACAATGCGAGAATTATTATGGGTCTTATCCACTATCGCCCGGTGCCTTTTATAGGAGTCAGTCAGTACATCCCTTTCCGTTTTGGTTTATTATTCATTCTGAATAATAACCCTATGTTTTCGGTCAGGAAAAGTTTTTTAAACACCCCCCCCCCCCTCAAAATTGATACTTTACGTTTCAAGACATGGGGCATTCAAATCTGCAATGTCCGTACGCCGTCCGGGCCGTTTTGTGCCTTTAACGTGGTCTAAAAAATTAAAAAATTCGTTCTTTCGCACTAAACCCGAAAGTAAACGTTTCGTCGTTAGTACTCCCACGTTTGCCTGGCGCCTGGGGAATAGTTAGTTTCTGTAGTTCCATTGCAGTCAGGTCATGTTTCGTATGGTTTACTAGTATTTTTCAATGCTGAATCGAATGGAATGGGTCTCGGAGCAGTAATACTAGGTCAAGCTGTTTATGAGAATAAAAACTGTTGTGTAATGATTTGCAGGGTTTTTCTTATCTATTTGTCCCCAGTGTTATCATATGTTGCAGTCTCCAACACAGTGCAATCAATTTAATAATAATCGCACCAGGCATAATGAAAACGTGTGGTGTTTGGGTGGGCAGCGCAGATGTATTGATTTTGAAGTAGTACAGTTCATCGCTAAGGTGAACACAACAATATCCCAATTTGCTTCCTAAAAGTACCAATAAATACCTTTTCTTTTAACTTGAATCCATACGTGAAGCCATCTCCAGTCTCAGGAACATCCAGATTATCGTACCAAAGTTGGGCAGGTCCAAACCGCCAATCAGCCACTTTTGGGCCTTGGTCGTTATTATCTCCGTTTTCGTTTCTCTTCGAAGACCCCTTGGCTTCTGAAGCTTGAAGCAGCTTCTCCTGAAAGTTGTGCGAAATATAAGAAAGATGCCTAGTCCTCAAAATGACAGTATAGATAGCTAAAATGCCTCAAGTAAGCGATTGAGTTAAATCTGCCAGTAGGTAGGTTTAGGAACAAAATAAACGCCCATGACGGACGGGTCTGCCTTCCCTGGCTGGTGGAGTGGGTGTGCCCTTTTTGTCCTGAAGCCACGAGCCCGAAACGTTGGTCCATTAGTTGGAATTTGCCAACTACTCCCCTGAAATCTCCTGAAAAATCAGTTCTCCGCACCCTGTGGAGTATGAGCTAAGAATATTGTGGCTTCAGGTTGACTATTCCATTTAACACACTACTACTTCCCAATGTGCGCAAGCTAACAATTTCTATTCATCACAGCTGCTCACATCGATAACCATAAAATACCCCATCACCAGGGAGTCAAGCAACATTCGGAAAACCTGCTAACCTCATCGTCTGACACAAATCGTGAAGGAGAAGTAGGACGCGCCGCATAATTGAAAGTCCAGCCTCGTCTCGGTTTTTGAGCGTCACTGTCAGACCCAGAGTCAGAATCTTTTTGTTGGCTGACCGACTTCTTCTTCTTCCTCCTCTTCTTCACAGACCTCCACATATGAGGAAGACTGCTTTGTTTCCCAAACAGTCGGGAAAATCTAAGTACCTGAAAGAAGAACGAACATGAATACAACTGTGACGGTGATATTAGATTTCAAATGTAAACGTATTGTATCGGATAAGGAAGCTAGACAGGGGGGGGGAGGTCAGCTCATCAGCCACTTGTTAGTCAACAACAGATGATTCTGGAAATCATGACCAGCCCAAAGATTGCCACGATCCACCAAATGAAGGACCCAGCACCAAGTTTATACAGGAGCACCTCTGCTAATGTGAGAACCCAGTTGAAAGATTATGGTTTAACTAGGCTCATGCCAGATGGGAATTGCTGTGAGATACAACACTGTAGATGTCAGACAAGTTTAATGAAGCGTGAAACAACAGCTAATAATGACAAACACAAATAACTTTGGGGCTAAAACTCACTTTGTCAACCCTGAAGTCAGGAAACAGCTCTCTAACGTCAACTCCAGCGTACTTTGATGGGAGCATAGCAGCCAAAGGTGTATTCAATCTATGTTTCTTATCTTCATCATTTTCCAATTTAATTTCTTCTTTAGGAGGTGGTGGCGGCATTAAATCGGTGTCATTGGCAGCTCCAGTGCCCTCATCATCAGCGTCATAGTCACTCATGCTGCCATCTCTGGCTTGTGGAGCAGAACTGGGTATGTCATCTGCCAGCTCATTTATGTCTGAGTAGTCAACAGCATGTTGATCTTTATCCATAACTTCGTCGTCTTCCTCATTTGTATGGTCATCTAAAAAATTTAAATGCGACCACATTAATCCAAACTGGGCCAAGTTCACCAACAACAGCAAAATTTTTTCACAGCTGGGGAGGAATCCAGAGAAAAACTGAGTACTTCAAGGCATTAAACAAGAAACCCCATGTGGCCCCCTGTGTCATGTGGGCAGCTTAGAAAAATTGGGGAAGATTGTGGCGCTAGTGCAGTTGATGTACATGCAATAGTACCAATCTATGCTGGCCTTGTTTTACAGTACACCTGGTTATACTGAAGATAAAATGTTGTCAATCCTCAGTCGCTTCAAAAATGGAGGAAATCAAAAGGCCAATTAACTTGCTAAAAGCCTTCACTGTGGGGCCGCCGAATAATCTCATCGTTATTGGTTAACTGCTACTCGACACATATTTCCTCAGTAAAAGTATACTTATTTTCATAGCCCAGTGGCCCTAATTTATGTTCACCCATCAAGTGCTTTTCATTCTGTCAGTTGTTCCCCTTCTTTAATATTACGATTATATTTATCCTAACCAAAAACAAGTAGGCGCTGAATTGTATTGACCACAAGGGTTCACAAGTACAGTTCATTCGTTCACAGATGAACGTTAGTTCCCTCTCAACTGTTTTCTGACTAGCACATTCTTTCTTCAAAATGAACTGTGGAACTTTTGCACTATGGAATCAAATGGCCCTAACAAACCTTAATCAAAACACGTTTTAGCGTCTTCAAATACGCGTTTTAACCTTCAGTTCTCGAGTTGCCACCATGGTGTTCTCACACTGTTTCATTTCCCAAGGTGACCCACCCAGTTTCATTCAAGCGTGTTTTCTGCGCTATATTTTCCCACCTCTGCTCAATGCCTTCCCCACAGCCCTATTCTCATTTTTTGTATTTTATCATTTTACGACAAGCCGAATTCGCGCATTCAAGCTGGTTTGATTTATCAATTGAGAACGCAAGGCAAACGGTAAAGTTCGACAGTGGTGTATGGATGTCAGTTTGATCCCTGACAAGCATTAATGTTAACCACTCCTTGCATTTCAAGGAACGTGATAATGGAGCCGATATTAATGGCATAGACGGCAGCCGTAAAACAGAGGATGCCATTACAGGGGTGTGGGGGTAAGGAGGCATTTGGTGGCTACCTCTTCGAATATAGTAACCAAATATTTAATGAAGCCAAAAAAATGGCCTACCCCCCACAATTTTCAGACACTTAGAAACACAGGTGAGTAAAAATTTTGATTAATGCATCTGTTTACATTTGGGGTGACGACATACCATTGCACCATTGCATTGCACACACACTCATTCCACTTTTTGTTATTTGTTCAGTTTAACTGTAATGACAAAACCTAAGCTAAAATGTTCAGCCCCACAATAATTAAAATTTAGGGATTCCTCGACCAACTCGTGGAGGCGGGATGGGCCTCAAAGAAGGAAATTAAAAAAAAGATTCGTCCTTGTCGGAAACTTCCACCTGAAAAGAAATGAATTTAATTTCTGTCAAAACTGATTAAATATAGATCAGAGTGGCCACCTTTTACAAAATTTGAAAAAAATCGAAAGTAATAGATTTCTACTTCTAAAAAAAAATAACAAAACAAAATCTATGACGACCTATAAAAATAAAATAAGATCTCTGGCGACTCCAACGACATAGAGGTGGTTAATCTTCTTCAAAATTTTAAAAATATTTATTTAAAGTCGTCTATCACACCTGATGAGTAGAATGGAAGTCCGAGGTCGCAGTCTATCCCTGGACGAGGTGCCTCCTGGTACAATCCGTGACGACTGCGGGAGGCTCTTAGTCGAAACGGGGATTTATTATATTTTTAAAAAATTAATATTTCCTTCGGCCGCTTGAGGAAGGACAAACGATCTGCACGAGGCGAAGGCCAAGACTCAGCCGCCGCCTCCTTCGCTCACCTAAATCGCGGCGAGAGAGGAGGCTGCTCGGGGCAGCAATAAGGAGCGTCCTCTCGCGACAATCGGCGTTTGTTACACATTGCCATTGATGTGAAACAGTGAACAGTTATCATAAACCCTTTTGCCATGAATTGTACTTGCAAACCCTACAGTCTGGAGAATGCAACTTTACTAGGATAGCTAACTGCGACTTTTATATAAACAGTTAAATATAATTGTTAGATCTTATGCCGAGAGAGCCATCGACTCACTTTGTTGTGTCGATTTCAACTGATAGTTTCAACAGCCCTGCGCTCCAAGTAGTCAAAGAGCGTAAACCTTGAGAAAGTAAATCTTGTGTCATTCAGAATTCTGAAGCCCTGATGATCTACGCTAATGTATGGGGCAGTGTGTCTAGAGATTTGTTTAAATTTATTGGTTGTCTTATTTCAATTTCGATGTTCTAATTTTGTTGTTGTTAAATTTCCTTTACGCAAAAACGTATTTTAAACGATTCATGAAAACCATCCTCCTCCAAACCTCTCTTACTTTATGAAAATGTAAAGCTTTCAGTTCAATATTGAAATGGGGACTGTCTCTAAGTGCTTTCGATAATTTGTCTCAGCCTTTCCTTCCATAATTTAAATCACTCTCTTTTAGTTGCAGAGATACACATACAATTTGTCTCCTCACTAGTAGCTATGAAAGTAACGAAAGATCCATAGAAGAATGGCGAAGGTTTCAGGGTGCGCTAATTTCAGTCTCAAACATTTTTGAAAACTCATACATTCACTCTTTCGTACTGATTGCAATAGCTCCGTTTTCTACTTGAGTTTTCTAAGATAAAATGCGTCTGAAAAATACCGTTGTGTCAATAGAATGTACGTTGTAAAATGAGTTACATCAGCACACTACAAATAAACAAAAAGGAAAAATAAATACTATCTTCAAAGCGAATAACTCACAATTTTCAGCATCTTCCATCAACAAAGCTGATTCTGCATCTCCCACGAGCTCATCTAAGATTGAGCGAAGACCCAATCTTCCCAGGGAAGACAAGTGACGTTTTGACTCGCTGTCAAGAAGATCGTCATCTTCTAGCTGTCCTTGTTCATCAATGTTCCCGAAAAGAAATCCGGTCAATTGAAATTTGTCGCCTTCCTCGTCGCTGTCCCCCATCCTGTAACATATGAAACAGTAATGAAAAAACATCCATTCAAAAAAGACGAATAAGGTGGCATCAACAGATAACTTAGCTATTTTTTGTCTAACATGTAATGGTCGGAAGAATTCATTCAGACCCATCGGCTCGCTCTCACTTCAACTTTTGATGAGGCTTGTTGAACATCTAGTTGGTATATGTACCTTCACAACACCATAGGAATAACCGGTAAAAGCAAAGAATATAGACCGCTCCCTCTGGTAAGGCAATATATCGATATATCACGACCGAGGTCAGGTTATCGATATGCCAGACATCGCTCATAGGCTCTCCCCCACCAACTGCGCTGGTGACGCATATCGATACTTGCAGTCGTAGCGTTCAAGCGAACTATCGATACATGCAGTCGTAGCCTTATCAAGCGGTCGGTCCATGTTCTTTAGTTCACCCGAATAGTAATTATGTTTTCAATATATCTTTGGGGGGGGGGGGGATTGCAAGGGTATGTTGTGTTAGTCCTCAGCACCACCAAGAGTAAATTCGGACCAGAAAATGCTCATTAGCTCCCTCGGCACTGCACCAAGGCTGCTTCTCATTAAGTGACACAACTGTATTGCACAAGGCATTCAGTTAGTAAGTACAAAAATATTCATAACGTAGAGATTTTTTAACGTTTTTGTAATTTACGCTATCAAGGACGATTATCACACATACGGTGCACTTTCGGCTAACAAGTACCAACATTTTTTACTCAATTAATCTTTCTGTAGAACGCGACATCCCGGCACTGCATTTTTACTGGGAGGTCTAAGCTAAACATGATAGTGGGGTGTGCCGCTTCGTCCATACTCAAACACAGATCTGTAACACCCTCATTGACGCTTCTGTTGACGTTTGTCCGATCATTAATATCATCCTCTCGAACTAGTAACAAACTCAAGAACAGCACAACCCCATTCGATACAATTTCTGTTGAATATGAATGAAATATACTTCCTAAATGCAATGTTTCATCTTACGACAAATTCGAAGTGTCTGTATTCTAGAAAGTAATATTCTTCAAACATAAGTGGTTTATATAAGTTTGGACGTGGAGTACTAACTCTTGATACCAGTACGAAACATTATAAACATTCGACCTTCGCAATGTTTATTAGAAATTATATCCGATTCTAATAACTTCCGTGAAAAACGACTAAATGTCAACCTACGGATGTCAATGAAAACTTCAAGTTACAACTACCGCTGGAATCACAATGCACGGGAATTATGCCATATACATAGTAAGCCAATCCCAAGCCCCTTCTCTACGTTACCGAGATGAGTTCTTACACTCAAAATACAATAAAATCTATAGCAGTAAATTACTAGACGCGGTTACTCCACGAAATATTATACACATAAAACACTCACCTGAGCACACCGAATATTCACTGTCAGAATACGCTCAACTTCCAATACTACTTATATTCAGAATCTCTGTTGCTAAGAACGAGTTTTTAGTGCCAAAGAACGATCACTTAAATGGTTCAATTTCATGTAATCGTAGTAATTTCGCATCACAGCATAGACAATTCACGAATATTGTGAAGCTTGATAACACTCGCGTTTAGCATCGACTACACAGGTGTCCGCGGATAGTAGCATAACATTTTGTAATAGCTCCCAGTAGGAGCAGATCGTTCCGACCCGTTCCAGCCCACAGTGAAATGAAAACCTTTCACGTTGAGGCTTTATTCAACCAACTTTAATCCAAACGAAAATTGTTTCGTGAATTTGAAGCTAATACTGAACTAGTTGCTTAGAAAGCATTAAATAGAAATAATGATATCTCATTTTTCCCCTCTTCAGTTTGTATCATAATCCGGTGCCTAGGTGATTCTTCTGCTTCTACGAGAATCTTCATAAGTTGCATAAGCTCCACGGTTTTTCCTTCCAAGTCCAAAAAAATTGGGAAAATAGTCGATGTGTGTCTGGACGATTTTGGGAGAAAACGGCTGAATCAAATCAGCTCAAACTTAATAACTAGCCGGCAAGTCACCATGAGACGCCAAAATAAGGGTATCAGCAAAAATCGCCCAAAAATAACTATAGTTATGATAGTGCTTGAAACACATTTTGGGTGAACTAAAGAACATGGACCGACCGCTTGATAACGCTACGACTGCATGTATCGATAGTTCGCTTGAACGCTACGACTGCAAGTATCGATATGCGTCACCGGCGCAGTTGGTGGGGGAGAGCCTATGAGCGATGTCTGGCATATCGATAACCTGACCTCGGTCGTGATATATCGATATATTGCCTTACCAGAGGGAGCGGTCCATATTCTTTGCTTTTACCCAACTTTGTAGTGGAGTGGGAGGCAATCACACGCCTTTCTCCCTCGTTTACTAACGATCTCAGCTCTTCCATGTCAGTTGTCTTGCATATTATCGTCAAACACTTTCTACCTCCGTCTTTATTTATGACATGGCAGGATATTGTGCGATTGTTATCACCTCTGCCAATTTCGTCAAAAACTCATCTCAAGTGGCACTAAAATCTTAAAAAACCTCGGGTCGTAGTCCTATGAAGCGCCTATACGACGAGTCTTCAATGAATCTCATAAGATATACAGGGGCTACTCCAGAAAATCCGTTATTGCAACCACGGCCGTCTCACTTGTCCGATAACATTGGAAAAGTTATTATTATCCTTTTCCTCACCAATTAGCTGCGTACTAATCGCTCAATAATGGTTAGTGCGTGAGTACGAGCAGCGCAATAAATTCCGTAACTGTAAGCGCTACCGCTTTCTGTCGCCGTGAAGTGTTGTTTCAATTAAATTGAGCTAGTAGTAAAAGCCATGAACACGAGTGAATTGACATAGAGCTGACGAAAGTTGTGCAGTGCGGTGCACTTGATATTTTCAGGCAGGACTCGGTCTATGATTGGACACAAATTGGCTTTTGTATCCGTACTAACAGTCTCATTGGGCGTTTCACTGCCGTTAGTAGGAAATGTGATGGGCCGCATAAAGCGTTCTCTCAATTTTAAACTTTAGCGCTATAGTGATGAAGATTGACCGACTTCGCGAAATTCCCCGGTGTGCGTATAATGTTATGAACGGCACGTTTTTAGTGGTAATTAGATCTTGCTGGGACGCCAAATCTGGTCGAACATAATTATCTTACGTCACTGGCAATCAACCTGAACAACCCTTCGTAGTTGAAAAATTTAAAAATCCCTCTCATTTTCCGGTAATGACAAATATCTCGTCAGACCTCGTGGGGAGGACCACCCCATTCTGAACTTCGTCTATGAAAAGGCGAATGATGTTTTGCGAAAAGTTAGTAGCGTTCTTCCCCTATTGATTCGTCATGCGGCATTCAGTTTATTTGCAGCTATGCACCTCGTACTTCCTCTTTAGTGTTACGCGTCCCTTTCAAAACCTTAGTGTAAAACCGTGACTTGAGATTATGTTGGAGAAGTTCTCGTCGTAAAATGACGGTGAGGTAATCGGCGAAGGAATAGAGCGGTTCAGGGAGTGCAAGGGTCAGATCGGATCAGCTCGCCGTTAATTATCAACCTATCAACATGTCAATACCTGTGAAAAAAGGGTTTTATTTGTTCAGCCTTCGTCAAGGAACGATGCTTGTCGGTATCGTAGTGTTGGTATGCCAACCTTTTTTTTCTTGTCTCACAACAATTAGAAATAAGTCATAAGCACTTGACAGTTTTTGTCAAAAACCCAGGTTTAGGGGCACACCCCCCCCCCGGTTGGGCTACTTTTGAAAGATTTAGGTGCTACCGGCGTATTGTTGAAATACGTCGAACGCCACTGTTAATGATAGCACGCACCACATATGCCTTAAAACATGATGCCAGTTTTTGGCTTTTTGGTAAATGAACTTCGAAATTGGCTTTCGATTGCATTGTCGTCAGTACTGCTGAGTCATATTCGAATCAGAATCGTCAAAAATGCGGGTATATCCGTAACCATGTCATGTAAAAGTCACGCGGATTGTGGGAAAATGTGAAATTTGCGATAGTTACAGAACTGCCCGAGCAGTCAGGGCAGTTTCATTTTATTAGATCTGTTCTTGGCCAAGGCCAAGTTACCTTTTTTTAATTTTCGAAACTATGGAAACCATCTTAAGTCCTTCAGATATCGTTATATATAATAATTTAAGATGGATTTAAAATTAGGTGGTTTAGTATAAAGTGGGTGAAGAACGAAGGAGGGAGAACGAAATTAAAAAAGAAAAACAAATCACATGCAGCTATGACCCAAAGATTGTATTTATTTACACTCACTGTTGACAGACAGAGAATCTATGGGCTCTTCTAAAATATCACCCATCATGAAGATGTCCCGCCCGCGATATAACTACTACCAGTTTAGATATGACCTGAGTGACATAAGGTGACACCTCGAAGAACACTGACACACAGCTGATGCATTTCCTCAGTACTTTACTAGCACCCTACGTCATGCCGGGGCACAGTCCATGCTACAAATCTGATGCTATTTGCCTCTACGAGCTTCCAACACTACCATTCAAAGATCCGTACACACAGGTCTATTTCCTTATCAAAATGACCTTAACCTCTTGGGTTTCTGAATCCTCATAAAAGAGCTATATCAGTCAAAAATCATCGAGGTAGCGGTTTTACTAGTATGCCAAAGCCCCTGCGCTCTGACAGCGTCCAGTGAACCCAGATATGTGGCAGTATGGCAGGTCATCATTTAGCTGTTGCTTATGTGTCATCCCAGGAGCTATAACCCTGGGGAATCCCGTACTATCTGGGTGGAGTTTAACACCTGATCTAACTATTTACTTGGGAGGCAAGTTTTGAAGGAAGAGATCAACTTTCGCCTCTTTTTTTGTCATAATCTTCTTCAAGAACTGAGGGATGTGTACAGAGACCTACATACACACACATAGGTGAGAAAACGAAGCCTTTCTTGCCGACTGTCACTAACTCCCTTTCTCTTACCCCCTTCCCAGGGGTCATCTGTCTCTAGAGGAGTTGGATGCTCGACTACTCTACACTGGAGGGTGTGTGGGTATTGTCATAGGTTCCATTTCTCTGAAGAGACGGTTTGTACGTGTTGTTTTGGCACTTGCTATTTCGCTGGCAATTCGAGCAGCATTGCAAGCTCCTGGAGAGAAAACGTGTTCTGTGAATATTTATGAAGATTCTACTTTCAGTGCACCTTAACGGTCTAACTTGGGTTTTAAAATCCATGGGCATGACGCTATTAGAAAAATTAGTTTTGCGTAGGTCAATTATGTAGAGTACTGTCACTTGCAAATCCTATCACAAGATCTTTAGGTATGTAGTTAAATTTATAATTGCGATGTGGGGTCGTTCTTGACTGTAGAAGTAAACTCTGGTGTGGATTTTTGAGTCTGTCAGGATGAAATGAAGAGCTTCTCTAAGCCGAGCTTTTAATTTTATCCAGACCGACTCTCAAGTTAATAAGTTTTATTTTCATCTTTATTTAACTTAAGTGAGTTTGAGATGAAAATTTAATGGCGAAATTTTACCTTTCAGCTACTTTCTGGATTCTGTTTGTTCCTTTTGCTACTTGGGAGCGCGCACGCCCATGAAATGGCCACTATGTTGGAAAATGATATGCAAGAGTCGAGTGAACATGATGATAATTTGATAGACGACATGGTGGAAAACAACAACGTGATACTCAACAAAGCTCACAACTTGGCAATTCGTGAGTAACTGTCATTTAAATTCGAATTTGGGCAAGTGTGTATTGATAATGTGAGGTTGTAATTTGAAGAACGTTTCTTTCTGTTCAGTTCCCGTCTATATGTTGCTCTGAATTGGGGTGCGTCGTGTCCAGAACTGAAACAATCAATTTCTTGGTAAAGCCTACGACCAGATTCTCCTTCTTTACGTAGTTACCCACTGAATAACTGAATGCTGGCTCATTACTATAGTTCAGAGCTAGTGGTGTTTAGGGAGCCCCAATGCTAAGCTTCCTACTGACTAGTGGAGAGAAGTAGAAGTTTGAGAAAGAGACCTGACCTGAGACCTGAGAGGTGACTTTTAGACACAGATAGAGGTTTCCTGGAAGAGTTATCTCTGTAGAGCAATACAATACAGCAGCAATATGACTTGTATTCCAGGCATTACCTGAAGCCATGCTGTGCAGGTATCATCACTGAGAAACGCTGATGTTGTATAATCCCCTCCCCTCCATCCGCTTTCTCAGCTACGACAAGGCCCTTCAACGCCAGTACTGCCACAGTCAATCACCCACCATTTTAATCGATGTCAGTTATTTAAAGCCCAATGAGTTTAAGTAGAAGCCTTTACATTTTATTCTTGTAGCACAGTGGAAGTATTGTGTATTTGAAAACCTTGATGTCCTTTTATCTGAAGCTGCGCTAGTTAGCCTTTGAGCTACCTCTTGAAGTAAGGGAAAACTGTACACACACCTTTAAGGGGTCATGTTTCTTGGTGCAACCTCGGTGATTATCTTCAGAACGTTGCCAAGGTTCCACTGAAGCCACAGCAGAAACTGCACTTCCTTCGGAGGTAGATGCTCTCAAAGCCGAACTACCGGCTGGTTTTTGAACGGTTGATAAGTCTCCACTGTGTTGTGTGTGCTAGGCTAGGCCTCCCACAAAGTGTGTTTTTTAAAAATATAAATTTATTTGCTCCTACACGCATAACGATTACAAGCATACAATGTTAAATACTCATTCTGTATGTCAATTACACGAACAATGATTTTAAATTTTAAACAATATCAGCAGCTCCTTATAAGTAGGTCGAAATCAAAATATTAAGATGTATTTGCCAACCAGTACCCTGCAGTGTACACACTCACTGGAGGCGACGTTGTGGACCCTCCAGGACTGGGCAATGGAAGATAAGTGCAGGGCTGGGTAAATACTGAGCGAAGATAGTCAGGTGCAGTGTACACACTCACTGGAAGCGACGTCGTGGACTGGGCAATGGAAGATAAGTGCAGGACTGGGTAAATACTGAGCGAAGATAGTCAGGAAATTAGTCAATGCTAAACCACTTAGTAGCATGGAGTTTCTGAGTTTACAGAAAGCAGTTAAATACTGCCTATGCTACACTCGCATTAAACGAACATGAATGCATTAACAATAAAAGATTTTCACGCGGTAACCACAATTAGTTAAAACATCTTCTTGTCTCTCCAATTTTATTTTTGAAAGTGTCGTGTTCAAATACAACTCTTCTACAAGTATCAATGTGTACTATTCTTTTACAGTGGTCATTGTTTGGCTGTACCTTGGAGTGGCGTTGGCGACAGTTCACCTGGTTCTGTGCGTTCTTCTGTTGTATGGAGCTATTATGGTAAAATCACATTTATTTGATAGCAAACCTACTGATCGTAGTCTCCCACTCCTTCTGGAGGTTGAAAGGAAGGATAATAATAGTCAATAATGCTCCTCTGTTGATTAAAATCGTACATATGGGAGAGTCTCTTGAGAGTATATATAGGTGCTTGAAGGGGGAGATTGATTCCATGTACAGAATTCGTAACTAGTTAAGAGTGTATCGTTATGTTGCCATTAAGTGTAACGTGGGGGCCCCAAGCACCTTGCATAGTTGTTATCGTTTCATTCCCATCTCTATATTTAGTTCTCAGTGTTCTCTTGGAATTGCCTGTTGTACAAACACATTAGAATGTTGCTGTTGTACCTGAACGAACAAAACTCTTAGACTTAGCAAGGGCTTGTCCAGAGCATTTGTGCTGACTAGGCACCTCGAATGCCCCGGTTCGCTCGAAGCTTTGGTGCCATCGTAACTGAGCGGTTGTCTCGTCCTGGCATTATCCTGTTGCCAACGCCCTCGTTCTCGTTCGCTGTTTGGGGTGGTAAGACTTCTCCGAGTGTGATTGCGAATTAAACTCCTTGTTCCAATCTTTACACTCGGTCGATATTGTACTCACTCCCTGACGCACTTAGTACGATATTCAAATGTCCGAGGAATTGTACCACTGAGCAACCAAAAATACAGGGAGAAATAGAAAGAAGAACAAAGTCACTCAAATGTTGGAGTCTGTAAAGTAATTGAACTGCCCCTTCCACAATGCCGTAGTTCGTGGAGGAAGATGTCCATAAAAGTCTACAAACAACAATATTAAGGGCCAACTGTAAAGTTTGTGAGAAGTACCCACCAGACTAGGACAACTAAAGCTATATGGGGTACGCATAGTTTATGGATTGTGAGGGACAAGAACAATTTCGAGCAAACTTTTGTAGTGCAATCCAGCGAATGGCGTACATTAATTTAAATGATTCGCGTATATTAGTACATTATCATCCTTCACCTTCTTATTACGTTCCTTAGCTTTACAAAGTAGAAAAGAAAGAAGCTATGTACTCGGCTGAAAAAACATTCAGTTCTCTTCCGATATTTACGTTTTAAGACCTAACTGCGTCCAAAAAACGGTATTTGGGTAAATCGTGTGTGTATCTGTGAATGCGACTTCAGATCAAACTTGATATGTAGCCCACGGTTTACCATGGAACTCCAAAATAAGGGTACGAGCAACTGACTATAGTTATCATAGTGATCAGTCCTCTTAAAACTGACTATAGTTATCATGGTGAACAAACCACTAAGTATTTCCTAACATCAAAAACAGCGGTAACGAATATGATAACATTTTTTGTATAGACAGTTCCTAATTTCACAAAAATACCACACAATTGTTAGAGAGGAGCCACTCCAGAAATTTTGGAATTTCAACCACTGCCATTTTACTTACTTCCATTTCTCACAGTTTTGATCTATAATTTCTCCTCAACTCAATAGTCTCATTAATTCTCTGAGTATTAATTGCTGAAGTAAGAGCACCGCCATAAATCCTGGAACTGTAAGCGCTACCACTTTCTACCACTGTTAAGTTATGTTTGACCAAGTTCAAATGAACTGAGTGAAAAATAAATTGAATTAGTAGCAAAAGCTGTGAAACCCGGTGAATTTATGTAGAGCTGAGGAACGTTGTGAGGTGCTCCGTACTTGATGTATACAAAGAATTGCATAAATTTTAACACACTTGTAATATTAAAATATGAATGTAACAGTTAGCTCATTGCTCTTGTCAGTGTACTGAACTGTCATGCCAATTAATTTAAAAAAAAAATCGTACAGTCAAGTAATGAAAATGATAACGTGTCATGTCCTCTGAAAAGTGGTATTTAAAACAACGAAACGTGTGTGTAATAAATTTAATAAATAATAACTAGCTTTCTTCAAGGGCTCTAATGCGTTTGTTTGTCGTTTTCAGCGCGTTCGGCAGCTACTTCTGCCGTGGATCTGTGTGGCCTTAATTGGCCTTGCGCTTTGCTGCACTGCTATGGTTGTGACTATGTATTTGGTGAGAGGCTACGGCGCTCTCGTCATATTTATAGCGTCATCTTTAATAATTGGTTAGTACTTAACAGTATTGTAAGAAACCTTTAAGTACTTGTGCTCTAATACAGTACTTATATTTGTGGGTGCGATAAATATGTATGCACCAACGACATTTGGTTTACGATCAGCTGGATGGTTAGTCCCGTTCATCAATGACTATTTGGATTGTCGACCCCGACAAGTTTACGTCAAAGCTGGTGTCAGCTACATTTAGCAGGGAAATGTAAATGTGAAACAAAAATCTCAATACTGGTAGGCCGTAAAGGAGACTTACCCAATAAGGTTGGGTTGTACGATGGAATGCTCTTTATTCAGGAGATTGCCTTCGATCTGATCTTGAAGTTGGTCCAAATCGTTACCGTGAGGTGTGCTCGAGATACGAACGTCAACTTGTATTTTGTACGCTCTGAAGCTGATTCCCGAACAATCAGTAAAAATTCACTCGCCGAATTCTCTTTCTCTGATCAGTCCACTATGCGCACTCTCCCTCCTTGTCTGTTTGGTGAACCTGCAAAGCATTTGGTAACTACTTAGAAGCCTATAATCAAGCAACTACTCTGTCAACACCTACCTCTATCAACTACGCTGATAGCTCCCCAAAGCTTATTGGTTTGTAGCCTTGAGCACTGGATGTTTTTTTGAAGTAGTTGTGGCTGGCTGCCCGAAAAATCACGTTTAGTATTTCAAAGACCACATACTGCGCACATCTGGAAGTAGCAATAACGAAATAAATTCTGGCTTAGTTCGTAATAACATATAAAAACAAAAGCATCGTTGCATCATCGAGCAGAGAAGGTCTTTCCATTACCAGAAGTGTATTGAGGCAGACTGAAAACTGAAGCACTCCTGACTCAGCACCCTTGTGTATATCTGGAGGACAGGTGTTTCAAAAGACAACAAAGATATTTTGGTTTTGTCCAACAAGTTGAAAAACAGACATCATATGGAAAAGGTAACTTTTGGCTAGGAAGAGGTGCTGTGCTTGACGAGTTTTTTTTGTGTCATCTACTCATTCTTCCTGGTTTGGAGTGAAGTGAAATCTTCATTCCTTGAGAAACAAAAACCCTGCAAATTATTACACAATGGTTTATTATTCTCATGAACAACTTGACCTAGTATTGCTGCTCTGAGACCCATCCCTTTCAATTCAGCATCGAATACTGGTAAACCATACGAAACATGACCTGGCTACAATGGAACTACGGAAACCAAATATCTGATGATTTTGCCCCGTCGGGTCGGGGAAATTGGGACGGCGGCGCTTTGAGCGAACCCGTTGCGAGTCGAAAGGGGAGTCGAGCGGCGGCGTTGCAAGTCGAGCAGGCGGGTGGTTTCGTTGAGACGGGAGGGAGGGAGGGAGTACTAACGACGAAACATTGACTTCCGCTGTAGTTCCCGCATTGTACTGCGTTTCGTTAATTAAATTAACCGTTTTTTGCCCATAACAATCATGGGCTTCGTCCGATCGGATTGCCGAGATGGTGGGCACAACTAGATACCAAATGGGATTTTTTGCAAAAGAACGAATTTTTTAGACCACTCTAAATGCACAAGACAGCGGACGCCGGACGGACATTGCAAATTTGGAATCTCCATGTCTTGAAACGTAAAGTATCAAATTTTGAGGGGGGGTTGTAAAAATTTGTTCGTGACTGAAAACATAGGGCTATTTCCTGTGAGTGTATATGTATAAAATAACTTGTACTTGTAAAAACGCATACATAGGACAGACAGGACGAAAAATACGGACCAGATACTCAGAACACATTAAATCTCTTAGTAGGAACAAAGACGATTCAAACTTTGCCAACCACCTCAAAACAACTGGACATGAACCCACCAAAATACAGGACTGTACCACCTTACTACACAAACAATACAAAGGACGAAAACTGAACATATTAGAAAACATGGAAATTTATAAACAAAAAAACTTCAATGGACAGATCATAAATGAACAAATCAACACAAAATGCGACACCATATTCACACCACTCAAAACACTACACAAACGAAAACAACCAACTGACGGATTTACAGACCACCCTACACAAAAAGACTTAAATTCCACAATTGACAGACCATCCAACACGTTCCATTTATCTCTAGGGGGTTTCCCCCTGAGCTACATGACCTCCTCTCCCCGCCCCTTCCCCGACGCTCCATCACCCCTTTCACCTTTCTCTTTGTATATAAAGACCACGACCAACTGACTGACTCCAGTACTGACTTAACGGCCAGACGATGATGTCTTTACATCGAAAGCGCTTGCCACCAGCAACACACCAGCCAGAGGAGACGGACTCACCTAACAGGTACGTTAACTTTAGCATAGGGTTATTATTCGGAATGAATAATAAACCAAAAAGTGGCAAACTTGCTTAGGTTATAGTTATCTCAGATGTTTTTGCTATATTGTGGATATCGCAGACCAAACGTCTACACACTTGTTAATCCTCTCTTTCAGGGTTAGGTTTTTACATGTGGCTCATCGTGTACAGCCATTACATGGAACTAGGGGGCATGAAAGGATGTTCGTTCAGCGCGAAAACGCATCATTCAATCGCTGAGAGATGTCACCTGATGGCGCACATGTCTAACGTTTGAGGTTAGTTTTTTTTGGCATAATAAACTGTTTATCGAATTTGCATTGAATATCTGGTGCAAAGCATCATACAGCCCCTCGTTAATTCAGCAAGTTTTATCGCTGCAGCACGCACTCCAAGCAATTTTTCACTCAGTTCATACGAACTTGGTACAATATAACAAAATTCTGCGTAGAAACTTGTAGCGTAGAGTATCGGAAATTGTTGTACTGCTGCTGCTTATGTAATTACTTTCTTTCTTTCTTTATTACTTTCTTTCGATGGAATCGTCAACATGGGAGGGAATCGTGCCCTCAAATTATGGAGGAAACAATGCTTGTCAACAAAGTGACATTAATTTGAATTCTGGAATTTCTGTGGTTGCTCCTAAACATTTTACGGCAATTGTGTACGATGATTATTGGACTACGACGGAGAAACTACACCAACATCATTTTGTGAAGACGCCCACTCAAAAAAGTTCGCTATCATCATATCATTTCATTTGATTGTCAACACTCCATCTTTAGTGGAAAGTGTCGGGATAGTGTCAAAAAAGTTAAGTTTTCTTCAAATCTTCACGTTTTGAGGCCTACTTAATCCATAAAACCTAATACCCGTTCGTGGTCTTGTGTGTGTATGTCTGTCGTTCAATTTTCGGAAAAACGACTGAACAGATTGTGCTGTTTTTTTAAAAATTTAGTTTTGTTCGTGATTTTTTGTAGACACGAAAATAAGCTTATGGGTGATTGGTGTAAAAAACCTTGGGGTTTTAGCATTTTTCTAAAAAACAGCTTTAACAGTTTTGAATAAACTTTCAAATTATCTTCCACTAATTAGTACCCAACATTTCGTCTCTGTAAATATCTCCATGAAAATTTGGTGAACGGGAATATGAAGCAAAAGTATGGTTTTTTTCACTTTTTGGCAAAGGGGTGTCAGCTATTGTCACTAAACTCACTACATATCTTTAAATGATTAATACCTATACATTTTTCTAAACTAATGTTCCTCTGAAGGTCCATTGAACAGCGATAAAAATCAAAATGTGTCAAAAATAGTGTTTTTTTAACGTTTTCATAATTTCTATAGTAAGCGCTTCACTGGACTTCTATAGTAACTGCTTCTCTTAGCAACCTATACCCACATTTTGTTTTAATTATTTCTGTACTTGTTTGTTGAACGTATATATAAGTCATGGTCGGACATTGATAATTTATATTCGATTATGGCTGACATTTCCGTTGAATCATTCACAGTTTTTTCCAATTTTCTCAAGAATGGCTCGAAAGGTTTTGATCAAGGTTATGGGGTATTTTAAACTAACTAGTACCTACATATTGCTCTTCATAAATGTCCCTGTAGAAATGGGTTGAACGAAGATACAGCGTCCAGACATATAGCAGGTGGTCAAATTTACGGAGGTGCAGAAAGTAGTGTGTGACTTCACACCAGATATTTCAATTTTAGTTTGATTTTCGTATTTTGAACGATCTTCCTTTCGTTACTTTCATAGCCACATTTACATGTAGTGCAGTGTCTTTTACCGTGGTCCTCCAAATTTACCTGAATTGGCTCAAAAACATGAAGCGCAGGTTCATCTGTGTGTCCTCTGGCGTTTATGTTGGATATTCCAAGGGAGTTAGCGTACTAGACTGTTATGCTGATGGAACTCCCCCCCCCCTTTGAGGCTTATTTGCGGTTTTACATCGACTCCTGAAGAGCTCACTTGTCTACTTCTTAGCCCCCTAGACCCTCTCCATTCTCCCACAGTTTTTGAGCGCTGTACGCCTGATGCCAGTTGGAACTATTTCATGCATTGCCCCTTCTTCGTCTCATATTCTCTAGATATTACTTGAAAACTAATTCATTGTGAATAATACGCCTATGTTTTCGGCCAGGCAAGTTCTTTTACAATCCTCCTTCAAAATTTGATACATTGCGTTTCACGACAAAAACCCAAATCCAAATCTGCAATGTCCATGCAGTCCGTTTTTTCGCTCAAAAATCCCATTTCGTATCTAGTTGTGCCCGCCTGCTCAGAATACGATTGGACGAAGCCCGTGGTAGTTATGGGCAAAAAGCGGTTTAAAAAATTAATAAAAACGCAATTTTGGCAGTTTTATCGCAAATACGTCATGTTCGGTATCATTTTCTCGGTATTTTTAGATGTAGGTCGAATGGAACAATTCTCAGAGGTGTAGGAGTGAGTCTAGGCCAAAAATAGTGAAATCACGGTAATTATTGAGCCAAAGTCTACTAATACACATTAACTACTGCAAAATTAATCGATTCATTTGTACTCCTTTTCCTCCCGTCTCTTTAAAACCACCTGTCAGCTCAATCTATCAAGCCAACTGCCTACCGGCCCCTGGTATTTTGTTAATATTTAGTTTTCATCGTTCCGTTGTAGTCAGGTCATGTTTCGTATGATTTACTGGTATTCTTCGATGCTGAATTGAATGGGATGGGTCTCGGCGGCGAGAAACAACGTCAAGCTGTGCAAAGGAATAATAAACCTTGGATCTTACCTAATTCAATGCACACATTGTCGAGGCTGCAGTCGAAACGAAATTCCCAGATATTGTACATAAACATATAGATTTATATACTAAGCACTATGTAGTTGAGTTATTATCATCTTTTTTCCAGGATTTTTCAACAATTTGGCGGGTTTTGCCGCAATCGCTACCGGAGACGCATTTGGACTCAATTTGATTTTTTTTTTCTCCGACCGCATGAATAAAGCACCATTCAAATGACCAATGATAGCCAAGCGATGTCAAGGTGATAGGAGTTGGAGGGGAGGAAACACTACCACACTAGTAATGAGTTGTCTTCATTTTTGTTCTATACAAATCTTCGCGAAATGAGTTAGACGCAGAAACAAGCTCGGCAGTTAACGTAATAAGCTGTTGTACGCTCATAATAAATTATTTATCAAGTTTGCTGCGGTTGAGTAGTAATTTGGACGAGTCTTTCAAACAGTATGTCCAAGGACCTCCATTAATTATACATATCCCTATTTAGATTACCGTAGAAGGGAACGCTTCCATTAAAAACGAACAGTAACAAATGCAAAGCTCTGAACTCAACCCCTCGTGAAGTCTATTTCATACTGTATGTGTATTTTTGTTCAGCGCGTTTATTCAGTCGTAATGTCCTGTAAGTTTTTGACATAGCTATTGGAAAAAATTGCCAGTAGATCGGTAGAAAATGCGCCATCATTTCAGCCAAAGACAGTTTTTCATTTACTGCGAAAACTATGGAGATACGAAGGAAATAACAACACGCTTTAAACTAAAAGCACGAAAATGAGATATTTGGGGATGCATATGTATAATTACATAATAATTAAAAGGAAAGACTCAGGTCTACAGCACAAGTAAATGAATAAAACGGGGAAAAAGTAACCAAACGAATTATCAACGCAAACGATTGGAAAAAAAAGTAAGAATAATCCCTTCTCTGAACCAAAATCACCTTCTGGAACAGAAACGAAGAATTATTTGGGACGTGACTCGACACAATGCGGTGATGTCTCTGACCTCAATTCACTTCGATCGGATATGAGGAACTGAAATGATGAATGATCCCGATGTGAGAACTGAAAGTGAGGAGGAGCGGTGAACTAAGTGAGGTTTAAATAACAGTAACTCAGACATTTCAACAGATAAGAGGTACATCATGCTTGAATTGTGGATCAGCTGTGAGTTCAGGATGGAAGTTGCATGAGGAGTGCTGGAAGATGGAACAGAAAAGGGCAAGAACGAACTGACTGCTGGAGGTGGCTGTGGGGTGAGCGATTGGGATAAGACACACAATGACCGAACTCGCAATTTCGAATTGTTATAATTTATTTTTTTACAAAAGTTAATAAAACCATTGGGAGTTTAATAAATAACCCCGCATTTTTGGGGAAAATTGCAACCCCTCTCGATGGAAATGGCACATACATACCACCCCTTAAAAAAGACAGCTCAATCGTTGTTGTTTAGAACAGCAGGGTGTTCAGAGCGCACGGGGAAGTTAGATGTTTCCCAAGCTGGAGGCCCTGAAACTTGACTATCTGATGAAAACTCAACTTTTGTTTGTCAGTCGATATTTCCTTACCTTTGGGGTCGAGGAAAGTTGAAATGTAAGAAAAAACACTCCTTTGCCATTAGAATGCACCACCAGAGGACTTTTAATTCTGTGACCAAGTGCACCTGGAAGATGTTGAAAGAAGCTTGTTGAGATGAGAGCGTACACTGACACTCTAGGGGATTTAGAGCGTTCAGAAACGGCTAAGGTAAACTTGCTGAAATTTCATTGAGAACCCAGAAAAAAGTTGAGAAACAAATTAGATGAAATCTTTCAAAGTGAGTTGAGGGAATCTCTGGAAATTGTACGTTGAGAGCTTCTAGAGATAGCAGTAGGGAGGTTCCAGAGTGGTAAAGCTCATTCTTTTTGAAAATCTTCAAATTATTGAAGAATGGTTCTCTTCAGAGTGCTTGGGGTGCCTCTGCTACTGTTGGATAAAGTGGCGGGATTGGACCTCAATCTTATCTTGGGTTTCGTGCGAGAATGGCTGGGACGCATTCAGGGAACACCAAATCCATGGAAACTGAAAGGGCACCTTATGTATGTCACACATTTGAGGCCGCAGTGGGGGTTGGTTACTCAGTTGCCACTAGTACAAAGGTGGGGGGAGAATTATCGAAGAGGGCTTTTGACTCTGACTCACTCTCTTTCCCCTGGCTCCCTGTTACGGGTCCCTAGAAAATAAAATACGCAAGAAAATTATACTTTCTAGTTTATCAATGGCTTCCATGATTTTTTTTCAAAGTTCCACGATACTTTCAGATATCTAGAAACTACATTTATCTGTACCGTTTCTGACGAAATGCGCTGAATAAAAATCTAATGTGTGTGTAGCGAAGCATCGAATTAAAATATGACTGAGAAAAGTTGCGAGGTGGTTCATATTAAGAGCTTCGAATGCTTTCAGAGCATTTGTTTTCCCTTCATTCGTTTCTAGTGTTAAAAACAAAGTATTTCTTTGATTACACTGTTACCAATGTTTCAAATAACCCAATCGCATTCAAATATCAAGGTTAATCAGCTAAAAATGCAATATATTTATGTAATGTTCTTCCCCATTCTGCGCCCAGCTTTCGTTTCTAAGAGAATAATCTCCGAATAGTCTCTCATATTTTCAGGTCCATGTTATATTCCTTTTCAGTCTCAATTAACCTGTCAAATCCTGAAATGGTAGGAGGGATCAACGTATTTAACTGCCCGGGATCCTCGGTATTTGGACAACAGCCTAATCAGAGCATACTAATCATTCAAAGCGTTCATTATGAAATATTTTTTGGGACTCGTTCAATAGACTCCTTAATAAGTCACAAAAAGCCCCGAGACGGACACAATTTGTCTTCCCCTACATGTTTCCTTCCTAGCCACAAGTACCTGAAAGGAAAACAAAGTTTGTCATAGATTGCAACGTGTAAACGGTTCTTGTCTGTTATTTCGATCGGCTGCGTTTGATAAAGCTTCAATTAGGCATCTTCCAAATGATTTCCGGGCTAAACGAGGCAAACGCCCAATTTGTGACAGTCGGCACTCACACGTAACACAAATAGTTAGCACAACAAATGTTAAATACTGCTAAGCGTTTCTTGTTTGTTGTTTCCTTAAATATTGTTCGGTGATATTGGTTAACACGTATTATAGTTATAGCAGCCAATTAATGAAATATCATCTTCTAATGGAAGAAATGTATGATAATAGGAATTAGACGAATTCAATTGAATAAACTGAATATATCAGTCAATTTTGTGGGGGTGAGTGCACACTATTACGTTAGGTGTCTGTGTACGTTCTAAGTGATCGCATCATCAGCTAGCCGTTTTGACTTATGAATGAGTTGACAACTGTGATTTTCAGTGAATAACGCTTGATGTATAAATTGATGGTTTGTGGCCCGTATCAAGCAAAATGAACATAACGGTAAACTAGGGCTGACTTCTCGGTGTGCTTCCGATGTTCTTCCCTCTTTCGTTTATTCCATTGTTTGTGAGTTTCTATGCAGGGTAAATCACAGGTATTAAAATTTAGCCAGTACGTTCAACATTCAAAAGGGAACAAGTAATTCCCTGTCAACCCATATCCTGTTTTCTTTTGTTACGGAAATAAATTACCTTTTTGTGTTTAGTAATTGAGTTGGGGTTGTTTTTAATGACATACGTCGTTGAGGAACGGGGGACTGTTCAAAATGGCGTTTGCATAGTCTCAAAGTCAGCTGAAACAGTGATAACCCACAGAGCTGACAGCTTCAGAGCGACGAAGCAGTTGCCTTCGTACTAAAAAGAGAGCGATGCCTTCGAATACTACAGGCTCAGCACAATTAGGGAAAGAAACTGTACCATAGGGAGGGAGGGGACTACGGACTGCATGCAAAATGTGTTCTTCACCTACCACAGGTGAATCGAACCCCTCCAGTGTTTACAGGAAGGAAATGGAGGTTTAAGCCATCCAAATCGGTCAGTAGATCGTTGGAGTGAGAGCTGGAGGACCGTGGATGGATCCTCATCTCCCTCCGTAAAGAAGAGAGAAGAATTACAGTATCTAGCGCCTGATGAAGAGCCGATAGGGCTAAAAGTAACGTCACAAATGCAAATCTAAGATGGCCGTAGACACGAAAACGAAAACAAGGGGGTTGTCCTGTTGTGAATGCTCAGTGCTGCGCTGCGTATGCGAATAACAGTTTTGCCAATTTCCTTTTTCTTCTTTCTCTTCGCTGATCTGTGTTGTCTCATTAAACAAAGATCTTGAGTCAATCCAATACCTACAAAGTAGTGTGCACTCTCTTTACACGTTAGGAGCCCATGTTTTGTGTTGCATTAAAAGAAAAAAACGCACAACGGATGTATAGGATCGTGTTCTCACACGCGACGAGTCCACAAAATCCAGCACATGAAAGAGTGTGTGATGACTTGTTAAAACTTCACATAATCGATTCATTCGCCTCAACCCTTATTTTTAGTCTTTTCAATATGTGTGAAAAGCGTATTATTTTTGAATGTTTTGTGTGATACGAAACTCACTAATAGTTGTACTTCGAGCTCGTTTGAAATTCGTTCAACTTCAATCAAGTATTTTGTCGCAGTATTTCGGGTGGAATGTTACTCAACAGTACCGAGTCAATTGCATTGCATTGAATGCATTCATCAAAATTTCTACGCAATTATTGGTTTGTGATCATTTTAAAAATCGCCTATCATTATACCATAGTATAATAAAGATGTATTTTCTACATTTAGTGTTACTTTATATTCCTGCGCTGTTGATAATGAGTCCAAATAAGGGGCGTTTGAGAGCTGTTCAACTGTAAATGTTTATGATTATTTCATTTCCTCAGAGGGAAATTGGATCTTGCAGTGATTTACATCCAAGAGTACAATGACTTACCTTTACTCGTCGCAAGTGCTATGGAAGGCTGAAAAATAGACGAAATGGTTCTCCCTGACCATCCATGAACCATAAGTGCTTACCGAACTGCTACACGCTGCTGCGAGAACGTTCACAAAACTGTTGACTCAACGGAAGACTGACATAGATGTCAGAAAACTTGGGAGAGCACTTGGGGAAATGCTCAGAAGTTATAAGTTTAGGAGCTACCATTTGCCTTGAACTCTTGGGTAGAGGGAGGGAGAGTGGGGTCCCTACATTTTTTGGGAGGGGAGTGCCAAAATCACAATGACTTTGGACAAAAATCAAACAATCGTTCCAAAGGGAGTGGCCGAATTTTGGCAGTTTGAAAGAAAGGGGTTGATTGATACCTATGACTGACAGGTCGAAGCAGTACGTTGTTGTGACTTTTAGGTAGAATGAGAAATGAAAGTGTTGACCTTGGTGTAAAACCACGTTTGTACTAATCTTTGGTGTTTGTGCCAAACAATTATAACACTTTTTATTCTTCCTTGTTGGCTTCCCACTCAGGTTGTAGTGAGGATGCTGGTTTTCTCATTGCCTGGGGCTCTGTCTTCAGGTGTCCTCAACATGTGGATCGAGCTTCTTCGTTTTCGTCTGCTGGAAGACGCGGTTCTTTGAGATGTTTTCGAACAGTCTCTGAATCTCCATTGAAGCTGCGGGAGAACCTAATCCTCTTCTGGATATATTTACTTCTAAAGCACTGGACTGGATTTTGGGTTGGGAGGTTGACTGCCGGGAGTCTCAAAAGTTTTGTTAGGATGGTCCACTCCGCTTTGTGTCTCAAGTTCTCAGGCCTCCCATATCGAGTCTTTTAGGTGTACATTGACATTGACACTCTGAAAGACAGTCTGTCTGTCTTTATCCCCATTATTTTATTTTGCCAGCTCACTCTACAGGTAGGAACTGGTCTTAAATTTGTTCCTCAACACAGTTCCCTTGTACACTGTACAGCCACTTGGGTGGCATGAGAGTCGAAACGTATACTGAGGAACTAACTGAGAGAATTTTGTGGGTGTTGGGGTGGGATTCTGGTTAATGGAATATTCATAGAGCTAGAGACGACTTATAGTGTTTCGGTGGTTTGTATTGTGACATATTCGGAATCAACATACAGGTATTCCACACACAACACTGCATCAATTGTGTGATGCTGAAGACGTTGATTCAAATACGCTGAGCAGAAGAAAGTTCTGAGAGTAGTTCATCGAGACCTATGAGTGATCTACGCGGCCTTTGGAATGAAGAGGGAATAGAACCTGGTTTTCGAGTTTCCAAGCTGGCTGATAGTGTGTATTCTGCTCACCACCGAATGAGGGCTGATACACAGCAGCCGAATAATCCCTCATGAGTCCCAGTTCTCGTGGCTAGCCAGACAGGCGCTGTGGCTCATGTAGGAGCCTCTTCTCACCCTTAGCTAGTCCTAAGCCTAAGTTAAGGGGGAGCGCCCAGAACACGGCTTTGAGCAACTTTCACTTATACTTCTAACATACACAACAATTAAACTCACAAGGGTACACTGCATCATTTAGCTTACTTCTTCATTTCAAAATATAGAAATAAAAATCATGACTCAGTGACAAAAAACAAATGAAGGTACTAAAAACGCCACCTGCGCCTTGTCCTTAGGTTCACCATGCCCAAGCAATCCCTGTTCAGATGATGAGTATATTACCCACCGAGCACAGCCAGGCTCAAGAACAATAGCAAGACCAATAACTGCAAGTCCTCCAAAACCAGGGCCCTCATATACAGTGGTAGCTACAACTGAGTCCTCCTCCCCCTCCCACCCTTACACGGTTGGTGGCTCAGTGACAACCAACAAGAGCTAAAAGGGAAAATGAAAAACGAAATAAAAAGCGGGACATTCTAGCTACCCAGCCCAAGAACAGAATAAAACACAAATAACAGGGCATCTCCACCCCCTCCACTTCTCACAACTGCAGAATGTGATACCCAGGTGAAAGGAGGGAGAATGGCCCTTCCCAAACGTTTGCCACATAGGTCTTGATACAAGGTCCCTGCAAAAAACATTCAAGCCCTGAGTGTCCAGGTGCTGGGCTTTCGAGCTGCTGTTGTTAAGGATAGGGAGGGAGGGGGGCGCATTCTGACGAAAACACCACGCTTGTCACACCTCCGCGGGAATTGAAGCTCAAATACTGGATAAATGACAAGAGCCTTACCGCCACAGGTCTGGGTTCGGTGGATGCATAATAACGAAGTCGCAACCCCATGAATTTCGACTGAAATAACTCTCTTATGAGTGTTAATGATCAATCATTTTAATGAAGATTCAGACCTGGCTAAAGGCTGAGGACTAGAAAAGAACTGTAGGGGCCGTCATGACTCAAGAGCTCTGTTAGTTCTGCAGCCTCATTGATGGATAAAGACGTTTTATTGGCAAGCTTGTTAGGACCCATTGCAGCATCATTTCAAACAGATGTCAGAGGGCTTTCCTGTACTTTCGTTTTTCGTGCTTCTTAGAGCTTTTCGCAATAAAGGAATTAGTTACTTTCGGGCCGATGGTAACGGATCATCCCCGGCCGCGACACTCAGAGGTCTCGTCCTCTTGAGATGTCCCCCATGTGACGGCTCTTCCTGCTTATAAATAATGTTGACTCCAACACGTCCAGCCAGATGAAACATCAACGTCGGCGAAGGAGGTTCTCGTGAGACCTCTCGCCTCGGTTGGTAAATTTTTTAATGGAAATGTCTCGCCTGGGATTACACCGTTGTGCGCCGAATGAAACGAAAATCTTCTTTATCGCACCACCCAACCCCTTCCTTTCCTGCTTCGACCCGTCCACACGTGTCGCGTTCTTCAAGCTTTGCGATTTAAAAATTCCATTAGTCCGGAGCTCGGCGATCGGCGAATACATTTATGAGAGGCCCGGGGTGTCGATTCCAGTATTAATGTATTTATGGACAGTGCCGCTCTAGGAGCTCCGCAGACCTTGAGAGCCGACAGACCGATAGGGTTAACGATAATTCGCTCAAAAATATGGAGAAGTATACCTCTCACAGGACGACCGCCAACTCGACCAGGGGATCACTCCGAGAGATTGCACACTCGACTTCTAATACCAAATTCATCGACGACACACGTTAAAGAACTCGGGGAGAACTTCCATTTCGACTTTCCTTTACCATACGAACCAGGATAGGAAAGTTATTTAGCCGGCTGAAAAGGAAACGTCAAGTTTTCTTCAGACCTCTCAATTTCAGTCACCTCAAAGCAAAAAAGACCATTTGAAAATATCAGGTGCGCCGCATTAAACAACTTTCCTTAGCTCTACCTAAATTCACCGGGTTTCACAGTTTTTCTACCAATTCAATTTATTATTTACTCAGTTCGTTTAAACTTAAAACATTCAGTTCATTTATAACGTCACTTCACGGCGGCAGAAAGCGGTAGTGCTCACTCACTTACAGTTCCAGAATTTATTGTGCTGCTCGTACTCATATCCTGACCATTATTGAGCAATCGGTACATAGAGGGTTGATGAGGCTGATTTTTTTGAGGAGGATAACAACTTTTCTAGAGCTGTCGGGTAAACACATTTAGAAATAAAGGTAAGTGAAACGGTGGTGGTTGTAATTCCGAAATGTCTCGAGCTTATGAGCGTTATTAAAGAATTATCACGTAGGTACTGCATTGAACTACCATCGGAGGAATTTATAAGAAAAACCCAGCACTGGAATCGATTTTTGTCGAAATGTTTCGTTATTATTCGTGCTGCTCTTGATATTTTCCCACGGATGAGAAATTTATGGCATTGCCGTGTCATTTGGAGCTGTCTTTACAGAAAACTTACCTAAAATAGTTAGAGCTGTTTTTTCAAATAAAAATAAAAAAATTAGCGTTTTGATCACTACGATAACTTAGGAAGTTTTGGCGAATTTTGCTGATACCCTTATTTTGGCGTTCCAAATCGACCGCGGGCTACATGCCAAGTTTGAGCAAATTTAGTTCACCCGTTGTCTCTCAGTCCCGTTCACAGACACACGCACTCAGACCATTTTCCCAAATAGTGTTTTTCGGACTCAGTAAGGTCTGAAACATAAAGATCTGAAGAGAGTTCAAAATTTGTTTGGCGGTCGATTACATAACTTTCCTTTCTGGCTTGTTGCGCCAAGGAAAGTAAAAATGGTCTATGAGATTGCGAGTGTGTCTTTGAGCGTGTTGTGTGTTTCTATGTAGTAACAAACGCCGATCGTCGCGAGAGGACGCTCCTTATCGCTGCCCCGAGCAGCCTCCTCGAAGGAGGCAGTGGCGGAGTCTTGGCCTTCGCCTCGTGCGGATCGTTTGTTCTTCCTCAAGCGACCGAACAAAATATTAATTTTTTAAATATATAATAAATCCCCGTTTCGACTCCAAGGTAACTGTCACTCCTTCAAAAGAAAAAAAAAAGAAAAATTCAATATTGGGAGCCAAGTCAGAACAATAAAAATGAATGTTTTCCCCCAGCCTCCCGCAGTCGTCACGAATTGTACCAGGAGGCACCTCGTCCAGGGATAGACTGCAACCTCGGATTTCCGTTCTACTCATCAGGTGGGATAGACGAATATAATAAATATTTTGAAAATTTCGAAGAAGATTAACCACCGTTGGAGTCGCCGCCGGAGACCTTATTTTATTTTTATTCGTCATAGATTTTGTTTTGTTATTTTTTTTTAGAAGTAGAAATCTATTACTTTAGTTTTTTTTCAAATTTTGTAAAGGGTGGCCACTCGGATCAATCAATTTTGACAGATATTAAATTCATTTATTTTCGGGTGTAATTTCCTACAAAGACGATTTTTTTTTTTTACTTCCTTCTTTGAGGCCCATCCCTCCTCCACGAGTTGGAATCCCTAAATTTTAATTATTATGCAGCCGATTTTTAGCTTAGGTTTTGTCGTTAAAATGTGTGTGCGTATAACTTTAAAAATGTTATAACGAATAATTTGTAAAGAGTTTGTGGACAGGCAATTGGTGTATACTTTAGTGCTTTTCAGCCGCATGTAAGTTACTGTGTAATGTGACACATTAGTACTTTGGAATCGTTTTTGATTAATCGCTAGTACCACTTGTTGAGAGTGTTGTCTGCTCCAGGGCTTCCCAATATGATTGAAAAGTGTGTTGTGCGAAACGTCATCCGGTAGAGCAAGACAAATAGGAGTGGGGAAGATGGCAAGCGACTAGAAAATCACTGTCGAAGGGTAGAGGCACGTAAATTGTTTTTTTTTTTACATTGTTAGCCCCACGATGTAGGAAGTTGTGTAATTGCAGTGAAAAAACTGTTTTTTTCAAATCTTCAAGGAGAAGATGCTTACGACAAAAACAACATTTGAGAAAGCGATCTATGTGGGAAAACGAATGGAAAAAGCAGCTCAAATTGAAATTCAACCTGTAATGGTGGCAAATGAAGTTTGTGTACAATCAATCGTAAAATAACGCGATTTTAGTTGCGAGCTTCAGAGAAAAGTAAAGCCCTAGAAGAGGAAGGAGGGCATTTAGTGAGCCTCGTCGTCTAAAGTGAAGTTCGGTGATGTTTGAACGCGTCGATGATCGCGGCCAGTTGTGCCACCGGCTTATTGAGCTCCACGAAGAGCTTTTCCACTTGTGACAAATGAGACGGGAAATTGGAGCAGTGAGGAGACTGAACGAGGTGAGGATGAGAGGAAGAGAATAGCCCGTTAATTGAAACGAATAGTTCGGGCCAATAGCTAATTATACAGTCAAGTCTGGTGCAGGCGACCTCCTCTCGCCATACCATACCCTTCCCATCCTGGCAGCTCCCGTCAACCTACCAAACAGATATAACTGCTGTTGCGTCGACCTCCTCTCCTCTCCACCACTACAGCCCGCAGTCATCCCTCAACCACAACCCTTCCAACTTCTGTTTTGTTCCCTACACCAAAACTCCCGCGGCTAATCAATTACCCAAAGGCGTAATTCCAATTTTGAAGGGGATTCCTCGTTTCGTTAGCGTAGTCTCAAACGGAATTATCGAATATGACGATTGAGAAGAGGGAAGGGACTGGAAGGGGTGAGTGTTGGAAAGGAGGGGGGAGACAAACGATTAAAGGGTCGAAGCCAATGATCGAATAATTCCGACTGGCTAATTGAATTTTCTACACATTCGGTTATGCGACCGCATTCGACTATCCATTTGAGAGAACACGCAGGAAAGAATGGACGTAAAGGGGGGATTATTCGAGAGGAGATACAACAGGTCATTTTGAAAAGCTTTCCGGAGCTTAAATAGCGATGGTTACATTACACCTTCCAACGTCGAACTAAAGGCTCGTAAAGAGGGGGAGGAGGAAAATTATTACGCAGGAATCGTTCCAACGTTTTTGCGAAAGTAAAGAACTAGGAAACCGTGGGTTAATTTTCACGAACCGCCAACACGAGTACGTATTTTTCAGGAGGAGTGGAAGAGAAGACTCTACAACCTTTCTTACTCTCACTGGGGTCTACCTTGTCAATCAACTATGTTCTTTCAATATTCCCCTTCAGAGTACAAGGGTTAGTGTTTACAGGGCCGAAAACGTAATCTCCCATATACGAGCTTCCTTAAGCTGCTCAATGGAGCTCCGATCCATTATTGCCCAACATTCGTCGGGATTATGAACATTGTCTTAACCACTAGACTACGATCGCGAGGGTGCCTTTTAATGGGAGTCAGTCGTTACATCTTCTCCCTACTGTTAGCCGCTGCTCCTGGAGCAGACGACTTTAGTGAACGGATTTTTGGGAGTTGAACAATCCCCGAAAAAATCTGATCTTTGATTCGAAGAGCGAGGGGGCTACAGTTGTACTGAGAGGGGTTTAGAGATGTTCGAAGATCCGCTGACTCTGGCAACAATTACTGCAATCACGAGGAGCTCCAATTATGAACCATTGTCTTAACTCAGAACTCTATCATGAATCTTTTGTGAACAAACCAACTGGTGTTTTTTCTAGTGATTTTTTTTTCTTTTTACTTTCCTTGCTCTACGAAGTAGAAAGGAAAGTTATGTAATCGGCTGAAAAAAAAATTTTGAGTTCTCTTCAGATCTTTACGTTTCAGACCCCCCTGAGTCCGAAAAACACTATTTGGGAAAATGGTCTGTGTGTCAGTCTGTGTGTGTTTATGTGTGTCTGTGAACGATTTTTAGAGAAAACCATCGTACTTAATCCGCTCAAACTTCATATCTCGCCCGCAGGTCACCATGGGACGCCAAAATAAGGGTTTGAACAAAATCCACCGAAAGTTAACTATAGTTATCATAGTGATCAAAACACCAAATATTTTTTTTCTCAAAAACGGCTCTAACGATTTTGATTAAATTGTTTATATTGATAGCTATTAATAAGGCAATCGAATCATAAAATTCCTATTTCTGGGAAAATGACGACAGCAGCACAATAAATTACCAAAACTTTCGACGAAATCGATTTTAGCGCAGTTTTTAGAGAAACCCACCGTACCAAATCTGCTGAAACTTGCTGTCTAGCCTACAGGTTACCATGGGACGCAATAATGAGGGTATGGGCAAAATCCTTCGAAAGTTAACTATAGTCATCATAGTGATCAAAACACAAAAATTTTTTCTCAAAAACGGCTCTAACGATTTTAATTGCATTTTTTATGTAGATAGTAGCGTAGTGTTTTTATGTAGATTCTCTCAATCAGGCAATGATACTATAAAATTCTCATTAGTGGGAAAATGACGAGAGCGGCACAATAAATTATCAAAATTTTCGACTGAAAGCGTTTTTCGCGCAGTTTTTTTCTTATAAACTCCGCTGGAATTCTTGTAGAATGTTAAAAAAAAATGGTATTGTAGTCCAATCCAATACCTAAAGGGTGAGTGTTTAAAAACGCTCATGAGGTACATGGGGCTCACTCCAGAAATTCCTGAGTTTCAACTACTGCCGTTTCGCTTACTACCAGTTCTAGCAGTTATTACCCAATAACTCTGCCAAAGTTGCCAAAGTGATTACTATCCTTTTTCAAACAATTTTTATTTACAGCCTCATTAATTATCTGTGTACCAATTGCTCAATAATGGTCCTGCAATGAGTATGAGCAGCGCAATAAATTCTAGAACTTTAGGCGCTACCACTTCCTGCTGCTGTGACGTGTTGTTTGACCAAGTTCAAAGGAACTGAGTGATAAATGAATTGATTAAGTAGAAAAAGCCATGTGAAAAGTGAATTGACGTAGAGCTAAGGAAAGTTGTGTGTTGCAACGCACCAGATATTTTCTAGTGACGCACCCTCTTTTTTTCTCTCACTCTTCTTTTCTCCCTGGATTGTTCTCGAATCTTTCAAGTTCCAGCTTCTGGTGCCTACCTTACCAATCAGTTCTTTTATTCAAATATTCGAAGCTCTACCGAGCACAAGGGTTAGTATTTCCAAGGTCGACAAGGTGATTCCCCATATAAAAGCTTTTTAATAGTTCAATAGAGGTTTTCTGTTCTCTAGAACTCAATCAATCGCTCTCTTATCTCTCGTCAGTGCACCAGTTCAGTGTAACTGTCCAGAAATTTATACCTGTAAGTGCCGAGTGAACTGTTGTTATTTGTTACTCAGAACTCTCTCGTAAATCTTTTTCTATCAAACCAACCAGCGTTTTTCCTATTTCCTCTCTCTCTCTCTCTCTCTCTCTCTCTCTCTCTCTCTCTCTCTCTCTCTCCCTCTCCCTCTCCCTTTCTTTCACTCCAACGTTATCCTTTTCTTGGTTCGTTATAGGTATATTAATAGTAAATATTGTAGGATAATGATGATACCCAGTTGTTATTGTTTTGGTTGCCCTAGTTATCACAGATGTTGTTGGATTGACTTGTTAAAAAGTAGACAATATTGTTATTGAAAAAAAGCACAACCACTCTTCCGTTAACAGTTATACATAACTTTACATTTGGGGGCTCGTCCGGGATTTAACAACGAGAATGCCTCCCCGTCGTCGAGTACCAAGCTCTGTTGAGAGAACAGTTTCAACTAGACTCCGGTCAGCAGTTGAAGAACAAACCTCGACATCAACAGACATTCCAACCTCTGTAACGGTTGAAACCAATTTAGGTTCTACCAGTAACCCCATGTTTCTGGAAGTCATGAGCAGGTTGGAATTAATGCAAAATCAGCTATTAGAACTGAGCCAACAAAATTCGCAATTGCAAGAACAAAACCGCTTTCTCCAAGAACAGAATGCCAGACTACTTAGTGGAGAACGCCAAACTGCAGTTGTAGAGCAACCAGCAGTAAGCGTCTCTTCGACCCCTCGCTTCTGAAGGAACCTTTAATGCAATACAATGGTGACATCCCCGGGGAAGATTATGAGGGTCATCTTGAGATGGTTGCTTCTGCAAGTGGATGGTCTCTTCAACAAAAAGGCCAAAGATTAGCGAATGCCCTTCGGGGAGCAGCACTACAAGTAGTTCTGGCGATAGTACCCCTGAAGAACGGACCGTGTTCAACTCCCTTTTCCAGCACTCAGCTCGGTTTGGACAGACGTGTTTGTCTTTCCAATGGCGAAGTGCCTTAGAAGGCCGGAAACAGCGTTCTCAAGAAACGGTCACTCAGTTTGCGACTGATATTGAACGTCTAGTTCGTTTCTCGACGCCTGACTGGCCTGAGAAGTGCAGAGTACAACTGGCACTTCAAGCGTTCCTCAAGGGATTGAACGATCGCGAAGCCAGCAAGATCTTACTAGCTACAAACCCAATGTCACTGCAGGAAGCCATGATTAGAGCTCAACTTATGGAAAGCCAAACGCATAAAGGGGCAAATGAGACGAAATGTTGGAACTGCGGAGCAGGTGGGCATATGAGAGCTAAGTGTCCGAAAAGAGCTGGCGGCAGCAACAGTACAGAAAGAAGAGAAAATTATGCGGGAAACTAAACGGAGCTTGGGGAAGTGGCCTACCTCCAGCTCCTAAGAACCGTGGCCAAAAAGGGTATATTAGAACTGCTAGGACTGGCGGCGAGGCTCTATTTGTAGAGGTATTAATTGGCTCGCAATTATGTCAGTATTGCGACCAGATGTAGCAAAGCGTTGCCAACTCCGATTATCCCCATCACCGTTTGATGGCCTAGAAACGGCTTCAGGAGGGCATCTGCACATCAAAGGCCAATGCAACGTGCAATTCAAAGTCGCTAGCAAACAAGTGGAACACTCCTTTCTCATTGCGAAAATCAGAGACAAAGGAATACTAGGCCTAGACCTTCTAACAAAGATGGACGCCTGCATTAATCTGGCTAATGCTACCCTGCAATTGCCTCACATGACAGTTCCTCTTTCTCGTAGATGGCAATGTGTGGACCGTAGCCTCCAAGTTTCTACTGCACACAAGAATCCGGATTGGTTACTGCCATTACTTCAAAATACAGATTTGATACCGGAAACAACTGAGTGGAAGCAGCTTGCAAAAGTACTGCTTTCATTCAAGTCCACTGCTGCTTGTGATGGGATGCTTCTAGGTCGAACTCAAGTTGTTCAACACGTTATAAATACAGGCGACAGTCAACCTATCAAACAACCTCCTCGACGGATCCCGTTTTCACAAGAAGGCCACGTTGATCGTCTCATCCAGGACATGATCGATCAAGATGTGATCGAGCCTTCAAAAAGTCCTTGGGCTTCACCAGTCGTACTTGTGCCAAAGAAGGAAGGGACCACACGTTTCTGCGTTGATTACAGGAAGCTGAATCTGGTAACCAGGAAGGACTCGTATGCATTACCCTGCGTTCAGGATCTTTTTGATGCTTTGAGAGGTTCAAAATGGTTCTGCGTCCTTGACCTAAAAAGCGGTTATTGGCAAATTGCAATGCATCCAAAAGACAGAAAAAAACCTGCTTTCTCGATATACCGAAAAGGCTTGTGGCAATTTAAAGTAATGCCTTTTGGATTGTGCAATGCACCAGCGACATTCCAAAGATTGATGGAACGTGTGATCCCGCCGGATTTGGCCCTCGTTTATTTAGACGATCTCATTGTTCACGGTAATGATTTTCAAGTTGTTCTCAATAAGCTTCAGAAGGTACTTCAATGTCTTCAAGACGCACATCTTCAGATCAACTTGAAAAAATGCTCGTTTTTCAAGAAGGAAACTAAATATTTGGGACATATTATATCAGCAGAAGGTGTTCGAACAGACCATGATAAAACGGAAGCTGTTCAAAATGGCCTATCCCAAGAAGCAAAAAAGAACTACATAGTTTTCTCGGTTTTTGCTCTTACTACCGGCGCTATGTAAAAAATTATGCTGATATTGCTAAACCTCTCTTTCGTCTTACAGAAGCCCGAACACCATTTGCGTGGACCAACGAGGAAACGGCTAGTTTCAACGAACTGAAAACAGCTCTCACTACAGCTCCAGTTTTGGCCTACCCAGATATGTCAAAAGATTTTGTCCTCGACTGTGACGCTAGCGGCTACGCTGTAGGCGCAGTTCTATCCCAGAATCATGGTGAAACGGAAAGGGTAGTAGCTTTCTACAGCCACGCTTTAACAAAGGCAGAAAGAAATTATTGTGCCACACGCCGTGAACTTCTGGCTGTGATCAAGGCCATCGGCCACTTCCACCAATATCTTTATGGGAGGCCACTCTGCATTGACATGGCTTACGGCGTTTAAAAAACCAGGAGGGCAACTTGCACGATGGTTAGAAACTCTGCAGTCGTACGATTTTATCATCAGCCACAGAAGAGGACAGACGCATAAAAACGCTGATGGATTGTCTCGGAGGCCTTGTCATGATGATTGTGGGTACTAGAAGGAAGAGAAATGATTTACAGGTGGACCTGGTGCGCATTGCCAACTCTGATTTAGGAAAATGCCAACAGTAGCAGGATCACATAATCCAACGAATTCTTCACGCCAAAAAAGATCAACAATCGACCAGACCCTGCCAGCTTAGTGTCCGAAGACCCTCGATTTCGCCAGCTGATAGCCTCGATGGGAGCTATTGGAACTTCGAGATGGGGAACTATTTCATCGATGGTTGGAGAAGAAAGGCTCTGAAAAACTACAATGGGTGGTGCCTCAGGCTATGGTGAAAGACGTTCTCAAGAATAACCATGATGCGCCCACCGCTGGTCATTTTGGGTTCTGGAAGACACTTGGGAGGATCCGCCAGAAGTACTATTGGCCTGGAATGACATCTGACATTAAAGCTTGGTGCAAGTCATGTATAGAATGCCAGAGATATAAAGGACCAATTGTGAATAACCAAACCAGCTCCACTCCAGCAGATGACAGTTGGCGCCCCATTTGAGAGGATGGGAGTTGATATTTAGACCATTCCTCTCACCAAGCGTGGAACCGGTATGTTGTCGTAGCAGCAGACTATTTTTCGAAGTGGCCTGAGGCTATTTGTGTACCTGACCAGGAGGCGGCTACTATAGCCTCAGCATTGGTAGAGCAAGTTTTCTGCCGCGTCGGAGTCCCTTAGAAATTCACACGGACCAAGGACGAAATTTTGAGTCCAAATTGGTCAAAGAAGTGTCTGATCTTCTTGGGGTACATCGTACACGGACGACAGCTTTACATCCACAGTCTGCTGGACTTGTAGAGCGGTTGAACAGATCTCTTACGAAACACCTGGCAATGTTCGTGAACATGAATCAAACTGATTGGGACGCCAAAGTGCCTCTGTTCCTGATGGCATACCGCTCTGCACCCCACCATACAACTGCCTTTTTCTCCTGCTCAGCTAATATATGGCCGGGATTTACGTTTGCCCGAGGAAATGATCCGACCACCAACAGACGAAGCTTGCCAACGAACAGAACTTGCCTTTGACCTTCGGAGAAGCCTGGAGCAAGTACGGAGTTCGCTCGAAACGAAGCCGGGTTGAAGATGCGAACTCAAAGGAAGCATATCGATCGTAGAGCTCGCTCACCCACCTTTAAGGAAGGCGACTGGGTTTGGGTATATGACCCAAAAAGGAAGAAAGGGATCTGCCCAAAGCTCAAGCCTACTTGGACCGGCCCGTGGGTTATCGAAAAACGCATCAATGACGTGCTGTTTGATGTGAAGCTTGGCAACACGAAAAGACGATTACATGTTAACCGTCTAGCAGCTGCGAACGTTCGGCCAATTAAAGAAGGGGGGGATAATGTAGGATAATGATGATACCCAGTTGTTATTGTTTTGGTTGCCCTAGTTATCACAGATGTTGGATTGACTTGTTAAAAAGTAGACAATATTGTTATTGAAAAAAAGCACAACCACTCTTCCGTTAACAGTTATACATAACTTTACAATATGTTGGTTGGTTTGTTACTTGTTATACTATAGTTTATTGCTTCCGGTACATTATTATTATCTGTTTAGTGTTATATTAGAAGTTAAGCAGGGAAGGGGAGGAATATCACAATAATCACCTTTCCCAAACCTGACTGTTGGTGTCGATGTGTGTGTGTGTGTGTGAATGTAATTTATTTAGAATAAATGCACATAATTCGATACAATTTAACTGATGGGCCGTGGTAGCAATGAGGAGAAGGAAGGAACGTTTTTTGGTCATTATTATGTACATTGATATGGTGAAGTAATGTAAAGTTGTTAACAAGACAGTAGTAGTTTTAATCAATGAAAATGTATTCTACTTTATAACAAGTCATTACAATATAAAATGTACGTGGAAGTTTTGTACTACCTGGCAGCCAGGGAGAATGGAAGAGAAGGCTATATGGCTCTAATTCTCCCTGATCGCTCTCTCTCTTTTCCTCATTCTTGCGATCCATTGAGTGGAACGGTATTTTCGCTGGGCTGTTAACACTGTCACTAGGCCGAAGAGTTGTTCAAACTCAAGTTGTCAGTATTAATGATCTCCTTTTTCACATTATTCCGTCCTCAGCGTTATTCTAATGAGCTCTTGACGAACTGTGAAGTTGAAGTGATAGTAGATTCCAACTACAATAACGAAACGTTCATCCTGTAGGGACTGAACATCTCTTTCCGCGATGTAAACCGTGTTTTGAGCTGTAGGAAGAAGTCAGTAGTTTTCATTCAAAGATGTAATTTCACGTGACCTGTAAAAAGAACTTTTCTCATAAAAAATATTTTCTCGTGGTTTTGCAACTGGAAAACGTTCATTTCTTTGAGGCAAAGGAAATGCGAGTTGTTGAGTGCAAAAAAAAAAGAAGTTCCGTAAACTTCTAAACCTTGAAGACAGCTAAGTCCTCAAGGCTTAGAAGTTTATCGTGGAGGATGAGGAGGAGGGAGGGAGGGGGATTTCATTTATTTGCAACCGACTCTGTAGCAGTTTTCGTAGATCTCATTATAACTTCACGAAGGGGTTTGACATATCTGCGCCCGAGTCAAGTGGGGTTTGAACTCAATGAAGTCCGTTCGACAACCCGTTGCGGATCATCGAGTAATTACGAGTGGCTCTAATTACCGGAGCTACTTGAACCTGCGCCGTCGTATAATGCAGTCCTATTACCGGCTATTAATTGATCCTATCGTAAATAAGATTATCTTAGGCTCCGAGGGAGTACGTAGGATAATTAACAAAGCTCGTGGGTCGTATATCGGTTCGTATATGAGAGTTCAACGTACAGGGTGGGTTATGTTGATCGATGCTGGTCCCTGTTGTTCCGCAGTTAGCGAGTTTTCGTGGAAAGCGATCCTACATCATATAAGTGACTTTTCAAGAACTTTACTTGACGTTTTTGGATGTGCACATAAATTAAATTTTTTTCCAAACGTAGTTTTTCCGGTTCTCTAATCCAAGATCGTTAACCACCTTAATCGTATTACGAGAAGTACCTGAAATTTGGTTTCGACACTTTCTCAAGACTCTATGAACCTTGGGGGTGGGAGTGTCGATCTCAGCGCACTTTTTAATAGCAAATCGAATGAGACCACCCCCATTGTGGAGCTAACATGAGTTTCACGGCTCTTATACGTTCTTCGCAATATTGGGTGCAACAGGACTTGAACGAGTCGAAGAATGAGGAGAGGAGTGAGACGAGCGAGAGAAGACTGCATTAATAGCCATAGATACTAAATAATAAACAGACACAGGTAGTACTAACGTTACTTAGGCGTTATTGGCTACTGCCCGTTGTTTGGGGTAGCACATTCATAGTCAATCAAAGGAGAGTACTAGCCCAACGCAGAGAGCTGCGCTCCTATGGATCTCCGTGGCCTATAAAACAGCATTCACTTGAACACTCCAAGTGATCACTGACTTATTGACTTGGACATGGTGTATACGTGGAGAGCGGGCTTAAGAGACCTCTCAACTGAACAAAAACTTGACGCGCTTGATGAACAGGCGTTAGATGGCAAGTGAGATGGGAATCCATGAGAAGAGGCCATGCTACGTTTTTTCCCAACATCCGTGGACAACTTAGGAGGAGGTGGATTAAGCCAGACCACTGGACGAGCCAGTTCCTAATGAAACACTGTGACTTCAATTGCGGCTCCATTTATTTTCTCTCGAAGACTCTCCATCCTACGTGCCTTGCTCCTCCACTGCGGAGAAGTGAGCGACGGTTGTTGAGAGAGCAGCCAAACCTCGCGGCTTTGACTGCTACCGTGGAAGCTCAGATCTGTTTTTCCCAGTTGGCGACTGATGTCCCTTTGAAACTTTCCACCCAAAGAAATAGCTCGGGTGGACCAGATTAACATCTTCTCCCAGATGGTATGGTTTCCTCTGGGTCATTCCTCCGCGATAACACATGGGCAACCGCCGTGCCTCTACAGATCTGGGTTCAGAGGATGCTGTTGCACGATAGCGAAACTCCAATTTCCATGATTTTCGATTGAGTATAACTTGAGCATTGTTTATAACTTCGCTAAAATCGATTTTTATCGAAATGTTTGGTAATTTATTGTGCTGCTCATGTCATTCCACAGATGTAAATTGTACGATATTGTTGTCTCATTAGGAACTGTGTATATAAAAATTGTTATCCGAATCGTTGAGCCGTTTTTGAGGAAAAACATTTTTTGATCACTATGATAACTATAGTTAGTTTTTTGCGGATTTGGTTCATTTCCTTTTTTTGGCGTCCCATAATAACCTGCAGGCTACATAAAACGTTCATAGTTTGCTATTACAAATTGTTTTACGTTTCGGAGATTGATTTTTGTAGTTAGTATTTTCTGGGGACGATTTGAGCGAGAGATGGTGCTAATATTGTTCCTATGTACAGGTGGCAACAAAGAACCCCCTCCCCCGCAGCCTTAGAGGGGCCTATTGTATGGCGTCCTGGACCTTCATGTCCTCTCAGTTCACGAAACGAAAGAGAGCCTTGCGGCCAGTTCCTTCAACCTCATTCGATCGCAACAGTCACCCTAACCACTCTGTAGCACACTGCAGCCAGCCTTGCACAACTACGCGGTGCATGTTCCGCTGACTCTAGTCATGCCTTGCAGAACCCGCAACTCTGAGTTAACAATCGGGGCCAGATGGTGGAAAGTGTCCCGTGAACAAGCTACATGCAATCTGTATACTTTCCCTCGCCGGACTGAGAATCCCTGGAGAGTCTAGTAAATACTAAAGTTAATGTACCTGTTAGGTGAGTCCGTCTCCTCTGGCTTGTGAGTTACTGTGGGCAAGCGCTTTCGATGTAAAGACATCATCGTCTGGCCGTTTAGTCAGTACTGGAGTCAGTCAGTTGGTCGTGGTCTTTATATACAAAGAGAAAGGTGAAGGGAGTGATGGAGCGTTGGGGAAGGGGCGGGGAGAGGTCTTGTTGGTCAGTCTTGTTAGTAGTACCTTAGCCGGACTGGCTGTGTTAGGTATCCCCACAGTAACTCACAAGCCAGAGGAGACGGACTCACCTAACAGGTACGTTAACTTTAGTATTTGCCTACTGGCGGACACAACCCAATTTCTTTAATACCTAACACAGCCAGTCCGGCTAAGGTACTACTAACAAGACTGACCAACAAGACCTCTCCCCGCCCCTTCCCCAACGCTCCATCACTCCCTTCACCTTTCTCTTTGTATATAAAGACCACGACCAACTGACTGACTCCAGTACTGACTAAACGGCCAGACGATGATGTCTTTACATCGAAAGCGCTTGCCCACAGTAACTCACGAGCCAGAGGAGACGGACTCACCTAACAGGTACGTTAACTTGAGTATAACTCTTTTATGTGGGTCCTGAAACAGCCATTTTTATTTGGAAACAGACCTGTTGGTAATCCTGTAGCGTTTGTGAATTGAGAAACACCCGTCGGAAAATGAAGTCGATTCAACCGAAAATCGAATAAAATCCTGTAAGAATAAGCCTAATTGTACGGAAAGAAAACAAAAATCGTCACGTCGTGAATTGTTAAGCAAAAATCCTTGGAAAATGGTTGGGGAATGCGGAGCAAGGAAACACAATTTTGAAAAAAAATTTCAAACAATTTTAGCCCGGAGCTGTGAAACGCCCAAACTCTTCAAAAATTGAGTACAAATGAATGGAGAAACAACAATTGGACAGAAAAATAACATACAGCGTAAGCGAGTAAAATCAGATAAAATTGTATGTGATGTTGCAGTAACAACCCTTAACAAAATTGAACAAAAATGTCAGTAACCATTTTCCGGAAATTTCGTAGATTTTGTTGTCAAATTGGTGAGGCGTTGCTGAGAGGAAGTGGCCGTGAAGGACATCGGTGCGTGGACATGTTAACCGGTTTGTACAAATTAACGATCTACTAGGTAAAATAATCAAAGATGCCTAAAAACGCTTTACGCAGAAAAACATAATTTTTGGTTTCAGTTCAATTGGCGGTACGTAGTTTCAATTAAAGGGGCGCCATAAAGTCCCATAATTTATGTAAGATTTAAAAACGTTCAACGAGTCAATTTCGAATTAATTTGTTCGAATCAGGCGCCGAACCAACAATCTGGCATCCTTTCAACATGGTGAACTTCGATTTTGGAGTGAGAAAAGGAATTCCGTTTAACTTGAACTCAGTCTCAAATTATCTACGAAAATTCGCTGACACTCGAAACGGAGAAAAGACTGAGACTTGAAAATAAAGAGTTATTTTTTGAAGATGAATAATAAATTGCGAAATAAGGCGAATAAAGTTGGAAACGAAAGAAGATCCGAGCTTCTCACAATCTTCCTCCTGTTGCGAAAGTATTGAAGAAGTTGAGAGCGAAGGGACTCCACCTCGTAAAGTTGGATCGAAGTGTCACTTGCAAATTCCGAAGTCAACTCTCGTTCCGATCATTTTCTCTTGTTTCTTCCTCTTTTTTTTCCACGTTTTCCCACTTTCAATTTGAAAAGTACGGGAAGCTAAATACCGAGCTTCTCAACGTTTCCAGCCTTCGGAGGGACCTTCACTTTCGACTGGTAAATTACGAATAAGCGGACTAAATCGTGCGCGTTTGGACAAATAAAATCCCTCCATCCGGTGGTTTGGCGTAAAGTTTACTCGTGCGGATTCATTTCAAGTTGGAATTATTTGGTGCTATGCATCATAAGACTCTCCTCAACCCGCTTCAAATGTCGACGAAGGTGTACGAACAGACGCAACGACATATCTACGCATTTCTATGAAGTCGCCTGTGGAAAACAAAAAGTAGTTATTGATTAGCTAAAAATGCCTGGCAAATTAACTCAAAATCGTTGGGGTCGTTTTGAGATGAACACGGAAAGCATTGATGTATTTCGAAAAAAAAATGACGAGGAAAGCATAAAAACGCACACCGTTTCAGAGGTTTTTCCACGAATCTGACCCCAAACTCATTTGTACTCGCAGGCCGCTTAATTCATTATTTCCCATTTAGGAGGCTTAATAATATGAAGGTCTGGAGTAAAGTAAAAACTTTTCGTAGAAAATATAGAAAACAAATTTTTAGTGTTATTCAGGACGATTTTCTAATGTGTTTGGGCTCATTATTCTGTTCCAAGGTAAGTGACGATTGTAAGTAGGGACATTCTGTTCGTTTGATTAAAATCAGTTCAACATTTACAACGAAACATTTGACAACGTTAAAGAATTATCTTGATGTACCACACAACTTTTTTTTCCCTCCCCCTTCATCACCGCAGTACTGTATATTTGATACACCGTGTGCACAACAGAAGTAGTCGCGAAAAACGAAATGGGACCCATTTGATTGACAACAAAAATAAATTTAATCAAAATCGTTAGAGTCGTTTTTGAGAAAAAATATCTGGTGCGTTGCAACACACAACTTTCCTTAGCTCTACGTCAATTCACTTTTCACATGGCTTTTTCTACTTAATCAATTCATTTATCACTCAGTTCCTTTGAACTTGGTCAAACAACACGTCACAGCAGCAGGAAGTGGTAGCGCCTAAAGTTCTAGAATTTATTGCGCTGCTCATACTCATTGCAGGACCATTATTGAGCAATTGGTACACAGATAATTAATGAGGCTGTAAACGAGATTTTTTTAAAAAAGGATAGTAATCGCTTTTGCAGAGTTATTGGAAAATAACTGTTAGAACTGGTAGTAAGCGCAACGGCGGTAGTTGAAACTCAGGAATTTCTGGTGTGAGCCCCATGTATCTCATGAGCGTTTTTAAACACTCACCCTTCAGGTATTGGATTGGACTACAATACCAATTTTTTTTAACATTCTACAAGAATTCCAGCGGAGTTTATAAGGAAAAAACTGCACGAAAAACGCTTTTGGTCGAAAATTTTGATAATTTATTGTGCCGCTCTCGTCATTTTCCCACTAATGGGAATTTAATGGTATAATTACCTTATTGAGAGCTATCAATATAAAAAGTTTAATCAAAATCGTTATAGCCGTTTTTGAGAAAAAAATTTGGTGTTTTGATCACTATGATAACTATAGTTAGCTTTCGGTGGATTTTACTCATACCCTTATTTCGGCGTTCCATGGTAATCTGCGGGCTAGATATCAAGGTTGAGTGGATTTGATACGGTGGTTCTCTCTAAAAATCGTTCACAGACACACATACACATACCATTTTCCCAAATAGTGTTTTTCAGACGCAGGGGGTTCTGAAACGAAAAGATCTTAAGAAACTTGAAATTTTTTTTTTCAGCCGATTACATAACTTTCCTTTCTACTTTATAGAGCCAAGGAAAGTAAAAATTTGGTGTTTTGATCACTATAGTTAACTTTCGGTGGATTTTGCTCATAACCTTATTTTGGCGTCCCATGGTGACCTGCGGGCTAGATATCAAGTTTGAGCTGATTTGGTAAGGTCGTTTTCTCTAAAAATGGATGAGAAACGAACCATGACATTCTTGAGTTCAAACGACTGCCGTCATTTTGGACTAACGATTAATGCGTGACTTTCCTCAGCCTTAGTAAGCTCTTCGAAAAGCACAAAACACGATTGCAGAAAAATACGTGCACACGTGTCTGTGATCAGTTGCTCATCTAAATTACATCAAATTTGTCGTTCAGTCTAATCCTTGGGAAAATGACGCAGCATAATGAATTATTAAAAATTTCGAAGTGCGAGTATATCGATTTTAGGGCAGTATTTCCCTCATAAATCCCACTAGTATGACTGACAGTGTGACAGTTCTAGAAGAACGGGAAAATCATCCTGAACAAATCTAGACATAGACACTACGTTTGAATGAAGGAATTTCATGTAAATTTTTACTATCAACTGCCTGAGGACATTAAAAGTCGTGGCGAATTCACGATTATAAAATATTTCGACGAAAAGCTGTTTTGGTCAAGTTTTTTTCTTACAAGCGTGCTCAAAAAATTGGGTAGACAATCCAATGAACCACCTACACCAACGCAGCTAGTGTCGGTTATAAAATAACTTGGGACGTGCTACCAAATTCTATACTTGGTAGTTGGTAGGTTCTATATACTATCTATTTTTCTATGTTTCCATCACAGTCACGGTCACAACTCAAACCTTATTTAAAAATTCTTTTTGACTGCCATAGCATACGGGGGTTTAGGCGTGATATAAACAGGGGTAACCCAACGAATTCTGGAGTGTGAAGCAGTTACAGTTTCTATATCCAGCCTTGAGCTATGTTCTACCAAGGTCTTACAAACTGAATGAAAAACAGATTGGATTAGTTGTAAGTTCGTTAGGTTTTTTTCTTCTTGCGTACGGAAAAACGGCGAAAGCTACCGAATAAACTATTAAAAATATCTGGTGCGTTGCAACACACAAGTTTCCTTAGCTCTACGTCAATTCACTTTGTACATGGCTAATTCTATTTAATCAATTCATTTATCACTCAGTTAATTTGAACTTGGTCAAACAACTCTTTACGGCAGCAGAAAGCGGTAGCGCTTACAGTGCCGGAATTTATTGTGCTGCTCGTACTCATTGCAGGACCATTATTGAGCAATTGGTACACAGATAATTAATGAGGCTGTAATCGCGATTTTTTAAAAAAAGGATAGTAATCACTTTTGCAGAGTTATTGGAAAATAACTGTTAGAACTGGTAGTAACCGCAACGACAGTAGTTGAGATTCAGGAATTTCTGGAGTGAGCCCCACGTACCTCATGAGCGTTTTCAAACACTCACCCTTTAGGTATTGGATTGGACTACAATACCGAATTTTTTTGACATTCAACAAGAATTCCAGCGGAGTTTATAAGGAAAAAACTGCGCGAAAAACTCTTTTGGTCGAAAATTTTGATAATTTATTGTGCCGCTCTCGTCATTTTCCCACGGATGAGAATTTTATAGTATCATTGCCTCATTAAGAGCTATCAATATAAAAAACGTAATCAAAATCGTTAGAGCCAAAAAAATTTGGTGTTTTGATCACTATGATGACTATAGTTAACTTTCGGTGGATTTTACCCATACCCTCACTATTGCGTCCCATGGTAACTCGTAGGCTAGACATCAAGTTTCAGCTGATTTGGTACGGTTGTTTTCTCTAAAAACCGCGCTAAAATCGATTTCGTCGAAAGTTTTGGTAATGTATTGTGCTGCATTTTCCCATAGATGGGAATTTTATGGTATAGTTGCCATGTTTGGAGCTACCAATATAAAAACTTCAATCAAAATCGTTAGAGCCGTTTTTGAGAAAAAAAAATGTTTGGTGTTTTGATCACTATGATAACTATAGTTAAATTTCGGTGGATTTTGTTCATACCCTTATTTTGGCGTCCCATAGTGACTTCCGGGCTAGATATCAAGTTTGAGCTGATTTGGTACGATGGTTCTCCCTAAAAATCGTTCACAGACACACATACACACAGACACACTGACCATTTTCCCAAATAGTGTTTTTCGGACTCAGGGGGGTCTGAAACGTAAAGATCTGAAGAGAACTCAAAATTTTTTTTTCAGCCGATTACATAACTTTCCTTTCTACTTCGTAGAGCAAGGAAAGTAAAAATGTTACGAGCGCGATTAGAACCTGCAGGTACAACAGAAGGGAACGAGATTACGGGCTCCACTCGTTAGTGTCCCAAATCCGACGACTACCAGTACTCAATCGCTCTGTGTCACGTTTGACGAGTGTTATTGTCTCACTAGTCTGTGTAGCTGCAGGACAACTTCTCAACCCACGTTCTCTAAAGGTATCGAAAGGGTCTCTCGTGAAAATGCCCCCCCCCCCCACGCCACAACCGGAACCGTGTGATCATGAGAAATCTTTCTACAAGAGGTAGTGATGTTATGTGTGCAATGCGAACTTGTGGTGACGACGAAGTGGAACGACCTTTTGGGCTCCACAAATGGCGCAAACAGAGGGTCTGAAACGTAAAGATCGGAAAAAAACTCAAAATGTTTTTTTCCGCCGATTACATAACTTTCCTTTCTACTTTGTAAGGCCAAGGAAAGTAAAAACGTTTTATGGACATTCTCATACACTACCTACGCGTTCACTGCAGATTGTGTTCTAATGTGACCAACCCTTGCGACGATTGCTTGACTTGCTCCGGATATTCAGATTTATGCGTTATCCCACAACATTTTGAAATGCGGTGAAGGACACCTCCGTATTTTCCAATGTAGAATTCAATGGAACCTCTAAGGAAAAAATAAACAATCGTTAGTTAGGTACCACAAAAACAACGCCTTGGAGCGAAATTGGATTCTTCGTGCGGTATCATACTCGTGTCATTTGTATTTCCACCAAAATTTGCGCGCGACAACATTTTTTGGCCGGTCGTAACATAAAAAATGAAAGTTTGCAAATCAAATCAAGGAGTAGAAACCATTTTTGAATTAATTTGAGGATTTAGATCACTCTCTCGTACTTGAAGGTCGCCACTATTTATTTGGCCCAATCTGAACGAGTGACGATAAATGAGAGTGACCAAGGGAACCCGAAGTTCCCCCCCACCCTCTCTAAAACTACGCATCAATCACCCAGAACTTGGGCAACTGTTTTTGCCTGTGATTTCAAACTTAGTTCATTATTCAATGTTCGATAGGACCTCACCACTCGCCCCTACAAGAAAGTGAATCCATTAAGCTTGAAGAAGACTCTTCTCTTCACTTCACAAAAATATGATAAATGAAAGAATCTGATGAGAACACAATAGAACAGACCTTCTGTAGATTCGGCCGCTTTTTTTTCTTTTATAGCTCAGGGGTGGAAGGGTTGTCTCCAGTCTTTTGTTCCTGATGGCTTTCTGAAAAGGTTGTTGAAAGAAGGAGCTTTATCACGGCACGTTTCGCGAACCGTCTGATTCATGCGGAAGCTGCGGAACGAAAAAGTCCATTAATTATTTTCTCTAAATCTCAAAGAAAAATGGTTTGTTTCGAGGACAAGACGAGACGAAAAAAAAAGAGAGAAAAACGTCGAGAAAACTCGTAAAACAGAAGAACTTGCTGAAGAGCTGATGGGACGAAGAAATTCAAAACCCCGGCGAGTCTGGAGGAGCTACTTGTGATAACGTGACAGCCACTTAATACCGCCGGATCGCTGCTAAATTCTTCGCCCCTTTCTCAAGCAATTTGCGACATAAATACGCTCGAAATTACCTCTTAAAAGTTCATTATGTTGTGTAGGTACGTTTGCACCAAGTTTGGGCGGAATGTGAAGCTTAAAAAAGTTGGAGCGCAAGTTTTTGAAAACATTCGTTCGTAGAATGGTGTTCAAAATTGATACACTAACGTAATGTGATTAATTTTGTTAACTTCCGTGATAATAGGAAAATACACTTGTCATCTTGTTGGAAGTGCAACAAATTTGATCTTGAAAAGCTAGAAAGCTTAGGGGAAAGAAGGTGAGAAACAAGAAGAAGAAAATGAAGATGCTGAGGACACCAGGGTTAGACGGAGAAGACAAGATTCAAAACCGATACAAAGTAGTACACGTAATTTCCTTGGTTAGCATTGAAAACGGCGAAAGTCGATAATAGTAGTCACGGTTGTTTTTTAATATCTTGAAAATTTATAAAGATGTAGGGGGAAGAATGAGAAGAAGAGTACGTCAATGAAGTAGCAGAAGAGAAGATGAAGAAGGAGTAGCAAGGAGGGACAACTATTACTTTTCGCAGCATTAAAAAAGGCACAAAGTAGTTCCTGTCATTTCCTCAATTGACAGTGATACCAGAAAGATCAGACAACAGGAAGTAAGCGAATGAATTTTAAACTAATTAATCGGAAGAAGTAGATTGATTGATTGGACGTTTCAATCATCAGCCAGGTAGCAATTGATATTGGAGTGCGTGTGTGCGTGGAGGAGAAGGGGATCTGCTCCGTATGTCATGCCCTCAGTATGGATCAAGCACAACTTTGAACTGCCCTTCAGGATACGTATTCATGGAAGATCTAGATGGGAAAGGGGTGTTCCCACTCTAGAGGCCTGGGCTATGGTGTGTTACGCAGACCAATCAGTGGGAGGTAGCCAGGCAGGTGCCAGAATTAATGGGCTAGGAATCTAGGCAGTGTTAACACTAAATGCGCTGGATACAGTTTTCTAGGTAGAGCTCTTAACAGAGATGGCGTGTGAGCAGCCTTCTGCACAGGGGGAGGAAACGGAAAAGGATATACATAACAGTCGGGCTTCACTTTGGTCCTGGCTTCTTATACTATCTCCACAGGGCTGGTTTGGGAATGCGTGACTAGTCTGAAAACCTGTAGTTGGTGTTGTTGATAGAATTGCCACGTGGAAGGGTTGATGTTTTTGGAGTGGACGATATCTCACAAGATCGAGCCAACGCATCCTGTCATATGACTACAAGTTGTCAATAGTCCAAATTGACGCAGATGCATGAAATCAACTGTCCAAATAGTGTGCGGTCAACAGTTAAAGGGAATGAGGAAGCGTAAGACGACGGGTCTGTACTCTTTCTGGTGGGGCCTGAGCCCTTCGTAGGGACCAACAAGAGCCAATCGACCATCCATCACATGACTACAAGTTGTCAATAGTCCAAATTGACGCAGATGCATGAAATCAACTGTCTAAATAGTGGGCGGTCAACATTTAGAGGGAATGAGGGGGCGTAAGACGTGAGTGAGAAGGTTGACAAGATAAGTGCAAGGCTGCCTATTCACGGTATGTGCCTGGCCAAAGGCAGTGAAGACTATTTACTAGAGTTAACGTACCTGTTAGTGAGTCCGTCTCCTCTGGCTTGTGAGTTACTGTTAGTGCGGACATAACCCAATTTCTTTAATACCTAACACAGCCAGTCCGGCTAAGGTACTACTAACAAGACTGACCAACAAGACCTCTCCCCGCCCCTTCCCCTACGCTCCATCACCCCTTTCACCTTTCTCTTTGTATATAAAGACCACGACCAACTGACTGACTCCAGTACTGACTTAACGGCCAGACGATGATGTCTTTACATCGAAAGCGCTTGCCCACAGTAACTCACAAGCCAGAGGAGACGGACTCACTAACAGGTACGTTAACTTTAGTAATTTGCCTACTGGCGGACATAACCCAATTTCTTTAATACCTAACACAGCCAGTCCGGCTAAGGTACTACTAACAAGACTGACCAACAAGACCTCTCCCCGCCCCTTCCCCTACGCTCCATCACCCCTTTCACCTTTCTCTTTGTATATAAAGACCACGACCAACTGACTGACTCCAGTACTGACTTAACGGCCAGACGATGATGTCTTTACATCGAAAGCGCTTGCCCACAGTAACTCACAAGCCAGAGGAGACGGACTCACTAACAGGTACGTTAACTTTAGTAATTTGCCTACTGGCGGACATAACCCAATTTCTTTAATAACTATTTACTAGAGTCTCCAGGGATTCTCAGTCCGGCGAGGGAAAGTATACAGATTGCATGTAGCTTGTTCACGGGACACTTTCCACCATCTGGCCCCGATTGTTAACTCAGAGTTGCGGGTTCTGCAAGGCATGACTAGAGTCAGCGGAACATGCACCGGGTAGTTGTGCAAGGCTGGCTGCAGTGTGCTACAGAGTGGTTAGGGTGACTCTGTTGCGATCGAATGAGGTTGAAGGAACTGGCCGCAAGGCTCTCTTTCGTTTCGTGAACTGAGAGGACATGAAGGTCCAGGACGCCATACAATAGGCCCCTCTAAGGCTGCGGGGGAGGGGGTTCTTTGTTGCCACCTGTACGTAGGAACAATATTAGCACCATCTCTCGCTCAAATCGTCCCCAGAAAATACTAACTACAAAACGTAAAACAATTTGTAATAGCAAACTATGAAAGTTTTATGTAGCCTGCAGGTTATTATGGGACGCCAAAAAAAGGAAATGAACCAAATCCGCAAAAAACTAACTATAGTTATCATAGTGATCAAAAAATGTTTTTCCTCAAAAACGGCTCAACGATTCGGATAACAATTTTTATATACACAGTTCCTAATGAGACAACAATATCGTACAATTTACATCTGTGGAATGACATGAGCAGCACAATAAATTACCAAACATTTCGATAAAAATCGATTTTAGCGAAGTTATAAACAATGCCTATAAAGTGAGCTATAAACTCTGCTCAGAAAGTAATAGAATCTGCAAAAAAATCAACGTTGAGCGTTTAACAACGGAATTTCAACTGCCGTCATTTCATTGTAAAGTGTAAAGTGATTATTATGTCTTTCAAAAAAATCGTGTGTACAGCGTCATCAATTCTCTGTATACGAATCGCTCAATAATGGACGCGCATGAGCACGAGCAGCACAATAAATTTCGGAACTGTCAGCGTTACCGCTTTCCACCGTCGTGAGTTGGCGTTTAATTAAGTTTCAAGGGAACCGAGTGAAAAATAAATTGAATTAGTAGCAAAAGCCTTGAAAGTCAGTGAACTTATGTAGAACTGAGGAAAGTTGTGTGATGAGGTGCATCCCAATACTTTCTCACGTAAAGGTTCTCCAACGGATACGACTAATGTTGGTGACTGTAAGATAATTAGGAGGAGCGACCCGATAAGTTCCGTAACTCAAACTACTATCGTTTGATTGACTTTTTTTTCGGTGTTCATCTACATCTCCAGAGCAATATGCACGAACTATTTCAAGAAAATAGTAACTCCTGCTCAAGCAACGTTGTAACATGAACAGGAGTACATTTCAGAACCTTGCGACATGGAAACGTTCTTCTGAGTGATGGACAGTTTGGATTAGTTGGCAGATCACAGAAACTCGCTGCACGTACGAGAAGATGAAGAAAGTTGTTCGACACAAGCGCCGAATCTGTCCAGGTTTTCGACCTCGGAATTTCCGCTCTGGACCAACGGGCACCTGTGGCAAGGTAATTTTTCTTCCAAAGGTCTTTGCACCTATGGAAATCCCAAATCGGCGGATATTTCCAACGGTGGTTTACTTACCCTTTCCCCTCTCCCCCCTTTTCAGATTCCTCTCCACACTGATATCTTCTCCCAAAATCATTCTGCTACGAAGTGTACTCTTCTTCAAACACCTTTCGCGATACGGCCGTCTCCAATTCTCCCAACAGACGCCTCTTTCACCTCTCATCGACTTCTAGTTCGGCTTCCTCCCTCTTCCCAGTACCACCAGTTTTCACGTCTTCAGAGCCATATTTGTTCGCGGTTCCATACTCAAATCATATCCTGTGTAGGTCACCTCTTCTTTGTACATCCAAGTCTTCAAATCTTGTGATATACCAGCTCATCAATTACAAGTTCGTGCTCAGCAAATACCCGTCTCCGAGTTTCATTCCTGTCTATCCTGGTCCAAACATTTTGGTCCTCCAGGCCGGATAGACAAACAAAATTTTAGCGGATGAAGCATTCTGGGTCCACTGCGAAAAGTGTATATTCTCCTGTTTGCAACCGTATTAAGATGAACTTCTGACCTACACGGAGTCACAACGCCAATAACCATCAAACCTCTTCAAACGATACGCCTCTGTCTACATTGGAGAGCTCAAAGGAAGTAAATAACAAGTTCCATCTCCCTTCAGACCGTATCATCAATGACGTAACGCCACTCTTTCACTCCTGAAAACTGGTTAGTCTACAATTCTGTGCTGCTCGTCTGGATACATCTGCAGCTTCCACTCCAATTGACGCCCTCAATCTGTGGTTCTCCTTCATCGAAGCATTCGATCAATACTCTGGGGTAGAGAATTACATATCAGGAATCGAAGATAAAGTACTCGGCATAAAATGGCACAACGCAATCTGCTCTCTATCAGACGATACGAGGACCATAATTGATTTTCATCTTCTTCCACTGATAAATTCACTTGCATCGCCAGTATTCACACCTACTCCTTTTTCTTCCTCGTCGCCAACCCTCCAAAAGACTATCGACTCTGGGACGATTTTACCGTTACCATCCGTCAAGGAAGACGCCGAGACGTCACCTCATCACCCCTTCAACTACGCCAAACGCTCCAACCTGAGGACATCTCCTCCGGTTCCACCAGCCATTAGCCAGCCATACACGAGCAGATATCTGCGGCAGATTTGGTCGTCCGATCTCATCTGACAGATATCGCTAACGATCTGGAGTGACCGATGAGAACGTTGCCCCTTAACACGAAAAACTTATCGGCCGATCTTTCATGCCCGAGATCTGTCACCTGACCAGTGCCCGATGTCATCTGTTCGTTCGTGGGATGAAATCTGACAGATTCAGGTCTGTCACCGACGTTCGTCTGGCAGACTCGAGTTATCGGTCGAATCCGAAATATTTTCCAGATCGGTCACACATTCCATAAGTTGATGCCATGGGGTTAGTGACTGTTCGTAGTTAAAATAGCGTAATTTAGCGGCTTTTGCGGCGGGTATTTTTTTTATTGCCCATAAAACGGCTAAGCCAAAAAAAGACAAGTTTGGGAGAAGTCATGGGTTTCGGAAAGGAGAAAGTTCGGGCACATGAAGTTGTTGGCGCACCTTAGGGAGAACAACCCGCGGGATTGTGAACATTTTGCTAGCTCATCTCCCCGGCTCCCGTAATTCAATTCATTTGGTTTTTTGTAAATAAAATACTACAACTAAATTTGAAAATACTATTCCCCCCCCCTCCATTCTGGGTAAGTATGCCACTGGGGGTAGGTGCCAACAAGTAATAATGTATTTACGAATTTATTAGGTTGTGGGGAGATCGTTTTTTGTAGTTACGAAAATTGTAGTTTCCTACGAATGTTTGCAGTTACGAGTTTTGAATTACTTATGTGAAAACAGGGGAAAACACTCGTGGACAACAGAACATCTTAACGTTAAGTGACTGCCCGATCCAATCGAACAGTTCTTTGAACCACAGACATCGCTTCCGAGAAGTCTGCAGGTTGAGGGGGACGCCCGACTACCATCTGCCAGATTTGAACTCTCGCAGATATCTCTGGTCGATTTTCACATCTTTCATCATTTTTTAACGCCCACTAACGCACAGATCTTTCCCACAGATATCGTTTAAAAACGTGATATCTGTCGCAGATATCTGCTCGTGTATGGCTGGCTAATGGGACACCCGCTCATTCTTCGCCGCCATTCAAGAACCCGCAACCGACGCTGCCGCTCTCTGCTTCCGGTAAAATGTCTTCGCCCTCGCCGTGTAAGAAAGCCTCCGAGTCTTTCGTCACGGCACCGTATTGCCTCACCACTCAAGCACCGATTCGCTGTTCACAACGACCCCACCTGTGCAGACTTCCAATAGCCTCCATCCAAACGAGGCCCCACATCACTAAAGATCCACACTGCGCCCATCAATCGCTTACGTCCGCTCCTGCAATCTTCAAGTCGATGCCAACCAATGTTGTTCAAGGTAAGGCTCTGAATTGTGTAAACTGGTTCCCCACAGTAAAATAGGAGGGAGCCTTCAGCTCTTCCCCTTCAGAGACAGCCCTTAGCCCTTCGTGCCCACAAACCGCATTCCGAGTGTTGTCACCAAGGCCAACGTTCTGAACTCTAACAGTTTGCCTATACCCTCCTTTGCCTGTTTCTCTGCTCCTGCAACTCCACTCATCCCTCATCATTAGCACCCTATCCCCCAACGCCTCAGCTCCTCTCATATCCTCGTTCGAATCACACGACCCACAACCATTTTCCTAGTGCATTTACACCTCCACACAGAACAAAAACATTATATTGATGTTTCAAGGCCCTCAACACAAATATTTGCTCTCAGAAGTTTTATTCACGTCTATCGTGGTCCAAACAAAAGTTATATGTTGCGACGCATCAGATATTTCCAGGTCGTGTTCGTAGATCATAGTTTTGTGCAGCGTAACACGACTACCCAAACACAACGCAGTTCCAGTCGGCTAATACAAACAAATACCTCCACGCGGTTGAGAAACGTCTACAGAACAGATAGCATTTATTTCTTTCCCTTATTAGATTTTCAAACAAATTAACGAATTTTTCGAGCCAGAGACATCGGGGTGAATAAGAGTGTGCCCTCAGATGCCTCCCCTTAAAAACACCTTATCTTCATTCTTGTTTAATTTTTAATTAAGGAAAGAAGTTTGCCTTCGTCTGGTTGAAAGAAAAAAAAATACAGCGGAGAAGGGAAAACGTTTTCGAAGGAAAGTGGAACCGGAAAAGTTGGAGAGGAAACGGGAAACTCAAAACAAAGAAAACGCGGCGGCGATGAGACAAATTGGCCAATTACTCGGCAGCAAATATTTGCATGGAGCAGGTAAGTTCCTTTTTTTTTGTGCCCGACTCCATCTTCGCTTCAGGAAACTCTGCAGTAAAATCGGGTAATCGTTGTTTAGATAAGCCTTCAAAAAATGGAACGAGTGCAGTTTACTTTTGTCTCGGTCATAATTTTGAAGCTCGTTGTCAACTCAATAGTCTATTTAAGTTCGGGTTTTATGTATTTTTCCGTAGTATTTTTGTTTATTTATTTCTCCCGCTTCGTGCTCTCCAACAGTAATTACAAACTCGGCGCAATCTTTCGCGTTAATCTCAAATAATTGACGACAGGGTCTAAGAACCAAAACAATAGCATCACTATTTGTTTATACACCAAAATCGTACTTGCCCGTATGATATGGTATCAAGGAAAGGGCACTATTTGACAGCCTTAAACACTCACTCGACCACTTGTACAGGGTTTCTTTAGATTCTTAAGTTTCAAGCTCTTCGAGAAAAGCACAAAACACAATTTCAAGAAAACATCTGCGCGTGTATCTGTGTATGCGGGTATATGTTGATGAGATTGCCTCTGGGACTGACAGTATTTCATCCACCAAGGATCTTAAGCAACAGTTAGTGACGTTGATGAGGAAGGCTGGGTTTGAATTAAGTAAGTGGGCAACTAACTACCCAGAAGAGTTGGAAGACGTTACTGACTTTTCTACCAACAATCCAGTGTCAATCATGCCAAAGGACGATTTGTCTGTACAAATATTAGGATTACAGTGGAATCCTAAAACTGACTGTTTTAATTACTCTTGAGTTTCCTCAAGTCAAACCAACAAAACGTTCCATTTTGTCCACTGTGTCTAGAATCTACGACCCTTTGGGTTTTATTTCGCCGGTAGTTATTCAACTGAAAGGTTTCATGCAAGAATTATGGCAACTAAATTTAGGCGGGGACGATGGAGTTCCCAGTCCAATTTGTGTTCGCTGGGTTTCAGCCATTGAACTACTTCCACGCATTTCGGAACTGCAAATCCCTAGATTCCTGGGTACATCTCACCTCTCGGCATATCAGATTGTCGGTTTCGCTGAAGCGTTGGAGACTGCATACTGTGGAGTACTGTACTTACGGGTCATTGATGAAAACGATCATGTGAAGGTGTCTCTAATAATTTTGAAGACCAAATTAGCTCCATTAAAAAGGCTTACTGTTCCACGTCTGGAACTTTGTACGTGCCATCTTCTAGCCAGACTGTATCAGTCAATATCAGCATTTCTACACTTAGTGACTGAAAATAAAATAACCATTGCTCCATCTTTCTTCACAGATTCAACCATTGCTCATGGTTGGTTACAGACTCCTACTAAAGCTAAAAACTTTTGTCTGTAACAGAGTAACTGAAATTTTGCATGTTACTTCAGAGGCTCAGTGGCATCATGTGCCGTCCAATGAAAACCCTGCGGATCTTGGAGATCTAGAAGAGTACACTCAGATGACCTGCTGAATAGCACCTTCTGGTGGAATGGACCTCAATGGTTAGTTCAGCCGTTTCGTACTTGAAACACGTCAAGTGTACCTGTGCAGTATATGAAACTGAGATCAAACAAGTAAAGAGTACCTTAATCGCCATAAAGATATTTCCAATTAACCCGAAATTTGTACTGAGCATAATTTAGAAGTTTTCTTCTCTGTATCGACTTTTAAGAACAGTGGCGTACGTTTTCCGATTTTGTAGAAATTAGCAGAAAAGGAAGAAATTCACACAACGTGGGCCAATCAAAGTTGACGAAATCAATTTTTGTAGAAGCATCTCTATAAGAGCGGTGCAGCTTTCATATTTTTTCAATGACGACCTCTCTGAACATAGCCAATCAAAGATCCTAAAGAGGTTTGAAAAATTGAATCCATTTTCCGATTGCTCGGGTATCCTCAGGGCAGGCTGTCCAATGCTAACTTGTCCAAATCGAAAGGGCACCGTTTGACAACCTTAAACACTCACTCGACCACCTGTACACGTTTTCTTTAGATTCTTAAGTTTCAAGCTCTTCGAAAAGCACAAAACACAATTTCAGGAAAACATCTGCGCGTGTATCTGTGGTCACAATCGAGAGCCACCTGCTGCAAGTTATATCAAATTTGGCATTCAGCAACTTGACGCAGCAAATACAATTATCGAACATTTCGAAGTATATCGATTTTCAAGCGGTTTTAATATGACACCGTTATCAGAAAAGTCAGAGTGATGGTCCGATAAACTATCTATATGATTAAAGTTTAATAAACTTCCTTAGATCGTCCAAGATCGTCGTGACTCCTTCTTGGGCATTACGCACTTCTGTTGTAAATAATAAACCAAAAGAGGGGCGAATGAATGGCGAACAACGACATTGGAGCGAAAATTCACTCGATCTTCCGGAAAATGTATTTTCCTTCCCCCAGGTGCCTACACAAGGAGAATACAACCTTCAAAACTCTGATCCCTAGAGGCTTAGTTATTGTCGGAAAAATCCAGATTTAGCGATTCAACTGTTCCTAACGGCGTTTGTGAGTAATACAACCGGCCCCTTGGAAAAGTGAAAGGACAAGCGTTATCCCATTTGTCCCCTGTAGTCAAGTCGATGAGTCCTTCAGTGGTTAAATAAAATTAGACCAGTTACCCTCTCATGATAACTTGTCATTATTCTGAAAGTTAGGTATCAAGATGAGAATAAGTGCCGGGCTGCCTGTTGGAGGGATGTGCCTGGCTCAAAGGCAATCAATGTTACTTGAAAGACTGTCCCGGGAGCGGTCACGACAGGGTGGTCTGTTCACAGGACACTTTCCACTAAGGTACCATCTGGCCACGTTTGGTAACTAAGAGTTGCACATTCTGCAAGGCAAGGTTGGAGTCAGCGGAGCATTTAGCGTGTGGTTGTGATTCTACTGAGTGCCTCACACTGCGGCCGGCTGCATCGGGGAACACCAGCTTCATGGTGGGGGGACTGGAGGTTGAACTAGGAGGACATGAGCATCATAGGCTAATCTGAGGCCCCTGTGGGGATTTTCTCGGATCGAGGCAGTGCTGTACCACGTGAAAAGGGGCAAGAAGACATATGAAGTCGACAGAACAGAAATGAGGTTTTTGTGGAAAAGTTCAGGTTTATAGTTCATGGGACGCCCCTAATTTCTACTTTCGACTACCTAAAGAGCAAGAAAAATAAACCGTTGGGTAAATAAAGATGAGTTCTCTTTAGAGAGCTACTGATTGACTGAACCAGTCATTGATTAATATCGACCTGCCAATATTTAGCTGTTAGCAGTCTGAATGGACGATCTACCCACTAATTTCTGCTGTTTATTTGTGTTTCTGTATACGAGTATACGAATTTAGTTATTTTATTCAATTCTTCATTGTTCCATACATCCACATGAGGCGGACGACCATTAGAGTGTATTACGAGGGCGGAAGAGGACCGGAGAAAGAACAGAAGAGTTGGCGCCGGGTGGAATGATTTCGTGACGAGGCCTTTCTTAAGTTTTAGCGGCTCTCAAATGAAACATACGAATGACATCAGGAGCGCAACATAACACGAATTAGTTAAGTCAACCGAAACATAACCTTTTCTTACCTTCGCATTGCGCTCATATTCTGAATATTTATAAAACGCGGAATTCGGAAAACTGTAGCAAATTAAGTGCACTGCGATAACGACGTTTTGAGGGTATCAATGACTGTGTTATCGGTAATCATCCAGATCTAGTCATCTTTATTTGAGAGGAAAATGCCTCTGGGATATCGTCAAGTCAATGTTTAAACTCTAGTTTCAATATATTGAATTGGTGTATCGTGATAATCGTTAATTACGTTGGCGAGAATTGAATACAACGGCGGTTGAACCGGTTTAACTCCTAGTGATAGGTAGTTATCGTAAACAAGTTATTTTCTCGAGACAGATGATCACTCACAGTTCGAAGAAAGTAAGTTTTGTCCAGCTCCATCAAATTTCAAGTTCTCAAGTTCACTCCATCAAACGCTCACGAGCTGAAGTATCCGCTTTAATGTAACTCTAGCGTCACATTGGAGGCAATATTTCATCACTTTGACTGGTCAGGCTCTTCGTCGTATCAGAAAGAAAGAACTTTCAAGTGCTTTTTATTCAATTGAAGTTGGGCGTTAATCTTGTACGTGGCATCAGGTGGGTTCGGGTCGTGTTCTCTGCTAAAAAGACGTCACTCAACCAAGATGTACACGAGATGTTTGTACACGCAGTATTTTCCTCGTATAAAGCGAGAGTTCTAACAAAAATCAGCGTGGTAGTCAAATGCGCTCTTATATAATTAAAGTTGTTATGACTTTTTTGAAGTTAATAACTTTTTGGTTGGATTTGGCATGTCCCACTTTCTTATTTAGTTTTTGTAAAATGTGACTCCACCTTGTCCATCCTTAAAGGAGGTGTCCCTAGTTTGAGGGAGCAAGTACCCTCGTTATGAAGAACAGCTACACCTCGTGTGGGAGCCAGTACACCTCTGAAGGAGGTAACAGCCAGCTACACCACAGGAAATTAGGAGCAAGTACGATAAAATCAACAGCTACACTAATTTCCTAAAAATATGGGAGCAAGTACGATCCTCTGTAGGGGGATCAACAGCTGCACTACAATTTTACTGGGAGGAAGTGATGGGAAGTAACAGCTACACCAGTTTATTGAGGAGACAAGTACGCTCTACAGAGTAGAGCAACAGCTACACTCAATAGGCAAAGTGACGTTTTTTAGGTTTGAAAATGAGAAGAGGTTTTTTGAGAATAGTCACTGACAGAAGGTCGGAATGGGACTGCATGCAGTGGCTAGAGGCCCATCTGATATTTATACAGGTCGAGGTACCCTTCTTCGTGCGCTGGGGAAGTGTTCTCAGAGGGTTGGCCTGGGCCCAGGCGAAACCCCAGGTGGATGACCTTCTGTCAGTGGTTTATTTCCAACGTATTTCCATAGTTTGATATAAAATATTATAAAAACATATTATTTGTTGGTTGTGTACTTAAGCTAAGTACACTATAGTTGTCTTTTCAGCTATTGAGGAGGTCGGGGTATGCCCGCCAGTAGGAGTATGGTCATAGTTAACGAGAACCAGATTTTTGTTTATCCAAAACGGGACACATGTTGCGAGGGGTTGGTGTACGGAGTCCCTCCAACACAATTTTGAATTCTAGGAGTAAAATTGTCAGTTTTGAGGGACTTAAAAGATATGCCCTTTTATACTTACTATTTTTTTCCTGTGCAAAAATATTTTATTTAATTTTCAACTTGAATAGTTTAGAGCATGTTTTTATTAAACTTCTGATAATAAAGGGGATTTGAGCAGAATTATGACCAAATTAATTGTACAGTATTTATTTACAAAATTTTACAGGTAAAATGTTTGAAGTTATTTAAGATGTTTACAACATGCAGGAAAATACAGGATTACAAAAGTAAACTAGCCAAATCAAGTCACTATAATCTGTAGCCACATATTTCTAAACGTTCAAGATTGTCATGTGTTTATTTCTAATACTTTTCTGACAATGAATCTTCCTCAAAATGTCTCATTTTCGTTTGAGCATTTCCAAGAAAGCTTCACATGACATGTTAAAGTTGCACTTCACCGTTAAAATTGCTTTTAGCGTACACATTTTCAGTTGGGATTGATCAACGTGAACACTCTCTCTACTAGCGTGTTCGTTCCTGGTTTGCGAGAGAAAAAACCAATCAGTTTTTGTGTCGTGAAGTGTAAAATATCTCCACTCATTTCTGATCTAAAGGAGTTTTTTCATCGGCCCACCAAAGTAGTTTTTCTTGTGTTACAAATTCCCTTAGATATGTAACTTCAACAAACAGCTCACTATATCTGAAATCTCCAGTTTTGTAAATTTGCTTGAAATCGAATCTATCCCTTCCTCAATTCTTTCCCACTCTGGCACTGCCGTCCAACTAACCATTGATATTTTCCATGTCATCAAAATGCCATGCCCACATGTTTAAAATCGGTACAGTTTTTATAGAAAGAGCAGATAGTTTCTAAAATGTGCTCCTTGTCGACATCTACTAGCTTGATGTAGTTACGAACCACTAGTGGTATGAATTGTTTTTCCATCCCAAGTCACTGCGATCGGAATATCGTCAAATAGCCCGAACGCTCAAGAACAACGCCCGAAATGGCCGATGATGGTGTAAATTGAAATTCAGGAAAGGGATTACGTGTACTATTCTGATACCTGATTTGTATTTTACTCAGTACAACCTATTGTACCTCAAAATGCAGACAGAAATCAGCCTAAAAGTGTAAAGCAGTTATAAAATATTTTAAACTAAAAAGTAATATTAGCATAACCGAATAGTCCAACTACAAATACTCATGAAAACGGGACAAATAAGCGTCCTTAGAGGGTTGGTCGGGACAAGGGGACATTTCTCTCAAAAACGGGACTGTCCCGTTGAAACCTGTCTGGTCACCTTAGTCATAGTCAACGTTGAGTGAGTCCGGATTCCTTGATTGGTGGTTTATCATGAATGAGCGCTTTGGATGTGAATATGACATTTCTGGCTGTGCGTCGGTACACTGACATTTCAGAAATCGAAACAACCAAATGATGGATTTACTGACCAATACGGACTAATGACTTAGAATTAACGCTCAAGGCGCCAATGAAACCGTTTTCTATCTCTTTCACTTTCAACTGAAATAATCATTTCAGGTTGCGAAAGTCCAAACCCCACCACCTTGTCTCCACTATACTACTAGAACCCCTTCTCTTCCTATAAAAAGCTCAACTCCAGTACTGAGTTAGGGCCTAAAGATATCCTTACATCGAGCCGACTCACCCACAGTACACAACCAGTCAGGTAACACAGTCTCACCCAACGGGTTCGTTGACATTGACCATACTCCTACTAAAAGACCTAACTCGATCTCTTTAATAACCGAAAAGCCAGCTTTCGTTGTACAAGTAGCACATCGAACTATCACCCTGTTCGCCTTTTACAAGGAAAATACTATATTAAACCCAATTTTTGACGAAATATTTGATAACTCGTTGTGCGGTTCTGGTACTTTTCCCAAGGGCGAAGGATGAACATTTCATATTACTGCAATGTCATTTGGGGCTGTCCAGGGTAACTAGATATTTGTCCAAGTGCGGTTGTGCGTCAAACAGGCATGGAACAAACTCTAGGTAAACGCTGACAGAGCTGCCAGGAACAATGACTTCGCTGTTAGAACCTAACTGAAGGTTTTGGAAAGGTAGTGTTTTGTAGGTGGACGTATCCCCCTTTTTTCGTCGAAGGTGAATTTCAAACGAAGCAAGATAACTCACTATCACAAGTTTTGTGTATTTCCTTTACCGTTTGTTCCTTTTAGAATTTTGTTGACAGGAGAAGTCGGAGGTCTTTTAATGAATATTTCACTCTCTCTTTTAGTTTCTTTTTCCCTTCCTTATAATTCCCCAAAAAAATTATTTTTTGTACTGTTCGCTTCATACCCATGTTTTACAATTTTTATTCTGTTAAACCACACAATAAATTTAATCAAAATGATTGAAACCGTTTTTGGGAAAAATGGTGTTTGGGTCTCTGGCATAACTATAGTTAGCATCAGCCGGCGTCTCCCATACCCTAATTTTTTTTTTCTGACCTGCAGTTAACATACTGAACTTGAGCTAATTTGTTTCAGTCGCGATTTATGTCACAGACACACATAGGCGCATGCAAAGCTTTTTCTCAAATGTTTTTCGGACACAGGACCTTCGGAAAAGCAGAGGGAACAGATTTCAGTCAATCACCCATATTTCCTTCCTAGTTCGCAGGCCTAAGGAAAGCAAAGAATCTGCCACATCGTTCAAGCCGCTACATCATTTGGAAATTCGATTCTACGGAAAAGCTTTGTTTGGGTTCATGGAGAAATTTGCTACCAACAGACTGCTCGAGCAGCGAATAAAACGGATTCGACGGAAGTGCTCCATTTCATGAATATTGAAAAACGTCGCTTTTCATCCAGCAGTGAGGCGTGAACCGCACCGGTCATACATAGCCATCGCCTCACATCGAACGAATGTACGTTGTCACTTGGGAATAAATCGATAATCATGAAACAAACGGCATTATTGCTTCTGCCAGAGTTAAGCACTTACGAGACTTATTAACAGGTGATGGAAAGCTCGTAAATGTTGAGCAAAATGAAGGTCAGACCAGTTAACTTAATGGTGTCATGAGAAACGCAGTAACGAGGATAAAAGTTGGGTATCACTCAGAACATTGAAGCAGATAGTAATTTCTCCTGGTATTGCATAGTACTGGTTGGTAATTGACTAAATTTAATTCAATTCCTAACCGTTTTAACGAAAAATGACGAACAAATTTTATTGCTTCTTAAGCCGATTATTTCGTTCGCAGTTTTTTACGGAAAAGTTTTTTTATTGCACATATTTAGTAATTATGGTTTTCTTATATAACGGCCTTGTTTGTAGTTTAACTGTCGAGTGAAACCTGTGATAAAATGAAAAGGGACGTGGTTTGAATTCCGGGAGTTGTCGCTAGTTATGAAATGAAGGGTATGAAACTCTCACTATTTAGGTAGTTTATAGGACTACCACCCAGATTTTTCCTAAAACGCTAATACCACGTGGCGTTAAAATAGAGTTTTGGAAATGTTTCATAATTTATTGTACTTCTCTCGTTATTTTCGCACGGATGAGAGTTTTATAGTAATGTTGAATAGTTGAGGAGTGTTCATCAATTCTAAGTGGATATTCAATACAATTATTCTCTGCCCATGTCGTCATACGTTGCAGCAGTACTCAGGAGTAGGAACAGAACACAATACAAATATTATCTCTAGAAATCGAATTGCGGTTTCTAACAATAAATACGCAATGAGTGTATTTTTGAAAAAGTTGAATTTCGTGTGTGAAACTTGTGTCATCAAGGGGTTCCAACCTCTCAGCAATTAAGTGCCCATTCATTTCGGGGTGTCAACTCCGTGGAGCTTCTGTGTGCGGCTTCTGCTCGCGACTAAAAATCGTTTCTCCCTTTCATATTTGAGAACATCTGGCGACCCTTGACTCCAGCGGCGTCTAATCGCTCCTATAGCAGTCAAAGGGGTTAAAGCCGTATAATAACCTCCCTTTCCCCATCCTGACGACTTGGAAGGATGAAAAGAAGAAGAGACAAACGGCCGATAATGACGGAGAGACGACACCTACAACGATCCCCCAATTCCACGTCACTTCTCTTCCCAAATTAAGGCACCGCTAATTGCCGCCTTCGGGCTTCACCCGAGTGGAGAGATAGGTAGCGATGGCGGGGGGGGGGTGCCATCCACCTGAGAAAAGGAGAAGGAGACAGTTTGCGAACTAGAGAAGACGAAAAAAAAAGGTACAAAGAAAACGGTTGAACCGAGAAACGAAAAGAAGAAAAAGAGGATCCGGTGGGGCAGTTCAAGTCGAAAAGAAGGTAGAGACTTTAAAGGTCTCGTTATAACGCTTCATCTGTGACCGAAGGTGAAATTGGAGGTGGCAAAGGCATCAAATGATCTTAAGATCTTTTTTTTTTGTGAAAAGCTCGTGTTAAACTTTTCACGTGTCGGCAGTTTGCCAGCTCCTCCAGATACTCAACTGAAGAATCAAGTCGGCCTGCTGTGTGAGTGTAGTACAAAGCGTGATCGCAGCTATAACGAAAATTGGCGTTCAAAGAACACGTATTCATCACAGAGTCATATAAGGGCGAGTTAACAAACGTATACGTGGGGAAAAGAAATTGTGAAACGCAGCAAATTATTGCACAAGAGTTTATTCTCCCGCAAAGCATCACCTAACTTAACTAATGCGACAGTTTTCGTTTCACCCTGGCCTCAATCCTTGATTAGCCTTCGGTCTCACTCCAACCACCCATCAGTTCGACTCATCACGACATACCAATCGCCTACCGTTCTTGGAAACTAAAATACCAAATTTCGTTATTTTGTTGTATTCAGATGATGTTTCTTATCGTTTACTGGCATTTTTCGATGCTACCGAAACGCTTTACTAACATCGCCGTTCGTACATGAGCTGCCATTTTCCGGATTGATGACATACCCACGTAATATTCTTAATATTTTGCGACTTCGGATTGAGTAGGATAGGTCACAATCATGCTGCGGGAGAGAACAGTTGAGTAATAACTGGATTCTCAGAAAATATTGGATGGTAGTTCAATAAACTTCATGTACAACGAGGTTTTAATAACGCTCATAATCAGGAGCAACTCCAGAAATTCCGATCTTCAAACCACCGCCATTTCACTTACAACCATTTCTCACACTTTTTGCCTAATAATTTAAAAAATCACGATCCTCAGTCGTAACATTCAGAAAAAAGTAAAATATTCACTATTTTTAGCACTGCTTAACTGCAAAACGAACGCAATTTCAAAAGCTTAAACATTGAGTAGACCCGTAAATTGAAGTAGAAAAGTAAATTGAATTAAATACAAACGCACCACGCGCCGAATGGAGATATCTTGGATTCAATTGGCTCAAAACGTTATTTCCGATTCGAAAAGACTCAACATTCTGAAAAAAAGTATACTTTTTTATACGATCGCAATACTTTTTGGGTAGCAAAACTTTTATTTTGAAAAGAAAAATGACGTCGAAAAACCTTCGAAATTCCCGTTAAAAAATTAAATACTGTATTGAATTAAAACACCCAACTTTTGAATGGTTTGTTGGGGACTTATGGTGGTTTATTGGTAAGACACCCAGGAAGGGAACACAAACAAGGGCTTATAAGTTGTTTAAAAAGATATATGAATATAAATTACCTATAAGCGTTTCTTTGAAAATACGTTGATTGGAGACACGAGAGAAAATGGCTGGAAAAACGTGGTTTTAAATAGAGTTCACATTTTTGCCATTACTTGTTTGATACGATGCAATCGCCGAGGTTCCCCTTATTTTATTGGTAGTTCACGCCTAATTCTTGTAAGCCCAGTTCTTTCCATATGTAAGGTTCGAATAGTGTTGTAACAATACAATTTAGAGGAATGTTGGACCCTTGGGTGCAACATATTGCCTCACATCACTTTAATTGTGAACAATTAGAGCTCGTCCGAACTCCTCACTCGTTATTGTCGCGTAACTTTGGTGATGAACTCAATGTTTTTCAGTCCGTTTTTATGATGATTAATCCTCGTAAGTGGTTGAACGCGTTTCATGGGGTTTGTAAGGTTTCGGTGTAGTTTCGACATTGCCTAATAGCGAACTTTGCTGCTTTACCTTGACAATTTTCCCATCGTCCAGTTTTTCTGTGCATATTTTTCTGGACACATTCGTTGCGATAATCTTCCAATATTTCGTTCATTCTAACTGTGACCTAATGATCGTTGTTATCATTTTCTCAAAAACTCAATTGAAGATATGTTTTACTTTATCGTAACATTCAGAAATAAGTAAAATATTCACTATTTTTAGCACTGCTTAACATTAAAAACGAACGCAATTTCAAAAGCTTAAACATTGAGTAGAACCAGTATGAAAAAATTGAGTGACTCCATTGAAGAAATTGAACTCACTCGTAAACGCGTGAATTACAAAATGTTCCCGGCAAGTATGCAAAATTAACGTGATAAAACATCGTGCAAAGTTGAGCGTAATACGAGAAAACCCGTTTTTGTTTATACTCATCTGCACTGTTGACAGCTTGTTCGGAGACTTTAAGGTGGTTTCTTATGATTTTCTGTGATTTTATCGTGCAGATAATCCACCATTGAAAACAAGTCTTTTTTTTTAATGATTCGTCCATCCGTAAACTCGTTTTACACAATTTTGTCTGGTTTTTGGTTTCTGTCTTCTTTATCAACCTGCTATTTGCCCGTCGATTTCAAACTGACACGACAGTTGGCGTCTCAATCTCTTTCAGCTGAAACGTAACTGATACATAGATTCGGAATTGAAATCTCCACAAAAGTGAAAAAAGGCACTCAGGCCTTTCGTAGCCAATATTCTTCAATTCAACGCGGGTATAGGTCGCGAAATGACACTCCGTCAGATCGATCAAATCTAGTCTATATATATAAAAATGAAACCCGTTTTTCGTTGTCACGACATAGTATAAAAACGGCTTGACCGATTTGGCTGAATTTTTATGTAGTTTTCTAATACTCTGTACAAGGTTCTTACCGGAAAAAAATATTGAGCAAATCTTTCCGAAAGATTGAAAAATATACATTTAATTTTGCATATTTAAAAAATAAGCGCGTTACGAATGTCAACGTCATTCAATTTAAAACAAAAAACTCTGTGGTGATCTATGACACCACAGACATAATCGTGTCATTGAAAACAAAAAAATATGTGGTATCTGTCACACATCCATAACCGCGCTAAAAATAATTTTATTAAGTTTTTGATAAAGCTCGTTTTGTTTTAAATTACTAAGAAGTTTTTTGTTTGGTAATAAGTGTTTGTTAATCACGGTAAGCTCAATTCATTTTACAACGATTTTTGTTAACTGTTGGGGACTACACAATATTACGATTTGTTATACATGGATATACAGCAAATTTATGAAATCTTTTCATTTTTAGTTGGATTTCGGTTTTCGACAATGCCACCACCAATCAGACGTACAAACTTAGGCCGCAGAGCTCGAAATACGGCAAGTCAAAGAAATATAAGAGCAAATCAAACTGATGAGCAACGCGAAGCACGAAATAAACTTCATCGGAATCGAAATCAACATAGAAATGTTGAGTTTAATCCCCACAGAGCTGCATTCAGTTATAATGTGGCAATTGATTACAGTTCAGAGCTAATTGTTGCTATTGGACTAATGAATATTGTGTGTCCACATTGTAATGCATTGAAATTCAAAAATGAAGCCCCTGGATTGTGTTGAGCCAGCGGCCAAGTCAAATTGACGCTATTGGTATATATATACAAAATAATGTAGTGTATCAACTTTACGCTAAGGCGGTACGAAGTTCGCCGGGTCAGCTAGTTACTGAATAAATATCGCATATAAAACCGTAAAAAGAGCGCGTTTTATAGTACTTCGGGGCGTTGTGAATTTCACCTTCGTTCATCGGGCTGCCAGAGAATTTATTTGGAGGTATGTGAAGGTATTGAACGCTTAAACCCCCACAGTGAGTTCGACGCAAATAGCCAAAGCCGAAAGAAATTGAGATAAATTTGAATTTTCTTGACTTGTCCGGTTTTGGACGGACTGGGAGCGAATCGGAGATTTATGTTCGATACCTAAACTCGCCTGTGAGTTAGATTTAAATTGAAGTCGTTTTTGTAAAAGTTGAAAAACCTTTGGCTACATCCCATTTTGGCGAAGATGTTTATTGATAACAGCAACATAGTATATATTAGGTAACTTGAATCAAAACCCGACTTACGTGCGCCAGGGGCGTATGGTTGAAGTCAATGTGTCTCTTGATGAACCGGTCTTCCCTGGCTGGTGGTGTACTGAAGGCGAGCGCTTTCGATGTAAACACATTACTGGATCAGTACTGACTTCTGGTTGGAAGATGAGAGGTGGATGGTGGAGAGCGGATTAAAAATGAGGCGGGTTAGCTTTGGGTGCTTTAGCTTTTAGTGAGACTTCAGAGCAACCCGCCTACTCGGTACCCGTGGAATTGTTTCTGAAACAACGGAATGCGTACTCCGTGATTGTTCTTCAGCGTGCACATCTGAGGAAGCTGGTCGTGGTTCACTATGTGCTCGAATCCTGAAGCCTTTAAATCAAAGAATTGCTTTCTCTTGTCTACGACATGGGGATGGATTCAGAATCCTTGGACTGACATAATTCAAATCGAAGAATCAGTAATGGAATTTCTCAATTTCAACTTCCGCAAGGCCATTTTTGTCTTAGTTACAATCGCAGGAAACGAAATCCACTAATGCCGGATGATAACTGTGTCACAGGCTCACAAAATCCTATCAAGTGTAAACATTTATTTGAAAGGGCTTTTTACAATTTTTTACTATGTACAACAATACTGTAATGTATAGCAAAGATAAATACACTTTTATGGATATACAGCTCACAAATTACACAGCATTTTTTTTGCACCTAATTTAATACAACTTTGGTACGTCAAAAAAAGTATAATTATTTATAATAATCAATATAAGTATATCTCTGCTATGTAATTAATAATATTCGATAAATTTTTTGGTGTATTACCATCAAGTTAAAAGGAGTTTATTCAAAATTCATGTTGAATCATAACAATGTTAATAATCGATCTCGTTAATTGCTCGAATTGAACGCAAATAAATATAATATTTTCTATAGCCATCTTACAGCTTTAAAAGTGGTAAGGACTGAGTTTTGCATGGGAGTAGCACTGTGTGCTGACATCACGTACAACGACTGTCCCCTTCCAACGAATGAATCACCCATTATGATCTATTTGATTCAAAACTAGGTTAATTATATTATTTTTCGTTTGACACGATTTCTTTTACGTAACAAACTTATTTGCGGGACAGACAGCCGTTCATGAGCATGAGACGTGGCCATGTAACTTATGAAGCTGTCAGAATGCTCAGTATTGAGCGGATGGGGAAAGGTGGACGAGGAGATATCAGGATGGTTGACAGACCCACAAACAAAGTCAGTTTCAATTATTTTGACAGCCCTTTGTTGCCTGCACAACGATCAGAATCAATTCCGATGATTTCGTGGGAAGACACTGCTGACTCAGTGCCTGTACTGGAAACTGTCACCGCCGAACGGCGCTTGGAGCCTCTTCCCCTTAAACCTCAATACAAAATATCAACATTATAAAACGTACTTGGCTTCTGCCCCCGATTCAAGTTCACCAAAACGTGATGTGATGTCTGAAAACATTTTAACTCAACGATCATCATGAGTAATGCAGCAATTGGCACGACTACTGCTGGAATCTGTATCATGGAGTAGAAAAATTGTAGGTGAAATCAACACATTTTCACTAGACCTCCATAACAGTCAAGTAGTGCTGCAATTAATAGAAGCGCTACTGCATAAATGGGGTCAGTGTCCCTCAGGGATGAACAATTAAAACATGCACAGGAAAGACCACTCCTAAACTCTCCAAACTGATGGGTAGTGTAGGAGTACGGAGTGGCGGAACGCTGCAAGATTCTCCAGAAGAGGAAGATAACAAGAAAGAAGAGCACCCATCGCAGACAGGCGTGAGAGCGACCTGATGCAATGTGCTGAACGATTCAATACGCACAAGTGAATTCATCGGGCCACTGGCAGCAGTGCTCCTCCCTCCTAGGTCTTCCAAAAGAACTACTGCAAAAATCACAAGTACTGCACATCTGCACTCAGTGCAATAATTGCAGCACAAGAACTACTGTAGCAATCACTAGAAATGCAGTGATCGACGCAAGAAATATTGCAACAAGCACAAGTAATGCTCCGAATTCCTCCCAGAAATTCTGCGTTTTGCACAAGCACTTTGGTACCAGACCATTTTGTGCTGATCGTAATGACCACAGGCATCACAAATTCTTTCAAACTGCACTGGCTCGTTCTTATTTCTCTTCACTTGCGATCCAGTATTACGAAACGATTGCTAAATGCTGTAGTTTATGTTCAGTCGCAATTTACAAATTCCCGAGTAATAAAGAATCACATAACCGACGAACTTAAGTCCAGCATCTATCTTTATGACAAAACGTACACGCTTTCATTTCCTTTCACTAGTTTCATTTTTTTTGCTCGGGATTTATTTAGCGTGAACGCGTGTGCTGTGCTGGCGGCGGGGGGGGGATTGGGGTAGGAGGTACTTAGGCGTTAGCGCAATAATTGGTTGGCGTATGACGTAGATCCACTCAGAAGTCGCGCCAATTGTGTGGGTGGGGGGCATGACGTCACACAGGGGGATTCGTAGTGGTGGGGGATGTCATATTGGGGGAGTTGATCATCTCGCGCCAATTGTGGGGGCATGACATCAGGGGGGTTCATAGTGGTGGGACGTGACGTCACATGGGGAGGGGGAATGCTCTTTTCTGGGGGGGGGGTCTTCCGTCAGATCAGCTGGTGGGGTGGGGAGGTGGGGTCTGACGTCATCAACCCAGAAGTGACATAAAGGTAACTACTAATGTATTTTCAAAATCATTGACAAATACTATCGATTTATTCAAATTCGCAGAAACTGCAACAGTTTCCACGCGTTGGCCCAGAGTTACTGTTTTATGGACGTGAAAGCGGCATTTGATCGTGTGACGAGATTGCTCCAAGAAGTTCTCAAATAGGTAAATTCAAATACTGTAAGATTTGGTGTGAACGACTTCGTCAACAGTCGTCCCTTGGTCAAAACCGAGTCCCCATCACGTTTTCCCGCACAACAGTGACACCCGCGTACATTTAATTCTAACAAACTCATTTTCAGTGGTACAGTGTTAGAAGTAGGGCCATGCAAAGTTCACCGTAATTTGTTCTGGAGTATTCAAATATAAACTTTCTACTTAAATAAATAAACGTTTGTCATAAAGCTCCAATTTAGTTTTTTCAAATAATCGCTGATTCGTGATTTGTAAACGCAAATTAACAAAAATGTGTTAGCAAAACGAAGGCTACATTCCGCACCTAATGTTTGATATGTTAAGTGGCGTGAAAAACTGTACAAAAAAGGTCAATTCGCTAAAAAAAAAAAATATACAAGACAAATGGCGAGGCTGACGAAGCGTCGTGTAAGATGTGATTTGTTTAGTTCTTATAGGTATAGTAAACATTCTGATTCTGAAGCCCTCCCTCACCTACGGGGATGTTAATTGCTCATAATTTTACTTTCGCGTTTTCAAAAAATCATGAACTAAACTAATGAAGAACCAGCTCGATCGGTTCAGCTCTTATTCCGTGACATAAAATGACTTTTTTTCCACAGTTCTACTGCACACTTTAGGTAGCGGAAGGTAACGAAGAATTCGAGGTGTTGAACGTTAACAATTTCATGCGAGTACGTAGTACGTGCGCTAATAATAATAATAATGACGAACGGCACAAATATCTGGTGCGGCGGTTCACACAACGCCCCTCAGCAATTTTCATCCATTTAGCGATTAATATAATAAACTTTTATTATGTTTCATCAACAGAAACATTACTTCGCGTTCTACGTGGAGTTTCGGAACTCATTGAGCTGATGATACTTATCACGCGACTTTTATTTAAGAATCAACGCATAGGTAACTTTGATGGGACTATCAACATGATATCTTCGGGGAGATTTGTGTTAATAGCTCCGGAAAGCACTGGGGGAAAAGTTGGCCGACAAAAGAGCGTTACTTTGAATGTAGTAGCGATAACTACACAGTCAACGTATAGCTTATTGGGCTACCGCAGTGATTTGTTTGGGAACGCTAATATCACATGAACGAGATTGACGAAGAAAAAACTGCACTAAAGTTGCTCTTCAACAAAATTTATTATAACTTATTGGACTGCTCTCGCCCTGCTTCCACGAATTAAAATTATACTGCGTTGTTATGTCATATGGAATCATCTAGAAATAATTTTAATTAAAACCGTTGAAGAAAAAATCATGATGGTTATTTTTGAATCGACTTAAATTTTGACGTCTTTTAGTGATCTGAGAGCTAAATATCAAATTTAACTGGATGCGATTCAACGGACACACGTACACGATATTTTGTCAAACGGTGGTCTGGGAACTTTTTAAAACGTAAAGATCTGAACAAAATTAAAGAAAAGAAGTTTTTACGCGGCAACGTAATTCAAATTCCGAATTCTAGTTTCCAACGTACCTAAGAAGGTATGCTTTTTCCCAAATGAGTTTTTAAGGCATACTGAAGGGGGAAAACTTGGAGGAAACTGACGTTTTCAGTCGTTTACATAGTATTCCACATAATTTCGTTAGATGGGGTTAAGAAAAGCAAAGATCGCCAGACAAGCAGCGAGTGTTACGTTCGTAAGTGAGAGGGGGGATCTGGTCGTGATATCTCAACTTGCGGTACGCTACAAAAGTTATCACAACTCCAAAAATGTCAGAGACTTCACGTTCGACGAACCTACCCAAAGGTTCAAAACTTGATTCAGGGCCCTCAATCGACATTTACGGCAAACGGAAGGTAGAGGTTCAGATAGAGTCAGAAAAGCCGTCAGAAACGTATCGAAGGGTCGTCCCTCGGAGGAAGGTGACTGTCAGTACTTTCAACCATTTCCCATCGTTTTCTGAACTATTATCGACGGAGGTTGATGAAACGATCATAAACGAGGGGTCGCTGTCTTTTCGGCCCTTTTCGCTCTCCTCATTATTTGAACGCGAACGTGAATCTATTGTTAAGCGTTCGTCGTATATTGGTCAGTATTGATAAAATGGTTTCAAAATAGCGCGCAGCTCCCGCCATTTGCCTCAACTGTTTGCTTCTCTAAATAAATAATTGCAAAACTCAAACAAAACCTGATTGTCGACGTGAATGAAAAACTATAAATGTCGAATTTAAAAGTTGTTTATTAGAATATTTCATTAGACCGATCAAGTATGCAAAGAGTTAAACTCGTTACTCAGAATACGAAACAGAAGAACGTGCGTAAAATTGACCCAGTTTAGTTTTCATATTCTTCTTTTCACTTTAAATTACAACAGGTACGTCACAGCGTGAATGAAAAAAACAACAAAAAACAACAAAACAAAAACGAACGAACTTAATTTTCCGAAATAGTTAGGGAAAATTGAGAGAAAGAAAGCCGATATTTTAATTGGCTGCCGCAATTGAGTTGGCACCATTGGTCATTGAGTGGCCCAGCGTGGGAGATCCGCCAACGCTGCTTGCTTCCTACAACAAGAAACAACTACTTAGTGAATGTACAGCACGATAATTTATTTTTTAATATACGTCTTATTTTTTACTCATATTTGGGAGTTTTATATGAATGCTTTATTAATTTAGTAAATTCTCGTGATGGAATTTTATAGCTGATTGTCGATGCAACAGCAATGGCGCGACGTTAAAGGACAATTGTGAGTAAGATGTATATGGTAGGGCTGCTCAGGGCTTTTTAAATTCGGATTTTGTACAGATGTTTACGTAATTATGTGTGAACATCAGCTAGAAGTTTCAGTAAAACACGACGATAGGGATTTTGAGAATTTCCCAGTCTTAGGAGTCTCGAGCCCCCCCCCCCCCCCAACACCGTAGCATCTGTTAAAATGTATGAAAGTGTTTAGTCGACGAAACGACGGTAGTATTGGATGTGGAATGTATCGCGTTGTTTATAATTATCTCGTGTAGGTGATTTATTGGATTAACACGGCGGTTTTTTGAGGAGGCGTTTAAATGTAACAACTACATAAAATGGGTATTTGCCGTAATTATGATAATTTATTGCGCTCTCCTTGACATTTCCATATAGAAGCACTTTTATACAGTGATGTTATTCGGAACTGACTGGAAAAAAGATTTGGAAAAACTCATTCGAGCCGTGTCTTGATCATCAACGTAACTACAGTTAACTTCAGTCCGATATTGCTCGTCGTAACTTAATTCTGGCGTCCCGCTTGAAGCTAAATATAAAATTTGAGACGGTTTCGTTCAAACATTGTCTCCCAATTGTGACCCACACTCACAGAACATTTTCTCCAATAGTCTACAGGGCTAAGGCACGTAAAAAGGGTGGACCCAGACTATGCGACTTCCGGAGCAGGGGGGTAGAAGGGAGAGGGAAGGGAAGAACGATAAGAAGGAGTTTTGTGGCCGAACTTGTACTAGTTGAGCGCATGAGGGTGGTGATGTAGGAAAGACTGACACCGCTAGCATTCTTCCACTCTGAGTACCACGACTAGTGACTAATATTTTACCTGCATCCACCCTATAAGCCACTAACCCGGCAATCCGAAAAGCCATGATGCCATACGTCGACAGGCGAGCATGAGGTGCCGTGTTCAATAGATTCTATTAACACCCAAAGCTATGTCAGTCCTCAGTCATCAGTAGTGCCGTACTCTTTACCTCTCAACATTCAAGCTTAGAATGACAACGGAATGAAGTACGTCGAGTAGTTTGCAACAGTACAACAAGTATCGCCACTAACGGCCACTCCACCCACTCCAAAACTACGGTGTCTCTTTGTGGGAAAATTGTATCGCACAGTGTAACATCCCAAGACAAGGAGGGACTGTACATAAACCCAACCAAGACCACCATGGTTTCATTCACCAAACGAAGAAACCTCAAGATAGTATCACCCACCATGCAAGGAGCAAGGCTCCACATAAGTACGTGAAATACCTCGGGGTGATACTGGATAGGCAGCTCACTTGGAATCCGTACGTGAGATATGTGCTGCACAAGGCAACTGCTGCACTGTGGGCATGCAGGAGGCTGTGCAGCAAATCATGGGGCATAACTCTAAAAATGATGGAGTGGCTTTATAAGGGGATAATAAGACCCCGCATCACCTACGCCTCCTTGGTGTGGTGGAAGGCAACATGCCGGCTAGCAGCTCAAGGGAAACTTCAAAAACTGCAGCGACAGGCACGGGCAATGAATACGTGGCCTACTGCTGCAATGGATGTCCTTTTGAACATCTCACCTCTCCATATACATACTCAGAGGACTGCTTACCTGGGAGCGGTAAGGCTTTTGCAGACAGGGAACATCTCCACCAGGGTTAAGGCAAGCCTCCAAAGAACAACTAGACAGTTCAAACTGGAAGAGGCAGTAGTCCTTGCTACTGACGTCATGTCAGAGTGGAAGAACTTTCGGCAGCCATTCAGGGTCAGTATCCACTCGTGGGAACTATGGGAGCAGGAGACGTTCCGAACCGAGATAGGCGCCCTTTGGTGGTACACCGATGGTTCAGTTATGAGAGGCAGAGCTGGACTGGGTATTGTTGGGCCCAACTACAGTCTTGCTAAGCCGCTGGGAGAGTACACCACGATATTCCAAGCTGAAATCCTAGCTATAAAGATCTGCACGGAAGAGATCCTGTCTAAAGGACTCAAGTGCAAGCGGATCTACATATTCTCGGACAGCCAGACCGCATTAAAGGCCATTGCAGCCTATAGCTTCAGGTCCAGGCTGGCATGGGAATGCCTTAATGCGCTCAACCAGCTCGGCGCCCACAATAGGCTTTCCTTTATCTGGGTGCCGGCTCACAGGGGGCATGAGGGCAATTAAAAGGCTGACCACCTTGCGAAAAGGAGCACAGAAACCCTACCCAGGATTACTAAAAGTCACCTGAACCGTTTGGTGGCCCGATGTGAGATTCAGGAAAACAGCGCCCATTGGCATCGCCAGCCACAACTTAGACAATCGAGGCCTTCCGGTCCAAGGGCAAAGGCGATGCAGACACTCTCCAGAAGAGATCTGAGGGTCTTGATTAGCTTCCTCACCGGACACTGCACACTCGAGTATCACCTCAACAAGATGGGCATCTCAGAGGCGGTGGAATGCAGACTCTGAGGTGAGGAGGACGAGACTGCGGAGCACATCCTATGTGAATGCCCTGCCTGAGCAGTCAAACGCTTCGAATATTTAGCCCAGGGGATTATTGAGCCCCATATCATAGCGGAATCTGCGGTGAAGGACATACTTGGCTTCATATAGGGGGCGGGTATGTACGACGCCTTCTACTAAGGAAGGGCCTGTGTCAGGCCCATGTTTGGCCGCAGTGACAAAGGGACTATGTCCCGCATGCCCTCGGGGGGAAAAAGAACCAAGACCATCAATGCCCTGTATGACATTCCAGGCGAATGCATACAAAACAAGCTGGTGCTCTGAAGTTCGAAAGAAATCGCAACTGCTATTAACAAACGATTCAGGCCTCCAGATTGCACTGGTGTGTATACAAATGCGTAAGGAACGCTATTTGGAGAGCCTAACCTTCTGCGCTGTACAGGAAAGAACACTCCGTCAAGACTCACCAGCTTGGTCACAATCAGTCACCTAACCAATCAGTATGGCAAGGGCACAGCTTCTCGAGACATCCTTCATCCTAGAGACTCGACCATCACTCCTACAACCAGGTATTCCAGATCTCCCATGACGGAACACACACACAATACCGGCTGTAGCTTGGGTGAACATCGAGAAAACAGCTACATTTTTCAGGATTAACCCACGAAGACCCCCTTGCCTAATCGCACAATGAACTTACTAAGAGCACGTGACCTCACATAAATCCCTTCACGATAGTACTGAAACTCATTAAGTATTTCTTTCAAAGTAATTCAAGTCGGACAGCATAAACCTCGTTGTTATATGGATTTGACGCCTCATCCTAACCACAGTCAAAGAGGGCAGTCAATACTTAACGATAGAGTTTACAGTTTCGATAAAAACCTGAGAAGAAACGGCCACAGTTGGTGCACAAGCCTTATATATTTAGTGGGAAAATCACGAGTACTATGCGTTATGCCTAGCAAATACAGTGTAGTACGAGCAAAAGGAAGTAGTAATGAGTTATTACTGCACTTACAATACTGATAGCACCTACGATGCATTTTTCTCCAGGCTCACCATGTGCCTCTTCATCCGAGTGGTCCATTTTCAGGTCGCCATCATCCGAATCCTGTAACCAAAGAATTAAGTTCAAATCAATTACCGAAACCATCAATGCCCTGTTTGACCGAAACAATGCCCCCCCCCCACTTGGATGGTGTAATTGAAACAAAAAGAGCTGTACACAATCTTAGCTGCGAATCAACTAAATGATAAACTCGTATGTGTGATTAACAAATCAATTATTCGCACTCTTCTGTATTGGATTAAAAGAAAACGACTTCATGAAAAACTGAAATAGTCTAATCTCATACATGTAATACGCAATTTGAAAAGGGGAACAGAGACAAACGTTAAATAATGAATCAACTCAGAATGAAACCCACCCTTTTACGGTGACATATAGAAATGACAGACATACTCGATAGTTGCCACTGGTTGCGCCTTCTACCCTGCCTTGGCGGTTTTGCTGGCTTTCGGGGTGTAGTTGGAGAAAGGCTCATCAGAGGGCATGTGGTGGTCCTTTTTGGCTCTGATCACCGACTGACCTGACGAGCGAATCCTTTCTTGATTTATTGTGCGTTTGATATCCTCTGAGATCAGTTGGCTCTGTCCGCAAGTTATAAGACTTTCGACACCCTTGTGTCCACTTTTTCGGTTGCCCTCGCGACACTATACAAACTGTTCCTTTTTTACTTCCTTCTTCTTTTCCTTATTATCTCTTTCCATTTCCTTATACTTCTTTAATAGCCGGATCTCAACGCTCTGAAAACTGGAGTCATGGACAATTAGGTGAGTCGGGTTTTCCGTTTGGCTATACAGTCCATTTATTATTACCCTTTCGGGGTTTTTTGACCTTTTTTTGTAGGTCGCTACACCAGCCACTGACAGTAAATGGCGATTATCGATTGTTTCTCTCGTTGCGATCTGTCACCATAAAAGAGTGTGGTATTAGGCGGGAGTCTTAGACGATAGACTCGCAGAATGAGAATATGGCAATCGTTCCCAACCATCGAAGCATGCAAAGATAAGTGGACTCAATCCATCGACTATTAAGGAAGACGGAAGTAGCAAATCAGAGAGAAAAGCACACGTACGCTGAATTAGCCCAGGATGAAGATAGCTTATAAAGAACGAGCGGTGCGTAGCAACACACAACTTTCCGCCACCCCCGTAAGTTCAAACACCACCTACATATGCGGGCGCTGTATCTTCGTTCAAAGCATTTTTGCAGGAACATCTATGGGGAACAAAATGTAGGGACTATTTAGCTGAGACGACTCCGTAAGTTTGATCGCAATCGTTAGAGCCGTTTTTTAGAAAATTAGAATACCGATAAATTAATATTCGACAAATCTCCTTTTCCGTGTTAACTTGGCTTATATCTCCGCTCAACATATATATATATACAGAAATAATTATGGAGAACGAAATGTTGATATGGGTGACTAAAAGACACTCCATTAGAATTTATCACATCTGGTGAAGATGTTGCCCTGGAATTTACGGAAATGTTCGAAAAAACGTTATTTTCGGCACATTTTGATTTTTATCTTTGTTCAATGGACTGTCAGAGGAACATTTATTGAGAACAATATGTAGGTATTAACTATTTAAAAACATCTTGAATGTTTGGTGATAATCGTTGAAGTCGTTTTGCCAAAAAGCGTAAAAACCTATTTTTGCTTCATAGGCCTATATCTCCGTTCACCGTATTTTCATGGAGATATGCATGGAGAAGAAAAGTTTGGTAGTTTAATTAAAATCGTTAGAGCCGTTTTCGAGAAAAAGGCGAAAACCTTAGTTTTTGGTACATTTTCGCACCAACACTCTCACACACACGCACTTACAGACGCGCTAGTGTTCGACGTCCTCACTCAGAACGACCTCAACACATATTGATCTGAAGAAAACTGAACCGGTTGGATATGTCTAGTTCTTTTGGGTTGAGGAGAGTAAAGTTCGTGGAGAAATGAATGAGAGATATAAAAAAATTCTTCGCGTTGAGCAGCTCCTTAAACCCCGGATAGGTGAGTTAAGCCTGACGATTCACGACAGGCGTGGAAAACCACATCGAGGTCAGTTGTCAGTCTTAAAAGTCCATATCTGAGTGCCCTTAGGAAAAGTCGGCAGTGATTCTGTCACATCAATCACGACCACGCCAAAGTACATAAGGATAAAAAGAAGGAAGAGATAGGTTGAGTAGGGCGTGGCTGGCAGGCCCTCCCCACTCATTTCCTGGCTCCTCTCCCCGTCGATCACCTCACCCCTACATAACCGTCTAATAATCTTAATCACTTCTCCCAACCATCGTTTCTACGTCTTGGGGACCCCTCAGCGCCATCCCTTGCTCAGCCTTCGCCTCAAAGACACGCTATCTACTTTTCCAATTTCCTATCGCCCTCGCTCACTCAATTATAATCATCCGTGAAGTTGACAGCTCGGCAATGGAGAAAATTCGATCCCAATATTCCCGCTAATTGGGAGATACGTCGGTGACAGAGCTCAATTGTAGCTGTTCGGCTCGTCGTTATGTTCCCAATTGAGAGCAAATAAATTAATGAGGGGTTATTCGGTTTTGGATTAAGCACAATTGAAAACCGATCGGTTTATACAATTCGTAGACAGTATCTTTGTGTGGAGTGATTGGTTCACGTTAAACACCGCAAAACCCCTTTTCGTCGTCTCAAAGCACCAATTATAATTATTGTTATTTGAGCGTTCCTGCTTGAGACAAGTACTACGTCTTACAGTCCTATTGTGTCCTCAATATCTCAATCCATCACTCCCGACTTTCTAAGGACGTTCAAGCCTTCCACACTGCCGAGGTATTCAGTGAAGGATTCAGTAATGATTCCATCGGCAGAAAAAGTAGTGGCGACTAGACTTTGCCTACTTGTGCACACACTTATTATCGCCAGGTCCTCCAATTACAGTGTGGTACCTGTGGTGTGTAGTGGACTCTCCTCCTACCCCATCTGTAACCTGTTGCTATGTTTCCAGAATCATTTCGGGCAAAGAGAGAAAGAAATGAATTGTAGCCGTGAAATAGACGAGAGCATACAATACAAACGTGCAGATGAGATAGTTATTTTTTTATTATATACACAAAGTTACAACACATTAAACAGACCATCCCCGCGTCGATAGCTTACGCTGTTATGAAAAAACTTGGGTGTGGTTGTGTAGACGAAGGCGTTTGTTGGACTGGTAATAATTTCAATATAAAATGTCATTATTCTTGAACGTCATAATCATTAGAAGTAGGATATAAAGCAGGCAACCCGCGTTGGATAGGTAGATACACAAACCCATGCGATCGTGACTACGTGGGTACTTTGCCAGAGGCCAGCAATTTTTTACTCGTACCGCACAGTTGAAAGTCAGCCAGTGTAACTTCAGAGAAAGTATTATTAAGCAGTGGTAAGTTCCTCTTTATTTGTGGTACCCATTCTATTTGAGCAGCCTTCGGAATCCCCATGGAGATAAAGTGTAGGTGCCAGTGAAAAGCACCGGGGCTTGCTACCCATTCACGTCTGGAGGCTGCTCAAGTGGCAGCCAAATAGATTGGGTTCCATGGGGGCTTCTGGTCCTGGCCATGTCGTGGAGTCTCTAGGGCACTACGCCACCGGCCGTGAAGCCATGGGTTGGCTTTGTGAGGGCTGTGATCTTGCTGGGAGTGCGTGGTTATGTAGAGTGCGGCAGTGGAGAGGTAGAGGCCACAAGACTGAGTACTCTCCCTACATCCAGGGTTTCCCAAACACTCGTTTATACTTGTTCTTCATTTGTTGGCTTCAATGAGCGCAGAAACCGTAGATCACACTTGTGTCCGAATGGATCGTTCACAAACGTCATAGTGAAACGCGCACTAGCTGCTGCCCAATGCGTTCATAAACGACGATATTACACAATTGATGCTTAGGCCCGATGTCGATATAGAAGCGATTTCATAATCCATCTGCATAATTTAAATCGTCCCAGCTTGTTGTTCCTCTCGGTCGCATTCATTTATTTAAGTTGCCGGCGCTGCTTGACTCGGCCATATGGTGTTTTATTGGTACCATTCGATTGGTTGTGAGGTACCCTTTCCAACCGCATACGATCTGTATTTGACATTCTTTAAAATTGTTGAATGCAACAGTGTGAATTGCCTGTCCGTGTCGAGAATTATGTACCGCGTATGTACGGATGGTGATCTACGAAAATACGTTCATCAACTGGGCAGCAGAGTACAAAAGGTTTGGAGATTACTCTCGGACGGTGTGATGGCATCGTGGTAAATACACCTCAAAGGAGAAGGGCTTTTTTGAAAAGAGCAGTTCAAGAACGTCCGCGTAGTAGCTGGAAACGTTGTGTTAGCTTCAAAGCCCAAATGTTCAATGAAATCACATCCAATTCGTATGATGTAACAAGTTGAGTGAATCCAGTTTTCAGGAACTTCAAGATAAACAGCCCTCATCCATTGGCGGTCAACTTTGGGAGCTCCTTCACTATGAACCTCGTAGCGATCTTTTGAGATTCAAAAGGAAATGTGGGAGTTTCTAAGCCGCACAAAACGTTAATGAAAACAGGGAAAAGCGAAGCTCTTCTCCTTTTTCAGGGCAGAATTATTCGTTTTTAGCCGAAGGGAGAGCGTCGGTGGGTCCGTCCAAAAGAATTTAGGCCGCCCCGTGCTCCGCTCTCAATATCTACGGCAGATTGGAAAACGAGCTTCCGTGAAAAGTCCCACCCGAAAACCTTTTCGTACTTTCTCACTCCTCAGATTAATTTCAGCCGTGAAGCTGACGTTTTAGAAGTTAGAGGGGGATCAAAGGATTCGTTCATTTGTAACTGAACGGTATCAGGCTCCTGGGATTGGGTTTGGAGCGGGAATCGTTATATTACCTTCCCCTTCTCTCTCTTCCCCCCCCCCCCGGACCAACCAACCAACAAAGCTCGCCGTTATTTTATCAGCAAGTGACCTAATAAGCTAATGGATCGGAATCTGGCGGAAAGATCACAGACACCGGACGGTTTCTCCGTTTGTTTATTTTTCAGTTCCGGTTTTTCGTGTATTTGGAAGAAGAGCAGATCTTTCGCAACAAAATGGGCGAAAGACCGACTCCCTTAATTATATCAACATTTGCTTCCCAAACAACATTTCTTGCTACGGCCCGGTGAGTTGAGAGGAAAACCTCAACCAGAGGCCGATCGCTATCGTTGACACTGCCCCTCTCCCTCTTCCACGGGGATATTCAAAGCGTTCGTTCAGTCAGGTTCTATTCAAAGTTGAATAAGATTGCCACATAAACCACAAAAAATAAATGCTTTGATAAATAAAAACCGAGTAAACACAACTAGTTAATTAATGTGAGCAGTTGATACATCTAATTACTTATCACTAAACACGCGAGAAATCACTGAAGAAAAACTCCAATTTTGAACAGGTTTCGCTCAAACCCTTGGTTAAGTCTCTCATGACGCAGGTTGGGGGATTCGACGTTTAGGCTGAAGCTCACTCTTCGATCACATTTCATTATTCTCCCAGGAATTATGACGCGAGTGTGTAATTATTGTGAGGTATCGTCCAAAAATGGCAACGATCCCATGTGGCAATTCCACTTCTGAATGTATTTATATTATAGTACCAAACATTCAACAGTGAGGTCGTCCAACTTGTCCCTGGCTGGCTGTATGGAGAAGGGTTGTACGTAACGGTTGTGCTCGCAGTGCATTGTGCTCATCGCCCGACTCAGTACGGTTTTTGTTTTGTTCTCGAGTGACACTAGAGGGATCCAGCACCATGAGTAAATTGTATGATTTGACCTACCAGAACGAGAGAAGAGGAAACAAACACTTCTAACATGCCACTGTGTCATTTTAATTACGTAGGTCTCTTCATTAAAACTGATTTGATTCCATTCATTCCGATTTTTTTTTCGGAAATGGGAAAGTTAAAGGAGAGTTGTGTGATTCACAGCCCTCCTTAATTGCGTACACTTTTTCGAGGGTCAGTTAACCATACGACTATTTAGAGGTAGATTTAGGAGAACAAATCAACCCTAAAGAATCATCTGCATTTTGGTAAGAAAGGCGAAGTAATAGAGAGATATCGGAGTCAATTCACTAATTGCTCGCTGCGTAGAAGGTCGGGCCATATATCTGACGAAGCCTCTCCGCTCCCCACATCGGACTTGTAATTGGGTTATCTGCCTTCAAGTTCTCCCCGGGCATTCCTAAACCTCGATACCCATTTACCTTTAAAGTTGCACAAAGTAAGATTGATAGAGCGGAAACACGGATCACCTGAAATCCGTTGGAACGTTCTACAATCGAAAGGCCCGTAATGTTCGTATTTACGGCTTCGATTTCATACGTTTGAATCACGGAGAAGTGATTTTTGTGTTAATGGCGCTTTTATAGCAGTTGGGAAAAGCGGAGAATTCGAATGACATTAATTAATCTTGTCCGTTGGGCACGATTAGTCGGCTACAACCAATAGCGATGAATTGAAATAGTAGACACCCATATCGAACCGTGTCAGAACGCGAATCTTGATGAAATCCTGATCGCGTAAGCCGAAAGTTGCTCTTGAAGATAGTTTTTTTTTAATACAATAAAAATAGCAACAATGGGAACCTTTGAACCCCCCAAAAATAGCTGTTTTTCGAAGTTGGGCTGTTACCCGCTAGATGGCTCACCCCCCCCCCCCTTTCAAGGCAAGCAACATGTTTTCAACAATACTAGTGTTAGGCTATAAGCAAACGGATTTCGCTATGATAATGTTTACCCGAAACGGTGGCACTACAATCACTTTGTGTGCAGTACTTAGTCGTTGCTTTAGCTCAAATCGCAGAATTGTCCAAGTTGTGTCATGATGCACTAATTGAGTAGAATGTACATTCTGTGTGCGTTTCATAAGTGTGCGGATAATCTCCAGCAGCCTCCTTAATTTATTTAATGACTGTCTGCAGGTCGGACAGTTCCCCACTCTGTGGAAGTCTGCGCGTGTTGTCACTCTTCAAAAGGGAGGCGACCGCAATCAGTCAGACCCGCGATCATTGCCTCCTTTCCATATTAGGCAAAACACCAGAAATCCTGATGTTGCAGTCCCTTGAAGGAGTCTTTGGCCGCAACCTCACTGGCAGGAAATACGGGTGTGCCAAAGGAAGGTCCACACAGGATGTCATTGTCGAAATTCGGCGTGTTTCCCTGCTGGCACCGGCTGAGTACGTCGTAGCAGTTCTGATTGACATCAGAGGAGCGTTTGACAATCTTTGGTGGCCAGCGCTCCTTAATGAGCTCAAAGGTAGGGGAATCCCCCGCAACCTGTACTCGCTCGTCAGAAGTTACCTGACGGACTGAACAGCTATGATCGAATGCAGACATGTCTCCGTTCAGAGAAAGATTGAGAAGGGGTGCCCACAGGGGTGTCCTTGGACCAGCACTCTGGAATGCCTTCTTCGAAGGTCTTCTCAGGAGACTGACTGCGAGCCATACGCCTATGTGGATGACTTGACTGTGCTGATCTTTGCAGAGTCAGGTCGCCAAATCGAAGAAAAAAACCCACCACGTGCTCCGCACCGTCACCCAATGGTGCGAGCATGTCAAGATGCAGGTGGCTGAGGAAAAGAACAAGCTAATCCTCTTGAAAGTGAAAGTGAATCCCACAACGCGCTTCTTGAAGAGCACGTCAAGCATTTAGGACTGAATATAGGTGAGAGCCAGCACTACCATTGCAAGGTTTGCCTCACTGCGTGCCGTTACTAAGGCCACTTGGGGTGTGTATTACCATGACACTATCCTCATGTATAAGGCCATCTATCTAGGCGTGATTGGCTACTGCCCCGTTCTCTGGGATAGCAAACTAACACTCAAGAGAGTATTGGCCCAATCCCAGAGAGCTGCACTCGTGTGGATCACCAAGGCCTACAAGACTGTATCAACAGAAGCATTCCAGGTAATCACTGGTCAGTTACCAGTTGATTTGGCCGTTGAGTGCATGGTTGACAAGTGGAGAGTGAAACGGGAGCTTCCCCCGCTTTGGGCTGAACTCTGTGCAGATCTAACCACGGAACAGAAACTTGCGGCCATCGACGAATGGGCGCTAGAGAAATGGCAAGCTAGAGGGGAATCCTCGTCAAAGGGACGTGATACGTATGAGTTCTTCCCCAACATCCGTGAACGTCTTTCAAGAAAATGGGTTGAGCCACACCACTGGATGAGCCAGTTCCTCACGGGACAAGGCGACTTCAACGCCTGGCTCCACTTCTTTTCTCTGAAAGACTCTCCATTATGTACCTCTTGTGCCTCCAGTGCGGAAGAAACAAGAAACCACGTGCTGCTCCGCTGTACTTTCTACAACAGTGAGCGACGGTTGTTGGGAGGACAAACGAACTTAGCAGCATTGACTGCTACAAAGCAAGCCTATAACGATTTTGCAGACTTCGCGAAGAAGGCGATGGCTAAGAAACGTGGTCATAGTTGATCTGTCCTTTTGAAACTTGCCACTCAAGTACATAGTTAGATCAGGTGGGAAACCAGATTAAGAACTCCTCCCCAACGGTGTAGGGTTCCTCAGGTGGTCACCTCCACCCGGTAACATACGAGCAACAGCTCTCTACCGGGAGACTGGCTAACGACCAAATACCTGCCGTACCTCCGCAGGTCTGAGTTCGGTGAATGCTGCAGGGGCTGGCCTCTTGTACATTAGCGAAACTGCAACTTCCAAGACTGATATAACCCAGTCATCAAATAAGGGAACACCTGTGTGCGTTTCATTGGTCTTTGAGGGAGGCATCATAATGTCTACTCGAGAGTATAGAAATGTGCTGCACTGTGTGTTTGTTACCTCGACCTCCTGAAGAACTGAATAATCGACATTAACCACTTTTCGTACGTGTTTTTTTCTTTTCAGGCCTAACGCTTTGTGATTCATTTCCTTTCCAGGTTCCTTCGCTTCAATTTCAGTTTGAAGAACGTTCTCGAGGGTAGTTAGTCCAGATTTGGTCGCTGAAGTACGATTCTGTTGTGAGTTCTTGGATTTCAGCGATGCTGTGAGCAGAAACACTCAGCAGTGAGCGTCTTGGTGGTTTCCTTCTCTTCAAGTTGTTTCTATTTTTATTTTAAAATGCGTCAAAAGTGCTCGAACGCTTTCCATGCCATCCAATGGTGTTTGAGGTTTCAACTGCGATTCGAACACTCTATCTGATAACCATGGCAGTTATTTGCGACGATATTGTCCTACTGCCTTTGAGGCCTTCCATTTTGTTCTACCGTCGCTTCACACACTTCTACTACAGCTCTTCCTGCCACTTTAACCAGTGCTGATGCCTCATTCGGTTTTATGTTTTGGGAAAGGGGTTGTACTTGAAGAAATTGTACATTAGTGAGGTATCGTGGTGACTACATCCAAATTAGTAGAGGGGCTTACTTGTTACGCGTTACTAGCCGAGAATTCTGCCAAAACCTCACTTTGCGTCTGGGCTTTATAATTCTGTCAACTCTCATTTCTAGACTTCTGGGCCTAGCGAATACTTCCAACGTTGTTCCTGTGATTACCCCACAAGTTGTGGTTATTTCATTAGTTACGACGTTTGTATCTGTTTTCAACTCTCTTGGGTTTGCCACTACTTCATATGGTGTTTCTTTGTCGTGAGTAACGATTTCTCCTGAAGAACTGAGTTAATAACCTCAAACCCCTAACTAAACGGAGTTAATAGTCTGCAAAATTGAATTCGAGGATCGAACTGAATGAGTAATTTTAGTCTACTGGAGAAATGAGTACTAAACTTAGTTAATATAATCTTACTGTTATCCAAACAATTCTCACCAACCTTCGATTGACCGTTGTTCTGTGGAGGTGGAGAAAGTCGTTCACTCACTGCGTTTGATTTGGTCGACAGTTCGTAGATGTTGAGCATGTGAGCTGCTTGTACGTGAACCATCAAGTCCCAAGCTGATCCAAAACGTTCTTTGCATTGAACGCACGTCAAAGCAACTCCATCGTCTGTGTCTGCAATATCCAAACACGCTTTCTATCATTATTAGTAAATATTATATAACGAGAGTAATGTGGAGTGAAAGGTGGACTGTTTCTAGCACAGCAGGCGCGGATCACCAAGTGGAGTGCACAGTTCTCAAAGTGGGGCATATTTCGTGCCAGTCCTATAAATGGGAAACTGAGCAACTAATATTTTGAGGCTACTGCAGAACACAAAAATAGAATAATTGTCCCTGAATATTTGTTGATAAATGCAGTGTGTGATTTATCTTTTATATCACTTTCTGATTCTCCCAAAGCTGGGTTCAACACCGCGGCCTAATGGCTTATTGTGTCAGAGACTACTTGCTATACATATGAAATATGCGACATACTGGATTCGTATTTATCTATCTTCGAGTCGATCGACATTCCTGAGGAATTTCAGCTTCGCCTCGTCCTCCCTCGTCCCCAACCCTCGTCACCTCTGTATTGCCTTATGTTGACAACCTCCTGTGTATACAAAGTGCTTTGTTATTATCTCTACGGCATTACAACCCTGTTCTCGACTCTCAATAACAACTGGTCTTTGAACCGGTACGTTTACTCAGAATATTACAATTATTCTGATTATTATTAGTATTTGACTCGATTTTGAATCTGAACGATAGCTTCACTCATTTCTGCAGACCGTTTAGATGCCATAACCCATAAAAGGGCAAGTTTGTGGGCCTGATTTGTCAAAAGTTTATTTGAACAGTCTTGTTGGAACAGATCGTATTTGTGTTCACATTCCCTGTTGATATATGTCCATAACAAGAAAATTTGTGTTTACTTTGCGTTGCTTTTCACCGAACCCTCGGATTTTTGATGAAATTAAAAGACAATTTTTGCGAAGTTTACGTTGGCACAGACATCATTATGGATCTTCTTTGGAACCCCAGAAGCAAGTTCTCCTGGTTATGAATCAGCAAAACTAACTGATTAGTTTCTTAGTTCTATTGGGAGTACTATTATAACGACATCATGCGTCGGTCTCGTGAACCACGCTATGTAGCCTCTTCCCCTCTAGTTCCACGGTCTTATGAGGATGATACGCACAGGTGTGCAAGTTGAATACTTAACGAAAATGATCGCCCCTTTGTGATTTGTGATCCTTCTGGTTAATTCTAAAGACATGGTTATTAAGACGTTAATACCAAATGACTTTGAAAGAGTAAGAAGAAAATACATTCGCCTACTAGCCAAAATTGTAAACGTAACATCATTCGGATTATATATTTGCAATTTGGCCATGTTCCCCTCAATATATTAGTTTGAAGAACTATTTGGCCTAATTCGTTCATGTTCATGGTAACTATGACAATTAGATTCAGAATTACGCAGGTTTACGTCTTGGGTAAACCTCGGGTACCTTAGAGGCTGTACTGTTGATGAACCCTTCATAATTTGAGTCCCTCTAACACAAATTGGTAGCAGAGCCTTCACGATTCGCCCCTCTCGAAAATACGTCGCGCTTGCCACGCGTATTTTCCGCATTTTCGCTCGTACGAAAATCGTGCTCGTGTTCACGTTCCTGTTGCGTCCTGTTCGTGTTCATTGCAACCCCCCGTCCCTCCCTGTTCTTGTCCACGCTCTGCTACCAATTTTTGACGTACTTAAGGAATTCTTTTCAAAATTACCCGCGTACAGGACACGAGTGAAAGTCGTGTCCGGGCCAAAAAAACAAAAACAAAAAAAACGAACAAATTAAATACACTCAATTATACTCACTTGATGTAAATAAATAAAATAATGCCTCTCAGGAAAGTACTGGGAAATGAAATTATACACCAAATAGGACCCACTTGAATTTAATCAGGAAAAACTCGAGATGAAATGAAATGAACTTCTTTTAGAATTAAACAAATAACCTATGCTCGGATTGTAGTAAATGACAATAAAGGGACAATGGGGAAAATGAAACACCAAGCTCTGATCGCTTACCTTACTTCACACAATATAAAGGGAATTTAAATACATGATTGCTGGCTTAAAAAAGGGAGAGATTCGTAAGCAATGTCGGTAGCAGTTATGATAAAAATGTGGCTCCTCCACTAATATAAACAGCGGCGAACGGCACGGGTGGCGGCAACAGTGTTACCACCATCAGCAGTCCTCCGCAAACCATTACAATACATAGAGTTCATATACCCTCGCCCCAAAACACTTCCTCTTCCCTAAAGACCTCGTCTCACGTCATTCAGTCAATCAGAACCCCACAAATCCAACTGTTAATAATGATGTTAGAACGTACCTTTAGCACTGCCATTCAGTGTGCTGCACTTGCATGTGAACCTCAGTTTGCAGAAATCTTTCTTGTGGTCGAGGAGCTCTTGAAGCTCGTTGAACATTTCTCGGCAATTTCCGCAAATCAGGATATCCGGATTACCTGGAGATTTAAGATGTATTTTAAGGAGAATGTAGATTCGTAATGAACAGAAATTTGCAATTAGAAAACCGTTAAGTAACACGAATGAGTGTATTGTGCGGCATCAATGACGTGCCTCGTGTCCTCTCAGTTCTATGCCCAGTTCTCATGGACCTGGTGTTCCCTGACACGACGTCCTCAATGCGTTCACACCATTGAAGTTCACGGACTGGAAGATGAAGGGTGTACATTTGGCATGCTATCAGTGAGGCTGAAAACCATTCTGCTCCCTGTCTTGAGATATTTTCAGGTTGAGGGCCAACTGCAGGAAGAACACTTTTCACAATTGAGCACAGGGCAACCATCCATCCTAACGTAATTTCAGAGAGTTATAAAACGTGATTATGTTATAGCATTACAAGGGCGCATAGCTCACGGCATCGTGGTGGTGCATTACAGGTAGGACCAGGTTAAGTAGCAGCCTTCACGACACAGGTGATTATATCCATACCGCGATAATAGGACTGGCTAGAGGCAGCTTACATCAGCAGCCGGCTGTAGCATTGATTCCTCTCCAGCAATATCCCTGGATTTCTACCCCCCATCCGCGCATTAACAGACAGCGCGTATCATTCTAATACGTATTCAAGCATTTGACACAAATACAATCATGTTCGATCGTTACGTTGACCTGTTACTTACTATAGACTTTAACTTGTGGCGGAGGGCTAGATGAAGGCTTGTGAACTTTATTGTTTGTCGGTCTGCTGACGTTAGAAGGTGAATTGAGGAGAGTCCTCGGCCTCTTCAGTGGTGGCATGATTCTTTGAGCTCCGGCGAAGGCCGCTCCACTGGCATAATAACTGTAAAACAGTTAACAAGTATTGAATAGATTATAATAATGTATTAAATGAGTTATTCATGAGCAGTCAAGAAAACGACACTACACCACGAGTGTGTTGGGGCGTGGAGGCTGTATGAGCCAGGCAGAGATAGAACCAGTGGACTCTATTTCGATCCCTGAACAGGCATTTTAATATTTTGACAACCGATATTTCGTCACTGACACTTATAATTTGAAAGCACTGTTACTGGCACAATTGGATTAAGCTGTGACCTGGAGCACCGTAGTCGCTTCTAACGGGCAAAGCCGTTCAAAGCAGCTCCGATTAAATCTGAAGAGGAAGAAAACTGCTGAAAGACAGGAAGAGGGGGGACCGCATTGCCGCGATCGGGAGGTTAGGAAAATCGGGTCCGTGGCACGCAACGAGGCGAACAGCCTATACCTCCTCTGGACGTCTACGACTTCACTTCGCTCCTCTGTCCTATCTCAATACCTGTGGGCTTTGGCTATTTCTGTGGAACGGAACTGAATATATGATACTTTGCTAAGAAGGAAGGAGGTATTGATGTGTGAAGCCCGAATCCATCCTATAACAGCACTTTACTGGACTGCCCTTGAGATCCATCATTGACAAACATGGGAGTTTTCAAGGCCCGTGAGTCCACTGTTTTTAGTATAACTGATAAGTCAATTTCAACATTTGAATAGTGGAAAAAATTGGTTTTAGTAAAGTTCATGATAACTTACCGCGCTTTTCTCATAATTTTCCCACTGATGGACAGTTTACGAGTAGATAAATATAAATTTGGCATACGTATTGATATTGCAGTATCAACGCAAACATTGAACAAAATTGGTTGCGATTTTTATCAACTATAGGTAGTCCTAGTCAGCTTAGAATAAAACCTCAATTGCTTTCAATCAGTCTCTCACTTATTCACTTTTTTGACAGCGAGTCTACCTCAGCCTGCCCTTAGTATAGGAGGAATGAGAGGGGAAAGGAGAGAAGGGTAAGAGGAACTCCACTATAGAACTCTTACCAGTTGTGAATGTACGAACTGAGCAGCATGTGGGTGTTGAAGTCCCAGAGAACGCCTACTGACGAACCCATCAGACGCATCTGCTCATTACTCATCTTGTACTACATCAAGTGTCAGAACAAGGTCAAAGATGCAAATTTGGTTTTACCAGCGTGTCGTCAAGTTTCTCACACAACATGCAAAGATTCGTAGTGTCATATTCGTTTTTCTGTTTTCCGTGCAAGAATCCGACTTGAATAGACTGCCAGAACATTCAGGAGCCCAGTAGACTGAGTAAAATTTAATCCTTCGCTTGAGACAGCTCTGTTGAGCCAATCTCTCCCGGAAACCTATGACTCAGCAACTCAGCAACCCATGACCCGGAAGGAAACCAACTTCAAGGTTGCACGCCGTGTCATTCATGCCTCTTAGTCAGAGCGGAAACGTGCACAGCGTGGTACAGCTCAAAGTCAGAACTCGGATTTTACAATGAGGAAGACGGCATCCACAGTCTTTATCGCAACCTTACTGAGGACATCATCCATAAGACTTATACGGATTAATACTCTCTCTAGGGCCGGCTGCTTCTCCTACCTGACATAAGTAAGAAGGACATCATCTGAGAACCTGACGTGAGCACGCAGGATTGCTGACGGGTCATTACGCTCTCTGATCATTTCGTAATTTATTTCCGACCCCAGCTTCTGGGATGGTTAAGGTTCTGAGTGGCTGCAACTCAAGGACTTTGCGACTGTTCCATTGGCATCGTCCTCGAACAGGAGACGTATAAGTGATTCTTTAAACAACCGAAGGTTTTTTGTTTAGTATGCAGTTTTTGAACCTAAGGAACTCGGAAACGTGAAGATTCAATTACTCACTAAACAAAATTTTATCATCTCTTTAAATCACACTTCTTTCCACTTGATGGAGAAGTGATACGTGCAATGACTATTTAGGATGAAGCCACAGAACTGATACCAAACCACGACGATGGCTGCTATCTGTTGTGTTGATGGTGCACTGAAGCCACTGGCTCAGTATATGGTCATTCTACCCAGCTTCGAATTCATATTCAGCCGATAAGCACCTCCTTTGCACCACTGCATTAGTCTCAACGTGCGCATAATAAAACGTTTCATAGCTGCACCTCTAGTGCAGTGAGTTCATTCTCATCGGCCTCCAGTCCCACTCATTTCCACGAAGTTGACGGCTCTTATCGATTTACGAATTCAGGAGGAAAAAAACCTTTCTGTTCGTTGAGGCCACTCGACCCTTTCCATTGTCTGGTGAACAATAGTTATGAAACCATTAAGCTCAGTCTCAGTCTACTATCGTCGACACTCCAACTCCCACCACTTGTGTAGAATCCATTCTTTTTTTTTAAGTTTGGAGAGCAAGGAAAACAGAGTAGTCAGTTTATGTGCAAATACTTTAAAGACAAAGGCGGAGGCCGACATCGGTAGGTTGGGAACATCACCTCTGGTGCAATTAACGAAGGAGTATCAAACAGCCAAAAATGGTTGCAGGCCTGACGTACGTGTTAGTATGGTACGCACATTCACGAAAATAGCCAGAATACGAGGTAAATCCACTCAAGCCAAAGTATCTGGCATTACTCAACACTTGCTGCATCTTCATACAGCACGTTTCTATAGAATTTTAGTTGTGAATCTGTAAGTTTCATCTGAATAGCGAAAGCCATTTTGGAGAAAATTTAAAAAATGTACTTCGGGAATGGAATAGCCTCAGACCAGGGTTGCTATTTTTCGAAGTTGAATGGTTCCTGAATGCACGTTGTCAGCAACCTTTTTGACGTTTGCAAATAGGAACAACTGGCCAAGGAAGAAGGCTGCGTGTTGGTTGGTGGTCTTAGGGCCTCAAAGCATAAACCCCCGCGATTCCCTCGAAAAAACGTTTCGCGTAGAGCCCAACTTCCCCGTTCTTCAATAGTCTCCTCAGGGTCTAATATCCTTATTGCTAATCGGAGTTCTCTTATGAGCAGTCTGTTCAGGGCCAGAGGTCTCCATGAATCTCTGTCGGGAACACTTTGCATAATATCTATATTTCTTGATGAGTACCTCACATGGATTCGCTTAAGACTCAGTTCCTTCGTCTTCACAAATCTCTCTAGAGCCAGAGATTGCATAATCGAGTCCTCTGAATATCGTTTCTTAACGACTCTTTTACAGATTCTATGAGTGACTCAACTAATGCAGTCCATTTCATGCGTCCAGCTCCTTACAGTTTGGAGCTTTTTATGATCCAAAACGAAGATGAGACCGCTCTTACATTCGATCGATGTAGGAAGAGGCTCATTTTGAACTTGGAAAGTCGCTATAAGGGGTTTTCCGTCGAACCAAACGATGTCATCGCGTCAAACCCTCGTGTTTGAATAACGCGATGACTCGAGACTGATGACAGAACCCCCCCCCCCCCTCTGAATCATCGCATTACAAAGAGAAAACCTGACCCTCTTTTATACGGCGATGAGCGAAAAAGGCTACTTCAATCAAGTAATTAGTCCTTTTGTGAAAGCCTCTTTTTTCTTGCCAGATTATATCGTCTTCTAATTAACTGATGGTAATTCCTTCCTTATCTCTCTCCCGTCTTTCTAAGAAATGAGAGTCGCAGAAGCTTCTTAATCCGTCTTGAAAGGTGATGAACCGGATCTAATCATTGGTGAAGAAGTTGCGCCCCTAATGACGACATAATTTTTTATTTTAAATTACAACGAGGCTCAAACCCAACCACACGCATTTAATTAATTTCCGTGAAACTCGATAACAAAAATGAGGGAGGTTTGTGAAAAAGGTTTTGAGGGTGATTTAGTAACTGAAGCGAATTGCCTGAGATATTTTTACTAGACAATAAGACTCCAGTTAACGTGGCCAATCCTCTGAAGCTGAGAAGAATTGATAAGAACGGCAGGAGGGAAAACTAACGATAAATTCCTAACATCTGGTGCGAATAACTGACGCCTTTCATCAGCCCGTGTATATTTATTTATATCATGGACTGCGAAATATTTACTGATAGATCAGAGCGGGGTTAAAGGGTTAGAGCGGTATTGGAGAAATACAAGAAAAACAATAATTTAATGTTCTGGGTTTCTCGTTGTCTGATGTGCCTTGTCTGTATCTCTGTACGTCGGATTCATCGAGATATTTACGAAACCTTGAGTCTTCTCTCAGCTGCTACGCTGAGAAGAACGCGCATGGAAACGGTAGCGTCGACGTAGTTGCGTAGATGCGTTCCAGGCGGTTAAAATTGGATTGAGACAGTTTCCTATGCCGAAGTGATAATATGAGATGAGCATTTTTAGTATTTACTCCTCAGCACAGACGCACACACGGACAACTTGCCGAAATAATCTTTTTGGTCTCAAATCTTAATCGTAATCCTTACAGCCGTTCATGATAATGATGAAACATCACAATCCGTAACATTCGTGGAGCACTTCATTCCACGCCCATTCTGTGCGTGGTGGGGGGGGGGGCGCTGATCTCCGTATATTCATGGCTTCAAAAAAATGAGGAATCACACGAAAAAACACACACTCCGATGATCCCTCAAAATTATTGGTTTCCAATTCAGTAGGGCACAGAACTCTCCCCCCCCCCCCCCCCCGATTATAGTGCTCCTCTAACTGAATGCATTGGAAGGTGAAAACTGCAAATTTCTTATGTCTCTTAACCCAGTCGGAGGTTATCTAATGGGACACACCAATAGAGAACGAAAAATCTTAGATATTGCTGAAAGACGTATTCATTTGTTAATAAGCTCAACGTGCTAATAAGAAAATGTAAAAGGCCTCGGGGAGAAAATTCTGCTGCCCGGGCGGCTCTCTTCAATGTGAATCGCTTTTTAGGATATTTAAATTCAAAGGACAGTCGGAGAGGAAATGTGGGAAATACGGTTCGCCGCAAAGAGGAGGTCATCAAAGGACTGGATTTATTTACTTTCTTGGGCATATCCCGAAAGTGGTTCTTCCATGTGGAGGTGGAGCCCAAGGCGGTAAACGGCGGAGATCAAAGAATTTTCGTAGGTCACTCCCGTTCATTATGTTGAGCGCGTTATGCGGAATAAGGATGTTAATAAACGATATATCGTGACAAATATGCTATCATCAGCTATCAAGAATATTCGTGGCGCACAAAATATTGTTCCGAAAAGTATTAAAATGAGCTCCAGTCTAGTTTACGTACTCACTTTTCTGTCAGACATTCTGGTGGTATCTTGGAGTACGCTGCGTCTAAACTGAGAGCTTCTTGAGTCGGTGATCTGCTTCTGACCAAAATTATATTCTGCATCATTTTAGTTTTTTACTCATCTAATGGGATCTGTCGGGTTGCCAACCAAAAACCCAATCATACTTCTTCCATTAGGTGCCTACTAGAAAAAAAATGTTCGAATGCCAGCCACAACCTTGAGCGATGGTCTTTGAGCCGCGAACTTTCTCTCTCCCAACCAAGCACCTCTCATAACAGCTTCCTTGTACGACACTCGCGCTACACCTAAGCGTAGATTAAGAGTATCAGGTTGACAGAGAAAGGGAGAGAGAGAGAGAGAGAGAGAGAGAGAGAGAGAGATTGATTGATTGATTGAAATGGTTTATTTACATTAACCAGGGGCAGCCAAGGCCATAGGGCCCTCTCTTCCACTGTCCCTGGAAGCATTAATTAATTATTTAACAGCAGTAATTATTTACATCAAATTATCGCTTCATATTAATAAAAAAACAAACGAAAAATAAACGTACAAAAAGATAAAAAAGAAAAAATCAAAAACTTCTCAATACAAGCGCATTGCACACCTTTTTTTTTTTTGTTCTTTGCTAGGCACTCGCACTGTACTTCTGCAACAGTAAATTTGAAAAAGTATTTTTGAATATTCTCACGCTTTGTTGAGAGAGAGAGAGAGAGAGAGAGAGAGAGAGAGGGAGAGAGAGAGAGAGAGAGAGAGGGAGAGAGAGAGAGAGAGAGAGTTGATGATGATGATGTTGAAGAAGTAACCACCTGACTACAAATCAATTGTGCTGATCTTTGCAGAGTCAGTCCACTAAATAGAAGAAAAAACCCACCACGTGCTCCACACCGTGAGCATGTCAAGATGCGCGAGTGGCTGAGCTAAAAACCCAGCTAATGGTTTTGAAAGGCAACCAACACCTCCAGTCCCCCAGGCGTGATTGACTACTGCCCTGTTGTCTGGGGTAGCAAACTAACAGTCAATCAAAAGAGAGTATTGACACAATTCCAGAGGGCTGCGCTTTTGTGGATCACCAGAGCCTACAAGACTGTATCGACAGAAGCATTCAGGGTGATCGCTGGTCAGTTACCAGTTGATTTGGCCATTGTGAGTGCATGGTTGACAAGGAGAGAGAGAGAGAGAGAGAGAGAGAGAGAGAGAGAGAGAGAGGAGAGAGTTGATGATGATGATGTTGAAGAAGTAATCACCTGATTACAAATCAATTGTGCTGATCTTTGCAGAGTCAGTCCACTAAATAGAAGAAAAAAACCCACCACGTGATCCACACCGCGAGCATGTCAAGATGCGAGTGGCTGAGCTAAAAACCCAGCTAATGGTTTTGAAAGGCAACCAACACCTCCAGTCCCCCAGGCGTGATTGACTACTGCCCTGTTGTCTGGGGTAGCAAACTAACAGTCAATCAAAAGAGAGTATTGACACAATTCCAGAGGGCTGCGCTTTTGTGGATCACCAGAGCCTACAAGACTGTATCGACAGAAGCATTCCGGGTGATCGCTGGTCAGTTACCAGTTGATTTGGCCATTGAGTGCATGGTTGACAAGGAGAGAGAGAGAGAGAGAGAGAGAGAGAGAGAGAGAGAGAGAGAGAGAGAGAGAGAGAGTTGATGATGATGATGTTGAAGAAGTAATCACCTGATTACAAATCAATTGTGCTGATCTTTGCAGAGTCAGTCCACTAAATAGAAGAAAAAACCCACCACGTGATCCACACCGCGAGCATGTCAAGATGCGAGTGGCTGAGCTAAAAACCCAGCTAATGGTTTTGAAAGGCAACCAACACCTCCAGTCCCCCAGGCGTGATTGACTACTGCCCTGTTGTCTGGGGTAGCAAACTAACAGTCAATCAAAAGAGAGTATTGACACAATTCCAGAGGGCTGCGCTTTTGTGGATCACCAGAGCCTACAAGACTGTATCGACAGAAGCATTCCGGGTGATCGCTGGTCAGTTACCAGTTGATTTGGCCATTGAGTGCATGGTATACAAGGAGAGAGAGAGAGAGAGAGAGAGAGAGAGAGAGAGAGAGAGAGAGAGAGAGAGAGAGAGAGAGAGAGAGAGAGAGAGAGAGAGAGAGAGAGAGAGAGAGAGAGAGAGAGAGAGAGAGAGAGAGAGAGAGAGAGAGAGAGAGAGAGAGAGAGAGAGAGAGAGAGAGAGAGAGAAGCGGGAGCTTCCCACGCTTTGGGCGGAAATCCGTGCAGATCTCACCACAGAAGTGAAACTTACCGCCATCGGATGGGAATCCTTGTCAAACGGACGTGATGCGTGCGAGTTCTTCCCCAACATCCGTGAACATGTTGGAAGAAACTGGGTTGAGCCAGACCACTGGATGAGCCAGTCCCTCACTGGACATGGTGACTTCAATGCGCGGCTCCACTTCTTTTCTCGCATAGACTTTTGTCATGCACGTCTTGCGCCTCCAGTGTGGAGGAAACAAGAAAGCAGTAGTTTCTACAACGGTGTGCGACGGTTGGTGGGAGGGCAATCGCACTTAGTAGCATTGACTGCTACAAAGCAAGCCCATAATCATTTTGCAGAGTTTGTGAAGAAGGTGATGGCTCATAGAAAGATGGTCATAGTTGATCTGTCCGTTTGAAACTCGCCACCAAAGTAAAGAGTTACGGAGGAGTTCGGTGGATGCTGCAGAGGCCGGCCTCTTGCGCAGCGACACCGCAACTTCCATGACTGATATAACCCTCGTCGAGGGTTTAGGAACAGTCATCAAATAAGGAAGTTACGTAATCGACTGAAGAAATATCGAATCCGGAAAACATCGTGTTCCTGTATTCGTGTTAGTATCTGCGAACGTGAATGAGAGAGAACAACTGAACAAAATCTGCTCAAATTTATTATTTAGCCTGATAATCATCCAACCAAATAAGAGTTCATAACCCGTATGATGCCAAAATAAGGGTATGAGCAAAATCGGCTCAAAACTGATCACCGTTCTCACTGTAGCCAAGTTCGGCTCAAAAACGACTCTTAAGAATTTGGTTACAATTTTTTCGTGGACAGTTCCAAATGATATCACGGCACTTTAAAATTCACTGGTGGTAAAAATTACGAAAACACCACATTTTTAAAAATCGTTAACGAAAAGTTTAATAGGGTTTCTTTGTAAATCTCGCACAAATGATACAAGCGTTCCCTAAAAAAAATCTGGGTAGAAGTTCTACGATGGGATACTTGTCTTTTGTTTCATTCCGTGCATTAAGTTTTAGTCGATCGAGAAGCATTTTTCGTTGACCTCAATGCAATTAATATTTTCGTATTCGAATACTCAGCTTTTTAAAAAGTAGTATTTGTTAGATTACTGAGCTGAGTTGATGTTCCTGTATTTTATTGGTATTTTAGCAAATGATTTCATTTTCATTTTGCCGAGAAACGAATTTCAAGCTCTAAAATTAGCTTTGCGTTACAACTTCGAACGTAGCTGTTCATATGCGGATTAGCAGTTCTCTCAGAATACGAAAGAATTGGCCGTAAAATCGGTTTCTGTGATTGATTGGATTACATTGGATCCCAAATCGCTAAACAGTTGTCGTAGCATGAGGGTAATTAGTTGCTTAAGTCTTACAAATAGTTGACTCACCACTGACCTTCCACATTTTGACACATCACTGGAAACTGATATTTGGATGGCCAAATGTTATCTACTCCACAAGGAATCACCTCCACGCTCTGGGAAGTAAGGAATAATTCCACTTTAAATAGATTTAGCGGGCATTGATGCTGCAGTCCTCCCTCTTGATGATGATGAGGTTCTCTCCCTCGTTTTGGGGAGCGAAAGGGAGTCGCAAATCATGGCCATCACGCGTTGTCGAAAGGAAGCGAGAGCCCGTACTGGAACGAGCTTCATTTCCCTATCAGCCGACATACGAACCAGTTTTCCCGATCATTCGAAAACAACCCTCTAAAATAGCCAAGCGGTAGACACCTCTCAACTCCTTCCCCCTACACCATTTGGAACACGTTTCATCCACAAAAAAAAAGCAAACAAATTAATAACGTCCCAGCGTGAAGACATGGTATTCCACCAAGCTACGAAGGAACGTAAAACTGTTTTTCTGCAACAGCTCTCATGTCATACTATTACCCTCATCTCACAGTCGCTCTCTTTTCAAGTTCTAGAGAGCCCTCTAGAACGTCTCGTTTTACTTACGAAGGATCTTTCACGTCGCCTTCCGTCATTATCGGCTCAAGTGCCGGCGTCATTAGCTGTTGATGGAAAAAAGAAAAGAAAAAATGGAGCGTGATTTTCAACGCAGTAACGAGGGGCAAAAACTTCATTATTCAACAGTCAACAAATACAGGAACTACCTTGAAGAGAGGAGCTCATTTATTTGGTAAGAACAGGAACGAGTGAGCACAATAAAATGTGACTTCTTCGTAACTACTTCTCAGACCCTGTTGAGCCGAGGTAAAACCAAAAGTATGCCAAAACGCATTTTGTGAAAGTTTGCACATTTTTTGTAGGAAATGCCGAATAGAATTTACCCGCATCCCTCAGCTTCAATTGATGTAACCATGCGCTTACCGTGAGCCAAAATACCAGAAAACAGGATGCATGTCGACTTTTCGCTTTTCTCGACTGCAAACGATTTAGATCAAGCTCATAAAATACTTTCAGTTAATTAGTAACTACAATTTCTTATTCATAACCGTGGCATACGGTGCTCAACTGGTTCGGGAGTTCAGCGTAATATGTAGCAATTGTGCACCAGCAATTGTGCATCGCTTCCTTATCTACGCCATCAGAAATGTATAATCGATTATCTAAAAGGCATTTGGAAGGGACGATGAATTCGAGAAACTTCAAACCAAAAAGATAACGCTTGAAAAAAGATTGAAGTTATTCTTTAGTAAGTTGGGCGATGGTCCCCCCAATTAATTCAGAATAGTTGAGAGTTTTAAAGATTGCCCCCTTTAAACTTGTTCTATAGCGCCCCCAGATAGTTTACAGGCAAGTAACAAATACAAGAGTACCCTGAGAAATCAACATTCTTTTGAGTCCTTCCCAACGAGTTTGCAGTTGATTCTAAGGAGCAGGAGTTAGTTTCAAGGGGTTCAGTAGTGACAAAGATCACTCATTCCAGGTTCTCGAACACCGAATCTCCCGCTACCAGGCAGCAACTAAATGTTGAGCCGTTATTGAGAGAATAAGTAAGAGTCTAGCGACTCCTAGAAAATAGACGAGACGCAGGATACGATAATTACTGTGTTTACACAGCAGAGCGAGCACATCGGAAACGGTTAAGGAACATTCGTAAGGAGGCTAAGGGGAGAAGTGGAAGTCCTAAAGGAAACCGGCTGAAATGGCTGAAACCCTCTTCGGCGTGAGAGCTACGAATTCAAACCCCTTTCGCCGTCTCATTGGGAATTAATTAGTGTCTACTCGCTGTCGGGAAAAGGGACTGCCAGCCTCCGTCACCTTAACCGGTAATTAATGCAATCAAGAGGAGCTCAGAAGATGTCGAAAGAGAAGGCAACCCTTCCCCCCCTGGCAAACGCTTGGTTTAGCTAACGAATCAACGACGGAAGAAGACGCGAGAAAAGCTTAGGTTTGCAGATGATAGGTTGGATGAACATTTTGAAGAGATGGAGGCAACAACGTTATGAAGTACCTGTTTATTGAGATCAATTGCGGGATTTTGCGACAACCCTGCGGGAGCAAGTTTCATCGAGATATAAAGCTTTTTCCAAGCGGTTTCGCTACCGCTGGTTTCTCTGTTACTGCTTTGTCGATTGCTCTGGCAACCGCAGCTTCTAAAATACGTCAAATTTTCAGGGCGGCCCTTATGGAATCCTTCCCAATAGAATAAGCCCAGAGAAGTGGGGGACAACTTAAAGCAGAGATGAACAAGATTCAACAGAACCACAGGTGTGTGAAATATCTAGGAAGTTTATTTTCCACAAGTTGTACAATCCTTAGCACGAAAAAGTAGGAAGAGAAGTTACGTAGCATGTTTGAAAAAACATCCAGCGCCATGCACCGCACATTTTTCAGCCCCTCGTGCATTTTTAGAGAAAACTACCGTATCAAACCAGCTCAAACTTGATACCTCGCCCGCAGGTTACCATGGGACGCCAAAATAAGGGTACGAACAAAATCCCCCGGAAGTTAACTATAGTTAAAGTTAACGTACCTGTTAGGTGAGTCCGTCTCCTCTGGCTTGTGAGTTACTGTGGGCAAGCGCTTTCGATGTAAAGACATCATCGTCTGGCCGTTTAGTCAGTACTGGAGTCAGTCAGTTGGTCGTGGTCTTTATATACAAAGAGAAAGGTGAAGGGAGTGATGGAGCGTTGGGGAAGGGGCGGGGAGAGGTCTTGTTGGTCAGTCTTGTTAGTAGTACCTTAGCCGGACTGGCTGTGTTAGGTATTAAAGAAATTGGGTTGTGTCCGCCAGTAGGCAAATACTAAAGTTAACGTACCTGTTAGGTGAGTCCGTCTCTCTGGCTTGTGAGTTACTGTGGGCAAGCGCTGATGTAAAGACATCATCGTCTGGCCGTTTAGTCAGTACTGAGTCAGTCAGTTGGTCGTGGTCTTTATATACAAAGAGAAAGGTGAAGGGAGTGATGGAGCGTTGGGGAAGGGGCGGGAAGAGGTCTTGTTGGTCAGTCTTGTTAGTAGTACCTTAGCCGGACTGGCTGTGTTAGGTATTAAAGAAATTGGGTTGTGTCCGCCAGTAGGCAAATACTAAAGTTAACGTACCTGTTAGGTGAGTCCGTCTCCTCTGGCTTGTGAGTTACTGTGGGCAAGCGCTTTCGATGTAAAGACATCATCGTCTGGCCGTTTAGTCAGTACTAAACTACAGTCTCCCCGCCCCTTCCCCAACGCTCCATCACTCCTTTCACTTTTCTCTTTGTATATAAAGACCACGACCAACTGACTGACTCCAGTACTGACTAAACGGCCAGACGATGATGTCTTTACATCGAAAGCGCTTGCCCACAGTAACTCACAAGCCAGAGGAGACGGACTCACCTAACAGGTACGTTAACTTTAGTATTTGCCTACTGGCGGACACAACCCAATTTCTTTAATACTTAACTATAGTTATCATAGTGATCAAAACACCAATTTTTTTTCTCAAAAACAGCTCTAACTATTTTGATTAAATTTTTTATATTGATAGCTCTCAAGGCAATCAAGGGAATTATACCTCAAAATTTCCATTCGTAGGAAAATGACGAGAGCAGCACAATAAATTATTAAAATATCTACGAAAATCGGTTTTAGCGCGGTTTTTTTCCTTTTAAACTCCGCTGAAATGTTACTAGAATGTTTTTAAAAAAATATCTGGTGCGTTGCAACACGTAACCTTCCTTAGCTCTACGTCAATTCACTTTCTACATGGCTTTTTCCACTTACTCAGTTCATTTATCACTTGTAGGGCTGCTCGTACTCATTCCCGAACTATTACGAGCAGCACAATAAATTCCGAAACTGTAAGCGCTACCGCTTCCTGCAGCCTTTAACTGTTGTTTGACCAAGTTCAAATGAACTGAGTAAGTGGAAAAAACCATGTAGAAAGTGAATTGACGTAGAGCTAAGGAAGGTTGCGTGTTGCAACGCACCAGATATTTTTTCTTTCCTTAGCGCTACAAAATAGGAAGAAAGTTGTGTAATCCGCAGAAAAAACATTCCGAGTTTCTTAGGATCTTTACATTTCAAGAGCTACTGAGTACGAAAAACACAATTTGGGAAATGGTGTGTATGTAGACGAGATTGAGAGAGAACGGTTGAAGTAAATCAGCTCATATCAGATGTTAGGTACAAAATTAACATGCGTTATCTCAGTGATCAAAACACAAAATATTTTGTATTCTCAAAAATGGCCCCTACGATTTTAAACATATTTTTTCTGTGGATAGTTCTAAACACCTATATAATCACCTTTGAAGGTGATCAGCGCAACAATTATTCACAAATTTCGACAAAAGCGATTTTAGTGCGGGTTTTCCGTATAAATCCCGCTCATATGATTCTAGCGTTCCAAATAAATAAATAATCTACACGATGAATCTCATAAAATAATTAAGAGCAACTCCTGAAATTCCTGTATCCCAAACCCCTCAGTTTCTCTTACAGCCATTTCTCACAGTTTTAACCCGATAATTCTTAAACAATGAACCAATCATGTTGACAATTCATTGAGGAGTCCGAACTTTGTTCGGGAATCTGCTGCAAAGGCGAGGGAGTGAGAAACGCCGCCTCGAACGTCGGAAAAACGCTGGAGGGCAGTCGCTGGCTAGACGCTGAAGAGTTGGGAAGCCGTCGCTGAAGTTGGTAGCGAATCGCCGCTTCAACCCTTTCCAGGCAGAAATAAGGACCACAGGCTAACTATTTTTTGAATTCTTTGGATCCCGGAGGCAGGTGCGGAACCATATAAATTACAACACCGTCATTATATTGATGTAATCATTAATAATTTAAATCAAATTTATTCGTCCGACTTCAGGAAGTTTTTTTGTGCGAGCCAAAAGGAGAAAAGGACGCTAGGTCCCCACCCCCTGAGACTCTTTTTTTACAAGGTGGTAACGAACATAAAAAATAAAAGAATTTAGAACCCCATATTATAAACCACACAATAGCGGTCGTGGAGTAAGTGGGAGCACTCGAATTAATCCCGGAACATTAGCGTCATACAGTCACCAAAATTGCAGTTCTTGGTTAAACTTTTGGTGTGTACTGTACACTTTTCATTGGGGAAAATAACGAGAAAAAGACAATAAATTATCAGCGATTTCGAAGTAAACCGATGTTAGTACAGTTTTTCCTACAATCTCGTTCATTAAAGCTAGCACACACCACAAAATTGAACTAGTAGATTATCGTCCGACCTGCACGATTTAAGTTAGACACGCCGTAAGACAATTCAGAGGAACCACACAATTAATTAAGTCTTAACATCGAAAGCGTTCGCCCGCCCACTGTATATCACCGGCCAGAGGAGACGGACTCAACTAACAGGTACGTTAACTTCAATAATTTGCCAACTGGCAGATCTAACCCAGTTGCTTTGTCGATTTCTTGAACTCGGAAGCATTGTCATTTTACTAACTTTTTAAACAATGTATAAAACAAGTTTATTCAGACTACACCGCATTGACAAGACCTTGTTGACAAGATAGCGCCCACTACTCTCGCGAGTGTAGTTTCGTTTCACTTCGGGTTCATCTCGCGTGCACCTTCAGAGCGAACCCGACTGCTCGTGGGATCACGCCAAACTAAAGGCTTGTTTCGATTCGTTTCAGGTTCGTAACTCCTTTCGTCAACCCGTGTCAGTTATATCTACGAATTAATTAATCGATGCGTGTGTACCTTCATTATTTATTGTTATTTATGTGATTTATGTTTCTGTGTGTTATGTTCCTTGGCTTGTTTGTTAATAAACGTTTCAAAACGCATCGTAGCAGCCTTATTGAACATCACACACTTATAAATCGAAACAATTCGCCAATATGAAGGTAAGAGTGTGCATTTCTCTCGAACCAAGTCCTAATGACAGCAAAACGTCATTGCTTTTTCTCAAATGGATCCAACCGAAAGATGACGACATCGTGTAAGAGTTTCCCCCTGAACACCAACAGCTCAATTCATGCCACAAGGGCCTGTTACAACTGTCAACGATAAAAAGTGTCCTTAAGGTGCTGAACAAACGTGGCTCATATCGTATACTTTCGGTTACTCGCCCGGCGGAACTTGTCCCCATATATTTTGACAGAGTAGGCAACATAGTTTTTCAGGAACACTTCCTACAGAAGCAATCTTTACGAACTTGGAGATCAGAGTAGAACGTTTATATGAGCTCAAACAGAAATGAACTGAACGAAAAGCACAGCTTTCGTTGCTAGTGCGCTAAAAATGGGTGGATGTACGTGAGGCGCAGGCAAAATGCGTGGAGTGGCATCAGATTTTTTGTTCCATCTAAGTCAAAGTGAGCTGCCAATGTTGAATTTCACCGTAGGTAGGAAGTATATGAAGTTAAAATTCGTCATTTAATTGTTAATAACGATAACGGGTGCGAATCGCAAACTGACTTTTGCCTAGATTAGCAGATTACCAACTAAGTTCGTTATAAATGAGCTCAAAATGGTAAACAACTTCACAGTCGGTAGCTGTAGTGATCCGCTCAGTGAGCATTTTGAATAATTTATTTCATTTACTAACATGTGACGAGCAAATTAAGAATGGAATGTTCGTGGAGAAGTGGCGCTAGAATGGAAAAGTAGACTCGCGCTTTAAACGGACAACCGAATAGTCAGAACTCATTAGAACGCAATATTTACCAAGGTTTAAACAACCTCGTAATGGACAAAGTAAGTCCTCGGCAATTTCGAAAGCTCTCCGGTTTTTTTCATTCATTTTCGAAAGTCTATCAGAAATGAAGAGAAGGAAAGATGATTTCCATAATTAAGGGGGCTCAAAGGATAAATTCAAACCCGCTAAAAAGGACTTCAAATAGATTGAATAAAAGATTTTTTTTTTGTGAAAGCGACATCGCTTTAAATCTTATTAGCGGTAAGGAGGATTTCCTCAACGTTTGGAATGATGAGGACACCTGGGGACTCCGCTTCAAAAGCGGCGCCCGAGGCGGCAATTAAAGCAGGTTCTTTGAACCAGACCGAGCTTTTGCTGGCCTCCTCGATCATTTCTTCCCTTTTGTGCAGTAAATCTAAATCGAATGCAGGTCCGGCAGACGAAAACGCTCTTTATTTCACAAGCGACGGATTGAGGGATTGGTTAGTTTACGCGGGCGAAGCAAAATTGAGGACGATTAAAATTAGCGAATGATGGTTCCGGACGGATCGGTTAGAGTTTTGGTTCATGATGGCTTCCGAAAAACTCCATCCACTGGCAAACGACTTACCAATTTCTCTCTTTTACTTTCTTCTGATCTTCTAGGAAGGAAAGTTATGGTATCGGGTAGTTTCCTTCAGATCTTCAAGTTGCCGAGGCCGCTTTGAGCTCGAAAACATCACTTGCAAGAACGGTTTGTGTGTGTGTGTGTCAGGGTGGCACTACCGGGTTGTCTCTGGAGAAGGAGTGTGGCCTTACATCGTCGCCGTTGGTCCTGACCAGTCTGCAGTGATCCTGGATGTCCAGGTGGGATCTTGCGCTAACTTGGCAAGCCAAGAAGCGCAAATACGACAGGACGGATCTTCGTACGGTGGTGTCGGAAGCTCCTGGATTGAAGGCATGTAACCTTAGAGTTGCCGCATTGACCGTGACCTGACGTGATGTGTGGTGCAAGAAAAAGTGCTGAGGATATGCGTCGACTGGGTGTGTCAGCAGGCGTTCTCCGTGGTATCACCACCCGTGTGTTGCTCGAGTCGTACCTTAATTGGTGGTCGTTCTGTCGTGGAACATCCTCTCAACCTTCTTTCCTTCCCCGTCCCAAACCTTGTATCCCTAGAGCTGGCGTAGGGTAGCCTGGGCGCCCTCCCCATTTCCTTACTAATTATTTACTTAGTTTTTCGTTTTTGGGTGCCACCGTCCCATTTACGGTAAACTTGGGGGGAAAAAAAGTAGTACACATCTCTAACCTTCGGTGGTCAGCATTCCTCACTGAGCTAAAAGGTAGGGAAATCGCCCGTAACCTATACTTGCTTGTCAGAAGTTACCTGACAGATGGAACTGCTGCGATCGAATGCAGGCATGTCTCCATCCGGAGTACGATCCAGGAGGCAATCCACGCTCCCCTTGAACCACACGATGTACATACGATTTATTATAAAAAAAAGAACAATTTATTCTCTCTCAGAGTAAAATAAAACAGGAATTCCTGTAGGAGCAAAGAAAAGGGGTCCACCAGCTACACTGCCCCTTTAAGTATAACCTGAGGCGTCGTCTTCAGGTTGACTTCGTGTTCTGATGAGACGGATGGTGGCGATGAAATTGGATGTACCAGCAGCTTCGAGTGTCCAGTTCTGACGAACTCACGATCGCGGAAGCGTCCGATTGGATTCCGAATCGGTTGCGCGGAACTACTCACTTCGGATCCCCAAATACACGTTCTGGATTACCAAGAAAAAAAAACACGGAACAATGTTCGGGAGGCCAGTCTAACTTTTGGGCAAGCAATGAACCACTTGAAACGTGAAGGCACTAGAATAAAAAATGTCCCTTACGTAATAGTCAAAAGGAAAAAAAAAGAAACAACAAAGGAAACGAAACCCACGACCAAGGACACTCAAGGCAAGGAGCGACCTTTGCCGAAAAACAGAGGCCTCGGTTCGTCTTCAGGTCTCATGTAACTGACGCTAAAATAATCTACATTAACCTTTAATAGGATGAACTGGGTTTTATCTTCAACCACCTGCAGCTTGGCGAGCTGGCACCACTGGAATACTGTTTGGAGTACATGGCGGGATTTTATTTCTCCACCAGCTCGGAGGCCATACGGATAGCCAACCAATAATACGCTTTGGTAGACACTGGCTCTTTCTTGGGACGCAAGTCAAGTATTTAGGAGTCATTAAGAAGATGTGGGGGCTTCAGCGAACACCTCCAGCCCCTCAAAAGTAGTGCCGCATGTGGGCAATTGGTGATACCACTTGGGAAGTGTGTTACCGTGACGCTATCCTTAAAGTACAAGGCCATCTATCTAGGCGTGATTGGCTACTGCCCCGTGTTCTGGGGTAGCCAACTCACAGTCAATCAAAAGAAAGTATTGACCCATTCCAAGAGAGCTGCGCTCCTGTGGATCTCCAAAGCATATAAGACTGCATCAAAAGAAGATACGGTTGATCACTGATTCGTTAACAGTTGACTTGGCCGTTGAGTGCATGGTTGACAAGTGGAGAATGGAACGGGAGCTTCCCCCACACTGGAATGAACGCTGAAAACTTGCTGTCTTCGATGAATGGGCATTAGATGGTGTTTCACTGTCTTGGGGCCACTCTGTCAGTGTGTTCCGAAGGGGACACTTGAAAAGTTCGAGATTGTCGAAGAATCTAATATTTTGGCGTTCCACGTTCATCTCATCTCAAATGCGAGCCGATTCCATTCAGCTGTTCTTTCTCAGTCGCGTTACAATACAATCCTGAATTTCGTTCGTGTGTTTGGTCTAAAAAAACAGGTAAACGTACTACGATGGCTGTGGGGTGTGACAAAATTTAACGCATTTTTTGTTATCTAACTATTTTTGTTTGTTTCAAAACTACAACATTGTTAATACTTCGCATCACCGTTCAACAATAACTGCTCTATAAATTTTGTCTTAAATTTTGTCTGGCTTAATAAATGAATGTTTGGTACAATCAGCTTCAAGAACTTGAAAATTCACAGGTGGCGAGGCAAAATCATCAAATACCCGTTTTGAGCAGTCACTCGGGATTATGTCCGACGGCACGTTGCAGTCGAAGGTGCTTGGGCATGAGAGTCAGGTAGAAAGACAAAACCTTGACGAACCCCCCCCCCCTCTCTCTCACACCTCTACCTGAGTACGAATGAGGATTTGTGTCGTAGAAGAGGGAACTCGGTAGAATGACGCCTATAAGGCGAAGAAAGACGGGCAGTAACCTGGATTTACAGCTCCAATATCAAAAAACTCTCCCTCCTGAAACCCCTCAAATGTCTACAAACGATAGATCACTGAGACTGGCGTTACATCGCCCGCAATACCTTTTGAGCTGAGGGGAGAGCAAATTTACAACAAGTTAAATATTGAGTTTTCGCACGGGTTCAGCTCGTCCTTTTCTTTCGGACGTCTGTCACTACCGATTGGATGCGGTGGAGAGGAGTCCCGTTCCAGGCGAAGGGTTTTGCGGCCTCGACCCGGGAAAACGAGAGGACTGAAGGGAAATTGGGGTTGACCCAACAGATTTGCCTTCTTAATTCATGTCGAGTCACGTTCTGACATCAAACAATATGGAATTGCTCGAATCCTGATTCTTTTGTTTCCTGTTTTTTCCCCGTTTTCCCCCCACTCTGCTCCGCGTTTTTCGCTCTTCTGTACCCTGAAACGTATACGTGAATTGCCGAAAAAACGGGGTTTCCGCCAATCTATTTCAAACGCTCCGCCGTGTTTGAATGGACCGTTCTACCGGAAAGATCAGCCCAGATCTATGAAATTCCTCATTTAATCCTTCTGGGGTTGGAAAAGCTGGGGGTTTCCACATAAATTGAAATTACGTCGAATAAATCTGTCGAACGCTCGTATGAATAAATCATGAGCTCGTGGTGAGAGAAACATATTTTTTACCCAACACGTTCCTCCGTCCAAACAGTTTTGTCTACTCGAATTGTGTACGGACGAATGGTATTATGATTTGAAGTATCAGCTGCAACGCATCGCACTACTTCCCACGCCCAAGCGCCGTGGTTGACCATGAACAGAAAAGGCCACCCTTGGTACGAATTTTTGGCTTGAACCTCCCACACAAAAATTCACAGGCTAGTTTTTCTGGGGCAATGCACGTTTTGCGTATTCGTGTCACTTGCTTTGACAGACTTGTCTTTTTGTGTCTTGTTCGGATGACAGAAGAGAACTGCCAATGTCCTGACAGTTTCCTGACTCTTGCTAATCTTCGGCGCTGGCGGACATCGTATGCATCCGTAACCCCTTCAAATCGCATGAAGCTGTGTGTGCCCTCGAACTAATGGGGGCAGTTTGGAGGCTGTTGCTCTCTAAAGGTTAAAGCAAATTCGGTTCAAAACTAACTGTATCCATCATAGTGATCAAAACATCAATTGATTTTCTTAAAAACGACTTCAGCGATTTCGATTAAATTTTTTGTACGGCCATTTTCAAATACCATCAGTACCATAAAATTATTATTTTAACGAGGAGAACTATACAATTAGCAAAAACTTCGAAGAATATCGATTATAACAGTTATTCCCTTTTATGTTCCGCTCCAATGATACCAGCGGCTTGCATTCTGAGCCGCGGTAGTCCAATGAGCTGACTAAACGTTTAATAACGCGCATAAGATGAATAGGAGCCACCATGTCTCGTAGTTTTCACCCAACATTTCCAAATCGGAAAACACGATAGTAGTAAAAACATGATGACGACAGTCTGTGACAGTCTCACAAAATCCTGTGCAATGATTGCGATAATGATCGTTGAGTCGTTGAAACTCAATAAACTCCAAAACTTTAGGCGCTAACATATTCTACCTAAAACGTGAAGTTATGTTTTACCAAGTTTAAATGAACTAAGTGCAAAATGGATTAGATTAGTTGCTGAAGCCAAGAAAATCGTTGAAAGTACGTAGGGCTCGGGAAAGTTGCGTGATGCGTCGCGCCAAATATCGTGACAAGTGTGCCACAGCTTTATTTTATTAAAAAATTGGCCCGAAATTAAAAGTCAGAATATTCTGGGCCAAGTCAATCTTTAGATAATGTTTTGTGAAGGGAGACGTGGGGACTTCTGGATTGGAAACAACACGAAAGAACCAGGTGTGTTGAGCCGTAGGTGAAATGTTTTAGTGATGTTGTCGTGTTATCATTGAATGCGATCGTAATTTTCTTCTTTTGGTTTATCTTTTAATTCAGTGACTGAACCTAACAACTTCCTGAGACGTTAATTCTACCGGAAATTAGGCCATGAAGGAAGAAATGTGACCGTAGTTTCCTTCGATCTGAGGTCTATCGCAGTGGTATCTACGTTTTGGTGTTCGGATCCGCAACCGAATGTAAATAAATAAAGAGAGGAGAGGAAGGTTGCGAAGAGGAGGAAGGGAGGTTGTCGGGTAGGGAACAGGTCGAGGATTAACCTCGTTATTTACGGTTCAAAACAGGAATCCCAGTTTCTGGTTGGAAAATTGCCTTTAATATTACAGGAAAAGTGAGAAGGGAGGTGAGGTCCGACGCCAAGCAGGCAGGGCATCGTGCTGACTTTCCACCTTCCTCCCTCCACAGCAAGGGCCTGCCGAAGGAGCTCCAGAGCGGCGTATTGTTTGGACGGTGGCGGAAGGGAGCTTTTGTTTTATGGTTAGCTTCAACGACAGGAAATGTTCGGAAGGTGGGGGAAGGAGGAAACCCGTAAAGGAAGTTAATCATGTCTCAACCCCGGTTCCTGTTGTTCACTTTCACTCTCTACAATTCGCCCAACTGTACAGTTCCTTTACTTAGATTCAGGTAATTTTTAGGTTCTTCCAATTAACAAAAGGCAAATGACGGGTTGTTAGCTAGTTTGTAAGGGGGATCAAAGATCTACCGCTGCAGTCATATGAGAATCCCCTTGAAGGAAGAGGCAACATTGCGAGTTTTCATCGTAATTTATGCTGAACAGTATTTCCCGCATTTCCGAGACCTCAGTTGAGCGGTACCTTGAGTTGCATCATCCTCGGAATTGAGGGGTTTCGATGACCTGAAGATTCTATCCACACTTCGAGTTCATACAGCGTCGTTGTTTTATACAGCCGGAATCTAGTGTGGAAATCGATTTCGTTAATCTAAAAGCGCATAAAAAACTCGATTTTTCGACGAACTTGGATGGGTTTTCTCTTCCACTCGAGAAATACGTGCATTTCTTCGTCTAAGAGGCCGGAGCTTATCAGTTTCTAATTGGAGTCCACTGCGCATACCCTCAGAAACTTGAAACTACAGTGGGTGGCCAAATTCTTAGTTACACTAAAGATTTTCTTATTATGTAAGACTCAACCGCTCTTAATTGACATATTAAATTATTTGTTGGGTTACATATTTTGATATTCCACTCTGGCAATGCTGTTCAACATTTCTTACACTGGCAACACTGTATAGTGACTGTCATTACTCGTCGTTCCGCTGTCAAATCTCAAACTCTTATTTTGAGGTTAAACTAGTTTCGATATTGATATTGATTAAAAAGAGCCTGTTGGACTTTGGACTAATAATAATAACATTAATATAGTACGATTGGTGATAGTTTGTGTTAAAAGAGCGTTTTAAGTTTAAATATTAATAAGCACTTGTTAAGATATTCCCCTAGAAACAATTTCTGAAATTTCGGCATTACTGCGACACTCAAATTATTCACAAAGAAAGATTGCTTCACTAACGAATGTTGATGTGATGACAATAAACCGAGTAAAAGCTAATCTTGACAGAAAAGTACCGTTGGGAAGTAAGAGGGACGGAAAATGAGGACGAAAAAAAATCACTACACCTCGAGCTGACCGAAAAATTCGTGACATTTGCCTGCACAACATAAGAACATGTACAAAAGAACTGACAAAAATGATAAATGAAAGCGGCATTACTATTTCTGCTAGAAAAACTAGGCGTCGTCTTGTAGAAATGGGGTTCAAATGTTGTAGGCCAGCAAGGAAACCTAAACTAACCCCAGCCATGAAGGTAAAACGTTTAGAATGGGCTAAAAATCATCGATACACAACGGTTGCAGATAGGGAAAAGGTGAATATTGCTTGTCTCAGTAATAATTGATATGATTTTATTGCATTAAGTTAATTAATAACACAAATCCAGGTTTGCTTCTCAGACGAGTCTCACATTGAATTGATGATGGATAAATCTTCGTTTGGTCGGCGAAGACAGAACGAAAAGTATCACTCTGACTGTATAATACAGACTGTTAAGGTGATGGTGAGGTCAGTTATCAGTGGTATAGGCACGGAACGTTTGTACATTGTCGATGGTATGATGATTGGAAAAGCGACTAATTGCTCAGATCAATGAGTGGTTTGCTGATATTTCTGAATGCATTTGTATGCATGATTCCGCCCCTTGCCACTAGACAAAATCAGTAACAGCTTTCTTAGAGACGAAACAAATTAAAGTTTTGCCTTGGCCTGGCAATTCACCAGACTTGAACTTAATAGAGAATGCCTGAGAGCTTCTGAAACGAAAAGGTTCCAAAGAAAAGACCACAAACAAACAAAATCTTATAGCAGCATTAATTTAAGTTTGGCATCATGGTGAAGAACTGAAAGAAAATGTTAAAAAAATGCATCCAGAGAATGCCGCAAAGGGTGCAAGCTGTAATTGATGCTAAAGGGGGTTCCACTAAATATTAAAATTTTTCGACAAATATTTTGTATCGTTCTCTTTTTCAAAATATAATTTTTTTCAAGTACAGAAATGTATTTTAGAGTGCGGTATACATACCTGAATAACTAAAGAAAACATTAGGAATATAAATTCTCATTATTCCAAAAAGTTATAAGCGCTCAAATTGAGCATATTGTAATTTTTGTACGTGTAACTAATAATTTGGCCACCCACTGTACGGCAAATCAGAACGAAAACGGGATCAAGACTACAGAGCATTGGCAAAAGTCAAGGGAACAATGACCACGGGCCATAACCTTGAGGAAGTCGACTTTGGCTCATGGACTGGGTTTCGGAATCGTCCGGGATCTCTCCACGTATTTGTGGATTGCTCGTCATTCTTTGTTTTGGCAGAAGGACCTGCACCTCCTAAGGGTGAAGTGTTCGGCCCTCACTGGTCACATTAGGATCTTGTCTGGGCCAACATGGGAGGGACTCACCACACACTAGGTACCTTTACTACCAGGCCGTTTCCTTACCCATCCAACAGAGTGGGCTCAGAAAGAAGGAATCCTTTTAGCAGATCCGGCGTATTGAACCACCTCCCCCATTTGGCCCTGCAGATTCTCACGAGTACACCTCCATTGGAGCTTCAATTGGACCTCGCAGTGGTGCGATTCAGCACCAAAAAACGGTCACTAGTGGAGTATGAGGAAGCGATGCGTGCCCAACTTTCCAAACTTCTTCTACAAAGTACGACTGAGCTCAGACTCGCGTGCGCCCATGTATGGCGAGATGGAGCTCTGGGCATACGACACATAACGCGGATACTCCTCTGCACAATCATTCTGGTCGTGGCACCCACATTATCTGTAACAAGGAATGGCGATTGGCGAGGATTGGTTCCCCTAGCAATTTTTTACGCCCCAGGCATTCACTCAAAGTCCCTGTGGTGGGGAGGTAAAAGAAAATACCGCCCCGCTTCGGCTGTTCTATCTACCATGATGTAGGACTTCGTCCTTGTCTTCGCCGAAAGATGCTACCGGGTCAGGTCGGCCATTCGGCGGTTCACGGCTTTTACTCGGGTCAGGTCGCATAGGCGGCAGCAGGGGAAAAATGTGTTCTGGTTGTAAGAACACTGTGATAACTAGTTCCTTTGGTGGTTACTTTACATTTATGTGTAGGCTAAACGTGAAATTCGAGCAGATTTTATTAAGCTCTACTCTCTAAATATTGCTCACATTGGCACGATTACGTCCAGCCCACTCTAGCCACAGATACCAGTAGCCATCCACAAAGCCACGGGGAAAAATCTAGTGGCGGAAGTGTTAACGGAGATCGTGTCGTGGGAGTGACGATATTATCTGCATAGCGACTTGCGTGGGGGTGTACGAATATAGTGAGAGTATTAGCTGCTTTGTGTTTTGACTTTGAATAAACATTTTTCGGAGGAACGATATTGCTACCAAAGCCGTTCTGAGAAGAAGAACACCACTCAAGGATAAACAGGGAGTGGGATACGATCAAGCGTTGAGACTTGAATGTTTTTCGCTTTGCCTACAGGAGTAGTGGTTAGTTGCACACATAAAAATAAAAAAACGATACATAGGCTCAGACAGGACTTCATTTTGAGACTCGAAAGGAACCAGTGGGAAGAGCAATCAGTTGCTCTTGAAGGAATTCCCGTACATTCACGAATTCCTGTACAATAGTCTGAAAAACGATACGATAGTTCCAACCTTACATCTCCTGATCTATCCTTCCACCAGCCCCTTCCCATTTTCTGACCACAAAGGTACAACTGAGAGAAACATTCTGCGTAAAAATAAGAGTCTGACATTTCCGAGCTAAAGGCGTTGAGTTTTGGGCTTTCATCGTATACATAACTGATGCATCGGTTGCTGACTTCAGAGAAACTTGGCAGAAGCCTGGCAGGGCCGGAAAGAGCTATCCAACTGCAGAGCCAATTGAGCCCTAGACCACAAATCACGCACTTGATGTTTCCACGACCTTTAATTTTAGCGAAATCTGACTATTAAATAGTCAATAGCGTAAAAATAAGTAGCGCTAAGTCGAATTCGGCTAAAGTCTGTATCGCGGATTGAGTTCGTTTGGAGTAGCGAGAAAAGGAACGTATTCTTTTATGCAAGGGGTTGTTGGTATACTCCCCCTTGTTGCGGCGGCCACCGGGGATGAGGTCGTACAATGAGGTTCAGTTCCGGCTGATATGTTTCTTCCCTCTTTACCCTTCAAACCCGCTCAGCAGTAAATTTGCGAGGAAGGTTACCCTAAGGACTTAACCGAAGCTTCCTCTCCCATCTGAGAATACCCCGATGGTAAATTAATGCCGCCTCTCAAACCACCTAATTGTCTACGACCCCAGTTGCAAAAGGTTCTATCCTTCTCGGTAATTAGAGTTTTTAGGTTAGACGCTGTGAAGTCGATCTTACCGCCATTTTTTTTCTTATTAGCGAATTTTCGTACTAATAAAGTTATCGCAATCGAAACAAAAAAGAAGCAGCGCTAATATTTGAATTTCCAAAAAAACTCCCTGCATCAAAATTATATTCTTTCGTCAAATTTTTTCAAAAATCCGAAGAGCGAACAATCTAAAAATAAAAATAAGAACAGCCCACACGGATAATTATGAAAAAATCTTGGGTTTCCCAAAATACTAAGATCCAAAAACTTGTCATCTATTTTGTTTTAGTTTCCCCGTGTTTAGATTTCACTCGACTTGAACAGTTTAGTTCTAACAAGATGTCGAAGTTGTTGTTGAAAGGAAGAGCAACTCTTGCACATTGAGACCTCAAAGTCTCTTTGTACTTGTTAGCGTTTTAATTAGTTTCCCCTACTTACGGCCGATTTTCCACAACGTCATTGAATACATTTAATACAAAAGGCTATTGTCGAAACATGATAAATATGGTTCTGGCATTTCGCTACTGTTTCCTAAACAGAGCTCAGACATATTTTTGAGAATGTGCATTTCCCTTGATATTCGCATATAATGTACTATATTTTGACGAAAGTTAAAGGTGATTTAGTATGGTGATCATATTTTCTGAATACTTGTTGCGAACATATTGTGACAAATACTTATTCATTAGCTAGGGATGAACCCACTACTAAGTCGAATGACAGATCAACAATAATTAATAAAATTATAGTAATAGCAAAGTTTATGAAAACGAAAGGAAATAAGCCAAATATTGCAAATGTAAAGAAAACCAACGATTTAATCAAAATAAATTAGCAGGGTCACGAATATATGGAAAACGAACAACACATATGAAAGAAAACAATCTTCTCAAAATAATCAAATTCCTACGGCCAAAATAAAAATAATACAGGGCAAATTGTTCCCTTCTTCGTCAGTTGACAGCTCGAGAGACGGTGCGGCGGTATGATCAACATTCGGGAAACTAGAGGAAGAGAGAGACACAGTCTGTGTGTCTGAATGATATGTTAACTACTTCGTTAAGCCCTCGGGAAGGACTTCAACAAAACGGGAATGCCCGGAAAATAACGCAACGCGCGTTCGGTGACATGATGTGTCTGAAAAAGACTGAAATATCACTCTCCGGGGTGGGAGTTGTACGCGTTCCATTCAGTCTTTCATTTTACGTCTTTCCTAACCCACAGTTATTGCTCAAATATAAGTATATAACTAAATGCGTACTGATACTGAGAATTACAAAAATGAAAATAAATACTTGGAATAATGTTTTGGATATGTTTGCGGACATAAATAGCCCATAGGCAAGATACAGGGCTTTTCCTGTGAAATTTGTTAATTCTTTATTTCATTTGTTTCTTTCCTTACTTTGTCAGTATGAACGTTCGTATGTCAAACTAATAGTACTGCGTTTCCTCGCGTAGGACACTACTAGGAGGAATTGATAGCGTGGCAGTGGAAACGGGCTTTACGACGCTCAAACAAATTCGAATTGTTGTTGACTCGACCGGGAATCCATTCTGATAAAAACACTCCATGACCTTGGCCGAAGTCATCGTAAGTTTTCTATTTTTCTCCAAAATGTTTTTGAATTGCCTCTTGAACGAGTGAGGAGAAAGATAAACCTTAGCAAATCGGCAAATTTCCCAATGCGCAGGTAAGGAAACTGAGACAAAACCCATCGCTCGTTATCGTCGTCAAATGTGGGGGGACTGATTGGTCGAATCACATTTCTGACGCGGTATGAGCGTCAAAAGCGTAAAATAAAGTTACGCATTCGAGAGAAACGGAAGGAAAAGGAAATAACCGGAATGAAGGCGAAGCGAAATATATTACGTCCCTTGCGAGTCCCGTCTTCGAAATCGATAAATTTTTCCAACTCCCGACGCTTTTCTTCTCAATTTTCAATATTTCCCTGTGGTCATGTTCTAATGTTGCGTGGCATTATATAAATTGATAATTATCGGGAGAATTATTTCGGATCTGGAGAAGAAATTTATCAAATAACGACGACTTCATGGGACTAACATTGAATCGCACGATCAACATGAAGAGTTCATAGATTGCACGATTCTTACCTCCGTTAGCTCAACAGAGTGATAACGAAAGTTACGCTATGAGGCGAAGAAAATTGCACGAGTTTTCTTCCCATCTTCGCGTTTCAAGGCCATTTTAGTCCGAAAAACACCATTAGAATAAACGATCTGTGTTTGTGTCGGTGTTGAAGGCGATTGAGGGAGAAAGATAAAACAAAATAAATTGAAAATTAATCGATTAGCCTCAGCACGGGACAACAAACTAGGGACATGAGCGAAATCAATAACTAATTAAAGTGCACCACTAACTTTTTTTTTCTCAGAAACTACTCGATCGGTTTGAAACTACTACATCGTTCGTAAGGACCAAATCAACGATAGTATAAAATTTCCATTGGTGGAAAAATGACGAGAGTAGCACGATACATGAGCGAGTTTCGACGAAAATGTATTTTAGTGCAGTTTTTATACGTTACATACGATAATGCGTTCTCAAAAAAAAGAGGGTGGTAATCCAATAAACGATCACTACAGAAGTTTAATAGCGATCACAAAATCGTCAAGAGTAACCCCCACAAATTGCAGAGATCAAACTATCGAATGAACATTTTTGAAATTGTAAACGTGAACCAATCCGAAATGTTGACAGTCCCGCTAGTAACCTTCACGTCGGTTTTTGAGTTAAGTTTGGGAAATAAGGAGTAGCAGTTTAATAAATATGGGACTTTCAAACACTACCAGTAGACGTAAAACGTTGAATTGTGTTTTACAGGTTCATGTGAGCGAATGAGAAATATAGTGGATCAGCGGCTAGAGTGTATGTACGACGGAAAGGAAAGTTGAGTGATTCTTACCACCAGATATTTTTCTTTAACTCCTTCAACCAAACACACAGAGTGTGTGTCTTCATTCAGTCGATACCCGAGAGTTTCGGAGTATACATTTCTCGCACTGTTCGTAGAACGCAGATAAAAGTCAAATGGCATTAACGTTTTTCACGGTACCCCATCCAGAGGATAATGCGCCATGGCCGAACAAACGGTCTCTTGTACTAAAAAAGACCAAAGAGTGTATTGTAACGGAACGAACTAAACCCTTCGATTCAGTGGAGGCTCGTCCAGGGCATTTTTGCCCTGGGACTCGCTCGAGACTTCGCTGCTGTCAGTTGCAACTGACCCGGTTCCCTCGTCGTCGTGTTGCCCGCACTCGCGTTCGCTCCCACCCAGTTCCCGGTTTGTGGTGGTAAAACTCCTCGGAATGTAATTCGACAATAAAACTTCGAGTTCGAATTGCATTCGGCTTGATATCGTACTAACTTCCCGACTCTCTTGGTGCGATATCGCTTCAATATCAATCCCCCCCCCCTAACATTGGCCTCCAACTAGTGGTCGAACTTCTCGTCTCACAACCACTCAATTCCCCATCAGGCATCAACATCGACATCTTCCCGCGTGTCTGTCCCCGAACGACCTCTCAAACAACGAGTCTGGGGAACCACGCGTCTTCAAAGAGGCCTAGTGAAGATAAAACTCCATCGCCAAAGCCACATCTCAGCCCTATCTGCGGCAAACATCATGGGGTAAAAAAGTGCCCACGTTTCCTCAACTCCAGCCAGAAGCCTCGAAGAACCTACGTGGAAGTGCACAATCTGTGTACGAATTGTCTGGCAGCCTCACACACGCTCAAGAGCTGCCATTCAACGTACACATGTGAATGCTGTCAACACAGGCATCACACCCTGCTACACTCCATGAGTCAGGACGCCGCACTTGTTCCCAAATGTGCAACTGACCACTGCACGGTAGATGCAGCATCTTTGCTCTGCACTACCCCTTCTGGAACACCTGAGGGCAGGGGAACTCTCACTTCATCAAGGGCGAAGTGGTGTAACGGGACGAACCAAACCCTTCGATTCAGTGGAGGTTCGTCAGGGGCATTTATGCTGACTGGGCACCTCAAATGCCCCAATTCGCTCGAGACTTCGCTGCCGCCAGTTGTAACTGAGCTGGTTCCCTCGTCGCCGTGCTGCTCGCGCTCGCGTTCTCTCCCCGTCAGTTCTCTGTCTGTGGTAGTAAAACTTCCTAGAATGTACGGAGAATAAAACTCTGATCCAATTGCATTCGGCCTGATATCGTACTAACTCCCCAACTGTCTTAGTGCGATATCGCTTTCAATATTAACCCCCCGTAACTGTATCATTTTCATTCAAATCCCCCCAGATGCAACGATTCAGTTAAACAAGTTGGGTACTCTCATGTAAACATTACCATCATTTTGTAAACCGTGATGAATGCAACCCTTTGAACGTTAACTCCAGAGTATGTCGACGTAGTGAACTGAGAAAACCACTAGAATGGTGTGAATATGTGAAAGTTGGTGGTGTCCCGCTATAAATATTTTGTTGGGATTGACCATTTTTACAACGATGTAGTGGTAGCGCTTCAGCTCAGACAGCGTGATTAACAGCGATTGAACCGCTTTGAAGAGCATTATTTTCAAAATGAAGGTTAGCTCCGATTTAGCCCTCCTGACGGACTTTGAAAATCGCTCAAACTCAGCAATCTTCGCACAGCGGTATGATAACTAGTCATGGATAACTCAACAACACGGGGATTAGCATTAAATCAAAGGGCGAATACACCGGCGAAACGGGTGGGAGGGTATTTGCACAGCTTAATTAACCTCTTGTTCTTTCATGTCCCCCAGCCCTTCGACAATATTAGAAGTTGAGAAGAACACAAGGTGAAAAAAAGAGGATTATAAAGAAAACAGGCGACGATGACAGTACCTACCCCCCGGCTGGGTGGGGGGTAGTGAATAGAGTCATTGGATCAATGAGATGAGGGCAAAAGGTAAACCCTTTGTACTGGAGTTTCGTGGTGTTGACATGTAAAAGAAGCTTCAGACTTGAAGCCCATCATAACTCAATGCATATTAAAATGATGGATGAGGTGGATTGAAAGTAAATTAGTTTGCACATAAAACTCAGTGGTTACATGATTTCATCAGCACTCGTAATAATAACGGAGCCTAACAGCAGAAATTAACAAAGAGGGAAACTATAGACCAAACAAACAAGTTAAAAGAAAACATACGTTTCATCTTCTCAACCCAAAGAATAAAGAATATTAAAGCTTGAGACCTCGTGAATCGTAAGGCCGCAATTTCAGAATCTGTAGTTAACTTGCGGTTATCAGCAGTTCCCATTAACTGAAGAGGGAGGGGCAACGTGTACGAAACGTAGGAGGTTTTAACATATCACCCTAAAACAGGTTCAACGGTTTTGACCATTGACAAAAGTGTTATATTTATCAAACTTCGTACATTGAGCTAACATCCACTTTGAATGCTGAGGGTTCAGTCATGGAAAACCAGATTGGTCGGTTTTTTGTTCAATATGGCGGCGTTTTAGGCATTTATACTCAGTTTTCCTCCCGACAATTTTCCATTCAACACTCTTCAAAAAAATCTCAGTGTAATGAAAGAGTAGACAACAACAACACACGGAGAATAAACCAGTACTGATATGATAACGACTCAACGCGGACGTGCTCTTATACTTCCCAATTCAATGATTACACTCAGTAACTACAGAATTAAGCAATTGGTTTATAAAAACCCTTATTTCTGCCGTCTCTCCCGGAGATATTAAAACATCAATCAATTGGCTCCACGCATTAGAAAGCGCGAAAAGTAAGGTGAACAGTCTGTAACGGAGAGAAGGATTAAAATGCTCAGAAAATGAGGTTTTCGCCTGTTTTTTCAAACAGTGATAGCTGAGTCATTTAATTATTTCTGGAGGGACGAGTAGGTACGCACATGAAAAACGACGAAAGCGTGGGGAGCTTGTACGAAAATGCAGAATTATATTTAAATTATTATTTTTCCTGCTTAAATGTTCCTCCGAGCCTCCGTTCAACGAAGACTTGCCGAAAAACGTGTTCTTAAATATCATATAAATTTACTCACATGGTGGGCTGACTGTAATTACTAAAGTTAACGTACTTGTTAGGTGAACCGTCGCCTACGCTGGTGAGTTACTGTGGGCGAGCGCTTTTGATGTAAAGGCATCATTGTCTGGCCGTCAAGTCAGTACCCGCTCACAAGTACTGAGGTGTCTCAGAGAAGTGAGACTTCGTAAATCGGCGTAAGAGTGTAATAACCCATTGAAATTCACCACGTAGACAGCGTTTGAGACCTGCCTCGGTCAAGAAACAGCCGCCCTATATGAACGCAATTAGAGGGATTTCTCGTAAGGGCCAAGAAACGTAATTTATGAGAATCCGTAAAGGAAGGCGGTCCATTTGTTCTGTTTCCCCGTTCTAAACGCCGAGGGTTTCAACTTTACCCTCATCTCTAAATAAGCTTGAATAATTCTCTTCCTACTCGGCGTTCTTCAGCCTCGAGTCGTCACTACCGTCCCCTGAGCAGCCATAACATCAATATATATGGCCTTATGTTGATTTAGGTTGAGGCGTAGGTGATTTACCATAAGGGGATTAAACTTGCACGCTTCACACGCCGGAGGTTCCATCGCAAGTGGGGCATCAAAGAACTCGCTGCAGAAGGGGTAAATTGAAACGAATGCGTCATACTTTTTATCTTGTGCTGACAGTTTGTTGTGTGTAAGTAAACTGTATTGCAGTAGATACTTCTACTTGGTAACTGAGTAGGACGGGTGGTCCATTAAAGGAGGAACATTACAGATTAATGAATTTAAGAGTTTTAACAACGATAATAAATAAATACTAATATTTGATTTATTACAACACGAAAACAATGAGTTAGGAAAATATACGTAATTGGGATAGAAATATTTAATACACGATTTAAAATAAATCCGGTGCACAACTTTCCGCAACCCCCTATAAATAAATTACCTTATCCCCTATAAGTTATCTTTCTTCAACGCTACGGAAACGTTTATCAGGAACAAAATGTAGATACTAGTTAGCTTACCCGTATGATGAATTAACTCCCTTTTAGTCTTTCTGAGGAGGATGTAGAAAACGATAACTTAATTTTTGAAAAATATTTTCTGAGCTATCACGGCTTATGTCTCCGTTCAAAGGACGATCATAAGAGTAGTTGTGGGGAACAAAATGTCGATATAAGTAGCTAGAAGACACCTCTTCAGGTTGATCAAGTGTAGTTGGTTACTGAATTTTTAAGTTCAATCAACTTTTTTGAAATCGTTTTCAAGAAACACTCTAAATTTGGGCCCCCCACCCTCTTCCCATGAGGATTTATCGCTCGTAAAGTTATTTTCGTGTCTTCAAACAATAACGAACGAAAGATAGATACAGAAATAATTTGCTGACTGCAAAATATGGGTATAAGTTGGTAGAAGACACTGTAACATTGATAAATCTTGAGTGAAGCTGTTACCCTAAACACTATACCGTTCAAAACTCGGCTGGAACGTTTTTACCGAACTCACAGGGTGATTCGAACTAATTAGTAGCTATATATCGTTCTCCATAAATGTTCTTCTAACAGGTTTCCAGTAAATACGTTAATGAACGCGATGAACCTGTCGGAGTGTGTTGCAGCGATCTATCGCCACGTTTTGTTCTCTCGCACATTTTGTTTCGTATAGCTGTTTCCGTAGTTGTACGAGGCTACCTACCTCACAATTTTTACTTTCCTTGGCTCTACGAAGTAGAAAGGAAAGTTATGTAATCGGCTGAAAAAAAAATTTTGAGTTTTCTTCAGATCTTTACGTTTCAGACCCTCCTGAGTCCGAAAAACACTATTTGGGAAAATGGTCTGTGTGTCAGTCTGTGTGTGTGTGTATGCGTCTGTGAACGATTTTTAGAGAAAACCACCGCACCAAATGCGCTCAAACTTGATATCTCGCCCGCAGCTTACCATGGGACGCCAAAATAAGGGTATGAACAAAATCTACCGAAAGTCAACTATAGTTATCACAGTGATCAAAACACATAATTTTTTTCTCAAAAACGGCTCCAACGATTTTGATTAAATTTTTTATATATATAGCTCTCAATAAGATAATTATACTATACAATTCTCTTGTGGGAAAATGACGAGAGCAGCACAATAAATTATCAAAATTTACGACGAAAAGCTTTTTCAGCGCGGTGTTTTTCTAATAAACTCCGCTGGAATTCTTGTAGAATGTTAAAAAAATTGGTATTGTAGTCCAATCCAATACCTGAAGGATGAGTGTTTAAAAACGCTCATGAGATACACGGTGCTCACTCCAGAAATTCCTGAATTTCAACTACCGCTGTTTCGCTTACTACCAGTTTTAACGTTTTTACCCAATAACTCTGCGAAAGTAATTACTATCCTTCTTCAAAAAATTCGTGTTTACAGCCTCATTAATTTTCTGGGTACCAATTGCTCAATAAAGGTCCTGCAATGAGTGCGAGCAGCACAATAAATTCCAGAACTGTAAACGCTACCACTTCCAGCTGCCGTGAAGTGTAGTTTGACCAAGTTCAAAGGAACTGAGTGATAAATAAATCGATTAAATAGAATTAGCCATGTGAAAAGTGAATTGACGTAGAGCTAAGGAAAGTTGTGTGTTGCAACGCACCAGATATTTTATTTAGAACGACTCAAGAGTTTCGTCACTAAATTTGTCGAAAGAACACTTCCATATAACGTGGCAAAAGCAATGTAAAATGTTCATCCATTGGCAAATTACGAGAGCAGAACCATACATGATCAAAAAACCCACTAAAATGAAGCGATCACACTAAAAATTCAAGGCCCCACGAATCGGTTGCGACATAAATACCCAATAAACTCCCGAAGCTCAGATAACCTGTGAAAAGCTGGCGGGAGTGCTGCAGTATCACGAATCGCTGAATTATGGGTCGACAAAAGTTTTATTATTCACTAATTTATGCAAAAAGGTTAATTACAATCATTAAACAAGAGATTCGCCAATGGGAGCAGCATATACAGAGAGGAAGTAAAGCTAACGAGTGTGAAAGGGGGCGGAAAAGAACACAAAGCACAAAGAGAGTTATGTTGAATAAGTGAATGACGCATTGGGCATCCTGCATCGGAGTAATACTAACTAATTATTATTTAGAGTAAGTCTATGGATATTATTACGTATAAATGATATGGAAAGGTGAGATGACTGACTTTGTAACGAGCAATTAGATTTAAAAATCATCAAAGTTAGGTTTGGGGTATCGCACTAGACACGAGGAAAGTACAGTTGACGATAGCAGTGCCCTAATGATTGAAGTAACTCAGTGATGGCCAGTGGTACTTGTCTTACAGTCTGTTTCTTTTTTGTACGCGAATGGAATAAAAAGGGCTTTCTGTGGATTCCCGTTTGTCTTTTATTGACTGCACCACTCTGTCAACCGGTCCACGAAGATGCGAGACTGAGCACATTTCTCTTTTCACTCCCAAAACGTTGTAGTAGGTTGCGAACCATGGAAACATCTATGCTAAGCGTGTAGCAGACATTAGGTCCAAGGCATGAACCGCATTGGAGACTTCAAAAACTTCTCAAGCTGTACAAATCGGAAGGAAGAGCCGAGAGTGACCGGAAAGTGCAGCATTTCGCTGCTTTCCTGAAATCTTCAGCATGATGTAGTAGTTTTTATTGTATCGCGCCTCTATTCAACAACGTCCCAACTTCAGTGAATGAACAGAATTGTGTTTACCACAATCTACTATCCATTTTCGTTCGACACTTCCCCACTTTTTACTACGCGATCTCATTTAATTATGTGTTCGTTCTAGCATCGACCATGAATGTAAGTTGTATTGTAACTATACCACAACATGACCCTTAAGGCAACCTGCTGAGTCTGCAACTCAGAGGGTATAAGTAGCGGTACCTGAACCACTGCTCTTCAGTCTTCTTTCACCTCCGTCTTGCGTCAAGTTTGTAGTGATTTAATTCTGTGTAAATGAATGTGTTTGCTTTTTTAAAAGCCCCTCCGGCTTATACTAAACATAACTTGTATTGATGATTCATCGTGCTCATAAGGCCTTCAAACCATTTGTTCGCACTAGGAAATGTTGCTAAATCGTCATTCAAACCTCAATTTTAAGTTAAGTTTCAGAAAAACGTAACACGCCATGACAAATCAGATGGCATTACGACTGCGCGCTATTAAATTTATGGGAAATAATTTTCTAGCGTCGTTGTCACGAAGCACTTAGACGCCTTTAGAATATAACTCGATGAAATTAGAGGTCGTTACTTAATAATAAAACTGATTACAACTTTGGAGCAGCAGCTGGTTTCCTGTTTCGCTTAACGGGGGCGTAAACCGCAAAAAGCAAAAATTCCCTCTCGTTTTATGCGCTGCAGAAACTACTTTCGCACTTTGATGGGACATTAACCGACTACGTTCAAACTGTGACTTCAATCACTGGCACGTCAACGCCGGCACTAAAAATTCATTCAAGCAAATCTCGGTGCGATTGAAAAGCTCGTAGATGGAAAATGACAACCCGAAATTGTTCAAATTACACCAACGGTTTTTCACGTTCGCTCTCTGTAACCCTCCAAAAGTGACTCTTCCACGTGGCGATTCCCCTGTTAGAACGTTGTTCGCCGTGCGGGCCATATCTTGGCTGCATCGTGGTCAAAAAATAGCGTTGTTTTGCACAAAAATTCCAATCGGTATCTAGTTGTGTCCGCCTGCTCAGCAACCAGGTCGGACGAAACCCGTGGCTTTTATGGGCAAAAATTGGTTTAAACAGTTACAATTAGTAGACACACTACTTACATAGGCGCTATATCTTCGTCCATCGCATTTAAACGGAAATTCCTGTTGAGAACAAAATGTTAACCGATTTGGACGAAATGAGAAATTTCGTTTTTTGAAATATTTTCAGTTAGTTATACGTCCGCTTACCAAACAGTCCTTAAAGGACATACGTATTACGAGAATAACCTATACGAATCACTGGGAATACAGGCATCCGAGAGTAGGAAGCTACCTGTAATGGTAATTAGTTTATTTTTATTTACTTCCATACAGATTTACATCAGCATAAAGCATCCTTTCCAACTATACAGAAAAAGAAATAACGATGAATTCAACCTGGTATTGCTTAATAGAAATATAATTCTCCATGCGGGACTTGCCAGCGACGGAGAATGAGTGACAATATCGTCGATTATCTCTTCACTTGCTGTCATTGTGATTTAATAATTTTTTATTTCATCCATGATGGGAAGAAAGGATTGGAAAGAATAGTTGAGGAATTGGAACCAAACGTGAACGGGCGCGAAAGAAACCTTTACACAAACGGTGGGTACAGCTTTCGTACAAGTACGCGACCACTAGCAACATTTTATGTTAGCCGAAAACGAAACTTTGGCATGTTTAAATACAATTCCCTCGTGTTTGGTATAGTTATCTTAGTTAGTTAGTTATTTTTTGATGTAGAGTCGAATAGGACGGGCCTCGCAACTTCAGGACTAGATAGACAACAGCCAAATCTCAGTAAATGTAGTGATGTGAATTCTAATAGTTGAAAGAACTCTCGGGATAATGTAGCGAAAGTTATCTTTTCTCTTCCCTGCCTGCACTTATCTCCTCTCACTGCCTCCCACCACACTCCAATAACCCGCCAGTTTGATTCCCGTCGTGCTAATTGCTTAGCATCGCCTAGAAAACGTCTATTTTCGTTGTCCTTGTGGTGGTCGTGTTTCATATCGTTTATTAGTATTTATCGACGCAGAATCGAATGGAATGAGTCTCGGAAGTGCTCTACAAACATAGTATATAAGGACAAGCATGTGAGTGGCCGTTTTCCTGAATGTTGATATACCGAGAAATGCGTGCAACTGGCGAAAACTTTCGCTTGTGTCCTGCGAGTTCCTTCCAGTAGTAGAGTTTGCCTCACTATATTTACTGTGAAGTCACTGTTTTCCATCCATACGCAGTCCTACGCTCAGTCGACTCGAAAAATAGCTAGGAAACGATACTGAACATAACTAATGCGAAAGTTTTCGTTTCACCCTTGCCTCAATCCTTGAATAGCCTCCGGTCACACTCCAACGACATACGACATACCGATCGCCTAGTGTTTTTGGAAACTAAAATGCTAACTTCCGTTGTTTTGTTGTATTCAGATGATGTTTCTTATCGTTTACTGGTATTTTTCGATGCTGAATCGAATAGAATGGGGTTCAGAGGTGCTTTACAAACATCGTCGATTGCATATGAGCAGTCCTTTTCCTGATTGTTGATATACCCATGTAACGAAAACGTAACGCGGGAGATGTTACGCAAAGATGTTACGTGGGATATGTAACGGAGAAGCGTCACGAAATTTGGGTGGGGTCGTGTAGGGTTAGGTGCATGGTAACGTCTGTTAGAAAATCTAAGGCTTGGTAACATCACACGTTTTAATAACCTCAGTGACTAAGTGATGATGTCAATTGCAATTGACGCGGCCATTATATCGAAACCATCAACGAGCACAATCAAACGTAGTTATCATTGCATAAAAAAAACAAAAATAAAAGACATAAAATGTTCCTAGTGGTCGCGTACTTGTACGAAAGCTGTACCCACCGTTTGTGTAAAGGTTTCTTTCGCGTCCGTTTAAACTGTCTTTGAACGAAGATCGTGACAAGTAGCAGGAACCTGATAGATTCCGAAACTCTACGTAGAGCGGTAACTTTTACTAAGTTCAGATGAATTAACAGATTAAAATGATCAGATCAGCTTTCTCAAATGGAGTTATCCGAACGTATAGAGCTGAAGAAAACCCCTCTTCGTTCCTGCCTAAAACATAACTTGTCTTCCAACTTGGAAAAAAGACAATAGAAACGTAGAAGACGAGATGAAGAGAACAAAATGTCTAAATATCTCTTGAGTTTCCCAAGGCCTTCAAATTCGTACGTGCAGAGGTGAGTTTCTACATCGTAGGGCCAAGGAAAAACAATCCTCAGATTTTAAAATAGTATTTGTCGTTGGATTGAATAGGGTAAGTCACAATCCTAACATACAAGAGAATAATATACCATTGTGTAATAGTTTGCAGCGATTTTTCAATACCAGCACTTTACGCAGGCTTCGAGAGTAAATACATCCCGTGAATATATAGCTCGGTGGGATGCATGGTGTTAGATATTTTTGGTACCTAATTACTTTCTTCCCCAGTATTAATCCTAACAATCGATGAAGCTGTCTGCTGGAGGGAGTAGCAATTGGCATCATCTGGCGCAAATACTCCATTCAATTTGGCTCCGCTCAAACCAAGTAAATATGTGACGACTAATTTCAATACAACTGTTCTAGTTGTCCAGTAACTTATTGAAGGCTTTGGCAAGCAATTTCCTTGATGAATTCGCCCTTTCTATGAATAGTTGAAGGGGCGAGGGAAAGGGCAACTTGTTGAAGGATACCGTTTCGTACTAGACGGTTAATGATAAAATTCGCGGGTCACTGGTTTACTGGCCGTAAAAAAGAAAATCAAACGGGTAAACTGCACTTCGGCGTGAGCACAACGTACTGCGCATATGAAACGCTTCGTTTTAAGCTCTTCAAGATTACCCTCCCCACTCCCCTCACAGTCAGCCCTTCTCTTTGATCAAAGGGTTGAGAATATTTCTCTTGACGTAATTCGTTTGAAACCACTTTTCCCCTCACATACTTTTAACTAGCACCCACCTCCACCCCCCACCACCTACTATCAACCCATTCATTTTGCCCTTCTCCGCCGCCTCCAGAAAGCGGAAAACCCGCGAGGTTAATTGAGTGTTTATGCCGTCTCTTCCGCGTCGACCGTCTCATCAGGTTAAAACCCCCGGCCATTTTGTCCTTTTAATAACTCTTAGCATGTCGTTATCTCGGTATTTACAATTTTTCACCCTCCGTAACGTCGAGTTAATTAAACTGAAAAATTTTGAGAGCGGAAGGGCCTTCTTTTTTTTCTTTTTTTTTTCTTTTCTTCTTCTTTTTTTTTGAGGACCCGGGCAAAGGATTTCGCGTAAACGGGGCACCACTTTGTGGGACCTCTCGCACGCATCGTCCCGCTTAAAAGAGCCCTATATCGCGCTTCAAATGGCCGAGCTATGAAAAAATCCTATTACGTCACTAACAAGATTTCTCGACTTATTTACCCCCTCACTCCCCCTGGACTTCCTATTAAAAATCTCCCCCCCCCTCCCATCTATCTCCTACTTCTGACGGTCTCTTGGGAAATTCAATCCGCGCCCTCTTCCACACTTCCGCTTCCCACTCAACCGAGGGCTCGACGAATGGAAAATGTCCTACTTGTGATGGCTGGAGCTCTGAACAACCTGTTGGCCCTCTCGTCTCTTCTGCTCCACTAGAAAAAGTGAAAAAGAAGAGAAAAGATAAGTAAACTGTCAACTTTTGGTAGGTGCTATGAGCGTTCTTTCTGTTCCCACCTCCTTAACCTCTACTTCTGCTTCACTCAGCACTCCCACGACCTCCCAGGTATACTATACTAAAATTGAAAACAGCATCAAGTTATGTACAACGAACACTCAATTTTCAGTCTCAGACTTGATAAATTGTTCCGTAAACACAAAGAAGTACTTGTCATTGAACGATTGACAAGTGTTAGTAGAAACCGTAAAATGCTAATAGTCTAGCGGGTATCGATTTGGCTCTACAATTTTCGCAAATATGGGCGCATTTCAAACCTGGCGGGAACCTGTTTATTTAGGTGCGGACGTACATACAGCTCACGTGCCGAAATTATGTTGTTTTGGTTCCCATGTCTCTAATCATTAATATTTGGCTGATTCTATACTACCGAATTTAGTTGACGGCCAGGAAATCATCTCGCCATATTTATGATACATTCCCATAAATGATTCAAAGGAGGTTGTGGTTTCCGTATCACTCGAGAGCACGAGCACTCACTCAATATCCACCAAACCCAGGCCTGTGGAGGCACACCGGGTGTCATTTAGCCAGTCTCCCGTTAGAGAGCTGTTGCTCATGTGTTACCCCGAGGAGCTATGACCTTGGAGAAACCGTACTATGTGGAAGGAATTCTTTTTGTGGTTTACCTAATGATCTAACTATTTACATGTTTGGCAAGTTTCAAAGGGAGACTGTGACCCCGTTTCGGTTTATTATTCATTCTGAATAATAACCCTGTTTTCGGTGACGAAAAATTTTTTACAACCCCCCCTCAAAATTTGATACTTTACGTTTCAAGACATGAGGATTTCAAATCTGCAATGTCCGTCCGCCGTCCCCCGTCCCTCGTCCGCCATCCAGGCCGTTTTGTGCCTTTAACGTGGTCTAAAAAATCCGTTCTTTCGCACAAAAATCCCATTTGGTATCTAGTCGTGCCCGCCATCTCGGCAATCCGATCGGACGAAGCCCATGGTTGTTATGGACAGAAAATGGTTGAAAAAATTAACAAAACGCAGTATAATCGCAAATAAGCCGTGTTTCGTATCGTTTTCAAGGTATTTTTACATCCCGGGTCGAATGGAATGAGTATCAGATGTGTACAACTGCGCATAGGGATATTACAGTAATTATTAGAGTCAACTAATTGGAAGAAGACAACAGGAAGTTAACGTTTCGTCGTTAGTACTCCCTCCCTCCCTCCTGTCTCATTAAAACCACCCACCTGCTCGACTCGCAACGTCGTACCAATTGCTAAGGTGCCCAGGGTTCACTGGAAGTCTCCGTCCCAATTTCCCTGACTCTTTTTGCCCGATGGGGGGTGGAAGGTTAGGGCCACTTCCTCCCCACGCCCCTACATCGGATCATAAATGCCTACAGACGCTTACAGGCGCCTGGGGGGGCAGGGGCGCGGGGGAATATTTAGTTTCCGTAGTTCCATTGTGGTCAGGTCATGTTTCGTATGGTTTACTAGTAAGTTTCCAATGCTGAATCGAGTGGGATGGGTATTGGAGCAGTAATACTAGGTCAAGCTGTCCATGAGAATAATAAACCGTTGTGTTATAATTTTCAGGGTTTTTGTCATCACCTCGTTCGCAAACTGGTAGGTAGGAGGTTTTGTTGTAGAAACTACAGTGGAGCACCACGAGGTTTTTTGTTTACCCCTCACTGGAGGTTCAAGACATGGGAGTTTGTTTGGGAAAGTAGTGGAGCCCCACATCGTGGTCGCTATATCTCTTGAGGAACAGGCTTGTCCAGCAGTCTGGCTCAATCCACTTTCTCTTAAGACGGTCATAGGTGTTAGAAAAAGACTAATACATGGTACTTCCCTTTGATGAGGATTCCCATCTCGCTTGCCATTTATTTAGAGCGACAAGTTTTCATTCAGTGGAGATACTTATACGGATTTAGACCCAGAGTGGAGGAAGCTACGTTTTCACTCTTCACTTGTCCACCATGCACTCAATAGCCAAGTCAACGAGTAACAGACCAGTGATCACTTGGAGTCTTTCTGTGAATGTTGTCTTGAACTCCTTTGGCAATTCGCAGGCTCTTAGCCAGGCAAAGAGACATGTTGCTTGATTGGCAATAAATATCTACCTCCAAGAGTCTTCTGATTGCAAAATACACCGTTTAAGAAAATATTCTGCGAGTGCTCGTGACTGCGAAAGGAGATCAGCTCAAATGTACGAAGGATTCAACACATTCTGCCTGCAGATGATGAACTGAGGTTGCCCAAACGAAGTGAGTATAAAGGACGAACCTCTTTCCCCCCTCTTGATTATGTTTTTTGGGTGTACATAGGGCCGAGGACAGTTGCGCATAACCTCTCATCACATTAAACTTTCTCTCGAAAGGGTTAGATGAAGCGATTCATTTATATAATTCGTTCTGTACTTGTTCTTGGAAGTGCACATATTTTCAAACTATCCAAGGAACATTAATGGTTGATGTCGACCCGTTCCGTCTTAAGTCACCCAATTAGCCGTGAAGTGGCAACCTGTGGATGATCGTCAGAGCGGGGAGACACACTAAACTACACTCTACCATTCCGCCAACGTCCTCCTGTTTGTTGAGCGAAATGAGTTTAGCCAGGAAAGTACGCGATTCGTCAACGACTTTGTCACATGATTACACCTCAGGCCCACGATGACAGTTATTAGAGTGTAAAGTTAGCGTTACTTTAGACTCCGGTACCTGGAAAGGAGTTCCTTGGGAGTTACGGACTTTCTCCTCCACCCTCCTCCGCTTCCATTTTCATCGTTCCGCACAAAACCTCTTCCCCCCCGCCCCCACTACTCGGTCTTTCTCTTCTCCTTCCGACGACAAATAGACAAAGTTTGTTCTCTTGCCCGGTTCATTTAGCCCGTGTCGTTAATCTCTCTCGGTTGTCATAGTTCCCGTTCCCGGGACATCAGTCAATGACAATTACCAGTGGGTGCCCTTCCTCTCGTTCCTTGAGTCACAGGCTGAAATATCTGGTGCGACGCATCACAAAATTGTCCTCAGTCCCAAAAACGCAGTAAAAGAGATCAGTGGTTTCCCTCAATTTGCGAGAACCTGGAAAAACGTTTTCTGAAGACAGTGGTAGTGATTTATTGGGTGGCTACTAGATATGCCGCGGCTTTTACAGGATATACAGTAAGCTCTGAGGCTAGTTTTTATTTTTCCCAGGCAAATAAACTAGTTAGGCTCGTAGTCCCTGACACTTCGAAGAGTTTTTCTCAAAGCTCCATGTTGAGATCACCTGTCCTCTATACACGATTGAGAAAAACAAATGCGCATCACCATGAGACGCTATCGTAAGATTAGAATCAAATTCGACCTAGAACTATCACTATCATGATGATCAGCTGATCATTAATCATTTTCTCCAGATATTAACGTTTGGTAGGTGGCTAAGCCCAAAAATCTTCATTGAAGACAGTGTGAACGATTGAGAGAGAATTGATATACCAAATCAGCTCGAATATAATGTTCAACGTTCCTGGTCTAAAATATAATTATAAGCAAAATCTGCCCAAAACGAACAACAGTTATAGTGACCAAAACATTTTCGTTTTCCAAAATAGCTTAAACGATTTCGATTAAACGTTTCGTGTGGACGGTTCCAAGTCACACGGTTATCACACAACATTTTCATTTGCGAAAAGACGATGAGACCGCTATGTACGTTTCTGATTTCCACAAACACCATTTGGATAGAACGGCTGAACCAAACTGCTTAAACTTCAAATTTAGCGTACAGGCCACCATTGAAGGCTAGAATAAGAATGGTCCTAGTCGAACTGTAGTTGCCACATTGATCAAAACACCGACAATTTCGTCAAATCGGCTCCAACGATTTCGACTAATTTTTTTCGTAATAAAGTTCCAAGTGATCCGACAAAAAAAAAAGACGAGTGCAGCGTAATAAAATAATCACAAATTACAATGTTCTAAAAAATAGGAGTCCTATTTTTTTTCTATACGGTGAGAGTTCAATATGGTTCATAACCTCCTGGAACTCACTGCCGGTTCAACCACAAGCTTTTACCCAATAATACCAAGTCAGTAAACACGATACGTCACGGGAGAAGTTGTTGACAGTCTCATGAACCACCTACGGACTAACTACTCAGTCTTTGGAACCAATGAATTGCTGGAAGTATATTATCATCTCCACCACATTAAATCGTTTTGTACAGACGCAGGGTGAGAATGGCAACGCAGGCTTCTGTCGTGCAACTCTTCACGTTCGTTGGCGGAAGTGCCAATCACTTTCTTTTTGGAGCTAAGGAAATCAATGCGGTCGTGTCAAATAAGTCGAGCGAATTTCCGAAAACTTTTCGCGACGTTTCATGGCCGAAATACATTTACGTAATAAATATTTGAATAACGGCAAGTGTATCAAATGCGATTCTGAAGTTATAAAAAATTCACAAAATCCAGAGCACAGCTAAAAATTCAGTGGTAGATCCATTTTGAGCTAATGCATTCATAAGAAGTACCCGCATAGCGAGTTTCACATAGTTCGTTCACTCCGAGCGCAATTTGTAAACGCCATAATGAGGGTTATCCGTGTGTTTTTTCGCATGGAATTATATGAGACGGACATGACCCAGAGGCCATATGTGCCATGTTTTAGGCCACGACTTGAAAATACCGGGGGCTGTTCATGAGAAGCGGTGAAGAATGGTAAGCTCCTCACACCAGCACGCATCAACCGTGTCCTTAACCAAATGTGGTGTCAATACGAGATTTAAATTCTAACGGTGAGGATTATCTGTATATTTTTGAGGTTTGTTGAATGTGTTTGGAACCCATTTCACGGCGATCCACGAAACTTCTCTTAACAGTGGGCTAACGCGAAAGGATTTGATTATGCTCTCCTTGGTAACGCCTGGGCAACAGCTCTCCGCCGGGAGACTGGCTAACGACCAAATACCTGCTGTACCTCCGCAGGTCTGAGTTCGGTGGATGCTGCAGAGGCTGGCTTCCTGCATATAAGAGAAATCGCAACTTCCATGACTGTGAACGCGATTGAGAGAAAACGGCTGGATCTAATCAGCTCAAACTTTATGTCTAGCCCCCAGGTCACCACGAGAAGCCAAAAGAAGAGCATGAGAAAAATCCACTGAATACTGTAATTATCGTTGTGATCAAAACACCAACTTTTTTTCTTGAAAATAGCTATAAAGATTTTGATTAAATTTCTTGTAAGGACATCTCAAAATAATACGACATTACCGTAACATTCTCGTTTGGGGGAATATTGCGAGAGTAGCACAATAAATTACCTAAGATTTCTTGTTATGAGCCCATCCAATTACTTTCTTCGGCAATTATACGTCTGTATTTCGAAAAATGTAAGTCAACCAAGTAATTGGGTTAGTTCCGCCAGTATATAAATGACTAAAGTAAACGTACCCGTTTGGTGAGTCCGTCTCTTCTGGCTGGTGAGATACTGTAGAGGTTTAAGTCAGTACTGACTTAACGGCCAGACGATGATGAAAGCGCTCGCCCACAGCATCTCACAAGCCAGAGGAGACAGACCCACGAAGCAGGTACATTAGCTTTAATATAGGAGCTTCTCCAGATAAGTTGTAAAGGGATCGCTTTTATTGGCTGAGTGAGATTTGAGATCAATTACCAAGTTTTATTTCAAAAGCTTTGTGGCTTTTTCGGAAGTTGGACTAATGGTCGCCTTCGCATCGCGCGATTTGTTCTTTCATATTTAGTACGTCAGCTTTGTACATGAGCTTCCCCAACTGTATTCAGTTCCCTCCTTCGTTGAGAGCCTAAACGACGTCAAAGTTCCGAGCTCGGTAAGTAGAAATATAAATCTACTTAATACCCATATAAATAAAGCAAGAAACGTCGGCTCTCGAGGCACCAATTTCATTCTGACAGGAGATCACAGTAATTGCGTGTCCTCGGCGATGTTTCAACGACATCACTCTTTCATGGCAAAGAAATAACCGTCGGAATTGATTCTCAATCCTCCTCAATCTGATGGAATAGGCTCGATTCCCCAAGGAACGAGACGCTTCGATTATTGGCGGAATAGGGGAAGGAAGCCGCGTTGACGGATGGCCACCAGTTGGTTTTTCCGTCCGGTTGACCCTTTCTGTATAAATAACGAGGAATTTTTCATACAGATTGGCTTTCAGAATAACAGAACGTAAAAAGGAAAAGAAAAAAAAAGAAAGAAGATCGCGATGTTTTCCTGACGCCGGCAAATAAGAAAGATGAGTGTGCGCTAGAAGACGTGAGACGGAGGATATGGTTCGGAAACCCCCATTTGGCGGTTTTATAAAAGATGGAAGACTGATCGACTGGTTTGTTATATATTTATGGGGTGGAAATAAGATGAGAAAAGAAGGATGGGAAAGAAGCGGATGACGAAAGTCCGCGGCAGATGCCCTGGAGGTTTCCAAACTTGGAGAGCGATGACAGGTGACGTATTTCACCCAGTGGACTCGCAGAAACACTGCTTGAGGTGCCCGGCGAAGGTTGCTTTTCAGAGGCTTTACTTCAACTCAACCTCCAAACCCGAAACGCCTGTCAAGCCTTTCGACAGTCTCGTTTACTCTTAGAAACTTGCCAGCTTCATCCCTGTTTCCCTTCAGCGTTCTATAGTGAGCTCTTCGGTTCATCTCGTACTCACCCTATCATCCCTTTAAGAACGCTAGGATGAACACCCATTTGAATACTGACCTGATTCACACCTTTTTTCTACACTCAAGTATGTTTGTGATTGTAATCGGGATAACAACAAGGTAATTAACACAAACGCCTGCTCTCAGAAACATAAGTGACCAGAGCAAGAACACTAAGGTTTCGAGAAGCCCAAGACCTAAAACCAAAGATCTGTCCTGAAATGATCCATCAAACATTTAATCTCGAGTCAAACTCCTTGAAATCCCCCCTCCGCTGTTCGACGGTTACCACCAATCAAAACATCAGCCCCTGGTTTTCCAGTTTAATTTCCAGGGATGGCCAATCGTTCAAAAATACTCTTCCAGGCACAAACTTCATCCCACTCTTTTGATCATCCAACTAATTGATGTACAACCTGGATTTTTTCTGTCCAACTCGCTTTCGACACCAAACTTTCAATCTCGTTGCTAAATTTCTTGTGCTCGCAGTACGTTAGCCCCTCTTTGATGCTACCATGAGGTCAGCCTCTTCAGTTAACTCCAACTCATCTACGAGTTTTGTATTCCCCCGTCACTCAACTCCTTTTGTTCTGATCAGGTAAAGAGTGCATTAGCTACCTTGTAAAAATTAGCTGGATTTTTCTTCCAACTCTGAATCAAATTTATAACAATGAAACTCAATTATCCCGTGAGGTTTGCGTCATTCCTTCTTTTGTTTTTACCCCTCACACGTCTCTATTATTAGTTTGGTTTCCCTTTGGGTTATCACTTCTGGAGTGAAGCTAATTGCTAACTAAACCGGCTCCCAAACACGTCCACGTTTACGTGTTGACTGCATACACACTGCCCACCATCTAGACCACTAGTTTTATTCGGCAACGTCAATTAGAATCATAGAAAACTTATAACAATGTGACAGGGTGGTTGTTGTCTACGTCTAACGGAAAATCTTTCTACTTCCAGAGGTAGCAACCCTCGTTTGTGGTACATCTACGTTTAAATTGTAATGGTCACCATCCGGCGAGGTAGAAGATAGAACGTAGATCGGGCGGTGACGAATTTTTATTGATAAATCAACGGCCTCATTTGAGTGATTATTGGTAAATACATCAACTGTAAATCCCTGGTTGTACAGGTTACAAGGAGACGTTATTAGAGCGAGAAAGTTGTTACTTGCCAGTTACAATTAAATATTAAACAAATATGAACCTTTTGTTTTAAAAATCTGACTTGGAGTTCAGGTGTGGAAGCGTGTCCCAGATTTAGGCTTGTTCTATGAACATGGACTGCCAAGTGATTGGGCGTAAGAGAACTGCAGTGGTGGAGGGAGGGAGGGAGGGGGGGTCGAGAGACGGTTATCTCTTTTTAAGACTTAAGTCTGTAAATCATAAGTGAGGCATCAAAAAGAGAAAAAGAGAAGGGGAAACCTTATAAATTTATAAGCACTCATCTCAGGTGAAGAAGCTCACATTTATCAATGTGAAGGGAAAAAGGAGAGGTTCTCCTAAGACGGATCCCACTTTGGAGGTTCTTTCCAACACACGTATCCACCGACTCCATTAAACCAAACTTTTTGGCCACTCGCTCTTTTCTCCCGTGAAGAATTTATGTCGGCCTCGACGCAACACGCGGAAAATAATACGTTTTATTCTCTTTTTTTTGGCTTCTGCGCGTAAATCGTTTCAGCTCGTTTTTGACTTCATAGAAACCTGTTTGGTTGTGCATTATTGGCGAATATACTACGTGGCAGCCAACGCATGCCCACAATACTTAGAGCCGGTTTATCAATGTCATTTGTTGGCTCGACTAAAGGCTGACTAAGTCAAATCTTTCGCTAACTCCTGAAGACGCGTTCATCAATTCAGCGCTAGCTGTTAGTTATTTCTTAATTCGTCTCTTCGCTCTTTAGTTATCGGATAACTAACTGTTGTATCTGTCAAATAATGTGTTTCGCTCGCCGCGATCTGTTTTTATTTATTTCCGGCCTGTTATTTCAGTTATCAGAAAGTTGTACATTTATCTGAAAAATTTTGTTGGCACCCATGTTCGGTGGTGTTTCGTTTGCCTCGATATGTTTCCGTTTCTGCTCTCGTTATCACATTATTATTATCGTTCTATTATTGATTGGTATGCCAACTCAATTTAATATAATTTTATGAGCAATGAACTCCGAATGGGAGCTCACAGACTCTGATTTCTCCGACAAAACGATCAACACGTACCAGGCCCGTCCGAGAAGCGAGTTTTTTGATACACTCGAGGACGTAAATTTTCACACTAGGTTCCGATTATCAAAAGAAACACTGTTCGTACTTTCGCTAATTCTATCGCGGATTGAATCACCAAGTAATCGAAATCACGCAATTTCGTCAAAGAAGAAACTCCTAACGCTCAGGTTATACGGCCTCGGTAAGTACAGACCAAATATTTTATCGACCTACCACGTTACATTCGTGCACGATATAACTTACGTCAAGATCGAAAAGTAATTTAGAGCTTTCATCGAATGTTTACGTTTCAATTCCATTAGTCTCAAAATCTGGTTCTTCGAATCACAACTTACCAAATCCCCTCGTACGTTCGGCGGTTTTTACCAAGTAGTGCGATGGTGTTCCTAGCTGTGTACGTAGAAACTGATAGAGAAATGAAATTACAGGGTTGCTCCTACTTACATCACTTCCTTGTTTGAGTGACATGTACCGTAAACGAATGGCGAGATGATGATGTGACGATTGTTGTGAAGTTCCGTTTTGATTCTTTGGGAATTATAGGAAAAAGTGAACCGTATAAAATATACGGAGAAGTACTCCGCTTATTTTGATCATTATTGATTTTCCATTTTGTAGCTTATTGGAATATGAGTTTGGTGCGAACGATAGGCGAGAGTTATGCGTTTTGACCTCAGTGAGAAGTATAATTTTGTGCTCATAACTTCCTGTGACCGTCCGATGTTGGTGTGAGATCGTGAATATCAAGTTTGAGTTGACTAGGTTCAGTCGTTCTTTCTCATTCGTGTCTACAATCGCACACCATGTTCTGAAAAGGATGGTTTTGGAAGTTGGAAACGTAAATATCTGAAGAAAACTCAATAATTATCTTTTTTACCAATCACATAGCCTATTAATGAGGCTGTACGAATGAAAAGGTCCTTACTATTCACGGCGGTTCGTATAAATTTTGGAATTATGTGGAAGTAGAACACGCAAATAATCATTTTCGTTTTCTCTTTGCAGGTTCGACGCTATTAGCTGTAGGCGACTTTTGTGGCGTTAGTAAAACTTCTGCCTCCCTCATTGTGAAACTAATTTCCCAGGCCATTGTTCACTTGCCCCCACTTTCATAAAGACGATGTCTGGAGAAGAAAAAAGAGCGGTTTACCACTGGGCTAGAATGTCACAGCCCATTGGTGCTATCGACTGTGCACACGTGAAAATTTCAAGTTGTGTGAAACACACCGCACATTTGGTATTGAGAAGCATCATGTGTCGTTTTTCAAATTTTTCAAAGTTGTTTGGTGTATGATTAATTTTGAATAATACACGTAATGTTTTCTGTAAGGAACATTTTTTAACTTATTTTCGCCCCACTCACGACGGAAAGTTATAAAATCGGCGGAAAAAATCACGACAAACGCTTAACAAAAATAATCACAATACGAAAAATGAGCTACACAATAAGAAGACGAGTAAGAAAGGAATGAGAAGTAAGGAAAGATGAGAAGAGAATTGGAAAAAAAGTGAAAAGTATCAAGTAAGATCACAAATATATTATTTGACAATTCTGCAACTGATATTTTGGGTATCCGAATGAAAATGTCAAGTAATGAAATCGACAGGCGGCGAATGATGGTGGCCCAATGGTACCAACTCTCCAACACATTGTTCTGGACGACAACTCGCCAAGTCGCCTCTCTGTTCGAGGGATTCTCGTTTCAGCGTAGTGGTAGCCCTTTTTCCCCGCGGTCAAACTCCCAATTGCTAACTGTTAGTCAATTGGCGATTGATGAACGCGATCCGAGCTCTAGTATTGTTTCACTCCTTGATTATCGTTAACAGATCGTTACCTAATCAACGATTTAACTTATGAATCCGGCCCTTAAGGAGGGCTGGTTAGGGCTGGAGTACTGATGCATCCAACGAACCAGCCATTCAACACCAGCAAAGCGTCATTTTCACCGATTTTGTAAACCGCGGTAAATTTGGGCGTTTAGCACGATCTAAAAGCGGTTAACCACACATGGGGCCGCTATCTTTGTTTACGTGAGTAGTAATATCTAAGCGATAAACTGTTTTTCTGTTTGTGCTACCGATTAGTACTTTACACTTTTATTTATTACTATGCTTCCTGCAAGTGGCTTCCGAAGAAGATGATGATTATAATTATTCTTCACCCAGCGCGACAGATACGGCAGCGGTCTGTCTTCAATAATTTAGACCGATTTCTCGGGAAGACACTCATTGTCGAATAAAATTCTCATCAGCGTGCTAAAGAGTAACACACACAAGCCACACTCAGGCACATCTTTGTGGCTCCCATATAATAATCATTATTATTAATCTCGAAGTGTGAGTCGAACCCATTGACGCCGTAATCAATGAAATCAATTGAAGCGTTAACTGTTGAAAATTCTCCCTACAAACATAAAACACACTTGTGCTCCATTCACGAAACTGCTTAACGTAAAACTGGATTTAGCTCGTCTTTTTCCTTTATAGCGAACAAGACCATCTCCTAACTTCCCTTTTCCAAGCCTAATTATAAGAGCAGTGCTTTAATTGACCGTCAAGTTAATGGAGAGCGGAGTGGTGTTGTTTCCGAGTTGGTTCGTATCCGCCACTTTGCTGTATGTGAGTTATTAGTGAAGTTATGGGCTAAGAAGTGGTTCTTTTTTGTTAGAAAGTTGTGGGAGTGGAATTAACCTCGCGCGGTTAATAACTTGGAGGGGGGGGGTAGTTTTAATAGACGGGAACAATCGTAGTTTTCATGATATATGACGTGTCATTACTGAAATCTTCTCAAAAATACTGTGAAATGATAAGTGAGTAGTTCACGGATTTCGTACTAAAACTAAATGTCTGCTCAGTTGAGAGTTCAAAAGTAAAATTTGTATGACAGTCTAGAAGAGTAAGGCTGGGCAGTGGCATCGAGGGTTGGTACAGTGCAGTCGGACAGGACACTGGAACTAACAACCTCCTAACGCACAGTTGCAATTTGTGTCTTCTGTAATTTAGTCGTGAACGGCATTCAATAATCGCATGTTAGTAATGCGATTCGCTGCACAGGCAGCAAACTGGTTCTGCCAGGTACGAGGGTGTACCAAATTTGAAAGATTTAAAGGCGCGGGTTGTGATCGCGAATCATCTCACAAGCTCAAACCTGCCAAGCTTCTCGAATTACGGCTTGCCGTGTGTCGCGCTCATCAATGTTTTATCTTTAATTTTTTGATCCGATTCCTAGTTTGTCGGGTTCGAAAACAAAAAACGTGATCGAAGTGATGCGTTACACGGTCCGGGGGATTCTGAGTCTGGTGTTAAACGGAAAATCGATGGCCAAACTGAAACAAGAAGCTTAAAATCCTGTTTAGGGTCGCGGTCACACGAGGACACCGGGAAAAAGATGGCGTCATTGTAACCTCGCAACTCCCCGCTCATCTGACGAACTCACTCGATGTTTTCCACGCCGACGTTCAGCCTGAGGGCTATAGTAATTTCGATTTTTCGTAGAGTGAGACAGAGAGAGAGAGACAGGAAAAGTGAGAGGGAAGTCTGAGGGGGGTGGGGGGTTACTCTCGAAAATATCCCTAGAAAATAAAAATATTGCGATTGTGTCAAAAGCACCCAAAGTCCGTTTCATGGCACTCTCTACCGAATGAGCATTTGGATACAAATACTCGCATATAGAAAAACCCTGGATAGTCCAACGCTAGCACAAAATAATGTTTGTAGTTCACTATGCTAAGGTCCAGAACCTACAGAATCGGATTATCACAGCAAGTACTCCAAAACATGATTTTGGAAGTGTCATAAATTAGTGCGACCTTAGGTATGGGCATGTAATTCGAATAAGGGGGAAGATTTTCATAACGAATTGAATGAGGCGATCGACAGCTCAAACCATTCCGGAAATATAGGGAGTTTCACTTCATTTCGCACTGCCAATTGTTAACGAATATGATTAGGGATCAAGGAAGTTTTATATGGATAGGGAAGCAGTCATGTTAGGAAGTGTGCGCAGGGCCTCAGGAGTAGGTGTTTAGGTTGTGTGTTTGTGTGTTAGTGTTCTGTAGGTTAGGTAGCGTAGGGATGGATCCACGGGGGATGAATATCGAGTAGTCCGCCCTCGTCACGTCGGAATGGGGATCGCAGATCAAGCCGTAAAAGACGGCCTGACACCCTTCTCCATGGCTGGTGTGGGGGCAAGTTTGATCTCTGTACCCCCATGGAGATAAAGCGTAGGTGCCGGTAGAACGCCTCTTGGCAATTCCGCCACCGGGGCCTGCCACCCATTCAGGTCCTTAGGCTGCTCAAAATGCAGCCATATAGAATGGGTACCGCAGGAGCTTCAGCCCGCGGCCGGCAGCGTGGAGCCTTTGAAGCATGGCGCTTTCGGCCGTGAAGCCATGGGATTGGCCTCGTGGGGACCGTGGTTTCGCTGGAAATCCCCCTAGAAAGATGATCGGTGCTGGCTGGAGAGGGGTAAAGGCTCTGAGGCTAGGCACCCTCTCCAAGGCCACAGGAAATGCTCAAAGCACAATTACCATCGCCAATTGTTAAATGGTAGGAAGCTCGCAAAAGTCACTCACGAACAATGAGAAGAACGAACTTTCCTTGAGTGAAGAGCAAAAACCTTCAGTTTTGGTACATATTAGCCTTCTGCCTTCGCTTCCAATCAATGGAAATAACCTGTACAGCGTGCATTTGGTTTAAAGGGGGGGGGGGTTGTTTGGCAAATCCGGGATTCAGTCTGGATGACGTATAACTTCGAGCTTCCTTTCAGGGACTATTGTGGCTAGGGCCATGCTATACTCGTATCATACAGACGGATCGGCGATTGGAAAAGGCCAGCAGCAGGAGGATCACCTAATCCAAAAGAGTTCTTAACTCGAAGGAAATTAACAACCGGCCAGAACCTGCCAGCTTGGTTTCTAGATCCTCGATTCCTTCCAAACAGGAACGAGGCAGCCACTCAACGTGGCCCTCATCATCCTCCCAGGGGATGTCACTGTACCGCCCAAGGAACGGCGCTATCGAGACGAAGAACTGAGCATCAGCATTCTCCCCCTAGAGAGAAGTGATAGATACGGTACCGGCTTGAGAATTTTTCCTAAAATCTTGAAGAACACCTTGTATCCTACTGTACCTAAGGATCCGATTTCCGTGTATGTTCTGTAAATTCTTCAGTGTGTCATCATAATTCTATTTTTTTTCTACGAACAGTTATTTTGGCAATTTTATGACGATGTACCAAATTTCCGCACCTGCTTTCTTCTCGATTTTGGCGTAATGTACATGTTGCAAAATGTTGCCCATTTTGATCCCCCATTTCCTGAGGACGATTGCGACAGCAGCGACAGCTACGGGGTAAACTCGAACCAACCTCTAGGTAATCTTGCTGGTACCTCACCTTCTCGGAGTTAGCCGAATCGAGAGTGCTTGCTCAGCAGAGGAGGATCGCCGAGCCTGCCACCGAAAACCCGAGCTCTCTCTCCATTTCCATCCCCCGAGGAAGCAGGTTGCCCTTCACTAGCCCCGAATATAATTATCTAGTCTCCATAGTTATTCTTTTTCCTAGTCTCCCAGCACCTTCTCTTCCTTCTCAATCACCACCTATCTCTTTGCACCTTTTGGTATTTTCCTATTTATTATCGTTAATCCTCCGACTCCTCAGTTTCGGCCACGTCGGAGCATTACATCACCAATGTACTGCGTTAAGGTCCTAGTCAAGTGCGAGGACGAGGAACCACCTCTACAACTGAAGTTTGACGTTCTCCACAAAGTATTCCGCCATTGATACTGGAGATAGCGGTTGAAAATGTAAATTTCACTGGTTCAGTTCTAGCAGCTGATATTGCATCGACATCAACCTGCACATGAAGTCCAGAAACTGGTGAGGCCCAAATCATCTTCAATCATTCCAAAGGTTGGAATGTCAGTTGACGTCGAGGTTTGTTCTGCAACGACTGGCCGTAGCCACTTCATGTTTTGCGCCCCAAACAGAACTCCAAATATGAAGTAATGTAAAATTGTTAACAAGAAGGTCGAATCAATGGCAGAGTTCGCTACTTTTTAACAAAAGTCATAATAATCCACGCCCGTGCTAACAGGGCAACCAAACAAATAACTCGGGAAATAATTATCCCACCGTATACCAATTTTCACATTTTGTTGTACAAAAAACACAAATTTTAAAGGATACGGTGATGGATCCGCATTTATAAGGTTATTCGTGTGTGTGCCTGAGTCTGTTTCCACGGCGCTCCACGAAAATTCGCCCATCGGGAAAGCTGACGGCCTCGAACTTTTTTTTTTGTGATTCAAAACGGCTAAGTACGTCTTTAATTCGCTTCTCGAGCTCATTCTCGGCCCTCGCCCTCGTATATTCCAACGGACGGGCTCCCTAATCACTCGAAATGGACACTATAAGAAGCTCCCTCTCATTTTCCCCGCTTTTAAACCCCTCTCGGGAAAAGGTAATAAGAAGGTTAGTAAACTCTTATAAATGCCCTCGTAATGTTGAAATATGGTTGTACGCCCTCATTCCATTAGAAAAGGTCTTTCAGATAGTGAAAGTGAAGAGCCGAAATGAAAACGGAGAAAAACGCTGAAGAGCTATCGGTCTTTCAGCGTTGTCGCTTTCCGGCAGAATTATTTTGAGTTTTTGCACTAACTCCACAAGCCTACGAAGGGATTTCGTTCGAACGAAAAGGAGGGAATATGTTGGCAAACAGTCGGTACGTTTCAGCGCGGAACAATGAGCTCATTTAACGTCAAAGAGCCCAAAAGAACAAAAGAAAAAAAAAACACATACGAAACTCGTGTACGAGGAATTCAGAGAATCGAATCATCGTGGGATTGTTAGTCCCGACTTCAGTAAAATAAATGTCTGGTGGGTAGCAACAAACAACTTTCCGCAACCCCTCCAAGTTCGACTACCCGTATCATCATTCTACGACTTTCAACGGAAACTTTTATGGAGAACAAAATGAAAGCACTATTAGTTGAGAGAACTGTCATATGATGCAACATCTCCAGCTGATGATTATGTCTCTATCGATTTGGTCGCTAGTTTACTAAATACCGTGGCATTTATTTTGGTCAGCGTCTCGTCTGTGGCTGGAAGAATAAATAAAGCATTCCTAATTTGCCACTCGAAGCTCTTAGTTAGTACTTATTTCCAATCTTAGTACAAGTACCTCACCAGTTTGACCAAAATCGTTAAAGCCTCACAGTAAAATCATAAAAACGATAAATAAATGTCCGATAAATATCTTTTTCCGAGCTATCATGGCTTATGCCTCCGTTAAACAGATTAAATGAAACAGTAGCCCCCAGAAAGGAAGGGATTCAAATAGTTGAGGAAACGGCAGGGCGCCTGGACAACCTTAGCATTGAATTGTGGCGAGGGGAAAGGAAAGCAGAATAAGAGGATGATCCATCATAGAACAACCATTAGTTCAGAGCCGAGCAACACGAAAGTTCCTTGGAGAACGCCTACTGACACACCTGGCGACGTGTTTTCTCAGCAGTGTTCAGGCAACACTACCAGAGCCTAGACACGGTCAATACTGCAACCCTGATTGCATTCCACGAGTTTTTAACACCGTCATACGACGAACCATCTGGTCATATTTGCAGCTCATAGCTTGTCAAGTTAGTGCAAGACCTACCTTGCCATTCAGGATCACTGCAGACTAGTTGGGACCTCTTCAGAGACAACCCGGTAATACCCAATGGGGTAATGTGCCAGGCCTGGCTTGGCCTACCGGTCGTTGTTCCGCGGGAGGGGTACACGTCTACGTCGGGAAGGTGGTGGACTTCCCGTGGCGAAGGCACGGTGCGGCAATTGCGAGGGTGTTGAGTGGGAGTTTTCCTCCTAGTCCTCAGCCTGCATCCGGGTGGGGCACAAGGATTCCAAGCCCTTCCGCCGGTTCGCCCATGCCTGGGCAAAGTTGTGAAGCCTGCGGACCTCCGCTTTGCTGGTAAGGAGCTGTGAGATTCCTCCTGCCGCTGGAATTCGAGCGCGCTCTCGTGAGTCACTGTATAGGCAGCAGACAAAAAGTACATTTGCTGCACTCTCCCCAGGGGCAGTCATTGAAGCGGCGGCACCTAAAGAAGTGCAGCCGCTCATTGAGGGCGACATGGCCCGAGAGCAGCTGCACCAGCGGGAAGGACGGCCGCCACCATTCCATTCGTAGTCTCCCCTCTACCGAGAGGAGGATGCCATGGAGGTGCTGAGCGGTGAGACTCTCGTTCCACCGTTCCACCGTGCCTGCCTCCTGGGCGAGAGCGATTCTCCGCTTAGTGGATTCCTCTTGCTGGATCAAGGGGAGGAGGGCTTGGAATGGCCCGCAGTACTCCATTATGTTATCTCGCTTAATGTGAGACCAGAGTACTGCTAGGTCGAGGAACATATCTAGGGGTGGTGTTCCTGCTAGTACTTAAAGGGCCAGGTGGGACGTGGTGCGGTATGCCGGCAGGATAACTAGGAGAAGACCCCGCTGGAGCGTAAGTGCTAACCGTCGGTCGCGGGCGGTGGGGAACACCCACTACGTCGCTGCAGCATACCGCACCGTGGGAATGAAGATGGCCCGGTAGTAATTGTACCGGGCGTGAACTGAGGCCCCCCAGGTTGACCCCAATAAGGACCTGATGTGGGCAGTTAGTTCCGAGCACTTGCTCGGTTGGACGGCCACGGTGGTAGGGCGGGTAGGGGGGGGGGGCTGGTAATACCGCTCGCCCTCCATTCCCCAGCCCTCAGATGACAATACACCACCAACCTTGACACGCCCCTACGAGTACACAGACACAATTGAACCACAACAATAGCGACTCAAACAGGTTAACACTGGCACGACAGCGAGCAGTCATTTTCCTAATCAATTCTTCAATGTTGCTTATAGCCAATGAAACATTGACATTTTTTCAGCCGCTCACGCCACTTTCCTGTTGGAAACGAATTTTTCCCATTCACGGGAATTGTTATTCTCAAGTTGCCGTCACATTTCAAACCGCGCATTTTCTCTCATTTTATCACACGGTCTCCTTTTTCGTTCTTAATTGTTATCTTTTGTTTTGTTTTTATTGTATGAATCATAAACAATATTGTGTTCGCATTTATTTATTCAACTCGCTATGAAACTAGAAACAAATCGTCCTTCTTGACACGCTAGGCTAAGGAATGTAAAAACCACGGGATAAACATTTAAACGGTTTAGGTCACAGGGTGTCAGATGAACAAAATCTTAATGTTAATCCAAACGAGCATTGTACCAAGGTGAATCCGAAATGTGACAATGAAGTGAGTAGTGATTTTTTTTGCATTTATTCATTAGGAATATAAAATCACACTCGTATTACAAAATGCTACAACTCTTTTCGAGTAAGCATACTCGTGCTAAGAGTCGGAGCCTAGTCCACATTATATATGTGAAACTTAAACTTACTAAAGTTCGCATTCAATACAGAAAAAAAATTGTGTACACACAGAGTCCAGAAGAATGTATATCGCGCATCAATATTACATCGAAGTCACCACTCAAAGGTACTCCACCTATTTTTTATTTTTTCAGAGAAGTATTTGTTACCTCCATTTTGAATTTAGCCAATGATGGCTGTACTGTCAATATTTTGCACGGCAAATTGTTGAAAAAATCAACCCCCCCCCCCAGGTGTGATATAAACGCATTCCCAATGCTGTTCTCATTCTGGGTTAAAGCAGTGTGATCCTATCCGCAGATCTTGACGGGTTCCGGACCCTCGATATTGTACCCATCAAGAACATCTTGTATACACAACTTTCAGTACATTTTTCCGCCAACTCATTAGGGCTCAGCACTGGGAACCTTATAAAAACTCTGTCCGTTGCATATCTCCTTGGTTTCTTCAATAGTATTTTTATTAATAACTTTTGCGTTATAAGTAATGGCCTTATCTTTGAAGTGGAAGACGGACCCCACGCTACTATGCCATAAATAAGTAGCGGCTGTATGATTGTAGTATAGAACAGTGTTTTTAGCTTCTCCGTCATGTGCCCCCCTTACCTCTACACATATTGGGATTAATGAACGGAGCTTTCTGCTTCTCCTATATGACGTTCCCATGTTAAGCATTCGTCGATCAATACACCCAAATATTTCGTGTGAGAAACCTGGTCGATAACAGGACAGTCACAGCCTCTACAACCATGATCGGCATGACTGGTCAGCTTCCCTATCCGTGATACCAACGTTGACCTTGAGGCAAAAGCTATAAACTTAGTTTTTTGAAAGTTAATGTTGTTAGTACTGAACCATTCTAAAAGAATAGTGCAATTTTTTTCGGTTTTAGCAGCTACTTCCTCCCAACTTTGGCCAGTTAGCAAGAGAGCAGTGTCGTCCACAAACCCCCACTATCTCTTCCTCAATGTTTGTGTTAAAAATGTCATTTACATGTATAAGGTAGAATATGGGGCCCCGGACAGTGCCCTGAGGCACCCCACGCATCATTACGCGAGAACCACCACGTTGGCCATGTATTTTCACAATTTGTTCACGACACCTGAGGTCATCCCCAACCCAACGTTTGAAAGTAGGGTGAAATTTCAACTTATGTAGTACTCCCACCAATTTTGGATGCGAAATAGTATCAAAGGCTTTTGATAAGTCCTTAAAAACAACTACCGACTTTTAGCCATTTTCTATGTTTTTCACAATTTTTTGTATTAAGTAAACGACAGCCTCCTGTACGCATTTACCAGCTCTGAAACCAAATTGACAGTTGCTCAATATTTGCCTATCGTCCATATATTTTACTAGGTAACCTTTTAGTAAGTTTTCTATAATTTTTGAAATGTTGGAGAGAAGCGATATTCGTCTGTAAATGCTGTAAAAGCGTTGTGAATGCGAAATAAAACTCGCCTGTTGAATTCTTCAGCAGCTAATCCGAAGAAGTTAGCTTCAGGCGCACGGAAGCTACCCAACTTGCAACATTGAGAGGTTAAACGGGCTTTGCCTAACTTTCTTAGGAATAGCTGCTGTTGAATTTAATAGGTGAGCTTGACTTCTTCGCATTCGCTTCGCATTGCTTCTACAACATTTGAAAACTATTAAATAAGCACAGTAGGAGATCCCTTTTTTATTAAGGAAACCACCACCCCAACTCTATGTTGTTGACACAACGGTTATTTGTCTCTTTTCAAGGAGAAATTTCCGCCAACATTTTCTTAAAAGGGCTAATAACGAATGCTGCAACTGACATTTATCCATGAAAAGAGGAAGAAAAATAACCATTGTGTCATAGAGTTGGGGTGGGGTAACCTCTCCTGTGAGGGTTCCCTCATAAAAAGAGGGGAGTCCCAAAGTTATCCTCACTAGCCTCTGCGCTAGAGTCGGCTTTTCCCCCCTATTGTGCACTTTTTTGTCAAATTTTGATTTCACTCACGTACAACACACGTTGGAAGCATTTGTTGGGAACACCATTAAGATTTGGTCCATCTGACATCCTGTGATCTAAACCGTTAAAATGCTTATCTTATCTTACATTTCTTAGCTCTGCTTATTAGGAAGTGCGATTTGTTTCTAGTTTCATAGCGAGTTGAATAAATAGATGCGGACACAATATTGTTCATGAACCCCGATTCATACAATAAAAACGAAATAAAAGACAATAAAAAACGTTTTAAAATGTAATTTTATTATTTCGTTGTGTATTGTAGACTGAAGCAAACAAGCGCGTGACGATTTTAGCCGCAGTCCTTCTCCAGAGGCAACCGGTAGAGTGTACTCCTTCTCCAATTCCCCTTCCCGATCGTCCTTCAAATGACAGTGGAACAGCAACCTGCTTGCTGACTGCGTTATGACGCTTGACTCGGTTACGAGTACGTAGACATACCTGCACTACATGATTCAGCTGCATAAGGCAGGCTAGTGTGTATCCACAACGTAAATGTTGGTTTCCTTATTAAATGGCCGTTCCTAAACTCTCGACCAGGGCTATATCAGTCAGTGGAAGTTGCGGTTTCGCTAATATGCAAGAGGCCCCTGCAGCATCTACCGAACTCAGACCTGCCCAGGTACGGCAGGTATTTGGCCGTTTGCCAGTCTCGCGCTCTGGCGTGAGTGTTACAACACGGAGGTGACCACTTGAGGGATGCTGTGCCATCTGGTTTCCCACCTGCTTGAGTGGCCAGTTCCAAAGGAACAGATCAACTGCGACCACGATTCTTAGCCACCACCTTCTTCGCGAACTCGGCGAAACAGTTTTGTTGCAGTCAACGCTGCTAAGTTCATCTGCCCTCCCAACAACCGTTACTCACTGTTGTAGAAACTACAGTGGAGCGAGCAGCACGTGGTTTCTTATTTCCTCTGCACAGGAAGCGCATGACGTGCATGAATGAATGAATGAATGAATGACGGCTTTATTAATACATCTGGCGAGATTTCGTCGTACTCGACCATTCTTACACCTATCTAGTGGTGATGGAGAGTCTTTGAGAAAAAATAAGTAAAGGTGCGCATTGGAGTCACCGTTTCTCGCGAGGCAATGGCTCGTCCAGTGATTTGGCTCAACTACCCACAAAGTAACGATCCTGACTTTTACACATACACACACCTATTAAAAAAAAAGAAAGATTTTGCTCCTGTTCTTGAGAAGGTAGAGAAGCAGAAAAAATAATAGAATTGAACCTAGCTAAGTTGTTTAATTAAATTGAGAGAAAAAAAAAGAAATTTGGGATAGAAGAACGAACGAACTCAATAAATTAAACACTTCTTCCACGAGAAAATTAATAGTTCGGCTTTGACGAGAAAAAATTGAACTAAAAGTCTGACCGTGATGTTGATGGAGGATACCTTCCTTCCGCTGAATGTAGAAAAGAAAAACTTCACTTGATGGTAGGAGTGGTGCACCAATTGGAATGCTGATGATCCAAAGAAGTGGTTATGGGATGCTTATGACCCAAAAAAAGGCAAAATCGTTGACGAGCGCTCGTAGGATGCGGCTGACCCTACGATGGCAGAAGAGGCAAGTGTGGTAGAGGTGCGTGCAGCCCCGTGCCACTGGCCAGCTTCGACAGGGGTGGTGGACGATCACGTCACTGACTTCCGTCCGACAATCGAGTCCGTGTTCGACTCCCTCATTTCTCCCCGGCAGCAGCGGTTCGGCGTTAACAGCTCCTACCCTTCCTCAAGTGTCCTATGGTGATCTGCAGATTACGTATGAGTATTAGTCGATTTTGTTCCACTCTTTACTCTCAATCTCGTCCACAGACACCGTGCAAATTGGGGTTTTTGGAATCAGTAGGTCTCAAAATGTTAAGATCTGAAAAAAAAACTTTTTTTGTCAGGATTGTAATACTTGCACGATTGCAGTAAATTCCCTATCCTCGTAACTAGTTAAATGCAAGTATACCTCAGTTGCGACTATACTTATCATGAAGGTCAACACAAATTATTAAACTAAATTATTTTAATTAAACTTCAAGTGATGATATAGAATCCGTGAGAAAATTCAGTGTCTATAACTTCCGAAGATACTTGATTACAGAACAGTTTTCCACAAGTACATCCCCCTCTTCTGAAAAGGCCTGTCGGAGAGAAACGTCTGTAGAGCTGAGGAAAGATGAAGGATGCGTGTAAAGGAAAGGGTATATGGTTGGCAGCATGCTCATTGGCACTCGCTAATATCCTGGTACGTAGTCGAGATATGTACCAGTAGCGCCTTCCAGGCGTCGTAACCCCATAGATAGCACAGAGTTCAACCGACCAAAACAAGATTTTCCCAAGTCAGAGTAAAATCTCCCATAATTTAGTCAGTCGTGTATATCGAGTTTTTTCTCCATAATGCGGAGATTCAAGTTATTTAAGTGTTTAAAGGAGGTTACGTATTTTCAGCATTCAATTATTAAATGCTCCAAATCAGAGCCTCAGGCTTTCATTTCAATTTTGTCAAGGTATCTTTTAGATCGTTCTTTAATATAATAAGACTGTCGACTGAACACGGGTTTTTGAATATAATCATCTAGTATTCCCAAATAATACTCACTGAGGTTACCATTCAGTAGGCTTGTAGTGAGGATTCTAGTTGTTCATTGGTTTCATTTCACTCATTAATTTATTCTATGTTTTGTACACGTTATGTTAACTGCGAGTTTTTAAAATTGCGAAGCTAAAGCATGTCGCGTGAGTCGTACCAAATCTTTCTTTTCAAAAAGATAATACACAAAAGGAAACTGTTAGCGTGCATCGTCTCAGGTCGATTTTCTCATGTTCTCCCGTGTTATTAGGTTAATGATAATATTATCCTTCCTTTGGCCACAAATACGACAAGGCCTCTCGTTTCTAATCCACGAAAAAAGGGAACGCCGCGTAATGCAATACTCGAGACAATGGGACGCTATGAAGTCCCCCGTTTTCGTAATGTCAACGCCCGTATGGAATAAAAAAACCAGCCCTACATGTCTCTTCTCACTCTCGTTTCCTCGCAGAACTGCTATTTGTCCCTGCGGTCAACTTAGGAGCACTTCTGAGGTTTAGGGCAAACTGAGAGCCAGTTCGGTTCATGGTATATTTATTGGCGCTTAACTCCTTCCAAACCTCGAAGACGGGTCCTTACGGGAAAGTTCACATAGAATGGTGAGAGAGAAAGAGAGGGAGTGAGAGAGAAATATTGTAAGGGGAGGGAGCTAAGGAGCTTCCTGCAAAGCTTCGACTGCTAACGCTGTTGCAATAATGGCTCTTTTATATTGGTAAATCCCCTTGTATCGAAAAGAAGGATTGGTGGGGGGGGGAGGGGTGAACTGCCAAAGCTCTGCCCATAGTCTCATAGCCCTCAAGTCTTCCTCTTTTGCCCCTTTTATGTCCTCATGAGTTGGAATCTCCCAGTCCCCCTTTTTCAAAACGCTTGTACGATAAGCAGAAGACAGTGGAATACAAATGAACTGTCTTATTTCATACATTAACGGAGCAGCTCTCAAAGTTTAAGCACGACTACAAACTTCATTGGGTTATTTTTTGTGGTGAGCATTTAAGTATGAGCTCCTTCTGGTGAGGGACTTACCAACGCTGATAGGATTTCACGGGAACGCTGTGAAAGATGTATAGAGCCGCCTAAGACCTGGATTTCCTAGGTCCGAAGTTACGAAAGTCAAAAAGAGGAGCAATTCGCCAAAATGGCATGGCCATTGGGCCTACATTACTCATTTTACAGACTCTTCAGATGTTGCAGACAGAAGTGCATCATATATTCACAGTTCCACGAGGGATCTATTCACTATACTCTTAAATGGAAACGATATTGACTGAACTTACCGATCTAACTCTGCCAACAGAACGTGGTATCAGACATGGAATGGTTTGTTGTTAGGTGAAACGGTTGGTGATTAACTGTACACACTCACAAGTTGAACATATATTGGCGATGGAAACGGGCTGTTAAACAGAATTAAGAGCGGATATCTCATGGCTTGCTTAACTCTCAATGACGTCCATTAGACAACACCATGGATGTCCGTAATATAATACAAGAAGTTTATTCATCTCTACATCAGGCCCGTCCTCCTGTATTCTAATTTACGTTTTAGCATCCTTTTGAGGGCAAACACAAGATAGAGAGAGCATGAGACTCTCTTCTCCTGTGGTCATCGGTGCACGGTCGGTCGTCCGATGCAAGAAAACGGCAGACTCTCGTCCCCCAACCACACTAACATCTACAAAAAGAAAATGGTGTCTACTACTGTGTCCTCCTGCAGGAATTGAGACATCTTTCAAAAGCAGAAAACGTCCACAGACCCTGATCTTTGCTTTGATAACCAGAGGACTTCAGTACATCGTAGAACACTGCAGACCGTTGGGAGTGTATTTGATTTCTATTCTCACCTGTTTATTTCGTTTGCGGTTCACGGTTTTATCCTGCGATTCCATCACGTTTGCCTCGCTTACAGAAACTCCACCACTAAGTACTCCTTAGAAAGCACAACTGTAACCCCTTCAACCCGGGTATTGACTTGTAGTGCTTCCATCCTTTCACTTTCTTGTGAGAAGAAGAACACGATGGCATCAAGCCGAAAGGTCAACAGCATGTTATCTCTTTCCTCTAGTTTATACGTACATATGTGAACAATATGAATGTACGAACGGATCAACGGGTCGCTCATTCTGCTGGGTCCAGACCTAATTGTGAGCAGGAAATGCCTGGCAAAACCCTGGTTGCTATTAGTGATGTACGAACCCGCCACAAACTACCTTCTTTTGCGACGCGAGAGTTTTAACGGCTGTTGTGATACAGAAATCAATGCCAGCTCTGTATTGAATGGAGTTCCTGTTCCTTTGTACATACCGAGATGAAACGCACCTCCTCAGAAGCACACCTGTTAGCCGACGATAAATTGGCCATTGCTTCGATCAGAGTGACTTTTAGTATTACTGAATACTCAGCCGCAGTATCCCCTGTGACTGTCGTTCATTGAGGTTAAAATAGGAAGAGTAGGGAAAAAGAAAACGATGAAGGGGAAGCCTAGTACTACGTGCCAAAAGAGCAGCTGGGGTCATGTCTTGTAGCATGGGAAGGTTACGTTTGAGATCAAGAGACCGTCATACAAGGTCCGTCACCGTCACCATTAATACACGCCAAGCCTAATTATGACTAAGCTGCACCTCTTCCGGCAGACAAAGCACACAAACACGCGAGGGGTTTCCAGAGATCAGATGAACACTAAGAGCCGTTTTCACCGACTGCATTGATCCCGTTTAGACTCGAATAACAGCAGCTAACCGCCTCCCATCGCAAGAACGGATTTCACCAGATTGGGTTAAGCTCTAGCCCTGGTTAAGTCTGGTTACCGTGCACCGTCGAGTATTCTCTTCTATTATTGTGAATAATGTACAACTTTTTTGGAGAAATAATAAACAAAGATGCTGTTTACAAGTGCGCAGTTATTTCAGTCGATATTTCACTACGATGATAATCTAATGTGTGAGGGTATCGTCATCTCACCCGGCACCTCAGGAGGACGTAAAAGCGTTCCGACGGCTACAAGATGTATAAAGTTTAATTCTGTTCCGAACAAAAGTATTACGATCGTCGAAAATAAGTTGATGTTCAATAAAATGCGTGTTGAGCAGTTTTAGAAAAAACTCTAGGCGTCGTATCGCCGTGTTAGGACATGTTAAGGTATTAGAAAACTTTTGTCAAACACGATAATTCTCCCTTTTTATTAAAGTTCTGTGCTTGTAGAAGTTGTGACCTCGCAATTTAGGTTCTCATTATTACTTGTACAACTTCCTGTTCTCACAAAGCATTCTCCCGTACTAATTAAGGCTTTTTACTTTCCTTGGCTCTACAAAGTAGAAAGGAATGTTATGTAATCGGCTGAAAAAACAATTTTAAGTTTTCTTCAGATCTTTACGTTTCAGACCCTCCTGAGTCGGAAAAACACTATTTGGGAAAATGGTCTGTGTGTCTAAGTGTGTGTATGTGAACGATTTTTAGAGAAAACCACCGTACCAAATCAGCTCAAACTTCATATCTCGCCCGCAGGTTACTATGAGACGTCAAAATAAGGGTTTGAACAAAATCCATCGAAATTTAACTATAGTTATCATAGTGATCAAAACACCGAATTTGGTTTCTCAAAACCGGCTGTAACGGTTTTGATTAAATTCTTTTATATTGGTAGCTCCCAATATTGCAACTATACCATAAAATTCTCAATCGCGGGAAAAACTCGAGAGCAGCACAATAAATTACCAAAACTTTCGAGGAATTCGATTCTAGCGCAGTTTTTAGATAAAACAACAGTACCACATCAGCTGAAACTTGATGTCCAGCCTACAGGTTACCACGGGACGCAAACATGAAGGTGTGGGAAAAATTCTCTGAAAGTTAACCATAGTTATCATAGTGATCAAAACACCAAAATTTCTCAAAAACGGCTCTAACGATTTTGATTAAATTCCTTATATTGATAGCTCTCAATAGTGCAATTATACCATAAAATTCCCATTCGTGGGAAAACGACGAAAGCAGCACTATAAATTATCAAAACTTTCGACGAAAATCGTGTTTAGCAGTAGTAATCCAATACCTATAGGGTGAGTGCTCGAAAACGCTCATGAGATACATGTGGCTCAGTCCAGTAATTCCGGAATTTTAACTACCACCGTTTCGCTCACAACCAGTTCTAAAAGTTTTTACCCAATAACTCTGCCAAAGTAATTAATATCCTTCTTCAAAAAATTCGTGTTTACAGCCTCATTAGCTATCTGTGTACCAATTGCGCAATAATGGTCCTTGAATGAGTACGAGCAGCACAATACATTCCGGAACTGTAGGCGCTACAGCTTCCTGCTGCTGTGAGGTATTTCCTGCGCTCTGCGTCGAAGTTGTCCGAGTCTTTGACCTCGGACTTCCCCGCGTCATTGTCTCCGACCGCCTAATTGTCTCCAACTATTTCAATACCTGCCCCTTCCAACAACCACCCCAGTAACTTCTCACTCTCTCATTGGGTTGCCGGCGCCAGTTCACGCGTTCTGAGTACTGCCCTTGGGTCGCCCATTTGTACTCCATCTCACCTCAATTTTACTCAACACATTTCCACACGCACGTATAATACAGTCCTCCTCACGCTCACCGAGTTTCAGTTTTATTGCGATACTCAGCTCCCCCATTCTTGCACCCAACAGTATTGTTTGACCAAGTTCAAAGGAACTGAGTGATAAATGAATCGATTAAATAGAATTAGCCATTTACAAAGTGAATTGACGTAGAGCTAAGGAAAGTTGTGTGTTGCAACGCACCAGATATTTCCTGCAGCTCTTGCAGTTGGAGTAAGCATATTATCACTTCATACTCCTCACCAGCCTCAGCTTCGGCAGAGCTAAATGCGGCCACTTTGGCTTTTGCCAATAATTAGAAACAATAATTTGGTCAAATCCGGATTATTGAGCATTGGGCATCTACGGTGTGTACGTTCACACGACACTTGTTTACGGGACGGGATGTTGAACAGACGCCCAATTCCCATACTTTACTGTAACCTCATTAGTCCACTGCCTTGTCGATATGGTTTAATCGCAGCGTAATCACGGCTATCCTAACGGCATCCCACAGTGATATCGGCTAGTGAGGTGGGAAAGAAACAGGCTGAGCCTTAATTTACTTATCTAGCCATAGTCAGTTGGGTCATGATCAGTGAAAACGGCCCTAAAGATTCAACTTTTTTTCGACTTTTTGACTACAATACTTGTCGACGTAAGTACATGAATACCCATTTACGGATGTTGTTGACATAGACTACAGAGCTGCGCGAGAGTTTCGGTGCAATCGTCTGTTCGTACATTTTTATCTCCGCATCACGCTCTCTATATAAACAATTTATCCCATCAACTTTCGCGATAAACTGCCACCTTCATATCGACTCCCATCTTCTCAATACAAACACAACGAAGAACTGTCGACGCCGAATCACAATACCCAGTCGAATAAATTGTTTCTTCCGCTCGCGAAAAGGCGACAAAGTCCAAAGCTTTCACTGGGGAGGGAGGGAAAAAAATGATTTTGTAAACCGAAAATTCGTGTCAAGTAGTTGACTAAACAACGAAATCGCTCAACTTCTGCCGTTCCCTTCCTCCTGAAAGGGATGAATTCACGACATGACAAACACCCTCCTCTTTGTACTCTCCCTTCGAAAGCTGACTTGAGTCAATATTAGCTCGTTTTCTGAAGGGCCTCTCTCGCGAGTCTTTTTCATTCTCAGTCGCTCTCTGCCGGCCGCTCAACTGAGCTTTATTTCTCCTCGATGGTCGTAATTTGAGAACGAGAATCACAACTTATTTGTTCCCAGTGATAATTAATGAGACTGCATTATTCACCAATTCATTTTCCGTTGATCAACTCTTCGCACAAATAAGAACACGTTTCTTCGACCCCACGAGTGTACTTTCTACGCGTTATATCAACGACACAAATCGGCTTTTCTTTCATCATTTGAGAAGGAAAACATTATTATTCTTTTATTGTGTACTCGTTTCATTCTATACTTTTAAACAGGAGCTGGAAGAGAACTAAATTAACATTATAAACGTTGTTAACATTATAAGCGCACTCAGGATCCAAAAACAGTTTCAACCATTTGTAGTTAATTTTGTCACTGCACGAACCTCAACAGCGATTGTGATCAGGAGACATGTAATTGATTCTGATCGCCTCTCTTGCATCTTTATCACCTTGTTGTCATTCGGCTCATGTTATCACCCCACCATCATTACACCGTTAAACGATAGTCCAAAGCTCAATCAGTCGATTATTTTATTTCGAAAATTGCGTTCCATAGTATTAGCGTCAGTTTTCATCATTTTATGAGCTTCCGAACAACGACAACCTGCGGACTTTTTTGAAAATGAGGTTAAGTAACCAAATGAAAAAAACATTTTTGAGTATCGTTCAGGCCATTAGGTTTTATGGTCTACTAAGTCCGAAAAGACGAAATTTGAGGCGATGTTTTGTGTGTCTGTGAACGCGATTAGAAGAGAATGGCAGACCCAAATCGGAAATTCCACAGAATATCATGGGCCGCAAACAGTGAGAGTAGGAGAATATCAAAACATAGAAGTCAAAAGGCTTAAGTTCTCTAGACCAAAAACGGCTTTAAACGATATTTTTGAATAGTTCCAAATAAAACAACAACACCGTAATATCCGCATTTGTGGGAAAATGTCGAGAGCAGTGCGATAAACGATCGAAAACTTGATTTTAACGCAGTTTGTTCTTTATAAATCCAACTCGTATACATTAGAGTGGTAGTCCAATAAATTACCTACACAATGAGACTTAAGTAACGTACATAAGATAATCATAATTGGAGAAAAAACGTTTCGCGGACTACAGTTAGCAGGTGGTCGCCCGCTTCTTTTCGCGACTTCCTCTCTTCATAATTACCTCGAGACGTTTTCGCCGATAATCCACGAAGTGTAGGATGGGGACTTCCTGTATTCCTAACTTTAGTATGCTTTGTGCCTTCGACCGGTCAACGTGTGTTGTTCGATGATACTCGATGTGCCGGCCATGGGCTCGATGGGGAAGGACAATTGGATTACAACATGCAGGTAATTCGCGAGCGTATTTCTTGTTTTAAACAGTGGTTTCCGTTTACGCGAGTTACGTTATTAATTCTTGCGTATTCGTTTTTAGGACCTAATTTACTAAAGCGGCAACGAACATTGCTAGGATTGCTACGCCTACCTATTGCCCTAAATCTTTTTTGTGGTTGAACAACTTGCGTAAATTTAACGACTTTATTGTCCTAATTCGTCGTATAACCGATCTAATTTCAAAAAATCAAAACGCGTACTTTTAACGATTATGTTTTATCTGTTGTTCTAAATGTTTTTTTCCGAAAAATATAAAAAACGCGTAAATTTAACGACGCCCTACGTCATTTTCGTCGTATAACCGATCTAATTTCGGAAATTAATAAGATTTAAAAACCTATTTTCGTTTCTTTTATTTCGCAATAATAACCATGCGCGATATTTTTACTACGGATCACGTAATTTGCGTAATGTTTGCTAGGAGCGAAGGGTGAGAATTTTTTTGCGAATTATGCCTCAGTAAAATTACTTATCGATTTATTTTAGGCCTCCACATGTGCTGAGTGGGAAATTGGGGTAGGAGGTACTTAGGCGTTAGCGCAATGATTGGTTGGGGTATGACGTAGATCCACTCAGAAGTTGCACCAATTGTGGGGGCATGACGTCACCTGTAGACTGGGAGGTGGGGCTCCATATCAGCTATAGAGGGGAGGGGGGATACTCTCAGAAATTACACCATTGGAGGGGGTATGACGTCACATGATGATGATGCTAATGGAGGGGGGGGGGCTCCATATCAGCTATAGAGGGGAGGGGGGATACTCTCAGAAATTACACCATTGGAGGGGGTATGACGTCACATGATGATGATGCTAATGGAGGGGGGGGGGCTGACGTCATATCAGCTGGTTGGGCGAGGGGGGTGTTGACTTCACATCATTCTGGTGAGGGGAGGGGGCTCTGACGTCACTATCCCAGGAGTGCCATAACCCTAACTACTAACAACCCTAGAAATGCTGAAACTCACACCTCCATTGTACCATTTACCACACTTTTTCAAAGTTTTCAGCTAATAATTACAAAACACTAAACGAGAACTTTCTCAGAACAATCATGTTGAGAGTACCATTAACCATCTACGTACTGATCTCTCAATAATGGCGGTAGCGTGAGTAGGAGCAACTCAATAACTTCCAGGACCTTTAGCGCGACCAGTTTCTACGTAGAATGTTCTGTACCCAAATTTGTATTAACTGATTTATTGCCACCATAATCGCTGGATACATGTGGGACTGAAGAAGGTTGTGTGATGTGTCCTACCAGATTTTTTTATTTTGAGCTATTCATTTTTCTGTTTTCCTTTACATGCATAAGAAATGACTGGTGGAATTAATTCATTTAAAAAAGTCGTATTTTCTAAAATGCAGCAACTGCGTAATTACGTAGCTGTATTTATGAATTATCATTAAAAATGTTCGGGCTGCAATGGTCTGCATTGACTCTATCGATCCCACGAATCAGAAAATGTGAACATCGTACGGAAATGTTTGTTTCTATTTTATTTCATCATTTCCCCCGACGGAGCAGCTCAATTTCAAGTTCTCATGAAAATTTCGACGGAAACCTTTTTCATAATTTTCCATGTGAATCTCGCCCGCATCACACCAACATTCTTTTAAAAACTACGTTGGCAATCTGATAAGCTACCATCACGATGGAAGTTTAATGACTGTTATAAATTCACAAAATATTTCACTTTCCTTGGCAGAACGACATGTTTTCAGATCTTCGAGTTTTAAAGGCTACTGAATCCGGTAAAGTAGTTTCGGAGAGAACGTTCTGCACCAGAAACAGTAACCAAACCCAAAACATTAACGCTCACGGTTCCATCAATTATTTATTCGTTGAATTTTCAATAGAGATTAGCACACTGGATTACTAATTAGCAGCAGCCGGACAAAATGCCGAATTTTTAAGTCCTCCCAGGTTCCACGTAGAACGATAGTTTATTGCTTTTATTTTTTTCTGTTCGTACGAACAAAGTGAAAAAGTTTTTGGATTTGTAGCAACGTCGATGAAAATCGCTGAATAAAGGTGGGGCTGAAGAAAGCCATGTGATGCCTCACGAATACCACTGCGAAAACGACAAAAGATTAATGCACGGTATGGGAGAATTAGCTAACACCCTCAGAGTTCCAGAAGACACCACTACTCGTCGTCTTTAACCGAATTCCGTGCATTGTTCTCCGCATAATTTCAGATCAGAAGACGCACACTATTCTAAAAAAAATTATGTTGAGGCCACCCAACAAAATTGAAGAGGTTACTACTACCAGTTGCTCTATAGAACGTTTAAATTCAAACAAATGGACGAAAACCTTTTGGATTAACTGCTACAGCGTTGTGGCATGTGGGGGCTTGAAGAAATGTGCGTGATTCGTCGCACAATTTTTTTTAGCCTAACGTTTAACGGGCAAAATGAGCGATTCCGCCCATCCAGAGATTGAAGAACGGTTGGAAAGTCAGGCGGTTTTGAGGGGGACGAGGGAAATTACAAAGGGACGCAAATCCCCCTTCTCACAGTTGTTTCAACAATTAAACAGGTGCATGGGAAAGGTAGGGCCAGGGCCAACCTTCCTCGAGCCCGCTCGCTCTGCAGACAATACAGTTTATCTCGCCATTCCAACCGAATGCCTAATTTGCAAAGTGGCGGGTAAACTTCGCCCTGAATTTCGTGTCTTATTGTTCGATTCAACAGTTTCATTTTGAACCGCACTCGGGTTGTATTTTCCAACTTTTCGAAGGCCTTGATATGAAACGTTAGACTCGACTGAGAATTCAGAAGCTCTAAACCTGAGCGTGTTGAGGGGGCGATGAGCAGTCGTGTTGAAGCATTTACATTTTGTCTGTAGGAAGTATGGGTACCTATAGACTAAAATAAAAGGTGCGCCAATTTTGTTCTACCATGTCGCTCGTGTGAGATCCTGCTGTACGTGCTCCTCGATCGAGTGATGTTCCTGCGGGAGGATTACAAGCCTCCTTCGCTGGCGGGATTTGAATCCCTGTGACTTACCTAATAAGTGAGGTCTTCAAACACTGCCCTAGTACTTTTGAAGACATAAAGAAGGCAATTGAGGAGAAATCCATCTAAATTGACACTGGTATGAGGGAGGTCATAGAAAACGAACGCCAAAGATTCTACATGTGGCCACAATTTGAACGATTTGTATTGTCTCTTGTTTTTTACTACTCCCTTCAAACGTGGGATGATTAGTTAACGCAACCTTCATTAACTAATCGTAACGAATATCCTGCGAAAGAATGCGGCAGGCGGCAGTCAATGTCAGCTCTGCAAGGAGTATTTTCCTATCAGTAGAGAAATAGCTAGGAGCAGACAAATGGACGATGTTTGGCGGGCATGGCACACTGAATTCCTACCACAACCGAATTCATCTGGGTGAGTCTAATGGGTGAAGAAGAGTGCGCCATCTATAATATGACTAACTTAGCCAGCTTTGAGAGTTTTCGTTAGTAGTCTCTAGTTAGACTCTTAATAGACTCTATTCATAATCCTGCACCACCACGATGGGCTCCTTCTTGTTTACCAAAGCATCACCAACACAAAAATCAACTGAAATTTCCCTACTTTTGTACGTTGTTACTAATAGAAACGGGACCTAGAATATCAAAAAAGAACGATTACGAGAACAATTGTCAGCAACTGCTGTGAGCCGGCCTTACTGACGGATCACGTCAAGCTCCTTGTCACAGGATCATAGTTTCTAAGTTCTCTGAAATTTCCATCTATATGAAAAGCACTTGGAGCGAAAGAAAAGATTTTCTTTTTTCTGCATTGCCACTGTCATGAACCCAAATGCTCTTGAAAACATTTTGAATGGCACAGCGCGGTATGGCGAGCCTGCATCTCGAGCGACAACAATTTTGTGCGTATTGAACTCGTCAAATCACGAATAAGATCACTGAATGGACAACAACGTAATTCGGTCAACTCCTAACTGGCAAAAAACGGCAAAGCATTCCAGAGGTTAGGCAGATTCCAGAACCAACATGAATGTCCGGTTTCTGAAATTTAAAAAATCTAATGGCCGTCACATTTCTTCGAAGTTCTGCCAGAACACCCTTCATCGGCCAAGCACTTTCTTCTCGTATTTCTTAACTGCAGACGAAGGCCTCCTGAGATACGGACTCATGTTTTCCTAACTAGCCGCTGCCGATGTTGTTCAATCTTGAGTGTGTTCCAACAACTAACTCCACACGTTCTAACAACAAACTCACAACTCCACAACTCCCACAACTCATCCCATGTCGGCAGTTGCTTCAAGTCTAGAGAACCTTGGTCAAAGTGTCACGTGTAGTTTTGAACTCTCGTTCTCTCGTTATGATCATTTGCGTGTCGCACTGGCAAGCATTTCGGTACCAAAACGAGCTATTTTAAGCTCACCAACTTTACAGCTACTTTTTAACCCGTACTCTAAGTTCTGAAATCAGCGAACAGTCGTTTTTCAGGTAGACATTCCACACCAAGTAGTTTGTGCACTCGTCCTAAAGCGCTCGATAACCGCACGAATTATGGTGATGAGGTTGAGTGCCATTGATCATTTCAGCATCAAAAAAAATTATTTTGTCAGGTCTGGTGTTTCTGAGCATACTATTATAAATGATTACGCCCATCTATTTCACACGAGTGTGTCAACTTGACGTTATTACTCTCTCGAAAGAAAAAACTACCTCATTATTGGCCGTTATAGTTCTTATAAGATCATTCGTTCAGATTAGCGGGGACAACGATCAATGGGACGGAGGAGAAATAAACGACAAACGGCGACAAAGAACGATTACAGGTGGTGGCAAGAGGACTCGAAAGGTGGAACTCCAATTGCTCCCGAATGATGGGGAGAGGAACCCTGCAATCTAAGACTAATAGAAATGTCCCACGCACTTCGGATTAATGTTTCCCCTAGGGCCACGAGGTCAATTCTGTTTCCTAAACCAGTTCGGGGTTTCCTCTCGAAGCCAAAACGTCACACAATAAGTTATGATAACGCTGTATATTTTTGAGAACCGTGGAAATTCGCCTGAATCGCTCTTAAAGAAGGTTTTGTGTATCGACGAGCTGGCAGATCTACCACTTTTTCATGGCAGTTTGATGTGTCAAAAACAAACTTCTGAAGACTGGGATCAACTCTGCTACCCTCTACTCTTTCCAAAACTTCGATTGCAGCTCGCCCCAGTTCCGTCTAGGCAGCTCATCGAGATCCAATACCCTCATTCTTTCAATTGCTGTTAGAGCTCGAGTACAATCGACCCACACTGACAAATCCAGCTCAACCAGGCTTTCAACTGTTAAGAAAATGCAAAGCACACAATATGAAATATTTGTTTATAGAAATACCAAGAACAATCGCATCCTCTTCCATTATACTCTTTTCTCCCCCTTTAGACTTAGATCGCATCTCACGTCGCTTGCAGCCCGACACCTTTTCACATTAAGTGGAGGGGGGGGGGTCCAATCCTCAAAACTCGTATGGGAAATATGCGTTAATGCACCTTATGCTTCCACTCACGCTCGGGTGAAGTGCTGTCAGCCGTGATGCCAAAGAATCGGAACTTTGGAGGTGGTGGTCTTGCGTTCGTAATCAGTTGGCGGAAATCGATGGAAGCTGAACAATCACAGGCTTTGGCCCTCAATGCCTTTGAAACTGACAACACGATTTCGCTCAACTAGTCGCCTCTACCAAGGGGACGGAAAACTGGAATTGCGGGGCTCGTCTCCACCATCCGGCGGCTGGGCGTTGCCGGTAGATTGTGGGCTCTTGCGTACCAGGGACCTGGAGTTCCTCCGGCAAGGAGGGGCAAGTCCAAACCCCTCCGAGACGGAGGTTTCCGAAGCCGTAAGTCTGGAAGCAAGTTTGGGCGGGCTAGCGACCATTCTAGCCTTAAGGGAAATTTTTCCCAAAATGGTACTGGTGGGGTGCACAGCCCGCGGCGTAAGCTGGTGCACCATGGGTCCACGCCAGGTGGATGCCTCTGCAGGCATCTAGGGCAAAGGTGGATAACCCTCCGTTCCCTAGTACCCATTTATTACCCCTTTTCCCTCTTGATTTGCCCGATGGGGTGGAGGCAGGTCAGGGCCGCGAGGCCGGTACTGCCTCCGCACACCCCCATATTTCGGAACTTACATGCTCGCATTGTCTTTCAATGTCCTCAATGATGCCTGGCGTAGCCGCTTCGCTCTTCTGGCTGATGAAGCTCATGAATCTCAAATACGCTATGTATTAATTTAAAACGGGAAACATTTATAGATCAGTTTAAGTTGTTATGGGTTTAAAAGTGGCGAAGCCCTCTTCGGGGGATTCGTTTGGCCACGAATCTGCTCCAGATGTAGATACGTAGGCAGTGTTAGACGTAGCTATGTTCATTCTGAATTTCAGAGTAACTTCCTGATGTTCGGTTTTCACGCTAATGAATATCCCCCTCGTATAACAAAGCGAGGCGGAATTGTTATTCAACTGTCAACGTTTTCTCTCAGACACCTACTCAACCCCGCGCAGCACACCCTAGTAGTTATTATGTGTCATCTCAACGCCATCTATTGACTGTGGACTCATCAAAGAAGTGGAGAAATTGGTACAACACAAGAGCGATGGGAAAAGGTGAGGAAGCGTGCAGAATCAGCCAAAGGAAGGAACGCGATATTTTGACGGGTACCAGAGGCCACAGGTGGTCAGCGTGCACTATCCCACGAATGACCTTTCAAAGCAACCTTCAAGACGTAATGAATCGGAAGATGAGAACGATCAACTTAAACAGTTTCGATGGCATCAATGAAAATCAACTTTAGGCGTCCACACGAACGACTGTTGTTCCACTCTCTACAACCTTCCTAGTTCCACTTCCCGAAGACAAGGGCACTCAGTCACTCAAAATGACAGATGAAATGAGGGGTATCCCGATGCGTCAAATTAGGCTCCGAGGCGAACCGACAGGCAGCCGGCCAACAGGCCGTCATAGCTGCTATTCCCTTCTCGTATAAAGGAGATTCATGGACGAGCCTCACGCCAAAACACCGCCGACCCTTTCGCTCCGCTGCCCCCCCTCTTTTCTATTTATTAACTGCTCCATCAAACGCGGAGTGGTGATGTATGGTGCCGTAACGGGATGCCTTTAATCATGTTATTAGCGATCATAAATATTAGTTACATCACAAATGTATTTTATTCGAACTTCGGATTTTTTGGCCTCGAAACAGTACGGTTGTCATAAGATATAACGAACCACACACCCATATAATTCAAGACGTGCACTGGATAGGAGATGAAGTTGGCCTACTACACGATGCTACATACTTTCTCTGCATTTTTACCACTTTAACAGAACTTTCGTACTTCTCAACTTTATTTGCAACTTCATAACATTGAATCGCCAAGTAAGAAATGAGCACACAACTTTTAGTTCCGCACTTCGCGATTCGTTAAATTGCTTCCGCGCCTTCCCGGCCATTTTCAACGCATTTCGGACATGAAGGGGGAACTCGCGTTGGCAGACAACACTCAAACTTAGTTCGAGCGTCTTTTGTCATTCTTTGTACAAGAATAAAAGTGCTACAGCGTAAATAAATCAAAATATCCCGCCCACATTTAAGCAACTAATCAGATCTCACTTAGTATACACGAACTTATTAAACATGACGTTCTACGAAGAATCTTACGGAATTTATAAAAGCTGCTGCCCCCTATGCCACGACCTCCATTGAAAAACCGTCATATAGGTAATTGTTGATGATTTCCACGGTTTTTTTTAGACAAACTTTCCTTAGCTCTACGTCAATTGGCATTGTACTTGGCTTTGTCTACTTAATCAATTCATTTACCACTCAGTTCATTTGAACTTGGTCAAACAACACTTCACAGCAGCAGGAAGCGGTAGCGCTTACAGTTCCAGATTTTATTGTGCTGCTCGTACTCATCCCACGACCATTATTGAGCAATTGGTACACAGAAAATGAATGAGGCTGTAAACGCTAATATTTTGAAGAAGGATAGTAATTACTTTTGCAGAGTTATTGGGTAAAAACGTTAGAACTGGTAGTAAGCGAAACGGCAGTAGTAGAAATTCAGGAATTATTGGAGTGACCCCCATGTATCTCACGAGCCTTTTTAAACACATACTCTTTAGGTATTGGATTGGACTACAATACCAATTTTTTTAACATTCTACTCACACTCCAGCAGAGTTTATAAGGAAAAAACTGCGCTAAAAACGCTTTTCGTCGAAAATTTTGATAATTTATTGTGCTGCTCTTGTCATTTTCCCACAAATGGGAATTTTATGGTATAATTGCCTCATTTAGAGCTCTCAATATAAAAAAATTAATCAAAATCGTTTGAGCCGTTTTTGAGGAACGAAATTTGGTGTTTTGATCACTATGATAGCTACAGTTAACTTTCGGTGGATTTGGCCCATACCCTCATTTTTGCGTCGCATGGTAACTTGTAGGCTTGACATCATGTTTGAGCTGATTTGGTACGGTTGTTTTCTCTAAAAACAGCGCTAAAATCGAATTCGTTGAAAGTGTTAGTAATTTATTGTGCTGATCAAGTCATTTTTCCACAAATGAGAATTTCATGGTATAATGGCCTTATTGAGAGCTATCAACATAAAAAATTTAATCAAAACCGTTATAGCTGTTTTTGAGAAAAAAATATTTGGTGTTTTGATCACTATGATAACTATAGTTAACTTCCGGTGGATTTTGTTCATACCCTTAATTTGGCGTCCCATGGTAACCTGTAGGCTAGACATCACGTTTCAGCTGATTTGGTACGGTTGTTTTCTCTAATAATCGTTCACAGACACACACACACACACACACAGACCATTTTCCCAAATAGTGTTTTTCGGACTCAGGAGGGTCTGAAACGTAAAGATCTGAAAAGAACTCAAAATTTTTTTCAGCCGATTACATAACTTTCCTTTCTACTTTGTAGAGCCAAGAGAAGCAAAAACAACGATAGTTCGATTGTTGGAATTTTATGAGGATGCTCCTAATTATTGAGGTCCTGATTTCTTTAGAACAGCCAACATTATTGATGAGATAAGTGCGCTGAAATCGCGTTTCGTTGACATCTTATACGATTATTTTTGTTAGCGTCGATTGCACATTTTACTGTGCCGAAATGGGTGAATTTAGTGACCCATTTTCTGATCGTTCTTAGTTCAATAGCACGTGATCGATCTCGGACTTACCTATTCCAAACTGCCAAATCTAAAGTGGACTCCACCGGGTTTCCACGTTATTTGTACCCACTTCGAATTCGTTTGGTGATATTGACCCCTTAGTACTTGTGTGTGGTAACGGCGTGATTGAAATATGTGCGAGGTAAAATGGAGGAGATCTTTGCCTACAACGTTTGGCAAGTGAAGAAGGGTGCTGCCCCTAGGTGCCACGTAATTTAATAAGCTGTTCTAGAATTTCGGATTCACTAAGCGATGAGAGATGCAGGGAGTTAGAGAGCTTCGAAAATAAAGAAAAGTACTGCGACGAGAGGAGAGGAAAATTGACAATTTTTAGGAAAGAGGATAATAGGTGAAACCTCTAGTGTCGAGGAAGGGTGGGGGGATTTCAAAAAATTAAACCGCACTGGAGGCCCTCATTGAGGAATTAAGGGAAGGTTATGCTGCGGAGATGAGGTTGTCTTAGCTACTCTCTTCTCACGACACTACATCAGCTAACTGTTCAGTGACTGTGTCGTGACACGTAAAACTACAATAGGAATAGTTCTAAGTGCACAACCAAACACGCAAACGGATTTTTTTTTTAGTTGATAGAAAGATAAAATTCGCTTAATGTACGTGAGGGATGAGGAAAGCCGCGTAACGCGTCACACCAAATATTTCATGTTGATTCTCGAAGAATAATGGAAGGCGAGTAGAGGCTTTCTGCAACCTAATTGTCGGAGGAAATAAAATTGGAAGTAGAATCGTGCTAATACTGAACGGAGATACGAATATTCCTCGCTGAATCGTTTTTTGGTCGGTCGATTTTAAAAGATTGTTTAGTTTGTTTTGCTGAAGCTGTTTCCCCCAATGGAATCCCATCCACCGTCATTCTCTCGAAACTACCAAACAGACTCAGCCAAGTAGATTTGAAAGCGCTTTTTTTTCCCCACAGAGCGAACGCTGGGATTGAAAAAATACAGGATTTTGGGAGTTCACGGCGGAAACTGAAAGGGAGAAAGGAAAGGCGTGTAAAACTCGGAGGAAGTCATCGCCGCTATTTCGGCTTTCCGATACATTGCTTCCAACAATCGGAAGGTTAGCTGGTTATTAACATCATCTCTTACGGCATCGGATCGAACGCCAGCAACGTGGAGGGCGAAGGAGGGAAATATCGCTGGGGTAAGCGAGTTGATGTTATATCGCGTCGTCGACCACACGTTTTTGCAGACATCGAATTCGCTTCAATTTCGCCATCATAAATCCTTTTACCTTTCATTTTACGCTGAGCGTTGAGTGTAGCAATATTTTCCATTCTGGGGTTGGCTAATCTAAGGTAGTGCGCAGACATTTTGGGTCTAAGCAGGGGGAAAAGGCCCCTATGAATAGCATTTCATTCATTCATTAATTCGACTTTGTTCAGCCCAAACGTTACCACAATTCCCAACAAAAAAAATTGAATTGTCATCTGATCATTACGTTTGAAATCGAGAAAAACCTAATTTCTTGACTTGGTCTGTGAGTGTTTTTGTCGTCATTCGTCATCCGTTATCTTTCCATCACCAACCTTTGTGGTAATGGTAACACCCAAGGAATGTGCAGGACATTGGTGGTCCACGCCCCCACCGCTCGTGTCAACAATGGAGGTGTTTGGATATTTCGTTAATCATTAGGGGATCATCATTATTCAAAACTGCAACGTCCGAGTCAGTTCAGGTAAATTTTGAACTAATTAGACATTTGCATCTGCGTCGATTTGGACTATCGGCCACCTGCGATCATGTGACGGAGTTTAGGTCCATCTAGTGAGATATCGTCCAGCATCCAAAAAGGCCTCCTACAACCACAAAAATAGCAACCCCCCCCCCCGGCAATACCATCCCTGAATGTCCAGGAAAGAACGTCCCCCCCTCACCAACCCCCTTTTTAATTTCCTTGGCTCTACAAAGTAGAAAGGAAAGTTATGTAATCGGATGAATGAATTTTTCTTCAGATCTTTTCGTTTCAGACCCTCCTGAGTCCGAAAAACACTATTTAGGAAAATGGTCTGTGTGTGTGTGTGTGTGTCAGCCTGTGAACGGTTTTTAGAGAAAACGACCATATCAAATCAGCACAAACTTGATATATCGCCCGCAGGTTACCATGGGACGCCAAAATAAGGGTTTGTACAAAATCCACCGGAAGTTAACTATAGTTATCATAGTGATCAAAACACAAAATATTTTTCCTCAAAAATGGCTGTAACGATTTTGATTAAATTTTTTATATTGATAGCTCCCAATATGGCAAACATACCATGAAATTCCCATCTATGGGAAAATGACGAGTGCAGCACAATAAATTACCAAAACTTTCGAAGTATTCGATTTTAGCGCGGTTTTTAGATAAAAAAACCGTACCGAATCGGCTGAAACATGATGTCTAGCCTACAGGTTACCAAGGGACGCAAAAATAAGGGTATGAGCAAAATCCACCGACAGTTAACTATAGTTATCATAGTGATCTAAACACCAAAATTTTTTTTTTCAAAAACGGTCCTAACGATTTTAATTAAATTTTTTATATAGATAGCTCTCTTTAAGAAAATTATACCATTAAATTCCCATTCGTGGAAAAATGACGAGAGCAGCACAATAAATTACCAAAATGCTCGACGAAAATCGTTTTTAGCGCGATTTTAACTCCGCTGGAATTCTTGTAGAATGTAAGAAAAAAAAATTGGTATTGTAGTCCGATCCAATATCTATAGGGTGAGCATTTAAAAACATTCATAAGATTTATGGGAGTCGCCACAGAAATTCCGAAACTTCAACTACTGCCGTTTCGCTTTCTACCAGTTCTAAATGTTTTTACCCAATAACTCTGCAAAAGTTATTACCACCCTCTTCAAAAAAATCGTGTTTACAGCCTCATTAATTTTCTGTGTACTCATTTTTCAATAATGGTCTTGGAATGCGTACGAGCAGCTCAATAAATTCCGGATCTGTAAGCGCTACCGCTTCTTGCTGCCGTGAAGTGGTTGTTTGACCAGGTTGGAATGAACTGAGTGATAAATGAATTGAGTAAGTAGAAGGAGAAATGTACAATGTGAATTGGCGTAGAGCTAAGGGAAGTGGTGTGTTGCAACGCACCAGATTTTTCCTCCTTTCCTTCTACCAAACCTCCCTTAACTCACAATGCATGAGTGCTGGAGACAATACTGAGGCCAGGCGTTGAGGAACATTTAACCGACGGTCCTAGCAGATGCATCTTCATGTTATAAACCGGGGATTAGTAAAATCTTTATAAAGGCGTACGTCAGGTGCGATTAGTCGAAGGAGTTAAGAAAGAAGATAAGAAAACAGTGTGTCTGCCATTCCTCAGCGAGCTCTGAGGGAGGATGGCTAAAACTGTCGAACTCCCTTTTTAGTCTAGTTCGGTTTAGGAAAAACGGCTTCGATTAAATTCATATGCTACCACCAATAGTCAATACATATATTGTTCTCCATCAATTATCCTCTGACAAACTACGGCCCGTTGAACCATGATTACTCAGAGGATACGTTGAGCTGTTACGTTATCGCACAAAGTGTAGTAGGGGACACATGAATGCACGATAAACGTTGAATTTAAATACAGGGGCTTATTTAGGACTCAATATTCTGAAACGGTTTCAGGTATTAAAATATCTAATTCAACAGTTTCGTGGAACTGGAACAGAAAAAACTCCAGTTTTCGTTTTTCACACTGCTAATAAGTTTATTAGTCGAGGCTGAATTGAATCCCTTTCAGTTGATTTTTTATGACGCCCCTATATTCACTAATGAACCGTTTCGTCTAACTGCACTCATCCCCAGTTTTATCCATGATTGTGCTACAGAGAAGATTCACGACGAGAACGGGAGGTACATTCCGAAGCAGTGATTCAAATTGATGGTGTCGTGGTTATTGAGAACATTTCGGATTTCGCGATGCCTACTCAGTCATTCACTACATCAGAACATAACTTAGGTCTTCGAGGAATGTAGTCTCTTCACCATCCATTAACAGATCTCCTTCCACAAAAGATCTTATGAAAGATTTTTATGACCTCTTATGAACGCTATGAACACATGTTTCACCTGATAGAATAATTTGGTTTCCTCAAAGACTGTCTAGTGTACACATATAACCGATTTTTGGTGTGTATTAATTTGTTTAGGAACTAGTTAAAATGCTGTGAGATTCCAAGCCTGGAAAAATATGTTTTTCAGACGTGGAGTGGGACTGACAGCAGGGAGGTTGGAAGGGAATTGTGTTGGATAGTTCTGGGATAAATAAAGTTCTGAAGGTAGTAGAATCGACTCGTTGTTAGAGACTTCTAACCAACTGACGATTGAAATGAGATATCTGGTGCGTGCCAACACGCGATACGTTGCAATTAATGAACACAACGTAAATGATTGACCAACCAGGCCACAGGCAAGATTTTCAGGAAGAACAATAGTCACTTTTCCGCCGCTGGAGATGCTAAAATTTATTTTTAAGCAAGCAGTTGATCGAGAATTGTCTAATGATAACTAACTGTCGTGTTGATCAACTCGTTCTCTCGACAATACACAGCTACTTGTAAGGGGCCCGAGTAGCTTGTGAGCTCGCATGAATGTAATGTGGTTTGCCGGAAACAAATTAAGTGAGACCGAGGTGATGATACGAGAAGGAGGATCGTTGGAGGGAACTGCCGCGAAACCAGTGTTTATGGGGAAATAGGAGTGGAGGAGTGAATTATTCAGAGGTTCATCTCAAGGGCTCACATGCTACCTAAGAAGCTTGTCGGGATGAAATGCGCTAAGAAGATAGAGAAGTCCAAAAGATTTCCGTTGCACCGAGATTTCGCGCGCGTCTACTGATTTTTCTATTCATTGACCGAACATCACGTCCTCGTTACACGAGCTTGCCGTTCAGGATACGAGCGCAGACCAAGGAGACACGATAACTTTCGCTGTATTGCTCCAAGTAGTAGGATGGGCCTCACTATACAGGTATTTTCATTGTTTTCGAATAGAAATCATTTAGACCACGTTAAAGGCAAAGTATGACTTAGAGTATGGATGGAAATTGCCGATTTGAAATTCTTATGCCTTGAACCGTAAATTGTTAAAGTTTGAGGAGTTCGAAACCGAACACATAGGTATATCATTCAGAATGAATAATAAACCAAAATTATGGCTGAAAATTGAAAGCCAACTGAACGACCAAACAGTGCTACCAAGTTAATATTCATAGTTAACGCATGATGTTGAAAAGATCCCATCCCTACAGGTAGAGAGTATTCAATGAACTAAATTCGCTAAGGTCATTTGCTTGCGGTTATTTTTTCTCAATACTATCTAATTTTACTATTTACCAACAGAATGCAATTCTTACCTGTCGTAGTAGTAGTCCCTGAAACAAAAACAAAACAAAATTACAATCACAGTTACTCGAAGACATCAAATTTTCAAAACGCTATTATTACCAGATTATGTTACGATCTACGAAGTAGAAAACATATTTTCGAACTTCGCCTGCTCGGTATTCTTATAGTATATTATTATTGAAAGCAATCCAGGTATAACCGGCCTGAAATGAGTTTTTTGGTAATCACGATTGGAGTAGTTGTATCAAAGAGCAGAAATCATTCCTTTGCAGCCTTTGGCACTGGGCCAAGATGTGGTAAGGAGATTCGTTGAGCATCCAAAACCAAAAGGTTGCATATGTCAACCTTCGTCTTTCACAAGAGTTCGTAAAGGAATGCAACTGCAGTAAAGAAACACGACGTGGTACAAACAAAACATGTATAGGTGTAAAAACCAAACAACATCGCACAACTTTCGTAAGTCCCAAGTACGTTCAGTGATTTTCGTGGCTTAGGGTTCTGATCCAATCGATTTTTTTACTCAGTGCGTTAGACTTCCGATAAAACGCAACTTGATATTTTACGTAGAGCTTGGTAGGTTGCTCTTGATTACGTCAAGGGCGTTAGTCAACTTTCATCGAATAAGTAATTAATTCCTGGGTTCCTAATTTTACTGAGAATCTTCAAAACCGATTTGTACTGCTATCGTAATTTTTCCCCAGGTAAGGATCACATGGTACCGTTGTGCTGCTTGGATGTGTCCATACAAATCATAATGGTTAGTGCCGTTTTCGAGATGAAAATATTTGGTGTTTTGATCATTCCAATCGCTTTAGTTAGTTTTGGCTGGATTTTGCTCAAACCCTCCCATAATGACCTGCAGTCTCAACACTCTTACATTCGAGTAGATTTGGTTGAGCATTTTCCCCCAAATTGCGTTCACACACGCAGATCATTTTTCCAATTAGTTATTTTTGGACTCAATAGTTCTTGAAACATGAAGGTCTGAAGGAAACTCTTCTTCAACCGATTACATACTGTTATGAGTTACCATTTTACGTTAACTATAATAAAATAACTCGACCCGTTTCATTTACGAATAAAACCAGGAAACCAGAGGACACTAAGCCGATATCGTTCAATTTTTTCGTCTTGGGGAAAACCCCACTCTTCCTCTAACTGAGAGTTAGATTCGTCTGGACGAAAAGGTCAACTGTTACGACTGACCCACGCAAGAACTCCTGCAATCGCTACAGGTGATCCTGTACCTCGAGTTTCCTTGGACTATCTTCGTCTTTGGCCACTGGACTACGATCGCTGGGGTGCCTGCACTGGAAGTCAGGCGGTACATCTCCTTGTTGGAGCGAAAGACTTCAATGAACGGATCTTTGAGAGTTGGAGTGAATACCTGGAAGATTCGATCAAACATTCGAAGAACGTGTAGCTGTATCGAAGCTTTAATGCCGAATCAAAGAGGAAGGTGACTAGAAAAAAGCGCCTAATTTTTTTTTTCACGATATGGTAGAGCGTGTTGTAATTTTTGTAATGGAACTTCATTATTTTATCTCCTTAATTTTTTTTACCAGCCCTAAAATTGGTAATGATAGTTGTTGGGGAAAGCGTGGAGTTCGTAGGATACTCCAATTTCTTCCCTCAATAGAAGCTGGTACAGAATGAAGAAGAAGTTGCCGAACGATAAAATTATATTTGACGGTGATCTTACTGGAATGTCTTAAACTGGAAATTTTAACCTGGACTGTTGTTATGATGATGGTAGAGGAGACGAAGCGGTGGTGAATCACTTGGTGAGTGGTGCTGAAGTTCGTGATGAATGTAGAGCTCCTTGGGAGAACAATTCTTTTGTGGCACTTTAGGGAGCACAATGTGGACTTCCTCGTGGACGAGGACTTCCTCGTCTTGTTCTTGGACGAGAAAAAGAACAGGAAAAAACCGCTATACACTGCTACTTATAAAACGGAACTGCGGAAAAAAGGCAAAGCCGAAGATGGAAGGATTTTGTGAGTAGGAGAAGAGAGGGGGAGCAGAGATAAAACTGGCCTGTAGAGTAGGAGATTGAAGAACTGGACGATCAGGTGTGAGTCATACGTTTGACGAATTGGCGAAGTCCTGAGTTAAGTTGCCGACACAATGCGCCTCAAGAACTCACGTTATTGCCCAAAATTGGTAATGATAGTCCAAATTAGAAACCATTAAGGGCTCACCATACAAGTCCGTGAGGTATAAATTTCCTTCCTACTACGTAGAGCTAAGGAAGGTAAAAAATGATTGGGTACCCTTATGATAATCGTAGCTAGTTTTTATTTCGATTTTGTTCAAAACTTTACTTTGGTTGGAAGGATGTTAAAGGAAAGTTGAGTTTTTTGTCGCACAGAAGGGATTGCATCACTGAACTCAAGTAGTAGTCGTCCGACAGAAACGCTCTTTCATTTGACCCCCTCAAAATAAAATGCAGTTTCGCGTACTTTGCGATTTGATACGTTCACTTTGTTCATCCCGCCTTTTGAAAATCTGTGTGAATTCAAAGAGATTTCTGTTGGTCTGAAGAATCCCCCCACACGAAATCCCCTTCAAGAGGGAAAGAGTTTAATCTGAAGAGTTGTCACGTCTGGAAGAGAAGAAAACATTCCTCCCCAGTATTTTTTTTCCTCTTCCCATTCACCTTTTCTTATCAACAAAGGAACGAGCTCCGTAGCTCAGAATTAATTCTTTAATTCTTTCATTCAAACAGAGCCTCTTCTCTCCTTCGTCTTGTCTCCCTCCTCATTTTCTCTCGACGATCCTGATTAACCCTTGTGTGATTACTACGTGCAAAAGGCCCTTTCGAATCCGTTAGAGCAGTATTACCGGCCTGATGAGAATAGTTTCGTATCTCGTGATTACGCGAAGAGGCATTTCCAACTCTGTACACCTTCTAGCTGTAGGCGTAACGTGTTGGCGTAACCTTCCAACTTTCCCCAGCCCTACACTAGTTTCCAGCAACAATCGCCGAGCTAACTGACTATAGACTATTGCATGAAACGGAAGATTCCACTCGCTTGCCACAGTGTGATGACCTAAGCTAATATGCTCTCATTAGTAAATTCAGCCAAAAGATTTCACTTCTGGAACAACCACCCATGGTTATTATAACTCATACTACCGCAATTAATTTACAAGTATATGAATTAATTGACAGAAAAAATGACGGGAATAAAATTCACTTGAACGTGAACGTGTACGCCGTTGTGACAATGTAGCCGAATTTTGTGGGGAATATTCGGCTGGTTTTTACATTCTGAAGCGAGCCGCAAGGTCGGAGCGATCTAAATATCGAGACTGAGCCCGTCGACAGCGGCGATGAGAGTCGTGAAGCCTTCGATTCAAGTCGCTTCTCGTAGAGAATACTAAAAAGGGGGAAATCGGGCGCGGCTGCCGAGCACGTAAACAAACGGTCGAAATTGAACAAAAAATGAAACTAAACAATCTTGAACACAAGTCTCTTTACGAGAAAACTAGCAGCGTATTTCTGTGTTTTTCAAACGACATTCACAGCAGAGATTGTAGTTAATTAACTTGTTAGAGTATGCTCTGGGCCTGCTGTTTAACATTGTTATTACCCCGCACAGCTTACCTGCTTCAGAAAATAACGTGTGATGGATGTAAGATATGGTGAATTTTGATTTGAACAACCGGATACTGGGAGTCGCTGTTCAACACGTCCGAATATGGTGGTGAGATGAGTGGCGTATAAGATGCCGTAAACGATGCAAAACAAAACGGTTAAAGTCAGTTCGGTGACGAAAAGGAAACAGCACTCACGAGGTCGCAAAAAGAAAGTTGATGGTATCTGATGATGAATAACGAAGAAAAATATAATAATAAAAAACCCTGCAAATTATTACACAACGGTTTATTATTCTCATGAACAGCTTGACCTAGTATTAGTGATCCGAGACCCATTCCATTCGATTCAGCATCGAAAAATACTAGTAAACCATACGAAACATGACCTGACTACAATGGAACTACGGAAATTAAATATTCCCCCGGCGCCAGGCACCTGTAAGCGTCTGTAGGCATTTATGATCCGATGTAGGGGTGTGCGGAGGCAATAAGAGTCGGGGAAATAGGGACGGGGAACCTCGAACCGCGCGAACCCTCGGCAATTGGCACGACGTTGCGAGTAGAGCGGGCGGGTGGTTTTGATGAGACAGGAGGGAGGGAGTACTAACGACGAAACGTTTACTTCCGCTGTAGTTCCCGCGAGTTCTTTCAATTTGTTGACATTGGCTCACAATAATTACTGTAATTTCCTTATACGCGCGTATTCGGCAGATACGGCGTATTCACGATTATACTGCGTTTTGTGAATTTTTTGAACCATTTTTTATCCATAACAACCATGGGCTTCGTCCGATCGGATTGCCGAGATGGCGGGCACATCTAGATACTATATGGGATTTTTGTGCCATAGAACGGATTTTTTAGACCACGTTAAAGGCACAAAATGGCCTGGACGGGGAACGGGGGACGGCGGTCAGGCATTGCAGATTTGGAATCCCCATGTCGTAACATAAAGTATCAAATTTTGAGGGGGGGTTGTAAAAACATTTTCCTCACCGAAAACATGGGGTTATTGTTCAGAATGACTAATAAACCAAAACGGAAGAGGTTACAACCTCGTTCCCTCCAGTGGTGGGCGGTAGTTGCTGCTGGGAACAGCGCTGTTGGTCAGATTTAAGATCAATAGTGTGCTGGAATTTCTGCTGCTCTGTTGGCAAAACTGTTGATAACTGATAATGTAAAGTAAACAATAAATAGCGGTATCGGGAAAGTGTGGTGTGGTGGATGTGAAATGGGAGGGAGTGATGTTAATTAATGGTTAAAGGGATGGTCTGGTTTGGCTACATGTAAAATCGGAGTTGGCGATTTGAGTTCCTAAAGCTAAAAGTTAAAGCGATCAAATACGCAATAGCTACTCGATAGGAGTACAATAATTTGCTAGTTCTATCAGGTTTCCTCAGTGAGATCCAGCAACTAAGACGCGTGGGACCAGGCGCTAGTTTCGAAGGTTCTAGCGGAAGCGGTTGGTTGCGTTTTTGTCTAGCGAGGGAGATGTGACTTTCATATGGGTGAAGGGACAAAATAGCGTACAGGGGAACCGCATGAAGAGGAGTTGACATTCCCTTGACACGTTCAATCCGAAATAGGGATGGTACAGTTCCATATTGTCGTACGTTCAGGCACAGTCATAATCCGCAGCATTCACGATAAAAGACAACGATTTTATTGTTACGATAGGAGGGTTGTGAAGCGGTTAAGCACCCTATATCTGCACTGTTCTATCTGGACTTACGCGAATATAAAAAAACGATACTCCACATTCTGCTTAAATGTCAACGTTTAGCTTACTGCAGTCTACATTCTTCACCTCGTTATTCAACAAAATTCCCGCCAGACCAATGTGACTTCTGTAATTAATTCCACCCTGATATGTATTGCGAGTATGCTGAGCTAAAAAAAAAACAATATTACATGCTGTCGAGAAATAGAACCAACTGTACGGATTTCGTACGTTTCCTGTTTTACGCAAATTTCCCGGTTTCTCCTTTGGTCGGTCCTAAACTACGTTTTTTCGTTGAGGGATTGATTATGTCAACGAAGCGCTTGACTAAAGCTGTCACTTCTACCCCTCAGCTTTCTGAGAAGCCTTCATAACAGTTCATTGACTTAAGGTCACGTAACTGAAATTGTCAAGAAAACGCACTTTGACATCAAGTAGACAAAGAAGTGCTAGGGGTGAGAGAAGCAGGCGGTGGTGAGGAGAGACAGCCGAGTCAAGCAAACGTCATATTTAAGGTTGTCAGAGATTACTTCTAATTTGGAATGAAAATATGACTCGGAACCAAAAGAAATGGAAAAAGGGACATTTCGGGAGGATTTGGATTTTCCCCGGTAATCGTCACTACACGGCTCGTCCATTAGTAGAAGTTGAAGGACGAAGAGGGAAGTCGAATGAGGACGAGGAGAACGTTGCAAAGAGGGAGGAAGAATTGCGCGCGCAGTGCGAAAACAGCATCTGGGATTTGGACCTTCCGAGCGTAGGGACCTATTCGAGCAGTTGTCCTTTTTCTCTTCTCTTTTTCATTTTTTAAAAAGAGCGAAAGTTTTCCGATCCAATCGAGATTTTATCCGGTTTCGATAAAAGCTTTCGGGTTGTAAACGGATGTAAGTTTCAAACAACTACCTGTTGTGAGGGGAGGGGGGGGATTCGCTTAGAGGCAAATGGAAAGATAGGAACTTCGTGATCTTCATAACAAGTTGATATTGCGATAAGTTCGAACTGCTCACTGCTATTCACTCATTAGCTATTGGGATGGAAGAAGAATGGGGAGATCGAGGGTAAGCTGCAAGCACCTTATCTGATCGGGAATTAGCTAATACAGTCGCCGCCTTAGCAAGAAAGACCAACGCAGATTCTGTGCAGATTGAGAGGCTACAAGACGACATTTCCAAGGCACACTGGTCAAAGGATAAAATCAACCGTATCAGTTGTCTTAATAATGTGCCTTCTTCGCTGCAGGTCTTCTTCTTTGGTTCTTCCAGTGGGCGCCTGTATCCCTTGTCTTGGTGGGGAGAGAAGAGTAAGCAGAAAGAACCTCACAAAACGTTTCAAAGATACACGTAGTCACGTCGTCCTGCTAAATACGTGGATCAGGGAAAAACTCAGATTTAAAGTCTATACTAACACGTCTCTATCATCCGATTATGTAACTTTAGTACATACGTCTTAGGGATTAAAAAAGGTACAAGGCAGTCGGATTTAATTCTAGGCTGTATTCGTTCGAGGCAGAGTGCAGAGTATGATATTCAACCTGATGGGAGCAGCGTCCTCGTGGTGTGAGGAGATACGATTGACCATCAACCCAGCTAAAACGGTCATAGTATAGATGAAGACAGCTGTCGGAATTGAGACCGCAGGTAGTAATGGGCAAAGCAGTGCAGCTCAGTGTGCAGGTCAAGAACCTGGGTGTGATTGACCAGGGAAGTGCTCATAAGATAAACGACCAAGAAGGCGATAACAGTCCTGTGGGGTTGTCAAAGAATGTGCATGAGGACACCCAAAATGGCCTGCTGGTTTTATAAGGCCGTTATAATCACCTCACATGGGTCAATTGTATGGTGGCACAGAGCTACCGTCCGAGAGAACTGTAGCAGCCCAGCCGAAGTACTGACATGACGGTGTCAGTAAGTTAGATAGGAAATACTACGCCTAACCAGAATGGAAAAACGAAAGTCGTCAATTTTAGCCTCCTAATGGTATCAACATCTACTCAGATGAATCTAAAACCTTCGAGGACTCAAAGAGGATAGGGATGTACATTCCCTCCGGGAAGCATTCCTGAGCATAAAAGAGACGCTAGAGAACGCTGGCTAGCGAGAGGGCGGAACATCCTGCCAGATTCGGTTCGCATACTGTACCTATAGGGCCTCTTTCCTACTGTTGAACATCTCCATCACTAGTCAAGAGGACTGTGAGATAATAAGCCACGAGAATGCATCAGACAGCCAGGAATGCAGCGAGAGTGAGACACTCCAAACGCCTTATCTCAGGGCACACATATGAGATATAACAGCCTTTTGGCGATGGAGAAGAAGGTAGATTGTGGGGATCATCACCGGGCAATGAAAAATGAACGAACATACGTACGTTATGGGTATAATCGACACCCCTCGGTGCTGGAGGTGTGGTACGGCCGAAGGAACGACTTGGGAGAGATCGATTTTGGTCTTTGGTATAAATTCCCCAAGGGTGGATATCAAAGTGAATTCTTTGCATTCCTTAGAAAGCTCGGCAAGGACCTGTGAGAGATTAGAACTGGCTCAATAGTACTTTGGGCCTGTTGTGCTCATTCCAAACATAAGTAAGTAGAGTTATAAAAAAGAAACAAGAATATAGTACGATACATCGTACTAAAATCGTAACGTGGATTATAGACTAGCTCCAAGAGAGAGCTCTAATTCAATTTCGTACTTCATCGACGCAAAAAAGGTGGATGCCTCGAGGGCGACTTCACGTAGGAAACGACGCTTTCCTCTCCACTTGGTTATGTGAGCGAAATCCGCTATTATCACATCCTGCCAGACCTTTTGTGCCCTCTGATAAGCCCCTGTAAATCAGTGACGGTCACACCGATTCTGTCGCGGGTTCCTCGAAAATAACTCGGAAGCGTAACAGACGCTTTCCCCCATGCGTTGGCTTCGCACGAGACGATCATTTTAGAGATAACGAGCAGTTAACGGTACTTCAGTTATCATTCGTTGATAGAAAATAAATGAGTGTGTGTGTTCAGTTGAAAAAAAAAACACGGCCTTGACTTTCAGTAAAACGTTAACGGTTCAGATCTTTTTAAGCTCTGCTAAGGCGTGTGTGGAGGCTATACGTCTTGCAAACGTGCAGAAAGACTACATCAAAGCGGCTGAAATTGAGAACATTGACATATTCACGTTCAAGGATGTTGGTTAGTTGGTAAAAGAGGAAAGCATGTCAAATACCAGAACCAAAATCAAATCGGTTTTTGTGTTAACATTTATCGGATGATAGTGAGTACGATTTCGCCCGAATAGTAATCGGAACATTTACGATCTGATATAGGGGTGTGCGGAGGCAGTGCCAACAACTTGGTCCTAACCTGCCCCCGCCCCATCAGGATAAAAGAAAAATGGGGACCGGGATGGGGACTACTTCCTGCAAACCCTCGACCACTGCTATATCTGCAAGATCCCATAAATGGGTACTAGGGATTGGGGGGTACTTGGCCTTTACCCTAGCTGCCTGCAGAGGCATCCGCCTTGCGTGGACCTTCCCATGGTGCACCAGCTTGCGCCGCAGGCTGTGCACTCTCGCAGTACCATTTCTGGAAAAATGTCCCTTGAGGCTGGAATGGTCGCTAGCCAGCCCAGACTTGCGTCCACACTTATGGCTTCAGAGACCTCCGTCTTGGAGGGGTTTGGACTTGCCCCTCCTCGCCGGAGGACCCCACGTCCCTGGTACACAAGGACCCACCCCCAACCGGCCACGCCCAGCAGCCGGATGTGGAACCAGGCCCCGCAAATGCCAGTTTTCTGTCCCCTAGTGTTTAAGGACTCCCTCGTAGCCCCCGCTCCCAACCCCCTCCCATTCACCCTACCTAGCACCCATAATAACTTATTCACACTTCTTACTTTCATACCCTAGCCTAACGCACTCACACAATAGTTTCCGTTCACACTTCATCCATTCCCCATTTATACCTGCCGGCTGAGGGAGGCGAAAACCCCCAGCTGGCCTCGAGCCCAGCCCCGCATAAATGGGCCCCCCGGAACCCGTCGCTTAGGGCGTCCTTAGCGCCCAGGGGGGATTCCAGACGGTTCTAAAAATCAACAATGTGGCAGTAAAAACAAACGAAAATGAACCAAATAACTCAAACAAAACGCCAATCAACTGAATAAATTAACCACTGCAGAACATGTACGTTCCGATATATGGGGTGTGCCGAGGTAATACCGGCCTCACAGCCCTGACCTACCTCCGCCCCATCGGGCAAACAAAGAGGGAAAAGGAACAGGGACTACTTCCAGCGACCCCCTCGACCACTGCGATATCTGCAAGATCCCATAAATGGGTACTAGGGATTGGCGGGTACTCGGCCTTTACCCTAACTGCCTGCAGAGGCATTAACCTGACGTGGACCTTCCCATGGTGCACCAGCTTGCACCACAGGCTGTGCACCCCCGCAGTACCATTTCGGGAAAGATATCCCTTACGGCTAGAATGGTCCTAGCCCGCCAGAAACTTCCATCAAGACTTACGGCTTCGGGGACCTCCGCTTCAGAGGGGTTACCACGGCGGAACAGAGAGTTTTATCCGCAATCACACTCGGAGATGTTTTATCACAAACAGAGAACCGGAAGACGCAATGATGAGATAACAGCTCCGTTTCGACTGCTGACACCTAGTCAGCACAAAGGCCCTGACTCCGCTAAATCTAAGAGCTTCTTTCGTCCTAGTACCTTACTCCGCCCTTCATAAAGTGCCTGTCATGAGGTACTCATGAACACTACAGTTCCTTGCCGTGTGCTGCAATTAGAACGCTGCTGTCAACGCAAAAAAAGGAACCTAATATTGAGCAGAGGTAATACCGAGAGAGAGAGAGAGAGAGAGAGAGAGAGAGAGAGAGAGAGAGAGAGAGATTGATATTGCTTTATTTAGCCATCAGGCTTACTCTACCTTCCTCCCAGGACAATAATAAACGAATAAACGTACAGTTTCCTCTATTCATATTACATTTTAAAAAAAAAACAGCGCTCATTATGTACAACACAAAATAAAATTAAAAACTAAAAGAAGGAGGGAGGGAGGGAGAGAGAGAGGGAGAGAAAGAGGGAGAGAGAGAGAGAGAGAGAGAGAGAGAGAGAGAGAGAGAGAGAGAGAGAGAGAGAGAGAATTTTTATTAAAGTCCCATAAAGGTGTCCATGTTTGTTGGGGAAGTATTGAATTAACAAATATTAAATTGATCGACAAATAACCCACACTTCACAATATTGTCTCTGGTGTACACATCTTCTGTAGATTGAACACAGCTGCGACATCCAGGGGTTGGAGAATCGGTTCTTCTCATGGCAAAAGACGGTTCCCTCAGTAGGGGAGTCGGAGTGTCTCTCCTACTCAGATAATACAGAATCCTGTGACTACCGCGTACTGATCTCTAGGAAACAACTGAGGCGTTCTGGATCATCGAATGAAGAAGCGTATGATGCCTGCGTTGACAATATTCACACGCGTACGTTGAGTGGCAGCTTTTGAGAGTGTGTGAATAAGCCAGGCCATTCTTTCTAAGATCGTGCATTTCCGCGTAGGTTCTACGATCATTCAACCTGGATTTGAGTAAACGCGGGCATTTGTTTACCCCTTGGTGTTTGCCACAGATAGAGCAGGAGTGCGGATCTTGTCATCACCAGCCCTTTTCAAAATCGGATGTGGCGTAAATTGTGTATCCTGCATCTGGGCTACGCTCAATGTGGCGCCTGTTAATAAAAGAAAGTGAAAGAAAACTGAACCTGAAAAATGTGAGAAATGAATGGAGAAAAATAAGCGGCAAATTTAAAGTTAAAAGTGGGCTGTATTTATATAAATGCGTAGTGGCATCATGGGCGCTAAAGAAAAGGTAGCTGAGAGCTCTGTACAGGCAAACTTAAAGAAAAAAAGGAGTAATGCCCTCGTTGAAATGTCGTATATGGGGTATAATAAATTATTCAGGAACTAAAGAAAATAAAGACTATTCTGACCAGGACTTCTGGTAGGAGACGAATGAAGCTGAGGGAGATCCTGTTTGTCTTCTCCTCGCTTTCGAGTTCCTGGAGGAATACGTACAAATCGCTTAATAGGGATCGAGCCCCTCATGGAAAGTGATATGCCGAGAGTGTCAGGGTTGAATGGCACATTACCTCGTCCAAAATGTCCAGTAATTTTGACTATCCTGAGAAGCCTTCGGATCCAGAGACCGTGAATTAGAAAGAATGAGAACGGTTGAGGTACAGCTCACGTTGCCGATCGTAGGCGCAATGAATCCGGCAATGAGGCTGTAGCCAACGAGTTAGTGCGAGTTGCGCGTTGTTGGGGATTGGAGACCTTGAGGAGCTTAGTTGGGGTCGCCAAACAGTCGTTAGACACGTTACAAGGCAGTTTTCACGCGGGAAGATGTGGAAGGTTGAGATGTTGAGAAGCCACCGCCTAATCGAAGAGTTCGGTTCGTCCCAGTATAAAATTGTGAGCAGCACGATAAATTATAAAACATTTCTACATAAAGCGATTTTATTGCACGTTTTCCAAGTTCCCGCTAAGCGCTTTGGAGTGTAATGGGATGTGCCGTACAACATATTTTGCAATTCGTTACAAAAGTCCGGATAAAGTTTTCCATCCCCCCCCCCCCCCCGAGAGAATTTAACGAAAATTTTAGGGGAATATTTAGGCCCCTTCGCCACATTACGCTTTCCTCTGGATTGTCTCGTTCAAGGTCTTCACTATCATGAAAGAGCGTGGGGACAGAAATGGGAACAGCAACCCATCTTACACCTTCCAATGAGACGCGTAGCGGTTGTAGGTTCTCACGTGTAAATTGATGCAAAGGAACAAGAAAAACTGCCACTATTCCATTATTCGGCAACGATAAAACTGAATATTGTGGAAACGAATAACTTCGAATGCTGAGGGAAATCTCGAGAGCCGGAAAACACCTTTCTGTTACTGAGGTTTTTCTTGGCCTCTGGACCATAAAATGCAATCCAAATAAAAATGGAGAGACCCTTCTCTTCCGCAACTTCCTCGACTCCGGCAGCTCCAACTTGGCTCGGAAATAAACAGCCAGCAAATGAAACGTAATGTGCCCTTGGAAGCTCAAGAGAAAAGAAGAGTATTCTTTAAGTCAATTTATCTTTCAACAATAAACTCAGGAGGGCGCGTTTGTTCTGTTTTTTGTTTCTTCTCTTTTTAAAGGTGGTCTTCCTCCTTTTTTCCTCGCCACTCCCCCCCCCCCTCTTCCACGATCTCTCCACTGTACAATGTTTTCTTCTTTAGTGAGTTTTTACTGCGATTTGTGAAGGTGAAACTGCAAGATATAAATTCTTCAGAAGGGCAGTAAAAAACGGAATGATGGACGGCGCCAAGTTTTGTGGAGAGTTATCGCTTGACCTCCAAACTAAGTGAAGAGTAGTCGAAAAATTGTTCAGGGTCGCAGGACCGAAAAAAACCCACTTGAATCTGAACTGCATTTTTTTTTTCGCGGTATGCACATCAGCCAGGGTGGGATACCTAGAAATACTACTCTCAGAGCAGGGAAGAACGGCACGAGTAACGACAGAACGCTCCGAACTTGTTGCAACTTTGAATCAGTTGGTTGGTGCCTCCATTTGGCGAGAGGATGTCTGAATACGAACTATCTGGTGCGAGAGCTCCTCTTACCTCAGTCCGACGTCAATTCAGCGATTTTGATCGCATTAGCAAGTTATAAAATGCGTTTTTCATTTATTTTATAACAACTCCTGAGTTTATTGAGTTCACACATCTTGATGAGAATGCTGTTATCATATGATAGGAATTTATAAGAAAAAACCCAGCAAATTATTACACAATGGTTTATTATTCTCATGAACAGCTTGACCTAGTATTAGTGCTCCCCCATCCGATTCGATTCAGCATCGAATACTAGTAAACCATACGAAACATGTCCTGGCTACAATGGGACTACGGAAACAAAACGTCTGATGATTTTGCCCCGTTGGGTCGGGGAAATTGGAACGGGGGCGCTTCGAGCGAACCCGTTGCGAGGCGAAAGGGGAGTTGAGCGGGCGAGCAGCGTTGCGAGGCGAGGACGTGGCGGGTGGTTTTTTATTGAGACGGGCGGGAGGGAGGGACTTCAAACGACGAAACGTTGACTTCCGCTGTAGTTCCCGCGTTGTACTGCATTTCGTTGATTTTTTTAAACCATTTTTTGCCCATTACAACCATGGGCTTCGCCCGATCGGATTGCCGAGATGGCGGGCACAACTAGATACCAAATCGGATTTTTGTGCGAAAGAACGAATTTTTTATACCACGTTAAAGGCACAAAACCGCCCGGACGGCGGACGGGAGACGGACATTGCAAATTTGGAATCTCCAAGTCTTGAAACGTAAAGTATCAAATTTTGTGGGGGGGTTGTAAAAAATTTTTCGTGACCGAAAACATAGGGTTTATATTCAGAATGAATAATAAAACAAAACTGATCTAAAATAGATTATTCTAGCACGACGCTGCAGTTTCTGGAAATTCACTTGAGCTCCCAGGCGATTTGTTGCTTTTCCCATATGTAACACGGGGTTTTATTATCCGCCATCATTTTTGCAGTGATGCCCCGAGATAAAGCGTGTGGAGCTCCTCACTTCAGACTGTCTGATGCATTCTCCTGGCGTATTCTCTCACAACCCTCTTGGATCTGGCCAAATTTTCCAGCCTTCTCATTTCTTGTGACTCACTTGTGCCCAGGAATCCAATAAACGTTGACTCAATTAGAGTTTTCTAGAGTTGAGCCGCATTCTGCACTCCCTTATTCTTCAAGGTCTTGCAAAACGCTTAGTAATCAGTATGTTTAAAGTTTTTATTGCTACAGCTTTCATCGTGCATTATGATGGTGGGATGGCGATGATAACATAAGTCTTCCCTTGAAAACCCGTTGGTCGGGTTGGAAGACGGGGTTGAAAACCCAGAGCAACGCACATCCCACTCCTCCCCCAGCTGCTTATCCACACCCCAGAGCCGTACAAGTTTCCAAAGTCCTGAATGCAGCCAGGTGCCAATTCACTGCCTGTGGCTCCTTAGCTATTCCAAGCCTGTTGATTTTGAATACCACCTTCATAGCCTCTGCCTTGACAAATATACCAAGGCAAAAAAGGTCGAACATTTTCTCCAGGGGTTTCCATCACCCGTGCAATTAGTAAGCACCTTTATACTTTGGCCAGGCCGCTACAGTTCTCTCCAATGGCAGCTGTATGTTTATATATTGGTGTTTTCAGCTAGACCACTTATGAGATGATTAGTGTCACAACAGTCTCGTAATGCCATCAAGCCATACTGGATCAAGGAAATGAGCCAAACGAACTATCATACTCTTCAGTAATTATTTGTTTGGTTTGAAACACGTCATTTTTTATAACCTTTGTAACGAAAAATAAATGAGGAAAAGGGAAAATAATAAAATAAATTCTGGGGGGGTTCACCCATGCATTTATGGGAAGGAAAAGCAAAAAAAGCAACTGAGATACATTTATTCGGGAACTAAGTATTAAAAAGAAATGGAGCTTCCTACACAACCAAAAAAAAGAAAAATATTTACTGGTAAAAAAAAAAAAGAAATGAAATTAGAAATTAAGTGTCCTCTCCTACCTATGGCATGCCAAAAGAAAAAAATTAAACAAGAGCCACAGACTTGAAGGGACGTTCGAGTTTTCTTCCTCTTCGTTCGAACCGATGCAGGAACGTATTCACGCGGGAAGGGAGCAGGGAACAGAAGGAGAACGAAATTTCAACGGGACCATGCGCAAGGACAAATCCAAAAAAAAAACGGGAGAAGAAACCGGCCTAACCTTCCTTCAGTAACCGTCCATGGGCCTTCGTTTCTGAATAGTTTTGTTCCCTGCAGCTAGGACGGTTCAAGGGTTTTTCGTAGCTCAAACCCCGAAACTGATTCTGTCAGATTTTATGTCACACCTTTCCGAGCCGCCGTCGTTATTTCCCCCAAGACAAAAATGTATGGGAACAAAAACTTGTTGACCCGGCCAATGAACACAAATAATTTTGTCATAACTTCTGGCAGATAAATTGATGTTTGTTATTTTGGCACGTTCAGCTGTTACATCACTTATTTCTCTATCTACTGAGTTACATTAAGAAGTGTTTTATATCATTTCTTTTTAATGTGAGCCGTCAGCCGTGACGTCAGCACACAAGCCATCACAAGCTCCATGCACCATTTTATTTGTATGAACCATTCTAACTATCCTCGTCTCACTCACCACGTGCCTCGTTAGACCTGCTGATACAGTTTATTCATTGCCATTTCCTCGCTTTATGCTGTGAAAAGCATAATTACTGCGCATTCAGCATGCTGTCGCAGTTTTCGAAAGTCGCTGTAAAACAACATCTACCAGAGCCATACCTGGACCAACAGCCGGAGGCCTATTGCACATCAAGTAGGACCACGAAATTTAAACGTCGAGCGACAAAAAGCATGTACAAGTACCAATTTATTTTCTACTTTTGTTTCGGACTTTTTCACACGCAGTTACTTTTCATTTTCTATTTCTATTTGATGAGCTCAACGATTATTTTATTTTGATGCTTTCTTTGTAATAAACTTCTGTGAGGAAAATCCGACCTGATAAGAATTAAACCACTTTGCCACAACATGGCGTTTCACGGAAGTATCTCGCTTGAACTGATTCGGTTGAGTTTTTCATTATTAGTCGCAGGTCTGTTTCATTATATACCCTGTTCCTTCCTGATACCAATCATGGAAGTTGAGGTTTCGCTAATATGGAAGAGGCCCGCCCCTGCAGCATCCACCGAACTCAGACCGTCGGGGGTACGATAGGTTTTTGGTCGCTAGCCAGTCTCCCCGCGTGTGACCGCGCTAAGATGACCACCTGAGGAATTCCGTCGTGTTCACAGACACACACGCAAACTCCTACTTACGACCCTATTGGCCCAATGTTGTTCTGCTAACTCAGAACTCACTCCTACACTCGTAACGATTTGAAGATGAACAACTTTTTACGTAACTTTCTTTCCATCTCCATGAGGTGAGAAATGTGAACCAGAAGCGATAAATAAATTGGACTACGTAATCTTGCGATTGTCACTTTCCTTTGTATTTTTGCTCTCCTTAGGCCGAAGACGAAGAAAGGAAAGTTACGTAATCGACAGAAAGATGGTTCAAGGCTTTCGTTTCTGCGCCCTCTGATTCCAAAAATTGAAACAAACTTCGAAAAAAATCATTCAGTTGTCTGCATGACATTCACACGCTTGGTAATATGTGTATAATATAATTTAAAAATTCTTCAATTTTACCTATTTGCATGTCTTTCCAGTTCTATTTTGGCCTATACAAAAAAACAGTCCTCATGCGTATTTTCTCGCGAGTAAGTTTTCATTTTAGTTTTTATAAAATAAAAATTGTTACTTCTCAAAATAGTTTTTAACTCGTTTTTTATGTAAGCTGAAAACATTTGAGAAATTTCGGTCCTGCAGGATTTGTTTAACTGAACGTGAATGTCCTTGGGCCAGAAGCCGAGAGGCCGCCGATCGGTGTCCAACTTAGGATTTATGATAAATAGCAGCATTCAGCATTTTGTGGTATTAAAGCGACGAAATGATATTTTTCACTTTTGGTTCTGGGGTAGAACCGTTAATTAGGCTCGGGTTGAATGTGGAAAGTAGTCACGTCTTGTGTGTTCCAGCTGGAAGCGACCCTTGTAACCATTGGTGAGAAGTTATCCTAATGATGGTCTGCTTTCGTGTGACCGCTCTTCTGAGGGTTCTCATTGCCAAGCCAGTGGCTTCACGTGATAGGAAGTTAGTACTTCCCTGGTTTGTGTCTTTCACAACCACTGTCCAGAATCAGAATGGCCTTGCCCTTCAGGTTCAGCTTTCACACCAGCGGCTCTACCATTGGTATTCTGTCCTCCTTCTTTCTTATGACCTGATCCTGATAAAGGAGCTTCATTGCATGGTGAATAGATGTCTACCCACTATTGTAACATTAAGTGATGCATCGACGTAAGTGTTCGCAACAACCATTTCTCGTTATTTCCTAATAATGAGGGTCCGAGTCGGTTAGCATTGATTAGATCCGCAACTAAATATCTCGTTAAGTAACAAAACCTGAAGACCGTTCTTCATGCCAACCTTAGCCCGAGGGTGCTCGATTCGGTGTAGAGTGCTTTTATTCTAAATAAATTGAAGTTATCCACATCTAGTGATTATTTACTGAAAATTTCTCTCATCGTTACGACAAGCAGGAGGGAGTGTATACATTGGTACCATTTTACAGGAGGAAAAAGATGAGGGGCAGGGCCAGACCAACTGTGCGTGAAGTGGCTGAGTTGGTACTTTTAGTAACCGGTATCACTGCTCTAATTTTTTCCTTATCCTGGGTGGATTTCGCTGGTGGCACTGCGGGGTCGTTCAATATGCTCGCCTCCCCAGGCTTTGCCTTCCAGTTGACGTTCGGGCGTTTGGGTTTTGTAGCTGACATGGCGCTTGTGATGAAACCCATGTCGTTGGATACGGGGTAGACCAGGGACAAAGTCTTCATGCCGTCGTTTTCGCAATTGGACTCTACCACTCGGTAAAGGGCGGTGATTCCAACGAGTTTAGAGTTACAAAACACCGGAGCTCCAGTGTCTGTCGCGCATATGGGGGTTCCGTCAGTGGCCTCAAGGCAGGCCATAGTCGAGAGGTCGGTTTCACAAATTGCGTTATCATCGGGCAAGCAAGCTAACTCTTGACATTTGCTCATTTCGGTGAAACCTACTTTGATCCTCGGGTACGAATGTTGTTCAGTAGGAGCAAGCGCGGAATTCGTGACGCCCAAAGCGCTCGTTTCACAGTTTTTGCCGTTCAACACTAGTTGTTTCCCCTCATCTACACTGACGAGTTCGGCCACAGGTGCAGCAGATCCCATAGATGTTTTGAGGTGCAGAACCGCAGCATCGTAGGCGTAGGTCGGGTCGCACTTGGGGTGAGTGGTCACAAAACTAACTTTGTGAGCAAGTCCATATTTCGGATTGTCGAGTTGCTTCTGATCTGAGGCAGTAGATACGAACAAATCCTTCGCTTTGAACATCACGACGACTTTTTCACTGGTCTTCAAATCGATGACAGACGCGCTCACACAGCTGCATGTCGTGAAAACCTTAGTTCTCCTGATCAGAACGCCAGAACAAATGTAATTGGAGTGGCCTTCCACTTTCCTCTTCACCACGACCATAGGCATTCCACAGAAACCATGTTGAAAGTGCTCCAATAACAAAAATGTGAGCATAAACAGGCATTTGACAATTTGACCCAACATATTTGATGAATAACTTTTCCTCCCTGAAAAACACGTACCATCAACTTATCGAGAATCTGAGAATCATAAACGACGTTTTCAGCAATTGTGTACAAAATTGACTTCAACGACTGGTTTCTTGGACGACAAATCATGTGATACAACTAACTGGAGCCTCATGAAACTTCCGAACATTATGGAGAATGCGGGTGTTCGATGCCATTCTGTAGCGTCGACAATATCAGTGGCGTTGCAAATCCAATAGAAAATGCAGCGCACATTTTAGTGTTGTGAATAATCAATTAACTAGTTACAGGAATAAAACTGGTTCATTGAGGAGACACGGTAAAAATTTAAATATATGAAATAGTTCCCGGCATAGATCTGTTAAGCTCTGTATAGATGAAAATTCCGTTGGGCTATTAGCAAACTGCAGCTTTCGAGAAAAACCTATTTTCTACTACTGACAAGAAAGGCAACTCAACTAATAAGAATAATTACCGCCCCAATGCAATTTTTCGGTTGTAGCAAAAATAATTAAAAGACTGGCGAAAAATATATTTGTCAAGTCCTTGGAGAATCAACATGTTGCCACAAGCAATTCGGCTTCACCACGGGCAGGAGCACGGATGATGCAGTCTGTTTTGTGGACAAAATACACTGAAACCGAATGAAAGCCTATAGGCGTATTTGAGGACGTTTGAAGGCTTTTCACACCGCTTCCTATGGAAAATGACTCAAATCAGTGGAAGAAATGGCAGTCGGTCGAGGAATCTTCAGTGGGCGACAAATCATCTGCAAGACCGGAGCGTTACACAAAAATCTGACACGCCGTTAGCAGTTGAGTGAAGCAGATGCAGAATACATCAGAGAACGGTTCTTGGACAAATCTACTTCATAATGTACATGGAAAAATCAATCAAGTGCATGCAGTCTACGTAGAGTCCAGTAGGGATTAGGATCACGTGAAGAAGACAAACTTGGTGGTTTTCTCGATGCGTGAATTTGACATACCGTCCGTTGGCAGCAAAAAATACAACTGGCCTAAGATTTAGCAAGCTGTCTCAATGTGTTAGTTGGGCAGTGAAATAGACCAGTGCCAGCGTAGAAACTAGCAAGTGAGCAAGCTTACTTCGATAATGAGGAAATTACCATTTGTTTGTGGAAAGGTACTGAAGTTCCTTTGGAGATAATTAAGCCGAATACGAGGGAAGAATGGTGCTCATCCAAACAATGTTATAAGGCCAGAAACTCCTAATTAAAATCCTGCTGGGAAAGAAGATGAGATACCCAATCGTACAGTATCAGACAGTAGGCGCCCGTAGGCGCTCGCGATGTCCCAAAGCGAGGAGCTTTTTCGACAGACGTAGGGATGGGACTCGCTCTAGTGGATAAAAGCCTATAAAAGAGCATAAAGTCGGGTGACTGTTAAGGATGCACTGTCTTGATTTTTAAGAAGTGTTTCCAGAAGTAGGTTGTGTTTCAGTGGAATCCTGGCCAAAGGTCCCAGCCATAAGGTATCCGTTTCAGGGATATAGGAAACCAGGACCAAGCTGACCCGTTGAACAGTGAACGAACAGGAGGCAAACCTGAGCAGTTGACGTTAGCTACAACAGTGAGATCTTCGAATCATGCACACGTGCAAACGATGGTTTGGACAGCCTCTACTACATATTCTCCATCACCAGAGAAAAGGGAGCACTTCTCGATGGGCCTGTGGAGATTCCAGGCCAACCAGGAGGTGCGAAACATTTATAACGTACGCGTATTACAGGGAAGATGTTGGGTCAACCGTGCAGTGGTTAGTTGCAGTTTTGGGAACAAGTTATACTGTGCTGTGAATGCAGATAAATTTAAGGGGATGAACCCACGATAAAATAAAATTTCTATTGAATATAAAAAAAGTTATAATAAATAAATAAACGAATCTCAGGGCTACAGCACAAATAAATAACTAAAAATTAACTAATTCTTCTCCTAACTGAGCTCATTACAAACAAAAAAAAAGGAAGAAAACTTCTCTGAATGGACGAGATGGGCGAGATTAAGAGAACCCTTCTGGAGGTTGGGGTTGACCTGGCACAGTTTCTGCTTCTGATCTCGATGCAGTTTTGGGTCCGGTACGAGAACGGTACGTTAATTGCTTCAAAAAACTTCAAACAAAAATTCTTGACTCTGTAGTGGTGCGGGAATCAGGACGAAAGTCGTTCATGCAAACTAAACGCAGACTGCCGGACGAAACAAGAAGAACCTCACGACTCGAGACGGAGGCGAGCAGGGATCCCGATGTGAGGCGGCGATAAGCGCAAACGGTAGAGCGATAAGCAACAACGGTAAGAATAAGGTCCAGTTTTGCCCATCCGAAACCGCGACTCAAAGATTCTTCAATAACGTCGCTAATTTTTTTTTGTTTACGCCACAAACCCCTCTCCAGCGGTTGAGGTGGGGGAAATATATCGTTTCAGTTTGGAGGGATGCCATAATCCAGCATTTTTCCCATCCTTATCCTGAAGTTCACATGTCCCACCGGCACTTACTGAAGATACGGTGAAGGGTCCCTCAAACTTAGGGTTGAGTTTGGCTGCCACTCTATCGGCAGCAGATGAGAGTGAGAATGTCTTCCTAAGTACTTGATCTCCAACTCTAAAGCGATCTGAGCAACGCCGCAGATTGTAGCGCTGACTCTGACTGGTACTCGCCTTCAGAAGATGCAGCTCAACCAGATGATTCAGCTCTTTGAGCTTCATCACCCTCTCAGCCCAAGCTCCTGCTGCGTCAGCAAGGTCAGTTTGAACGAGACCATTTGAGGAGGTACATGAGACTTTCTGCGATAAGGAGTGGACTGGAGTTAGCTCTCTTCCAAAATTCAAAAATGCAGGCGAGTATTTGGTAGCACCGTGGACTACACTGTTAAGAGCGAATTGCAGTTCACCAATGTAGTTATCCCACTTGGTATGTTTTTCTTTGTCCAAATATGTAGTCATGAGGTTGCCTGATGTTTCTGTTTGCCCTTTCAGTTGGGTTAGCTTGACAGTGATACAATGGGGTAGTACGATGCTGGATACCATTTGCTTCTGCCAGGGCTTGAACTGAAGAGAGCTTACAAAGTTGGAAGCGTTATCTGAAATGAGCATGAATGGGGTGCCGAAACGATTTAGGATGACTGATCTAAATTTATTCAAAATAGTGGAAGAGGTAGCATTCCGTATGGGTACTAATTCCACCCACTTAGTAAAAATATCCTCGAAGACAAGGAGATACTTGTTTCCTGCAGAACTTGGAGGAATGGACCCATAATGTCCGTCGACACTGTGTGCCAAGGAGTTGTTAGATAGCGTGGAAACATTAGGCCTCGAGGTGGCGAGGTTGGGATGGCTTCACACGCTGACAAAGATCACAACGCTGTACATAACGGACAATATCTTGGTACATTCCAGGCCAATAATACTGACGTCCTATGCGCCAATGAGTTTTCGCAATCCCAAGATGACCTGCTTGGGGATTGTCGTGACACTCGCGGAGAATGGCGGCTCTCAAAACCCAAGGTACCACGAGCTTCCAGTCCTCACTAGATTTTCAATTTCTTCCTTCAAAAACGATTTGCGAAAATAGAACAAATTGTGTCCCTCTACTTTCCATTCTGGGTGCAGTTCCGGGAACTTTGGACTTTATAAAACTTCCTATTATACCAATCATCTTGGTTTTTAGGAGGTAGGATTTTCAGCGATGGAGATTGCAGTTAAAGCTTCAACGCGGGATAAGGCATCCGCCACGCAATTCAGCTTGCCCTTTCGGTACTCAATACGAAATGAATATGGTTGAATACGAAGAATCCAACGCGCTAGACGACCATTGGGATTTTTAAACTGAGCAACCATTTCAAGGAAGAATGATCAGTAATCACAGTGAAGTCCCCACCTTCAAGTATTGTCGATTTTTTTCAATTCCCCAAATTATGGCCAAGCATTCTAATTCTGTGACAGAGTAATTCCTCTCCGCCGAAGATAACGTTCGTGAGCAATAGGTGATTACCCTCTCGCACCCTTCATGGATCTGGGTGAGTGCTGCTGCAATAGCACAATGACTTGCATCAGTGGACAGTGTAAAATGGAAGATCGAAATTGGGGCGGGCTAGAACTGGAGCGGAAGTGAGAGCAGTTTTAGAGTTTCAAAGGCACGCATCTGCTTTTCAGACCAGATCCATTTTGTTTTCTTACTCAAAAGAGCACTGAGAGCGATACGATAGAGGAAAAATCAGGGATAAAACGTCGGTACCAGCCTGCCATTCCAGGAAGCGGCGCAGTTCCGTGACATTAGTTGGAGCAGGAAATGAAGTAACAGCTTGTGTCTTTTCCTGGATCAACACTGATGCCATCAGCGTTCACACGATACCCAAGATATCGCACCTCCCTGCATCCGAATTCACATTTCTCCACATTGATTTGGAGACCGGTATCCTTCAGCCTGCGAAAGACTTCCTTCAATACATCACAGTGTGTCTCGAAATCGGCGGTACAAACTAGTATGTCATCAAGAAAAACGACAACCTTTGGATAAAGGTCCAGGAAAATGGAGTCAGCTAGCCTTTGGAAGGTAGCAGGACTATTGGTGAGACCAAAACTCATAGTGAAAGCGAAGAGTCCTCTGCCAGGGTACTATGAATGAGGTTATGTCGCGGCTCTCCTCGTCCGCTAAAGGTACTTGAAGAAACGCTTGCCGGAGGTCTAGCTTCGATAAGTAGGCAGCATGTCGCAGGGAATCCAGTAGCGTATTTATGTTCGGCATAGGATACGAATCTTTCTTCGTACAGGCGTTGACCCGGCGAAAATCAATGCAAAACCGGTAAGTGTCTCCTTTGCGGACCATCACCACTGGTGAAGCCCAAGGGGACTTACTAGGTTCGACGACTGTAGACTTTAACATTTCATCTAACTGAGCGTGCATAGCTTCCAGAACCTTTGGAGAATAATTATACGCACGTTGTTTGATCGGTGTAGAAGATCCAACATCAATTTTGTGAGTGATGACAGTCGTTAACCCGGGAGAATCCTTCAAGGACTCGAGACCAAGTGTGACCATCATTCAAGGTTTCACGTTCTGAATTTCCTAAATCTTTGATGCCGCAAGAAACTGCACTCTGTGGATCAGAATTCCTGTTAGACTGAGGCCCTAAGGGACAGTTCAAACGAAAACTGAATTTTGGTTGGGGTTCTCTGAATACCACCAGACTCTGCTGCCGACATCGGTAACAACACGGTTACTCGTCAGAAATCCAAACCAATCACTACTGGAAATGATAGCGAGCACAAATAGTACAAAAAGACAGGGTATAGTTCGATTACCAATTAGAAAATTAAAGCGGAAACAACTGGAGACAGTAACGTGAGCTCCATTTGCCATTTGGACGATGAATGGGTCGGTCTTCTCACTTGAAGGGAGGCTTTGTCCAATACCCAATAGCTGTAAACCTATATCTCCAATGAATGAGAGGCGTGAGCCAGTGTCACACAGAGCAGGAACGTTAATATGATTCCTCGGTACAGGAAACTGACCCGAGTTCGACAACTCCATTGGTTGATAAAGCAGCGGTAAAATCAGCAGATCTGAAGACACATCAAGATTTAAGCCAGAGTTGATTGTATGAAGAGACGGTAATTTCGGTGAGCTTGCCTCCAGGAGAGCCGATGGCACTTCTGAACCAGGATGTGAGGCGATAGGTAACGACAGCGGAACGATGCAGGGTAGTAATGGAATGGCAGAAGACAATAACGATGAGTCTGGTTTCTGATGTGTAGGGATCTACAAACGGCAAGGGAAGTTGAGAGACCCTTCAAGACTGGTTCCTTGCTCGTTTTTCCTTCAAGCTACAGTTGGGACACGAGAATATATTCACCTCTTTGTACCCACAGCGATAGCAGAACTTCTTTCGGGGCAAGGTGCAAGCAGAAAACACATGTGAACCTTCGCAATTCCAACAAACCACTGGAGTGACAGCGTATGAAGAAGAGTCTGTTTGAAGTGACAGGAACAGGTGTACTCTTCCCAGACTGGTGTGGATCATTAGCGATCTCCATCGGCAGGGTCTTCTTTAACGAACTCACATTATACAGTTCGACTTTATTTGGATTCTTAGAAACGGTTGAACTGCCTTTCTGCTGATCCAGGAATTAGATTTATTCCCTGAAGGACCTTTACTTTATTTTCAGAGGAATAAGCTCTTCCCTACGTAAACAGTTGGTGACATGCGTAATGAGCTGATCGTATGAGGGAATCTTGTCACTAGAGTGTCTATCTTCGAAGTCTCTACGAGTGGCTGGATCTAGGTGACTAAGAGAGATTTGGAGTTTGAGAAAATCATAGGCATCTACAAGATTCAGAGAAGTGAGGCAGTCAAAATTATATTGGTGTACACTCACGAATCTCTGAAGTTCAAGTAATGACTGTTCCCGAATAGGCCTGAAGTCAAGAATGCTCGTGACTAGGTGACTAGCTAACCGGCGCTTATTGTCATATCGAGCTTTGAGGGCGTCGAGAGCCAGTTGGTAACTAGGGCCCGTTAAGGGAAAACTAGCAACAACAGCTAGTGCATCTCCTCTGAGGCTGGACCTAAGGTACTGAAGTTTTTTGACAGGAGGGATACTATGGTCGAGATGTACGAGTGACTCAAAGAGTGCGTAGTAGCTTAACCACTCATCGATCCTACCTGAAAAGGTGTTCAGGTTTATACGGGGTAACTGTGAAGAATGGGAGGTACTGGGTTCAGAATTGATGTTTGGATTAGAAGACATATAGCTTACACTAGCAACTTTGAGATAATTTGCCCTGACTGTATCAATAAGATCGATAAAACTTATATTTGCTTGAGAAATTCCGATTTTCGACTTATCAGACGAAACAGAGGCATTAAAAGATCTAATTCTGGCGTTTAAACCATCTAGTTTATCTTCAATTTTCTGTAAGCGTTCATACTTAGGAAGAAATGAACGAATATTATCACTGGTAACCTTTTGACTAACATCATGAATGTGCTGAACGGTACTGTACAATTCCTCACGTTCCGCTATCAGTTCTTTACGAACAGATTCCTCCTCAATAGCGACTGACATAATATTTTAGTACTTATAGCAGCGAATTACTTCGCAAACTAAACAGTTAAAATTGTCTTCTAACTTACGAACAAACAAAACAACTCAAAATCGGGACGTTACGCTTCACTTTACGTTGGGCGCCATTTATTTATACTGTGCTGTGAATGCAGATAAATTTAAGGGGATGAACCCACGATAAAATAAAATTTCTATTGAATATAAAAAAAGTTATAATAAATAAATAAACGAATCTCAGGGCTACAGCACAAATAAATAACTAAAAATTAACTAATTCTTCTCCTAACTGAGCTCATTACAAACAAAAAAAAAGGAAGAAAACTTCTCTGAATGGACGAGATGGGCGAGATTAAGAGAACCCTTCTGGAGGTTGGGGTTGACCTGGCACAGTTTCTGCTTCTGATCTCGATGCAGTTTTGGGTCCGGTACGAGAACGGTACGTTAATTGCTTCAAAAAACTTCAAACAAAAATTCTTGACTCTGTAGTGGTGCGGGAATCAGGACGAAAGTCGTTCATGCAAACTAAACGCAGACTGCCGGACGAAACAAGAAGAACCTCACGACTCGAGACGGAGCCGAGCAGGGGATCCCGATGTGAGGCGGCGATAAGCGCAAACGGTAGAGCGATAAGCAACAACGGTAAGAATAAGGTCCAGTTTTGCCCATCCGAAACCGCGACTCAAAGATTCTTCAATAACGTCGCTAATTTTTTTTTGTTTACGCCACAAAGTGTGGCGCCCTGGCTCATGGGGTGGGGCAAGGCGTGATGCCTGTGTTGACAGCATTCACACGTGTACTTTGAGTGGCAGCTCTTGAGCGTGTGAGAGGCTGCCAGATCGTACATAGGTTGTGCACTTCCATATAGGTTCTTCGAACCTCCTGACTGAAGTTAAGAAACGTGGGCACTTTTTTTTTACCCCATGATGTTTGCTGCAGATAGGGTAGGGATGTGGCTCTAGCGATGGAGTTTTGCCTTCACCAGGCCATTTTGAAGGCAGGTGGTTTCCCCGGACTCGTTGTTTGAGAGGTCGTTAGGGGACAGACAGGCAGGAGGCAGGAAGATGTCAATGTTGATGCATGATGGGATTCGTTGGTTTCCCCTGACTATTAGGTTTATGCTGCTGCGAACATAATGACGGGCGAGAGCAGCAGAAGGACAGAAAATTTGAAGGCAGAGGGTCAAAAATTCCCATCGCATTAGAAAGACCTTCAAGTTTTTCTGCCTGGCCGGCATCTCGAACTAATGTAGGATGAGTTCGACCACCTCTAGTTGGGCGCCAATGTTACGGGGAGGATTAATATTGTAAGCGATATAACACTAAAAGAGTTGGGAAGTTAGAACGATATCAAGCTGAATGCAATTGGAATAGTTTTATTCTCAATTACATTCAGAGAGGTTTTACCACCACAGACAGGGAACTGAACACGGCGACGAGGGAACCGGCTCGGTTACAACTGATGGCAGCGAAGTCTCGAGCAAATCGGGGCATTTGAGGTGCCCAGTCAGCATAAATGCCCCAGACGAGCCTCCGCTGAATCGAGGGGTTTGGTTCGTCCCATTACAGCAGATTCAAAGAAGAAGCAAAGCTTGTAATCATTGATTGATTGGGTGTCTGAAATGACCACAGGAAATAAGGTTTTGTCGTTATACTCATAAATTTTGAGATTTGAGAAGCCAAATCTTTCGAATAGAATTCGAGATTTGTTCTATGAATACTCCACTAGTTATAATATAAATGTTCAATAGAAATATCCCCTGTTCTTATGATCTTTTCGGCCATTGAAAGAAACAAAGAGGGGATGTACTTTGCAACTATTGAACTCTTCACCGATTCCTTAATGTTTAACCTAATGACCCGTTTCATGTACCATTAGGTTGAAACGTCAAAAGGCTTTACTGGTGCCCACGTGCATTATCCTTCCTGCTTCCGTGCCGGGACGAAACGAATGCTTTAATCTAGCGAAATGCTCGTTCGAGGCATTTGTGCTGACTATGCGACAGAGCCGCTCGATATTTCGGAGCCGTCAGTCGAAACTGAGCTGTCTCACCGAGGCGACGCCCTGTCGCCTACTCTCGCTTCGCTTACATCCATTTCCGGTTTGTGGTGGTTAAATTTCTTCGAGAGTAACTCGCGAATAAATCTCCTTGTTCCAATTATTACTCGGCAGATATCGGACTCACTCCCAGACTCAGTACGATATCGCTGTTTACATGTAACACTTGCGATTAGTGAGAACTGACAGGTTTGACCATTCCTCCAAAACTTGTCGTTCACTACACTACAGCTACAATAGCAGATGAAGTGATGCTTTCAGAGAAAAGAAGTAAAAACGCGCATTCAAGTCAACACACTCCGTTGGCACTGGCTCCTCGGATGGTGTCTCTCGACCCAATTTCTCTTAAGAGCTTCTCGTGCATGTTCCATCGACGAGGATTCCCATCTCGCTTGTCCCCTATCATAGGTGATAGTACACCTGATATCGTCACACAATTGAGTCCACAATGAGATAAGCTCCATCACAGTATTTCCTGTTCATCAAAATAATGCTGCGCAATCATAGAAATGATTAACATTTTAATATTCTTTATCACTTTATAACACAAAAAATAACGAATTTCTCTTTAAAGTGTTAAGAAAGCCGTAAAGATCGAGTGATTCTTAAAAACCATTGAACATCAAGGCCGACATTACGGGGGGTGGGTTAAACGACTTGATCAGTTTCATCTCGCCTTATCATTACCTTAATAATAATCATCATTCTTAAAGGTATCAGTTGCATTTTAAGTGATACTTTGTGCTGGGGCAGTTTCGTCAAGCATGTGGGCACCAGACACTTGCTCAGGCGTCCCCCACACCCAGAACTGTGGTAGGTGTTCGGCACAGGCCGAAGTAGTTGGAACCTTGAGCTTGAGCCTTTCCCAGGTGCGTTGAATCCAAATATTGCTGACGTGGACCCTTTTTCATGTTAGCTGTGAGAAATTCCAAACTCATTCAGTCCTCTTCTCCTCTCGGCAATGGGATCAAGTACGGTTTATCTTCTGATGCAACAACGGATATCCCCTTTTTGGAGTTCCAAAAATATCCTTCTCTCCCTTTGATCTACCTCCTTCTCCAATACACTCAGCTCTTCCAATACACACTATAGACGCTCGTCTATCAATTCTTGGGCCAGCCACAGCTCTACTCACTCTATCTTCGCTCTAGTTCCCCATGCAACCAGTTCACGTGTATTCCGAGTCCCCTTGTGTCGGAATTCTATACTCACACTTAGACTCATATCCTGTATTCATTTAAAGTGTAAACAGTCCTTCTCTCATGTGCACTGAGTTCCCTTTTATTTATCAACTCCATTCTGAAGCTCCCAACCCCCCCATATTCGTTTACAGTCTCAATACAGCAGAAGTATTTATATGCTGCCCATACGGAAGACACTGTTGCCACGTGTAGGTAACACCATCCAGAGGTTATCTAGCAATCTTCAGTATTAGAATAAACTGGAGAGAAAAAATACCGCCTATACATTGGTACCATTTTAGAGGAAGAAAAAGAAGAGACGCAGGGCCAGACCAACAGTGTGTGAAGTGGCTGAATTGGTGTGTTTAGGAGAGGGCAACACTGCTTTAGGTTCTTCCTGAACATTGGCGGGTTTAGGCAGTCCCATTTCAGGGTCGTTCAACATGCTTGGCTCCCCAGGATTCGCCTTCCAGTTGACGTTCGGGCGTTTGGGTTTTGTGGCTGACATGGCGCTTGTGATGAAATCAGTGTCGCTAAATATGGGGTAGACCAGGGAAAAAGTCTTCATTTCGTCGCTGTCGCAATTGGATTCTATCACTCGGTGAAGGGAGGTGATCCCAACGAGTTTAGAGTTACAAAACACCGGAGCTCCAGTGTCTGTCGCGCATATGGGGGTTCCGTCAGTGGCCTCAAGGCAGGCCATAGTCGAGAGGTCGGTGTCACAATTTATGTCTTCATCTGGCAAGCAAGTTAACTCGTGACATTTGCTTATTTCGGCGAAATCTACTTTGATGCTGGGGTACGAATGTTGTTCAGTAGGAGCAAGCTCAGAATTTGAAACGCCCAAAGCGCTTGTTTCACAGTTCTTGCCGCTCAACACTAATTTTTCCCCCTCATCGACACTGACAATATTGGCCACGGACACCGTAGATTCCATTGGTATTTTGAGGTGCAGAACCGCAGCATCGTATGCGTAGGTCGAGTCGCACTTGGGGTGAGTGGTCACAAAATTCACTTCGTGAAGAATTCCAGCTGTCGGATTGTCGAGTTCCTTCTGATCCGACGCAGTGCTTACTAACAAAGTCTTCGCTTCGTAAACCACAACGGAGTTTTCGCTGTTCTTTAAATTGACGGAAGTTGTGCACACACAGCTACATGTAGTGAGAACCTTAGTTCTCTTGATCAGAACTCCAGAACAAATGTAATTGGTGCTGCCGTCCACTTTCCGTTTAACGACAATCATCGGCACCCCACAGAAACCGTGTTGACAGGATTCCAGAAGCAAACATGCAGACACCAACAGGAATTTGACCGGTTGACCAAACATATTCGATCTTCCACGTCCGAACGACTTGTAATTGCTGGGACAACCAATGACATAAACCTTTTGAGAGCCTGATAATGGAAAATGAGTTTCAGCAATTGTGCGACAATTGGTTTCTTGGACGATGAATCAGGTGGTATAACTTGGTGGAGTCTTTTATCTTGAGCGAGATTTTAATTTCCACATATGATGAAGAGTACGTGTTGCTTTTTTTTTCACTGGCACAACTTTGTTGAAGTATGAATAGGAATTCAAGCCTTCTTTTTGTGTGGTATTTGAAAACTGTGAAAAGGTCCATGGACTGTGTGCAGCAGGCAGCGTTCACCAGGTATCGCCCTCTTTCAAGGTGTGTGATCAGTTCATATTGGTGGGCGGTTTATCACGGAAGTGCTGCTTGTACTTCTTGCTTTTCTCCTACTTATCCCTCTGTCCCTAGTTCTGGTGAAGGGTAGTCTGGGCGAACTATCTGTTTGGCGCAAAATGCCGAATTAGGTTTTTTGACCTCAGAATTCTCCACACTTGCCTTAACGAGACTCCCTGGCCCTTATTGGCAAAGTCATTGTTTTCCCAAAGACCTTCGTCCTCAACCGCTTATTACCTGTTCGACGCAAATCGCCGAATCTGTCCAGGTTTTTGACTTGGGAATCCTTTTTCAGATTTATCTCCACAACTGATACCTTCTCCTAAAATCATTCTGCTACAAAGTATCACTGAAGTTGGTCCTCTCCCATTCCCCGTTACTTGTCTTCTACCATCTACAATTCTCCCAACGGACACTTTTTTCACCTCTCATCGACATCTAATTCGGATTTCACCTTCCTTCCCAGTACAACCAGTTTCCCGCCTTCAGCGCCCTACTTGTTCGCGCGTATATACTCAACTCATATCCTGCTCAAATCCCCTCTTCTTTGTACAAAGTCTTCAAATCTTGTGATATACCAACTCATCGATTACAAGTATGTGCTCAACTAAAACCCGTTTTCGAGATTCATTCAGGTCTATCCTAGTCGAAACACTATCTACTTCATTAATCTTAATTTATTTACTATCTGTCGTGCCGTTTTCGAAATTGCTACGAGGGTAGCACGTAATTAGCCCGAGCATGCACGTAAGGATTCCTAAAACTCTAGTTCAGTGCTCTGGTTTTCCACCCAATGTAATTCTATACTTGCGATGCCAGTTACAAACATATCACGTTTTATAGCCATTACCTTCTTCGCAAACTGAAGGAACTACAATGGAGCAGAACGTGGCTTGTTGTTTTCCCCTACCCGGTACAAGACGAGCAGTGTAGAAGCTTTTCCGACGATAAGACTTGAGTGACGCGGTGAAGACAACATGTCCCTTTTAAGGGGACTGGCTCGACTCAATTTCCCTACAGATTTTCTCGTACGTGTCACATCCATATTCGTTCAGTGCTAGTTTACCTTCAATAAAAAAATCGTCATGGAATTCAGGGGATTTCTTAATAAACTTGAAAGCCATGTAATGACTGTAATAGTTGATATTTTAGTCTTCTCGTTGACTTCCCGAAACAAAAAGGAATTCGCTAAGACCTCACAGGTGGACGCCAAGATTGAAAATTATCCGTAAGTGAGGAACATAATCGTATGAGCCTGATGAAGGGGCACTTTCCTTATTCCTAACATAAATGGTCGACTCCCTCTACCCCCTGTACCCTCGCCGGAGGTTTCGTCGGGAAACAGCGGTCGGGTGAATCATATTTAATTGAGTATCACATAGCGAGGGCGGGAGGGGTTGTGTAGGGTTTTTAGTAATTTCCCATGAGTGTTGCAAGGTTGGGAAACCCCTATATTTTCCCGCGTTCTACACTCGCTCTCAATTCCAAATCAGTCCCTGCAGCCTGGATTGGTCGTTCCCCCGTTGTACGAAAATAGAATAATTTCATCAAGAGTTGTATGCCCTGTAGCAGAAGCGCTTCGTAAGAAGGATAAATGGAGTATGCTTGCTGATCCTAACAAGTGGTAATAATTCATTGTTCAGTAAGACTTATGAAAACACGAAAGTATTGAAAGCGCTGGAAATATTTCAAAAGTTAGTTTGTAGCTGCGTGTGACAATAACATGGCATTGAAGAGATCCTCTCAGTCCTCTCTGAGTTGTTATGAATAAGGACGTTGTCTCTGCTGGACAAGTTACTACCGGAATTTGATGTCAAATGCCAGCGTTCAAAACAGGCCGCTTGTGTTACGCTCACGTTGTAGCTAATGACTGTATGCGTTCCTACTACAGTTGAACTCTATCACTATCACGAGTCGATCCACTAAATTGAGGCTTAAACCGATCAAGTGAACCAAATCGTGTTCTAATGGTGCGAGCACATGAAGCTGCAAGGTGGCAGAAAAAAACCCCAGCTAATTCTCTTAAAGAGCAATCAAATAGCCAACCATCATAGCCAATCATTACGTTTTAGCGGCCGCAGGCTCTTTCTTGAGGAACAAGGCAAGTACTTGGGAATCAATATAGGTGAGAGGTGGAATTTCAGGAAAAAACACGGAGAAACGCACTACGCGCATAAGGTTTGCCTCATTATGAGCAATTAGCTAGACCATTTGCGGTGTGTGTTATCGTAATTCAACCAGTAAGACCATCTACTTAGGCATGATTGGCTGCTGCCCCGTTGTCTGGGGTAGCAAACTCATAGTCAATCAAAGGAGAGTTCTGGCCCTAGGGAGAATCCCTAGAGAGTTGCGCTCCTGTGGACCACCAAAGCCTATAAGACACCTGTTGAATTGGCCAATGAGTGCATGGTGGGCAGGTTGAGGGCAAAAAAAGAGCTTCCCCCGCTCTGGCCAGAACTCCATACAAACCTCTCCACTGAATGAATTCTACCTGAGCTAGATGAATGGGCATTAAATAGATGATGAGTGGGATGGGAGTTCTCCTGAAAGGGACATGGCAGTTTTTGACATTTTATGTCTTGACTTTGCTACATAAACTCGAAAATGTAACGGCCAAGCGTCATGAAATTTAACCTTGAGGCCGAGTGGACAAGGCAACGTTTTAACCCGAGTTGCAACCACAGCCCCTGTGGTGTAATGCATAAGGCATTGGTCTCCTAAACCGGAGGTTGTGGGTTCGAGTCCCACCAGGGTTTTTCACTAAAACGGCTATGCACATTTTGATTAAACTTCCAACTTACCGTTTACTAACCAATACCTCATGTTTTTTTCGCGACATCTTAGGAGAAAGTGGGTTGAGGCAGACCACTAAAGGACGAGCTCCTTATGGGACATAGCAACTTAAATTCACGCCTCCAATTCTTTTCTCTCCCTGTGCGTCATGCAGCTGCAGTATGAAAGAAACAACAGACCACGTGTGTCTCCACTGTAGCTCCTACAACTGTGATTGACGGTTTTGAAACAGCAGCCAAACCTTCCAGCATTGGCTGCTAGTAACCAAGCTTATAACAGTTTCGCCCAGTATGCGAAGAATATTATGACAAAAAACGTGGATTCTGTTGAGCTCTCTTAAATCTGGTGGTCTGCCACAATTTATCATGTTCTACCCATGCGCATGAACAAGCACTACTTCACTACCGTACGTTTAACAAGTTGAGCTCAAAACTTACCAGTCGTTGCCAGTTTTGGCCACGTTTTGTCTTTTCCTTCCTGTCTGATGTGGTTTAGGTTCAGCAACCATATTGACATCTGAAACAAGCCAACGCAATATGATAAGCACATTTTTTGACGTAATTTTTTCCAAGCATCTCTCTCTCTCTCTGGCTTACCTTGTGAGATTTAGCACACTCAGCCTTTTTCCGGAGTTCAAGCGACCGACGAGATAGGGCATGATGGTCATCATCATTAAGATGAACAAAATGACTCTTCGGTTTGAAAATAAAAATAGGGACGGATGAAAACGACCGTGAACAAATGAACGCCATCTACAGCTCAACTATTAAATCAACAGGTTGTTGAATGTGGAACAAACACTTTATGTACAGTACCCCTTCGTCAAACCGTACCAGCGTAGTAGCTAACCTTTTGTTCACCTTACAGCCGGCAGGAAAAGCCAGAGACATGTACAGGCATCCTGTAATGGTTTGTGGCGGGCTGCTGATGGTGGTAACACTGTTGCCGCCACCCGTGCAGTTCGCCGCTGTTTATATTAGTGGAGGAGCCACATTTTTTTATCATAACAGCTACCGACATCGCCTACTAATCTCCCCCTTTTTTAAGCCAGCGATCATGTATTTAAATTCCCTTTATATTGTGTGAAGTAGGGTAAGCGATCAGAGCCTGGTGTTTCATTTTCCCCATTGCCCCTTTATTGTCATTTACCACAATCCGAGCATAGGTTATTTGTTTCATTCTAAAAGGAGTTCATTTCATTTCATTTCTATTTTTTCTAGATTAAATTCAAGTGGGCCCTTGGTTTATAATTTCATTTTCCAGTACTCACTGGGAGCCATTATTTTGTTTATTTTACATCAAGCGAGTATATTTAACTGGTTCGTCTTTTGGGCCCTGACACGACTTTCACTCGTGTCCTGTACGCGGGTAATTCTGTAAAAGAATTCCCCAAGTACGTCACAAACCACATTCCTTCCATATATTCCACGCAGGTGAATTATTCAGGTTTTCTTGAATCTATGATGAGCCTAATGAAAGTCCTGACATAAGAAGTAATGACCCGATAGATTTCAGGACATTCAGCATTTACAGTTTCGTGGCCAACAAAAAAAAAGCTAATTTATTGCGAGCACAAAATTATAAATGATACGCTAATTACGATATACAAGTTTTCTCCACGAGTGGCTTGTAATTTTTAGCTTCCGATCAGAATGATAGTACTCACTGAATGTACAAGGGGCTGAGGAAAGCTTTTAGATGAGTCGCATCAGACGTTTTCAGCGTTTTCCTTGAGTTTCTAGGACTATTAGCATGAAACTTGAGATAAAAACCGAGTGAATGTCCCCATAAATTTGTTATGCTGTTAATGTGGCGCAAGTAGGCTGCCCTAATCAATTCTACGACGGTTTGTATACAGTTCGTCAGTTTCTACCAGGTTGACATAAATTGAGTTTGAATTAGTAGTCAGAGCGACACAAAACCATCGAATTTACGCGAGACTGAGAGAATTTGTGTGATGCGTCGCACCAGATATTTTCCCCTCCTTCTTTTATTGTGCAACTTTTATTTCCTACAACACAGAGCTCCGCTACACTTTTCTTAACACGGGAGCTCTTTTGCTATGGATCGGCCAGCCACCGGCTTTCTCCAGCCTTAAGTGGATTTCTCTGTTCAGGAGGTCACCACACAACTCCCTCCCTGCAAACGGCTTTCCACCCTGCAGTGGCCGCTTTTCAGAGCCACGAGAGGAGAAAAGAGAGAGAGAGAGAGAGAAAAAAAAATGAAAGAAAAGGAGTGAATTGGAGGTGGAGGAGAGAGAGATAGAGAGAGAGAGAGAGAGAGAGAGAGAGAGAGAGAGAGAGAGAGAGAAAGGGATTGAAAAAAGGTGAGAAAGTAGCGAAAATGAGCGAATCAGAAAATAGAGGTGAGAAAAAGTTTCGAAGGTTGAGGGAGAGTAATTCACACTGATTTCCTAATGGGGTCCTCAATTTCCTTTTTCATCAACTTTCCTCAACTTTGCAAAGTTCAAGTAATCGACATCCTCACACCGGTACAAGAGGTACGTAAATATTTGTCAGGAGTGCGCACATAGTTTCCTGGTGCCCACAACTGTACGTATTTTATTGTTTGTTTTGTTCGAAATTTCCAGAGATAGCATATAAATTCTCGACAAAAAGGTGTTTGACCGGATGCGTACGATCTTATTCACGCCGTCCTCCCCAGGCATCATTTGAGATTTGAGATCCAGATTACATTTAGCTACTGGCAGAGCTTATTCTTTCCACAACCTGCTCAATCACTGCACCCCACACCAGTCATATCGCTCTCCATTACCGACCCTACCACTTAGTTCGCATTAATTTCAAAAACGTTACCGTTCAGTTTCTCAAGAGATAACATACTTGTACTTTTCTCTAAATCATTATTGCGGTTAAATATCATTAAATTGTCTCTAGTACATTCCATTTTAAAGAAATTGGGTTGTGTCCGCCAGTAGGCAAATTACTAAAGTTAACGTACCTGTTAGGTGAGTCCGTCTCCTCTGGCTGGTGAGTTACTGTGGGCAAGCGCTTTCGATGTAAAGACATCATCGTCTGGCCGTTAAGTCAGTACTCCTTAACGACCAGAGGGTAAGTTAAGGGTACTGACTTAACGGCCAGACGATGATGTCTTTACATCGAAAGCGCTTGCCCACAGTAACTCACCAGCCAGAGGAGACGGACTCACCTAACAGGTACGTTAACTTTAGTACATTCCATTTTGTTCGGCCTCTTCGCCCTACCACTCAACTTTTGCTTTCCCTCAACGGCTACAATCAATGAACACGCCGTTCATAGCTTCGAGCCTCTTTCGACCCTCCTATCACTCTCTCTCACTCTCACTCTCTTTCTCTCCTGTCCCCCCCCCCCCCAACACAACAAACACCCCGGTCTCATTCCATCAGTGAAAGGGCCAACTTCTGCTATTACAAACTTGTGCGTAAACTGGCTTGTTTTAATGGAAAGGTTCCCAGGAAAATTTCGGGATTAAGTTGCGAAATTTGCATGAAGAAGCGGGAGACTAAAAGTGGAGAGGACATCTGACAAAACACGAGTGACGCTTTTCTTTCTCTCGAAATTCTTCCTTCCTCATTTTTTTTTTCCTTGCTCCACTTGAAGGTCTAGGGATTGAGATTAGAGCGTTAATCCAGAACTGCCGACTAAGAAATAATCGGGTGCACGGTGAACGTGTATTTTGGACATTCCCGATCATAATTTCAAACTACGGTAGGACCAGTTGTTTAATATAACTCGGATTACTCACGAATAACTTGTATTATTAACATTCACGAAACACAAACAAGCTGATGGTTGTGGCGAACATTGTTGTTTTTCTACGTACGATTAATTCAACGTTGAAGACGACTGCTTGAATTAATGAAAGTCCTTGAAACGAAAGAGATCTGAAGGAAACTTTAATTTTGTATTTCAGCCAATTACATAACTTTTCTTCCTACTTTGTAGAGCTGAGGAAAGTAAAAACGAACGAATAAGGAGAGAGATTAAGTGAAGAGGAGGGACAAGAGAACGCTCCACTTGCCAAGTACTGTGCGAATCAGTAGTATACGTTGATATTCGCTAATTAAAGATACCACATGAGGATGCGAAATATCTCCTATTTTCGGGTCTCTCGTTACACATTTATTGTTTGAAATGTATGAACTGTTTATACATATTATTATCTTCTTTGCAGCAAATACATTAAGAGCCCACTTTCCTCCTCCTCCTCACTACATAACAATGAAAACGGCTTCCCGGGAAACGTTATGCGCCCTTGAAAGGTTATAGAAATATGAGTACAATAATAACAGTCTCAAACAAAAACAAGGAAAGAACTTCCTGAACCAATTCAGCCATTCTTTCGCAGAGTTGACCATAGGCTCCAGATCTTGTTTCGCTAACTCAAGAGGTCTGTTGAAGCTATAACTCAGTTGTTTTGCCATAACATCTACAAATATGAACTATGGCTGACGAAAAGGACAATTCAGATTGTGCGGGGAATAAAAGACCGTGAAAATAAAATCCTCGACAAATTTGTATGTAAAGTCTCGAGTAGTGTTAGTGTTAACAAACGTGCAATGAGACCAATAACAAAGTTGGAGTTGGTGGAGTAACTTCTTCCGCAGGTTTGGGTCTAAGGAACGTTCCCCAGTCAGATCGTCGATAGCTCGGAGGTCAATTGATCCGCAGAAGAGGAATCGAATAATGTTGAAGTTGCCGCCTAAAGGAGACAAAGAGAGCCGTTATACTCCAGTACAGATACCTTAACGATCCACTTTCGATTGCGTTTCGTTCGTTTGAAATAGCGAGATCGGAGAAGAAGTGAATTTACGACTCCGCTCCGAATCTCATTTCCAACGCAAATTCAGTCAAATCCCCCCCTCCCCTCCGGCCCACACCATTCTACCACCAATGCGGTCGTTGCTTTGAGTGAAGGTGACCCTTGCAACCGCTATAAGCCATTTTATTTATACCACTTTCGGCACGGAGGTAAGGTTTTTTATATACCGTAGCTCTAGATTAAGAACATTCGGAACGGCCAATTTCAATCTACCGTGGCCTAGCCGTGAATAAAGAGGCAAAAGGACAAAAAGGACGTGTACTCGTAAGGATAAAGAAAGTATTGTAATACCGAAGGGTGAGGAAAATATAGTCGTGGGACTCCAGACAGCTCAGAATGCGGCAGTGCGTTTCACTTATTGCCTCAAACGGGACGACTATGTAACACCCTGATACCTCAAACTTGAATGACTGAAGATTGAAGATTGGATAGAATTAGCCATAAGAACAATGCCATTCAAAACCTAAAATTGAGGACACCGCAGGATCTCACAGAAAAATTCGCGTTTCTTGATGGGCAGCACCTCTCATCCAAGTTCTATTCCATCCTTCAACAGCATTCAACTACCACTGCTACGGCAATTCACACATCCCGAACTTGGCCAAAAAAACGTGGCCCCAATCGCTCAATTCCTTTGAAACTTGATTAGCCAAATAAATAGTTAGATCAGGTGGGAAAATACATGAACTTTTTCCAGATGGTACGAATTCCCCAGGGACTCCGCGTCCACTGAGAGTGTGGATAAATGACCGCCAGAGTTTGTCCCGTGACTCGTTATTACGTGTTAATTTAGTAAAACCGAAAACTCGGAAACAAATGAGAAATATCCTATAGTGCCATTTGCTGATATGACGAATAATAATCCGCCACCAAAACACGCTTTATTCAAACTGTGAGGAATTTATTGAGGTGCTATGGGTATTTTGCCACTAATGAAAAGTTTCTGTTATCTTTGTATCATTTAGATCTATTTCCAAGAAATATTTATTCACGAAAATCGTTAGAGCTCCCTTTAGAGAAATAAATATTTGGTATCTTGATCAAGGGGACCACTGTAGTTATTTTGATGCCGATTTCGCTCATACCTTTATTTCAGCGTTCCATGTTCATTTGCAGGCAAAATTCGAATTTGATCCGATTTGGCTGTTCTCCATCAATCGCGTACACACACAGTCTATTTTTCCAAATGGTGTTTTTTAGACTCAGGAGCCTTGGGAACGTAAAAGTCGCCTCAGTAGTATGCCATCAAGGAACGAGTTCATTACCCTCGTGGAGAGGAACCCATGGCCCAAAGATTACAACGGATTCAAATGAAATATTGAAAACTCGGGTTATTGAGTAAATAAATAAACTAAGGTGGGCTAATTTAATCAAATAAAAAAATAAATATAAACTGTTGGGTGCACGATAGGGGAGCTGAGGATCGCAATAAAACTGAAACTCGGTGAGCGTGAGGAGGACTGTATTATACGTGCGTGCAGAATTGAGTTGAATTAGAATTGAGGTGAGATGGAGTACAAATGGGCGACACAAGGGCAGTACTCGGAACGCGTGAACTGGCATGGGCAACCGTATGAGAGAGTGAGAAGTTACTGGGGTGGTAGTTGGAAGCGGAATGAATTTGGAAGAGCTCTGTTGTCGATAGGAAAATGAAATTGGGAGAAAGAAATAAAGAAAGGGGAAAACCTAGGAAACGGGGCTGGGGGACCCGCAGCTGAGGGATTCCCGCAGGCGAGGGGCAAGTATTGAAATAGTTGGAGACAATTAGGCGGTCGGAGATAATGACGCGGGGAAGTCCGAGGTCAAGGACTCTAACCACTTCGACGCTTTGCGTCAACGTTCAAAAGGTAAAGGAAATGGAATTAATAATATAAATACAAAATAAGACAATTATTAACAACTGATAATAAAAATGAAAACAATCCGCTGCTTAAGAAATAAACGTCTTCTGAGCCTACTAATTTGGCATGCCAGTATAAGAAAACCTCACCAGAGTCGTAGCTTGTCAACAACAAACAAACTTCGTTAAAAATCGGAATGCCAGAGAATGCCGGAGGATTTGTTGTTGGACGACGGACGAGAAAAGAACGGATAGCTCCGAGACACTTTCTAACGCTAGCGATTTACCGTCCACCGGAACGCGCATTTCGTCCTGGTCCATTAATTTCATGTTACAATAGCTTATTGGTCCGCATTCACGATTTTCGATTCGAGACACACATTCGAGAATGATTTATGAGGACGAAATTGCGTTAAAACCACACAGGCAGTCCAGACATTGTCATTATGTCTCAGAATTCATTTTCGAACCCTTCTTTAGATGAGATTATACAACTTGACGTACATCGATAGGAGTGGAATGAGGAGTTCGGAATCAGGTGGAGGTCATAAAAATATCGTGGGTCTATTTCGTACTTTCATTTAACAAACCGAATGACCCTACCCCAGCATCAATAGCTCCCACCAAACGCGGTTTCACTTTTGTTCTTTTTACTTTTCGCTACCCGAAGGCAAGGAAAGTATAGTCAAAAAAAAATTTGGGTTTTCTTCAGATCTTTACGTTTTGAGGCCTACTGAGTCTAAAAAACCTAATTTCGGTGCGTGGTTCGTATGTGTATCTGTAGTTCGATTTGCGGGAGAACGGCTGATCCGATTGAGCTGGTTCTTTTTTTTTGTTTTGTTCGTTATTTTATGTAGACACCAAAATAAGGTTATGGGCGATTTCGGCCGATAGGAAGGAGGGGGGGGGGAGACGAAAATGTACCAAAAACTAGGGTTTGAACAGAGATAAAAATGAAAAAGTGTCGAAAATAACATTTTTTCTAACATTTCCGTAAATTCCAGGGTAACTTCTTCACCAGATGTGATAAATTCTAATGGAGTGCCTTTTAGTCACCCATACCAACATTTCGTTCTCCATAATTATTTCTGTATATATATGTTGAACGGAGATATAAGCCAAGTTAACTGAGAAAAGAAGATTTGTCGAATATTAATTTATCGGTATTCCAATTGTCTCAAAAACGGCTCTAGCGATTTCGATCAAACTTTCGGAGTACTCTCAGCTAACTTTCCTGTACATTTAGTTCTCCATAAATGTTCCTGTAGAAATGCGTTGAACGAAGATATAGCGCCCGCTTATGTAGGTGATGTTCGAAATTACGGGGGTGGCGGAAAGTTTTGTGTTGCTACGCACACTTTTTTTGTACATTCCACACAATTTTGGAATGAACCGCTGAATTTGTCGGTTTTTAGGTAGGTTCTGGAGTATATTTCGTGATGATAGATATAGATTCTCTCATAAAGAAGACTGCTCATTCGGAAGTGTTTCTAAACGACATTTTTTACTTCCCCTTCGCCCGTCACTTATTTTCTCTTTTGCCCGTGCACCACTGACGAAATATTTATATTTCGTGGGAAATGGGTTAGCTCGTGCGTATTGAGTTTGATTCTAGTGATGATCATTCCTTGGCCATGAATTTTTTTTTAACGGCAAACCCGTTCGAGTAGTTCTAACCTCAAGTAACTGAGAATGGCCTACATTACGCAAAATTGGACCAGTTTCATTTTGAGGGAGTTTTCATACATCTGAAGCGAAACCTGGTAACTAATTTAATTGAGTTCAACTGTCAGGTAATTTATCGTAATGTGCGCTGACTACTGAATGTGACGTTGAACTGAGGCGAAAGCGAAATGAAGAAGGAAAAAAAAAAAACAACACATTTTTGACCACTCAACCAACGTCTGAAAGATACAATACAGTCGAGGCGCTGACTCCCAACATTTCAGCAACGTCCGGTGCAGAAGAGAACAATCCCTCGAAATGGATGTTACGGGTAGAAACGGAAAGAAATTCTCATTTGTCTGAACGTCAAGACGAGAGAAGAGGGAGAGAAGTTGGTTCCTAACGGGCTAATTGCAGACGTGAGCCGACTACAAGCTGCCGCGATAGCCACAACAGGTTTCGACCGAAGACCAACGAGCTGCACCTCCTTCCTCTTAACTTTTCTTTAAACGTATTTTCTCTCGCTCGACTCCCCCCCCCCTCCCCCCAAAAGGGAAAGAAAAAAAGAAAATTCCCTTTTCAAAGCCACCAAGTGCAGCTGCTCCCCCTTTAAAGGGCAGTTTTACTATTATTGCTCCACTTCCTCGGGTAAACAGATGATGCTGATAATATGCCTCTCTATCGGATGAATACATATTTGACGCAACATCCCATCACTCACTTTATGGGTCAGATTTTTCCTGAAAATTATTCATTGCCACGCCAAAATTACTTCACTACTACTTATTATTTAATCCTGTAAAGGAAAGGAGTGAAAAAATTTCTACTTATTATTACCTACCGTTAATAAGCTCTCTGACTGTGCCGAAATTGGGGAGAGCACCGTGGCCTAAAGACCTATTGTGCCCGATGGGTGTCGACTATGCTTACAACATACAAGTGTTTGTTCATTTAGCTGTGTGCCGCGATGGAGGGTTTAGGAGCAGTCATTTAATAAAATAACATACCTGTCCCAACTATCTACCTCAAGTTCCTCTCGCTACATCTTATCTCGTATGTTTGCTATATATTACCTATAACCAACCGTTACTTCATTAATTATTTTTCAACTATCTCTTACGAAGGAAAGACATTAACAATATTTGGTTCGGAGCACATCGCCACTGTTATTTATTATTGTTCAGCGCAAAACGCCGAATCAGTATCAGTTCTTTGACCTCTTAATTCCCACACCTGCCCTAACGGGACTCCCTGGCCCCTAACGGCACCATCGTCCTCAACCGATTATTGGTACCTACGGAAAGTCCACCTCCGCAGTTATTTCCAATGGATTTCTTACGATCTGGCTTATCCAACTTTCTGTTCCCACTCCTCACTTTCAGATTCCTCACCACAACTGACTCTTCCTCCCAAATTCATTCTCCTACAATGTCTCACTAAAGTCGGTCGTCTCCAGTTCTCCCAACACAGTCATCGAACATCTTTTGCGATACAGTCATCTCCAATTCTCCCAATGGACACATGTTTCACCTCTCATCGACATCTGATTTGATTTCTCCTTCCATCTCCGTACAACCAGTAGAACCCTTTTTGTTCGCACTTATATACTCAAATGATATCCGGCTCAAGTCATCTCCCCTTTGTACATTTATGTCTTCAAATCTTTTGATACACCAACGCTTCGTGCTCAACTAAAACCCGCCTCCAAGATTATTAAAGTCTATCCTGATCGAAACAATTATGCATTACTTTTCCCTTCCCTTAGCCCAAAGCAGTAGGAAGGAAAGTGATACGAAAAGAAAATTAGAGATTTGTTTAGATCTTGACGTTTTCAAAGCTCCTGAATTTGAAAACCACATTTGAGTAAACGGCCCATATAGAGCAAACCGTGCACGAGTGTGTCGTGGTGTTAGCGATCGAAATTGCGAGAGAACAGTTCAACCAAATCGGCTCGTGTGTCGACGAACATAAAACACCAAAATGAGCGTTTGAGTGAAATAGGCCAGAAACTAGCTGCATTTGTCATCATGCACAAGAGTCTATGTATTATAGCTATGGAAAATAGCTCGATCGATTTTGATCAAACGTTGTTTGTTAACAGCTCAAAACGACAGTATCGTAGTACGTCATTTTGATCCATGAGAAATTGACTCAAGCAGCACAATATACATCAAAAATGTCGACTAAAGTCGATTTTATAACAGCTTTTTCCACTTAAACCTGCTTAAATATGACTCTACCGTTCTCAGAATATCGTGTTGAGAACTCAATACGCTACTCATACGGTGAAAGTAGTACTTAACGTCCGCAATGTTAATCACCATCAGGTTCTCGCTGTAGAACGCCCACAAAAATTGAGTTAAATATATATTGGATTAGTGGCTAAAGCAGTAAAAATGTGTGGGGCTGAGGAATGCTTCCTGAAGCGTCAAACCAGATGTTTATCCTAAGGGCTATATCAGCAATGTTTACGGAAAATAAAAAAATAGCGAAAAGATGCGTTGTCCGATCAAATAAAAGTCTGGCAATGTTGCCACGATGGTTGTCGTTTATCGCATCGACCTTAATCGATCCGTTCGTACTCCTGTGAAGTTGGCTATCGACTCATTTTTTCCCCGTGAGAGAGGCGTTGGCAACCCAAAGACAACTCGAGTACGTAATGATACAATAAATGGAGAGGGCATTGAGACCAATATACGCCCATCAGTTCTAGAGACGGAAGAATTCAGAAAGAAACACACAAAAAAGATACGAGGAACTTGTTGGGTACACAAATAGGGGAGCTTGAAACTAAGCTGTATTACTCAGAATAGCGCAGTTTGAGTATGAGAATATAAACGCGAATCGTTGGGAGAACTGGAAGAGACTGTATCACTAGGGCTGTTAGATGACTGACTCTAGGGAGGAGGTGTGTGTTATGGAGAGGAATTGAAATTGAGGAGAGGGAAAAGATAGTTGGGAAAGTCCACCGGTACGAACAAAAGGTTGAGATAGAAAAGTGTTTGGGGAAACAATGACTTTCCATAGAGCAGTGAGTATCTCGTGCTTGTGCCGAACACCCCTTACCAGGACATGGTCCATGTAGCAACCCTTATGCTGTCATTCTAGCCTGACAGGTGAGTACAAGATCTTAATTCCAGAACTATAAAAACCAACCCAAGCTCTCCCACAAATAACTTTAATTTGGTGAAACGATGGAATTAGTGCTCGAGAATAACTCAGCCGACTCATCCTAAAGTTAATGGAGGTACACGACTTGTACGCATTCTTCTGCTCTTTTCGGCCTCACCTCACAATATGCACAGTGCCGAACCAGTTCGAGGATTTTCAGTTAGGACTTCCCCAGTCATTGTCTCCCTCGTACTCGTAGCCCCGGTTGCGATTATTTCTCACCGCTGCCGGATTTCCCTGAAGTGGGTTTTTTTCCTTTCTTTATTTTCCCTCTCCTCAATTTACATTCCTCTCCACAAGACGACTCCTTCCAAAATTCATTAATCAGCTACAAACTATCGCGGAAGTCACTCGTCTCCCTGTGCCCGGTTATAGCTTGCAGTCTCGTTTCGATGGTTTCCCGCTAGTTCATGCATTCCACTTTGTACACAAACGCTACTCACTTCATTGCATTTCCTCATTGCAAGTCCTCCTTACGCTCACCGAGTTTTTTCATTTTCGATCTTCAACTCTCGCTCTCTCGTTCGCCCAACACACAGTATTAATGGTGGTTACATCGATCCCCTCATAAAATCTATCGAGCATCATAAATGACGGATGCTGGCATTTTTTGATTGGAAAAAAGAATTTGAGTTTTTTGGTTTATTATTCATTCTGAATAATAACCCTATGTTTTCGGTCACGAAAATTTTTTTACAACCCCCCCCCCCCTTCAAAATTTGATACTTTACGTTTCAAGACATGGGGATTCCACCCGTCCCCTGTCCCCCATCCCCCGTCACCCGTCCACCGTCCGGGTCGTTTTGTGCCTTTAACGTGGTCTAAAAAATTCGTTCTTTCGCACAAAAATTCCATTTGGTATCTAGTTGTGCCCGCCATCTCGGCAATCCGTTCGGACGAAGCCCATGGTTGTTATGTGCAAAAAATGGTTAAAAAAAATTAACGAAACGCAGTATAATCGCGAATAAGCCGTGTATCGTATCGTTTTCAAGGCCCGCTCGACTCGTAGCGCCCTTTGGACTCGCAACGTCCTGCCGATTGCCGAGCAAGGGTTCGCTGGAAGCCCTCGTCCCACCCCTCCATCGGATCAGACGTTTATGGGCGCCGGGGGAATAGTTCCATTGTAGTCAGGTCATGTTTCGTATGGTTTACTAGTATTTGATGCTGAATCGAATGGGATGGGGGAGCAGTAATACTAGGTCAAGCTGTTCATGAGAATAATAAACCATTGTGTAATAATTTGCAGAGGTTATATGTGAGAAACGTATGTTGTATGTATCGGAATAGGCTAAAATACTTCTCAACGTTGAAGAAATTCGGGACTTCCATCAAGTGCTGGACGCATCTCCCCGTAATGCAAATGTCCCCGATCATTTCGCTCATTACGAGATGCGTAGCAAAACATTTTTTGAAGGGTGCCCGTGATCACAGGGCGGTTTTTCTACTAATTTGCTGTGCAAGCTTTTCTGAAGATATGGAATTTTCGTCAGCGTAAACGTATTTGATCGACTTGAAAGACTTGTAAACAAACTGGCCAAAAGTCTGTTCATCGTGATAAAGCTGATCAGAGAGTACATCTCTCATCCAGGGTAGCATTTTGCAACTAATAGATCAAACGTGACTTTAATTCGATTAGTAGAAGTTTCGCGCATCTTATACTTGACTATGAACTCTTTAAAACCTAAATATCGCCCGAAAATTTTCCCTACCATTTGGATTGCGCACCTGAGGGGGTCAATGTTCCCACACTAAACTTCCTCTTGAGCCAACTCGAATCTTCGAATGAATTATTCCTGGAGTACCGTCTCAAGTCAACGTGCCAAAAACTTTTATTTGTGGCCGAGACTCGCAATTCTTCGAGACTCCAAGAAACCCAACTTTCACCGGAGTCATATCCGCTATTTATGACGAAGTAAATCAAAAGCATTCCCCAACGGTGAGTCCGAAGTACGCGGAATGACAAAACCGGGGCCAGGGGCCTGAGCTCATTTTCAACAACGAAAGGCGATAGGTAAATCACCGGTTCGAAAACTAGCCTAAGGTCCGAGTGCATTGCCGCGTAAATAATTTAGCGTTTGTCAACGACGAGCCGGAGGCGAAGGTTTTTTCCGCGTAGAACAATTTATGGGACAGAAATGACCCGATTTCTGTTCTTAAACGTCTGGGCAAACGGCCGCAAGTGACACAGAGCGTCCAGGCGGCACTCATTGTTCCTCGAACTGATACAGAAGCTGCTGCAGTTGTGAATTAATCGGCGGAGAGTGGCAGCGACCAGCCGGTGCGTCGGGTCGAGCACTGCAATTTATTACCCGTATTCCCGACTCCGTTCGTGTGATGATAAACTGGTGAGCGCTGTTCGATAAAAATAATGTTCGCGTGCGGAATTCCGTGTTTTGTTTCTTTTCTTCTACGATTTGAACATCTACCTACGACGAAAATAATTGGTACAAAAGAAATACCACAATTGAATCGCTACACGAATTTCGAAAGAGGCGAAATTAAATAAAAATAATATTTATTATTCATTCTGAATAATAAACCAAAATTGAATTGTTAACCCTAATACAATATAATAAAAATAAATAAACAAAAGAACAATAAAAAGAAAAGGAAATGCGTGTTTCTTCTGAGCTTGTGTCTATGTTGTTTTTCCACTAACCAAACGCCGACCGAGTACAGTAGATTCATACAGAATAAATACCAATACCTACGGTAGAAGTTAGCAAACTAAAATAAATTTAAATGAAAGATATGTAAATCTTCATATAGGTTTGGTAGATTGACGACCTGGTATTGCACCAGAGGGGCAGTTTAAGAGACAACTGATTCCAGCACTCGGTCCATAGTCTAGGGACTACAGTGATTGACCATTTAGAACGTACGGATTGGTAACACTGCAATCCCTAACTGCCGGCAGAGCAGGGCAAGGGTAGATGATGCTTCCCGTAACATCTTCTCGTGCCAAAGGTGGGGCCGGCTGTGCACGGTAGAGTACGCAGTCGGCAGCCTCATGCCAGAGGCGGTCGCCTACAACATGTTAAATTGCGATGAAAGCACTGCCCAGGGCAGTGCTCATACAGAAGATAATGGAGCTTGCTGATCTGGCACCAACATCCAGCAGGGACGAAAAAAGAAATATCACTCCTCAACTTCCCAAAAACTGCTCTACAGTATGCAAGGATGTATGGGAATGACGGCGCGCTGCAGATTCTCCTGAGTAAGTATAGGACATGAAAGAAGAACTGCCATCGCAGAGAGGCGTGAAGACCAATCTGATATCTTGCGATAAACAGTTTCGCGTTGGTTCTCAACGCGCAAGAGTCAATTCATGGGGTCAGTGAAAGCTGACCCTCCATCCTATGTCCCGAAGAAAGGAGAAAGAAAAGGTAATGTAATAATCTCGTCTGCACTGCTTACCCACAAAACCCCTCTCCAGCTGCCTCAGCAAGATAGCTGCTCATCATGCATCTTCCTTTACTCGTACACTGCAATGCGTCAACCCATCCATGCGTCCTTTCCATAGAGGATGTGTTCGACGCAAGCGCCGAATCCCTCCATGTTTTTGACCTCTGAATTTCCGCTCCTTGCCCAACGGGCACCTGAGGCAAGTTCATTGTTCCTCCAAAGGTCTTTGCACCTATGGAAATCCCAAATCGGCGGATATTTCCAACGGTGGTTTTTCCATCCTTCCCCTCTCCTCACTTCTCAGATTCCTCTCTCTACAACGCACCTTCCCCCAAAAAATCATTCTGCTACGAAGTGTCGCCGAAGTGAGTCGTCTGGAGTTCTCACAACATTTGTTTTCTAACACACGATTCTAAAACGATTCTCCCAACGGATACCTCTTTCACCTCTCATCGACTTCTAGTTCGGCTTTCCCCCTCCTTCCCAGTACAACCAGTTGTCACGTCTTCAGAGCCCTATTTGTTCGCGATTCCATACTCAACTCATCTCCCGTGTAAGACACCTCTTTTTTGTACATCCAAGTCTTCAAATCTTGTGATATACCAGCTCACCAATTACAAGTTTGTGCTCAGTAAATACCCGTCTCCGAGTTTCATTGACGTCTATCCTGGTCCAAACAGGATTAGTTGCTTACATACATCCGCTTCCTCCCCTTTGGCCTTGGTGAAGTAACGTCGATTAACGACGAAAGAACGAACCTTTTTCCGAAAGAATTAGCTTGAGTCCACTAACAGACCGAAACTGTTTCTCTGTAACGTATTAAACTAACGTAAGGATTTATTGACAATACAGCCGATCGAGCCGATTACACTACTTTTCAAAACCAAATTAATAAAAGCCCTTTTATTCACACCCCCTCCCCGCCACATCATCACTATAACGGGTGACATCACTGCGGGTAACCGGTTTGAAGAGTTACTTAGTATGATCCAGGAAAAAAGCCGCAGGCCAATGAAGACGCCGCTTATTCATGTTTTGCTATCTAAAAACTTCTAAATGTAATTTTTTTTAAGGAAGGAGGAAAGCGGAAGTAATTTTAGTTCGGGAAATCGTTTTTCTCTCGGAGGGTGATGGAAAACGGGAGTGATCTCATAAATAGGCCGTTATGATCCTAACTGCCGATCGTCGGAGGTTATATAAACCGAAAATTGATATTTACTCTGTTCTATTTTGCTGTTATCCGAAGCCTCTCTTCCACAATCCAGTGGCTTCCTTCTCTCCCCATTCACGAGGTTTTCAGTGCGAGCGCGTGAACTGATGAAATACGTTAATGGGAAACCCTCCGCACGAAAACGCTTATTCTCACGAGAGTGGAAATTTGTTCGTGTAATGACTTCGAGAACACTAGTTTGTGAGTTCAATCTGAATTGGTTATCAGGATTGGCAGAAACCCTCCGGCAAGTAGGTGGCGGAGGAGAGACAGGAGTATAGTTTTCTCCTTTCCGTAAAAATTAACATCTTAAATTACCGAACAAACCGTCATTTGTCTTGACAAATAGCATGTTGACATCTCATCACGTTGTTATCCTGTTTTTAGAGCAGAATTAATTATTATTTTTGTTTATCCAGCAAACCACATTGTGTGTGAATTTGGCCAGTAGTTTGTCGTACGTAAATTTATATCGTATTTTTCAGTTCACGTTCGACGCGTATTTATCGAACTTCCTGTTTCCACCAAATCAATCTCAACAGGTTTCAAGCTATACGGTTCATTCGGAGGCTTAAAGTTATCGGCAACCATAGTCGGTTTGTTGGTCAACTGACACAAACGGGTAGTTACTCACTTGGATATTGCAGTTCAAGCACGAAATTTAATTATTAATATCCAAAAATCCCCGAGAGGAAGTATTTCGTTGCGAAACAGAGCCGGTCGTTAAACTAAGGCGGATAACCCATTTATGGGATCTTGCAGATATCACAGTGGTCGAGGGGTCGCTGGAAGTAGTCCCTGTCCCTTTTTTCTCTTGATTTGCCCGATGGGGCGGAGGCAGGTCAGGGCCATGAGGCTGGTACTGCCTCCGCACACCCCACATATCGGAACGTACATGTCTTTCTTTTCACTCTCCACTTGTCCACAAATTCAAAGGGTGACTGGACAGGAATCACTTGCAGTGCTTCAGTGAATGCTGCACGTCCCCGCAACATATGGACGATGCGCCGAAATTAAGTTTTTTGGATTCAACTGGCCTCGAAACGTGAAGATCTGAATAAAACACAACTTTTTTTGGTAAGATCGCCAATACTTTCCTTACCCTTTGGATAGCTAGATGTAAAACGTTATGAGAAAAAACGCGTCCCGAGGATAATAGTGATATGAGAATTGTAGGGGGGAAACGCGATTACTCGATTGATTGTTAATTGTCTGCATCTCGTGCTCCCTACTCTGTGGCTACTACTTGAATCAGAATTTTTTTAAAAATTTACGTACTGGGCAAGCTTAGGGGCTGATTACAGTGGGATGTTGGGAAAGTTACCAATTTCGTTTTGGTTTACCCGAACCAATTATCAATGCAAACTGAAAATTGATTATCCAAATCAGAACACTCCACAACGTTACCTCCCTGCATCTTGTGTACCACATCGCAGTAGGAAATTGCAGCAATCTAACGGCTACTAATCGTCCTTAATATCTCCCAACCTGTACAACCACACTGAAGAATAATGACAGGGAGCCATCTACACACTCATGGGGAATACTACTACGTTTTGAGATGGTGTTGCCATGTCTCATCGTCGCAGATCGTCCTGTTCACATCTAAAACCAGCCGCAGTGAGTGCGACAAACACACTGACCTCGCTACAGAAGTTGAGGTTTTTCCGATTCACGAAGCCTCAAAGCAATTTGGGGAAAGATCGCACCTTGTTTCCAGGCTAACGCGATACTTTGAAAGTCCAACTCTTAGGCTGTTTTAAGAGCTCCATTCCACATTGACACATTAAATAGTGTAACATTACGCTCCAAAATTTACATAGACCAGGAAGCAATGTGTGTGATCATGGGAACCGGTATTTTACTGATAGACAACTAATCAGACCCCATTCTGCACCGCTAACAATTAAGCTAACGGTAAAACTAAGGACGGCTCTGCAAAAGGTAGGTGACGACCAAATACCGTTGTATTTTCACTGTTTTTTGGATTTCACGAGGAACATTCTGATATCTGGTTTAGTTAAGCCTCTTAGAAAACGGCTTTCAGTTCCCTTATCACAACTCAAAAATCCTCGGATTCAACTTCACTCTTCTTCAAGAACAGAGAAGTATCATGCACTTCACTTCCCCCTTCACCGTGCAGTGAAAAAAAAAAAAGAAAAAAAAGTAGTCAGCGCATGAATAGACGGAAGAAGAGCACCAGAACCAGACGTAGCTGTCAGTTGCAGGGAACCTTGAGCGAACGGAATTAGAAGTCTTTTTAGCGCGGCCTAAGGGAAAAAGAAAAACTCTTGGAGAGAGAATTTCGAGGAGGGAAAAGAAGGACTCGGAAGTTAATTCGCCTGCTCAAATCGATTCATCCCTCCCTTCGGAATTCTCATTAGAAGAACGGGGTAAGAGTTAATTTTGGATCATAAACTGGTATTAAGACCGTGGAACTGCTCGTTGGGCCGAAGCGTTTGATTAGATATTGGCTTTCACACTTTGCTTACAGCCATTCTAAACAGAGAGACAACACGACGAAACTCCGAACGACCGTTGATTATCGGGCAGTGACTACATTCTCGCACACGAAACACGCCTTCAATTTCCATTATACGACATATTTACAGTTGTTGTATCTTCCCTCGCCCCCAGAAATGCATGCGGAGAATAATAAGTACCCGCAAGCAATCGTTCGTTTGATAAAATTTTAAAAAATAAACTTTTAACAATCGGAAAATATTATTTTCGGATGTACTCGTAATTTCGTTTCAACGTGTAGAATGTGCGATAGTCGATTACGAAGTACCAGTTCACGCCAATTGATGTGGCTGTCCGTATTTCGGATGGGACCACACATAAGATGGCGAATTAAGAAAAAAGAAGTATTTTACTTTAATTTCATAGGAGCAAGAAAATGTTTTGTTTATCCGTTTTGAATGATAATTCATTTTGAATAATAACCCTATGTTTTCGGTCACGAAATTTTTTTACTACCCCCCCTCAAAATTTGATATTTTACGTTTCAAGACATGGGGATTCCAAATCTGCAATGTCCGTCCACCGTCCGGGGCGTTTTGTGCCTTTAACGTGGTCTAAAACAATCGTTCTTTCGCACAAAAATCCCATTTGGTATCTAGTTGTGCCCGCCATATCGGCAATCCGATCGTACGAAGCCTGTTGGTTGTTCTTATGGACCAAAAATGGTTAAAAAAATTAACAAAACGCAGTATAATCGCCAATAAGCCGTGTTTCGTATCGTTTTGAAGGTATTTTTACATCCTGGGTCGAATGGAATGAGTACCAGACGTGTACAACTGCGTATAGGGAAATTACTTATTATTAATTATTAGAGTCAACTCATTGCAAGAACTCGCAGGGACTACAGCCGAAGTCAACGTTTCACCATTTGAACTCCCTCCCTCCCTCCCTTCCGTCTCATTAAAACCACCCGCCCGCTCGCCTCGCAATGCTCGCTCGACTCGAAACGTCGTGTCAATAGCCGAGGGTTCGCTGGAAGTCCCCGTTCCAATTTCCCTGACACTTTTTGCCTGACAGGGCGGAGGAAGGTTAGGGCCACTTCCTTCGCACACCCCTACATCAGATCATAAATGCCTACAGACGTTTACGGGCGCCTGGCGCGGGGGGAATATTTAGTTTCCGTAGTTCCATTGTAGTCAGATCATGAACCATACGAAGTTTACTAGTATTTTTCAATGCTGAATCGAATGGAATGAATCTCGGAGCAGTAATACTAGGTCAAGCTGTTCAGGAGAATAATAAACCATTTTGTGATAATTTGCAGGGTTTTTTCTTTTATGATTATTACTGAACGATTCGTGACCGGATGTGGTTTGTAGTGCCATCGATTCTCTAGACTCGCCCGCCACCGACGAAAACCATCTAGAGGAGAAACCTTCCTTTGTTGTTGTTATTGTCATCGTATCTATCATCGCCGTGTATCGCCTCGTTATACCAACCGTTTTCCCTTTTTTTACCACCACCAACTATACCAGCTACCAAATTTGTTTCATCAACATCTTCTATTTCCACTTTCTTCAACATTAACCTCATCCACTGGCTTAGAAAAACTCTACCAGCTAAGAGTTATCCGTGGGTGGAAGAAGTGCAGTTAACCAAGCTATCTCCAAAGCAAAATTTTATCTTATTAATCTATATATTTCTATCAATAGATTGAAGTGTTTGTTTTTTTCATTCCTGTTCGATTATATTTTTCCATTACAAAAGCCGCATTTGTTTTTAAAAGTTTATTAACACTTTCCTATATAGCGGCATATTAGAATTAGCCCCCTGCTCATCAGGACAAGGCTTTCAATAGCCCAAACACTAATGCTATTTGAGGCGCATCGCTGCAACCTGCTGGAGGATCTTTTGGTGTTGAGTTAATCCAAGTACAATGAGACCTTCACATGCAGACCAAATTATTTAACGTTTGACGCCCTTCTTTGAAGTTTGAAAAAACGGTATCCTACAATGCCAGTCTTCCATTGCAAAATTTTAAAAGTTTTTAATTGACACCGTACGACGTCTGTATTGACTCGGAATCGTTTCAGCCACCTTCCTGCATTACGTTTGAATAAGCCTGAGAGCCAACATTTTTGTAGTTCTGCTTTCAATAATGCGTACCACTAGCAAGATGGGCATGACGCTACTCTAAGTCGACGCAAATCATGTTTATTTGACTAGGATGGCTAAAATATGTATAATTGAACGAGCCTCGTGTAAGAAGTTCCTAGTTGCACGTATTGGAAAGCATTTACAGTGAAATAGGGGATTAAACTGCTGAAGCCACTCAGAGTTAGGCCGTCGACGCCTTGAGGCTAAATGCGTTCACAACTTTCCTTCTTGCCGTGATCTCTTCGTCAGATTTACTTACTTTATTAATTTATTAAGGTATTGTAATTCAAAAAAGGTGTTGACACCTTGATCGCGCATTTGGTATTTTTATTGTTACTATCTGGATTGAGAAACGGTCGAGAAACACGAAATGTGAGTTACTGGTTGCCAGAAGACATTTTGCGAGGTTGATAACATTTAGTTTACTTCGGAAATTTTTAAAACATGAAGCGTTCTAGGCACATTTGAGTTGGGATCTACGTCAGGCGAATATTCATTGAGAATAATATGTACGTATTGACTAGTTGAAGTCACTCCGTTAGTTTGATACAGATGGCATGCCGTTTATTCAGGATATTGAACAAAATTTCATGGATTTTCGCAAAATAGTCGATAGTCGAGGCAATATGGGAACCCACCTGCAGTGAAGTAGCGTCGAGCGTTTATTTACCACCAGGTTTGGTGGGAGAGGGGTGGAAACTGGGGGTCTTAGGTTCTAGCCTCCTCTAGTCATGAACATGAATACACGAGAGGGGAGTGGTTTTGAAGGAGACAGACGCGAATAGTCACTGCAATAAGGTTATAAATAGGACATGTTCGATTGGGGTGTCCATGGTTGGATAGGGCTGGAACCTACCAGACGTAGTTCCAGTTTCTACCACTCACCTAGTCATATTTGTAACCGAACGCCCTACGCTGGAATGCATCAACTCGACATTAGCCAGTAAACCAAATGGCAATTAAAACCTGCCCTGAACTGTTCATTGACCTGGAATGGTCACTTGTACGAGAGAAACACCATTTTTCTAGCTATTGACACTGCCATAGTTAGTCTCTTTTACATTTTAGCTTTGAGAGACTATCTGTGGATTCAGAATCTCTACAGACATGACAGGGCCAGTGGCGAAGATATTAGCCAACGCTTGTTCTTGACGGATGACCCGACTGTAGAGCTCCCCCTCAACATCCTCTTCGCACCAGCTATACCCTTGCTGAATCACATATGCATTCAAGACCTGTCATACCAAGTGAGGCAAACCTTACTCGTAGATTTTCCCTATAAACAAAGTTGTGATGAAAATTCGCGACTTTTTGGCCTCATTGAAGAATATACAAGTATATAAATGAAGTGAATGGTACCATAAGGCTACTCAAATATCACGGGGAATGGGTAAAACGTATTTCTCCCATTCGGGCTGAATCGTGCTAATTGCCCTTAACAGAAAAGGTTTAACTGAGATCTGCTGAGAATCAATGACGGCGTGAAACTTGTTGCTTCAACTAGGAGTATCAATCTCAGTTTCACATCACATTAGACCACTGAGGCTGCGGTGAGCAAGTTTGAAGGGAATGGGGAATTTCCTTCAAAAATGGCAATCTAACTTCCCATCAAAATTGAACACCTTACAACTTTTTTCAGCTACCCGAATCTATCGCACCGTCACTCTTTCTCATTTTAATTCACTAAAAATTGTTTTTCGTAGTGCTCTACAATTCATAAATTGTTTTTTCACTCGCTCAGGGGCTCTAAACTCATCTGTAGGACATAAATAGCCATGGTGGAGACGTGAGTTGCAATACTGCAAATCACTTCGCACTAAACCTTTTAGAAATGTGAAAAGAAAAGCAGAGTTCAATGCCACTGACTGCCAGGTGTATCGTCACCTCTAGTGAATAAGTATCGTAGTTACGCGATGAATCTCGGATTTTCTAAAATTCCTTCATCAATCAAGCGGAAATTACAGCAAAAAAACGAATAAATAGCAGTAAAGCGCGTCACAGTCGCGTAAGGGAGAGGAACGTTGTGTCGTCTTACCCTACGTATGCTTTCAGACTGCTGAGTACGTTAACGAGATGAAATAAACGCCCGAAGGAATCTAATTCATTGCGTGAACACGTTTAAGTTTATTCATCAACTAGGCTTTGGCAATTTAGTTAAAACATTTTGGGCTAAATAAAGATAATTACACTTATAAGTTTACTAATTATAACGTACGTGTTACGTATTCAATTTATTGACGTACAAAATCTTTCCTCTTTACAATATTCGTGTTGCACCGTTACAGCTGACCTGCGTGAGTACGTCTTTACACCTCCAGGCGCGCGGCGTTAGTTGATTCATTGCACGAAGTTGTTTGAACGTTCTCCGCCGTATTGGTTTATTATTCTTTCGGTCACGAAAAATTTTTTACAACTCCCCCTCAAAATTTGATACTTTACGTTTCAAGACATAGAGATTCCAAATTTGCAATGTCCATCCACCATCCCCTGCCCCCTGTCCGGGCCGTTTTGTGTCTTTAACGTGATCTAAAAAATCCTTTCATCCGCACAAAAATCTCATTCGGTATCTAGTTGTGCCCACCATCTCGGCAATCCGATCGGATTAAGCCCATGGTTGTTGTGTTCAAAAAATGATTTAAAAAAATAACGAAACGCATTATAATCGCAAATAAGCCATGTTTCGTATCGTTTTCAAGGTATTTTTACATCCTGGGTCGAATGGAATGAGTATCAGACGTGTACAACTGCGTATAGGGGAATTACAGTAATTATTAGAGTCAACTAATTGAACGAACTAGCGGGGACTACAGCAGAAGTCAACGTTTCATCGTTTGTACTCCCTCCCTCCCTCCCGTCACATCAAAACCACCCGCCCGCTCGCCTCACAACGTCGTGCCAATTGCCGAGGGTTTGCTGGAAGTCCCCGTCCCAATTTCTCCGACTCTTTTTGCCCGACGGGGCGGAGGAAGGTAAGAGCCGATGAGTCCGGCACTTCCACCACACACCCCTACATTAGATCATAAATGCCTACAGACGTTTGCGGGAGCCTGGCGCCGGGGGAATATTTAGTTTCCGTAGTTCCATTGTAGACAAGTCATGTTTCGTATGGTTTACTAGTATTTTTCGAAGCTGAATCGAACGGAATGGGTCTCGGAGCAGCAATACTAGGTCAAGCTGTTCATGAGAATAATAAACCGTTGTGTAATAATTTGCAGGGTTTTTTTATACACCTTGGGTTGGTTTTAGCAAGAATTTCTGGAGATCTCCAGTCAAATCCCCAGTTTTCTAAAGGCGGAAGAATTTTTTGGAAACCAGTCAAGTAGTTTCCACGTTTTCTTGTCTTAAAAAAATACAAATCTTTCCTCGTTATAATATTAGTGTAGATTTAATCAAATTCGATGAGGTATATCCAACCCACCCCATTAAAACTCAATTTAGAATGAGGAAAATGGTGCTTCGTCTCAACTGCTCAAAAAATAATTTCCCAGTCTATACAAATGTCAATAATTCACTTTTTAATCAGTTTTTAAAATTCCCTCAATGTCAAAACCCGGTGAAGTGGTTTTTGTGGAATTGAACAGCGGAAAAGTGGGGGAGGGGGAGTGAAATAAGTGTGCCGGGGGAGCACTTGTATAATTCATTCGAACGACTCACGTCGTACTTGAAATATGTGCTTCAAGAGCAGAGCTGCATCAAGTAAACCAAAGTTATCTCGTTGATTAAAAACATCTCTCGACGCATAAGAGATCCCTCCTTCTTCTTTCCATCCACTTCCCACCGCGTAACCGCGACTCATCTCTTTTTAACCCCCCCCCCTTTATCAGCGCGCAGGGTCTTTAATAAATCAACCGCTTCATTCAATCAGTGCTCAGAAACGTGAAAACTTTTCTCGTGTTTCAAATAGAAAACTTACCCATTCAGAAAGTGGGCGCAGTTAACGTTTTAGAACCAACTTTTTGAATTCAACAGCCATCGGTAGCTACGGTCAGTGCAATTCATTATTCAGCCGATAAGAGCTATGCTTGGAATTCCACGCGTTTACAGGGACGTAGGGAAAATGGTCAAGCGTGAGGAGCTGTTCAATTAAGTTGGCTCAACTTGAGAGATATCTCCTGCCCAGGTTGCTTCCCGTTTGTTTATTACCGACATTGTCAGCGCAGTCCCGGTTTTCAAGACCATCTCTAACTGAAACAATCCTGCTGCAAGTTGGAAGACCTTGACGACTAGGGCCGGAAAATACCATTATAAACGGAAATCCACGAAACAAACTATACGCGTATATTTTTACGTTCATTGGCTCTGCGAAGTAGAAACGCTGCAAATTATTATACAACGGGTTATTATTCTTTTTCACAGCATGATTGGGACCTACTCTATGCATGGGTATATCAGCAATCCGGAAATCGATAATGATGTGCAAATGACTGCGTTTTGTAGAGCACTTCTGAGGACTATCCATTCCGATTCAGTATCGAAAAATACTAGTTGACGATACGAAACATGACCAGAATTGACGTTTTCTAGATTATGCTGGAAATTGGTGCTACCCGATGAGTCGAACTGACAGGTGGTTGGAATGAGGAGGGAAGCAGTGAGATAAATGTGCGCAGGCTGGGGAGAAACGATAACTTTAGTAATATTGTCCACGAGTTAACCTCCCTGTATATACTGTAGTTTCAATGTCGTCTATCTAGACGCAGTTCAACACCTATGAGACCCGTATTACTGATTCAGCATTGAAAAATACATAGGATAAAATACCAAACACGACGTAAATGCGAAGAAACTGAAAAAGTTATAATGGCGATCAAAATGGGTCGTTCTCAAATACGGCTACAAAGGTTTTGATTAAATTTTTTGTATCGAGATTTCCAAGCAATGTAACTGTGCGGCTCAGCTCTGACCAAATTAATTCAGCACCCTTGGCCTTGACGGAAGACTCTTTTCGAGTGCCTTTCCCGAGCATTCAAGTCTAACTGCCAACCCTGGCATCCCAGAGCCCCCTGTCACCAATCTAATCGTTGACTACCAAGGCCTGCCGAAACACCTTATGGGCTCACAACGTATTTTTCATTTTTGGGCTTTCTCCAATCCCACTTCTCCTTAGGCATTCCAACTATTAGCTCTTCAACTCGATTATCAACCTCACACATTTCCGATTCTCAGCTCTCGCCCTGTTACAAAGCCCATTTCTAATCCCATTGTAACACAAAAACTCGCCTTCAGCCCTCGTCCCTACACCAGTTCACATATCCAGAGACACTCTCCTTGTCACATGAATTATGTGTCTCATATGCTCTACTCAGTTCCTTACTTCGTGACGTACTTGGGGAATTCCTTTACAGAATTACCCGCAGACAGGACTCGAGTGAAGGTCATGTCAGGGCCACAAAAACGAACAAGTTAAATATACTCACTTGATGTAAAATAAACAAAATAATGCCTCTCAGGAAAGTGCTGGGAAATTAAATTATAAACCAACTAAGACCCACTTGAATTTAATCAGGAAAAAAATAGAAATGAAATGAAAAGAAGCCCTTTTAGAATGAAACAAATAACCTATGCTCAGATTGTAGTAAATGACAAATAAAGGGGCAATGGGGAATTTGAAACACCAAGCTCTGATCGCTTACCTTAATTCGCACAATATGAAAGGGACTTTAAGTACTCATTCAGTGCCTTAAAAATGGGAGAAATTCGTGAGCGATGCCGGTAGCTGTTCAGCCGAAATGTGGCTCCCCCGCTTTTTTTATAAACAGCCACGAACTGCACGGTTGGCGGCAACAGGGTAGCCACCATCGGCAGCTCGCCGTAAACCATGACAACCTTCCTCATTCACAAGTGTAATAATACAGTCCTTTCCTTAAATCATCTCATTCGTCAGCTTTTCTTCGCACGTACTAAACTGTTCACTTCTCGCTCACTCTTGCACCCAACAAGTACGAGTACAGTACTATAAACGATTTTGTAGGAAAATGGCGAGAGTAGGACAGCGAGTTCAGAACCAAGAATTGGTTGCAAAATAAGGGATATATGGATTAAAAGAGTGAACAGCTTCAGAAACTTGGTGAGTTCAAATGACGACAAAGCAGAACTGTGTGGTTCGCCGGTGAAAAAGATAATTTGATAGAACGGCAGTAATACATGAAAAAACTATTGACGGGCATCAAAATGTCACGTGATGTTATCAGGTGACACACAAAATTCAATAAATATTATTAACCAGCATGTGACAATTGTTGTCGCGTTTTGGACCCGTCAGAACGGATCGATCCCGCGTCTGCGGTCCGAACATTTCAATTCAGGGCAAACCCATTACGTCCTCAACAGTATTTTAGGTTTTCCACACAACGAACTCTATTGTACGCTTTTAGACGAATTTATCGTTTCTTCCCTTCGAAACTGGTGACGGTCGATGGTTTCCGGGCTGATGTGAAGAGGCTTTCTGTTTACCGGGGGCCTGAATAGGCGCGATTATCTTTTTATCTGGACGTTCCATCTTTTGGCGGTCGCCAAGCCCAAAGGGGGAAAAGAGGACTCGGTGAATGGAATATTGAAACTGCGGCTCGACGGAATAATTAGGCGGTTAGTATTGTTCTTGCAACCCGTCCCGCGGCGCTCGCAGGCTCCGGCGGGTGATTTGAAATGATGAAATTGATTACAAGTTGATTAATTACTTCGTGTGAGCGCTCGTGTTATCAGAAGCGATAAAACGCCACAGCAAAGTAGCTGAGAGGCCGCGAACTCAAATTCATTGAACCAACGAACGAATGTTCTCGGAAGGGTTTGTCAATGGTTCTGGAGAATCGAAACGAATAGATTGTGCACTTATTGTAGAATGAAATCTGAGGGACACCCAAGGAACCTCGGGAACGCTTTACATCAAGGATCAATGCAAGGTACATAATAACAAGGGATGCATGGATGTAGGACATGGAAACGGTGGAGGGAGCCCTCAAGCTAAATGACCACATCCGTTTAAGAAATAAATCTAGTAGAGTTGGATGAAGCTCCAACCGTACGACCTTGTGAATGGAGAGTCGTACAGTAATTTTAGCAGTGAGCAGTACGAGACTGTGTTCTTATCGAAATTACCTCATAAGAGAGTTGAATCAATCAAAAGTCATGGAGGTTGCGGTTTGGGGAAGGGACAACTGAAACGGCAAGGGACATCAGCATGCGAACGCACAAGATGAGATTCTGCCTTCTGCTAACGTTAGCATTGAGTGATGCTAGTGCCAGAACTGACCACCGCGAATCGTCTCGCGTCTTGGCTGACCAATTTGGTATTTAGAACCAGGCCCAATTTTCTTTCACTCAGCTAGGATCTCGCAGACAGCGACCACATGGAGATATCCGAACATTGTTCGAGAAGTTGGGACACTGGCACGAGAGGCGATTCTTGAAGTTACTAGCGGCTTTCAGGTTGTGGAAGGACTTAGCAAGTACAACTTAGGTTGAGTACAAGACTTGGACAAGTTGAGCAAACCGAAATCTATGCTAGCAGCATTAGATCTTGCACTTCAGAGCGAAACTGCTGTTTACCGAGCTGAGAAAGGTACCTGGAACCATTAAAAAATGTCCGAGAAGTTGAAAATATTGAGCAGCCATCCGTACTACTAACGTGTGCACAGCCTGCTTGCACGGCTTGGCATTTCTAGCAGGAAAGGCCACCTGGCTCTAAACTGCGCTGCTCGCAAGTGTCCAAAGTGTCTCTCTATGGAACATGGTCGCAACAAATCCTGTACTGAATCACGAGCCAAACGGTCATTTTCCCGATCTATATTTCGCCTTTAACGTCGTTTGAAAAATCCGTTTTATTGTAAAAAAAAAAACTTCATCAGTGATCTAATTGCACGCCGATCGGACGAAAATTATTTTAGTTTATAAAATGATGCGAAAACGAAATCGTTGCAGGTTTACTGCATTTACGTCATGTTTGGTATCGTTCCCTAGGTATTTATCGATGATATGAGTCTCAGAGGCGTAAGACTGCGTCTAGATTAAAACAGGGAAAACCGCAGTAGATATAATGAGGCAAATTCTACTACTTGAAGGAACTTGCAGGACAATATAAAGGAAAGTTTCTGTTCCTCCTTGGAACAAGCCTTTCTTCTCACTGGAAGTTCGACTCCTCACGTCGTACCAATTGCCTAGCATCGCTTAAATGTCAATTTTCGTTATTCCGTTGTAGTCACGCCATATCGTCTCTACTAGTATTTTTCGATGCTAAATTGTTGTGAAATAATTTTCCACAGACCTACGAACATGAGTTATCTACAAAAATCGGGAACGACCAACAGCTGGAAGACCGACAGCGGTCATTTCACACTTATGCAAGTTGAGATTAGGTGCGCCGCTCTACGGTTTCATTGGGGGGCGTAGGGTTTCTTCTGGGGGCTGTGATTTAATTTCACATTTTTCCACCGTTTTACTCAACTTAGGTCGCCACTAGAAATAACTGTCGCTTCAAAAATCTCAAATCAAATAAGAGTGAACTATCAGAATTAGAGTGAACTATTCGAATTTCACGAAGTAGCGGCAGTAATACCGATAGTTTACGTTAAAATGATTTTCGTGTGACGATTTTTGAAATGAATAGTATTACAAATATTTGCTTTGAAACCGTTCCTTATGAATGACATAGAACTAGAAGAAGAATTCAAGAAAAAAGAACTCATAGAGTTGAGAGGCAGTTGAACAAGAATGGACTGAAAGAAGTATTATAATTCTATGAGACAGTATGGTTGGGTGGAATGTCACCGATACGTACAGTCGTCGACATCACTGAACGGGACTTATGAAGCAAGAGGATCCTCCCCCGTTTTACCCACAAAATGTTTTCAACTAGTCAATAGCTATATATTTTTCTGCGTTAATGTTCCTCCGACCGTCCAATGAACAGGGATAACAACTAAAATGTGTACAAACCCGTTTTTTAACGTTTTCGAAGTGTCCAGAAGCACTTCATAATTGAATTTAATCAACCTGATGAAGACCAGTCTTCTAGCCTATACCCACATTTCGATCTCCACAACTATTTATGTACTTATCTGTTTAATGAAGATATAAGCCATGATAGCGTGGAAAAGAGATGTGTCGTTTACCCGATTTTCTCGTAAACGGCTCGTAAGATTTCGATCAAACTTACACAGTACTCTCAACTAACTAATACCTACATGCTGTCCCATTTACCAGCAGGAGTGAAGTAAATATAGTGTCCGCGTTGATTAATGGGAACAGTTGGAGAGAGGGCTGTCCCAGACTGAGGTGAGCGCACTGTCATGGTACACCGACGGTTCTACCATGAGGTACAGGGCTGGTATGGGCATCGTGGGGCTCAATTTCAGCCTTGCCAAGCCGCCTTGAGAGTGTGCCATGACATATCAAGCAGAAATTCTAGCCGTAATGATATGCGCAGAAGAGGTCCTGTCAAAAGTACTCTAGGAACTAAGCGGATCCACTTATTGTCGGATAGTTAGGCTGCCTTAATGGCCATCGCGGCCTACACCTTCAACTCCTGGCTGTAATGGGAATGTCTTCAGGCGCTCGAACAATTCAGTGCCCCAAATAGGCTTTCCTTTATTTGGGCGCCGGCTCGTAGAGAGCACTAGTGCAATGAAAAGGCAGGGCAAGGGGCAAAGAATCCCCATCCATCAGGCTTTAACTCCACATAGGAGTGAGGAAAAGTCACCCAAATCGGCAAGTGGCCCCATGAGGGACACAGGAAAAACACGCCAATTGCTATGACCGGCCACGACTAAGACAGACGGAAAGGGCTTCCTGTTCAACAGCGAAGGCGAGGCAGACAGGATCTAAGAGTCTTCACCTGACACTGCCCACTTAGTTATCACCTCAACACGATGGGAATTTCCGAGGGGAGGATGAAACGGCAGAGCACAGCCTATGCAACTGCCCTGCTTTAGCAGCCAGGCGCTTCAAACATTTCTATCAGGGGTTCATCGTACTCCAAACCATAGCCAACCCTGTGGCGAAAGACATACTTATCTTCTTAAAAAGAGGTGATATGTACGACGACTTATATTAAGTAAGGGACAGCGTTACAATAGGCGAATGTGTGGCCACAGCAACAAAGGGCCTCGGCCTTGTGTGCCTTCCAGGGGGAAAAAAGATATACTAAAGTTAACGTACCTGTTAGGTGAGTCCGTCTCCTCTGGCTTGTGAGTTACTGAGGGCCTATATATAAAATATATATAAAAGATATAGCAGATCGTTGAACTTACTTGGGTAGCGGAAATTTATGTGTTGCTACGCACCAAATATTTTCCCCAGCAATGATTGTGATAACCAGGGTGCAGGTTTGATCCAAATAACAGCAGAAAATGAGATTTTCAGCAACCTCTGAGGTTTAATCAAATTCACAGGATACAGCTAACTGGTACTCACAGTTCGTTCTCCATGAGCTTTTTGGTGTAAATACGTTGAACGAATATACAGCGCCAGTATCTTCAAATATCATCGATGTCGGAATAAGGTCCCCAAAGTGAGGCATAGTCCGAAGTCGATCCGAGTGATTAGTACTTTGAGCCTGCTGGGTCTTTTGAATTGGAGTACTATTTGCTCGTTCGAATAATTGACCCTGAATGTTTGTTGATTGCTGTAGTGCGTGGTATATTTCGTACGTACAACTTGACTCACATGTGGAATGTGTGACGCACTCTAGTAGGTGATTACCAGATGTTCAGGTGGTTCGGTTCCCGATGGTGTCTTGGCTTTGCCTCGTCACCCATTCCTATTCTCACATCGCTTCCGTTTAAGTATTGCGTCGTATCGAAAACTGATTTGTCTTACAACGAGTACACAGTGATATTTCTTTATTTCTCGTAGTGTTTAATTGACTTTAAACCTATTACTAAAAGAACTTGGTAAGTGTATTTTGAATATTTACAGTATTTTGACTCGGCTTGTGTTCGACGCAAGCGCCGAATCCCTCCAGGCTTTTGACCTCGGAATTTCCGCTCCTTGCCTAACGGTCTCCTGTGGCGAGGTCATTGTTCCTCTAAAGGTCTTTGCGCCCATGGAAATCCCAAATCGGCGGATATTTCCAACGGTGGTTTTCCCATCCTTCCCCTCTCCACCCTTCTCAGATCCTTCTGTACAACAGATACCTTCTCCCAAATATTCATTCTTCTACGAAGTGTCGCCGAAGTGAGTCGTCCCCAGCTCTCCCAAAACTTGTTTCCTAACACCTTTCGCGATACGGCCGTCTCCAATTCTCCCAACGGATACCTCCTACACCTCTCATCGACTTCTAGTTCGGCTTTCTCCCTCCTTCCGAGTACAACCAGTTTTCACGTCTTCAGAGCCCGATTTGTTCGCGATTCCATACTCAACTCATCTCCCGTGTAACTCACCTCTTCTTTGTACAATCCAAGTCTTCCAACCTTGTGATATTCCAGCTCACCAATTACAAGTTTGTGCTCAGTAAATATCCGTCTCCGAGTTTCATTCACGTCTATCCTGGTCCAAACAGCTTGAATCAGAATGATAGTCTCATTCACCTCTGAAGTAACCTCGTTTGAACCGTTTAGCTGGCAATCGATTTTATCGTTTGATCGTAAGTCGTTCCACCTCAAGAGACAGATTACCTCCTCAAGAGAAAGCGTTGCAAAAAAAGAGCGCACTAGTTACAATAATTACAATATTTATTACGGCCAGGAACTCAGCGTATAAGTTGAGATTAGAAAGCCAACTCGACCATAAATTGTACCGCAAAGCCAAAGAGCCGCTAATCCTTCCTCTTCTCTCAACTGGGGCCCTACGCACCAACAAACTGTTACCTCCAGGAGACCGATCCACACCTTGAAAACGTTATGTTGATAAAACTCTACGTTAGCAATTCAAAAGGTTTTTTTTTCTTTTCCATTATTTCAGGTTGTCAGACAAGTCATCGCTAATTGGGTCACATTTCTTTCACCTTCGAAAGGAGTGCCCTAAGGAAAATTACTTTTGACGCGCTTTTTGAGCGAAACGGAGAGCCAAAGGAGGAGAAGGAAAAGATTCGCCCTGGCATAATTTTGTACGCTGAGGAAGTCGCTGTGTTGGTAGAAACGAAATATACGGAAACCCTCGCTTTGACACCATCTCTGTGAAACTAATTGGCTTCTTTCCTTTCGAACGGAACTTCTTACGTTGCAGGTTGAAATCTCCGAGACCAACGTAACACTTTCACGGCGCTTCCATTAGCACCTTTTATCCAAACGGAACGCTCATTCCTTTTAAAAAAAAAGTATAATAAGAAAAAAATCTCGGCTGAAAACAACAAAGCGAATTTCTCGTTGTTTTCCTCATGTTGAACAAAACGGAAACTCGCGTTTATTAATTAATAGCAGCAGTCTGTTGCAATATCTCTCTGTCTAAGATATACCCCTCGCAAAGCGTAAGGAACAGGACGAATGGCATCCAGAGAGCCATCCTGGTGAGCATAGCGAGGGCATATAGAACGGCCTCAACTGCAGCACTGCAGGTATTGGCAGGTTGTCCGCTCTTGGACCTGTTCTTGGACGCTGAAGTTGCGAAAACTTAGATTACATGGCCGGAAAGGACTACGGTAGATATATCGCGGGAGTTGGAGCCAAGGATAGAGGGCAAGGACAGCATGCAAAGAAAAATGCGTGTAGGCACTGGAATGGCTGATGGACAAATGGCAGGCCCGCTAGGAAAATGAACAAACAGGTAGGCACACATATGAGTTATTCCCTGAAGTGAGGAGGAGGCTAAAGTGTGCAGAAATAAGCCCATAGCCCATAGATCGTCCCAGCTGTACACCGGACATGGGTGTTTCAATGGAAAACTGCGGCTATTCAGGAGGAGAAGCTCAGGAAAATGCCCCTGCGGACACAGAAATGAAAAAGCCAGCTGTATATTAAGAGAATGCAGTGTCTACACAAGGGAAGGGGTGGTGCTCACAGGTAGCGCCCAGTATGATGGGCCGCTGAACACAATAGTGGAGCAACCAAACGGCGGTAGCAAGATGGAGACGTTTGCTGTGAAGTAGCACAAACGGCGAGGCCCTGGCCCCAATATGGGCGGTAGCTAGACAGTTAGTGGGTATGTGGTTGTGTGTTTAGGATAGGTATTTAGCTGTGATAGTAGGTTAAGGGTAGATTAGGGTCGGTGGGCTGGGAGGGGGATAACGAGTACTCGCCCTCCTCACAATATCTCAGTACTCCCCTTGCAGAGTGAATGTAATTTATTAGGAGTGGCAGAAAGTTATTCAGAGTGAATGTATATGTAGGATATTGTTTAGATGTTATATGTGTAATCGTGTATGTGTAGGTATTAGAGGCAGGAATGGGCTAGAGGGGCAATTATCCCTGAATATCCGGCAGGATTAGGCAATAATGGGAAAACCCCAAGATACACGAAGAGGGGAAGAGTACCTAGCCCGAGGGACTGAGTGCCGATATCTCCACCCCTGCCCGAAGAAACAAAAATAAATAAGAAAAGACCCATGAAACTCCGTCCCAGCCATCCAAAATCCTGACGCCACCACGAGGTCCAGCCTGGACATACCAAGAGGTATGACGAAAGTCCGGAGGGCAGGGAGACCTGCTGTTTCCCAGGCGTGCCGGAAGGCACGTCACTGTAAAGGGCAAGGGTTCCTTTACAGTCCGAGAGAGAAATGGGGTGACCGGAAAATCTAAATAAGGATTGGATGAGCAAACAAGAAAGAGGCCACTGAGGTGCTGATGGGTTGTTATGAGCCACGTAAGAGGCCTAGATGCAACCGCCTCCCCCCCCCTCCCCGTCCGGAACAGCAGGTCTAAGATATACACACTGTTTTATAATGGAGAATTTTTAAAAGGTAATAGTCAGCACTGCGGGAAAAGAACTGTATTTTTATCAACGAACAACTGGTGGGCGAGCCGCATGGAGAATGAGTTGAAATCAAAACGACTTAGAGACAAATAGTAAAAGAAACATCGTTTGACAACAGCGCTTGAGAGTGAACTAGCAGAACTATGTTTCCATAGATTCTTTACAACACACACTATATCAAACTATTTTTAATTTTGCAATTTTTTGTTTCAGCCAATCATCACAATTAGTTACAGCAAGCCGAGGAAAGTTGTGTAACGCTTCAGGACATTTGACAAATCTTACTTGAGTTGTTTCCGTGATCATCCTAGAAAATGGGCTTCATGCCTTAAACTTTCTTGTATAAAAATTGACTAAAAGAGTGCAGGATGTTTGTCCGACTATAACATGCAACAGTAGTAGTTTCTGATATTCTCAATCAACGAAAGATACTTTCCTGCCACCCGCTTCTAATCTCACATCGTCTTGACAAAACCCTCGGCGCGTGGTTTTCGCGGTTTCCTACCTTTCGACAAGTAACTTTGATGTTTCAAAGTTTTTTTGTACTATTTTCACTTATTTCGCAGAATAGCCTGCGTTCAAGAGCCCTGTGTGATACCAAAATGTTATCCGCATTTTTATATTATTTTTTTGTGCTCTCATTACGTCGCAAAACTTCTCTCTCCTGTACCGCTTGGTAATTTCGAAGGCAATGAATGCGTCGGTAGAAAAAAGAGAAGTCCTGTTAAACGGATAACGGTGATATTAATGATGCTACGATCGCTAGGAAGTGAGGGCACCACAGCGGGTCAGACGATCAGAGCGAAAATTGAATTTCAGGAGACAAGTCGGCATCGGATGATTGTGTCCTTTTTCAAACGCCGTCGTTTCTCACTTCGTTCGTGAAAACTTCGTTATCGGCTAACGCTGCCGTTGGAGAGTTTACTAACGCGGAAGGGTAGGGAAGGACTGTGATACAAAAGAGATTCCTGCAGATAAAATCCCATCGTGTAATTAGAATCATTCGATCCTTCGATTTTACTCTTTCCCACCGTCCCCACTTAACGTTCAAAGTGGAGTTATTCTTCTTCGAAGTACAAACCCCCCCCCCCCTTCCCACTAGATTTGATTAGTTTTGAACTCTGGGGAAAATATCCGTTAGTAGAAAGGTGAGGCTACTTTCACCGGAATGATGAATATGACTAGAAAACTCTGGCAAACAATGCGGAATGAGCCGGTGAATTGTCTTGATGGAGAATCCACAATTCGCGTATTTTTTGATATTCTTTCAAGGAGGTGGTAATGTAGTTTATAGTTTGACCTTCAAAACACCTCTGAGAGCGCACATGCCCTTGAAAATCGAAGAAACAAACATAATTGCTTCCAACTTCACTTTTGACTATCCAGTGCACGAATTGGCGCGTAAATTCCACAATGCATCTCAAGTTGCTATCCTTTCCAATAAGTTAGGGTCATTTAAAGTGCCAGAATTCGTACATTTACTAGTACAATGTCATCATTTTGGTCCATGTTTTTCGCCAGTTAAACTTGTTAAGTCAACGAACGGGCTTTACGAATTCTTTATCAAATCGTTCAGTTTCAGCAGTCGCAGAACTACTTAATCGACGGTTAAATATAATCGGACAACTCACTGGGCGTTATTGGTTTGTTATAGAGCGTGGTAGGGAGGCCTGGTGGCCAGCAGTCCGCCCTTCTCTCCACTTTGGTCAGCAATGTGACCGGTTTGCACAGTTTAGAGTGCACTTGTCATCGCTCCCCACATGTTGGGTGCAGTCATCGAAACAACCGGGCCTTCGGCATTCATTGCACCCAGTATGAATGCCTTTAGATGGCGGCGGTTGTTGGCCCACGCTTGGAAGAAATGGAAGCGGACGGCCACTACGGAGGTTATTCGGCACATACCCTTGGCATTCGGCCCTTTTCACGTTATGCCACAGGGAAGTCCGAGAACTGCCAGTTCAGACGGCTTCTCCTCCAGACAAAGGAATTGAGTTTGGGTTAACTTCCAACAACAATGGATTTCCCCTTTTGTACTTTCTAGAATGTCCGTCCCTCCCTCAATTTACCTCCTTCTCTAACACACGCCGCTCTCCCCAAATACACTTGTCTCCCAGTGCTAACATAGACACATTCCTCTATCAACTCTCTGCCCAGTCACAGCTCGCACTCCGATACAGTTTCGCGCACCAGTTCACATGTATTCCAAGTTGTCCCCTTGTGTCGTCCTTATATACTCATTCTCAAATCAACATTCATTTGCACATATAATATAGTCCTTGTCTCATGCTCACCGAGTTTCCTTTATTTCGTTCATAAATTGCTCCTCTCGTGCGCCCAACGAAGGTATTGATCTGGTTCGCTAGTGCACGCCCTGGGAGGCGAGCCGTGCCGTGTTTAGTGGATCTGGCAGTCGAAAGGGATGTAGGCCGCATTCTCTACCGGTCCAGTACTACATGGGCAGGCGTAGCACTCTCACCACACGAAAAATAGGAGCCTAGCGTTGAATTTACTGCGGCTCGAGAGTGGCTGGGTGGCAGGAAATGATTGCATGTTGCAAGCCCAATCAAACAACCAACTTTTTTCGATACAGTCATTCGTTTTGGTGTATTCTTCATTCTGAATAATAACCCTACGTTTCCGGTCACGAAAAACTTTTTACAACCCCCCCCCCCAAATCTGATACTTAATGTTTCAAGACATGGGGATTCCAAATTTGCAATGTCCGTCCGCCATCCGGCGTCCACGGTCCACCGTCCAGGCCGTTTTGTGCCTTTAACGTGGCCTAAAAAATCCGTTCTTTCGCACAAAACTCCCACTTGGTATCTAGTTGTGCCCGCCATCTCGGCAATCCGATCGGACGAAGCCCATGATTGTTATGGAAAAAAAAAAAAAAAACGCAGTATAATCGCAAATAAGCCGTGTTTCGTATCGTTTGCAAGGTATTTTCACATTCTGGGTCGAATGGAATGAGTATCAGACGTGTGCAACTGCGTAAGGGAAATTACAGTAATTATTAGAGTCAACTAATTGAAAGAACTCGCTGGAACTACAGCAGAAGTCAACGTTTCATCGTTTGTCACATCAAAACCACCCGCCCACTCGCCTCACAACGTCGTGCCAATTGCCGAGGGTTTGCTGGAAGTCCCCGTCCCAATTTCTCCGACTCTTTTTGCTCGACGGGGCGGAGGAAGGTAAGAGCCGATGAGGCCGGCACTTCCACCACACACCCCTACATTAGATCATAAATGCCTACAGACGTTCACAGGAGCCTGGCGCCGTGGGAATATTTAGTTTCCGTAGTTCCATTGTAGACAAGTCATGTTTCGTATGGTTTACTAGTATTTTTCGAAGCTGAATCGAACGGAATGGGTCTCGGAGCAGCAATACTAGGTCAAGCTGTTCATGAGAATAATAAACCGTTGTGTAATAATTTGCAGGGTTTTTGACGTGGCAAAGTTACCCAAGAGTCAATAATTACTCAACTCATTGTGAAACCAAACAGAAGAACACAATGCGGTTCATTTTTTTCAATAAATTAAAAGTTTCTATCTCTGCCGTTACAGTTATTATTTGCGTTGATTTGTGCCCCGGCAAAAAAAACTAATCGGAGCCATGGGTCAACTACATTGAATTGTTTACAGAGGCAAGAGCCGCGCGTTTGAAAGGGAAGGCTTCACTAAACAGCTGTCAGTTCCTGGTGTTCTGTGCATGCTCGCTTCTTCTGAAGCGCCGTCAGTCTCGTTATTTAATAGACAGACCTAGTACATATTGACCATGTTGACATGATATTATGCCCAGAACTAAGTATTATGTGTTTTCTCAATAACGACCTGTGTAAAAAAAGCTGCGTGATAACGTATTCTCTTTTGAGATTTGACTTCGGAGCACTTGAAATAGCTAGGTATAACATCACTAATTACGGAGTACTGAAGAGGAACCACGGTCGAGAGAGACGCGTTGAATGTTTACTACACGCTTCGCTACCCCAGACAAAGTCGCTCTGCCTGTTGCCCTTTTGCTGTCTCTATTCGTCATTGCGTCGCATGAAAAGCGAAAACTGCAGAAAATGGTAAATGACGCTGCACGGTTCGCTAAGCGTTCGAGAAGCATCAGGCGACTACACTCGTTGAAACGCACGCAGGCGCGTGAAGGAAAACAATCACGCACATAGCCCTTCAGAGACCTCCGATGAATGGGAAAAAAACCCTAGTTCTTTTTCGGTCGACCGTCTCTGAGCTTTGGTTCGCTCTAACGTTGTAACAGTTCCAGGGCCCTCGTCCACATTGATGACGTCCCACTTTTTAATTAGCCCCATCCGCGTTTTGCTACGATGCTCCTCTAGTTCTTAATTAACCTTCGCCCTCCGCTTTATTCTCTTCCTCTTCCCACAACATCGCGACTGATGGAAAGTGCGGAGCCTTTGGGGAGCCGAGGGCCTGGAAAGCAATGAAGCCCCAACCAACCTTTTCTCTCTCTGCAGGTGAAGTGAAACTGCTAAATAGAGGCGGTTCTTTTCATCCCGCGTTGGGCTAATTACATTAGTAATTAACGGGATAATGTCGGAATTTGGGCTGAGGATGATTGTTTGCAGACCGAAAGACTGGAGGGACTCGTCGCTCTGTGCGAGTGCATTCTACATCGGTCGTTGAGCGAGTAGCATAAGTGCTTGCTACTACTTGCTAATTCATCTTGAGCCATCCGCCAAAAGTTAACTTTACACAACAATTCATTCAGCCAGCTATTATGTTTTACGTCATCAGCTGTTTTGAGGAGATGAGCGACCGCCGAGAAAAAATAAAAAGAGATCGGAAATGAAAAGGTCTTCATTTATATTACCATTAATTTAAAACACTATCCCTTTTCCACACAGTCTGACCGCGACATCCACTCGTACATTAACTGGTGAACAGATAACCCGTGATACCCCGAGTTTCCTCGGAAGATGAATCGTTTGGTTTCTTTTCGACCACTATACTACTATTAGTTAGGTGGTACTCGAAGATAAGAGATTCTCCTCGAGATCCCTGCAGATTTTTACGTTTCGAGAGCGCCAAGGCTGAAAAATACGATTTGTGCGCGAATGAGAGAAAATAGCTGAACCTATTCGGTGGAATTCGATATGTTGCCTCCAGATCAACATGGGGCTCCAAAATAAGGGTACGAACGAAATCTGTCTAAAACTAATTCACAACATGGTGAGCATAAACACCGAAATGCAGGAACGTTCAAGAAACACAGTTGATTCGGACAAATCGCTCCCAGGGAAACACGAGGAGCTGCGTCGGAAAACAATGTACAGCTCGGGGGAAAACAAATGCATTAAGGAAGAAGTTAAGGAGGGCAACCAGGCGAAAGCGGATAGATGTATGAGTGCCTCCGTCGGCTCGGCTGTCGTTGAATAAAAGATCCCAGTCGGCGTTGCCTCGCGATAACGGCTATCTTGGGATGAATTCAGTGCCCTTTTGTTTTTTCCACGAGGGTTCGGGAGCAAGCTCCGAGTAAAAGATGCCGGTGAGGTGTTCATTGGTTCGGGTTAAAGCTAGTAAGAAAAGAAACAAGCCGCAACCTGACTGGGTGCTTCAGAGATATCGCGGTGTTTTCCCTTCTCGAGCAGTCATTCACGAACCGCGCCAAGAGTCGAGAAGGATCGGGAAATAATTGAAGAGGACCGAAGGGCCGCTTACCTCACTTCAACTCGTGTGGAGCTGTTCGGAGAACCAGCTTCAGACGAGCGTAAAAAGTAAAAACGTCGATGTTTTTTTCATCCACCTCCTTACAACACCATTCAACTCGCAACACACGCTACTAGCCGATATATTTACCATTCTGTCGACAACCAGCATTCAGACGCCACAAGGTCTCCGCGAAGACCTAAACCACAAAAACTTCCGTGTTACGACCTAAACAACGAAAAAAGATTTAGTGTGAAGCACCACACTTTCAACACTCGTCCATTCCATGATAAGCAATCCACCCGTTGTACCTTCCAACACATTTCCACTGAAACTATACTCCAGATATTAACTATTTACCTGAAAGTGAGCGCAAGATCGAAATAAAAATTAATTTGGCCATTTTCGGAACAACGGAAGAAAAAACATCATGTTTGGCGACTCTCATTTTCTCGTCCGGTCCGATCAAAAAAACTTTTAAAAATAAAAAGTTTTAAATCTAAGTTTTATTTTGTACCACGCTAGGCCACGATTGAGACGATAAGGACAGCATCGAAGGAATTGAACAAGATCCCCAAAAAAACGTTTTTCTTAAGTGCTTTGGGAATTGAGAAAAAGTGTTTTCATGAATATACTACACCTAAGCTGATTTACTTGGAAAGGAACAAAGAAGATATTAATAATTAAATACTTTTTGAAGAAAGACCAAATTTGCGATACTTTCGAACGGTTCAACGAAGAGAAGCATCACACAAACTTTTTGTCATCCCCATAAACTCGACGATACGCTATGTATAAGAGCGCCATATTTTCATTTTTTTCTATGGGCACATTTACGGAGAACAAACATTAGATACTAGTTGGGTGAGAGTACTCCGTAAGTTTTACGACGCGCGATTTAAGTGATTTTGGTTTAATTGCAGATTGTGGTCATTCTGAATAATAACCCTATGTTTTCGGTCACGAAAAATTTTTTACAACCCCCCTCAAAATTTGATACTTTAAGTTTCTAGACATGGGGATTCCAAATCTTCAATGTGGGTCCGCTGTCCCCCATCCGCCGTCTACCGTCCCCCATCCTCCGCCGTCTGGGCTGTTTTGTGCTTTTAACGTGGTCTAAAAAAATCGTTCTTTCGCACAAAAATCCCATTTGGTATCTAGTTGTGCCTGCCATCTCGGCAATCCCGTTGGACGAAGCCCACGTTTGTTGTTATGGACCAAAAATGGTTAAAAAAATTAACAAAACGCAGTATAATCGCCAATACGCCGTGTTCCGTATCGTTTTCAAGGTATTTTTACATCCTGAGTCGAATGGAATGAGTATCAGACGTGTACAACTGCGTATAGGGAAATTACAGTAATTATTAGAGTCTACTAATTGAAAGAACTCGCGGGAACTACAGCGGAATTCAACGTTGTTAGTACTCCCTCCCTCCCATCTCATCGAAACCACCCGCCCGCACGACTCGCAGCGTCATGTCAATTGCCGAGGGTTTGCTGGAAGTCCCCGCCCCAATTTTCCCAACTCTTTTTGCCCGGGGGAATATTTAGTTTCCGTAGTTCCATTGTAGTCAGGGCATGTTTCGTATGGTTCACTAGTATTTTTCGATGCTGAATGGAATGGGATGGGTCTCGGAGCAGTAATACTAGGCCAAGCTGTTCATGATAATAATAAACCGTTGTGCAATAATTTGCAGTGTTTTAAATCATCATTATTCAACCCGTTCCCTTCTGTTTACATAAGCTGGTTGTTCGAGACCGACAGCAATGTTTATTCTTTCACTTTTTGTTGTCACCGTCCGCGTCTCACAGCTGGTCACCGTCACCATTGGCTCAAGTTGATTTGTACCTTGTTGTTTACGAAATGTGACGAACAAGACAAAAACAACAAGGCTTCCCCTCCCCCTTCAAGAAAGCGGGTGCCGAAATGCGCAGACACCATCATTACCTCGTTTGCGATCAAGCTGACAACTCCCGTCTATTTTTTACACGCGTCGCCGAACGTTTTCGCCGACTCCATTTCATTTTCCCAAAATCGCCTTTGTATCTTCGGTTTCGGTTTGGATACGTTTATCCCTGGACTACCTGGAACGACCCTGGACTCCAACGAAAGCCCAGACCAAGGCGCGTCAACGCTGTGCTGTTCTCGTCACCATCTCAACTTCCACGAAAAGAAGCTCTCCACTCAAATTGCTTTTCACCATCAAGTTAAGTCTTTAGTTTTAAGGGCCCTTCAGGTAGGATATCTTTATTTTAACCTTCATTTATACAATTTCAATAAATCTTTCCTCTGTTACGCTTGAAGTTCAGATCTCGCATTTTTGGCTCATTTCACTCTGCTCCTGGTAAATGAAATACTGATGCTAAGTGAGTTTTCTTTGAACTCGACCGTTTAGAGGCCAGGGAAGAGACATTCTGATCCCAGTGGTAACAGACACTGGTAATAGTTGGTGGCGGAGGTGGCATTTCCGGAGTTGCTCCTAATTGATTTATTATTAAATTAAAATTATATTCATTAAACTTACACGGTATAGCTGGTTTACTGGAATACCACCGTAGTTTTATTTTCGGAAGGTTGTATTATATGACATGGATTTATAAGACAAAAATTGCGTTAAAATCGATTTTCTTCGAAATGTTCGTTTGAAGTTTTATTATTTTGCAGTCCTCTTTTTTACGGCAATGAGAATCACTGTCGTGTTACTTGGCGCTGTCCATAGTAAAACCTTACCTATTTTTGAAAAATAAACTATTTAGTATTTTGATCACTATGATAATTATAGTTAGTTTTGGGCCTATTCTGCTCATATCCTTTTTTGGCGTCTCATGGTATTTTCAAATTTGAACCGTCTGATTTGTGTACGGCGCACGCTGAATTATAGCTGGGTGCTTGACCCCCAAATGTCTGCACTTGCCCTAATGGGACTCACTCACTCGCTATCGCCTTAACGGCAAAGTCATTGTTTCCCCAAACACCTTATGTTCTCAAGCACTTTTGTTTATCTACAGAAAGTTCACCTCTTTTTCAACGAATTTCCCCTTCTTCTGGACTTTCCCCAATATCCTTTTACCTCCCCTCAGTTCACATTTCTCTTTACAACAGACAGCTCATCCCTAACTCATTCACCTATGAGTTTTGGCGAAAGTCGGTCGTCTACCAGTTCTTCCAATACGCATTCATCTACCAGCTCTTGCAGAATACATTCGTCTCCTAGTTCTCCCTACAGACACTCGCTTCACCTCTCATCGACATCTAATTCTTATTTCTCCTTCCTTTCCCGCACAACCAGTTTCACGCCTTCAGAGCCCTCCTTGTTCGCGCTTGTATAATCAAATCATATCCTGTTTTAGTTACTTCTTCTTTGTACATGTAAGGCTTCAAATCTTGTGATATCTCAACTCTCAAAATTACATAATTGCGCTACCCGTCTCAGTGATTCATTCAAGTCTACCCTGGTCAAAACAATTTGGTTCCGTTATTGGCGCTGCTGCTTACACAGACACACACAAACCGTTTTTGAACATGTCTTTCGAACGTAAATATGTATAGAATACGTTTTTCTTGCCTATTATACATTTTACTAGTTTCATACTACTTAGGATTGAAATATAAAGAGGTTAGTCAAGGAAATGCGTTAGTTTGAATACTGAATTTTCGACTTAACTTGACACCCATTATCAAATTTTCATCGGCTTAAAGGACCACCACCACATCGAGGTTCTGAGGTTAATCGATGCTCTCACTAACATGTTAAAAGAAAGGTCTGGAGAAAATGCAGCCTATTAGATAACTTTCCTTGCTATTTTGTAAGGCGAACGAATGTCGAAAAACTCGAGGAATTTAGCCAGTAAATAGGAAACTTTTTTTTGGAAGGATTTGAGTGAAACCGAAGTTGTAAGATACAGGGAGTGCGGCGATCCGCAGGGACTATACAGAGATCGAAACTGAGGAAATACATGCGACGCAGAGATTCATTTATCTTCCGTTGAAGAGCCTCACTATGGTTTCTATTATACCTCATACCAACGAGCCGCAGTCCTCACCGGTTTTATTCAGCCCTCTCCCCCCCCTCCCACCGCACGACAGCCTTTCCCCCTCGCTGGGAATCCAAATGCTTTCATATCACGAGCATTGACTTATGCGCCTCTCCTCACTCCCCCACAATACAAAACACTATCGTCGTATTCGAAAATCTCAATAATCGTGAACAATAAAACTCCCGTTGGCGCTCTACTTTACGCTCGTTTTATGGGTTGATTCTTCAAAAATGTTGTACAAAGTGATGAACGTAACAAACTACGAATTGAACTACCTCACATCACGAAGTATCACGTGGTTGACATACGGAAATCACATTCGTGGGACTCGTGAAAAGTAAATTCACAATTCCAATTGTTGCGTTATCATAAAGTTCTGGGGCGAATTGTTCATAACGTTATCTATATTTCCGTGCAATACTGCGGTCTCCTCCAATACTCCTATTCATTTAACGCATTGTCGTTACCCGTAAAGTCCACCATTGCGAACCACGATTTAGAAAGAATGGCTGTTTGATATTCAGTCTGCAAATGAACACAGGACGCCAAAACAGGATTATGTGCGAAATTTCCAAAAACGGTTCCTACGATTTGATTATACTTTTTTTGTGGACTCAAAATAACTGTTCTGCTCAGCTCAAGCCGAATCGGTACTCAAGATCACATTCCCCAACTCGATTGGACTTCCTGAGGAAGAACTTTCTGACCTTAGCCCGATTGACCTGGAGCTGCGGGAAACACTACACTACCTCTACCAATCAACTTCTTTCTTTCAATATTCTAAGCCCCAGTGAACATAAGGATTGCTATTTCCAGAACCGACGAGGCCCTTTCCCATTTTAGGGGTTTTCCTATACCCTCCTTCGCTCATTTCACTCTCACCTTCTTTTGACACATCCTCAGACACACACTGACACTTTTCTTTTAGGGCAACGCTTCAGCTTGTCCATTCCATGGTTATGCACAACTTTGCACACAGTCTGTGTGCCCTCAGTGACATGGCTGGCGAGCAGATTAACATGCTCCAGAGGGCCCATAATGCCGTAGTTCGTTTCATTTACCGACTGAAATGGGATGAACCTTGCTGTTCAGGTCACCACAGTACCTTGCGGAGAAGTTCGCGTTCCTGGAGGATTGTCACCAGCATCACACTCGAAGGCATCTCATACAGATCTCCCTCAACCATATTCAACAGATCATTCGCAGCCACAGCCATACGCATCTATAACAACAATCCTGACTCTTTCAAACTAGAACAAAGCGTGAGACCATTTAAAAATACATTTTCAAATTTATTGTTGCAGAAGTACAGTGCAAGTGCCTAGCGAACAAGTGTGAGTTGCGAAAGCCAAAGGATAAAAAAAGAAAAAGATGTGCAATGTGCTTGTATTGAGAGCCTTTTCTTGTGTTTCGTTTGTTTTTCTATTAATATGAAGAAGGTTCAATCATTTTATGTACATAACTACTGCTAGAAGTGGTCAATGCTTCCAGGGACAGTGGAAGAGAGGGCCTTATGGCCGTAACTGCCCCTGGTTAATTAAATAAACGAACTCAACCAATCTCTCTCTCTCTCTCTCTCTCTCTCTCTCTCTCTCTCTCTCTCTCTCTCTCAGCTTTAACAGTTCAACTAATCCAGAAACCCGCTATGTCACGAAAACTCTTGTCTCCTAATTATTTTACTCTGAACTCGTTATCTCTATCGTGCATCTCAGTGAATGTTAAGCTAACCAGTGTGTTTGCAATCAATACAGTCCTCTTTCGCTAGTCTCATTCATCAACTAGTTCTTCGCCTTATTCAAACTAATCTTTCCCTCTCTTGATAATATAACGCCTTTGTCCTAGAAAATGACGTCAGCAGCACAATAAATTAGCTGAAGTTTCAAAAATCTATTTTCGAGCAGCTTTTTTTGTTTTGTGATCTCGCTCATATGGGACGTTCTTAAAAAATCTGAATGGTAATCTAATATGCTAACCACACAGTGAAAGCGTAATAAAATTATAGGAATCGTACATTCTACAAGATAACCAGGAGCAACCTTAAAAATTCCAAAATTCTAACCAACGTCGTTTTTGGGATAACTTTTTTGCTCTGTGCCAGTAATATTTCATGAACTGGACGCACGAGCCACGCCGAAACAACTCACGTGGACTGTCTCTTGGTGTAAATCACATAATAACGACTGAAGAATAAAGTTACAACGTAGAGCGTTAAGTTATGTTTTACAATTTCCTATACGTTTGGCAAGTTCATTGAGCTGAGGACAGTTGTGAGATGTCTCGCTGCTACACATATTTTAACGCTCAAATCACGTCTGAGGATAATATTACAACAGAAACATTATATTATACGCTGAAAAACGTTATTTAAAGGTTTCATCGACGGTGGAGAGGGGGGCACCATAAACCGAAATGTACTAAGTCTTTAACTGTTTTTCGCGCTTTTTCCAAAGATGGCTCGAACGTGTTGGGTTTAAATGGCGGTGTACTTTCTACTGAACAATACATAACTTTTGACTTCAATAAATATCGCAGTGAAAATACCTTGAGTGAAGTCTTTCTTTTTTTTTTTTTTGCAACTGTTCGTACAATCGGTCTTGACGAGAGCGTGTTTTGCAACCAACGTCCTATCAGGCTGCCAATAAAATCCTGTACCGTAAACGACGATAATGAATGGGGGCAACAGGCGCCGTCAAAATAAGATCCCGCGAACTGGTTACAGGACGTTTTGACGGGTTCGGGGAACGATCCAATCTGTGAGTAATTACAAGAGCCGAAGTGATAGATCGAAACATAATAGTTATATGGGATGCGGTGGTGGGCAAATGTGAATAGCCGCTGGTGTCTGGACGGAATCCCAGTGTGACAACCGTCACTAGATTAATTGATAAATTGAGACGTGTAAATGACGCGGGTTCTCGCTGATGTAACTTCTGCGTATGGCCGCGGGAACGGTGCCATACGTTTTGCCTCGAGCGAGTGACCCACATCAGGATATTTCAGGGCAACTGATGGGGAGTGTGGAAACACTGGCTTTTCCGTTTGGGGAGGGATGAGGGGGGGTGGGGGGTGGAGGACACGAAAAACGTTTTTATTAACATAACTCGAAATGTTAAAAAAAGGTTTAGTGGCTTTTGGTCCTCCTCCTCTTCCTCTTCCTTCATCACTCCCATATAGAATACATTTTTTGGTCATCAATTGACACACGGTTTTTAATTTGAATTTCGAGTTTTAGTCAGACCTTCTCGTTCCGAAGAGGTAAGGGCCAAAAACGCCATTCGAAAGAATAGTGTGTATATGTATCTGCAGGCCACCCAATTGATGGGGAGGGGTGTTGCGTTAAATCTCAGCGCTTCCTCTGGTTCTTCTTGCCTTCACTCCTAATCCTGCTATTCCTAAAGTACGGTAGTTCAAATTCTTAAACCCTTACTTCCTTTTATTTTTAGGGAGAGAACGGCTCAGCCAAATCAGCTCGAATTTGATTTTTGAACTTCATCACGACACGCCAAAATAGGGGTATGCACTATTTGGTTCAAAACTAACTATAATTACCGAAGTGATCAAAACACTACTTTTTTTTCTCAAAAAGGGATCTACCCCTTGTCAGTAAATACTTTCAAAATGACGTTGACGATTGTACATGAGGCTGAGCAAAGTTGTGTGATGAGTCACTCCAGATATTTTTCTCAATACCGGCTATAATTATTTGGGTTAAACATTTTTTGTAGCCATTCCAAACAAGACATATACGTTTTTTATCACTGTAGGAATATAATGACACCATCAAAGAAAAGTAGAATCATTCGCAATAAGCCTTGTCGATATGATGCTCATAACCACAAAAATGACGGTAGCGCAATAAGTTATCTGCGCGATGAAACTTTAATGACAACTACAAAATAATTAGTAACAACTCACGGTATATTGTTATTTCATTGATAAACTTATTGTAGTGTTTTCCAATGTTTGTAAAGAGGTAAATGCTAAACTCCAAGAAACTTTCAGGTTTATAGTGCTGTAACGGGACGAACCAAACCCTTCGATTCAGCGGGTCTTCAGTGGGCTTTCAATATTAAGCCCACCCTGTAACAATGGCGCCCAACTAAGGGTCGAACTTCCCCTACATTAGTTCGAGATGCCAGCCATGCAGAAAAACTTGAAGGTTCTTCTAATGCGATGGGAATTTTTGATCCCCCACCTTCAACTTTTCTGCCCTACTGCTTTGACCTACTCTGCCCGGCATTATGTCCGAACGTAGTCCGTTCTTGATGAACAGTTGAACACAGCTTTGTCTTCAATCGACGATGGCTGCTTCGAGGAAAGCAGAACAGATGTAAAGGAGCTTCTGATCTATCAGGATCTCACGCACGTCTTACCTAGCATTGCAGCAGGGGAAACCTACCGACTACGCACCTCACAACGACTCAGTCTCCCATCATGCATCAACATCGACATCTTCCCGCGTGACTGACCCCGAACGACCGTTACTCAGAGAATCGTTTTCCGCGAAGAGATGGACCGATTCTCTGAACCGTGGATGTCGCAGCTGCGTGGGACGAAGACGTACGATCCACACATCCCAAGATGTGCACGTCGGAGACATTGTGAGGTGACTGTTTATTTGTTGTTCTAAATTCAATACTCCGACCACAAACATGGGCACCCTTTTGGAACTTTAATCAAAATTCTCTCTCGCTCGCTATGGTCAAGATTAGGTTCCCCTTTGTTGGGTGGACTGCAACGCCCTGAACTGCAGTGTTCATGAGTGCCTGAGGACAGGCCCTTCATCAAGGGTGGAGTGGTGTAACGGTTAAAAAATAAAATAAGCCGACGCTGGTTACGGCGCTGGTCAATGAAGGTCGTGTGAACTAGATGAAAAACGGATTCGCAACACTTCGCAAAAGTTCCAAGCCCTCCGAGTGAGGATATTGTCATGAATTATCACTAAATGAACATCAGCGCTCACATATACGGAACCGCGGTGTGAATAAATGACAAAAAGTCCAAATCAATTAATTGTGGAAACTTTGCAGTGAATAAATGACAATAAGTCCAAATCAATTAATTGTGGAAACTTTGCAGTTGATTCAGTTAGCATGATATTTTTCTGAAAGGCGAGAACGTAAATTAACACCCTATGTTTTAACACAGTAATTAGGAGAGTCTAAGAAGGAGAAACCTTTGAAATCTCCCGTAAATATAAATATAAAGTGACATAATGTGAAAGAAATGTTGAAGTTAATTCAACGATAAAAAGCAGAGGCTACTTTTGAGGTATTTAGGTCGTCTCGACATCTTAGTTTCACCGTGGCGTATATCATTCCAAGTAGCCATTAACCCTCGTAATCACTGCGCCACTTTCATCCCTTTTATTACCTTATGGTGGAGCGGGGAGAGGAAGAAGAAGGCGGAAAAGGCTATGGAATAACTGTGGTTCGCAGCTCTGAAGGGCTTTTACCGCTTTGACACGCCAAGGAAATTAACGAACTGTTGACGAGAGGCCGCCTCATCTAAAACAACATTTTACGAAACGCATTACTCGGAGGTTTTCGGAGGAGTTTTACGCGGAATGGCTGTTATCAGACTCGTTTTGGCCGAGTAATGTACTGCCGCGTATTTCATACGAGTTACGACGTGAAATTTTGAAACGAGTATTCATTTATTCAAAATAGAAATCGCTAACTGATTAATACAAAAAACACGTAAGTTTACAAAAGCTTCAGTTAATAGCTGAATATGAACGACACCGTGATAATGAGTGAGAAAAATGACAAGGTAGTTATGGTCGAGGAAGGAATCGAGTGATCAGAAGAAGTCAAGGTTTTCACACACCTTTGTTTCCGTAAGTTGCGAGTTAACCATTGAAAGGTAGGCTTTAGTTAATGATACACCATTCACCCCCTTTTACACTACATTAACCTATGCTAAATCATTCTTGAGTTTAGCATCGTCATTAGAGTTTGTTGAGTCGAAGAGTTTTTAAACGACGACCACGGCGGCTTGAACTACCGGAACGTGGATAAGAGTGAGTCAGATGACAACATGTCTGTTAACAGTGCCGGCACAAATGTGATAAATAGTTGTACGATGAACGGCTCATTAATATTGATTCCCACGATATCCGCCGACGATAAAGGCACGCAGCGAAACTATGAATGAGAGACACCAAAAACGATATATGTCCGCAACTGACTGCCACAAGTAGAAAGAGCACAAATAGCTAATTTGGAACAAGGAGCGGAAGGGACAAATTGAAAGAAGGACGGAGGCAAGCGCTGAAGAGGAGACTTCAGAGCTTCTTTAAACGAGAATATGATGTTCCCTCGAGAAACAAGTTCATGTGGAGTGTCCTCAGGGTCCTCAACTGCAGTGGTAACACTCCTCCACGGCCCCTTCCATCTGCTGTGAGCGGTACTGGTGGGTAATTAGCCAGACCTCGTCTTGGCGTTATCTGGGAGTTGAGATTGATCAGTGTCTAAGGCGGGAAGACATATCGATTTGTTGGTACCTAGGTTCTGAAAGAAGCAATCAGAATGCTTTATTTTGCGCACGTACAATCTCATATGGTTTATGGCATATCGAGGTGGGCTAGCGCAGGTTCGGGTCTTCTTGGTCGTTTCGGGAATCGCTCGTAAAAGTTTTAATGAAAAAAACTAGCTCGTACCCCTCGGATGAGCTGTTCCGGGTATGAATATCCTAAATCCCTTTCTTAAAACTGAGGGATGAAATACCCCAAAAAAGAAACCATTGACACGCTACAAACCAAACTAAGACAAATAGACACGACAACCACTAGAAACGTTACCAACCTCACCAAACTGACACTCGGACAAAACTACTTTCAATTCAACAACAGCATATACAAGCAAAAAGATGGATTAGGTATGGGAAACCCTACTTCGTCCATATTAACTGAAATATATCTACATTACGAAGAAGCTCACACCCAGACCTTAATGACAAAACACGATATAAATCACTACGCCAGATATGTAGATGACATCATCTGTACATTAGGCCGTGATAACACTGACGATTTACTAAAGGACTTGAACAATATCCACCATAACATCCAATATGTCATGGACAAAGAACAAAATAAAACTCTTAATTACTTAGACCTGAAAATCACACGGTTGGACAACGAACGTACAATTGGACAATACGACATTTTTAGAAAACCTACCGCTGCCAACACGACCATACACTTTACATTAAACCACCCACAACAACATAAACTAAGTGCATTTAGACACATGATACGGAGACTAAAAACTATCCCACTATCCGAACAAAATTACAAAAAACAACTTGATACTATAAATACTATCGCAGAAAATAACGGTTATTCTAAAAAACCAATAAACAAATTATTAAGACAATATGACTCCAAAACACACGACTCAAAAACACAAAATACACAGACTTTAACAAGACGCTGCACATTCACGTACACAGGATCAAAAATATACGGAATAACTAATATCCTCTGAAAGGAAGGTATACAAATCGCATTACGTACGGACAACACACTTAGAACCAAACTAACTACAAAGACTGAAAAGACAGACCCACTCGATCAAAGTGGGGTATATAAAATAACCTGTACTTGTATAAACGCATACATAGGACCGACAGGACGAAAAATACGGACCAGATATTCAGAACACATTAGTCCAGTCAATCTCTTAGTAGGGTCAAAGACGATTCAAACTTTGCCAACCACCTCAAAACAACTGGACACGAACCTACCAAAATACAGGACTGCACCATCTTACTGCACAAACAATACAAAAAACGAAAACTGAACATATTAGAAAACATGGAAATTTATAAACAAAAAAACTTCAATGGACAGATCATAAATGAACAAATCAACACAAAATGCGACACCATATTCACACCACTCAAAACACTACACAAACGAAAACAACCAACTGACGGATTTACAGACCACCCTACACCAAAAAGACGTAGATTCCACAATTGACAGATCATTCAAGACGTTCCACTCACTTCTAGGGAGTTTTCCCCCTGAGGTACATGACCTCCTCTCCCTACCCCTTCCCCGACGCTCCCCGCACGTCATCCCGTTCACCTTTCTCTTCATATATAAAGAGCACGACCAACCGACTGACTCCAGCACTGACTTAACGGCCAGACGATGATGTCTTTACATCGAAAGCGCTTGCCCACAGTAACTCACCAGCCAGAGGAGACGGACTCACCTAACAGGTACGTTAACTTGAGTAATTTGCCTACTGGCGGATATAACCCAATTGCTCTAGTACATAAAATAACAATTATTAAGGTGTTTTAGGAGGGTTAAAGGGTGAGCTTCCCTTTATAGTAAAGTGTGTGACTCGGGGCTCAAACTATAAACTGATCTTGCTGCCTTTCCGTGGGACGACTCGTGGGCTGCTTGTTCATGATTTTAGAGGAATGGCTCTAATCGCTGACTATTTTTGAGAAAAGATTATAAGATTACTTTAAGTAAGGTACACCCTCACAAAGTATTATCATATGCATTGTTGTCCTGTTCTGGTATAGGTTTCTTTTATAATTAACAATCATCAAAATAATTTCTTTCTTTTACTTTGGTTTTCTTTTGACATTGCACCGCCAGTTTATCTTTTTTCACGATAATTGCACTCTTTGTTTGTAACTCCTCCCCGCAGCACAAGCTATGCGTATAGTGGGGAGTAGCATAGGTAATTTAATTGTATACTTTTTTTCCTAATAATAAATAATTAAATGCAAAAAAATCCAAAGCAGTAAAACAACCTCGCATTGATTCTCACTACATTGTGACAGATCTCAGCCTCAAATTCGTGGCTAGGCGTGGTTTTCCGACAGCCGATCAGTTTCTCTTGAAGTACCGCCTTTTTAATGCATACCTCATTTCCTTTGTATCCCCATATTGTTCGTTTGTTGCTATTATGGCGATACTGGTGCCGCTTAGGAACGGAAGGTCGAAAGCTACCCGTTTTGCTCTTGACACCAAGTTAACAGCCACTTTTTTTCCTGGGCAGCCCCTTCGATTGTAAATATTAGAGTTACGCGCTCGTTGGGAATAACACTTATAGTTTATCAACTCATGCCATGCGATAGTTACGATGAAATGAACAAAAATTGAACAATTGGGGGGAAGCATCGCGACTTCAGTAAACTTGAAGATTCGATGATAAGCAAATTACGGGGCCGTATCTTTTGTACAACGAAACTTTACTACAACATTTATAGACATTTACTACAACATTTGATCACTCTCGTAAGAGTGATCAAAAGCATTAAAACCATTTTTTTTAAATAATAAAACATCCGCAGTCGAAAATATTTGGCACAGTTAAAGAATGGAATTGGGTTTCTTGTATGCTTTTTTCGCGAACAAGGGTTGGAAGAAAGTTGCTTAGACTGCAGTTCGGTTCCTGAGTTACGTTGCCGCATAACTGAGTCAAACTAACTATAACTTGAACTATTCTGAATAACCTTTGAATATGAAAGTAAAAGTCAATTAATAAACATTTTCCCTTTGAGGCAGTGCCTTGAGTTGGCCGTTAGCGGGGAGAGAGTCACGGAAGGAGACGGTACCAGGGGCCGCTCAGCCCTTCGCATTGTCAACCTGCTTCCCTCTGCCGCTCGTTGCGCGTCGAGGTCCGCCCGCACGATACCATTCTAAATCTTATTTATAGCTGTCTATTACTCAAACTCTTGGAAAACCTTGAGAACAGGCCCGCGCCACCCGAACCATTAATATCCCGAGGAATCGTAAAATTTACATTCCCTCGGTGACGATACAGTAAAATGCCGGGAGGAAGGAGAAAATGATGAACGGCAAAGAAAGTGGAGCTTCAACACGAAAGGATGAGCCGAAGGTGGCTCACGTATGAAGAGACACGCGTGGTTTTTCAGGCTCGCCGGATACGAGTGTAGAAACTGGAGTGGGTGTTGTAGGTTTGGCAAGTGCAGTTTATGTAACTCCACACGATGGCAACTCATTGACTCCCACTTGTTGATGAAGACGAAAACATCATTGCGCGTACTAACCTACTACTAAGGCGTACTAACCCATACGGTAAGCGTTTTATAACGTTCATTATATGATCACGAGCAACCTTACTACCATATCTCAGTTACTACTCCGTACTCTAAAACGGTTAACACGATCCGTCTAACAAAAATCAAGCTGACAGCCTCGTAAATTATGTATGCACTGATCACATACTAACGGTCATGGTATACATAGAAGCAACACAATAAATCAAGCCCCTTCAAGCGGCAATAATTGCTGTGTAACACGTTGAGATACGTTATTTTAAGTTCATACAAACTGGATGAAAATCAGATTTTATTAAAGGTAAAAATGATAAAACCGTTGGGCGCAGTTGTTGCTGAGAAAATGTTTTTGATACGTCGCATGTTGCACACTCAAACACTGCAGCAACTTAAAGCTCCACTCCAAGCCAGCGCTCGTTTGAGTGCAGCATCAAAAGTTCACTGGAAACTCTCCTTAAGAAGGCGTTCCCTGATGACCAAGTAGCTCGAGATACTGAAGCCCAGAAGGCAGCAAGGGAGCTGATCATCGACCCTCCGAAGGAGCCCGACATGCCATTGAGGACATCAGGCGACCTCGGTAGGTCCCTTACGACCTTAAAGCCCAACAAATCTTCTGGGCCAGTTACCATAGAAATCAATATGCTGAGGAAGGCTGAGGGCACCATCTCCAGCGGTCTCCTTAATGTATTTATTGACTGCCTGCAGGTCGGACAGTTCCCCAGTCAGTGGAAGCCTGTGGTGGGCGTGTTGTCACTCTTCAAAAGGGAGGCGACCACAATCAGTCAGACCCGCTCAGCATTCTTTCCATATTAGGCAAAACATTAGAAATCTTGATTTTGCCGTCCCTTGAAGGAGTCGTTGGCCGCAACCTCACAGGCAGGCAATACGGATGAACCAAAGGAAGGTCCACGCAGGATGTCATTGTCGAAATTCGGCGTGTTTCCCTGCTAGTACCGGCTAAGTACGTCGTTGCAGTTCTGATTGACATCAGAGGAGCGATTGACAACCTTTGGTGGCCAGCGCTCCTTAATGAGCTTAAAGGTAGGGGAATCCCTCGCAACCTGTACTCGCTCCTCAGAAGTTACCTGACAGACAGAACTGCTACGATCGAATGCAGGCATGTCTCCGTTCAGAGAAAGATTTAGAAGGGCTGCCCACAGGGCTCGGTCCTTGGACCAGCACTCTGGAATGCCTTCTTCGAAGGTCTTCTCAGGAGACTCATAGACTGACTGCGAGCCGTACGTCTATGTGGATGACTTGGTTGTGCTGATCTTTGCAGATTCAGTCCGACAAATCGAAGAAAAAACCCACCACGTGCTCTGCACTGTCAACCAATGGTGCGAGCATGTCAAGATGCAGGTGCCTGAGGAAAAACCCAGCTAATCCTCTTGAAAGGCAAAGTGAATAATCCACCCACAATACGCTTTGGCGGCCACAGGCTCCTTCTTGAAAAGCACGTCAAGTATTTAGGAGTGAATATAGGTGAGAGGTGGGGTTTCAACCAACACCTCCAGTCCCTTAAAGGCACTACCATTGCAAGGTTTGCCTCACTGCGTGCCATTACTAAGGCCACTTGGGGTGTGTGTTACCACGACACTATCCTCATGTATAAGGCCATCTATCTAGGCGTGATTGGCTACTGCCCCGTTGTCTGGGGTAGCAAGCTAACAGTCAATCAAAAGAGAGTATTGGCCCAATCCCAGAGAGCTGCGCTCCTGTGGATCACTAAGGCCTTCAAGACTGTATCAACAGAAGCAGTCCACATGATCACTGGTCAGTTACCAGTTGACTTGGCCGTTGAGTACATGGTTGACAAGTGGAGAGTGAAACAGGAGCTTCCCCCGCTTTGGGCTGAACTCTGTGCAGATCTCACCACAGAACAGAAACTTGCCGCCATCGACGAATGGGCGTTAGAGAAATGGCAAGCGAGATGGGAATTCTCGTCAAAGCGATGTGACACGTATGAGTTCTTCTCCAACATCCGTGAACGTCTTTCAAGAAAATGGGTTGAGTCAGACCACTGGAGGAGCCAGTTCCTCACGGGACATGGTGACTTCAATGCGTGGCTCCACTTCTTTTCTCTCAAAGACTCTCCGTCATGCATGTCTTGCGCATTACAGTACGGAGGAAAAAAGAAACCACGTGCTGCTCCACTGTAGTTTCTACAACAGTGAGCGACGGTTGTTGGCAGGGCAAACTGCTACGAACTTAGCAGCGTTGACTGCTACAAAGCAAGCCTATAACCATTTTGCAGATATCTCGAAGAAGGTAATGGCTAAGAAACGTGGTCATAGTTGATCTGTCCTTTTGAAACTTGCCACCCAAGTAAATAGGTGGGAAACCAGATTAAGAACTCCTCCCCGACGGTACGAGGTTCCTCAGGTCGCCACCTCCGCGCAGTAACACACGGGCAACAGCTCTCTACCGGAGGGCTTTGAGACCCGTAACGGCTTTGAGACTGGCTGACGATCAAATACCTGCCGTACCTCCACAGGTCCGAGTTCGGTGGATGCTGCAGAGGCCGTCCTCTTGCATATTAGTGAAACCGCAACTTCCATGACTGATATAACCCTCGTCGAGGGTTTAGGAACAGTCATCAAATAACGAAACAGACCTGCAGTTCTTTATACTTCTCATCAACTACTGAGTGTCTCAAATATCCGATTTGGTAAGCGTGTACTCATACTAATCCCTCTGCAGGACTATCATTCATCTCGGTACGTCAAGTAATAGAGATTTTACCGTAAATTTGTATGAAACCTTTGAGTAAGTGAGCTGAGTTTAATAGTCGTCGTTGATATGTTGGAACTGGAAGGGCTCCACAAGTATAAACCTTTTTTTTCAATCAAGATGACTCAAAAGTACCGTTGTGTGTCACTGTCAATGATTCTAATCGAATTTCTGCTCATTAGCGTTGAAAAGTAACTGTGCACCAAGTTCAAAATAGTTCCTACATCAACAATGGACTGGGTAATTGAAAGCGTGATTAATCTGCCAGCCTCGATGTAGAACAGCAGCATCATACCATGAATACATGAATATAGAACCCTACAAGAGTGTTTAGAGCACGTACAAACTTTCTGCTCGCTGCTTCTCATTTCATGCTAAATATTTTGTGTCTGTGTGCTGCGCGACCGCGCGGAACTGCGTAACGGTCCGCAGCACTAGAGCTAGAGGCTTTTATGAAGAATCCATGAGTCTTCTGAGATCTCCACTGAACGGGAGTTGAAGCTCAACAAAACGTAGGCCCCTCTCTCGTGTGCGATCCTGAAAAAGGGGACTTGGCGCTCGGCTTACTAAAACAAGAAGAACTGGGTAATTGGGTAATTGAGGTGCCGCCCAGCCTTCATAAGAAGTTAGAGGGTGCTAAGATGCGACGTTACGAAAACAAGCCTCCACGCAGTGCTGATATAGCTCCCTTATGAGAGTTAACAGTGTGAACAGTCATTTTGACAAGGAAACAGACTTGTCCGTGTAAAATCAAGTCTACAAAGGTGCATGGACTCACCCAAGGTTTGTCCGAGAACGGTCCTTCCATCTTCTCCAAGGCACGCTCCGCGAGCGTCGAATGGATTCGTGAATTGAACGAACGCGTAACCTTTGTGCATCGATATACCTGAAAGAAAAAAAGAACGTTATAAAAGAGATCATTTACGGTTGACCATATTTTTATTTCTATACAAAATAAAATATTATTGAATATTTAAGCTAATAGGAGACAAACTACGTCATGTCCTTGGAACCCTATTTGGGTAGAGCTGATTCATTCACGTGGCGTTGAGAGAACGACGCAACTACTGGGTAATCACGGAAGAACCGCTGAGGCATAACACCTTCGCGATTGGGTCCAGACCGCCTGCTGTGATTCTGAGATTGACTCAGCAGTAGGCAGTAACGGTGCCTTCACTTGGCCATTTATGAAACAGAATCGTGTCACATGGACCTTTGAATGTACTTTTACAAGCTCGTGGGGAGAAGTAGATGGAATCAAGGTCGCAATAGGACAATGTGTGAGGAAGAGAAGCGCCAACCAAATGCTGCCGGTTGGGTCTGCCAGTGGACGCTTTCTGCAATATCATCACTAAGACGCTGTGTGCATACGACGTCAACTTGTGGTGTCATTTCTGCAAAGAACGGTCTGCATTGTTTTCCTCGCCATCCGAAATCTTGAATCATGAAGTACAAGCGATTTACGCACACTTTTATTGTATCTATATTGTTTCTTTTGGTTTATTATTCAACCTGAATAATAACCCTATGTTTTCGGTCAGGAAAAATATTTTACAACCCCCTCTCAAAATTTGATACTTTACGTTTCAAGACATGGGGATTCCAAATCTGCAATGTCCGTCCACCGTCCGGGGCGTTTTGTGCCTTTAACGTGTTCATTCACAAAAAAATCACATTTGGTATCTAGTTGTGCCTGCCATCTCCGCAATCCGATCGGACGAAGCCCATGGTTGTTATGAACAAAAAATGGGTAAAAAAATAATAAAACGCAGTATAATCGCAAATACGCCGTGTTTTGTATCGTTTGCAAGGTATTTTTACATCCTGGTTTGATGGAATGAGTATCAGGCGTGTACAACTGCGTATAGGGAAATTACAGTAATTATAGGGAGCCAAAGTCAACTAATTGAAAGAACTTGCTGGAACTACAGAGGAAGTAAGCGCGGCTCGCAACGTCGTGCCAATTGCCGAGGGTTCGCTGGAAGTAGTCCCCGTCCCAATTTCCCCGAAGGGGCGGAGGAAGGTTAGGGCCACTTCCTCCACACACCCGATCATAAATGCCTAAAGACGTTTACAGGCGCCTGGCGCAAGGGGATTTAGTTTCCGAAGTTCCATTGTAGTGAGGTCATGTTTCGTATGATTTACTAGTATTTTTCGATGCTGAATAGAATGGAATGGGTTTCGGAGCAGTAATACTATGTCAAGCTGTTCATGAGAATAATAAACCGTTGTGTAATAATTTGCAGGGTTTTTAAATGTGGTTCGAAAATTGATAAAAAATTATCTCCGTCTTCCTCTAAACTATAGCCCGATTTCCACCGCTGCTGGTTTCACAGAATTCCTCGTTTCTTGGTGCACTCTACAAGCTACATTCGATTCTATCCTTCGCCCGCACCATGTTGAATTCCGAAGAAAACTTTAGGCGCGTTGCACGATTTTCCCGAGCCAGAAGAAGATAAAGCTCGCAGATCTGCTGTGAAGGTCGCTACGGAACCTCCCTAACTGCTTTGTGGTATACGAAGATGTATAGTGGCACGCTGCAAGAATCTCATGAGAGTTTTGAATCGTAAACCTGAACCTGAATGCCAATAAGACTCAAGGATTGGTGCAGCTCAGATAATATACGTCGCTAATAACTATTTGTTAAATATTAGCAGCAGACTTCTACCAAAGCGCCACATGTACAGGAGTTTTTTAGCATTTTTTGTAGAAGAGTTTTGGGCGTTAGATCCAGTTTGACATTCTTCAATAAATATTTCCCCTTGATCAGAATGGATTTTAAAAAGGTAACGTTCAAAGGGATTAATGTACTTCAAGTCGAGGGATCGCATTGGCAATAATACCTTACACAAAGGCTATAGCGTTAGAATGCACTTATTGCCTTAATGGGAACTGGCATGGGGCAGACGGCATCGTCTAAACGTTTTAAAGGACTTCTTTCTACTTAATTTCAAGTGGAGCTTCCTACGTCCAAAGGTCTCAACTTATTAAGAAACGAATTTATTCATCTCCCTGCAGCTTAGGCCAAGAGTAGAAAATGCGAAAATCTACCAATGTCTGTAGTAGCTCAAAGTGGCCAACGTAAGTGTGTGACACATCCAGAAGGAAAAGAACTAATTCCTGAAAAGGTATGGAAAGCTTTGGGAGAAAATAAACCTGAAATTTTCTTTCAACGCCTGAGGCGTCAATGGAATCCAACTTCTTCGATAAGCGAAGTTCTCATAATACAACGGCTATGTCCACATGAAAAAAGAATCGTTTCAAGGCAACGAAACCCCAGTGGGTATTGGAGAAATAAGAATTTCCCAACGAGAGCAAAAGTACTAAAAGAAGACGATTCCTTAAACGGCGGAATATATCTCGCAGATAAATTACGGTCACATCCGTAGAAAGGGAAAACACATTAAGGGGGGCAATAATCCGTTTGTTTATGGTTTCCTTACGTTACCCCCGGAAATTATAGTTGCATTCGCATTAAGCTCTAAGCAAATTCCGGGAATGTTGTTTTTCATGAGAATTTTTCTCTTTTTCTCTTGAGAATCGAACCGCTGGAAGAGCATTTCACCTGACGATGCTTTTAGCAGAGCGCACACTTAATGTGCAATAGTCATAATTATCCTCATCATTTCTACTTCTTCTTTTTCCTCAAAGGTATTGTTTGTGAAGGACCTTTCTCTTTTTTGCGGCGCACTCAATATTATCTATTTTTGTAAAATATGCTGCAGTAAAACAGCGCTATGTTTCGGCTCTTGGTAGTCATGGACGGCGTCGGTTGATTTCTACGAGGGTCGTGAAACGAAAATCATAACAGGCAACTCTCAAGGCTCAAAATTGCAGTTGTTCTAGAAGTGTTGGATGTGTTATAGACAATCCACAGATAGTTAAGAGCCAGATCATCATGGAGACATAGGAACCAGTTAACTAGCAACTCTCCAAGAGCCTCGAGAGTGCAGCAAATGAAAGAGCGACAGTGGGGCTGTATTATGTAGAAATGCAAGGTTGGAGTTAAATTTGTTCTTCTGACTCTCACTAAAGAGCAGATGAAGAAGAAGGGGAAGAGAAAGGAGTTAAGAAACTACAAATACAGATTTGGGAAAATATTGAACTCAGACGATTGTAACTCGACTCCTAACTGAGATGTACAACCGTTTTACATTCCTTAGCCGACAATTAAGCAGGAAAGTTAAGTAATTGGCTAAGAAGGAATTTGAGCGTGTTCCTTTCAGATATTAACGTCTCGAAGGCAATTTAGTCCAAAATACACCGATTGAAAACATGGTTTGAACGCACGTGTGTGCCACATAGCGCCCAACGTGTATACATTCACACTACGGTTCAGTCTGGAGTACTCAGTTCCATCCCTCTCTGTCAATATTCAGTCTTTGAACCGTAAGTACCAGGTTCTCTACAGTCTCTCTGAGATGTCGCAACTCGCGCGGTGGCTAATTTTTGAATAGTTCAGGCCCTGCTGGGCATTTCAAAACTTCCCAGTACGTTTCAAAGTCCCATACAATAGGCTATAGTGGAAGGTTTCTCGAGTACCACAAAAAAACCCTAGTTCAGCGTACGGATGGTCACTCAGGAAGTGTCTCGACTGTCGCGCACTCTGTGTTGTGGTGGAATGGGCTTCAGAGGGTATCCATGGACGAGATTACTGGCATGTTCACTGAAATGTCGAGAAGAGACGAGGATCGTAATATTGTGAATGCTAAGTAGCCTGTCTGAGTTTCTGAATCATATGCCAGGCATGTCCAAGACTAATAGAGCCCGGGCCAAGAGTAATGCCGTGGTGTTCAATCAGGTTGCATTGTTTTCTTGCGCTCCCCTTTCACGACTTTGCACCTCCCAGCTTGGTCAGTCTGCCCTACTGCGTTCACTCAATTGCGTCTCGTTTGTGCCCTGAAGTTCGATTTCTAAAGACAAGCCATACAGTTAGATGGTGTTGATTGAGTCTCATCCTCTATTTCAGTGTTACTCAGGCATCCCTCGCACATACTTTGCACTCGTTCTCGTTACTTTCCCTTCCTTCCTCTCTCTCTCAGCAGATTTATATAGCAGCAGAATTATATACGCAGATGATCTCAGCATTTACTTAACCTGCAAACCAGAAGATCTCATTGACGCTGTAGAGATGGTCAACCAAGATTTGAACAACCTGTCGGATTGGTTCACTGAGCACGGCCTAGTTCTGAACCCTAAAAAATGCTGCACCATGATAATAGGACATGCCAGGCTACGAGCAAAACTTCCTCTGAGCGATTTACCAAATTTGACGATAAACGACAACAAAATACAATATGTTACACAAAGTAAATGTTTAGGAATCTATCGTGGACTTCACAGACAGACATTATAATAGGGAAAGTGCACTCACTGCTTTATGCATTCAGAAATCTGTGTAAATCCATCAATGTAAAAAATTATTGTTTAGAACCTTAATTATGCCTCATTTTATGTACAGTGTGATCTCAACACAACCTGTCGTGTCAAGATGCAGAGAGCCTTAAATAGTTACATCAGATATATTTTAAATCTGAAATATGATGATAATATTCGTGATGAATTTAAAAAACAACAAATTCTCAAAATTAATGAATTAATACAAGACTCTATGTTAGCAATCATGTTACTACAACCACCATATCTCGCGCGACAATATTTCAAATTTTCACTTCATAATTTGGAAACCAGAAACAAGTTCTTAAATTACCGTTTACCACAATGCCGTACCACTGCCTATAGATCATCATTCATCTCACAAAGCATATCATATTACAATGGACTCTCATCAGAACTGAAACAACTAAAAAGTCATACAACTTTCAAGAAACGTGTGAGAGAATCTTTGCTATCCCTTTACTAAATTCCTCTAAACTCTCTAAAATCATGACACGACAGGTTATTTAAATTATGTGAATTATAGTATATCTGAATTTTGTTCGAGAAGAAATAATAGTAAAAAAATAATAATAAAATAAAATTTTAAAAAATAAATAAAACAATCAAATAATGAAACGAAGATGTAGTTGTTGTAGTAGAAAACTAGCTAATAAGAAGAAGAAACGAAAACTGTTGACGCATTTGTATTTATAAACTTATTTTTTAGAATTTCTGGTTAGCGTAAGAATGGTCGAGTACGACGAAATCTCGCCAGCTGTATTAATAAAGCCGTCATTCATTCATTCATTCTCTCTCTCTCTCTCTCTCTCTCTCTCTCTCTCTCTCTCTCTCTCTCTCTCTCTCTCTCTCTCTCTCTTCTCTCTCTCTCACCTTCTCTCTTTCACCTTCTCTGTCTCTCTCTCACCTTCTCTGTCTCTCTCTCTCACCTTCTCTGTCTCTCTCTCACCTTCTCTGTCTCTCTCTCACCTTCTCTGTCTCTCTCTCTGCCTCTCTCTCACCTTCTCGGTCTCTCTTGCACCCAGCACTTCTCTTTGACACGATCGCAATATTTTCATTTTTTATGAAATCTGGTAAATTCGTACTATGAAATATTCTGAAACATTTTTTATATTGAAATGAAATTTGGTTAAATCAATAAAATAATACAGATACCAGTTTGTATTTGAAAATCTCCATAAGTTTTCTAAATAGCAAATTCCCTTTGTACTCAGCTGGTATGTTAGAGGTATGAAAGTATCAAACCTATGAAACTTCAATATTTAGTTCAACTAACTGGGACAAAAAAACGATGGTTCGTTCAATATAAATAAAGTTCATGATGTGCCTCATGACCTGTAACTTCGAGCAAAATGGGGAATATTCAGATAGCGACGCTCGGCAATTAAACCGTGGGACAAGACGAGAACGTTCAGACGGTTTCGAGCGATATCTAGGCCGTACAACTTATAAGAGGAATTGCTGCTCTCGAGTTTAATCTTCGAAAGTCAGTCAAATTGGGTGATGGTTTTAAAACAGAAGGGGGAAAAGAGAACAGTCGGGGAGCTCTATTTAGAGTCGCCCTCACCTAAGCCTTTGACTTGAACCTAAAACTCTATTTCAAGTTTTCTTGAGTAAGCATGTCGTTGTTTTTAAAGGGAATGTTGATCCAATGCCAAAAGTTCCGTTTTTCTCAGAGATTAGGAAAGAAATGAGAGAGTCGCTTTTTTTTCTCTGTTTTTCTCTCTCTCACTCTCTCCCTCTTCTTACTCATCAAAAACCGGCTGTCAACGAACATTTGCTTGACAAACCAGCGCAGGTTGTTTTTAAGGGCGCCATCACAACCAGAATGATATTCTCGTTGGACGGTTGACTTGAGAGAATCATCTGTCTCGTTCAGTTCTCAGAACGGCGATTTTTTAGATGCTTATCTCGAATTAACTCGATTCATAAAATTGGTTGAATGGAATTAATCTCTCGTTCTTAATTCTCGCTGTTGGGTGCAAGTGAGAGAAAATGTCAAATGTGGACTACAATTAGTTGATGAATGAGACGAACTATATAGAGGAGTGATATATTTGGTTTAAACGGTAACTTGATTAGTTTGATAGAGTTTTGAGTAGAAGTAGTTCACCCGACACAGTGGGTTGCTCTGGTGGGTTCAACGAGGGCGTATAGTCGTACTACAACTTGACCATAAGGTAAACTGTAAAAAAAATAGTAGTCGAAGAGAGCGAAGAACTTGAAGTGAGAACAGAACGCGAATGAAATACAAGTGACCAAAATGTGGGGGCTCTAGAGGTACGGGGCCGTGGAAAGACTCAAAAGACCGAGTGGCGGAAGTGGGGCATGGGAGGGAGTGAAGAGAAAAGGAGTTAAAACTACGAACAATCGTCCTGACGGCTACCTGGGATAATTGCCCTCGACTTAACTCGCCAGATGAGCCGAACACTCATGTTTTAATGAGATTTCAACCCAAGGGTTTGTTCTGCAACTACATCGTCTTTAGTGTCGTGTCCCTGGTATCCTCCAATGCTAATTCGAATAGGACAGTGTGTATTTGTGTATGTAGATTGCATCCAGGTGGGAAATGCTGAAATCATAGTAAATATAGTGGTGCAAGTTCTACTGCTTGAAGGGACTTGTTGGACAATGCATCTCGTTGTTCCTTCTTGGCATATACTCGTTTCCCAAACTGCCTCCCGTACAATCCCCATCAGTTCGACCCTCGACTAGATAACGTCAATTGTCCTTATTCCGTTCTAGTCAGGTCATGTTCCATATAGTTTATTTGAATTTTTCGATGAATGGAGGTGCTCTACAATTATCGTTATTTGCATATGAGCTGTCGTTTCCGAGATTGTTGATACAGCTGTGTTATATTGTTAATATTTAGCGACACTGGATTGAATAGCATATTTCGTAATAGGTGCATTGAAGTCGCCATGACTCATAAGGAACTGAGCCAGCCGTCCAGCCGTCTGACTCAGTCCACTTTCTCCTAACGTCCTGTCTTGTTTCTTTGATGAGAACTTGATGGAGTTCGGCCTTGAGCCTGGTGGGGAGGGGGAGCTCTTTGTCCACCCACCGCCACACACTCAACGGCCCAATGATCGACTGGAGTGCTTTAGTGGATGCTGCCTTTTAGGCCTTGGTCATATGAACTCGGCAAAAAAGTTTGTCCCGCGTCGCACCAGATATCTACTCTGAATGGTACTTAAGAAATTGAAGCTCTTGCGAGCTAAACAAGTTACTTCAACATTTCAACTTACTAAAGTTAACGTGAGTCCTCTGGCCGGTGAGATACTGTGGGCAGGTACGTTAACTTTAGTAATTTGCCTACTGGCGGATCTCAGCTAATTACATTTCAACTTATTGCCTTTTTAACATTTACTAGCGATTTCTAAATCCCGTTTCCCCATCTGTTCACGAAATCTAGACGTTTTTGGACATGTATACTTGTACGGCAATAACATATACATGTATATGCCAAATACCTGTATACGTGTGATGTATATATTGTGAAGGCACAATTTTGGACGCGGCGAAAAAAGCGCGGGAAGCCGCGTCCCCACTGAGCGCCAGCCCCTCCAAGGGAAGGAGAAGCCGGGCCCTGCGGTTGAAGAGGCCGGCGGAGCCTCAGAAGGTTGCCGGCGTCGTCGCCCGTTGTCGCTTCGAACCGAGATTGTGAAAAGGACAAGGAGATTTAACTTCAGGAAATATTGAGCACAATACACATTATTATCTCGCTCCATTTTTTTGAGCGAGAGCAAGGTGAGCCGCTAAAATCTTTATTTTATATATTTTTTAAATAAATTTTCAATTTGTTCTTCCATTAAGCCCATTTGTGTGGTAAGACGCCCTCCTTCACGGATCAGGCTTCCCTTTTGCTTAAAATATCCCTGGTTGGTTGTCCGCCCCCTTCCCTGAGAAGAAGGAGTTATCAATTTGTTCAAATCGGGAAGAAAACGATCGGCCCCGAACATTACAATATACACAATACCGAACGAGGAGAACAGAAGAAAGAAGTGAGCACACCCTTGGAGTTTCGAGTTGGTGCATTTATACCGCGTGACTCCCATTGTAGGTACCCTAGCGATCGTAGTCTTGTGGGGATGGACGAAGGTTCATAGTTCATAATCCGACGATCGGAACTCGTGGTCGCTGTAATTTTTGCCTGAGTCAGCGGCTCTCCAAACATTTCCACACCCCCCCCCCCACCCCCCTCCCAATTTGTAACACAGTCGTCAGAACAAATAAATAAATTGTAATTTTCAGTGAATGGAAAACTAGTAGAAAGTAAACAAACAACCTTGAACAACAAACTGAACAATAGTAAAATAAGATTTTGTGCTGCTAATGTAGTTTTAACGGATTATACTTTTTACATTAACATTCAACTGATGGAAACTATCCGAACAATCTATCCTAAATCGTTATGGTCGTTTATATCTATCTGATAACTGTAGTCAGTTTCAAGTTGATTTTTCTGATATGTTTGTTTATTTTGGCGTAATATCTGCTGTGCGTTGAGAGTGAGCTCCCAATCGTCACAGACACAGACACACGAAAAAATATTTTTTCGAATGGCCTTTTCAGCGCTTCAAAACGCAGAGATTTAAAGAAAACAAAAACAAAAATTGATATTTCGTAGGGCGAGCTAAGTAAAAACATATACAGCAACTTCGTGTGCCGTGAGATGTTATGGCTACTTATTGATTCAAGGTGTGTAGTAGTAGAAAAATGCTTCGTGCGGAGCAAGAGCTTTGAACGACCATTGATCGCTCACAATGCATCCGTAATTAAATTTAGGTACTTCCGAGAACAATACTGTCACTCGAACCGATTAAATATTGACCTGCCACAAGAGCCGTGACTAGAGTCATGTTCTGAGGTTCGGAGTGCCCAATATTAGTAGCCGACTGGATATCGGTCGGTTTGATCTCGTGTGCGCTAAACCGTTAAATTCAAACCTCTTCGAGTTAGGTAACTTAAATGCAGTTGATATCGCGCTAGCGGGACGGAGCTAAGGGAGGACTGAGGTGGAGGGGGTAAATACGGCAATAAACTGCAAACACCGGAGCCTGACTCCGACCTCTTCATCCCTCCCTCGTAAATACTGTATTGTCAACAGCGGATTTCTAGCGGTAATTTCTCGTCGGTTGTAACGCGAACCTGCGGCATTAAACTCCACGCCAGACCGCCAGACCGTCGCTGCCCCCTTTCAAACCTCATTTATGGACTCCCTCGATCTTCAAAGCGAAAGCGGTATTCAACTAATCCTCAAGAACTCAACGGAGAGAGTGTTGTGCGGTCTGGGGGCTGCGAGTTAAATGTCGGACACCTAAAAACTCGGTGAGATATTGTTTAGGGGTTTACTGTCGAGATAAGTCGCACGGAGCGCGGAACGAGTGTTCGGCAAATAAGAGCGAATTTTCAGTGGAGCGTGGAGCGGAACACGTGAAAAGTTATTCGCCAGTAAACGCGAAAACCGGAAAATGCAGCTCTGGCTAAAGGAGATTCTGAATTAGACACAACAGGAACTACCAGTGGCTGCCAGTGATAGATTTCAGTTGGCCAAACGAACTCCATTTCTTTTCACCTAACGACTGCAGATGGTCTGCATTTCCCGTTCTAAAATGTTTTACCAATCTTCTCGTAGAGGGAAGAAAATGAAGGTTCATCTTGACAGAACACATATAAAATGAATAAATTACCAAGGAATTGGATAGGGCTACTCCATCATGCAAAAGTCCCGATGGTATTGCCAATCAAAATTGTATGATGCAATGCTGAAGGCTACCCATACACCACCAAAACGGAACAATGCCGAATACCTAACGATCGAAATGCCTATTAAGTGTATTACCTTACTTGTGTAAAATTATTTTTTGGCGTCTGTCCGAGATTCTGAACGAACCTCCAGAAATTTTGTGTCGCCACACGTCAAATTATGATGAGCCAACTTCGATCTTCGTCTCTTAGCGCATGACTTCGCAATAATTCAAGTCAGTTACTAGGTTTCAATTGAATCCGTTTGACGTCCCTAATCATAAGCCCGATATCCAAGTATTTCATCATTCAACAGGCGGAATGGTGTCAGCCACCGACCTCGGATGATAGATAAATAATCGAATTCCCGATAACCTTATTGTCATCCCACAGGAGGCGTCGCATCATAATGCAGTGGGTTTGATCCCAGAGGAACGTGTTCCTCTTCAACCTCCAACTGCCCTCGAGCCGTTTGTAGGAAATAAGTTTCGCTTCGGTAAGTTGATTGAAATAAATTCCGGGCACAATGCGATGGAACAGAGTTTTTATCGCCGTTTGCCCCAGTTTATAAACTTGAGAAGGTCGTTGGAATATTTATTAAGCGAGGAGAAAGTGACTTTTTTTTTATTAAATGGCTTGACGAAGTTTTTAGGACGTAATTCTGAAGATAAGCTAATGCATATTAATCCAGGGGATGAAGAACAATGCATTGCTGATATTTAAAAACATGAATAAATACGCATCAGATCCAGACAACCCGGAAACCGATTCCGTGAAAAATTTCGAGTGTGTAACTAAAGCTTTCCAAAACTCCCTTTCTTCTTCTTTCAAAACTTTCCCCTCGGCGCTGTATCAATGCCACATGTTCATTCAGAACAAAACTTAGATTATAGTTAACTGCTCTGGAAGTTTGATTGAGTTCGTTTCAGTCGTTGTAGAGAAAATGTGAAAAATAATCATCCAACGCCCGGGCAAATATCTCCTTCCAACGGGTAGTTACAGAAATAGTTGAGGAGAACAAAATGTATCAATCCACACTCGGCATTACTGTACAAAATACCTGGTGCATTGCAACACACTACTTTCCTTAGCTTTACGTCAATCCACTTTTGACATTTACTCAATTCATTTATCACTCAGTTCATTTGAACTTGGTCGAACAACACTTTACCGCTGCAGAAAGCGGGTTCACTGCGCATACAGTTCTGGAATTATAGGATTCAATAAATAAATAAATCCACAATAAATTTTGGGACTGTAAGCGCTATCGCTTTCCTGCTGCCGTAAAGTGTTGTTTGACCAAGTTCAAATGAACTGAGTGATAAATGAATTGAGTTAGTGGAAAAAGCCATGTACACGAGTGGACTGACGTAGAGCGAAGGAAAGTTGTGTGTTGCAACGCACCAGATATTTTTTTTAAACATTCTAATAACATTTCAGCGGAGTTTAAAAGAAAACTAGATATCAAGTTTGAGCTGATTTGTTTCTCTAAAAACCGCACTAAAATCGATTACGTCGAAAATTTTGGTAATTTATTGTGCTGCTCTCGTGATTTTCCCATAGATGGGAATTTTATGGTGTAGTTGCCATATTGGGAGCTGTTGTATTCGATTCAGCGGAGGCTCGTCCACGCCTGACCTGGCACCTCAAATGCCCCGAATTGCTCGAGACTTCGCTGCCATCAGTTGTAACTGAGCCAGTTCCCCCGTTGCCGTGTCGTTCGCGCTCGCGTTCACTCCCACTCAGTTCCCTGTTTGTGGTGGTAAAACTTCCTCCAATGTAATTGAGAATAAAACTCAGTTCCAATTGCATTCGGTTGATATCGTACTACTTCCTGACTCACCTACGCGATACCAACACTAATTAATCCCCCCCGTTACAGAATCAATATAAAAAATGTAATCAAAATCGTTATTTGGTGTTTTGATCACTATGATAACTATAGTTAACTTTCGGTGGATTTTGTTCATACCCTTATTTTGGCGTTCCATGGTAACCTGCGGGCGAGATATCACGTTTGAGCTGATTTGATACGGTCGATTTCTCTTAAAATCGTTCACAGACACACACACGCAGACCATTTACACAAATAGTGTTTTTCGGACTCAGGAGGGTCTAAAACGTAAAGATCTTATTAACGTTTATGTATCTGTTAGGTGAGTCCGTCTCCTCTGGCTGGTGAGTTGCTGTGGGCAAGCGCTTTCGATGTAAAGACATCATCGTCTGGCCGTTAAGTAAGTCAGTTGGTCGTGGTCTTTATATACGAAAGGAAGGTAAACGGGATGATGGAGCGTCGGGGAAGGGTCGGCGTTAGGAGGTCATGTACCTCAGGGGGGAAAACCCCTAAGGTGAATGGAACGAATGGGTTGAATGATCTGTCAATTGTGGAATTTCCGTCTTTTTGGTGTAGGGTGGTCTGTAAATCCGTCAGTTGGTTGTTTTCGTTTGTGTAGTGTTTTGAGTGGTGTGAATATGGCGTCGCATTTTGTGTTGATTTGTTCATTTATGATCTGCCCATTGAAGTGTTTTTGTTTATAAATTTCCATGTTTTCTAATATGTTCAGTTTTCGTCCTTTGTATTGTGTGTGTAGTAAAGTGGTACAGTCCCGTATTTTGGTAAGTTCATGTCCAGTTATCTTGAGATGGTTAGCAAAGTTTGAATCGTCTTTGACCCTACTAAGAGATTTAATGTGTTCTGAATATCTGGTCCGTATTTTTCGTCCTGTCTGTCCTATGTATGCGTTTGTACAAGTATACAAGTTATTTTATATACCCCACTCTGGTCGAGTGGGTCTGTCTTTTCAGTCTTTGTAGTTAGTTTGGTTCTAAGTGTGTTGTCCGTACGTAAGGCGATTTGTATACCTTCCTTTCGGAGGATATTAGTTATTCCGTATATTTTTGGTCCTGTGTACGTGAATGTGCAGCCTCTTGTCAATGTCTGTGTGTTTTGTGTTTTTGAATCGTATTTTTTGGAGCCATATTGTTTTAATAATATATAATTATTATTTGATACATCACCGGCTTCCCTGATGACTCATTTGTAATTTGGGATCAAATTAACTTAAGTTAAATCTGATTGATGAGTTGAGGCTGTTAAAGCAATTGGGTTAGGTCCGCCAGTAGGCAAATTACTATAGTTAACGTACCTGTTGCGTTAATTATTATTAAAACAATATGGCTCCGAAAAATACGATTCTTTTCTTTGTATAAAATAACCTTCGTAAATATCGTCTGGTTGACAGCCCGTCCACACCCGATTCGCCACAGAAAATCACAAATCACGACACAGAATTTAAATGTACATATCTTCAACACAACCCTACTAATCACCTCATTGCGCATTTCATTTTCAAACCCCCATTTTATGAAGTTACAAATCTACGTGAAATTCACATTTGTTGTAAGTTGAGTAAATTCGAATCATTAGGAGATATTCTTCATGTAATTATCTACCACTTTTCGTTTACTTTAGCTTGTGGTAAATAGACTGTCACCAAAGTTGAAGAGTAATAACACGATAGTGCAAGAGAGGGAGAGATGAAATTCAGTTTGGGCGAAGAATAAGTCGATGAATGAGACGATCAGGAGAGAAGACACACCGGTTAATTGAACGTTCACTTGAGACGCGATAGAGACAAAGTTCAAAGAATAGTCTGAGTGAGTCAGAGTTCATGAAACATAGTGAATCTCGGGGAAGCTGAACCAGGGTGAGGTGTGAGCCGTAATAAGAGCTGAGTGAGAGATTGATTGATTGATTGAATTGGTTTATTTAAATTAGCGAGGGGCAGTTAGGGACATAGCCCTCTCTTCCACTGCCCTTGGAAGCATTGACCTTTTTTTTTAAATAATAATTTTATAATATAATTTTTTTTAATAATAAAAAAACAGGCACTCGCACTGTACTTCTGCAACAGGTAATTTTAAAATGTATTTTTAAATGCTCTCACGCTTTGTTCTAGTCTGAAGGAGTCGGGATTATTGTTATAGATGCGGATGGCTGTGGCTGTGAGTGATCTGTTGAATATTGTTGTTCGGTGGAGGGGTATCTGTATGAGTTGCTTTAGAGTGTGATGCTGGTGACAATCCTCCAGGAACGCAAACTTCTCCGCAAGGTACTGTGGTGACCCAGACTCAAGAGTACTGAACAGCATCGTTCCAATGTGCAACTGCAGCTGCTCCTCAATCTTCAGCCATCGAAGCTTGAGGAAGTATGTTCATCCCATTTCAGTCGGAAATAAACCACGGACGAACCACGACATTCTGGGCCCTCTGGAGCATGTTCATCTGCTCGCCAGTCATGTCACTGAGGGCACGCAGACTGTATGCAAAGTTGTGCATAACCATGGACTGGACTGGACAAGCTGAAGCCTTGCCCTGAAAGGAAAGTCCACCGCTAGTCGATGGAGCTGGTGCAAAGTCCCATATACCCGGCTAGAGACTGCAGACACCTGGGAGGTTCACCTGAGTGAGGGTTCAATTAACACGCCCAAGTTCTTCAACAACGACTCATATCTGAGCGCCATACCACCCACTTCGCTCTGTGGCAGCTCTACCACATTAAGCCGTGAAAGCAGTGTTGAGTACTCTATCACCATGGCCTTGCACTTAGAAGAGTTAATCACCATGCCGTGCGATGAACGCCATGGTAGAAGTCCAGCAATCTCAGCGTTGAATGTCTCTGTTGCATTCTTAACCCGGTTAATCGGCGAACTTATGTATATCTGCAAGTCATCAGCATAGACCATAAATCTGCACTGGTGGAAGACTGAGGTTGCAGAATCAATTGCAAGAGAAATAGAGAGAGAGAGAGAGAGACATGCTCCTCCAACCCATGCCTCGCAATGCCTAGGAGCTCTGTGGATCGGACATATTCCAAGGGCGAATCTTTCAACATCACTTTAGGAACCGCTGTCATGTCTACTTTATTTAGGATCTTAGGGTAGCCAATGATCATTGCTTTAGTTTTGTCCGCATTAATTTTTATTCCATGCGTATTGGACCAACCCGCCACACTCGCTAGGTCTCTAGACAAAAGGCTCACTGTCTCCCTTATGTCGCTTACTTTGCAGGACCTGTAAAACTGCAGGTCGTCCGCATATGCCGTGTGCGAAGTGCCCTCTGAGAACGTTCCCACTAGCGATGTCGTGTAGAGAATGAAACACAGAGCCGACAAAACTGATCCCTGTGGGGTTCCCACGTCCAGAGCTCTCCATGCTGACAGCAAACCGCCGTTTCCCTTTACAGCTAAAAATCTCCCAGCCAAGTATGAGTTGAACCATCATAACGCGCTCCCCGACACCCCGACCGACCCGAGAATCGCCAGCATTATATCCCTTCTTAACAGATCGAACGCAGCACTGAAGTCCACAAGGACTGCAACCGTTATTTTCTTGTGATCCATCGCCTCTCTTACGTCATCCAGTACTCGGATGAGCGCAGACTGCCTGTCATCGAGGATTCTGTGCCGGTCTACATAGGCTTGTAGTTCTCTATAGACAATTTTATCTAAGACTTTTCCTGTGGCACATAGAAGCGAGATCGCTCTAAAATCTCTCGGGGTGTCCGGTGATTTTGATTTTGGCAATGGCTTAACTATGGCCTCCTTCCAAATATCGGGGTAAATTCCGGTGTGCAACGAATGGTTGAAAATATGAGTCAAAATCGGAATCACAACGTCAGCGAGAACCTGTAGCACCTCAATTGATATGCCATCCGCACCTACTGACCTCGACCGCACACTGAACAAAGCTCCTCTAACTGTTTCTTCAGTATTGGCGCACATGACGAATGATTCACAAGGCGGTCTCAAACAGCGGCAATGATTAATTATTTCCGGACATGACTCGGAGGAACGACAAAAATGCTGGCACAACTCGCGAGGCGAGGCATTCAACTCGATTTCAGGATCTCGTTCGCCAATACCTAGACTCCGTACTATCTTCCAGAACTCTTTTTGACTCCTAGGTCGTTTTGAAAAAAATTATGGTAATACCTAATCTTGGCGTTTCTGAGGATTTTCTTAACCCTGTGTAACCCAGTGAGTGAGAGTTTGACTGTCTGAATTGAAGGCTAGCACCACGAGAAGGGGTCTCAATTAAGGGATGAGACGTGAGATGACGGAAGGGGGTCAGGAAAAACCCCACATTACTTACTTATTTTGAAAACTTCAAAGGTAAACGTACATTGTTGGGTCAGGAAATGATCCTTGCGTTGGCAGGGCTCAGAATAGTAAAAGAAAAGAGTTGATTGACTGGCGTTCTAGGATTCTGAATAGACTAGTGAAGACCCCAGCTCAAAATCTCCGTTAGGGTCCGGGGGCGCTGAATCCCCACACCAATTCGGCATGAGCTGAGCAGGAGATTGGATATATAATGTAATATAACTGACCCACGTAAAGCAAGGGATGTAAGAGAGGACGATACAATCTTAATCTCTCCTTAGTTTCATTCATAAATCACGCCAATTAATGTCTACTTTGCCTACATAATTACCGTGTAGATAAAAGTGAGTAATATTCAAAAAACTGGTCCACACTTCAACGATCTTAATTAACATCTCTCATCAAATGAAATCAACGTGCGAATAAGTCAAAGTGACAGTACAGATCTCATTTACCAGGCACTTCACAACTGATGTCAATTCCCCTCCCGCTCGAATAATCTCGGCGTTTCTGGGTACGAAACGAGACCGAAACCTTTCATGAATAAAATGATCGTAAAAACCATATTTTAATCCTATCTCTGAAACCGTGGTCGGGGGAGGTCCTGCCCTTCTCGTTTTTTCGAGGGGAAGGCCACCTTGTAGCGCCCATAAAAGTTTTATTCCGCCTTCGAGGGGAAGACGGGATAGTAAAGAGAGTGGAAAAAAATGAAGGGGGGCATGGCTGGTACGGCTATGAAAAACAAACGGCTTTCTACACGTTCTCAGTTAACTAAAGGAAAGAGGGTGAAAAGTCTGGAAGGGGGAGGGGAAAAAAGGTTTTTATCGTTTTCCGCGATGTTCCTTTTTAATTTCCTGGGCCCGATATTATTAATCATTTGGACTATCGTTTCTTCCCTCTACACCTTCGTCCTCCCCAAGAAATTAAAATTCCGCTCAAACATCCAAACCCTCCCCAGTTGGTAAATGTTAATAAAAGAGAACGGCCTCCGGTTCTCCAGACGATGAGCGAATAAGGTGATCATCTTCCACTTGATTTGTCTGACAAGATTAGAACATCAAAGCTTTTTATGACGTTAACAAATCCCAAATCAGCGGCGCATCGGGAGGAGAAGGTTTTTAGTGGGTGAGCCAATCGTAAGATGTCAACACTGGCATTTTGGATGGAATTTGAAGTCTACCGAATGAGAATAAAGTTAGCCATGTTTTTTCTATCGCCACAAGAACTTCTCCTGCTCCTTTATTACTAAAGCTCCCGTAACTACAGTAAAGCACCCACCAATCAAAATTTCCGGACAAACGCGCTGAAGCCTATAGTTTCATTTAAAACTGTTCACACAAAAAATGTAATTAAAATCGTTTCAGCCATTTACGACTGCCGTTCAAAAGTGAGTTTTGAAGCAAAAGCAGAAAAAAAAATTTTAATAAAAGGTCGTGTGATACGAGCGAGATTTATTATGAAAAAAGCCGATCGGACGAAGCCCATGGTTGTTATGGACAAAAAATTAACGAAAAGCAGTATAATCGCAAATAAGCCGTGTTTTTCGTTTCGTTTTCGGCCCGCTCAACTCGCAACGCCCTTTGGACTCGCAACCCCCTGCCAATTGCTGAGCGAGGGTTTGCTGGAAGCCCCGTCCCAATTTTCCTGACTCTTTTTGCCCAACGGGGCAGAGGAAGGTTAAGGCCACTTCCTCCGCACACCCCTCCACCGGATCATAAATGCCTACAGACGTTTACGGGCGCCTGGCGCCGGGTGAATATTTAGTTTCCGTAGTTCCATTTTAGTCAGGTCATGGTTCGTATGGTTTACTAGTATTTTTCGATGCTGAATCGAATGGGATGGGTCTCGGAGCAGTAATACTAGGTCAAGCTGTTCATGAGAATAATAAACCATGGTGTAATAATTTGCAGGGTTTTTATCAGTAACGGGGCCTAAAAAATCTATTCTTTATAACAGAAATTCCATTTAGGATCCAGTGTAGTTTCGCCTGGGGAGTGTAGGGAAAGTTATCGTTTCCTCCCAGCCTGCGCTCATTTCCCGCACTGCTTCCAGTCTCACTCTAACCACCCAACAAGTTGAAACGTCACGTCGTACCGATTGCCTAGCATTTCCTAGAAATTGTCAATTTTTGTTTTTCCGATGTAGTAATGTTTTTTTGTCGTTTACTCGTATTTTTCGAGGCTGAATCGAGTGGGATGGATCCCGGAGGTGCGAGACTGCGTCAAGCTGAATAACCGAGCAATTATCAGACATATTGATTGAAGCATGAGGTTTCACATGCGTTTCATACGTAGTTATAGTTAATTACACGTGTAAACTGCCCATTCCCGTATTGTTGATAAAAAATGTTATATTTTTATATTTTTCGCCGCATATAAGATAAGTTCCAATCAGGCTGTACAAGATAATACATTTACATAATTAAATTCATTTAATAGATACTTTTTGTTGAATTAAATAAATAACTATACACATCAAGAATTATTAAATAAACTAATTAATGTAATCATTTTACCAACTGAATAACAATTTTCTGAGCGACACGCGTAGTTGATGTTCTAAATTATAAAGAGGTACCAAGATTTACGGCTTCCTCTATGGCGTTTGAGATCAAATGCTCGCATTATGATTGTTCGCTATTGGATCCATCAACCCGGGAAAATTCTCTAATTTCGGGAATGGCGTGCGGTCGTAGTATTCCGTAGGGACGGACTGCGTGTTTCTTACTGGCTAAAACCCCTAAAACCTTCATTTAACAGACGTGATCAAGCTTTCGTTTCTCTCCTTCGAAGAAATCATTTGTTGTGGTTCCTACTTGGAATATAAGGGCACTAACTTCTTTCTCATTAGCAGTTTTATTACCTTCGCTGAAGCAACTATTGGGATAATATATTTTTTAGCTGTGGCCCCAATTACAAGCCAGAATTTACGATTTAACTGTAACGGTTTCTACATGCCCCTGGGACGTAGTCCTTGACAAAAGTTCATACCGTACTGTACCGCACCACGTTCAATTTTCTTATGAATTTCATAGTATTACAACGTAAATTATAGTAATTTCTATTGCTTAATACAACCGGCAAATAAATTAATAAATAGTATATTCGAGAGAAATACATAATATAGAGTTTTCGATATGAGTATGGGACGCAGAGGGCAGAGTGCGCGTGTTTCCCTTGCCCACTTAGTACCTGTAGCTCATAGCTGATATACCTACTTTAATTGTACAGACGTTTCTGAAAAAGGGTTCAGATGGCCGACGATTGGATCCATCCAGGTCCAAGAAGGTTGGTGACGAGTACGGCTCCGCCTGTGATGAAGAAATAGCCCCTGAGTCGGTACAGCCGATAAACGGAGGCAGTGGAAGCAAAGATGGTGAATAAGATTGGATGAATCTAGTAATGGATAAATGTAACGCCTATGATGAAGATACAAAAGAAATTGTCGAGGTTCACGTAGAGATAGACAGAAGTAACAAAGGACTAGTCGTTACTAATTCAGGATCAACAGTCAGTCGGAATGGTAGGTAGGCTCAAAAATAAAATCGCACCTGCCCGACATCGTACTTGCTAACAGTTAAGCATCAAGACTCATTTACTGTCCGACAGTAGAGCGTACCAGGTTCGATTTCTCTGTCTGATGTACTCCTGCGATTACCCTACGACTGATGATCCAACCGAACCTCACTTCCGTCCTCTCGCAGTACGAATCTCTTATCGAAGAGCGGAACTCAACACAGTCAATCGCTCACACAGTGAAGAAGTGGTGTAAACGATGGGAAGTTAATGCAAGCCTTTTACATCAACATTAATGTACAACAGGCTAATACTCCCCATGTAGCAACATTCGAAATTCATATGGTTCCATGCTAACACGCCAACAGTGAAAAAAAGATACATCGCTTAATGACACGTTCTCTGTAACTATTTCTGTAACCCTCGAACGAAGAAACAAGTCAAAGTACATCCGAAAATGGGATTCTCCGAACATCGTCAGTTCGCTTTTCACATTTTCTATAATAAATATCCCACACGGAGCAGCAGTGGACAAAAAAAAGTTGCGTAATTCTTCGTTACAGATATTCAATTTGCGGACTGTGCAAAAACTAATTTGATGGACGAGCGACTGCTGGAGTCAATTGACTCGTCACCTAATAAACATAACGGAGATATGCTACAATACAGGCGACTCACAAACGGGAGATAATGACGCCGTTGTTCCCGAGAAAGCCGTTCAGACAATCCAATTACAAACCAATTTCAACGGATAAAGAGCTGCGACTCGACATGTAGCTCTCCCACTTCGGGCTGGATGTTTACAATCCCGACTGACAATCTGGTATTACATCGGCTTTTAGTTAACTAAACGAACGCTTCTGTAGAGTGGTTGGAGAGGGTGTACGGTAGAAGAGGACAGACGTCGATGTAGATGGGGATGGCGTGGGGTCGCTCGAGCTTCGACAGGAAAGTGTGAAGTCCCTTCCATCAAGAGGGCCTACAGGCTGCTAGATGGCGGGTGTGTACACAATGGAAATGCAGCACTTGACTTCTCGCGAACGGTTTCAAAGGGGGAAAGTCGGATTTTGTTGTTCCAAGAGGATGCGCTAATAACAAACTATGTATTAAACTCTTGGCGATGACGCTATTAACGTACTCCCTCCCTTCAAAACATAATCCACTCGTCAGCGTTTCCACGCATTTGACCCTAAAAAGTGCCCTCTTCGGGGTCCTCGAAATAATGAGAGGCTTCCGCCAGTCGATATTTTCATATTTTCACCACCGCGAAAACATCAAATCATTCATTTCAATAACACGACGGTTGTACGTGTTCAACTGCACTGCGCTGCGGTCGGGATTTCCGTTGAATTATTGAATACTACTCTACCGTCCGTCACGCCATTCCTCTAGAAAATGAAGAAAACGTCACTGTGCAAGACTATTTAGGTGAGCACTGGAGGAAGCAACATCTTTGGGAAAATAGGGCTGTCAGCGCCACTGTAAAGCTCAGTAAGGTTTTATTGAAAATGGAGCAAAATATTCCGTGCGACGCACCAGACAACTTTCCTCAAGCCACGTGTACGTTAAACTATTTTCATGGCTTCAGCTAATACGATCAATTTTTTACTTAGTTCATTTGAACTTCTTAAAACAACATTATTTGGCACAGGCCGAAGTAGTTGGGATCTTCAGCTCAGGCCTTTCCCAGCTGCGCTCAATCCAACTATTTCGGACCTGGGCCTTTTTTCGTGTTAGCCAGTGTTTTTACTTTCCTTGGCTCTACGAAGTAGAAAGCAAAGTTATGTAATCGGCTGAAAAAAAAATTTTGAGTTCTCTTCAGATCTTTACGTTTCAGGCCCCCCTGAGTCCGAAAAACACTATTTGGGAAAATGGTCCGCGTGTTTGTGTGTCTGTGAACGATTTTTAGAGGAAACCACCGTACCAAATCAGCTCAAACTTGATAGCTCGCTCGCAAGTTACCATGAGACGCCAAAACAAGGGTTTGAACAAAATCGATCGAAAGTTAACTACAGTTATCATAGTGATCAAAACACCAAATATTTTTTTCTCAAAAACGGCTCTAACGAAATTGATTAAATTTTTCATATTGATAGCTCTCAATAAGATAATTATACCATAAAATTCCCATTTGTGGGAAAATGACGAGAGCAGCACAATAAATTACCAAAACAAGAGAGCCGTTTATGAGAAAAAAATATTTGGTGCTTTGATAGCTATAGTTAACTTTCGGTGGATTTTGCCCATACCCTTATTTGTGCGTTTTCGGACTCAGGAGGGTCTGAAACGTGAAGATCTGAAGAAAACTCAAAATGTTTTATCAGCCGATTACATAACTTTCCTTTCTACTTTGTAGAGCCAAGGAAAGTAAAAAGACCTAACTTCAGCTCTTCGTAGTTCTGGTCAAAACACAGGTAGGTTTCTTTCGTAGTGACTGTTTGTAGACCCTTTAACAGGAATATTTCGATCTATAAAGGGGGTTGTATCAACTGTTTATTAATGTCGCGTAGGTTGTGGGTGTGCTACATCGGCTAAACCCAGAACTATGCCCTTAATTCGTACTATGCAATTACAGATTTTTAAGCTGTTAGACGGAGATATAGGCCAAGACTCAGAATAAAAGGTGATTTCCTGAACGTTGAAGGTTGATTCCTTAAATTTTCTCAACAACTGCACTAACGGTTTTGATTAACACTGAAAGTATTGGTGATCAGGTGATTAGTAACTTCATTTTGTTTTGTACAAACATATATGTTGGGATCCGCCGAACAAAAATACTACGTCTGTATATGCAAATGGTAGGTGTATCCAATACACGAGAAGCGATATTTTAATTGTTGCGTAAACGTCAGATGGATGTTGTTTATTGTCGAAGAGAACCGTCGCAGTTCAGCGTAGGCAACTCCATTTCGACCGACTCAGAGCCAGAAGATGCAATTCGAGTCTCAGACGAGCGTGAAGGATCCCGGAAGATGAGAAGTCTATTAGGGAATACCGACCAGGGACTGGGCCAGAGGCAGGGCCAGCGACTGGGGTGGAAGAGAACGCAGGGTTTATAAGGTTTTGCTGGGAAGGGGCAGCGGTCGGAGGGAGATTCCGAAGGCATCCGAGGAATTCAAAGAGGAAAAGGAAGAGGGCGGCTTTCCGCAGGAATTCAAATTAAAACCTCACGAGGTGTTGAGGGCTGAAGGAACCGCTGGAGGAATCGCGTCATACCTCCGCCACGTCGCCAGTTATAAACGGCCAGGATTGTATGGAATATCCCGGTGCAACACAAGCGTTGAAAAAACTGGAAACGTTTTAGAGTCCGGTAAGTATTTTTTAGAGGGGACTGGACAGCTGCTCAGCGTGGGCGGCAGTGCTGAATTCATGTATTACGTTAACTGTGGGCAGTAAATAGCGCGATGCAGCACATTTCAACATCCTAACTGCCACTTTCATTAACACTTTATAATGAACAGTCAGTTATTAAAACAGAGCTTCAATTTGTTAAACGGTGACGTCTGCGTCGACAACCGTCATTGAAAATAAATCGAGTATCAGACAGAACGAAACAATTACTAAATTGATAGTGGTTTTCCTACATCCACCACCACTTTCTGCAGCATGTAAACATCCACAATAATGTCATATCTTCCAAGTTCTTGTTTTTACATTCATTACCCTTTCAGGATTTCTTCAGATCTTTATGTTTTAAAGACTACTGAGCCCATGCCAAAATAAGGGTATGAGCAAAATTGGCTCAAAACTAACTATAGTTGTCATACTGATTAAAATGCTACTCTTTTCTCGAAAATGGCTCTAACGATTTCGATCAAACAATGAAGAGGGTCTTTTTCGAGCTTGACAAAGGAAATAAACCATTGGCAATTTTCCTGGATTTGAGGAAAGCTATTGATTGTGTTTCTCATAAGAAGTTAGTGGAAAGTTGACTGTACTGTTGAGGAATAGCATTGCTGTTTGGGTACAGAGTTATTTACGTGGGCGATGTCAGAAATAAACGCAATTTTGAGTGAGGGATCTTCCTTCTCCTATGGAATTCCGCAGGGCACAGTTCTTGGACCCCTTTTATTTACCTGTTTTATGAATAATCTGTTTGCCGTTCAACATGATGGAGACATAATCACCTATGCTGATGATACAGCTGTCGTGGTCTCGCGAAATAATTGGGATGCATCCTTACAAGCGGCGTCTGCTTGCTTGCTTGTGGTCAGGGATTGGCAGGATGGAGTCGGCTTAAAGCTAAATTTTGGCAAATCCGATTTTGTTGCTTTTTTCTTGCATAATACCTCTGTCCCTGTTCTAGGAAATATCAAATGCCACACTGTGTCAACCATCGAGGTATCGGACATCTTTCACATTTACAAAAAAATTGTATCCATATATATTTTCAAAAATGTATCTAATTTTGAAAAGAATTATGGGCGGACGAGGTCATCTGGTAACCTGACACTGAAGTTACCTTTTAGATTCACCACTAGAAGTCAGAATTTTTTCGCGTACAATGGAATAAAGCTGTTTAATAGTGTTCCAAAGGAATTAAAGGTGCTAAATGATTTAGCATGGTTTAAGCGGCGCATCGAATAGTACGTCCGTGTGGAAATACTCAGATGATTCTCCTTTTTACCTTTTTTTTCTGATTTTTTATGAACTATCATATAATTCAGTATATTGTACTGCATAGGTTTGCGATTGGTACCTATCTGTAGCTAGAAAGTTATAACAGCTCCTCCCCTCAGCACAAGTTTTTACTTATTGAAGAGGGAACGCATTATGTAGTTTTTGTGTTCCTTTTTGTATTTTTTTTTTTTTTTTGTAATCTTCTTGAATAAATGCATTACTTAAAAAAAACACTGCAAATTATTACACAACGGTTTATTATTCACATGAACAGCTTGACCTAGTATTACTGCTCCGAGACCCATTCCATTTGATTCAGCATCGAAAAATACTAGTAAACCAAACGAAACATGACCTGACTACAATGGAACTAGGGAAACCAAATATACCCCCGGCGCCAGCGCCTGTAAACGTCTGTAGGCATTTATGATTCGATGTAGGGGTGTGAGGAGGAAGTGGCCCTAACCTTCCTCCGCCCCGTCGGGAAAAAAGACTCGGGGAAGTTTTGACGGGGAACCTCGAACCGAGCGAACCCTCGGCAATTGACACGACGTTGCGAGTCGAGCGGGCAGGTGGTTTTGATGAGACGGGATTCGGGAGATGAGCGCGGACCAGGGAGAGTAGTAAAATTTGCTTCACTACATTCAATGTAATTTCTGTTTTCTACCTGGACGCAGTCCTACACAGCACCCCATTCGACTCAGCGTAGAAAAATAATGATTTATAAGCCGCCGATCAGTCAAAAACGAAATTTTGGCAGGTACATTGCATTCACGTCGTATTTGGGTTTGTTTCGGTATTGAGTCGAAAAGTATGGGTCTCAAGAGTGTAGGACTGAATCTAGATGGGAAATAGTCCAATCAACGTAAATATAGTGAGGTGAATTCTAGTAGTTGAAAAAACTCGCGGGACAATATCTCCCCGGCCTGTGCTCGTTTCCACTCACTGTCTCACGCCTCACAGCAACCACCCATCAGTTCGACTCGTCACATCGTGTCAATTGCCTAGTGCCGCTTAGTGCCGTTGTAGTCAGGTCATGTTTCGTATCGTTTACTAGCGTTTTTCGATGCTGAAACAAACAGGATGTGCTCTACAAACATAGTCGTTTTCCGTATTTGTTGAAATAGTCACGTTACATTTTTTGACGTGGGATTGAATAGTATACATCACAATCATGCTGCACAAGATGATAATAAATCGTTAAGTAATAATTTGCAGCGTTTTTCGAAAGTGTTCTCGTGAATCGCACCACTGAAAAAAAAAGTCGAAATACATTTCAGTAGGTCGGTGGATTTTTCGTCGTCCATTCAATTGATTCTTTTTATCGATGGACGAGCTCAGAAAGGAGAGTCGCGGTTCCAATGAAAGCGTCGTTTGTCAAAGCGGTCGGAGCTCCAAGAAAAACGGAAGGAGCCTGAGGGTCGTAACTGGTTTGGAGGAGGGGGGATTTCAATGACGCTGAATAATGGGAGAAACCCCTTCCAACTTTCTTGCGACTAGGAAAACCACGACATTGGGATGATTAGGACTGATCAATTTTTCGAAGGCAATAAATATAAATGAGTTATGGGCTCGGAAAATTTTTCGAAGATGAACTTCACGATATCATTTTCTCGATCGAGCGCTTCACTTGTTGCTTTGCACAGCAAATCGTGTCGGAACCCCCTTTTATCTTGCTATAGACATAATAATATAAAGGAAAAAAACCTTCCAACCGGGTGTGGCACAACTGTTCAGATTAAATATGTCGTGCATCGCATCATACAACGTGCACCGCACTCCTGTAAATTTGAATACACGCTATATACAGCCATTCATTCACTGATTTAACAAATCAGAAACGCTCAAGGAAAACGAAATGTAGTTACCAGTTAGTTGAAACTATCCTACGAATTACTGGGAATATGCGACAACAAGATTCGGATCTTCAATGAATCTCATTTCCTGAATTCCACAACACGCTGGTTACAGAAATAGTTGCTATGGATAAAATGTGTGCATTTAAACGGCAGTACTATCGGTTATTACAAGATATCGGCTGGTGCATCGACGTGAGCACCACACTTACTGTGGACATTTTAAAACGTTAAAAAAACATGTTTTCTGGCACACTTTATGGGCCTGTCCAACGGGCTGCCATGAGAAATATTTGAAACAAATAACTCAGGTTAAAATTGGAGACACCCTATCATTTAGACGTAAATCGTTTTGAGCCGTTTTCGCATGAAAATTAAAAAAAATATCTGGTGCGTTGCAACACACAACTTCCCTTAGCTCTACGTCAATTCTATTTAGGCTAATCCTATTTAATCAATTCATTTATCACTCAGTTCCTTTGAACTTGGTCAAACAACACGTCACAGCAGCAGGAAGCGGTAGCGCCTACAGTTCTGGAATTTATTTTGCAGCTCGTACTCATTCTAGGACCATTATTGAGCAATTGGTATACAGAAAATTAATGGGGCTGTAAACTCGAATTTTTTGAAGGAGGACAGTAATCACTTTTGCAGAGTTATTGGGTAAAAACCTTTAGAACTGGTATTCAGCGAAACGGCAGTAGTTGAAATTCAGGAATTTCTGGAGTGAGCCCCATCTATCACATGAGCGTTTTTAAACACTCACCCTATAGGTATTGGATTGGACTACAACACGACTTTTTTTAAACATTCTACTCACACTCCAGCGGAGTTTAAAAGAAAAAAACCGCGGCAAAAACGCTTTTCGTTGAAAGTTTTGATAATTTATTGTGTTGCTCTAGTCATTTTCCCACAAATGAGAATTTTACAGTAAAATTATCTTATTAGGAGCTACCAATATAAAAAATTTAATCAACATCGTTAGAGCCGTTTTTGAGAAACAAATGTGGTGTTTTGATCACTATGATAACTATAGTTAACTTTCGGTGGATTTTGTTCATACCCTTATTTTGGCGTCCCATGGTAACCTGTAGGCTAGACATCAAGTTTCCGCTGATTTGGTACGGTTGTTTTCTCTAAAAACCGCGCTAAAATCGATTTCGTCGAAAATTTTGATAATTAATTGTGCTGCTCTCGTCATTTTCCCATGAATGGGAATTTTATGGTATAGTTGCCATATTGGGAGCTACCAATATAAAAAATTTAATCAAAATCATTGGAGCCGTTTTTGAGAAAAAATATTTGGTGTTTTGATCACTATGATAACTATAGTTAAATTTCGGTGGATTTTGTTCAAACCCTTATTTTGGCGTCCCATGGTGGCCTGCGGGCGAGATATGAAGTTTAAGCTGATTTAGTACGGTGGTTTTCTCTAAAAATCGTTCACAGACACACATACACACACACCCCCCGACAGACAGACACACAGACCCACAAACCATTTTCCCAAATAGCGTTTTTCGGACCCAGGGGGGTCTGAAACGTAAAGATCTGAAGAGAACTCAAAATGTTTTTTTCAGCCGATTACATAACTTTCCTTTCTACTTCGTAGAGCCAAGGAAAGTAAAAACATTGTTCGGTGCAGGCTGAATTAATTGAAATCTCGATCTAATGGGAAGTTCTTGTTTCTGGCCTTCCCTGAATATCAAGTCCAGCTCTTTCTGATCTGAAGTCTTAAGTCTATAGGAAAGTCCAGACTGCTCTTTCGGTTTATTTTTGTAAGTCCACAACGGATTTTCCCTTTTTTGGACTTTCCACATTACCCCCTTCCTGCCACTCGGTTTACCTCCTCTCCAACTTTCAGCTCTGTTCAGAACCAACTCAGAAACATGCTCGTCTCTCAGCTCTCGCGAAAATCACCACTCTACTCACTTTCTCTCTGCTCTCGTTCTTCCTGCAACCAGGTCACCTATTCAGAGACCCTCGTTCGCTCCTAAATACTCATTAAAATTCATTTTCGAAGTGTTTGTACAGTCCTCACTCACCCTTACCACGTTTATTCATTTATTTCTTTTCTTCCAACGCAAGCTCTTGTGCGCCCCACAAACATGTAACTTTGCTTCTTAGAGCCCACCAACACTTATTAAAATGTAATCAAACGTTAAACGTTACGTCACGGACTGTCATTGAATTAGCCTCGACAGCGATACCAGTTTGCTAACTAACACAAATTAACTAATTCGCCATCGGGCCCCAATTAAAATCCTAACACCCCGTTATCTGGCTCTCGTTTCGTATTTTTCATGGACTACTGAATTGTTCTGTTCAGTTCACTTTTACTCATTCGATCCATTCGTTTTAACGAAGAATTATTCATTGCAGTGTCCTTCGCAAAAAGAAAATAACTGAGCGAGAAACGACGACCATAATTATTTCGTACTCAAAGAAAAACCAATACTCGTACGTTCAAGTACACGGGACAACATATCAAATGAAAGAGTTTGTTGAAATAGATGGATGTTTGTCTCGTTTTTCCATTCCAAATACAACATAAGACGCACCGGCAAATTAAAACGTAAGTCATTTACCGTTGGTCGATAAACTCAATATTTTTTTAGAAATATCAGATCAATTGTAGAAGAAAACCCTGCAAATTATTACACAACGGTTTATTATTCGGATAATCAGCTTGACCTAGCATTAATGCTCCGAGACCCATCCTGTCCGATTCAGCATCGAAAAATATCATAATGAAACCCAAAAACGTCGAAAAGAACTGAATCGTAATATTAAAATAAACAAAAAAAACGAATGTATCTAGAATAAACTGAATTTTAATATGAAAACATGCACGCTAAATACTAATATACAAATTTAACCAAAAATCTATGAAAAAAAACAAAATGAGAATGAAACGAAAGAATAAAAAAAAATTGAATCGTATTAAAACCAAAACGTCGGGGAAATTGGAACGGGGGCACTCGAAGCGAACCCGGGGGGAGTTGAGTGTTGGGAGGGAAGCGAGCAGGAGGCGCACTGCTTTTTTATTGAGACGGGCGGGAGGGAGGAAGTTCAAACGACGAAACGCTGTAGCTCCCGCGTTGTACTGCGTTTCGTTAATTTTTTTAACCGTTTTTTGCCCATTACAACCACGGGCTTCGTCCGATCGGATTGCCGAGATGGCGGGCACAACTAGATACCAAATCGGATTTTTGGGCGAAAGAACGAATTTTTTAGACTACGTTAAAGGCACAAAACGGCCCGGACGGGGGACGGGGGACGGCAGACGGACATTGCAAATTTGGAATCTCCATGTCTTGAAACGTAAAGTATCAAATTTTGAGGGGGGTTGTAAAACATTTTTCGTGACCGAAAACATAGGGTTATTATTCAGAATGAATAATAAACCAAAAACATCACGCATAAAGTCATTTATTACTTTGCCAAAAGTTTCCTAGGACACTAAAATTGGGTGGATTTTAAGCTTAAGAGACGAATATATTTAGTGAAAAGTCGTCTTTTAACGATTATTTGTACAGCCAAAATGAATGAAATTGCACTAGTTTCCTGAATAGAAACCAATTCAATTATGTTGAATTAATTCACCTGCATTAGTGATCGTACTATCACATGGGTAAAATGTGTAGACTACATAATACCGTGTACGTTTTACCGACATTATCGTTTTTACACGTGTCATTTAAAGCTTGTAAGTATCGCAGGGTTGAAAAAACTCCCACCTAAGTTGGGGGCAATAGGTGGAGACTGAGATGAGTTAGAGATATTGATACAAAAATAAAGGGAGAGAGACAGAGTGAGAAAGAAAGAGAGAGAGTGTGAGAGATAAGGGCCATGAGGCTCTTGGTTCCATTCCTCCAGAATACTGGTTTCCCCATAATCCTCAACAGTTGGCATTACTTGCCATTATGTATACAGAAAAACGCATTTACTCACCTCATTCCACCTTATTTACAATTCCAACATGCTGCAAGTACGTAAAGTAAAAGAAGAATACTGAAAATAACCCATCCATATTAGCTGAGTAGGGTGGGTGAAAACACCCAGCCAGACCCAAGGCCTACCCTCCAACGAACTTTACTCAGTCCCAAACTTCTGAGCTATTCCCTGAGGGAAGTTCCAAGACGACCCAAAAGAAATTAACAAACAGGTGAATAAATTCATTATAAAACACAGCAGCAGGTGGCGGTAGCGCTTAGTCTCTGAATTTATTGTGCTGCTCGTACTCATTCCTGGACCAATAGTGAATAATTGGTACAAAGATAATTGAAGAGGCTGTAAACACGATTTTTTTTGTAGAGGATAGTAATCACTTTTGCAGAGTTATTGGATAAAAACTATTAAAACTGGTAGTAAGCGAACCGGTGGTAGTTGAAATTCCGGAATTTCTGGGGATTTCCTTATATCTTATGAGCTTTTGTAAACACTCACCCTATAGGTATTGGATTGGACTACAATACCAATTTTTTAAACATTCTACTAACATTCAAGCGGAGTTTAGGAGGAAAAAACCGCGCTAAAATGCTTTTTGTTGAAAATTTTGATAATTTATTGTGCTGCTCCTCTACATTTTCCTACGGATGAGAATTTTATGGTATAATTGCCTTATTGAGAGCTATCAATATAACAATTCAATCAAAATCGTTAGAGCCGTTTTTGAGAAAAAAATTTTGTGTTTTAATCACTATGATAACTATAGTTAACTTTCGATGGATTTTGCCCATACCCTTACTTTTGCGTCCCATGGTAACCTGTAGGCTATACATCAAGTTTCAGCTGATTTGGTACGGTTGCTTTATCTAAAAACCGCGCTAAAATCGAATTTGTCGAAGGTTTTGGTAATTCATTGTGCTGCTATCGTCATTTCCCCACAAATGGGAATTTTATGGTATAGTTGCCATATTAAGAGCTACCAATATAAAAAATTTAATCAAAATCGTTCGAGCCATTTGCGAGAAAAAAAAATTTGGTGTTTTGATCACTATGATAACTATAGTTAACTTTCGGTGGATTTTACTCATACCCTCATTCTGGCGTTTCATGGTAATTTGCGGGCTAGACATCAATTTTGAGTGGATTTGCTACGGTGGTTCTCTAAAGATCTGAAGAGAACTCAAAATTGTTTTTTCAGCCGATTACATAACTTTCCTTTCTACTTCGTAGAGCCAAGGAAAGTAAATATATACATTACTAAAGTTAACGTACCTGTTAGGTGAGTCCGTCTCCTCTGGCTTGTGAGTTACTGTGGGCAAGCGCTTTCGATGTAAAGACATCATCGTCTGGCCGTTAAGTCAGTACTGGAGTCAGTCAGTTGGTCGTGGTCTTTATATACAAAGAGAAAGGTGAAAGGGGTGATGGAGCGTCGGGGAAGGGGCGGGGAGAGGAGGTCATGTAGCTCAGGGGGAACCCCCCTAGAAATAAATGGAACGTGTTGGATGGTCTGTCAATTGTGGAATTTAAGTCTTTTTTGTGTAGGGTGGTCTGTAAATCCGTCAGTTGGTTGTTTTCGTTTGTGTAGTGGTTTGAGTGGTGTGAATATGGTGTCGCATTTTGTGTTGATTTGTTCATTTATGATCTGTCCATTGAAGTTTTTTTGTTTATAAATTTCCATGTTTTCTAATATGTTCAGTTTTCGTCCTTTGTATTGTTTGTGTAGTAAGGTGGTACAGTCCTGTATTTTGGTGGGTTCATGTCCAGTTGTTTTGAGGTGGTTGGCAAAGTTTGAATCGTCTTTGTTCCTACTAAGAGATTTAATGTGTTCTGAGTATCTGGTCCGTATTTTTCGTCCTGTCTGTCCTATGTATGCGTTTTTACAAGTACAAGTTATTTTATACACCCCACTTTGGTCGAGTGGGTCTGTATTTTCAGTCTTTGCAGTTAGTTTGGTTCTAAGTGTGTTGTCCGTACGTAATGCAATTTGTATACCTTCCTTTCGGAGGATATTAGTTATTCCGTATATTTGTGGTCCTGTGTACGTGAATGTGCAGCGTCTTGTTAAAGTCTGTGTATTTTCTGTTTTTGAGTCGTTTGTTTTGGAGTCATATTGTCTTAGTAATTTGTTTATTGTTTTTTTAGAGTAACCGTTATTTTCTGCGATAGTATTTATAATATCAAGTTCTTTTTTGTAATTTTGTTCGGATAGTGGGATCGTTGTTAGTCTCCGTATCATGTGTGCCATATTAAGAGCTACCAATATAAAAAATTTAATCAAAATCGTTCGAGCCATTTGCGAGAAAAAAAAATTTGGTGTTTTGATCACTATGATAACTATAGTTAACTTTCGGTGGATTTTACTCATACCCTCATTCTGGCGTTTCATGGTAATTTGCGGGCTAGACATCAATTTTGAGTGGATTTGCTACGGTGGTTCTCTAAAGATCTGAAGAGAACTCAAAATTGTTTTTTCAGCCGATTACATAACTTTCCTTTCTACTTCGTAGAGCCAAGGAAAGTAAATATATACATATCATGAAATCATAAGAATGCAGAAACAACATGAAAAATCGATTCGACAAGCATAATCCTAACGAGGTCCGCCTTCCTGGAATTAACTGAGTGCACTTACACATTTAACCGACCACTCATTCCACCTAACACGTACACAATCGTTGCTATTTACATGAGCACATCGAGAAGGGGCTATTCCATTCAAGTTTACTTATTTATCGTATCTGTGCGCCCACGAGCGAGCCGAGAGTATTGATTTAATTGAGGTGGGAGTCGAAACAAATCGTTCCAGAAAATGTTTATGAAAGAGTTATCTTCTGTAACATTTTTCAACCAAGATCGCACCCTAGAAAAACGAAGCGAGAATCCGTTTCATAACATCTTATAACGAAATCGGTCGAAAATCACACAGGAGCATCTACATGATAAAATATTGAAGGTGATTTTTATTATTTGTTTTTTGTTCGATTAAGATTATGCCCTATTTGTACACAAGTCTCAGGAATTCCCAAATTCATCTCTGTAAGGGGTGAATCAGGAGGGGTGAGAGGGATATAACAGATCAATATCGTGGTATTAACACAATTTTTGAGCAACTTCAACGATTTTACTTTGATACTATTCGGATTTTGGCCTTGATTGACCATCGAAACTGCTACAAAATCTCGAAAATGTAACGCCGGAGATGTCACGAATTTTTTAACCCAAGTTGCAAGCTACATCCCCTGTGGCCTAGTGGACAAGGCATCGGTCTCCTAAACCGGAGATTGTGGATTCGAGCCCCACCAGGGTTACGATTATTTTTTTGACATTTCGTGTCTATACTTTGCTACATAAACTCGAAAATGTAACGCGGGATATGTAATGGAGAAGCGTCACGAAATTAGTGTTGGGTTATGTACATGGTAACGTCCGTTACAAAATCTAACCCTTGGTAACATCACACGTTTTGATAACCTCAGTGACTAAGTGATGATGTCAATTGCAATTGACGCGGCCAGTATATCGAAACCATCAACGAGCACAATCAAACGAAGTTTTTAACAGATTTTCTAAAGAAAAAGACATTAAATGTCCCTCGTGGTTGCGTACTTGTACGAAAGCTGTTCCCACCGTTTGTGTTTTAATTTCCAAATCTATAAGTTTGTTTTGTTCGTTATTTTTTGTAGACACCAAAATAAGGGTATGGGCGATTTCGGCCGATGTGAAGGGGGGTGGGGGACGAAAATGTACCAAATTCGTTAAACATTTAATCATCATAATAAGTATGTAATCATTAATGTCAAAAACGTGTAAGAATGCGTATCAGAGTATGTCTGTAGTAGTGCTATAGTGATGAACGGAGAATGTAACAAAAACGCTGCAAAATGTACACCACGGTTTCTCTTGTATCCCTCCGCCGAGGCTTACGAATTCCTTCAAGTCGTGGAATTCCCCTCACTGTATTTACTATGTCTCACTTTTTTCCATCCAAACCCAGCCCTACACCTCCCAGACCCATCCTATTCCACTCAGCATAGAAAAACACCTGGGAAACGATACCTAAGGTGACGTAATTGCAATAAAACTGCCAACATTTCGTTTCCGGCTAATTTTTGTAAGCCTGTTTAGCCTGATTTAAGCGCTGAGTAGGCCGGCACAGTTAGATCTCAAAGTAGTACAACTAGACCAAAATAAAGCGAGGATGGCGGAGAGCGGAAGGACATCGCAGATTTCCAATTATCTCGGCATGTTGCATTTACGTAAGCGTTACTTCATAAAAAGCGAGCTTCTATATGACCGTTAGGTTTTTCTTTTCATCAAAACAAACTGTTCGAAACTTCCACCGTTGCGCGAACAACCAGTCGATGTCTAGTGGACCGAAGTTGACTTAATTATCCACAAAACGCCCCGAGCTCCCGAGTGTATCGAGTTTCCTTCCTTTAACAGCGAGTAAACCCAAAAGGCACTTGAGAGCAGGCGGCACCCCGACCTTTAACTCCGCTCAACACCCAAGTGTTACAACTCCGTTGTGAACTCCGTTAACTGTCTTCTAATTAGAGATAAGCTGAACAATTTAAACCCGATGAAGAAACTTACGTCTACCTAACAAAGACCTCGGCAACGGCGCGGAGTCTCTCAGATTCACAATGTTTACATATTTCTCGTCGCGTTTCTGCTTTCTTCGACCCAACCAAATAGAAAGCAAAATTATGTAATCGGCTAAACGCGCTTCTTTTTTTTTTCGTTAATACCGCGGAGATTGATTGATGATTTATTCGGCTCAAATGCTACACTCAGCAGATCGACATATACTAACAAAACAAACAACAGTTAACTCGGTAATCAAAACATAAGTTGTTTTTCTCAAACATATCGCTAGATCCATCATAAAACTCTTCAGCCCTACAGTTCAGCCTATCAATCCGATCTATTTTTCATTCACTTCATACGTATTTGCAGAATCATAACTTCACCTTCTGTGGAGAAACTGGTAGCGCTCAAAGTTCGGGAATTTATTGAACTGCTGCCACTCGCGCCACAGCCCTCTAATAAAGAATCAACGTATAGATCATTGACGCGACTATTCGCACGTAACGTCACGTTGTACGTCAAACGCCAAGGTTTGAAGTCAACTAAACAAAAATATCTGTTTTTCATTCTGTCAACATGAACTTATTTGAACTCGTAGTATACTTAGTTTATTGCACGACCACAGTGGTTCTTCTGCGAATGATTCATAAGGAAAATTTTCTTCGAAATTGACGATAATTTATTGTGCTATTCCCATCTTTTTCCTTCAGATGATATTTTCGAACTGCCAATACAAACGATTCAATTAAGATTGTTAGAGCCGTTCTTGAGAAAATTATATTTGGGAGTTTTTATCAATATGAGAACTATACTTAGTTTTTTACCGGGTTACCGGTTCACATCCTTATTTTGGCATTCTACGGCGATAGATGGAATTTGAGTCGATTTGGTTAAGTCAATTTCTCGCAATCACGTTCACAGAGACACATTTGCTAGTTTCCAGGGTGTAAGAAGGAAACTAGGGTGTGGGGGGTTTGGTCCTGTGCTAACATTCTCAAATTTCCACAGAACGTACTCAGCCAGTTTGACGATGGTCATTCAATCATTCTCATTGGGAGCTTTTTCCTCTTAGCGAAGGCTCAAAGTTGGGGTATGATTTTTACGAGTTTCCGGAGTACGAGGATATAGCCTAAGAAACTCCATTTCAAGGCGGTATACTTAAATATGTTTCCGTGCAAAAAGCCGTCAGTGTATTTGCCAGAATATGTTACAAGTCAGACCGAGAAACACTAAAGACAAGTCCCTGGGCTGTTTAATCAGAGTTTCATCTAATTAGCTGGTTGATGGTGGAAAACCCGGGTTTGATAACTGAGCTAGTTAATGTGAACCAGTTGACCCATTCATTTTTATGCATTGAAGGTTTACAACAAGTACGTAACACGTCAAAGACTAGTATGTATATATAGTCTTCTGACTGTTCCAGTGGGGGGATGTGCACCGCGGCCAGATAGCCTATTGTGCCAGTCCTAATGTCTGACAGGTCAATGCTTAGTTTTCTGAGGAAAGCCAGGTAGTTCCTGAAAGAGCCCTCGTTGGTATCCATCCTGGGAGAAGTGGTGCCAAAGATCAAAAGGGGCGACCCTCAAGTCTCCGGCACTGGGCCAGGACGTGGTAGGGAGTCTCCTCATCCGTGCCACACCACCTGCATCGAGGGGTGTCGACTATACCCATAACATACATGTGCTTGTTCATTCTGCAGTGCCCAGTTATGATCCCAACAATCTGCCTTAAATCCTTCCTCTCCGTCCTCAGGAGGGTGTGTCTTATTTCACTTGATTGCTTAGAGACAAAGCATTTGGAGTGTCTTACTCCTGCAGCGTTCCAGATTGTCTGATGCAGTCTTCAGGCATGTTCTCTCACAGTCCTTTTTACTAGTGACAGATAAACCCCACGATGGAGCGGTGGCCCAATAGGTACTGTAGACGAACCGCGTCTGGCCAGATGGTCCACCCTCTCATTTCCAATGATCCCCTTGTGTCCTGGAGTCCAATACCCATTAACTCTATTCACACTTGCTAGGGAGTTAAGCCATATCCTGCACTCTCGCGCCGGTTTTGACGTAGTGCAGTAGTTCATTAGCGCTTTGCACGACGCTTGACTTTCGGTCAATATAAATCTCTGCTTGAAAAACCGATGAAGTGGGGCCTAGGGCAATATACGTCCCACTCCTTCCCGAGCCACTTATCCACGCCCCGGATCCTGTACCCTCCGGAGTTTTTGATCCATCTGTGAAGATGTTGATGCCATTGGGAGGCCGAAACTGGCGACACTCACTGTTTCAAAGACCTCCCAATGGCTGAACATTATATTTCCTCTCGAGCTCATACATGGGCACGATTGCGTCCGTGATCATGCTGAGCTCCTCAAATGTCTCCAAGTCCCTGAATATAGCCAGGTGTTCATTAGTCGCCTGTGGCACCTTAGCTATATCGAGCTTGGTGAGTCTGTAAGCCACCGTCATTGCCTCTGCCTTGACATAAATGTCCAGGGGGAGAAGGTCGAACAGTCTCTCCATGGTGATGATGGGTGTAGTCTTCATCACCCCCGCTATAAGTAGGCTCCCCAGCCTTTGTACTTTGGCTAGGCTGCTGCGATTCACTCCAATGGCACCTCTATGCCACCACACGATCGACCCATATGAGATTATTGGTCTCACTTTGGCTTCGTAGAACCAGCAGGCCATTCTGGGCTTTAGGCCCCATGTCCTCCCGCACATTCTCTGACACGTCCAAAGGGCCGTTGTCACCTTCTTGGTCACGTATCTGATGTGCTCTTTCCAGACTAGTTTCCGATCTAGAATCACACCCAGATACTTGACTTGCACGCTGAGCTGAATTTCTTTGCCCATCACTAGCTGCGGCCTCAGTCCTGACTGTTGCCTTAGCCTTGTGAACGGCACAATGACCGTTTTGGCTGGGTTGATGGATAAACCCATCTCCCCACACCACAGGCACACCATCCGCACAAAGAATGGTAAAAAACATATCAAACGTTGCTCCAGCTTATTTTGCTCCACCGGTATTCGCGTTAAACTAAGAATGGCTCACTCGGTTTGAGAATTTTGATATTCCACCCCGAGGCGCTTTAATTCGGAATTCAGGGGGTGAGTGAGCCCAAGTTATAATGATGGATATTGCACCCCTCGAACCGATGGGACGATCCACTCTGACCCCTCGAAGCTCTGTAACCGAATGACATTCAAATCGAATTTCACGCATCATTTGCCCATCTCTCTATCCCTCTTCACTGTTCCCCCTTTTAAACGGCGTAATAGCCACGAGGGCCGGGGCTGAGCTAAAGGTTGGATTCCGAGGGAAGCGCAGGAGGTTGCCCCCGACCAAGCGCTATCCGCGCCCATCTTAATGAACGATCATGAATCTTGATGACCCGATCAAACTAAGGAAAGGGTAGCCATGGAATTCATTTCGTTTCTAAACCCCCCCCCCCTCCCAATTTTTTCCTCTTTGACTCAACTGACCTTATCCTCCCCAAATAGAACCCAGCGCTCTCTGACCTCTCAAAGGTCACTTTGTTATGGTAAATAACGGAGAGATGGATCGATAGATAGAGGACACAGGAAGATCGCTCCTATCGCTTCCGAAAGAAGAGGCAGGCATCAGAATTTTCCCGCATCTGCCACTGTTTTTCGCTCAGCTTCAATTCTCGTGCAATTTGCCGGCGGGCGTGCTTCACACCACTGAAAAATACACACTCTAGCCCAGGAGTTCCCTTTTAGGCCAGGTATCATGACGTGATGAAGGCAGGCTTATTAAAACAAACAAACCGCTATCGCCTTCCACTAAGTTTTCGACAATAATTCAGTTCAATGTATCTCTATAAGTACATTTACTGTAACTCAATGCCCGCTGTGATATCCTATAGCCCTGATTGATAAATTAGGCGAAACGACAGCCTGGAGAAAGCGTTTCATTCATCCTGACTGGCTCTCAAGAATCCACCCTAGAGTTATATTCTACAGACAAGAACGACCCCACGTCGCAATTATGATTTTATAATATACTGTATAATGCTCGCTCCTACGTGGGCTATCTATCGGTCACTCATGCTAATTAAAGTTCAATAAATGTTATCGTCGCGTCGAAGATGAAACGGCAGAACCTGTAAAGGACTCTTAAGCGCTGCTGTACCTCAGTTTTCTGGAAATGTGATAAGGAAGGCGCGAATGTGAGCAGTTCTTCTGACTTAGAAGAAGAAAAAGAGAAAACATAAAGCAGAGCAACTCACGGTAACAGGCAGAGTGAAGACAATGCTAATAATAATAATAACACTGTTCGAGGGGAAAAGAAAAAGAACCCTTCTCTTAGTCTCGTCGATGGGGGATATTTTGACGGAAGAGGCTAGTTGGTTGGTAGAAGTAGGAGTCGTCCAGTGGTGAACAATTGTATCACTCTGCCAGTAAACTGCCGATGGTTGGCTTGTAGCGGTTGGAATTGAATAGAAATTGGTTTGATAGTGTGAAGGTGCCATGATGTGAATTCTAACCTCGCATTGGGTAAACTCGAAATCAAAACAGTAATGATCCAATAATTGTCTTTGTAAACTAGCAAAACCCTGTCGAAGCATTAGATAAACTAAACAAAGCACTTAGGACAAATAACAGAGATAAACAACATAAAAATGGGCAATGGGACAATTATCAACGGTTTGTATATCATTTCGCAGAAAGTGCTGACTCTAGTACTTGAGCGAGAGGAACCAGGCTACTTCCTGCCTTCAGTGCACGTTAGTTGTTTTTTGTTGAACCACATTCATTATGACATACTTAGCATCATTGGACCAGCAGGCTGTTGCTCTGACGTCCTAATATAATTCATGAATGCCACTGAAGAGACTTGACTTTACTTTTTGTTCCAGTTCTGACATTTGTGGGCATCAGAATGAAAGAAACGTTGGACAAGTGGAAAGAAGCCTTTGAATTTTGACGTGCAGGAGGAAATATCCTTGCCATATCATATTATCTTTATTGGGTTAAATTGTTTTTTTCTGTTAACATTTTCGTACGATTGCAGGTAACGATGCCATCAATTAATTATGAGCCTTTGGCCGCTCCGGATAGGGGATTTCCAAACGGAGCAGCGCGAAAATTATGCTAACAGTACAGACCTAAATATTTTCGAGCAGTGCGAACGGCTTGTGACACGCCCGAATGAGTTCCGACCTCAAGGTTGAAATAATAGATGAATCATCAGACGTAAAAATGTTAATGTGAGAAGTGAATGAAGCTGGCAGAAATTCCACAGTGGCTGAAGGGGGACGACAAGACCACTCACGTCCCGCAAATTGAGGTACCGCAGTCTGAACACGCAGTATGTTAAAAACCCTGCAAATTATTACACAATGGTTTATTATTCTCATGAACAGCTTGACCTAGTATTACTGCTCCGAGACCCATCCCATTCGATTCAGCATCGAATACTAGTAAACCATACGAAACATGACCTGATTACAATGGAACTATGGAAATTAAATATTCCCCCGGCGCCAGGCGCCCGTAAACGTTTGAACCGATGGAGGAGTGGGACGGGGCTTCCAGCGAACCCTCGCTCGGCAATTGGCAGGACGTTGCGAGTCCAAAGGGCGCTGCGAGTCGAGCGGGCCTTGAAAACGATACGAAACACGGCTTATTTGCGATTATACTGCATTTCGTTAATTTTTTGCCCATAACAACCATGGGCTTCGTCCGATCGAATTGCCGAGATGGCGGGCACAACTAGATACCAAATGGGATTTTTGTGCGAAAGAAGGAATTTTTTAGACCACGTTAAAGGCACAAAACGGCCCTGACGGCTGACGGGGGACGGGGGACGGGGGATGGTGGTTGGTGGACGGGGACGGCGGACGGACATTGCAGATTTGGAATCCCCATGTCTTGAAACGTAAAGTATCAAATTTTAAGGGGGGGTTGTAAAAAATTTTTCGTGACCGGAAACATTGGGTTATTATTCACAATGAATAATAAACCAATATTATTCAGAATAAATAATAAACCAATATTATTCAGAATGAATAATTAACCAAAATCAATTACTGGTGACAGTAGGGTTGAGAAAGTTTTGTGATGTTCTCGGTTCAATCAACGTTTTCGACGAGCAACACAAAGTCTGAATAAATCGATCTAAGAATTTATTCCATCACACCCGAGATATAAAAAATTGAGCTTTGATAAAGATAAGAAGCGTCAAGGCTGTTCTAAAAGGTGTTGCGGGGGTAGGAGAAGAAAAAGATCAAGCTCTCCCGTACACCACAAAGACCTGGCACATCCTGGCGTCAGGAAAACCCATCCAGTAGTGAAAGGGAAAGGGGGGTATTGTCACGAGTCAGCGGACAGATTATCCTGAGGGAACCGACGCCCGCGTGGAGTTGGGAAGATAAAGGGTTTAGTGTACGGTATTGAGGGGGAAGGCGGATGGAGGACGCTGCAGAGGCGATGGGAGACGATAGACAGGAGGTGAAGCTCGTCAGTCCGAGAACAGTTTATTGTGTTTGGTCAACGCTTCCTCTCACGTCAACCTTCCGAGTCAAAATTGAAACCGAAATCCAGACCCAAACGTCTCCAACACGTCATGAATAAATTCACCGTTTCACACCAACGACTTACAGAAGTTTTCAACTTCGCCATTTAAAGCCAATCATTAACCCCCCAGTTATTTACATTCTGCGCCGATTCAGGTTGAATGAGGCGATGACCATAGGACGTTTTATGTGAAGCCGCGAGACGAAGAAGTAGAGAACCTAGCCCGGCGATTCCCATCTTTCAATGGTAAGAAGGCTTCAAGATACGAGTAGAAAGAGTAAAACATCCTACTACTATTGTTCCCCACACTCAGCCTGCCGCCCTTACTTACAAAAAAAATAAAGAACAACCCGTGACAGATAACCAAACTCTGGCTCAGCCCGAAGAGTTCCAGGCTATTTCCATATGCGAGGAAGTATGTTACTTAACGGCCAGACGATGATGTCTTTACATCGAAAGCGCTTGCCCACAGTAACTCACCGGCCAGAGAAGAAGGACTCACCTAACAGGTACGTTAACTTTAGTTGTATGTTATTGTCAGCAGGTAAAGCGAAGACTGGGAGCAAACGAATGAACAGGAATGAAGAAGTGCCGTTGCACAGTTCGAGCGAAACGATATTTTTGGATTTGCCTACGTGCTGTTGTTCCAGTAATTGGATCCCTCACGATGGTTCAGAAGTAATCTCCAAAGATTAAATTATTCCTTCTTCATTGACACCTGCATTCCATCGATGGAATAAATTGATGGACCCCTTACAACGTTCCAGACTCAGAGACCCACAGCTTTCAGGGAAAATTCAGGAGAAAAAGGAAGAAAATGAATTAATCTTAAACGGCAAAACGTTAGAAGATAGCAACAACTGAAAAACTGAGCTTGTTAACCCCAGAACAGAAAGTCTCCTATTGGGAGAACAAATGACAAAGGGTACCCCCCCCCCTCCCGGGCACAGTCCTCCGTCTAGCACTTTCTAAGTTGCTGATCCGTGCACAGCCGATCCACCAAATCGAAGCAAAAACCCATCACCTGCTCTTAACTGTCACCCTGCAGGTGGCTGAAGAAAAACCCCAGCTCATTCTCTTGAAGGGAAAATTAAACATCCAACCATCAATACTTTTTGGTAACCTCAGTCTCTTTCTTGAGGTGCTGATCAAGCAGAAAGTAAGAGCCAATTTGGGGGAGAGGAGGCGTTTCAGCCAATATTCTCCAATCCCTCAAAGGAGTCTCCCAAGGTTTGCCTTATTACGAGCAATTAGCAAGGCCACTTAGGATGTGTGCTGCTACTGCTCTGTTGTCTAGGCTTGCAAACCCCCAGTGAATCAAAAAAGAATGCTGGCCCTATCCCAGAGAACTGCGCTCTTGTAGCTCATCAAAGCATATAAGACAGCATCCACTGGCCATTGACAACTGGTCAGTGAAAAGGGAGCCCCTCTCGCTCTAGACCAAACTCCACTGTGTGAAAACTTGCCGCGCTGGGCGTTAAACGAATGACAAGCGAGATTGAATCCTTTTTCTTGACATTTGTGGACATTTTAGGTAAAAATGGGCTGAGCCAAACCACGGGGCAAGCCAGTTCCTTACGATACGTGACAACTTCATTACTAGGCTCTACTTGTTTTTTCCCAAATAGTGTTTTTCGGACTCAGGGGGGTCTGAAACGTAAAGATCTGAAGAGAACTCAAAATTTTTTTTCAGCCGATTACATAACTTTCCTTTCTACTTCGTAGAGCAAGGAAAGTAAAAAACTGCATTTGATTTCTTAACTATTCAATCCAACGTTGAATACTATTAAGAAACGAAGAGGTTATATCAACTATCTGGAAAACGACAACTCATATGCTAACGAGAGTAATTGTGCAAGATTGGCCGCTGGGACGTGTGCGCTACATTGAGATAGGAGCTGACGGACATAGTCTGGTGGCAAAACTCCGTTTGATAGACTTGAAGGAAGTTATCCGACCGTTTCAGCGTTTGTTTCTGTTAGAAGTGGCCGCAGATGAAGAGCCATGGCGGAGGCAGAAGACAACGGAAGAGAAAGAGAAGAATCAGGAAGATTCTACAAAAGCTGGAAGTCAGGAGACCAGAAACGGAAGAGTTGTTCGGAAGACACACCGAGTTCAGTGTTAGATTTGGTTGTCTCCTGGAGTTGTTTATCAAATTTTGATCTATTAACTCCCTATACGGTACGCGAATTATATTCAGTTGTTCACCAAAGCTCGAGGACGAATATTTGTGTAATAATTCATTTAGGCCACGGTTCGCCTTATGTATCGTATTCCAGACAACACCCCTTAGGCCCACCCTGCCAGACTCAGCATCAAAAAATACCAAAGCGATACCAAAATCCAAGTAATCGCAATAAAATACCAAAATTTAGTTTTCGGCTAATTCTTGTAACCATTTCTTACTTCCGATTCTACTTCCCAGGAGACAGGCACAACTCATGAAAGGAGTTTTTGTGCGAAATGACGGATTATCCAGACCACGTTAATGGCAAAATATGTCCTGGACGGCGGACCGTCAGGCGCTTGGTAGGCAATTGGGAGTCAAGTGAAATTTCAAGTGGAAGACTTAAAAGGACGGCGTCGCTAATGACCTTTCGTACGGGCTCTTGAGTTGAAAACCCACAACGTGATAAACTGCCAGGATGCAGCCTCTTGCCTACTGCTGAGGCCGTTCCCCGGTCACGAATAAAACAATTAATTGCTTCCCGGTCAACACTTCGTTAAGCAATATCGAGCGAAGCTCGGACGTACTCGTCCGCATCCTCACATTCCTGGCCTCTTCCACCTCCCATCGACTAATTCGTTTGTCCTGAAATAAAACCTCTCGACTGCGTCCCAACAATAACGTAACGAGTTCCGTATTTCAGTTTGGACTATTTAAGAGAATAGCGATTTCCAGAAAATCGTATTCCTCGTTGGAAATTCCACGCCTGGACGTTAACTACCCGCACACGTGAAGTTTGCACTGATTAATTTCCGGGCGTTTCGCCAGTCAAAACATGCGTGAAGGTAATTGCTATCTCCGCTCAGGAATTAACAGCAACTAAACAATATCTGGTGCGACGTGTCACTAGCATTCCTCAAAACCCCTCACTCGATATATAATAGCGCTCTGCCATCATTCAACGCATTCCTACAGAATTGTTTAACAGGATAAGAATCGTAGGAGCTCGGTGATTATCTTTTTTTGAGATACTTGGACAATCAATTCGAAGATACCTGAGCGAATCGTCTTAGAGAAGTTAAAAAAAGGAACCCACTGAGCAAAGTTCTCTCAAAATGTTTAGGAAACGACTTAGTGCGACGCATGACACAACTTCCTCAACCCCACGTACTACTTAGCTTCTAAAACCAATATATTTTTCACTCAGTTAATATGAACTTATTAAACTTGACGTTCCGCGAGGAAACGAGTTGCGCTGAAATTCCGTAAATCATTGGGTTGCAATTGAAAAACCAGGTTAAGGTTTGAGGTTCGAAGCATCGGCTTCACAGCTGACATGTTCGTTCAGAGATGGGTGTGCAGAACACGAGGGGACCTTCTCAGGCTGAACGCTCAGGATTTCGCGGTCCCTGCAAGTGATATCTGTTAACTATGCAACTTCGGTGTACCAGAAGATACAATTCATTTCTTAGAAGAGTGTCTTGAGTTGGGCGAGTTCAGAAGAGCGAATTTCGGTTCCCCCCTGCTTTCAGGTACTGCCATTTTAAATGTGCTTAACGGTATCAACTGCTTGCCCTGGCCAGGTTTTGTAACGCAGCCTGGTTCCACCGGGAAGAGCTGGTGAGTCAGTTCACCTGGGCATGAGAAATATTGGCTCTGTAGATTGAAATCCTTTCTTGCTGAATTAACCAGCTGCTTGGAAAGTTCTCACCTACGTTATAGCCCTTACTTCGACTGTGCCCCCCACTACAGTGTATGCATGAGCACGTAAAAATTAGTAACGTTGCGATAACAACGAGAACGGCCTTGCGATGCTCCTCCGACCGACGGACTTGGCCAATTGTCGTGCCATGTGTTTTACGTTTCTTATGTACCGATTGTTCTTTCCAAAATAAACCCATTATTTCATTAATTCATGTCAACACATAGGTAAACGATGGGACTGAGACTAAAATCGTTCTTCGTCTAAGTTGTTGGTGAATGAACATCTACTGCGCTCCACTCACAATTTTTCCAATAATGAAAAGTTAGCACTATTTTGCTATTTCGATCTATTTGCAGAAACAACGTAATCAGAATCGTCGCTGTCATTCTCGAGAGAAAAGATTTGTGTTGATCGCGATAATCAGGACCATACTCTCATTTGCGAGTACTCTGAATCGCGTTCAAGAACACACACATACCATTTTTTTACTCAGAAGCTCATATGCGGCCCATAGACGATCAATATTATTGTGCAATAAGTTGGTTTGTGCAATAAATTGAATCGTGTGGGGTGATATTGGCGGTTGTACAATATTTGGCACAATCACGAGCACAGACGATCAATTTGCTTGGCAACAGGTTGTGCAAACAGTCCTCGCCAGAACTTCATTCGGTGAAGATGTTGAGTGAAACTGAGTTGTGTGCTGTTGCAATTGCTGTAGCGGTAAGTGCAAAGAAGAGAAAAAAAGAACAGAGCTCGCGAAAAGGGAGAAAATGGGCCAAACAGTGGTTCATTGACTGGGAGGAACACACCCACGAAACATTACTGAATGAACTGAGAGTTGCTGAACCAAATGATTTTAGCAACTTTTTACGGATAGACGGAGTATTACTCGACGAACTTCTCGCTTTGGTAACTCCTCAAATCAAGAAAATCAACACTACCACGCGCAATGCTATTCCTGCAAGCCAACGGTTGTCCATAACCCAGAGAAGAGGTTTCTTGACATGTGCCCATCGTACTGATTGAAGGAGTAGGTGTTTCTTGTGCCTGAAAAACCTCATTTCTTCGAAATACCACAGTACAGGGTCGACATCTTCCGCACCTGCACCACTTTTCTCTGCTTCGCGAATCCGTTTCAATTCCTTACGAAAGTTCGTACGCAAAGAATTTATTTTTTTGTTACCACATCTGGTTTCTCAGGAGCCGGATATTTTTCGCGGTATTTTTCCAACAACACATCGTACTGCTCCCCCTTTCTGGTACGATTAGTATAATCTTTGCACTTCGCATCCCAAAGAGCGGGGAGGCCGCGATAAACTTCAATAAACTCACAAATAAATTGTTTATCCGCTCTCTTGTCAACCATGACGACGCGTTCACCACTACTAGATGAGACAGACTGACGAGATATTGCGCAATGTAGCCTATAGACGGCACAATTCTTTCCCGTTTGCACAATATATTTCATATCTGAAGAAAATAAAAGCATTACGAAGATAAGAGAGGTGAGAAGAGAATTAGAGCCTATGTGCGGGGCATGCGAAAACAAGAGATAAGTACTGCAGGAGACTAGGATCACTTTGTTTATTGAGATCACCACTAACCCTTCGAACTACTTGAATGGACAGAGAGAAAGGTTTTCGTGGTGTTCAGCACACGAGAGGGGAAGCTTGAATTGGAGTTTGATAAAGAAATGAACGTGTTCAGCATGTGTGAGGACTGTATTACACTTTGACAGAAGAGCTAGAATAGGATATGAGTTTGAGTATTTAAGCATGAACAAGGGGGCTCTAAATACGTGAACTGGTTGTATGGGGAAGTAGAGAGAAGTCCGAATTAGATGTGAAACGAATGTCTATCGCGTGGATTGGGAGACGAATGAGTGTCCGGGAAAAGCTGCGTGTTGTGTAGAGGAAGTAAATTGAGAGGTGGGAAGAGGATATTTTGGAAAGTTCAGAAAGGGAAAATCCTGAACTATAACTGAAGAAGAGGAAGCGAACAAAGCCCACAGTTGCGAACAAAGGGCATAAGTGTCAGAAACAGGTGGAGTTGATGTTCAGGAAAGGCCCGAAACAAGAACTTCCCGTTAGGGGCAAGTGCAGAAGTTCCGAGCACAAAATTCAAACTAATTCAGCCTGGGCCACTGAACAGGTGAAAGGCTCATGCTGATCGACCTCTTCTGAGCAAGGATTCTACTTTCGTTTTCGTACTCGACTTGGTACGATACTTAACTATCACTCTTGAAAAGAGAAACTACAGGGAAGCCTTCCATCAAGGAGAAGAACGCAGTTGCTTTGCAAGTCTTTCGTCTCGATAGTGCCATCCACTCGACGGTACCTAGCCGAAGGAACGGCCTACTTTGCCTGGGGACCAAGTAGAGAAACAAGAATGGCTTCGGTTGATGAGTATAACGTTAACGAACAACGTTAAAAACCAACAAGGCCTAGAGGCCTCTGCAGCTGCAGCCATCCGCCGTGATTGTTGGATTATGGGAGGGAGGGGGGGGGCTAATGGACAAAATTGTAAGTTGTCGCGACAACGGTAATTGTCATCAGTGAATGGAACATAATTGACGTTGATGAATATTGAACGTTGATCGTATTGAAGTTACTGAATAATTTCCACGTAACGCTATATGCACTGGTAGAAGAGAAAACTGACTTCGAATATTCATAATTCTAATTTATTTATTTATATCCGTGAGAGAGGTCCAGGAAACTCTAAATTGTACAGAATAATAAACACCTTCGTCCATTCATCTGTTCAAATATTCACACAATGAGATTAGGTTTATGACAGGAACGAATTTCACTATCACAAACGCCAATGCGAAGCAGAAATTGAGGTATTCGTACCCAGCGGCAGTCAATGCTAGAGATGCCACCCGATCTGCACTCACGCGTATCGCATTACATTTTACCACCGCGAACTCGTTCGGAAAGAAGAGCTCCCTAAAGTCGAGGAAATATACCGCGTTTGAAAATCCTGAAGAACGACATCTCCATATGGAGTAAGGTTCGGAACTTTTTTTTTTCCCCCTTCCCAACTTTATAAGTAGGTTGTTTGAGAACGCGCGCGAAAAGATTTAGAATAAAGGGGAAAGAAGTTCTCCTACGAAACGGCGCGAGAGGAGAAGATGGAAAGTGTCGTATTATTCCTCCGCAAGAGAGTTGACATTTGCTTTCGAACTTACGGACGTGGTCACAACACAAAACCTTGATAGGAAAAGTTTTCTCTTTACGCGTTTCACCTTTTCTATTCTCCCCTTCCTACAATTCCGCCATTGAAAATACACCAGCCACAAAGGAATGCGAGAAATAATGTAAAATACACTCCGTCGCTTCAGTGATCACCCTCACCCTCTCACAAGCAACGAACGCTCAACGGAAAGAGCAAACGCTCTAGCTACTTTCGACGCCATTCAGAAATTTGGGCAATCAAGGAGCCAGCTCTAAAATGACCTCATAAAAGGTGGACAAATTTCAGGAGTACACGGGGAGAAAGTTTATTCTTAACTTCGCTGACTGAAAGTACTGACAAACAGTGCTTGAAAAATAAACGGTTTTTGGTACAAAAACGAAAATTATTGTGAACTCATAGAATTTGGGACAATAAAACTACACATGACTACTCAAGGATGTGACATAAACAGGGACACAGTGAATTCTGGAACCTGATGGACAACCAGTTACAACGTAAGACATTGAGCTGAGTTCTACCAACTTCACGTAAACTGAATGAAAAACCCGGCAAATTATTACACAACGGTTTATTATTCTCACGAACCACTTGAACTAGTATTACTGCTCCAAGACCCATTCGATTCGATTCAGCATCGAAAAATACTAGTAAACCATATGAAACATGACCTGACTACAATGGAACTAAGGAAACTAAATATTCCCCAGGCGCCAGGCGCCCGTAAGGGTCTGTAGGCATTTATGATCCGACGTAGGGGTGTGCGGAGGAAGTGGCTCTAACCTTCCTCCGCCCCATCGGGCAAAAAGAGTCGGGGAAATTGGGACGGGGACTACTTCCAGCGAACCCTCGACAGAGCGGGGGGTTTTGATGAGACGGGAGGGAGTACTAACGATGAAACGTTGACTTCCGCTGTAGTTCCCGTGAGTTCTTTCAATTAGCTCACTATAATTACTGTAATTTCACTATACGCAGTTGTACACGTCTAATACTCATTCATTAAAAACGATACGAAACACGGCGTATTTGCGATTATACTGCGTTTTGTTACTTTTTTTAACCCTTTTTTGTCCATAACAACCATGGGCTTCATTCGATCGGATTGCCGAGATGGCAGGCACAACTAGATACCATATGGAATTCTCGTGCGAAAAAACGGATTTTTCAGGCCACGTTAAAGGCACAAAATGGCCTAGATGGCGGACAGTGGATAGGAGATGGCGGATGGGGGACAGGGAACGGGGGATGGCGGACAGTGGACGGGCATTGCAGATTTGGAATCCCCCATGTCCTGAAACGTAAAGTATCAACTTTTGAAGGGGGGTTGTAACAAATTTTTCCTGACTGAAAACATAGGGTTATTATTCAGAATGAATAATGGACCAAAACAGAACTGATTAATATTTCTACAGTGATACAGTATGTTTCCCTTTAAAATCATCAGCTTTTAATTAGTTATTCGCTTGTGTTGCAGGCATGACTGGAGCCTGCAGTGACAAAGGAATGACACGAGGTTTAGTTCCTGGGTAGTTCAAACATCAAGAACTGGTGCAGACGAAGTTGGCCCAGAAAGGAGAGGAGGAACCGCTTGGGCGTCCACGTCGGTCGAACCTCATTCTTATTCTGACTCCCGTTTAGATTAAGATTCAACATTAGAGCTGGAGAGTGGCTACTTATGAAGGAAATGAACATTGAGGAATACATCACTGTTAAAAAGGAAGTGGCCTAATTATTGCAATAGGCCTGTAGATCTTACAAAACATTGGCGCCCCACGTTGGGAAATTTGCGTTTTGTAAGAGCTACAGGTCTATTGCAATAATTCGGCCACTCCCTTCATAACCTCGACATAATCCAAGAGGTTCATTTTCTTTCCAAGTAGCTCCCTTTCGTGCTCAATCAGTGTCGAAGTCAGAATCACAATGAGGCCTGAACTGACACAGGTGCGTAACTGTTCTTTCTCAGCCAACTTCGTCTTCACTCTTCTGGTTCTTGACACCCGATGTACCCAGGACTAAACATCGTTCCATTCCATTGTCACCGCAGATTCTAATCGTGCCTGTAATACTTGTAATTGCCTTTGCAGACCCTGAACCGTATCAAAGTTGGAGACCGAAATGTCACGCAGTCAAAAATGCTATGCTCAACCGTTTTCACTCCTGGGTCGCCCAAGCAACAGACATTGACCAGCGCAAGGTTTGGTGGAAGAGTGCAAAAGTCAACGGCTGCAGCCAACTTGCACGCTGAATGTTTCAACGGTGATTATTACAGTCAATCCCCCCCCCCCCTAACATTATTTCTAGCTTGCGTCCTTCAGTAGACTCCCCCTTTTTTTAAATTATTTAGTTGTAACATCAAGTATCGTTCAAGGAAAGAATACGTAAAGCATTTATGAGGTATTATTTGGATCTGCGTCGATGTTCATGAGAACTCATTTGGAAACGAGTTAGGATCCTAGTCGGACGTGCTTTTGTTAAAGCTCATAGCGATTGACACAAGGCGATCCATCATCGGGGGACATCCCTCCCACCTCGTGTTCACTTGCTCTGATGAAGACGGATAAGGACGTAGCTCGACTGCGTTATTCGTTTCCGTCTCGAATTTATCAATACCGGGCCCTGGGCTTTTCCGTCCATTTCATTTATAAGAGTTTTTTTTTTTTCATTGTATTATAACGTGACGTGAATGGGGGTTTATAACGTCACCGTCAATTAGCTGCTTTTTTCGAGTCCGAAAATGGAAAACTCAAACAATCAATCATGAAAGAGCATGGGAGTTCTCGGTGGAGCACTGTTTGTACGAGTGTATCGTACTGCACAGCCTCGATAGAAGCGTTTGAAGTTTTAATAGGCCGATAGCTGCGAATTTGAAGAAAGTAAACAATCTATCATCAACGTGAGGAAGTGAGGTATCTACTAAATTAATGTAGAATATGGAGAACGCGCGTCGTTTGGGTGTTGAACGGGTGAGGGAAGGTGTAGGAGGGAGAAAGTCTGGTTTTCCGTATGGATTACAACTGACTGGTAGCTGTCGTCGAGGGACAGGAAGGGTTGACAACTGTGAAATCCTTCTCAACGCCTAGTTGGAGAAACAAGATTCTAATCTCATTGCGAAAGGGTCGAGCAGGGACGGGATTTATTGTTAGCGGTCCCGAGTAAGTTACATGAGGCGCGGAAGCCCATTGCAACGCGTATTAAATATCCCGTAAGTAGCTTACAGCACAGGCTCAAATTCCGTGATGGGCTCGATTCTCGGCCGACGCGTAAAAAATCTGAGATGTACCTCGTTGACGCGGCTACTAGAGTTAAACCCGCAATTTTAAACTCAGGCGAAAACTCAAATTCTAGGGGAATTCCCGTTTTCATGTGCATTCCCTCTCAGTCACAACTCGAAGACTGATTTCAACCACAACTGGTATGAAAACTACAGAACAATTATTATTTGATACATCACCGCCTCTTTACTTTTTCCGCTATGAATCATTTGTAATATAGGATCTAATTAACTTACGTTAAATCTGATTGATGAGTTGAGGCTGTTAAAGCAATTGGGTTAGGTCCGCCAGTAGGCAAATTACTATAGTTAACGTACCTGTTGGGTTAATTATTATTGAAACAATATGGCTCCAAAAAATACGATTCAAAAACACAAAACACACAGACTTTGACAAGAGGCTGTACATTTACGTACACACGACCAAAAATATACGGAATAACTAACATCCTCCGAAAGGAAGGCATACAAATCGCATTACGTACGGACAACACACTTAGAGCCAAGGTAACTGAAAAGACAGACCCAGTCGACCAAAGTGGGGTATATAAAATAACTTGTACTTGTAAAAACGCATACATAGGACTGACTGGACGAAACATACGGACGTAAACTGAACATATTGGAAAACATCGAAATTTATAAACAAAAAAACTTCATTGTACGGATCATAAACGAACACAAACGAAAACTACCAACTGACGGATTTACAGATCACCCTATACAAAAAAGACTTAGAATAGACCACTGACAGATTATTCAAGAAGTTTCTTTCACCTCTAGTGGGTTTCCCCAGAGGTGCATGACATCCTCCCCTCCCCCCTAAAGAGAGAGACTGCAGGGCATCAGCCAAAGCCGAGGGAACAGCGACCTGAGTCGTGGCCACAAATTTTCCATCACCCAAGTTATATAAGGGATCCGGCTTTGGCTCCTAGAATGGGTACCAGAATCTTCCGGTTCCCTTTACATATTTGAGGATTCTCATCCATTCGTTGTGTCGTATATCGTCCCTATCTATAGTTCGTTCTCCAAGTCTTTCTATTCTGGTTCTAAACCATATTGGGCATCACATATGAAATGCTCAACCGTTTCTATTTCCCCACAGGAGCATTCAGCCCTAATTCTTGGGTTATACCTATGTAGTGTGTTCCGGACTGCGTAGTGTCCAGTTAACATGCCTAGTAATCTTCTTAATTGTATCCTATTTAGTTTCAGGGCCCATTCCATCTTTATTTTATTGTAACTTGTGGTCCCTGTGCGCTTAGAGAATTCAAGACCTCTGTTATTGTCTATGTCGTTGTTAACTCTACCCCATAGGGTATTATTTATGGCCTTCTTGACTGATGCCATTGTAACCACCGTATAGGATTCTGCCCCCCCCCCCCGCTTCACCGACGAACCACAATCCTGTTTACCTTTCTCTTCGTATATAAAGACCACGACGAACTGACTGACTCCAGTACTGACTTAACGGCCAGACGATGATGTCTTTACATCAAAAGCGCTCGCCCACAGTATCTCACCAGCCAGAGGAGACGGACTCACCTAACAGGTACGTTAACTTTAGCTGAGGCTATCCCCTGAACCGTGATTTTCTTCACACAGTCTGCCAATTGACTTGCAGCCGCTGTTTACTTTTCTCAATCCGAGCCGATTTTTGGCCGATTCACACTTATATCAATTACAAAACGCATAATTAAAGTGTGGTGCGAGACACCGAACTTTTATTTTTTGTTTGTACTTCAACCTAACGCTTCTCGGTTGGCTAATTAAGTAGATTTTTCTTTTACGACTTCTCCTCCACCCACCAACTTTCCTAAGCGATCCTGGCACGATGGACTTCTAATCAACCTTTCCCATTACAACAGTATGGATGATTGAAATTAATTTTTTTCCTCCTGATTGTGACTTTAAAAATAATTTCAATACGTCCTGATAATAGTATGAGCAAAAAACCAGTGCATGACTATGAATAGTATTGCCCGAAGAGCCTGCTTATAAAAAATCTACGTTTGAATGCCCAGCCGTTCGCTGTAGCTCTTGATGGACTTCGGAATTATCAAAATTCAAACCACATTTGAACTTCTCTCTGTTAACAAATTTTAGTTGGGGTGGCTAAGAGAGAATGCCACCCAAGGAATCAAGAGAAATGTACACAGTCAACACTCAACTCGTCTAACTTTTACGCAGTTTTTGTAAGCGCCAAAAGACACGAATAGGAAATCAATTTTAAGAATGTTTTAAAATATTGACGCGCTGCAAGCTTAAGGTCAACGAATATGGGAAGAAATAAGCCTAAGATGGGTCTCACTGCGACGGGAACAAACATTGGCGAGCAGCCAGAGCCGCATCTGTCTGGTGGCCCAGTCGTGGCCTTTTATTTCGGTATGCAGACAGGTACGAGCTTCGCTCGAAACCGGCACAAACGACTTGACAATATCGGCCTTTTCATTGAACATGATTCGCACGCGAATTCAACCTGGCAAACCTCTCACGACCGAGTGCGAAATCAAGTATAAAATCGAGCACGGAATTGGTGAATTTACGTTGTAAAAGAAGTGAGCTAATTATAGCTCCAATTATTCGCACTAATGCAAATGGATGTTTTGTTGTATTACGAGCCAGACTTGGGCTGTTAAACAGGCCATAACCTATCGGTTGTGATTATGGTTGATAATCTGATGAGATGAATGGCGAAAAACCGACACGAAATTCACTTTGGAGGTTGTGTCATGACGAGAGTACAAAAGTTGGGAGATATTGAGAAACGAGACAATTACGAGGGCCAGCGGTCGAGCGGCAGTGTTTGACAACAACGCGTTTTTGATTGTGTGTCTAACCACCCTTCAAGCCAGTTATATTCTCTAAGGAGGAGCACAAAGAGATTTTAATTTGGTATTCGAACCAGGTCGCTATCTTGAAGAATCAAAACCGGGGTCGGAGCAGTAAACAGAGTGCATTATGGATATGACATCAAGGAGGAGGTCAGAAAGATTTCGTCTGAGGTTCTGAGTAAGGTTCTTAATTAAATTCAGTTTCATTGTTCGGTTGTGGTTTAATTTAAGAGGGAACCGAGATTTTCTATAGACGAGACGCCGGTAGAGGCCTCTCATTTATTCACAAACCGTCCGCTTCTCAAGTCCTCCGTCCTAATTATTTAGTATTTATTACCAACCAGCCCCCGTTCCGCCAGCTACGAACACCAACAAGTTCGGCAGAAGAGGGCACCGTTTGGTTCGGTTTGGTTTCGAAAGAAGGCGGCAATTTATAACGACGACCCAGTTAATTCGACGTCGAGCTCGAAAAAAAAGCCGTTGATTGGATCAAGTCAATTGGATGGAAGAACAAAGGTTTCCACTTAAGACATAATTGCTGCTTTTGAGCGGCTTGAAAACCGCGAAAGCGAACCAACACCTGAGAAGCAAATTGTCAACCAACGGTGGTTTTTCGGGAGGATCAAGTCCAAAGTTAGAGGACCCCAGATAATTTTTACCGCCCTCAACTGAAGGAAGGGCGTAGAATTATACGAAATACTATAAACTATTATTTGGCGAGTTTTTTTCGGTTATTGATGGTTGATTAATTTTATGACTATGCACTGGAGATGAAGAATACCGGTTGCTTTACAAGTTGACATTTTAGTTCATATTAAGACTTTCAACACAATTTTAACTCTGTTCGACGCAAAGCGCCGAATCTGTCCAGGTTTTTGACCTCAGGATTTCCGCTCCTGCCCGACGGGTCTCACCTGTGGCAACGTCATTGTTTATCCAAAGGTCTTCGCACCTACGGAAATCCCACTTCCTCGGATATTTCCAACGGTGGTTTTCCCACTCTTTTCCCTCTCCCCCTTTTTCAGATTCCTCTCCACAACTGATATTTTCTTCCAAAATCATTCTGCTATGAAGTGATTTCTCAACACACACTTCTTCTAACACCTTTCGCGATACGATCGTCTCCAATTCTCCCAAAGGACGCCTCTTTCACCTCTCATCGACTTCTCCTTCCTTCCCAGTACAACCGTTTTCGCGCCTTCAGAGCCTTACTTGTTCCCGCTTATAGACTCAACTCATATCCTGTGTAAGTCACATCTTCTTTGTACATTCAAGTCTTCAAATCTTGCGATATACCTGCTCATCAATTACAAGTCTGTGCTCAACTAAAACCCGTCTCCGAGAGTCATTCAAATCTATCCTGGTTCAAACAAACTCCTTCCTTGCGGATAGTCCACCAACCTAGTTTGACGTAAGATTCGATGGTCCAATACAAGCCAGACGAACCTTTCTAAGCAATTAATGGTTTTTATTCACCCTACTAGCCTGATTAGTTCCTGTCACCACTGGGTATACTGAAAATACCCGTACGATCTTCAATTTTTGAACAGTTTTCAAAGCGATATCCCAATTACAAATAGCATCAGTGCGATTGGATCGATTTCGATTACTAATTTGTTTTCCCCCGATGGACATTGCCTTAATTTTCAGAACGTCGCTGGTCATGTTGTGAGAGAAAGAGTGGAAGTGAGAGGGAATGAATTAATGAACGCGTTTATTTATCCATCAGGGGTAGTCAGCGTAAAGCGGGCTCTGAACCGACAACACTCATGAATACTTGAGTCGTGAACTGAAGAATGTAAAAAAGAGGATGTCTCCGACTGGTCAACTTTTTTTTAACAAGTTTTTTCATCCCAATAATTATTCAATAACATTTGTTTGTAATTCTCCTTGCACGCTCCCACTTTCTCCGTTTCGTCGAACATTACGTTTGTTCATTGTATATTCTGGATCTTTGGGCGGCTAACAGTCGAATCTATTTATAATCGTACCACAATGTAGCATCAAATGTAGTTAAGCGTATGAAAAACTAAAACCGTTTGGTCCGAGCTCTGGAAACCTTCGGTTCATAAACGCATCACAGTATTTTCGCGCTCATGTTAATGAACTATTCCGAAGTTGGTGAATGACGGGGATATGGTGTGTCATTCGCTGGCCGGCCTAGGTTAGATATATATTTATATCAAGTAGGCGTGTGCTTGATTACATTGTGAGTTATTGCTCTGTGAAGTAAAGAAGCAGCCGTCCTCCCAAATATCAGAGGCAGTGGATAATCCGAGTATCTGTCTGGCGTATCGATTGCCTGAATGTTGAAGTTCGTTTAAGTAATCTCCTTTTATCGAACCGTTGAAACTTTCGATTCGAGTTCGATTCAACACAAAAGGGTTTCAAACATTTCAGACAATCACCTAGTATTCTCTAATTCCGTAAGAACGAATTATTTATTTGGTTGGATTGAAGGTTTGGGTTCAACCATTTGACGTTTCGTGGGCATTTCATGAAATTGTGAACTCTTAAAATTGCAATGCTCAGGCTCGTTACGAGTTTGACTCTGTGCTGATAGAATGCGAAATTATAGTAAGTAATCCACTCTTTCTGTGGGGACACACAGTTACTTATTTGTTCATTGCAATGTTTTTCACTTCGTAAACATGCGCGTTTCGAGATACTTTACATTGGTGTCGCCAAACATCACACACCTTGCCTCAGCCTCACGCTCATTCATCGATTTCAAAGGCTACTCCAATAAAACCTGTAATATAATCAAACCTCCCACCTATTTTTCACTAAATACGTTTGAACTTGACAATACATAAAACCTCACGTTTACGCAGAAAATTGTAGCGCCTAAAGCCCCGAAATTTATCGATCCTACTTATGCCACGAGCATCATTGAATGATCAGTGCGTGGGTGATTTGTGAGACTGTTGGCATGTTTTGGGGATCGTGTCTACTGATTGAAAATTAAGTAAAACTGGGAGAAACGGTAATGAGTGAACGGAGGTGTTTTCTATTTCCGAATTTGTAGGATTGTTTCTAATTATCTCTAAGCGTTATTAACCTCTCGTCATGTAGAAAGTATATTAAACTTACACCCGATTTTTGAAACTGCTAGTATTATGAGTTGGATTTATTAGGAAAAAACTGAGCTGAAATTTCTCGCCCTCGTAATTTTTGCATAGAATTTTACACTTAGACAATGTCTAATCACAAAAGAGCGCAGATCTAAAATAAAATCCCATCCTGCAGTGTTACTGTGGAATGAAAAATGAGAGAGAAAAATATACGTCTCTGCAACGCATCCCACAACTATCCTCAGCCCCACGCGGATTCATTCATTTATGTCGCTCCAGCAACTAATTCATTCAGTTGTATAACTAACCACAAAGTTCTACATAGAAGCTGGTGGCGCTGAAGGTTCTGGAATTTATTGAGTTGCTCCTACTTACCCCACGACCAATGCATTTATGATACTGGCAACTAGACTTTTCTGAGAAGAACGTATTGGAAGAAAACCTGGGGCTAACATCGATTTTCTTCGAAATGTTTAATAATTTATTGAGCTACTTTCATCGTTTTTCCACAGATGCGGATGGTATCAATTGTTTCTTTAATTGGAGTTGTACATACACAAGGTTCGATCAAAATCGTTTGGGGCAGTATTTGATAAACACAAAGTCAGCTGCTTTGATTATTGTGATAATTATAGTTTTTACCCGATTTTGCTCTTACTCCTATTTTGGCGTCCCATAGTGACTCGCTGGCTAGATACAAAATGTGAGTCGATTTGGTTCAGCCATTGTTCTCAGACGCACACCCACACCCAAATGGTGTGAGCTCTGGATACGTAAATGTTTAATATTGGGGAATAAATAAAACGAAACTTCCGGAACTCGAGAATTTAAAATGGACTGTATTTATTTACAATGGGATTAACGTTGTGGCACTGATGTACTGGGATGCCCACGGTACATATAGATCCAGATACTACGAATGTTCGTAATTTCGTGAACCGGTTGCGGATTCCGCCCACCGAACGAGAACTCCGATACGCGATTGATTCAAAACACGACGGTAAATTACGAACTAAACGGTTGAGACGTTTCAAACAATAGAAAAATGGTAGTGAGTAAAAAAAGGAATATGGCCGCGCACAGCGAATTCCGCAGGCAGTAAATAGAAGTCGCGGTCAACAGTAAAAGAAAGAATAACAACAAACTCCACGAACCGCAAATTTCAAACAAATTTCGAACACAAACAATCTGAAGAAAATTCGAAAAAATGCCAGCGCGTTACGTAATATCTTTTTCTGCGACGAAAATCGGAGATTTCGATGTTCCGAAGAAGAAAGAAGAGAGATGTGGAACAAAAACTAAGGCCAAAAAGGTGTTTCTACTGTTGATTTTACTGCAGAATTCGGTTTGAGGTGGGAACAACGTCAAAGTGGTTGGTTATACTATTTTTGAAGAATGTTACAGCCAAAACGACCCCTGAAACCTGGAAGAAATTAATGATCAAATTGAACGGGGTTCAACATTTGAATTTCCAGTAACGTTGGAAATGGACGCCTAATCACATCTGCACAGGTAAAAAGATTTTGTAAGACGTGCTTATTCGACACATACAATTATCTCCGAGCCATCTGCGTTTCTACGAACTCCCGGAACGACACGCGCTTTCAAAAATTGAGTTAAAACGTCCTAGCAAGATGGAAAACGTTTCATCCTGGAATCAATTGCCGCGCGTTCCCACACAGTACCGCGAAGGAGCGTCTATTGGAGCCCCTTTCGTAACATCGAATTAGAACTCCATTTGACCTTTAGAAGCGATCGTCACAACGAAACATCAAAGTATAGGTGTAGGTTTGGAAGAAGACGACAGCCGGATATTCTGTGACTCGCCCAACAGGAGTCTCGTCCTGCCGTGTTTTGATGGATGGGGTAGATAAATGTCAACACGCCGGCCACTTACTGAAAGCCGAAGGAGTTGGAAGGAAAGAGAGTGATGTAGCAACACTCCTGTAGTCTGGTTGTGGTATCTTTGCAACATCGTTCACTTTGTGAATATAACATACATGTATGGAGCTACTTTACACCATCCGTCAAATGGCCATTCCATTCAACGATTGGTTTCCGAAATGAGTATACATATCTGGATGAGGTTGATGACGCAGAAAGTATGGTGCATTCTCAATGGACAGCGCGATCAGAGAATGACAGCTTCACATTTGTTGAAGGATGGAAAGACCGAGCAGTCGAAATGGTAAATTAATATCTAATTTAATGCAACACAATGGTTTCGGCTATCAATCAATCAATTTTTCACTCAGTTTATTTCAACTTAGTAGAATATTACTTCACCCTTTACGTAAAAACTGGTGTTGCTGAAAGTTCCGGAATTTATTGTAGGACTCCTAAGACATTACTTAGCAATTCGTTCACAGAACAACGTGATTTTTGGAGGAGAGCGCTCGCTGTTTCAGAATTAACGAGTAAAAACGCAGAACGGTTTGAAATACTTCTTTGAAAGTCTTGTCTAATATCTGCTCAACATCCTGGTCTTTATCTGACACCTCTCCTTTTTTTTCGCGGCAAGCTGCCAATACTTGCACCAGAGATTGCGCGTTCTTCTCTCGTCGTTGTTAACTCAGTCTTCGCGTAACGAACACTTCAACGTAATGCCCTCGATCTATCACTCCACTTTAAATGAAAGTTTCGATCCTTTAAATAGTTGCCCCATCTCATGCTCCAGTAATTCGAGATCCGACAGAAAATTCTCAACGACCCGTGAAAAGAAAATAGAGAGAAAGGGAGAAAATGGGAGAAAAAGCTTCTGAGGAAGCTCTCGACAGATGCCAAAAGGGAAGTCTAAATTGTGCCGCACGCGGTTAAATATAGCTGCAACTCATTGATCGACGTTCATTTCTCAAACACTACGTCTCTCTCGCTACGCCGAATGGTCTTTTGAAGAACGTAACTCGTAAATGGGTCAGTTCGATGACCACTTGAATCGATAATTCGCCGAATTATTTTATGAAACAAGAAAGCTCAGTTCGACATAAATTGCCAATGGAATGCTGACTGTGGTCGGGGTTGGGTTTACTGGGGTTGAAATTTGTAATACGCATTAAATGTGATCCTGAAATTCAAGTACGTCCCCTAAACGCTCAAACTATTTCCCAGCAGTCAAAACGGCGGGTAAACTGTGCGAAGTCGTTGGGAAAAATGCCAAGTATCACACAGCCCACTTCACCACTAGCAACCTTTACGATTCGTTTTTCATTCAGTTTATATGAACTTGATGGAAGAAGTAGGTTTCTATTTAGAAACAAATTACGATTTATGGGGCGGTCCCAACTCATGTCAGGACCACTCAAGCGTAGGTGATTTCTGTGCTTATCAACACGACTTTTTAAGGAACGGTCATGTTTACAGTTCTTGGAGTGAAGGGCAAACAGTATGAGAAGGTTAGTCAAAGAAACGACAGTATTTCGTATCCCGGAATTTCTGAGATTGCTCCTGATTATTTTATATCCGTTATTAAACTGTATTGTATTGTACTTATTGAACTACTGATTGCTTTTAGAACAGTAGCGTCCTACGACAGTTATTCGGGAGAAAAAAACTCCACTAAAATAAGCTGTCCGGCTTCTTGAACGCAAAGTAGATGAGAACGCCGGAAGTCAGGACTCCTACAGAAGGCTCCTGAAGATGGTGGTATCACTCCTCAAAACATGGCTGCGGTATTCGTAGGTCGAGGCACGGATCACGTTTTCGAGTTGGAATTCGAAGTTCCGAGGTACACCGCAAAATGTAACGGCCAAGATGACCGCTTCTGAGTTAACCGAAATGGGAAGAAAGATTGCCGACCGCAGCGAAATGGAAAAGAAATAGTTACTCGGGAACGCAAATAATGATAAAGTCGACCGTATCGTGACGACTATTTCTCGCGCATTTAGGATCCGCAAAGATTCGGGTATGAGCATCTTTTTCCCATTGGGTATATAGCATAAAAAAGCCGAAATTTATTGAGAAAAGCATCAGGAGCGACGCGTCACTCAAATTATCTCACGTCTACGTAAATTCCCCAGATTCCATGGCTTTCTCGCGTAATTAAATTTATTTCACATTCAGTTCATTTGAATTAAATAAAACACGTTTACAGTTCCGGAATTTATTGGGGTGCCCCAACTTGTTCCGCGACCACTATTGAGGAATTAGTACACAAAGAATTAATGAGACTGTAAACACGATTTTTTTTAGAAGAATCGTCATCGCTGTTCGAGAGTTATGGGGTTAAAACTGCGTGAAATTGTGTGAGTGACTCGGCGATGGTTGATTGTGGCATAGCTCCTACATATCTCATGAGCGTTGATAAACCAGCGTCGTATATGTAGTTTATTGAACTACCGACGCAATAATTCTGAATATTCTAGTAGCATTAGAGCGAAGTTCATAAGGAACGAACTACTCTAAAATCGATTTTGTAATTTATTGTGCTGCTCTTGTAATTTTCTGAGGGATGAGAATTTCAACATATCGGATTCAGTAGGCTTTGAAATATGAAGATCTGATGAGAACTCAAAAATGTTTTTTCAGCCAATTACATAACTCATTTTACTTTGTTGAGCGAAGGGAACTAAAAATTGGTGTTCAGATCAGCATGATAACTATGCAGTAGACTCTACCACCCGGCCTCGCTTTGACCAGCCCCCCTTTTTTCTATTTCCCCCCTATTCTTTTGAGTAGTACTGTAGATAAGGCGTTTTGCGAAAGAGAGCAAGAATCTGAAGCCTGTGACTCAAACAGAATCAACGTTTAACGGACCACCAAAGCCACTTACTTGAATAAGGCTTGAAGTTGGTAGGAGTATAAGTCACAGAAGAAGTGCAGGGCTATTTATTGGCGGGATGTGCCTGGCCAAAGGTACAGAGTTCTGCAAGGCGTAGCTGGAGTCAGCGGAGCACGTACAGTGGTGGGCTGGCTGCGGTGCGCCTCAGAGTGCTTGGAATGCCACATGGCCGGATGAGGTTGCAGGGATGGACCTCAAGGCTAACTTGCGTTTTGTACGAAAATGGCGAGGTCCTCGCATTAAGAAATACCAGTTCCATAAGCGGACAACTGAGGCAACTCATGTTCACCACACCATAGGTCCATTTGAGGCCGCAGTGGGGGGGTTTTTTCTCAATTTTCTCAGTTGCTGCTAGTACATGCGATGGTGGGGGGGGGGGGAATCTTGTAGTTTTCCGAAACCAAACCCAAAACGTGCTGGCAGGATTTAAACTTACCCGATGAGAATGTACCAATTGCAGCGTGTATGACTATGAATACTTTCCTGTCATTTTCTAGTAATACATTTATACTTTACAATTTGAATCGACATACCCGCCAACCGGCCGTATCTTTGGAACATCCTTTCGACGTCAGTTTTCGAACACTGGTAAGTGTTGAGGTTCCCGACGAAAACCCGCGAGTTAACAGCCTGTGGGTCTTGCGAATTGGTTTGATTGCCCACTTTACTCATCTTCATCCTGTGAACAAACAATCGTTGCAAGTTACGAAGAAAATATTTTCACAAGCTCTCTGGTTCAAATAAATGCATATCAGATAAACTTAAAATAACATATAGGAAGTAGATACAGTTGGTGTATCTGAAACCACAGAAAGTGAATCAACACAAATTTCATATTCAACATCATTGTAAATACCAATTGACGAAATTGCTTTTCGAGTGAAATCAATTGGTACTGTAGAAGAGAAAAAGTACACAAAAAAGATACATCGGTACATGGACCCCTTCGTTACTACACTGGCATAATCTTATTATCCCGGTACGATTATGTAATTGCCATGACAGCAACTGTTGCGTTCGGTAGTATTTTACGATCACGTTTGTACTAACCTTAGCCCCTATGGAGTAAGAAAGAACCCCCATGCGAAAAAAAAAGTACTGAAACTATAATCTGACTGATAACGGGGAAGATTCGATTAGAACATTATGCTGTAACGGGACGAACCAAACCCTTCGATTCAGCGGAGGCTCGTCCGGGGCGTTTATGCTGACTGGGCTCCTCAAATGCCCCGATTCGCTCGAAACTTCGCTGCCATGAGTTGTAACCGAGGCGGTTCCCTCGTCCCCGTGTCGTCCACGCTCGCATTCGCTCCCACTCAGTTCCTTGTCTGTTGTGGAAAAACTTCCTCGAATGTAATTGAGAATAAAACTCTGTTTCAATCGCATTCGGCTTGATATCGAGCTAACTCCCCAACTCTTTCGTGAAAATTAGCCCTCGCAATTCGCGTCTCAGAAAGCAGACTCATCCCACTTCCTCCCTCCCTTCAGGCGTACCGCCAGCCTGCCAAACGATCAGGCCCTTACCCAAAGGGAGAAAAGCCGGCAGAGACGAAAGTAACCCTTCACAGGAGCAAGAAAGAAAGTCAACCTTAGGCCTTAAACTTAACCTAACCTTAGCCCCTATGTAGTAAGAAAGAAAGAGTCTTTACGTTACCGGTCGGAAAAAAACGGGACTTCCTTCAGATATTTACATTATAAGGGGCTCTGGGTACAAAATCACCATTTAGGGAAATAACGTTAGTAAGATAATTAGGAACAACAGAATTTACTAGCATTTCTCTGAGTTTCTAAGCAATCATTCCAAAATGCTATACACAAAGCTTTTCGGAAAAATCGTGTAGACAGTTTCATAAACAACCTATAGACTGATTACTAAATAAAGGTTGTGGCATGAGTAGGAATCACTCAATAAATTCTGGAACGTCAAGCGATCACACTGGATAAGACCAAGTCACCGACTATGCTCGAGGCCAAGACAATTCGTGTGATGCATCGCTCACAAACATTTCGCTCTTAAAAAGTGCACCTTCAAAAAGACAAATTCATGTAAAACCCTGTATTTGGTACTTTTTTAAACCGTAATGTGCCGACGCAACCTCGTACAACACAATGTTTCAAATACCATGGCGCCCACGTCTTCATTCGCGCTTGTGTTGATTAAGTCATTCCGCGTCGTTATCGTCCAGAACATCGTGGATTCCAATTAAAATCAGAAGTTATTTTTATCGTACATCGGAACTCAATGGTCGCAGTAGTACGTTAATGTAAGGGTATTGATTAGGAACAGACATCGTGTGAATGTGGAAAACGCCGTTAAAATTTTGCGAAACCATAACAAAAATATAAGATACGGAGAGTAACAACTATCCCACTATCCGAACAAAATTACAAAAAAAGAACTTGACACTATCGCAGAAGAACTGAAACTATCGCAGAAAATAGCGGTTACTCCAAAAAAGAGGTAAACAAACTATTAAGACAATATGACTCCGAAAAAGACGACTCTAAAACACAAAATACACAGACTTTGACAAGAAGCTGCACATTTACGCACACAGGACCGAAAATATACGGAATAACTAACATCCTCCGAAAGGAAGGCATACAAATCGATTACGTACGGACAACACACTTAGAACCAAACTAACTGCAAAGACTGAAAAGACAAACCCACTCGACCAAAGTAGGGTATGTAAAATAACCTGTACTTGTAATAACGCATACATAGGACAGACAGGACGAAAAATACGGACCAGATATTAAGAACACATTAAATCTCTTAGTAGGAACGAAGACGATTCAAACTATGCCAAACTCCTCAAGACAACTAGACATGAACCTACCAAAATACAGGAATGCACCATTTATGTGCATAAACAATAAAAAGGTAGAAAACTGACATATTAGAAAACATGGAAATTTATAAACTAAAACATTTCAATGGACACAGCATAAACAAACAAATCAACACAAAATGCGACACCATATTCACACCACTCAAAACACTACACCAACAAAAACAACCAACTGACGGATTAACAGGCCACTCTATACAAAAAAGACTTAGAATAGACCACTGACAGACTATTCAAGACGTTCCTTTCACCTCTAGGGGGTTTCCCCAGTGGCATATGACCTCCTTCCTTCCGCCCCCTTCCCCGACATTCCACCATCCCGTTTATCTTTCTCTTCGTAGATAAAGACCATGACCAACTGACTGACTCCAGTACTGACTTAACGACCAGACGATGATGTCTTTACATCGAAAGCGCTTGCCACAGTAACTCACCAGCCAGAGGAGATGGACTCACCTAACAGGTACGTTAACTTTACTTGACAAAAACCTTTCTTGCTTCTCACTATTCTTATCGGTTTACAACTTTTTACAGAAATGTTCAAAAGAAGCTAAATAGAGGCATTAAAGTCAAAAGGCGCCGTAACTTAACCTAAATCGAGAGTCACTTTACAAGGGTACTTAGAAGATTCGTTTAATTTTTTTGTCAATAATTTATTTCGTTACTCTATGTTCGACGGGAAGGGCCGAATCAGTCCAGCCTTTTGACCTCAGACTTCCCCAGTTATTGTCTCCTTCCGATACCCCCTCATACCTGCGGAAATTCCGCCGCAGTGGTTGCGGTTATTTCTAACAGCTTGCGTACTTCCCTGAAGCGGGTTTTTCCTTTCTTTATTTTCCCTCTCCTTCTTTTCAGATTCCTCTCCACAACAGATACTTCCTCCCAAAATCAGTCTTCTAACACCTTTCGCGATACAGTCGTCTCCAATTCTCCCTACAGGCACTTGTTTCACCTCTCTTCGAGTTCTAATTCGGATTTCTCCTTCCTTCCCAATACAACCAATTTTACGCCTTCTGGGCCCTACTTGTTCACGCTTATATACTACATATAGGACTCATATCCTGTGTAAGTCACCTCTTCTTTGTACATCCAAGTCTTCAAATCATGTGATATGCCAAGTCATCAACTACAAGTTCGAGATTCATTCAAATCTATCCTGGTCCAAACTCTCTAAATATATGGTTATACATTTGATTGCTACTCCCCCGTGTGTTTAGTTCATTCAGGAGATGAAGCTGCGCGTAACCCTTGCTTACTCATCTGTTTTTGAATGTTTTATAACCGATTATTATACTCTGGGTTGAGTAATGTAAAGTGGGAAGCTGTACTCCACTGAAAATGTTGATGATACGGAAGAGAAGGAGGATGCCTACGAGAGGAAGTATAATATAATCGACGTGAAGATGTAACGTTTCGCGTTCGAGTAAATCAACTTCAAGAAACCCCAAAGAACCAATTGAATGTTAGTGCAAGCAGAATGAAGTAGTTCTCAAGGTACAGTTTAACAGGCTTTGTGAGCAGCTGCTCAAAACAGTTGAGGAATCACCTCCGTTCAAGATCCTCAATATCAGGCACTGCCCACTCAATGAAGTTCCCGCCGCATTACGAGCATTTTAGGGGGACGATGTGGAAATGTTTAAATGGTTCTCGAACGAAGGAGAAAAGGTGGCAAAATCGGAGGCAGCGAAAGGAGTATGAGTAATTCCCAACAGTAGTTCGCACTAAGGCGTTTTTTTTTCCTCTTTTTTTTTGGTTCACAGTTCCGAGAGACACAGAGCCGATAATAGCGTTAACCTTCTCTCTAAATTGTTCATTCTAGGACCCTCTTCCCTTCAGCAGATCTCTTCGCTCGGCTAATTTCCGTTAAATGGATGAAAACCCTCCCCTGGACAACTTTTCGGCACCAACGGGGGAATCGGCAAAGTGAATTAGCGGTTGTTTCTCATGTTGCCGAAGTAATCTTTGGAAACAGCCTTATGGTTTGAGAGGCGGATCTGGCGGGTTGGTAAACTAGTTTGAAGCGAGTGAGTGCCAAGTTCGATTTAGCTGGAGAGCCGAGGTGTAATAAGGAGCCCTTTCGCCGTTCTGCGACAACTCTGTTAAATAATTGGGGATTGAAGAGGTGTCGTTTTTCGATGATCAATAAATCAGTGAACGTGCTAGAGGTTCATATTCGAATTTGAGCCTGTTCGGTTCGGCCGTTTTCCCTCAATTGCGACATAGACACAGATTATTTTTACTGGAAAGTAAGCGTGCGTAGACCACAGCCGCCTAAATGTACTCACCGTGCACGGGCGATACCCCACATCGATTCAAAAACCCATCAAGTGCTCTGAATGATGCGAATACGCCGAGCTGCAAGTGGCTAAGGAAAAAACTCAGCTCATGCTCTTCAAGAACTAATTAAATAGCCAATTCAATACGCTTTGGCGGGCACAGGCTCCTTCTTCAGAAGCATAGCAAGTACTTGGGAGTCCGATCGAACCAAATCTGCTCAAACTTGATATTTAGCTCGCAAATTGCCATATGACGCCAAAATAAGGGTATGAGCAAAATCCATCGAAAGTTAACTATAGTTATCATAGTGATCAAAACACCAAAGTTTTTTTTCTCAGAAACGGCTTTAACGATTTTGATTATATTTTTTATATTGATAGCTCCCAATATGAAAACTATACCATAAAATTCCCATTTGTGGGAAAATGACGAGAGCAGCACAATAAATTACCAACATTCTCGTCGAAATCGATTTTCGCGCGATTTTTTTGTTATTAACTCCACTGAAATGTTACTAGAATGTTTAAAAAAACGTGTGTAGTAGTCCAATGAAATCCTATAGAGTGAACGCTCATAAGATATAAGGGGGTCAATCCGGAAATTCCGGAATTTCAACTACCGCCGTTTCGCTTGCTACCAGCTCTATAAGTTTTTACTGAATAACTCTGCAAAAGTAATTACTATCCTTCTTCAAAAAAATCGTGTTTACAGGCTCATTAATTCTCTGTGTACTAATCTCTCAATAATGGTCTGGGAATGAGTACGAGCGGCACAATAAATTCCGGAACTGTAAGCGCTACCGCCGTGATTTGACAAAGTTCAAATGAACTGAGAGATAAATGAATTGAATAAATAGAAAAAACCATGTACAAAGTGAATTGACGTAGAGCTAAGGTAAGTTGTGTGTTGCAACGTTCATAAACACACACACACACAGACCATTTTCCCAAACAGTGTTTTTCGGACTCAGTAGGGTCTAAAACGTAAAGATCTGAAGAAAACTCAAAATGTTTTTTCAGCTGATTGCATAACTTCCCTGTCCACTTTGTAGAGCCTAGGAAAGTAAAAAACTCAGCTCATGCTCTTCAAGAACAAATGAAATAGACAACTTAATACGCTTTGGCGGCCATAGGCTCCTTCTTCAGAAGCAAATCATGTACATGGGAGTCAATGTATCCCTCCAAGGAACAACTATCGCAAGGTGTCCCCATTGCGAGCAATTAGTTAGACCATTTGTGGTGTAGGTTACCGTAATACAATCTGATTGCCGGTCACCAGTTGGCTCCGGTTCGAATTCCATACTGACCAATATATTGAACGAAAATTTGCTACGCTCGATGAATAGACATTAGATCGATGGCAAGCGAGATGGGAATCCTTGTAAGAGGAACTGACACATACGAGTTTTCCTCATTGCAAACGCCTTAGGGGAAAGTGGTAAAGGCATACTACTGTACGAGTCAATTCCTCCATTTCTTTTCTCTCATCCTGCACGACTTGTACATCCAGTGCAGAGGGAACAAGAAATGTAGTTCCTCCTACTATAAGCGACGGTTGTTGGAAGAGCCTACAACCGTCCAAGCCTACCAGCTTTGACTGCTACTACGCAATCTTACAACCATTTAACCCAGCTGCGAAGAAGGTTATGCCAGAGAAATGTGGCTACACTTGATCAATCCCTTGGAAACTTGTAACCCTCACTCATCAAATGGAAAACGAGAGAATTCGCCCTGATTCGCCCCATTGTAGTCCTGTATATGACACCGGTTCTACCGAAGATAGAATGGGGATCCACGATTTGGTCGCTCCTGTACACCGTTCATAAATACACGTTGGAGAGGGTACCTCCGCTACACCGCTATTAAGCTGAGCCATCTGTAGACTTCGGGAAGTAGGAGACAGATCACTAATACGTCAGTTTTGCACAAACCCGTGATCTACGAATTGTACTCGCCGACTTTTCTGTCCTGGATTACCTTTCGTGTTCCTCGAACCCTGCGTTTTATTACGACAAACTACCCGTTTCACTGCCCCCTCTGCGGACTTCCTTGGACAGCAAACTACCTCACAGCCTTGCATCCACATCTCGATCTCTTCTCGAGCCCGTTCTTGTCGTTCAAGAAAGCTGTTCCGCCTTGAGCATTTGTTTTCGCAAACGTTCCTCGAAACAGTCCCCTCGGATTGGTTGCCTACGTTGGGACTCCATTTTCTTTCTTGCTCTTTAGTCGTGTGTTACACCACGATACCTTAAATTATTAATATATGGGCTTGCACGTACGAATGAAATAAAAAATTAACCCAAGTAAATAGTTAGTTCAGGTGGGAAACTAGATTAAGAACTCCTTCCAGACGGTAAGGGATTCCTGGCGGTAATACACGGGCAAAGGGTCTCTCCCCGATGGGAGCCAGGCCAAATGACAACCAGCCCTGCTACCTCCACAGATCTGGATTCGGTGGGTGCTGCGCGAGTGCCGGTCTGTTTCACGATAGCCAAACCGTAACCTCCATGACCATGTACTGCATCTGTGCGTTTTCGCATTCTCATTCTGCATGGTGAGCCAGTATCGAAAGGATTGTGCTTGTGGACATTGAAATTCGACAGAAGTTGTCGATTATTAATAGATAAATAATTTGGGATAACCGAAGGGGTAGATTCCGTGCCCTTCACAGTGGGTTGCAGCTTAACATGGGTTCAAGCTATCCCAGGCTTAAGAGTTCTCTAGCAACTGAATAAATGAGCGAAATAGAAAACGTAAAGTTACATGTTCACTAGTATGCATACAAATGCATAAACAAAAACGAAACTGATTTTCTAGGCTGTAATAAATGTTTTTCGTGGTTATATGACATGAAATGCCAAACTTGTGACATATTTCACCATGAGAAGGCCTACAAATAAATAAATGTGCGCTGGAGTTTCGTACGTGCACAAAGTGACTGAGGAAATCGTCTTCCTTTTGGTGAATGGAAAACACCTACTTTATTTTTAGCACACTTTACTACTGAACCGTTCCCAACACTGTAGTCACGAGTTGCTGGAACGTCACGAAACGAGATTTCCGTAGCGATGTAGTGATGCCCGTGTGTGTACACCAACATTTATCCCTACGCCATTGTTTTCGGGGCGCAGCTCGCGAGGGAGTTATTGCTGGATCACGCTCGATATGCGATGAAAAGAGGAACGGAATGTCGGAGCTGCTCGACCCTCACATCGGACACGAAGCCGCACACGAATTCCCCGCAAGAATGCACGTAAATCTAATTGCTCGTCATACAATCGCCTCTGGTTTTCCCTTCGAACGTGAGTCGTTCGGGAGCGAACGGATTTTAGGTGGTGTGCGCCACTCTTCCTGATTGTAAGAAAAAATTCCTGCCGAAAACATCAGGTGCATCGCATCACACAACTTTCCTTAGCTCCACAAAAATTTACTGGCCTTAAAGGCTTTTGCTACTAATTCAATTTATTTTTCACTGAGTTAATTTGAACTAGGTAATACACGACTTCACGGTGGCAGAAGGCAATAGGGCTTACAATTCAGACATTTATTGTGCTGGTCGTACTAATGAGCAATTGGTACATAATCAAATTTCCAGAGTTATCCTCTAAAAACCTTCGGAAATTGTAGTAAGGGAGAACGCGGTGGTAGAAATTCCGAAATTTCTGGGCGAGCCCGTCGTATAGGTACTTAATTGAAGTAATATGTACGTTTTTACTTTCCCTGGCTCTACGAAGTAGAAAGGAAAGTTATGTAATCGGCTGAAAAAAAAATTGTGAGTTTTCTTCAGATCTTTACGTTTCAGACCCTCCTGAATCCGAAAAACACTATTAGGGAAAATAGTCTGTGTGTGTGTCATTATGTGTGTCTGTGAACGATTTTTAGTGAAAACCACTGTACCAAATCAGCTCAAACTTGATATCTCGCCAGCAGGTCACATTGGGACGCCAAAATAACGGTTTTTTCCTTATAAACTCCGCTGCAATGTTGGTAGAATGTTGAAAAAAATTGGTAGTGTAGTCCAATCCAATACCTAAAGGATGAGTGTTTAGAAACGCTCATGAGATACATGGGGCTCTCTCCAGAAATTCATGACTTTCAACTACCACTGTTTCGCTTACTTCCAGTTCTAACAGTTATTACCCAATAACTCTGCAAAAGTGATTACTATCTTTCTTCAAAAAAATTCGTGTTTACAGCCTCACCAATTTTCTGTGTACCAATTGCTCATTAATGGTCCTACAATGAGTACAAGCAGCACAATAAATTCCAGAACTGTAGACGCTACCGCTTCCTGCTGCTGTGAAGTGTTGTCTGACCAAGTTCAAAGGCCATGTACAAAGTGAATTGACGTAGAGCTAAGGAAGGTTGTGTGTTGCAACGCACCAGATATTTTTTTAGGTTACATGTACTTAACTATGTACCATGTAGGTTTTATTTTGCTACTTTCCGAGCGGAGTTTATAAGGGAAAAACTACGCTATGATCGATTTTTATCGAAGTGTTTGGTAATTTAATGTGCTACTCTCATCATTTCCCCACGAATGGAAGTTTTAGTTAGAATCGAGATTTAATCAAAATCGTTAGCCATTTTTGAGAAAAAAAATTTGGTGTTTTTCTCATTCGTTACTCATAGTTTGCTCATACCCTTATTTTGGCGTCCTATGATGACCTGTTGTTTAGGTATCAGATTATTGGATATATAGCATGAGTACAAGCAGCTCAGTAAATTCCGGAACCACCGCTATCCGCCACTGTGAGTTCAAACAGACACAGTCAAAAATAAGTTGAAATGGTAGAAAAAATCAAGGAAACCAGTGTGACGTCGTGTGATGCTGCTCACTTGATACTTTTCAACGTAGTACGACTAAATGTGCGTACAATATAGCTTTCAATGTGTGAAAACGGATAGTGCAAAAAAGAAAGAAGATGACGCGAGTTATTGATATGAATTAACTTTTTGAACTTTCTCCAGATCTGCCTTGCGTAATCTGAAAAAGTCAGCAACTTTATTCGTCTAGTAAGATATTTGAGCTAAGCCGCAGCACGTTGAATCCCGGCGTATAGTGAGAGGGAGTGACGGCAACAAATATTCAGTCAGTGTAAATATTCCGGGACGAAACAGCTTGTGTTTGTTTTCACGCTTGACAAATTATAACATTGTTTGATTTATAACAAAAAACTGTTCTAAAGTCGCTTTTCATCGACATTATTGATAGCTTCATCGTGCTCAGCGTTTCCCACCGATAGAAATTTTATGCCAAGTTAAATAATCAACTACTTTACTCACAAAATACGTTATCAAAATCGTTGAAGGCTTTCGAAGAAAAAACATGATCACCATGCAAACTAGTTAGTTGTGGATCGATTTTGCTCATACCCTTATTATGGGACGCTATATTTATCTCCAGGCTGAGGATGAAATTTGACCCTATTATGTTCAGCTCTATCGCGTTCACAGATACAAAGGCTATTCTCTCAAAATTAAGTTTTCTGGTATCGGAAGGAAGGTCATTAAACATTTTCAGTCGATAGCATAAAAGTCTTTCCTACTAAGGACGAAGGGAACAAATTGAGGGCATTACGGTACCATTAAACTGTCACTTGTGGAAATATCTGGTGCGTTGCAACACACAACTTTCCTTAGCTCTACGTCAATTCTCTTTGTACATGGCTAATTGTATTTAATCAATTCATTTATCACTCAGTGCCTTTGAACTTGGTCAAACAACACTTCACAGCAGCAGGAAGCGGTAGCGCCTAGTGTTCTGGAATTTATTGTGCTGCTCGTACTCATTCCGGACGATTATTGAGCAATTGGTACACAGATAATTAATGGGCCTGTAAACACGACTATTTTGAAGAAGGATAGCAATCACTTTTGTAGAGTTATTGGGTAATAACTGTTAGAACTGGTAGTAAGCGAAACAGCGGTAGTTGAAATTCAGGAATTTCTGGAGTGAGCCTCATCTATCTCATGAGCGATTTTAAACACTTCCCCCTCTGGGTATTGAATTGGACTACAATACCAATTTTCTTTAACATTCTACCAACATTCCAGCGGAGTTTATAAGAAAAAAACCGCGATAAAAACGCTTTTCGTCGAAAAGTTTGATAATTTATTGTGCTGCTCTCGTCATTTTCCTAAAAATGGGAATTTTATGGTATAATTGCCTTATCAAAAGATATCAATATAAAAAATTTAATCGAAATCGTTAGAGCCGTTTTTGAGAAAACAAATATTTGGTGTTTTGATCACTATGATAATTATAGTTAACTTTCAGTGGATTTTGCTCATACCCTTATTTTGGCGTCCCATAGTGACCAGCGGGCGAGATATGAAGTTTGAGCTGATTTGATACGGTGGTTTTCTCTAAAAATCGTTCTCAGACAAACTTTAGTGACACACACACACACACACACAGACCATTTTCCCAAAAAGTGTTTTTCGGACTCAGGGTGGTCTGAAACGTAAAGATCTGAAGAAAACTCATAATTTTTTTTTCAGCCGATTACATAACTTTCCTTTCTACTTCGTAGAGCCAAGGGAAGTAAAAATGACGGCTGTAACACAATAATAAGCCATTTAGAAGAAAATCGATTTTAGCCCGGGTTTTTACTTACAAAATTCAATTCGTTTGGTACTGGCGTTCTCAGAAACATCGGGGAATCCTCTGAAGTTTAATATAATTCATAATATAATTAGCAGTAACTCGTAACAGTCTTTACACGATAATTCCAAAATAGTAGGATACTATACATGATCCAACATAGGAAAATCTATTTATAGGATATGATATTTATCCTCATTTATGGGATTTATAGGAATATCTAATTTACTCTCTTTGGTCACCTATTCTCAGATTACTCAGTAAAGGTCGTTTCGTAAGTAGGGGTTCTCAAATAATTCCGGATCCTTAAATACTCCAGTTTCTACGTAGTGTTCATGTACACACGGACTGAAAGAATAACAAATTTCCCTTAAGGTCAAACTTTTAGGAGCAACCCAATAAATTCCGAAACGATAAGCACAGCCAGCTCATCGTCGTGCGTATTCGCTGAATGAAAACAAAGTGTTAGTTCGACGAACGGTTGTGGGGTTGAGAAAAAGTTGAGTGATGCATCGCTCTACATGTTTTTAGACGACTTTTATACCATTTTAGAGTCGTAGAGCATGAATATAGTGACTTTAATAATGAAAGGGACCCAACCTATGAAACAATTCACAGAAAGGAGGCGTACGACAAATTTTAACGAGTTCGCTGATCTCAAATTTTGAGAAACTCCAAAGCAATTACGACAAAACGATACAAAAATACTTGAAAATACGTTCGTGACTCGCAAATTCAAAAACGAAAAAAATATGACGTACTTATTCCACTGATCTTTTAAAGGCTCCAGCGTACCGATCTTATAAGTGCAAGGGAGAATTGATTGGTACATATCTCGAATTTAAAACTCGGAAATATCCAACGGGACAATCGACCCGCCAAAAAAAACCGTCCAAAATGTCTCGGCACTCACGCGATAAATTCAGATTGAAGGAGATAATGAATCAATTGAAACCGTTCTGCGTCCATAAAAAGGCTCCTTCCGCCGTCGGAGCCCATATGTTGGATAAAATAAACAACAAGCGGAGCTCATAACGCAACGTAGGGGGATTCGAAGGTGAATCTGAAGCATTCAGCGTGCGCACGGCAAACAAGTACTCGTAAGGAAAGTTGCTTAATGCTTCGCACCTGATATTTTAATAGGAAACTGGTAACGGTTAACGCGTTATCGATAAAACGAGCGAGAGGACCGAAAGACACGTGGCTCACATTCTCCCAGAGGTGAAACTGTTACCGAGCTCCTGACGTGTCAAGAAATTCCTGTAATTACGGCTTTAATTGTAGTTCCCCCGTCACTCATCGCCGCCGGTCTCCAGCGTTGAGTTTCACTGCAGATTGTTAAAGGTTGTTTTTCACGAACCCCGGAAACGGCAGACGTAGGTCGATTCTCTAGTTAAGTTCCCCGCTGAATAGGTTAGAAGTAATTGCTCAAACTTGTTAATTGATTCAGTCGAAGGTTCTAACTGCGGAGTGATACTTGACTTATTTGTAGGAAAGCAAACTGAATATATTCCTATTACTCTGTCGAAGCGGAGTGGATACGGAAATGAGGACTGAACTAATGTCTGCTGGTTCGACCTGGGGTCTCTGGTGCTAACCCACGCCTAACATCCGATCCGATTTTTTTTGAGACCGCTTGTATCATGTGAGAAGAGTTGGTAACGGAAAAACTGCTATAAAACTGAATACCTTGAAATGGTTGATAATTAATTGAGAGCTCATCATTTCAAATCACGGGAATCATTGCAAATGATGGATTCAAATTGTTATGATTAGAATAATGAAATAACAATTCAGTATTCTATTGAAGTATTGAATTCAAACCACTTTATTTAAACAATGGTAAGGTGAACGTAGAAACGAATCTATCTAAGAAACCAATAATAACGAGCGGTGCGTAGCAACACACAACTTTCCGCCATCCCCGTTAAGTTCGAACACCACCTACATAGGCGGGCGCTATATCTCCGTTCAACGCATTTCTAAAGGAAAATTTATAAGGAACAAAATGTACGTAATAGTTAGCTGAGAGTACTCCATAAGTTTGGTCGAAATCGTTAGAGCCGTTTTCGAGAAAAATGCGAAAAACCCAAGTTTTTGGTACATTTTCGTCCCCCTTACTTCTTCCCATCGACCGAAATCGTCCATAACCTTATTTTGGTGTCTACAAAAAATAACGAACAAAACAAAAAAAGAACCAGCTCAATTGGTTCAGCCGTTCTCCCGCAAATCGAACTACAGACACACACACGGGCCATGCGCCGAAATTAGGTTTTTACTTTCCTTGGCTCTACGAAGTAGAAAGGGAAGTTAATGCCGATGTAATCGGCTGAAAAAAAAATTTTGAGTTTTCTTCAGATCTTTACGTTTCAGACCACCCTGAGTCCGAAAAACACTTTTTGGGAAAATGGTCTGTGTGTGTGTGTGTCACTAAAGTTTGTCTGTGAACATTCCATTCAACACATGTATAAAAATGCTCTCGCAAGCTGATGCCAGAGGGAATCTGTTCCAGGTACAGAACCAAATCCCCCCAAACCAGAAATTGATTCAGCCCGATTTCCAACCGAATTCCTCATTTTCCATATCTTCACTCTCCGGCAGACGAGACTTTGATGTTACCACATTATCGGCCCCGTAATCCTTCAGAGGTTAACTCCCAGGAATAATAAGATTAGGCGGTTGGTGTTGATTAAAAACAGCGGAGGTGGAGCGAGCGAGGAAGGACTCAGAGGTTTGAGCGGAAAAGAGGATTGCGAGAGGAAGAACGAGGACCTGGATGAAGAACCTCCCTCGGAGTTTAACTGGAAATTAAAATCGGAGGACCCTTCCTCCTATCGTTCGCTAAACTGGCTAAAGGATCTTCGTTAGGAAGGATTACAACGCATCCCCACAACCCCCGCTGCCGTCGCGCTCGAAAAACCGAAGTTGTCCTGATTAATTCAAGATTATCTCCTTCTCTCTTCGGTGTTTTTCACTCAGTAAGCCCACTTTTCGCGAGGAACTTAAATAACCTCGAGGCTTCGACAAAAGCGGAGCTCCCCTTTTCATAACTCGGACTTACCGCCGAATGTTATATAAACATCGCACTGTGAATACTTGGAGGCAGGAATACAGTGATTGCAATCATAGTTGACGCTGTTAGTTTCGTTGTGTGCGCACTGAGGCTCCCTGGGGCGTCAGTCGTTGAGGCTCTTGGCCATTGGTAGCTCGCATTATTCATTTACCAGCCGGAAGATAAAATATGACTCTATGACGACTAAGAAACAAGCAATTTGAGCAATCTCAACTTCTGCCAAACCTATCCCCAACCTGGTGGATTTCGAGTGTGAGGAAATGGCTATTAGGGATATAATGAGCTTGCAATATCATTGGCATTAAAAACGTCTGACACTCGGGAGTGCTGGTGTAAACTACATTCACAACGTACTGCTAACATGCGATGACCCGTTGTGAGAAGCTCTTCTCATCACAAACCATAAAAGATGGACATGATGTTATTTGTATGGATTTCTCTGAAACCGGAACTGGCTGGATTGGCTTTAAAGCCGATTTTACTTCTTCTAACTCACAAAATATTATTCAATTTTGTGAAGTTTGTGATTATGTATAGCGCGAAATGGTGATCTCTGTTCTGATGAGGTGGGTGAGCTTTCAGACCATTCCCTTCGATCTTCAGTCTGAAAGTTCAAGTTTGGAGTGAACTTTTGACGAGAATTCACGATACAGAAGTGGAGTGATGGGCGAAAAACAAACTTCTAAACGTGAATTAAAACAAAATGGTATACTCGTACAAAATTGAGATGAGCACTGCGGGCTAAATGCCAATTGTGTCAGGCCCAATGTCTCACAGGCCTATGCCTAGCCTCCTAAAGAATAAGGATATAGGACCCTTCACTGGGGGCATCCTCTCACAGTCCTGATATCACGCCACAGTTAACGTCACGTCAAGGGAAGAAATGTAGAAACGAAGGTACGCACTGATTGGATGGTCGAAGGAGAACGAACAAAATTCACAAACGAGAACATTTACTGTGACATGTACGGAGGGACTCTACAGGTTTCTCTCAGAGTCAACGGAATGTCATGTAACGACGCTCAAATGGGTGTACAAGAGTAGTTAGGTTAATGGCACATCTGGGATGAATGACGTGATCCCCCCATCCCCCCCCCCCAACCAGGTGATGTATGACTTCACCCCCCTCCCATCCTGCCAGCTGACGTATGACGTCACTCCCCCTCACCACCCCAGCTGATCAGTTGTAAGACCCCCCCAGACAACAAACAGCTGATGAGCCTCCCCTCCAAACAACTACACCTGACCTGACGAAACCCCCTGTCCACATCAGTGTAATTTCTGAGAGGATCCCCCCCATGTGACATCACGTCTCCCACTACTATGAATCCCCTCATGTGACGTCATGCCCCCACAATTGGCGTAATTTGCGTATAGTTTGCTAGGAGCGTAGGGCAACCTTTTTTTTTTTTTTTTTGCGCAATTACGTCTCAGTAAGAAATACGTAGCGACGGGGCTCCACGTGTTCTCGGGATTTATTTAGCGTGAACACGTGTGCTCTGGGGGCGGGGGACTTGGGATAGGAGGTACTTAGGCGTTAGCGCAATAATTGGTTGGGGTATGACGTAGATCCACTCAGAAGTTGTGCCAGGAGGGTCTTATGTCAGATCAGCTGTGGTGGTGATGGTGGGTGTCGTCATACGTCAGCTGGTAGGAGGGGAGGGGGGTGATGGCATACATCAGCTGGTTGGGGAGGGGGGGGATTACGTTACTCATCCCAGCTGTGCCATTAACCTAACTACTTACAGCATATCACTTTCCTTCTCAGTCTTCATTGCCCGTTCGAAGTATCAGGCTTCGGGGTTTTAGCTTAATTTCTTATCTTTCTACGCATCGGGCCTCAGTTAAACAGTCGATTTTGCAACTATCGCGGGCACAGATGACAACGTGACTCATCAGTCTGACCGACTGGATACCAGTTTCCATCTTTCGCAATGTAGCAGTTAGAAACGGTTCTTTCAGGGACGGCAAACATTCAGTTGGAGTTGTTATAACAAAGTGGGTCATGTATTAATCTGGAAAAGCTCTCGAGCAAATTTCTTTCTTTTCCAAGGCATCGAGCTCAAATTTGGAGTTTCACTTCTGCAGGAATGCACCACAGTATTGACAATTCTTGTTGATGATGGCTATATTTTCCTAAGGTCCTAGTGCACGTTCCATGTATAACCCAACTACTAAGGAGGGCCGGCCATAAGGCCATGTAATCGTGTGACGAATAAATTGAATTAATCTAGTCTCCCCAACTGAGTTGAGACGAGCCTCCGAGAGATAGTAGAATTTTCATCAAAGAGGGAATAATTAAGCAGAAAATAGAAGTAATAAAAAAAACCGCCAGGTCGTAATTAGGGAGGTAGTTTCTCAATGATGAAAAACACTCTGTCACGCAAAGTTCTCCCTCTTCCATCTCCTTGAAGCCCCCTGTACCTCCATCAGCTCATTGCGGTATGAAAAAATTTGCATACCAGGCAACATGGGGAGCAAAGTATTATCAGCTATTCAACTTCCGTTTAATAAAACGGTGGCATGTGGTGAATTGAAAAGGGGTCGGTGGGAGGAGAACGTGAGAATATGAACGAGCCTAAGTAAAAGTGTAGGGCAGCTATTGTAAGACACACTTTGGTTAACACAAGCTTATTATACTCGAGAGAATCCGAGGTGCTGACGGATAAAATAGGGATACGCTTCATTTTTACTTCCCGGGAGTGAAAGTAATAAATTCTTCTCATTTTTTACCCCAGATCTTTACGTTTCAAAGCACAACACATGAAAAACCTCCGGCCTACATACATTCAACAATTTTCGTGGCTCCAGCCACTGATCCAATGCATTTTGCACATGGAATTTTCGAGTTAGTTGAAAGTTATCAAACTCTCATCGAATAGGGAACAAACTGAAACTGAACTGACTTGAAACTTTCGGCTATTGAAAAGTTTACGGTGTGGTCGTGTTGTTTGAAATTGTCCATACAAAACATTTAATCAAAATCGTTAGAGACGTTTATCCAGAATGTTAAAGTTGGAGTTATCCCTAGTTAACTATGATAATTGTTGGTAGCTTTAAACCAGTTTCACCCATACCCTTACTACTTTATATGAGTCATTACTTACACAGCCATTTTCCAATGTTTTTCCGACTCGGAAGCTATTAAAACCTGAAAACCTGAAGAAAAGTTGTGGATGTGTAGTAACCGTGTCAAAAAATATCTGATGCGTTGCAACACAACTTTCCTTAGCTCTCCGTCAATTCACTTTAACATGTCTACTTGATCAATTCATTTACCACTCAGTTCATTTGAACTTGGTCAAACAACACTTTACGGCAGCTGGAAGCGGTAGTGCATGCAGTTCCGGAATTTATTGTGCTGCTCGTACTCAATCCAGGACCATTATTGAGCTATTAGTACACAGATAATTAATGAGGCTGTAAACACAAATTTTTTGAAGAAGTGTAGTAATTACTTTTGCAGAGTTATTGGGTAAAAACTTTCAGAACTGGTATTAAGCGAAACGGCGGTAGTTGAAATTCAGGAATTTCTGGAGTGGGCCCCGTGTATTTCATGAGCGTTTTTAAACACTCACCCTATAGGTACTGGATTGGCCTACAATACCAATTTTTTTTCAACATTCTACTTACATTCCAGAGGGGTTTATGACGAAAAAATCGCGCTAAAAACTCTTTTCGTCGAAAATTTTGATAATTTATTGTGCTGCTCTCGTCATTTTCCCACAAATGGGAATTTTATGGTATGATTGCCCTATTGAGAGATATCAATATAAAAAATTTAATCGAAATCGTTATAGCCGTTTTTGAGAAAAAAAAATGGTATTTGGATCACTTTGTTATAGTTAACTTTCGGTGGATTTTGTTCACACCATTATTTTGGCGTTCCATGGTAACCAGCGAGCTAGATATCAAGTTTGAGCTGATTTGGTATGGTCGTTTTCTACAAAAATCGTTCACAGACCATTTTCCCAAATAGTGTTTTTCGGACTCAGGAGGGTCTGAAACGTAAAGATCTGAAGAAAACGAAAATGTTTTTCTTCAGCCGATTACATAACTTCTCTTTCTACTTTGTAGTGTCAAGGAAAGTAAAAAGTTGAGGTTTCTTTGGGCCTTTACGTTTTGAGGTCACTTAGTCCGAAAAACCTAATTTTGGCGCGTGGTCTTTGTAGTTTTATTTGCGAAAAAACGGCTGGATGCCGATTGCACTGGTGCTTTTTTCGTTTTTTCTTTCATTAATTTATTTTGTTACTCTAAATACATGGTTAAACATTTGAATGCTACTCCCCCATGTGAGGAAACCTCGTGCTTGGGGGAAGGAGTTTAACCTCATTATATTATTAGGTACACCTCGGAATTACATACAAAATATGAAAAATAGTTAACACTAATATGGAACATTTATAAAACATTTATTGGGAAAATTGTAGAGAAAAAAGAAGAAAAACTGTTTTAGGACGAAATTTCTCTAATCTGATGGGCGTGTTCATTAAAAAGCTTCGCTCCCCGATACAAGCACGTACTTCGACTTGAAGTGGTTCAACGAAAAGGCAATCTAACATTCCCAGAGCAACGGTAATTTGAGTCACAAAAGTCGTGTGCCTGCTGATATATTCTTATGGGTTTCAATGAAGGTAACTATTTTGAACATCGACTCGAAACTAGGGACCCCAAACACCCTGAACTGGTCAAAAGAGAAGAAACGTCCATGCTTTTTTAGTAGAATTTTTTTCATGCATTTTTGACCAACAATGAGAGGTCGGAGAGTGGTCCCGCTCATACCTCCCCAAGCGGCTACACCGTAGGACATAACCGAATGTATTAGAGAGTATTATAACTTTTTCACATTTTCAAGAATTACAAATAACTTTATAACATATTCCTGTCATTATTCTTAATCGTCGACACAAGATGGAGACATGATCCTTCCAACTCAAGCATTGGTCCAACAATACTCCCAAGTATTTGACTGAGCCAACCTGCTCAATTTCCGGACAGGAGCAAGAGCCGTCGAGACATTCCTCCCCCCGGAACACTCACCGAGCGAAGCGAGAAACAGACAAATTTTGTTTTGGATACATTCAGCTAGAAACTGTTTTTATTTAACCATTGAACGACCACCTTCAACGAACTCTCCGCTCTAAGCATTACTTCCTCCCCAGTTCCACCTCGAAACAGCATGATAGTGTCGTCCGCAAAGCACACCATTATTCCAGCAGAAACTGTGAGGGCCCCCAAGACACAATTCATGATTTTTCGTAGACGTGAAAATAACGTTATGGGCGATCTCTACCGATGGGAACGGTTTTCAGAACGTTTGTGAATAGGTAATACTTACATATTGTTCTCAATAAATGTTTCTCTGGCAGTTCATTGAACAATGATAAAAATGAAGAAGTCCCAAAAATAATGTTTTCTTAACATTTTTGCAATTTCCAGAGTAACTGCACCACCGGATTACATCAATCTTACGGAATGTCTTTTGGCAACCAATTCACACATTTTCTTCTCCAAGGTTATTTCTGTATCTATGCGTTGCGCGGAGATATAAGCCGCGATAGCTCGGAAAATGAGATTTATCGAATATTAATTTTCTCTTTAACGGCTCAACCGATTTCGATCAAACTAACGGGAGTACTCTCAAATAATTAGTATCTACATTTTATTTCCCGTAGAAATGCTTTGAACGAAGAAATAGTGCCCGCATATGTTGCAGGTTGTCGAATTTACGGGGGTTGCGGAAATTTTTGTGTAGCTACGCACCTGTTATATACAGCTGATTTCATAACTTTCCTTCCTACTACGTAGGGTTGCGGAAAGTAAAAACACCATTTAAGAACGCGATTAGCTCAAACTCGATATTCATTCTGCACCCCTAAAGTAAGGATTCGAACGAATATAACGACGGTTGTAGTAATCGAAGTCAAATATTTTCTCTCTTGGAACGCACATTTGATGTGAACAGCTCCAAACAACTGAACGGAGGCAAAAAAAAACGTCATTCGTGAAAAAACGACATGGAAGACCCAGCTAACCATCCAAGGAAAATGATAAATACTTACACCAAATCATTTCTACGATCACCCCCATCAAAAATCATATTTATGGCAACGAGCACTGCCAAGATGAAGTTTCCATTGAAGCTATGCTCCTAAGAAATGATTTCCAGTTCTGAATTGGTTTTTACACGTCGTTTATTGAACTGCACTGTCGAGTCCATTGTTAGTTTTTGTTATTGGTTCTTCTTTTTATCGCCGGCATCTTTCTCTGTCAAAATGACGATGTTATTTATGTTGTCAGCTGTACCCGTCATATTGTCTTTCCATTAGCCCCGCAATTTTTTGTTGATTGGCCACTGATGTGTGTATGTTGTTGTCATTCGAACAAACGAAACTTCTTTTTTCTCGTTGGTTTTGATGTTTATTACGCACTTGGGAAGCGGTATTAATTTGAAACCCTCCAATTTATAACCAACTGTAAATGTATAAGTCGATAAACGTCTCGGAACCAACGTAGAAAGCACGTCTGGGCAGGGGGAATCCCCAGTAGCCAGTAAGAGTGTGAAACGCGCTCGAGAGCCAGGCTTCCTTCTGACCTTGTCCACTTATTACTAAAACCTGTATTCTTGAAAACTTCCTTGGATGGATGCCTGACTCTGGCGTGTCCGACTCAACTGAGGTGTTACTCTGGCGTGCCCGACCTCCCAATTGAGATGTACTCATTCCTGTACAAAAGTGAAACTGTTTTCCCCGTTTCACCCCTAGAATTTTCCAAATCAGCCCACAGTTTTTTGAACACCCTGCTCGAAGGTGTTCTGGTCAGATAAAATATGGAATACTAAAATAAATGAAATGGAATACTGTCATGCCTTTTCGGGTAGTTTGATGTGCTGAGCCTTAACCAGATACTCCAGTGTTCCTGGAGTTATGTGTATTTATTAATTACATAATGAACCTTGCCGATCTCATCCTTGAATTAGTTTCTTCTTTGACATTTTTATGTCAAACTTCCCAGTTTACTGAACATAACCATCGAATTTATTGCGACCGAGCTTTATAATTGTTTTCTAAAATAATAGGATCAACGAGTTCCAAGTCTTCATATGTTTGAAAAATAAGTTTCATCTTTTATTTTGATTAACGTAAACTGCGACGACTTCCCAGATCCCTTCGTACTTCCACCATACAAAAGATAAGAGCGTATTGAGATGGAATGAAAAAAGTTGATTTTTGTTCAGATTTTTCGATTTGAATGGCGCCATTTACGCATTCGCGCATACTTAATAAAAATTCGGGTGTGTGTGTGTTCACGTAAATTTGCGGGAGATATTTTTCAGGTATTAAAGTAATTGGGTTAGATCCGCCAGTTGGCAAATTTCTAAAGATAACGGTCTCCTGTGGCACCAGACGATGATGTCTTTACATTGAAAGCGCTCGCCCACAGTATCTCACCAACCAGTGGAGACGGGCTCGCCTAACAGGTACGTTAACTTAAGATATTTTTCACTTAAATGTTAGGTTCGATATTTTTGGAAATTGCGAAAATGAGGATAAGAGGAATTGTTGTCGATGAGTTGTTCGCATTTCAATCGAAAACGGCTCTGACGATTTCGATTGTACCGAGTACTAGGAATGCCATATCATATACATTTAGATCACTATATACAGGAATATTTATTACTGTCCCTTACTCGACCCTCGATCTCTCTATGGCCCTTTCAACAAGATTCTCCTGTACTTTCTGTGGAAGTGACACTCGAGCTTACGACGGCATATTTCAACGGTTATTCTCTAGTTTTCACACCAACGGCTCTCCGGATCTTTCGAGAGGAAAAATGAGTTGGATGGTTGTGCCCGGATCTTACAGTTAAAAAATTCCCCGTTTCTCAGCATGAGGCATGGACATGAAACTTCTGGCAATCCATCCTCGACTCATTCCAGAACGGGTCGAGTTTCAGAAATTTCAAATCTACAGCCCACGGCATTGGAATAAAATCGATCCTTGGAGCACTGGTATGACTCCTGAAATTCCAATGGACCATTGACAAAGAGAATGGCTGCAAGGCGTTCAATTTTTATGGTGATTCTCACGTGCTGAAAACCCAGGATTTTTTCGCCAGGGGGAATTCGGGACGCCGAAAGAAAAGCGGAATATGTCTACGATGGGGCTACAAGCAACTACTCCATCAATATAGAGGCATGTCTAGAGGCATCCTACCTTTGTGTACCACAGAACTCCAAAATTGAGCCCTATTGCAAATGCAGGGTGGGAACATAAGACTTTGGAGCACGTCTTCGGTTGATGACACTATCTAGGAAGACCCAAGAATACACTTATGCACAAAGTGAGCGGTGCCTCACTCAAGAGGACCCTTGGCACTGAATGAGCAACTTGACAAGAGAAATCGAGCCGATTGTTAACGTTCGTCGTAAGAAGTATAAGATGATCACACGTTGTTTTTTCACGCGACACTCGGTGCATCATTGATCAAGAAGATGTTCTTGCAGTCTTCAAAATAAGGAGATTCTGGCCCAGAACCTGCTAATGTACACTAACACATCTCTATCAAACCTAAGAACTCTGAACGAGTTACGAACGACTGGTTGTCTCTTGTTGGCTCTTCGTCAATTCGTCTTGTATTGTATTTCGTCTTCTAAAGAGCGGTACCCTATTGGTTCATTTCATTTGTTTCAACCACTTCATCTTAATTTGGTCTTCAACAATTCAGTTGCCAGATTGGCTTAATAATTGATCAACACTCCCTCTCCTTTTGAAGCGGCGCCTTCTCATCGCTCTGCACTCGTTCCGCGGGTTGTGTTTGACGAGCTACTGAAAGTCATTGTATGCAAACTGGGTGCTAAGAACAGCTTCTCTCGCAAAATGAATGGAGCTTTTACGAGCGGGAAGAAAAGGAGACGGTGTTGCTATTTAATTATTCGAACCGCTCCGTCGTTGTGAGTTTGGGCGCCAACCCTCGCTTTTGAAAGCTTCAATTCCCTGAGCGTCTTCTTTTTGAGGCTTCCCTTTCGTTTTTGACGCGAGAGGCCGAAGGGATGTCTCACTTTTAATGCCGAATTTTCGCTTTTGTCAACCCGATGAGTGAGAAAAGTATTGTAATCGGTTAAAAAGAATTCGTGCGGCAGTGAGAGAGGAGGACGCACAACTTCCTTCGATAACGTGTAAATTCGATATGGTATAGATACAGATGATGTATCTTCGTTTAACACGTATCTACGAAAACATTTACGACGAACATGATGTATGCACACGTTTCCAGAAAGTAGCCAGCAACTTTGTCAAATCAGTTTTTGGGAGCATTTGAAGAAAACAAAATTTTCGACATTCGGCGAAACTCATTTTCTCCGATGTAACTTGGTTTATACCTCTGTTCAAATTTCATAATTATAGAAGTATAGAATACGGGGAACAAACAACTTCAATATCTAAAAACTACATGAGAAATCGAGGAAAGGGGAAATCATTGCTTTGAATGCGCATTGCTGTGCTGAAGTGCGGACAACTGAACGTAACAAATGAAACCGGCTTACAAATATAAAATCTCTGTGAAAGTAGACTACTTTTTTAGAAATTTCGTATTATTGTTAAATTAAATAGTCACGGAGAAGAAATATGGAGAGATTGCTAGAAGGCAGTCTGGTTGATCAAATTCAGTGTCAAATTTCCGCAGGCTCTCATAGTGGGGATGGCAGTCAATGTATGTTTGGATTGCATGCTGCGCCCTACTGTATAACGGTGTGCCCCTCCCCCTACATATGCAGCCCCTGTCCAATTTCTACAAGGGGAAGTGGCGTTACAGCCACGATTGGAACCTCTGGTGACAGTAGAATGAGCCGAGATGGCGGGATCCACTTTCAGGAATGTCGAGAACTGCGAAGTTGAAGTCGGAAGATGAAGCGGAAGAGGAGCTGGTATGGCTGCCACGTGATTGATGGTTCATCGATTGTGGTACAGGCTGTTGAACTGAGCACACCTTTTGTATAATACGCCTCGATTATTCAAGAAAGGAAGCCTAGATTAAAACTAGATCTTATCAGGCAGGGTAGAAGAGCCCTGCAAACTTGATATTGAACAAGGTGCATGTGCAGGGGCCTACTTCGCATGTCAGTGACTCAGCACAACGTATAACTTCGAGCTTCTATACAGGGTCCCATACGATCTCGTTGGGGCTGGTTTGAGAATGCCTGACTGGCCTGAAGACCTAGGCAAAAGAGACCTCATGAACACTGTGTTGGGTTCCAGGTCATACAGGGATAGAAAGGAACGAGGAGGCGGACAAACTGGCGTGAAAAGGATATGCTCTTCTCCCAGTGAGACCTGAGGCCTTCGTTGTGGCCACCAAGAGTCACTTGATCAAGGAGGTTGGCAAGTGGGAGAAGGAGTGCAGGGCTGCCTACTGGTGGGATGGGCCAAGCTAAAGACAATCAAGGTTGTTTATTAAGATCTCCAGGAAGCAAACAACAGAGATCCACAGCCTGGAGATAGAGAAAGTATACTATGGTATGTCGCCTGTTCACTGTCCACTAAGGAACCACCTGGCTAATGTTGGTACGTCAGAGGGACCGAGTTGCAGATTCTGCGAGGCAGAGTGGGAGTCAGCGAAGCATGTACTGTGTACTTGTGAGAGGCTGGCTGTGGCTGACTAGCCTCCGAGGCTTGGGGGTCCTCAGCTGAGGCCAGAGGGTGTCGCAGGAGCTCTCAAGGGATCAAGGTCGTCTTGCATTTTGTGGGAGTATAGTGGGGACGTCGCATCAGGGTACACCAGCTTCAAGGAAGCTGGGGATAAAACTGAGAGGAAATTAGGTGGCTCGCGTACCCACGCATAGGCCCATTCGAGGCAGGGATTGCAACTGGGAGCGTCAAATTAAAAAAAAAAAAAAAGCCTCATTATTACTGCTGACCCGGATTTCGGAACTTTGCGCTTAACATGCTCAGTGGTAAATAGAAAAGGTAGATAAACGATGTTATGGTCAGACAAAACACTTGAGGGAAGTAGTATGATTTTTCGGTGTAAAGAATTACGCATTTTCCTAACCTTGTAGACAGTAATTTAGAGCACTGTTGAATATTTACAAATTCACTCAGTTTGAACTGAGACATAACACAACAAAACACAAAAAACATAATTGATTATGTTTAATGCAGAGTTTTCTATCTCTCAGATACTTGTCTTCAAATACTAATTAAATATTCGTATATTTGCTTCGTGTAGATTCCGTCGTATCTTCGAATCCCCTCAAATCCCTTCCGCAATACTCGCAGAACGCAAGTTCCCTCCCGATTCCTTTTTAAAGGGAATTCGGGTCAACTTTCACACTCCATAACAATACGTTGCAGCCTTCTTCCTGACTAGCGCTTATTCGGGGTCACGTTCTCTGACGCCTTTTCGGTGCCAGGCCTTATCTCTGCGTTTTCGAGGGTGAAACCCGTTTGTGGTAGATGCGAGAAACAACCAACGACCCAACATATTTTCGAGGCTGAAATTGGAAATGGAAAGGGTGGCGTTGGGAAGTTTCCAGCGACGATATCGAGACGGTCGCTCTTCAGAACGCTCGTTGGTGATCATCGGGAAAGAGCAGCTGCACAAGAAGAGAATATTACCGTTCCGCCCTGTTACTGAGTAGACCGCTTTAAAGGTGAAATGCTATTAGCGAATGGGTCGACAATAAATTATTAATGTATCCATCACACGAGAGGAAAAGAAATTCGCATTTAAATACTGGCCCTGCCGCGTTGATTTTATCAGACTGATGAGCTCTAATTTTTAATGATGATCCCCGAGTTAACCTCCACGCTTAGTTTGAAATCATTCTGTCGGAACAGAGTCCCCAAAGTGAGGCATATTCTGAATTTTGACAACCATCAGAGTTAGTACTTTGGGCCTACTGGCTCTTTTGCATTGGAGTTGTTCGGCGCCAGCAACGGAACGCAACGGATTTTCCTGAAGTGGGTTTCCCTTCTTTATTTTCCCTCTCCTCAATTTCAGATTCCTCTCCACAACAGACAGCTCCTCCGAAACTCATTATCCTACAGAGGCTCGCAAAAGTCGGTCGTCTCCAGTTTTCCCAACAAAGTCATCTAACACACTCTCTCTCTCTCTCTCTCTTTTCTCTACAACTGTGACTGCCCCTTATTTGAGATCAGCACCACAGCCTAAAGTCCTATTGTGCCAGTCCTAATTTCTCAAAGGTTCATGCTTAGACGTCTAAGGAATTTCAAATATTTCCTGCAAGAGTCTTCTTTGATGTGACTGTTGGAGAAGTTGTACCAAAGATCGAAAATCGCTCCCTCCGAAGTCCCCGTCACTGGGCCATGACATCTGTACCACTAGAGCACTAGGGGTGTTGACTGTGTTCATGATACACACGTGTTTGTTCATTTTGCAATGTCCCATGATGATTCCTACTGTCTGATATAAGTCCTTCCTCTCCACGATCAGAAGGAACGGCTTGTCTCTCGTGTTGGTTCTCAGGCAAAAAGGGTTTGGAGTGTCCCATTACCGCAGCATTCGAGACAATCCGATGCATACTCCTGACATATTCTTTCACAGTCCTCTTTAATCGTGACGGAGATGCCCCACAATAGGTAAGTGGCCCTGTAGGTACAGTAGACAAACCGAGTCTGACCCTCTCATTTTCCAGCGATTCTTTTATTCCCTGGAATCCAATGAAACTTAACTCAATTAGAGTTTGCTAAAGAGTTGAACTACATCCACCACTCTCCGACAATTTTCGACGTTGTGCAGTAGAATATCAGTCATTATGTTGTGATTGCATTGATAATTGCAGTGTATTATGACGGCCCCAGTGATGATAGCACAAATCTCTGTTCTAAAAGCGTCGGAGGGGGGCCCAGGGCAATGCACTTCCCAATACTCCCGGAGACACTTCTTGACATCCCGAAGCTAGTTCCCTCCAAGGTTTTAGCAAAGATAGATAGCATTAGCAGGTCGAAATCGACAAGGTTCGCTGTCCATAAGCTTCCTTCTGGTTGCACTTTGTACTTCCCTTCGTACTCGCACCCGATCATGTCAGTGATCATGTTGAGCTCCCTCGCCGTGTCCATATCTTCCTTCTTACTTTGTATGAGAGAAGAATGTTACTGATGCATTGCATCAAGATGGAGAAATGGAGATCTTTAAGAAAATATTAATCTAAAGTAATATCCTTTCATTGTGTGAGTGGCGCTAAGATCCCATTACGGGATTTAAGAGAAATTATAAGGTACGTAGAAAGACCACAATTATTTACCAAAACTATCGTATTAATTACCAAAAGCTCTTCCCCGGCGAAAGGGTGTTCCTGAGTTCTGAATTAAGGAACACTTCAAGCCCATTGTGGATACCATTAGTCCGCTCAAATTCCCTCCAGCGTTGCTCTCATCTCTGAGCCTTTTTTCTTCTCTTCGGATGTAGGTGTAAAAGCCTTTACCCAATTTGCTTTAAGACCCAAGGTAGTTAATTATAACGAACAGGGATGGCCTTTAACGCAGTTAATAACAGTTTCGGCCGTTCCTTCCTATAGGCCTCGCGATAACCATCGCCCTCGTCTAGACGACTCAGCTATTTCCCTTCCCAATTATTCAGTTAGTATTTTGCGTGCTTATGCCGAACCGGTGATTATTATCATCAATTTTCTACCGGCTGTTGCTACTCGGCATTAGGCGTTTCGGTAGCGGTCAACCTACTTCTACTTCCGGCTTCTCGACTACAGAGTGAGTTTTCCAACATTTCCGGGAGCATATAGTGCAATACTACACGTACATATTGCAGTATACAAACGCCAGACATATGGAAGAGTTTATTTCTTATATCAACTTGACACAATTATTTTCGCTTACTTTGAAGCTGGAATCATTAATTACCTCCACCAGCACCAGCAGATTTATAATTTTTGCTTTACTTTCCTTAGCTATGAGGTATAAGTTATGCTACCGACTGATAAAAATGTTTTCTTCGGATTATACCAGTTCGAAGTGTTTTAAGTAGAAATATCTGGTGCGTTGCAACACACAACTTTCCTTAGCTCTACAACAATTCACTTTGTGCATGGCTAATTCTATTTAATCAATTCATTTATCACTCAGTTAATTTGAACTTCGTCAAACAACGCTTTACGGCAGCAGCAAGCGGTAGCGCTTACAGTTCCAGATTTTATTGTGCTGCTCGTACTCATTTCAGGACCATTATTGAGCAATTGGTACACAGAGAATTAATGGGGCTGTAAACACAGATTTTTTGAAGAAGGATAGTAATTACTTTTCCAGAGTTATTGGGTAATAACTGTTAGAACTGGTAGTAAGCGAAACGGCAGTAGTCGAAATTCTTGAATTTCTGGAGTGACCCCCATGTATCTCATGAGCGTTTTTAAACACTCACACTTTAGGAATTAGATTGGACTATAATACCAATTTTTTATAACATTCTACAAAAATTCCGGCGGAGTTTATAAGGAAAAAACTGCGCTAAAAACGCTTTTCGTCGAAAATTTTGATAATTTATTCTGCTGCTCTCGTCATTTTCCCACGAATGGAAATTTCATGGTATAATTTACTTATTGAGAGCTATCAATATAAAAAATTTAATCAAAATCGTTAGAGCCGTTTTTGACAACAAAAAAATTGGTATTTTGATCACTATGATAACTATAGTTAAATTCCGATGGATTTTGTTCATACCCTTATTTTGGCGTCCCATGGTAACCTGCGGGCGAGATATGAAGTTTGAGCTGATTTGGTCCGGTGGTTTTCTCTAAAAATCGTTCACAGACACACATACTGACACACACACACACACACACACACACACACACACACACACACACACACACACACACAGACCCACAGACCATTTTCCCAAATAGTGTTCTTCGGACTCAGGAAGGTCTGAAACGTGAAGAAGCCCAAGAAGAAGAAAACTCAAAGAAAAAAACTCAAAAAAAAATTTTCAGCCGATTACATAACTTTCCTTTCTACTTCGTAGAGCCAAGGAAAGTAAAAAACGCTATTTGATAAAATGATTCACGCATTTGTGTGTAGCAGAATTAAGTCCGCTCAACCTTTTCATTGAGAAACAATGAAAAACTCCTTTTCTCAAAAGCGGTAGCAACGACCTTCATTAAATTCTTGTGAGTGGACAGTCCAGTCCCGAACTACTTAGAAGTAGTAAACAAGTTCATCCTTGGGAAAATAATATGTGCGCGTGATACCTAAATCCTCAAACACTGTTACCCATCATGTTAAGCTCAATACCACCGACTCCTTACCCTCGAGATCCCTAAGCCTACTTTGCCCCAACTTCAAAGACAATATCCTCGGTCAATCAGTGACGTGCGATCCTGAACTCGTATTCTCAATTATACTACTCTCCTGCAGGTTATAGTCCTTCAGCTCTGAATTCAATTGGCATCTGGGATGTCACACACGCTGTGGCTGGTCTTTAATTCCTTCAGGATCAGCTGCGGTCGTGTAACATGACAAACCCATCTGCCATAAGTTCAGTAAGCGGAGAAATGCGTTGAACGAAGATACAACGCCCATATAGTCGTTTATATGAGGAAGTCGTCGAATTTGCAAAAAGTTGTAAGTAGCTACGCGTCATATATTTTTTTTTTCTTTTACGCGATCGCTTCTTTTCTTCCCCTTTGAGTAGCGGAAAGTAAAAATTAGTGCGGAGAAAAAGGCAGTACGGACTCTCGGGACACTTCTTCGACCCTCGAACAGTATTTATTTACCGCCAGCACGTTTCAAGCACTTTACCAATTAGGGGACTTCAATACTGGAGCCCGCAAAACGCTCTTAATAAGAATGAATCCCTTCGGAGCTTTTCCAAAAGTTTTCCGAAGGGTCGCAGTTCTTCTAATGGCTCTCAAATTACCTTCTCCAAATTGGAACTTAAATCCTCCCCGAAGGATTTTGAGGGCGAAGCGTCGTTTCTGATTGCCCCTCCACCCCCTCAGCACACAACCTTCCGCAAGCCCGGGTGATTTAACTTTTGATTAAGGTGTATACCTCGTACGCCGTCCTCCCAAGTTGACCGAATAAAAATTATTGAAAAGCGAAACTGACGTCTGTCGGTAGGGGTTTTTTTTTCGTATTGTCAACGATCGATTTTACGGAGTTCGCTTTGGAAGATTTTCTCAGTGAAAGTAATTGACGGATTGCGTTGCTTTCCGATTGGTTTAACTCTAAGAGATTAAAACGGGCGTACTGAATTAGAACTGAGTGCATCAGTGATGAATGTGCCACCTGTTCAATTATTGATGACCGCTGGGTGTTGGAGCTCCTGGAGAGTAAAGTTCTGTTAAGTGGCAATCGGTTCAAAGGGCGCCGCGTCACTGTTTTGAACTCTTCTAATTCAGAATAGATTATATTGTGCGACCTAACGTGACCAGAAGGCAGTAGATATTTAGGTGGCGACTTTAGGCAACCAGGGGTTTCAAGAGACGACTACGGTGATGATCGATGAGAAGGACAGTTACTACGCTCTAAGATGATAGGGGGTGATACACACACCTAATTCACCATTCTCTCTCTCTCTCTTTCAAAAACGTCTCTTCTCTCAAGCTATTCTCAAAAGTCACTTCAAAATTGACCAATTAATATAATACTCAATGCTAGCAATGATATTTAAAATTACTTCTTCTGAAAACCCACTAAATCTTGCGCGACAATATTTGAAATTTTCACAAATTCGTAATTAGACACGAGAAACAAATTCTTAAGTTACCGTTTATCACAACGCAGTACCCCTGGCTAGATCATCATTCATCGCACAAAGCACATCATATTACTTCAGAAACGTGTGAGAGAATATTTGCTTTCTGTTTACTAAATTTTTCAAAATCCTGGAAAGTCTTGACACGACAGGCTATGCAGATAACAGTATATCCGAATTTTTTTTGAGAAAAAAAATTGTTCGCGTGACATAAGCGTCTCGCGGGCTTGCCAGGACTACTTGCAATAATATCCTGAAGATGGCCTATGCATGTTAATTGTTAATAGCTACGTATTCGCGCCCGTGTGTGTTTCGGCCCTGTCCAACATCTCCGATTTGTTAAATTGGAAATTGAGTTCGTGGTCGCCCGTACGTCAATATTGAACTGCAAAACTCCTTTCATTCTTTTCTCTCTCCTTTCCCTTCCTTCCTTTTTTTTTTTTTTTTTTTTTTTTGTAGTTCGACGCTCACCCAGTCTCTGCGCTCGAGTGGTAAGTTCATGTTATTTTCAAAACATACAGTCCGCTCTAACTTTTGAACGGATTACTTTTGCTTGGTCGTGTGGAGCGGTAACTAGGTGGACTGTAAGCTCTGTGTGTATGTGTGTGTTTGTTGCGAGACGCTCGGCTGGAAAGGAAAATAATGTGATGGACAGGATTCTCCTACCTTTTCACGACGAACGTAGAAAAGCTAGAAAAAGCTAGAAGTGGCGGGGAAGACGATGTGCAAGAGGAAAGAGGTAACTGGATGCCGAGCTTGCCGTCTCGCAACGAGGCCCAAACAACTTTAATTTCGCGTAACCAAAAATAATAAAAATAGAATAGTGAGAAGAAGATGTTGTTATTGTAGAAAACCAGCTGGTAATATGAAAAAATGGAAACTCTTGATGCATTTGTATTTATAAGTTAAATTTTGACATTTCTAGTAAGGTGTAAGGATGGTCGATACGACCAAATCTCGTTAGATATATCAATAAAGCCGTCCTTCATTCATTCAGTCTCTTTCTCTCTCGCGCTGTCTCTCTCTCTCTCTCTCTCTCTCTCTCTCTCTCTCTCTCTCTCTCTCTCTCTCTCTCTCTCTCTCTCTCTCTCTCTCTCTCTCTCTCTCTCTCTCTCTCTCTCTCTCTCTCTCTCTCTCTCTCTCTCTCTCTCTCTCTCTCTCTCTCTCTCTCTCTCTAGGATATTAGGATTAGGATATCCACTGCGGAGAAGGGGAGGAATATCAAAGTACTCACCCTTCTCTAAAGTCGGGGCAGTGAGTGTTTGTGTCAGTAAGTGTTTATGTATGGACGAGTGTGTTAGTGTATGAATGTAATTTATTTGGTGTGAATGGAATGTATTTATAAATTACATGAGTTACGACGAATGTAGGAGGATTTGTAACAGTGTGATGTAGCCAGGGAGAATGGAAGAGAGGGCCACATGGCCCTAATTCTCCCTTGGTAAATAAAATCATTCATTCATTCTCTCGCTCTCTCTCTCTCTCAAGCTGAAAACGCGGCTCTACGGTTTGTTTTGCGACTGCGCCTGGACGAGCACGCTACACCCCATTATAAGCGGTTGGGACGACTGATGATCAGAGAACGTAAGAAGCTACATATCGCCTGTCTGGCTTTCAAGGTATTGATACATCGTAGACCGCAATATCTTTACCAATCGTTCGAGTTCCTCTCGCAGCGCGGTACTCGAAGCAAGAACAGTGTTCTTCGGATTCCTACCCATCGGACGAATATGTTGGCAAAATCATTCGTAGTCCAAGGGACAAAAATACATAATGAGCATGCAGAGCTGTTTCAAAAGTGTGGCAGGATAGAAGTGTTTAAAGAAAAGTTTAAAAAAAATATTAATTGAGAGCTATTAGATTGTATCGTTGTTGTGTTCTTGTTGGACCTTATACTAATGTTATTTATTTAGTCATCACGCACTCCTACATTGTAAATAGTTTGTTGCCAATCGCTATATGTTTTTTGTTTGTTAACTATTAGGATTAGGATATCCACTGCGGAGAAGGGGAGGAATATCCAAGTACTCACCCTTCTCTAAAGTCGGGGCAGTGAGTGTTTGTTTGTGTCAGTAAGTGTTTATGTATGGACGAGTGTGTTAGTGAGTAGGGTATGAATGTAATTTATTTGGTGTGAATGAGATGTACTTATAAATAACATAATGAGTTACGACGAATGTAGGAGGAAATGTAACAGTGTGATGTAGCCAGGGAGAATGGAAGAGAGGGCCACATGGCCCTAATTCTCCCTGGTCGATAAATAAATTCATTCATTCTGTCTCTCTCTCTCTCTCTCTCTCTCTCTCTCTCTCTCTCTCTCTGAGAAATTTGCATTTCTCCACACAACTCACCAACATGAGACACGACGTGGCCTAATTCAAATCCCTCACCATTGAACCACCATCTTCAATAAATCTTTCACTGCCACAGCTGTACGAATTTTTAATAAGAACCCAGACTTATTTGTCACCTCCGTGAGCGTTGCGTCTTTCAAGAGCATTTGCAAGAACGCGCTTTTAGAGGAACGCGAAGAGTAGAAAAGCATGGAATAGCACTCAGAAGTCGTAGAAAAAGAACAATCCAGAAGTGATTTATTTATGTTTTTTTTTCTCTGTACACCGCACTTGTAACCAATATTGTTTGCCAGGGATGATGTAAGAGAGGGACTTATGGCCCTAATCATCCCTGGTTGATTAAATAAAAACATCAATCAATCAATCAATCTCTCACACACACACGCTCTCTCTCTCTCTCTCACACACACACACTCACTCAGTCACTCTCTCTCTTCTTTTCCCTTCATTTATAACTTACAATTAGCTGACCATGTCACGCCATGTTTCAAACAATTGAAGTGGTTAAAGGTTGAAATTTAGCTCGTAAAATAATCCGGAGAGAAGAAGTGCATGGGTTAACCAAGAGAAATGCCAGAGTCCGCCTTCAAATTCCAATATTAAAGACATCAGCTTTCAGTAACTCATTTATAGTACAAGCCACAAAAATGCATAACGCGAATCCTGAAATATTTACCCATCCCGAGCATGAATTCAAAAAGTGGTAAAAATTGCAGTTAATGGAGAGGTATAATTGAGGTTAAAATGTTTTCTTCGTTTTTACTTAGTTATTTCATGAAGCATCAATGCCATTTATTATGTTCAAGTTTTTCTTTTGTTGCCTGTTTTTATACTTTTGTGAAGAGCATTAAGTTTTGTATTATTTGACGCTGCAACGTAGTGTGTAAACTAGGTGTTCGGATGAAATGGAAAAGAGGACCAAAGGTCCTAATTTTGTCAGTCTCTCTCCCTTCTTCTCACTCTCTCTTCTCGTTCGAAAGAAGTAGTAAGGTGGTTCCAGTCATATTTATCAGGCCAAAAATTGAGAGTTAAGGGTATTAACAACACGTTGTCATCTTGGAAGGAGGCAGAACTTGGCACTCCACAGGGTTCCGTGCTCTCGGCGATCTTTTTCACGCTGTATCTGAAGTCTTTACCTGGCAGATTGCAACCGAGGACGGGTTATACGCTGTACGCTGTTGATCTGCAAATGTACCGATCATGTATGGTTGAAGATATCCCAGATTCAATGACAGCTTTGAATAGAGCCCTCGAGGAGCTCAGCAGGTGGTCGCAGTCACTTGGCATGCGAGTGAATAACGCGTGTTTGATTTTTCTCTGAAGGCCGAACAGTTTAGAAATATTTTCATAGACAAGTTATTAGCGGGATATGATTGGTGAATGTTCTTTATTGTGTAGCTCAAGAGGATGTTCTATATTGATTTCAGGGGGAATGGTAGAGAGGGCCTTATGGCCCTGATTTCCCCTGGTGGATACATAAACATAATCAATCTCTCTCTCTCTCTCAAATTCGAAATTAATAATGACCAAATGTGTTTAAAAGGAGAATAGCAAGTGACCGCGCTCAAGCTTTCACGCAAATAAGTGTTGTGAACTTTCTATCATGCGCCGGAACATTCTTATGGTCTACTGGAAGCATCGACTCTCCTGATTCAATTTTTACTTTCCTTGGCTCTACGAAGTAGAAAGGAAAGTTATGTAATCGGCTGAAGAAAAAATTTTGAGTTTTCTTCAGATCTTTACGTTTCAGACCCTCCTGAGTCCGAAAAACACTATTTGGGAAAATGGTCTGTGTGTCTGTGAACGATTTTTTCGTGGGAAAATGACGAGAGCAGCACAATAAATTATCAAAATTTTCGACGAAAAGCGTTTTTAGCGCAGTTTTTTCCTTATAAACTCCGCCGGAATTTTTGTAGAATGTTATAAAAAATTGGTATTATAGTCCAATCTAATTCCTAAAGTGTGAGTGTTTAAAAACGCTCATGAGATACATGGGGGTCACTCCAGAAATTCAAGAATTTCGACTACTGCCGTTTCGCTTACTACCAGTTCTAACAGTTATTACCCAATAACTCTGGAAAAGTAATTACTATCCTTCTTCAAAAAATTTATGTTTACAGCCCCATTAATTCTCTGTGTACCAATTGCTCAATAATGGTCCTGAAATGAGTACGAGCAGCACAATAAAATCTGGAACTGTAAGCGCTACCGCTTGCTGCTGCCGTAAAGCGTTGTTTGACCAAGATTCAAATTAACTGAGTGATAAATGAATTGATTAAATAGAATTAGCCATGTACAAAGTGAATTGTTGTAGAGCTAAGGAAAGCGACCATATGCAAGTTCTCTATTCTTTATTTACGGGGAAGCCCAATTTACTATCTATTGAGAAGAAACAGGCCTGTTCAAGCTAACGATAACATGCTTCATTGTGTCTTACAATAAAAACATGTATCGGTTTGGTCTACATTGTAGGAATGCTCGCTTTCCTCCAGTCTACAGGAAGAAGAAGCGTCTGCCCACGCACATGAGAAAGAACTCCTCCAGCACACTTGCTAGAGCTCCTTTTGGACTTGTGCGGATCGGTAAATAATGCCAACTCATCTCCATCTAATTTGTTGACCAGCTAATGTCTGAGATTGGTCCGGCTTTCCTTGCTCATCTCCGAGACTAACTACTCTGTGGCTGCACTGATGGTAGGTAGTCTGTTATAGCAGCACCTTGGCGTAGCTCCACGACTTTACATTTCATCATTGACGACCCTAAGAGAGAGTTGCAATGTACTATCGATGTCTGTGTTGTATAGTACCCGATGTCATACACGATGGTGTGAAGAGTTAAGTAATGCGTGCCAATAAACATTTACTTTAAAGTATTGTTAACTCACATTACTCAACGTGACAGTATAAAACGTTGAAAATACCTTCGTCCGCCAATGAAAAAAAAAGGTGTGACAACAATGCTTCCCTGTCACTACCCTTAAATCGACGGTGTCGCTACAAATTACCGCCCAATTAACGCCGATTCGCGACTTCTCTTCAATTAAATCCCCCATTAAATTGGCAGCTCGCTGAATTCCTGCCCTCGATCTTTCACCACTTTTCCCCTCCTGAACAAATGAATGATGAGCGTTGCTCCGATTCGCCACGATCCAATAATCACGTCCAGAACGATTATTCACGCTCTTAGCCCTCGTTCTCCTCGCCGCTCCAGCTCTTCGCAATTGATGGACGCCCAATACCTTTCAAGCCTCTTTTCATTCCCGCGAGTCTCCAAATTTTGCTCCTCGTTACCTTCTCATGATTCATAGCGATGGAAGGGGGACGAACGACGTGCTCCCTCGACCTTCACCCCCCACAACACGGTAGAAAGGGTATTTAAATTAAATGAATTTTTAACCTTTCGGCTTTTCATCACTTCCCAGGGCATCGTTGTCCTAATTAGAATTCCCGAGAGAGGAGGGAAACTGGGTTTTTCGTGATTTAATGGCGAAAACACCCGATGCGTCGCATCACAAAACTTTTCTCAGCCTCAGATCATCTCGTGATTTCTATTGCACATTTCTTTATCGTTTTACCAACTGACTGAATGACTGACTCGATTATTATCAACATTTTTGATGATTTGTTGTGAATACGCCATGATATATTGATATGTGATATACATGATGCGAAGTCAAATGGAGGTTTCTCACATTCAACACAATTTTAAACGAAAATAGAAGGAACTAAAGGAACCTTTTTGTTGGAGAGAGAGAGAGAGATAGCGAAGGAGATGAAATTAGGTAAGATCGACTGAATTAGTAGCAAATGAGACGAGCAAGAGAATGAGTAAGATATAGAAATATCTGGTGCGTTGCAACACACAACTTTCCTTAGCTCTACAACAATTCACTTTGTAAATGGCTAATTCTATTTAATCAATTCATTTATCACTCAGTTAATTTGAACTAGTCAAACAACGCTTTACGGCAGCAGGAAGCGGTAGCGCTTACAGTTCCAGATTTTATTGTGCAGCTCATACTCATTGCAGGACCATTATTGAGCAATTGGTACACAGATAATTAATGCGGCTGTAAACACGAATTTTTTTAAGAAGGATAGTAATTACTTTTCAGAGTTATTGGGTAAAAACCTTTAGAACTGGTAGTAAGCGAAACGGCAGTAGTTGAAATTCAGGAATTTCTGGAGTGAGCCCCATGTATCTCATGAGCGTTTTTAAACACTAACCCTTTAGGAATTGGGTTGGACTACGACACGACTCTTTTTTAAACATTCTAGTAACATTCCAGCGGAGTTTAAAAGGAAAAAACCGAGGCAAAAACGCTTTTCGTCGAACATTTTGATAATTTATTGTGCTGCTCTCATCATTTTCCCACGAATGGGAATTTTATGGTATAATTGCCTTATTGAGAGCTATCAACATAAACAATTTAATCAAAATCGTTATAGCCGTTTTTGAGAAAAAAATTTGGTGTTTTGATCACTATGATAACTATAGTTAACTTTCAGTGGATTTTGTTCATACCCTTATTTTTGCGTCCCATGGTAACCTGTAGGCTAGACATAAAGTTCCAGCTGATTCGGTACGGTTGTTTTCTCTAAACACCGCGCTAAATTAGATTTCGTCGAAGGTTTTGATAATTTATGGTGCTACTCTCGCCATTTTCCCATTAATGGGAATTTTATGGTATAATTGCCATATTGGGAGCTACCAATATAAAAAATGTAATCAAAATCGTTAGAGCCGTTTTTGAGAAAAAAAATATTTAGTGTTTTGATCACTATGATAACTATAGTTAAATTTCGGTGGATTTTGTTCATACCCTTATTTTGGCGTCTCATGGTAATTTAAGGGCGAGCTATGAAGTTTCAGTTGATTTGGTACGATGGTTTTCTCTAAAAATCGTTCACAGACACACACACATACACACAGACCATTTTCCCAAATAGTGTTTTTCGGACTCAGGAGGGTCTGAAACGTAAAGATCTGAAGAAAACCCAAACTTTTTTTTTCAGCCGATTACATAACTTCCTTACCTTACTTCCTTTCTACTTCGTAGAGCCAAGGAAAGTAAAAAAAAACACTGGTTCGTTAGATCATAACAAAAGATGCATTGCTACATGTAACAGAAAGAATGAGAATCCACGTGAGACTTACAGGTTAAAAGGTTAAAGTCTTCCAATAGTCTAACACGGTGAGTAAGGTGAGAGGTGAGTGACTCAACAGTCAGACGGTAGCTACGCGGTGGCAAAGTTAGAGATGAGAATAGATACAAGCGAATGGGAGTTACAGGTAAACATTCTGAACTCGTGAGAAAGTACTCTCTTGGGCACTAAAAATACTAATTCTTGGGTGAAGCCGGAATAGTAATATCAAAAGAAAGAAGTTGATTGACAGGTTTGGGCTATAGTTTTCCTCTGCTGTAAGATCAAATGACACGTGAAAACCCAGTGGTCAGATCAGCAAAACAAAATTTTTTCAGCTAACTGGATTCCTTCCCTTTTTGCATCATAGCGCTAAGACAAGGGGAAAACGTAAAAAATGAGGAAATGGTAACAAGGAAGGAATGACTAATGATCATTTGATAGTTCTTCGTGATACTCAAAGGGGGTGGAACCTGAAGTACACAAACGTCAATTCGATTTTTAACTCTCCACGGTGTGTAACCTTGACTTTGGGCTATCCCGAGATGTAAGGATGCCTCCTGTGATATTGGCAGCACCCGCAATTCACTGCAGTTCAATATAATCCGATTTTCAGTTACCTGCTGTTCCAGACCGGTGGGGAGACGGTTGCACCTAGGCCTCTTTGGTAGCCTATAACAACCCATCAGCACGTCAGTGACCTTACCATTTATTTGCTTGGTACTTGTCCTTCGTCATTTAGTCATTCCGGTCGCCCCTTCGTTAATCATTGACTGCAAGAACGCTTTCGTCTTTGCAGTGACACGCCTTCCAGCGTGCCTGGGAACAGCAGGCCCCCCTGCCCTCCTGGCATCAGTCATGCCTCTTGGTATCCCCAGGCAGGACCTCGTGGCGGAGCCAGGTTTTGATTGGCTGAGACGGCGATTCTCAATCATTTATTTATTTTTGTTTCAATTTTACTGGTGCCGGGGCAGAGGTAAGGCAAGGGCAAGGCAAGAGGGTTCGTCGGGCTAGGTACTCTGCTCCCTCTTCTTATAACCTGGAGTATTCCCATTTTTGCCTGAACTATTTGGACGTCCGACAATGTGGTTTGCTCCTCTTATAGGTTTGCCTACGTGATCTAGTCCGAGCGGGTTTCCTGAATCGGTGTCCTGGTCCTCCCTAAAAATAAATATACAACGAAGCAAATAAAATGCACACTACATGCACACTACATAACATAAAACATTCACTCGATAACTTACACTCCTTCTTAATAAATTACATTCATACCGGGGGGGGGTTACTTGGATATTCCACCCCCCCCCTCCGTGCTACACTACCTACCCACTAATGGTGCCTGGGGGAGAGGGAAAGTACTAGGATATCCCTCCCCCTTCCACCCAGCATCCCTAACCTAAGCTATCCTATATCACAGTTGGGTCCTAATCCTATACCCATAAATCCACACACTCGTCTAACTATCCCTTCCCAGACCCGGGTCAGAACCTCTCTATCTTGCGACCGCCATTTCGCTGATCCACTAGCCTACGTAATGGCCTCGTATAGAGAGCTGAGCCTGTTAGCTCGTTCGTTTGTATATAGGCTACAGTCCCTCAGTATATGGACAGCAGTTTCCCTTTGGTTTCCCCATGTACATCTTGGCGAACTCCTTCTCTTGAATTCCCACATTTTTGCATTGAAGCTTCCATGCCCACTGTAGAGTTGGATCGAGTGGTATCCCGGGCTGATGTCTTCACACTTGGCCCTCCTCCTTACCTCAGGGAATAATTCATGGGTATGGCGGCCTGTTGTCTCCGCCTCCCATCGTGTTTGCCACTCGTCCATTAGCCACTCCCTTGTTGCTTCATGCTTGGTCTTGTCCCCCCTCTCCCAATGTCATGCGTATGGCTAGCTCTCTTACGATAGGAACAGACACCCTGTTCGGCTGTGTAATTATTGTATGCGCCGCATTTGCATCCAGATACAAATCCAACGATGGGCAGTTGGCAATCACCTGCAATGTTGCTGGCGAGGCTGTGTGGTATGTGACTCCTACGAGGATGGCCCTCTTGACGCTAATGGTCTTGGCCCTGACATTTTTTGAGGGGCTAAGCCACCAGACGGAGCCACCGTATGTGGCTGTTGGCAGATTTTCCGTTACCAAGCGACATCTGAATGCTGGCATTGACCCGTTGTTTGTCTTGCCTGGTAGAGTGACCCGGTAGTTTGATCCAAACCAGCTGTAAGTTCGTATTTCAAACCTGACTCTTAAATCAATCTCTCTCAAATTGAGAGAATCTCCTATTGTCCGTTAGACATTCAGAAATTTACAATCAAAGATGTATAAAAGTATATTTCGAGGTACCGTGCCCGAAATATCGGAGTTTGGTTAAGTTGTAGCATTGGGTTTTTGCGATGTTGGTTGCAAGGGCATCGGGCTCACGCGCGTTGTCTTGAAGATGCTGTCGAGCGAAGCGGTTCTACTTTTAAATTGCAACTAATATCAAGCGAAGCGAACTGACATGTAACAGTGAGACTGAAAAAATTACAAACGGATTTTCAAATGACGGTATTAGAGGTCGTAGAGCGGAGGTTTTGTTGCGTTGATCATGTTCCACTGCTGAGCGGAGCTGGAGAAAAACGCTGAGATAATTGGGCAACACACCTGTGAGAACTACTAAATTGCGTTCATCGGAGAAGGGACTCGCTCGGAGTCAAACTATAAAATACAAACGCGCTTTGTAAAATACAACTAAATTGACACTCCCATCCCCTGAGACCAAACCAAAGCAAATAATTCTGGAAGTGGAACTGCGACAAAACACGAGTGTGTACGGACGAGACTGCGATCCAGTTGTGGTACTCCAGAGATGGTACTGCCCGCTCCCATACTATCCACCTAATCAAAAGGTCCTCCAAAGAGCGAACACTAACATTAGCATCTCTGCAGCCTGAGACACTAAATGTTCTCTGCCACATCACTGCTCGTATGACCTGGCTCTAACCTATTCCAAGCGGTGATGCAGTAGGTTCAATGCGCGGCTCCACTTCTTATCTCTCCAGTTTGCCCATCACCTAATTTAACTCTGAACACGAGGATTCAAGGGATCGTTTCCTGCCACATATACTAACAACCTCTCCCCATGTCAGAAACACGTACGATATTTACGCTTCTGCGCAAGGTTGGCCAAGACACCAATCTCGTGTATACTGCAACAGGCCTGGGTGCCCTGAAGCCCCGACATCGACAGGCAAGATTGTTACCACGTATAATGCATGCAACGCTTTGATCATCACTGGTTTAACCCGTCCAAGGGCGATAATCCCATACCTTCGCCTACAAGTTCGTTTTTTTCGATAAAATTTGATGTTCGAAAATTAATTTAATGTGCAAATTAAAATGTTAGTTCCACAACTATTTCAGTGAGAAGTGGGCATGACCCGCAACACGTGAAAACGTTGAGAGCTAGGAACGTCCGTGCCCCTTGAATTCGTCGCAGAGTAACTTCTAAAGAAAGTGGAAAAACTGAAGTAACCGGACGAAACAAGCCCAACGGACTCCATTCTCATCGACGTCATTGGACAACCAGAACTTACACCAGTATTATTTCGTTATAATCTTCATAGCACGCAAACAGGTGTATGATTCTTGTATCGGCCAAGAAGGCCTCCTATACTCAGGCGGAGGGCAAATCGCCGGCCTGACGGCTTTGCGACTCGGGGCGACTTAGTTCGATATTTTGTACCGCCTCTCCTCTGTGCTCTACAATCGTTTACTTTATTAACATTTCCACCGTCACTATAATTCCATTTTCCGAAAAGAAAGGTTTAATTTCATTTATTCGCCAGGCGTTTATTTCATTTAGTGAACCAATTTTGGCACAAATCGTGTTGCTTTCTCCTCTCGAAGTGCGTCTTAGCCCGACCTGCTCTTCACACCCTCCCTGGCCAGGGAATCTCCACGTTCGAAGTTGCAAGGTGAGTGCTGCATTCCAGTTCTGCATATGCGATACCATTTTTGCCGAAATTGGACACATTTATTCAATACAGTCCACATTACACAACCAGCGCTCTAGCGGATTCTGCCATAGCCTGATAAAGCAGGTGATTTTGAATTGACCATCGGCAGCTGTGCAGATTGGGCTTGACCCATGTGACACCAAAGACTATTTGGGATGTTGAGAAAAAATCCGTACCTGTCAAGGTTCATTGACGTCAATTCCAAGCTTTCTCGCTATTTATGCAATCTAGTAGGAAGATCGTCACAGAACTCAGCCTATCACGTTGTACTCTCGAATTATCCGCATTGAATAGCCAACTCAATAGGTTCCTTCGTACGAGTAGTACCTAAGCTACTGATGTCTTTAAATTAAAGGAGAGCTCAGTGCGCCATACAGCCACGAACTTCGAAACTGCTGCTCCAACTAGGATCTATTTGACGACATCCAGCGTTAACTCTGGGCTGGTACACAAAATCCTCATCCGAAAAATCTGTCTTTGTGTGACAGAAGTTGGGAGTACTCTAGTCCACATCGGAATTTAAAACACTCGAGCAGCAACAAAACACCATGCTCTAGCAGAGACAAATAGTCCATCCTTAGCCCGAAATCCTCTACTCAAAGACAATGATGACCTGCACTTCGCATTGCGGGAGAATCTATGGTGCGACACTCGAGCAACTGCCAACTACGTCCTGAAAAACATGTGAACACTTTGGCAGGAGGAACATCCATTCGCATTTGTCAAGCCGCCTCTCCACAGCGCTATATATTTATCACAACATCAATTGGTGACAAATATGGACTTCCCGTAAATGTCCCAGTTTAAAATGAAAGTAGTCATTGTTTACTCTTGGGCGCACCGCAGCCAGCCCATCACACGTACACAGTACATGCTCCACCGACTCCCGCTCCGCCTCGCAGAATCTGTAACTCTGTACCTCAGACTTACTCCTCAGACTGTACCAGGTGGTCTCTCAGTGGACAGTGAACAGGCCACATTCGATCCGTGTACTTTCTCCCTCAACACTTGAGTGCCTTTGGCCTGGCACATCCCGCCAATAGACAGCCCTGCACATTTCATTCAAAGGTCAACCTACCTGATCAAGTGGCTCTTGATGGTCCTCGTGAAGGGCTCAGGCCCACTGGGAGCTCAGATCCTTTTCTCGCCCTCTCATTCCCTTCGACTCCTGCATGTTACTGTGTTTTCCTTTGCCGAGGACTACAGGCTAGTCAGGCATTCCCAACCCAGTTCCAACGTGAGTGTATAGGAAGTGAGGGTCTTCAGTGCAGCCTGACAGTTCCACATAATATATTCTTTTCCGTTTCAGGCCCCTGCGCAGGAGGTTCTGCACACACACCGTCACTGCGAAAAGCTCTGAATGGAAATCTATAGGCAGCGCTCCTAGAGATCTCACTGTCCGGATCCCTGGCTCATAAACTCCTGCCCCTGCTAGATCACCTCTGACTGATCCGTCTATATAATATACCATGGACCCCTTCCCATTCGAATCTTTCACGAATTCATTGAACTTCATCCGTAAAATATCTGCTTACTGGTAACGAGAGTCGACGATCAAATGACAACCCACAAATTGCCGTTAAATTGTTAGTAACGTTCCACACATGTTATTTTTCACACCGAAAAAGCACTCGTGTGATTTCAATCCAGGTAATGAATTGTTGACTTACTCAGGAGGGCTTAACATGGCTCCTGGTGGGCTGAAAATGAACAAATTGATTCGTTTGACAAAGCTGCCGGAAAGTGCTAATTCTGAATTATGAAATACAACAACGTTAGCGTAACCCAGTTATGAGGGCGTAACAGTCCTGTGAATGTGGAGGGGAGAGCTGTAATATCAATATTGACGTGTATCAACAATAATTGATGGTTCCGTTGTACATCACTCACGCCGTGAGACGGGGCACAATTAATATCGTTCGACGGTTAACCTTGTAACCTCGTATTCCGCCTTCTTGACAGGTTCTACGAGCTTTAATAGGGCGAGGGAAAGGAACATTGACTGGAAAGGTTACCACTCAGCTTACTTGTGAGTGTTTAATAGTCTCGAGTTCCTGAAAACTGCTAACCTTAGCATGGAGAAAGATTTAATATTACTTTCGAGTAAGAGAAATGTGTTCATTTAGTGTTCGGTGTATAGGAATGGGACAGTTACTATTCTGCATTTGGGGGTGTCTGGGGGAGTACAGGCTGGGGCCCTCCAGCGATCCCGCGACCACCACGATGTCCGCAGGGCAACCGCATTTTCCAGCATTTTTAGGCCTTCCCCTGGGTAGGAGCTGGATCCTAACTACCTGGCCCTGCGGAGGTAATCAACTGTTGCGGCCTTAACCCATAATGCACCGGCGCAAGGCCTCGGGCTGTGCATTCCCGTGGCATCATGTTTGGGTCAAACAACCCTTAAGGCCAGAACGGTCGCTGGCCTGCACAATCTTTCAATGGCACTGAAGGCTTTTCCTCATCCCAGGACAAGACAGTTTGGACTTTCTGCCCTCACTAAGTTTCGGAAGGACCCCAGTAAGCCGCGGCAGAGTTCTGCCAAACTTCCACCCACAACTCAGGGGCTCGTCTGTCGCGCATCTGGTTTTTCGTCCGCTATGGGAGTGGGACAATGTTGCTGCTCTAGACTGTTCCAGTAACCTTGACACAGCCACAAGCATTCTCAAATTTATTGAATCTCGCTCACTCTACGATGCGTCATAGTACTCATAGTGTACCGACAGTCGTTGCTACTATTCTGGAAATCATCCGTAAATTTGACCAATAGCTATTGAAAGGTTTATGAGAAAAATTTGAAAACCAACTTGTTGGAAGAGTCTTCTGTCGTAGAAAAAGTACATCAATGTGATCCATCGCCAAGGTCTTCAGATCAGTCAGGCACTACCCGACGACGTATTATAAGAAGCCCGATCCTCAAGTACAGCCTGACCCTGTGACAGAACGTCTTTTTCCGTGTCAGCACCCAGCTGCATGCACCTTTCACTGCGAAGAGCTCCTTCTGGAATTGTTGCCAGCGCACCTAAGTGCTATCGCTGTGCAGATCCCTGGCCCATAAACCCCTGCATCTCCTAGGCAACCCCTGACTGAGCCGTCCTCATAATATATCACGGCCCTAGCCTCAACTGTGGTACCACCCCCTTCCCATCATTATCTTTCGTGAATAAGTATTTTGAAGGGCAGTTTGAAGTTGGATTTCATCCGAACTGAGTCTCTGACATGCGGGGCAGGCCCCCACACACTCACCATGCCCGATGACAGACGTTGCGGAGCCCTTTTACATCGCCTGGCAATTGATAGCTCCTGCCTGACAACGCACTCTCTCACAAGTACACTAACGTGCAGCGATTTTGGTTTATTATGCATTCTGAATAATAACCCTATGTTTTCGGTCACGAAAAATTTTGTACAACCCCCCTCAAAATTTGATACTTTACGTTTCAAGACATGGGGATTCCAAATTTGCAATGTCTGTCCGCCGTCCGCTGTCCCCCGTCTGCCGACACCATCCAGGCCGTTTTGTGCCTTTAACGTGGTCTAAAAAATACGTTCTTTCGCACAAACATTCCATTTGGTATCTAGTTGTGCACGCCATCTCAGCAATCCGATCGTACGAACCCCATGGTTGTAATGGACAAAAAATAGTTAACAAAATTAACGAAACGCAGTATAATCGCAAATAAGCCGTGTTTCGTATCGTTTTCAAGGTATTTTTACATCCTGGGTCGAATGGAATGAGTATCAGACGTGTACAACTGCGTGTAGGGAAATTACAGTAATTATTATAGTCAACTAATTGAAAGAACTCTCGGGAACTACAGCGGAAGTCAACGTTTCGTCGTTAGTACTCACTCCCGTCACATCAAAACCACCCGCTCGCTCGCCTCGCATTGTCCTTCCAATTGCCGAGGGTTCGCTGGAAGTCCCCGTACCAATTTTCCCGACTCTTTTTGCACGACGGGGCGGAGAAAGGTTAGGGCCGATGAGGCTGGCACTTCCACCGCACACCCCTACACCAAATCATAAATGCCTACAGACGTTTACGGGCGCCTGGCGCGGGGGGAATATTTAGTTTCCGTAGTTCCATTGTAGTCCGGTCATGTTTCGTGTGGTTTACTAGTATTTTTCGATGCTGAATCGAATGGAATGGGTCTCGGAGCAGTAAAACTAGGACAAGCTGTTCATGATAATAGTAAACCGTTGTGTAATAATTTGCAGGGTTTTTGGTTTGTATCGACCTCACACACACAAATGCTCACCTTACTTAATTACCGTTAACTATTTTTCATTTTGCCACTTGGAATTGGAGATGAAGGGGCAGGGGCGGTACGAAATAGTTATAAGCGGTTGGTTATGATTAAAATCTTTTCAAATGACGTTTACGGACCTTTACGCTCGTTTCAGGAGAGGTGCTATAGAAAAGCATAATATGGAATATAGCAACGACATGAATACGCTCCGGGTAGCACGCCAAACGAATTTACAGAGTTTGCGGGACGACGTGTTATACATCACACCAGATATTTTTTGAGAAATTTTCCAAGGATTAGGAATCGGTTTTGGTCGATTTTTCAACTTGCTTTATTTCCCATCAATTTTTGACAATCATTGTTCAATACATTAGTGGATCTCGAACCAATGTTGAATTTCATAAATGTTTCCCGTCCTCAGTTTATTGTGACGTCGCCGTAAGTTAAATAGGATTAACTACCGCCATCGACATTAGTTAGCAAAGGCGTTGGAAAATGGGTCGTTTAGCTTCTCTCTAACACGTATCCATCTCCCATAAAACGTCCCACTTTTCAAGATTCCATCAACGAAGGTTAGAACAATCGAGCAACTTCTGAACCGTTCGTTCATGATTAAATGATTAAACGTCCTGCTTCTCGAAAGCCGAGAGTTTCAACGGCTTCTAATAAATAACGTAAAGGCTTTGGAAGGAAGAAGACGTCGCGGAGACTCTTCCATTTATCATATCTTAGTCATAGCATCTTCACCCCTCCGCCGCTCGCTGTGATCCTCATGTAACGCTGTGCTTCTTCGCAGGCAACGCTTGCCAAGATGCATTGATTAGATTCCACTTCTCTTGGGAAAAGACTTCCCCTTCTCTTCCCCTCCACAATCTTCGACTTAATTGGGTTTAGTACAAGCCCTTATTAAAGGCCCTCAACCCCCAACGCCAACCCTTCCACGATTCCTTTCAACAACTACAGCGACAAAAAAAAAAATCATTTCAATTAACGCTCTTGCCACCCCTACCCTCCATTACTTCGCCAATCCCTTCTCCACCTCCACCACCACTCCCGGCCCTCAATTTTCTCACGTTGTAATACCTAATTGAAGAAGCCTGCCCTTCTGATTAGAGACTCTTTAACAGTTAATTTAAAGTCAGGTTCACGTCCTTCTCTTCCTTGTAATTAAAAAATGAAATTCCATCCTCCAATGGCCTGTTTTTGTCACCTCGCCCTCGCTCCATTACGCCCCCCCCACCTACCACCGTCCCACCTCTTCCCTCACTGTCCGCTTATTTTTATCTCGAGACCAGTATTTTGTCCCTAAAACATCTCCACAGAAGATTAAACCAACAAAAATACAAACAAACTCAGGCGGTAAACTGAAGAAAAAGTTGACTAACCAGCTCATTCAACGGCGAGAAAGTGAAATAAATGAAATTGAGTTGAATTCACTGAAATGTGTCTCATTTTGAATGCTTTCGTACAAACACTTGTTCATTTGTCCGGTGCCTTGGACAGGTTCCTCTGCTGAAAGGCGCTTTAACGTCATGATTACCTAATTGTCTTGACGGCTCGAGTAACTAATTCACTAGTACAATTGAGATCACTCGCAGAGAGATAGTGGAAGATCATTGTCAAATAGAAAGACAAGAGATTATATTTTCCAGTAATGTAGACCATTTCCGGTGGTTAAGCCATAATGAGTACAATTATTAAACCCAGCCACATTTTATTGAACTTAGTGGAAAAGAGTTTTTGCTGAGAAATGGTTGAGAAGGTGTGGAAGGAACGTTTTAAAGGAACCTCCAGGAAGTGAGCTAAGATAAAGGATATCTTTAAATTCGAAGCGCTCTCTTTCCTTCGTCTTTTTAAACCCAAACAAGGACATTAAGCGCAAATACTATGTGTTCAACGACAGTGTTCATAACCAATACGTGCAATTCCCCGTTCTCCACAACAACTACGAACAATATCAACGACGTTATGGTCTAATGAGCCTTCCAACCCCAGGCTATAAGAGCCTTCATCTTAGCTGAGCTGGTTGCTCTACAGGCAGTCAGGATTAGGCATGCTAAACCAAATAAAATGCAGGGTGCACAGCTTTACTGATGAGGAATTTTCGTGGAGCATCGTGAAAGCATCTTCACATCATAAAACTTGCAGATACCCCCAACATGGCATTAAAAACACAAATAACGTGAAATGCCCCAACATCGCTGGCCGTTCCCACATTCAATGAATTTGAGTATTTTCGACATTTAACATGTTTTTTTGACTAGTAACACCATTTGATTTAGGTGATGAGAAATCTGCTCCTGGACGTTGTGCTAACTTTCAGCCTCTTACCTCAATCCCATAAAAAAATATAAAAAGTAAGTTGCATATTAAACAATTTTATATCTGGTATATTTTTACATATACGAAACCTTTTAGTAACGATTTCATAATTATTTCCGTAATATTTCAGTGAACCTAATTTATCAATATCAATTTAGTGTACGACGTAATGTATAACTCATAAGCAATTATAAACTGATTCTATTATTACACTTATCTGTAATATATTCGTCTATAACGCAAAATGTATGTAAAATAGCGTAATAATCTCGAAGTAGTTAGTGAGTGCCGTAAAACGCGTTATTGTGTGAAGGTTTTCCGAAACCCCAGCGCTTAATTTACTGAAACAATCGTAATAGCTCATTTTTTGTGAAAATGTGTTAATTTGACCGTAGGGCTCCTAGAATCTAAATCACGGGCCTAATCGGTACGAGCTGGGACGAGCTTTGCAGTATTTTCCACTGAGCCGAGAAATAATTGAAAATTGTAACGAAGGTGGAAATGGGCAGTTTATCTACTACGATTCAGCAGACAATCGTTTGAACTTTTTCCAACTAATAACACGCGAATAGAGAGGAACTAACGACTCAAATTTTACACTCATTAGCGTTCAATGAATTTGAAACGAATAAGTTCGCACTTCACCGGTTGCGACGAAATCCTCGAAACGGAGAAACGTGACAAATGCGATTGAACTGAATACCTTCAAAGGAGAGATAAATAGAACTATATTGCCTCTCCAAAACTCGACATAAGTGCGTCGTAATCATTCGAGTCCCTTTCGATAGACGGTACATATTTTCGTATTGTCCGCCAAAAGGAGCGTTTAACGGGAAAATGAGTAGAAGCGTATGGAACGCATTTAGAAGTGGTTATTCGAACCCTAATGAGCGTCGCCAATAGCGAACACAAAACGCATTGCACAACATTCGGCAGCCCCACTAATCCACTTTGTCATTCATTCAGTGTACTTGGTGAAACGTAACAGTTGTTCAGAGAAACTAAAAACGTCTGCTCAAGAGTCCAAAATTTACTTCGAAAACTTTCAGTTCGAAGTTCTGAAATTTTCATCTACGTTCACTTATTTCCATGGCGTCCACTCTAGATTTTGCTTAGCTCGCTTGAACCTGCTGATACGTAACCTCGCATTTCAGTTATACGCTGGCTAGTTCGTGAATTTATCCGACTGCTGCTACTTATTGAGTTTGTAGCAATCGAAGTCAACCATATGTTCAACCCGTAACGTAGGCATGGTTATGGAATGTTTATTTTATTTTTCATTAGAGTTTTTGATATTGGCAAATGTTTATGCGTTCTTGACTGTCTGAGCGGAGCGACTGATTTTAGGCTATAGTCGCGAAAACGATTACGAGGGATATAGCGACGGAAGGCAAACTGGCGCGCGCCCTGGCAAGAGCGAAGAAATCCGTGAAATCCAAAGCCGTGTTGACTCCCGAGATAATAGCTCTTTTGCTCCTTTGTTCGCAGTCCATTTCTGCGTTGCTGACGATCGCCACGAGTTTCCTTTCCATTAAAACTGGCGAGCCCGTGTCCATCCTGCATATCGGCGTGTTGACAGAAACCGCGCACCACTGGTCGTCTTTGCTTCTTCCAGTTTTTCGTCCTGTCCTTCCGACGCTTCGCTGCAGTACGAAATCGGATGTATCGACACGCGAATCCCCTGAACGGGAGTGAAGATTTTTATCGGCGAGCCGTCCTTGTAAAGATGATAAGTGAACGTGAAACAGTGCGTCGGTTTGTTTTGTAGAGTTCGGGCGATTTTCGTCGAATCGTTGAAAAATATTTCCACCAATCTGACGCTCCGCGCGACTCTGATTCTCTTGTCTGTGATGAGTATCCCGAAGTCGAGTCTGAACTGATTGTCGCATCCTGGATGAATGGAGACGTTTTTCACTCCGACGATTTGCTCGTCGATATTATTATTATCCGCGTGGCGGGGGGATCGATGCTGTGGACGCGCAATGATTCGCTCGCGACGGTGACCAAAATGTTGTCCGAGTCTTCTTGAGTGACGCACGAGCAGGTCGTGAGGACGAGGTTCGGTTTGAGGAGAACTCCTGAGCAACCGTGTTTCCAATCTGGAGGCTGGTCGCTCCCTGGGAGCACAACTTTGGTCTGTATACTGACCATCACGTTACCCCTACTTCTCGATGAAACTCCTCAATGCTGTATTCCTTCTGTAGCCTCTAATTTCATTTTCTTCGTCCCGCGTTTTCTATCTCCTTCACCTGAGCCCAAATTCCTTCCGAAAACGGCTGTGTTGAGAGGTGGCATCGCTCATTGAAAGCTGCGCTCATGGCACAACTAGATGATGATAGCTGGACCCAGCTTCAGAGAGGACAACGGCACAAGTTGTGCAGAAGCAGTCTATGGCCGATCCCTCAGTTTGCCTGGCGAATTCTTTTCTCGCACCAATCACCCTCCTATCACAGAGGATGCTATTCGTCGCTTCGCTGAACATATGTCACAACTCAGACCTACTAAATTTCGTGTCAGCTCGAAGACGTGTTTCCGTCATAAGGACCTTGACACATCCACTCATGTTTTCCTTCGGCGGGATCATGTTACACCTCCACTAACACCACCATATTCGGGACCCTACAAAGTTATTGAGCGATTTGGAAAAACATTCAAAATTCAACTGCCAGATCGTCAAATCATTGTTTCTACTGACAGACTAAAACCTGCATATCTGCTACATCATCCAGACCACACAAATCTGTATTCACCGCAATCTAGGATTGTTAATGACGACTCTCATCCGCCGACTGCTCCTTCGCCAACTGCACCTCAGCACACCAGATCTGGTAGACTTGTTCGCCCTACTGTGCGCTTTCTGGACGTCGTTTTTGGGGGGGAGTGATGTAGCAATCGAAGTCAACCATATGTTCAACCCGTAACGTAGGCATGGTTATGGAATGTTGATTTTATTTTTCATTAGAGTTTTTGATATTGGCAAATGTTTATGCGTTCTCAAATTAAATTTCCTTTCTCATCAAATCGTCTCGACTCAGTCTGATTTCACGAACACGTCAAAAGTTAAGACCGTGTGCGTAGTTGACGTAACTATCAACACAATTTTTAATTTCCTTGGCTCTATTACTGAGCAATTAGTACTCATAGGATAGACAACACTTTTATCATTCACTGTTGCGGAATTATAAGGAAAATATCTGGTGCGTAGCAACACACAACTTTCCGCCACCCCTTTAAGTTTGAACACCAGCTACATATGCGGGTGCTATATCTTCAATCAACGCATTTCCACAGAAACGAAGTTTTCTTCAGATCTTTACGTTTCAGACCATCCTGAGTCCGAAAAACACCATTTGGGAAAATGGTATGTGTGTCTGTGAATGATTTTTAGAGAAAACCATCGTACCAAATCAGCTGAAACTTGATATCTCGCCCGCGAGCCCCCATGGAACGCCAATATAAGGGTTTGAACAAAATCCACCGAAAGTTAACTATAGTTATCATAGTGATCAAAACACCAAATTTTTTTTTTCTCAAAAACGGCACTAACGATTTTGATTAAATTTTTTGTATTGATAGCTCTCAATAAGGAAATTATAGAATTAAATTCCCATTCGTGGGAAAATGACAAGAGCAGCACAATAAATTACCAAAACTTTCGACGAAATCGATTTTAGCGCGGTTTTTTGAGAAAACCACCATACCAAATCAGCTGAAACTTGATGTCTAGCCTACAGGTTACCATGGGACGCCAAAATAAGGGTATGGGCAAAATCCACTGAAAGTTAACTATAGTTATCATAGTGATCAAAACACCAAATTTTTTCTCGAAAACGGCTCCAACGATTTTGATTAAATTTTGTGTGTTGATAGCTCCCAATAAGGCAATGATACCATTAAATTCCCATCCGGGGTAAAATGACGAGAGCAGCACAATAAATTATCAAAATTTTCGACCAAAAGCGTTTTTAGCGCAGTTTTTTCCTTATAAACTCCGCTGACATTTTTGTAGAATGTTAAAAAAAATTGGTATTGTAGTCCAATCCCATACCTGAAGGGTGAGTGTTTAAAAACGCTCATGAGGTACATGGGGGTCACTCCAGAAATTCCCGAATTTCAACTACTGCCGTTTCGCTTACTACCAGTTCTAAAAGTTTTTACCCAATAACTCTGCAAAAATAATTACTTTCCTTCTTCAAAATATTCTTGTTTACAGCCCCATTAATTATCTGTGTACCAATTGCTCAATAATGATCCTGGAATAAGTACGAGCAGCACAATAAATTCCGGAACTGTAAGCGCTACCGCTTTTTGCTACCGTGAAATGTTGTTTGAACAAGTTCAAATGAACTGAGTGGTAAATGAATTGAGTAAGTAGAAAAAAAGCTATGTACCCGAATGAATTGACGTAGAGCTTATTTTTTGTGGAACTTATCTGAAACATTGATGAAACTTATTGGAGAGGTGGTATGTTACCCTGATTTTCTATGTACTTTCCAAACTACTCATAGTCTTCAAAAAATAGCGAACAAAACAAAAGAAGACGCTGCAAACTATTTCACTACGGTTTGCTATCGTCTTACACAGCTTAACCTATCTTATTCAATCCAACGTCGTTCAATAACACGGTTGTATCACCGATCGGGGAAACAAGAACTTGTATGCAAACGACAATGTTTGCGCAGCACCTCCTTATTCCATTCGATTCACTATCGACAATGTTTTGTTTAGTATTTCCGTATAAATATAATACTAGCGTTCCCATAAGAATTAGAAGCCCCCACAGAAATTCTCAAATCCAAACTAAAGCAGTTTAGTTGACTAACTAATCTTTAATTCCAAAATTCAAAAATTGAGTAAGCAGACAAAGCCGTATAGAAAGTGAATTGACGTAGAGCTAAGGAAAGTTGTGTGTTGCAACGCACCAGATATTTTTAAAGAGTCTAGTAACGTTTGAGTGGACTTTATGGGGAAAAAACTGCGCTAAAATGGGCTTTCGTCTAAATGTTTGGTGATTTACCGCGCTTTTCTCGTCTTTTTTTTAAAAATCAGAATTGTATGGTATTATTTGGTGATGTCTGTAACAAATTTTTTATTCAAACCGTTTGGTGTCACGATGATAACTATAGTCGGTTTTGGACGGATTTTGCCCTTATTTTGGCGTCCCACGGCTCCCATGGGCCCATTAGCTAAATATCAATTTCAGCCGTTTTCTCTCAATCGCGTTGACCGACACTCGTACACGCACAGGTCTGTTTCTTAATCAAAATGAATGTTCCTTAACACTCATAAGAGAGTTATATCAGTCGAAAGTCATGGAAGTGGCGGTTTTGCTAGTATCGAATCCTCAATGGAGGTACAGCCGGTTGTTACTTCCGTTTTTGTCATGTTCTGCATGAGCGTTTGATAAAGATCATATAATAACTAGGAGCAACCATAGGAATTCCGATCACCACCGTTTCACTAACAGTTTTTACCCGACAATCACAAAACAGTAATCACTACCCTTTTTAAACAAACTCTCGTTGACGATAACACCAATCTCCTTTGCACTTATTGCTCAATGACCGTCGTGGCGCAAGTGGCAGCGACTCAATAAATTACGGAGCCTTAAGAGCATTTAGTTTCTTCTATGTAAAGACTTGGAATAAACTGAATGAATTGTGATCTGTAATCTAACGTTACCATCGTGATCAAAAAACCATAAGATTTGGAATAAAAATTAAATTATAGATGTCCTGAAATAACTCTATAATACCGTAAAGTTTTCATTCGTTTTTTATTACAAATTCCGCTCGAACGTTAGTAAAATCTTTTTAAACAAATTTGAGGTGGTTCACTCTAGTAATTAATCGAATCTGTTTCCATTCAATTTATAACGTCCTACATTACGAGTAAAACTGCTAGCGCAATAGAGAAGGACCAATTGACAGCGCAAGAACGAAGTTGCCCGAAGAAGAAACAGATCTGAGCATTTCTAATGTGCGTTTTTTCATTATAGCTCCATCCGTACCTATAAATGTTAAATAAAGTTAAGGATATAATCAGAAAGTGGAAGACCTAATTTGAAAATATCGGTGCTTTTATTTTTGTAGGCTAAAACTCCAAGTTATTTGTTATTCGAACAAGACATCTGAAATTCCCACTTGTGGTCGATTTGGGGAGTGGTGTCAACTATGGTGACTGACTCTCAACAAGTATTTGCATATTGGTATCACAACAATTTTTCAACGCCACATCACAGTTTATATATCCCACGAACTTTAAATGCAAAGTAATACCGTGAAGGAGATTTCGGCGCAAGAACGTTTTGAAAATTCGCTGTAGATTGACGTTGTTCCATTTCCCATAAACACACGATATTAATTGTAATAAAATTGGTTGAAGTTACCTGAAAGCTCTCTCGTGAGAGAAGTTTATTCAAAAGTCGGGGTTTTGTCCGAAGTATTGTTAGCTGCTGCCTTAGATGGCACGAACCACGTTATAAAGAGAAAAACGAATTTTTTTGTAAAGATGAATAGACATTTCCCCTGGCTTTCTAGAAGTAGAAGCTTTCCGTGAGAATGGCCGATCGTTCTCGCAAGTTTGTCTCCACTCCGGGATTAAAAGCCCAGCGCTTAAACTCGGGGTCGTGATTAGATTGTGCTTTGTAATCTCGAGACGACCTCATGATTACACGCGAAAACGCTCCGCGAGCAATTCACTCGCTGCTGTTGCCGTTTTAACGTTGAAAATGGACAACCCCGCGGGACTGGACGAAATAAGAGCAAACTTCCGCTTGATTTTTTTCTTTTTCCTGTCTCCGCAGATCCTTTTTTGCATTTTAATTACGTTACGTTGAATAATTTCTCCCCTCGCCATCGCGCCGTATCCCCTCTACCGGCGTATGGATGGGGGGAGGGAGGGGGAGGAAATATGGCACGGAGGAACTGAGGGTAGAGCTTACAAACAGGAGGAAAAATACGCACGAAAAAAGCGTCAGGGAAATCAGGCGCCCTCGGGCGAGAAAATGAAACCAGGATTAAAACCACGAAACGGATAGCTCTGACGTTGGAAAAGCAATGGAGAATACAGTAGGAGTGAGGTATGACGGTGGTAGTGAGGGGGGGGAGAGGGATAGAAAGAGAGAGAAAGTGTAAATGAGTGGAGGAGAGGCGGAGTTGGTGGATTAGTTAGATTGGTTGTAGAAGGTGTTGGGCAATAATAATATCGCATAAGGCTAGTATAGGAATATTCATGGGAGCAACTGAAACGAAACAGGCGATGCTCGGTCGGAAAGCCTGGGTGTTGTTTTAATTCTGAAGGGCTTCTCGGGCAATAAACCGAGAGCATTGCGGTGTATTGCATTAGCATCAGGCAGAAAGCTAAATTGAACACCGCCGACCTGTTAACCCCCCCTATGAAGGTAGGGATGCTATTGAAGGCAAAACTGACAGGGGAAGGCGTGAATAAGTTGAGGACGGTGATACTGAAAGGACACAGGCGAGCGTGAAAGGGGTGGGGGTGAGAGAATCGGCATTTCAGGATTTCAGGAATCTCGTTAAAGTTTAAACCTGTTCGTTGAACATGTTAATGGGTCGAAATCTACCCCCTCTTCCCGTTTTCTTGTTGACTCGAGTCGGTAGAATTTGTCTTTCATAATTAACTACGAATTGAAGGCCAATGATTTAAATTTAAGTACCGCGGAAAATACATGCGCATTTTAGCGAGTTTTGTAGAAAGATTTACGAGTGAAAAATCACACACAGCATGAAGCAGCTTCACACCTCATGGATCCATCGTATTCGATTCAGCATTGAAAAATTATAGTAAACGATCGAAACACTACTGCCACGACGTGGTTTGGAAGCAGTGTGGGAAATGAGCGTAGATAGGGGAGAAACGGTAACTTTCGCTATATTGTCCGGCGAGTTCCTGCAAGGAGTACAATTTTTCTCACTATATTTACTCGGTTTTAACTGTTTTCCATCTAGACGCAGCCCTGCACCTCTGAGACACGCCTTATCCGATTTAAAAATACATAGGAAACTATACCAAACACGATTTTATTGCAATAAAACTGAAAACAATTTCGTTTTCGGCTAATGTTTTGAACCATCCTTTTCCCATAACAACCTGTGACACGAAATCAGACTGAAGCAGTTTCGGGGTTTTGGCTTCAAAAAACTGTAAACCGTCCTAGCTACCTGGAACACACCTGGCCAGAATCGAAGGCCCATGGACGGTTACTGAACGAAGGTTAGGCCGTATTACCTCTTCTTTCCCATTTTGCCCTAGCTCATGTTCCTGTTAATTTCTCGATCTTATCTCCTGTCCCCTACCCCCTTCTCGCGCGACAACGGTTCTCTGGATCTGTTCGAACGAAGAAGAAGAAGACTCGACCGACCGTCGCTTCGAAGTCTGCGGCTCTTTATTTTCATTTTTCTTTTGGGATGCCGCAGGTAGAAGAGGACAATTCATTTTATTTCCGGTTTCCATAACAGTATAAATTTTGGTTTTTTGATTGGTTATGTATGAAGCTCCATTTCTGTTTAATATATAGTTCAATCAAAAGAGAGTATTGGCTCAATCCCTGAGAGATGCGCTCCTGGGGATCACCAAGGCCTACAAGACTGTATCAACAGAACTCCAGGTGATCACTGGTCAGTTACCAGTTGATTTGGCCGTTGAGTGCGTGACGTTGACGTTGACAAGTGGAGAGTGAAACGGGAGCTTCCCCTGCTTTGGGCTGGGGGAAAATTTATCTCACCACAGAACAGAAACTTGACGCCATCTACGAATGGGCGTTAGAGAAAAGGCAAGCGAGATGGGAATCCACGTCGAAGGGACCTGACACGTATGAGTTCGTCCCCAACACCCGTGAACGTCTTTCAAGAAAATGGGTTGTTCCTCACGGGACATGGTGACTTCAATGCGCGGCTCCACTTCTTTTCTCTCAAAGACTCTCCCTCAAGGACGTCTTGTGCCTCCAGTGCGGAGGAAACAAGAAACCACGTGCTGCTCCACTGTAGTTCCTACAACAGTGAGCGACTGTTGTTGGGAAAACAAACGAACTTAGCACTATTTATAGCTACGAAGCAAGCCTATAACCATTTTGCAGAGTTCGCGAAGATGGTGATGGCTAAGAAACGTGGTCATAGTTGATATGTGCAAGTAAATTGTTAGATCAGGTAGGAAACCAGATTAAGAACTCCTCCCAGACGGTACGGGATTCTTCAGGTGGTCACCTCCGCGCGGTAACACACGAGCAACAGCTCTCCACCGGGAGACTGGCTAACGACCAAATACCTGCCGTACCGCCGCAGGTCTGAGTTCGGTGGATGCTGCTGGGGTCTCTTGCATATTAGCGAAACGGGAACTTCCATGGTTGATATAACCCTCGTCGAGGGTTTAGGAACAGTCATCAAATAAGGAAACAGACCTGTTTAATATATAGTTCCCTTTGAATATGTTTCAATTGTTTTTTTGCTTTTTCTTTCCCTAAATTGACGGGCTCGTCCCCACTAAGAATCAATTTTCTTATTTTCCCTTTTTTCCCCGTCACAAACCATGCGTTTCGTCCGGTCAGAAGTGCCACGACTAGACCAAAAAAACTGCGTGTGCGGGCCACGGACGGTTTCTCTACAATTTGCCTAATAATACGGTCAGCAATAACTTTTCATTATTTCGAAAGATGAGGTGGGGAAAAACAAATTATTTCTATTATCAAATGGAAGGTCGGCAACTGTAAGACATTAACGAATTTCCTATTCTTCGCAAATAAGGTTTTTCAAGTGAAAGGTCTAAATGAGAGGGTCTACGAACATACAAAATAATTACAGTAAGATGCTTCACGCGCTCAACATGCCTGACTTAGGGTGCGTTAGGTGATGCCGTGAGGCGTATAATTGTGTAAATGATCTGTAAAATGTGCACCCGTAACTACCCATTCTGAATAATACACCAGTATTTTCGATCAGGGGTTTTTCAAGGCATGGAGATACCAAATCTGCTATGTCTGTCCGCCGTGCAGGCCATATAATAACTCCGGATGGTACGAATCCAATTTTTGTTATGCTCATAAAGTAGTTCAAAAAATTACTCAAAATCCAATGCCGATTGTCGATCGCTGTTCCGTTGTAGTCAGGTTATGTTTCGTATCGCTTACTCGTATTTTTGATGCTAAATCTTGGAGGTGGGAGACTGGATGAAGTTGTGCAATCATGTTGTACAAGAGAATAATAAACCGTCATAATAATTTTCAGCGTTTTGTCTTCGGTTGTCATTGGGCGACTAGAGCTTGCAAAGTTCGGTGTGATGATCTCATAGCCTCGGGCGTAGCATTCAATCTTCTGGTTCAGAGGGAATACTAAACTTTGCACCACATTACCAAAGACGCAACATCACTTCGAACAAAATTCACCCAGGTAAATACTGGTTAAGTCCTTCACAAAACGTGAGGTTACGGGCAAGTTCTAGACTTTGTTGTCTTCGTAAAGACTCCGTTTTGTTTTCATGTCGATGACTTTCGAAAGGCGAAGAGAGTTGAAACTCCGTCAAATGAGGGAACATTAATCATGAAAAGCAGAAGCAGAGATGTTGCTTCGAGGTGATTAATTCATTAAATGAACCACCCGTCCCCTACTTCCTTCTTCTTCTTCTTCATCTTCTTCAACCTTCGCAGTGAACTGTTGAAGAAGATGGTTGAAGATTGGCGACGTTAACCTCCTCGAGGAGGAATTTCCCAAGCGGTGAGGGGCTGTTGTGAAATAAGGTTGGGGCGATGGGTGTTGAGAAGTGAGGAAACCTCATTCATCATTCTCCTCCCTTCAGAGCTTTCTGAACTCCTGCTAAAATCGCTAAGTGCCCTATTAACTAGTCATTGGAAGATCTGTCTGGTTGTGACATCTGCTAATAGAGGAAATTAATCTCCGCAGAACCGCCTAAAGGATATTCCGATTACTCTTACACTAAAGATAATGTTATCTTGACATTATCGTCATTAGATATTCCCTATCAGAACGCCGCAATACTCTACAATGGAATATAGCAAGTAGTATAATGTCTGGAGCTCGATTCCCATCCGAGTGTCAGCAGAATCATTGAGAAAGAATGATAGTTTGTGAAATGTGTGGCCATGCATGCCCCTCCCTCCTTCACCAAGCTGTATCAGAGATAATTGTCATCCTGTTTTTCATCCATTCAATTAATATGACCCATAAAAGGAAGATAGTAGATTGATCGTTAATTGATCTTTGACATGTGCTGTCGTCTGATTTTAATTTAATTCAACCCCTGCTGTTCGGTGCAGGCTGATTTAGTTGGGTTTATGACCTCTGAACGTCCTTAGTTGCCCTAGAAGGACTCATTGTCAATGTCCACCTTTCTGACTTCAAGCCCATTTGTTTGGTTGCTGTGGGAAAGTCTCTGCAGTTATTTCCAAGTGACAACGGATTTCCCCTTTTTTCTGGACTTCCCAAAATATCCTTTTCCCACCCCTCAACTTACATTTCTCTTAACAAAGCACAGCTGTGTCTGACATTCAGTCATCTGTCTGGTCTCACATCCATCTCTCATGTCACGCGATCCATACTCACCTCTCACGTCTCGTGATCGACACTCATCTATCAACTATTGTGTTACTCCCCGCTCCATTCTGATAACCAAGTGACGATGTAATCAAAGCTCTATCGTGTTAAGTAAGTGTATCAAGACAATCCTATATTCACGGAGCTATTGTCTAACCCAGTGACTGTGTAATCAAAGCTCTATCGTGGTAAACAAGTGTATCGATACAGTCCTGTATAGGAATTTCGTTGGTCTATTTCTCTCTCTTTTTCGTGAACCCTACACACGCAATTAGGGAACGACGTAAATTCTAGTCGACCAACATTTTAGCGCAATTTCAATCACCGAGCTTTCCAAGAGATATCCCGTCCATTTTCTTCTCACGTTGTCTTCAAGTTCATTCACTTCATTTCCACACTCGTTCCCGCTAGTTTCAAATTACAAAAGTTGTGCTCACGTCACAAGTTGGTAGCAGAGCCATTATGGGCCCCAAGATGTATTCTTGTCACATTCCACCCTGCTTCAGTTTTGTCCTTGCTGAGAATCTCTCAACCCCGACCCACCGTGAACACCACAAAATCTGGCGACTCCCCCAATATCGATACTCCCTACTCTCTCCGTTTTCAAACGAGCTTCCCGAACATCGTGTAAAACGTGCGTCGGATGTAACGCCATTCAGTTTAAAGCACGGGCTATATGCAGTTACGAGCGATGCGATAGTATGTGACGTGCTCTCCTTTCACCCTGGCAGTATACGTTTGGCGGCGCAGTCGTCATCGGTGTCCCAGATATTTTGGAGAGCCTGTGTCTTTGATTTTTGAACTCGCGTGTTTTCTTCCCTTCGATTTTATTGTATCTACTCACAGTTAATAAATGTCCCCAGCTCGTGCGCGTTTTGCTCTCCCACTAAATTCTCCTACTTACGCGCCAGCGAAAACGTTTTTGATCATTTGATAATTCTTTTAGCTAAAAATTGCCCGTATTTAGTTCTCCATAAATATTTTAGTGTAATTGCTTTTAACGAAGACACAGCGCTCGTATAAATTACGGATTGCCGCATTGTCTAGGGTAGCAAAGCTTTTTTCTTTACAGGAAAAATTATACAAAAAAAGTTATGTTTCTGTAATTGTCTCAATTGCGACAAACATCAAACACTTTCATCAACTCACTATGATGCATTTAAATTGCTTTTTTTGCTACAGCGAAGTTAAAGTTTTCAAAAGCTGTGTATCTGCACGAGCTGTTTCCCTCAATTCGTTACAAATACGAATGGCGAGAACTCATTAAACGAGTTCCTCATAGATCGTTGAACCACGAACTTCAATAACCCACCGACAGTTCAGAGCTGATTTTCTAATAACAGCTGCACTGGTGAATTGCAGGATGGGGAGGGTCTCATTTCGGAAATTAGGTCGGTAGGAGGGGGAATGGGAAGGGGGTGCTGTGGATCCGGAGCGTTTTAAGCGACGAACCCCCCTCATCTTGATTTCCATAATCAATTCCCCCGAGTCAAGTTTTAAATTACAACAATAAGGCAGAGACAAATAACTAGGACTTTTTTACGGTTAAGCGAGAAGGAAATACAGGACGAGGGAGGAGATTGAAGTGTCTATCGGGAGCAAAGTACTTCGTAAAATCTTCCTTTTTAGGCCGCTCCTTGAAGAGGGAGAGGCCGCTCAAATAAAATAAATTAGCCGATTCGAATTTCCTTGTGATGATTTTTGTGTAGTCGTAGGAGAAGAAAAGTTCAGATCCAGAAGTTCAGTGTTTTGCGAACTGGAACGTTGTATAGTTAATCTGTCAACGTTTATTGTCGTTTAACGTTCAAGATTTGTAACACAATTTCTGCACAACGCGTTTTGTTTAACAAATGTATAATTGATTAAACAAATTATTTCTATTGGTTTCTAAAATTTTAGATGCCAACGCAACTAGGACCAGGTTCATTGTAGTACCTCTTGCTATATCCCTAAATTGCCTACAACTAATATTTTCAAACTACTGCTAAGAAAGATCCAAAAGAATCTTGTAGATATTTAAACTTTCGATTCCACCATCCGCCAGGACAGAAACTAAAGGCAGCCCTTATTTTAAAGCAGCGTGCCACTAGATTAAGAGACCCCTGTTTTCATAAAAGGAATACAAGTAAATTCAGAAACACTCTTCTCCAAAACGGTTTTCGAAAATCTCTAGTCAACTCAATTTCAAGGTGAACGAGGGATAGCGAGCCAACATTCGCAGGTTCCTCAGACACCCAACGCAAGAGGATCTGGTAATCCATTTCTCTACTACGAAAATTTAGTACGTGGTGTGTAAAAGAACACTCTGATCAATTGAGCACGGCACGGGAGAACAGGAGTTCAAAAGTCGGGAGAGAACCAAAAAACCCAGGTTCTATTGAAATCTCCTGGCTACAGATAATTCTCCGATTGACGACTATTCGACGGGGCTACTAATGACGCCTGTTCAGCGCATGCTTTACCTGGTGCGACCGCCCAACGCAACGGTTTCAGCCCTTTTCATGTGATGCCGCGGGGAAGTCCGAGAACTGCCCCTTCAGTCGTCGGCTTCTTCACTGACAAAGGGATAAAGTTTGGGTTAACTTCCAACGACAACGGATTTCTCCTTTTGTATTTTCCCTCAATTTACCTCCTTCTCCAAGACACACCGCTCTTCCTGGAGACACTCGGCTCCCAGTAGTCACTCAGTCACTCCGCTATCAACTCTCGTCCCTGTAAAACAGCTCCCCCTTTTCCTTCCGATACAGTTTCCCGCGCCAGTTCACGAGTTCCGAGTGCTTTTCTTGTGTCGCCCATTTGTACACCAACTCAACTCAATTCCGCACGTATAATACTCCTCACGCTCACCGAGTTTTATTTTTGTTTCGATCCTCAAGCTCCTCTTCTCGTACGCCCAACAACGCCATTCCCCCAATGGAGAAATTGCACATCAGTGGTATAGGGTTTTTGAAGAGTTAAGCGCATAATCCACAAACCACAAACTTCGTCTTGAGGAATGTTTTTAGGTGAAAGGGTCGTAACTGAATTCCAGACTGGTTGATTACGAGTAAAGGTGATGGAATGTTCTATTCACTGTTTGTTCGTGCTGACGCTGAACAAGAAGCTTCATTGGAATGCAGTAATAGAAGGAGGTAGGGAAGAACGAAAAAGACGTGTAATATGTGCAAGAAGTAGGACAGATTCTCGGGCAAACGGCAGGTGGTAGAAAGATGGTAAAACCGCGAGGGCTCACGAGATCTCCTGCGATGCGAAACGAAGAAGAGTGTTGGATAAATGTCTCTTCTTCGATAAATCTGCGAGATTTGGCTGTATTCTGCCCGTTGTACAACCTAACAAGTGGCAAATTGTGTGAAATTAGTGACTAATTTCTCACTCGCTTTATTAGAATCGTAAAGCTAGGAAGAGGTGAGCATCAGCACGGTACTAGTGACACTTTCCTAACATATCTCCTTCAGTGTAAAAAAGGGCAACTTCTTGTAAGAACCCCAATCAAAACTTTTTGCAATACCAGCAAACGTTGTGGAACAATATACTCGTACTGTTCATACTTTGCGGCGTAAATAATGAGTATGGCAGGGCTTTCAGACCTCATCATTATAGAAACCATGATTCCCTCTTAAGGAACGCCAGGTATTGCCTGCAAGAGTCTCCTTGTTGTCCACCCTTGGAGAATTTGTTCCAAATAACAAAAATCGCTCCCTTTCAAGTCCATGGCACTCGCACAGGAAGTTATAAGGAGTTTCCTCGTCCGTACCACACCACCCGCCCATCACACATGCATTCGTTCATTTGGTAGTGTCCTGTTATGATCCCCACTGTTTACCTCAAGTTTTTTTTCTTCATCATCAGAAGGCTACGACATATCTCGTGTGTTGGCCCTGAGTTTAAGTGCTTGGAGTACCGAAAAAGATTTTTTTTACATGAATAACAGGCTAAGAAAAATATTAATGGTAGCCCTTTTTCCCAGCGTTTAACTCCCGCTAGCTAACTGTTAGTCAATTGGCGATTGATGAACGCGATCCGAGCTCTAGTATTTTTTCACTCACCGAATATCGTTAACAGAGACCAAATCGACGTTTTAACTAAAGAATTGATAAACCGACCCTAAGGCTACTAAAAGAATTAAGATAAGAACTGAGCTGTTGGCTCTTATGAACTAAATAACAACTGGGACAACAAGTACGAGTTAAGAAACAGCGAAATAATACTGGGATCCCTCTCATCAGCAGGCAAAAGAGCTACTTTACGCCAAAAATAATTCAAAGCGGAAATTACGTTGGAACTTACTTTAATTCTGGGTTGATGTCAGGACGAGAAAACCTGTAAAAGACAAAATCGTTATTAACCACTTGAAGTTAAAGTAAGTTTTATAAAACATAAATTTCTACATCACCAAATAAATTGCGAAAATTGTTGGAATGATGACACGACGACCAGATTAAAGCGAGGCCCAGTTTCAGATGATACTTTGACGTTTAGACATCTAGCTGATATGAAGTTCCCTATAGAATTTAGAATGATGATGTTTTCCATTGAACGAGTACCCCCGTCAAACGTGAAGATAAAACTGTCAATAAAAAATATAACGACCGAAACGTGTAGCTTGAATTATCGAGAAATTATTCTAACCAACAACATAAATATATCTGACTCGAACCATCACACCTCCCCCCGGCTCCGATTATACGCCACTACTGTTCACGTAGAAAAAAGTAAATGTGAGTTAAATTAAAAGTATTAAAGCTGTTGCGGGCGTGGATCAGCAAAATGCCAAGAGTATTGGGCAGGAGCGGAAGTAGGATTGATCTCGCTAAGCTAAGGACTTGGGGGTAGCACTGAGAACAAAAGAGAATAGCCGTGGACATCCACACAGTATTTCAGTTAGGCATTTTCCAAAAATAACAAGAGTGCGGGCGACCTGATGGACTTGAGGAGTCCGTCATTTCAGGGAAGTGAGGATGAGGCGTTGAGAAATGTTGCCTATTAAACAAGAGTAGTGGTATATTAGGCATCTTCCGTCAGTCACCCTCAAAATGTGTAACGAAAAATATATTAGAAAAAGGGAAAATAATAAAATTAATTCTAGTGGGGATGAACCCATGCATTTAGGGGAAGGAAAAGCAAAAAAAGCAACTAAGACACATTTATACGGGAACTATGTATTTAAAAAGAAATGGAGCTTCCTATACAACCAAAAAAAAATAAAAATATTTAATGGTAAAAAAAAAGGAAATGCAATTAGAAATTAAGCGTCCTCTCATACCTACGGCATGCCAAAAGAAAAAAAAAGAAACAAGAGCCACAGACTTGAAGTGACATTCGAGTTTTCTTTCTCTTCGTCCGAACCGGAGAAGGAACGTTTTCCCGCGGGAAGGGAGCACGGAACAGACGAAGAAGAACGGAATTTCGACTGGAACATGTGCCAGGACAAATCCAAAAACGGGAGCAGCAACCGGCCTAACCTTCCTTCAGTAACCCTCCATGGGCCTTCGTTTCTGAACAGTTGTGTTCCTTGCAGCTACGGCGGTTCAAGGGTTTTTCGTAGCCCGAACCCCGAAACTGATTCTGTCAGATATCCAGCAGTTGAGGTGTGGTGGTATGGCTTCAGCTTTCAGGGATGCCATAGGCCAGCTCCCTGGCCTCGGGTATCCTGGAGCCTGCAGGTACTGCCGGAGCTGACTGAAACTGCGGTATATGGCCCGTCATACTTGTGACACAAGAAGATAATTTATCGGCTGCAGAAGATATATTAAAGGCCCTACGCAGAACCGAGTCTCCCACTTTGAATTTGCCTGGCCTACGACGCAAGTTGTAACGCTGTCCATGTTGAGTGCTGGCTTTCAGAAGGTGTTCTTCGACCAGGTGATGTAGTTCAACTAGTTTCTTCATCCTGATAGCCCATTCATCGGAATTGAGCTTGGTGAGTTGAACTGAGTTGTCAGATACACTGGAGCGTGGAACTATGCAGTTGTAATTCTCGTCCAAAGTTTAAGAAGGCTTAGTGGAGGTGACTTAGTTGACGAACCACACTGTTCAGCGCAAATTAGAACTCTCCGATAAATAGATCCCATTGGCTATGGCGGAACTGGTCGACATAAGTTCTTCTGATTCTGTCAGATATCACGTCACAAGTGTCACAGGGGAAAAATATACGTTCGAAATGAGCGTCTCACTGAACAGAACTGCCTTCAATCAAACGCCAATTGAAGCCGAACGGGAGCATTGTACCGAAGTTGTCCAAGTCCCCATGAAATTTACTTAACTGAACTCTCGTGAAAAGCCAACCGTTGTGAAAAGGAAACTTCGTTTCAGTTGAGCGTATTAATTTCTGAAATCGAGAAATTAGTTGCCGAAAAGAGAAGGGAAACTTAACAAAGAAAACTGAGGCTTTTGTGAAGGTTTAAGCCTTCGCTCAACAGAAAGACAAAAGACCCCGGGAGTGGCTTACTTTCCTTCAACCACTTCATCGCCTTTTTGCGAGATTTGTCGGAACCAGGAAGGAGGCGAGGGCTCTTGTTTCGCATAAAAAGGATTTCCAACGAGAGGTACACGTTCGGTACAGGATCCAGTACTAGAACGGAGACTTTGATCCACTCGAGGAATAGAAGGCAGGTCGATGTTGAGAGTTATTGTTAGCCTCCTTTGCGTGTTTTAGACTAGACGGGTTTCGATGTGCTTGAAGTTGAGGCATAGATATAATAAGGCGAGGCGATACAGCTAATTAATGAACAGGAGCAGTGACAACTCCAAAATAACTGTACGCAAACGTCCCCGTCCAAAGTGAAAGTAATTTTGAGTATGCGTGAAGGTCCACGACCTGGTCAGAGTGTACATGTAGCCTTACAAACTAGTAAGGAAGGGCGAAGTCCTGTTCATGGTGATGGATCTCACTGGGGTTTGCTACGTCCGCAAAGAGGACACTGGCATCCTTTGGATTTGAAAGTAGGATAGGAATAAGTTGGCGTGTGATACGCTGGACAGAAATCTCCATTTTCTAATTGCTCATGGCCAGAAGGGTGCGGCATGAAAAATGATTTTAAAAAGGTTTCAGAATTTAGTGAGTTCTGTGGACAGGTGATAAAGGTAATTTGGAAGAGTATTGTGAATACTGTTTTGAATTTGTCGACCAAAAATGGAGGTGGTTTGAACTCTGGAATTTCTGGGGTTGCCCTTAATTATTTGATGCACGTTATTGAACAGTGATGATATAAGTAGTTAAAGGCCTAGATCGAACGAGAGCAGGACAGTATGGGCGTACGATACGTACGAGCAATGAGTCGTGTAAGAAATGTCGTCAATCTCAAGCTACTGTGAGAGCATAGGATCATGCTGCTGTCCACCTGGTGGAATATCAGATTTGATTTACTCATATGGAAGGAAGATAAAGCTATCAAACAAACGTGTTTACCTGATCTCCGGGTAATCCGATATTGGTTCCAGGCCCATTTTTGTTACTTTTCATTCTGTAACGCCTGAACTAAGAATATTTTTGACTTAATTTCAACACACACATCTAATCCTCGTTTGAACTTTTCTTGTGCGCACGGCACATTAATTCTGGTCTGTTAATGGAGTCCACTTTGATTCACTCTACGTTTGGAAAATCCCCTTTGCTCGTGCATTTAGCGGCAAGACTAACACAACCCTTCAGGTTAGCGGGGGGAACACGAGCGAAGACTTTATTCAGCCTCTCCCAGGCTAAATTAAGGCTTTCCTGTTTTCCTTTAAAAACTGTGCACAGCCCTCAATTTCTCGTGAGTGAGAAAAATGAGAAGAGAACCGGAAAGGGTTGTCAGCTCGCAGCTTCAAAATCGAAGAGAGAGACGTAATCGAATGAATTTTTACAACGAACCTAACTTTTGGTGGTTACGTGTTCTTCGGCCGACCTCACGTAATCCGCAAAGGTAATCACTAATCCTCATCGAGCATTCGTACCGTCTTCCCTTTCATGTCAACGAATAAATGAGCACCTTCCCTTCTTTCTTCGGGCTCTGATTACGCCTCCTGCTTCCAACGTAGGTGTATTCGGTCCTCAGATAACCCTCATACATATTAACGCCTAATATTCATTTCAATTCCTGTTATTTTCAGAGCGCTCTGATCGCATTTTTCGTTATTCCCAAAGTTGAAGTATGCAAGTGGTGTATTCGAAGTCGGTCTTTCCGGAATCCTCTCATGCTCTCCATCTTTTGTCAGGGAGGGAATACTTCATGTGAAAACAGGGAACCGAAGCTGAATTGATACTGTTCTGGGTGCCTGCCACTACACAAACTGTGAGGCTAGATCGTAATGAGGAGATTTTTGCTAAGTCCACCGATGTGTTTGGCTGGCATATTAACACCAAGGAACGCCCTATACTTCATAACTAAACTTCCCACTTGAATGCCATAGTAAAGCCCTGCATATCACGACTTTAGTTCTACCTGGGAAGTTATGTTGAATGAGAGCCAATCGGATTTTCGTGCAACATTGTAGTTTAGAAAACGGGCACGATGGAAGCATTTCGATACAAAAACTAAATCTCTTCCGTGATTAGAAAATTTGGAAGGTCGCAGAAATCATCACACGGCCATTTCAAAACCAATCTCTTCGTGAAATGCTGGAAATTTGGAAGGCAGAACGCATCACGAATAAAAAACTATATAGAGCCGCCAACCAGCTTTCAATCTGTCTGGAAATCGCGGAAATAGAAGTGAGCAGCGTTTAGTCTTCTCATATCAGATGATGCCAGTGAGGAAGCTGCCCCGTAATAGAATGGTGGATCCGAGAAGAGAGGTTCATAGAAAAAGAACGTAAGAAGCAAGAGAGACTGCTGTCGTGAGGAAATGAAACACACTCGGGTAAGCCCTGTCCGAACGCTAAAGATTGGCAGTACTCCCTCTTCTTTAGGGTAAGAGAAGTAGTGGAGAGCCCCGTACTGTTTGATACTGACGAACACCGATCCCTCCCTCGTCCAGTGTTTAGGAATCCACTTCGAACAAGAACCAATCGTTAGGCAACGAACTTTACCTGACCATTATTCGTCCCACATGGCAGCATGATTGCACTGTATGGGGCTGTTCGTCGTAAAACGCCTAATCAGTATGGTTTTTAACCTGCCCTAATGGGACTCCCTGGCCCTTAATGGCAAAGTCATTGTTTCTCTCAACCCACTTGTTACCTGCTGAAATTCCACATCCCCGGTCATTTCCAATGGCAACGGATTTCCCTGAAGTGGGTTTCCCTTCTTTATTTTCCCTCTCCTCAATTTTAGATTCCTCTCCACAACAGACAGCTCCTCCCAAACTCATTCTCCTACAGAGTCTCGCGAAAGTCAGTGGTCTCCAGTTTTCTCAACAAAGTCATGTAACACCTCTCGCGATACAGTCGTCTCCCAATGCTCCCATCAGACACTAGTTTCTCCTCTCATGAACATGTAGTTCGGATTTCTCTTTCCTTCCCCGTACAACCAGTTTCACGCCTTCAGAGCCCCCCTTGTTCGCGCGTATATACTCAATATCCTGTTCAAGTCCCCTCTTCTTCGTACATCCAAGTCTTCAAATCTTGTGATGTACTAACTCTTCAATTACAAGTTCGTCCTCAACTAAAACCCGTTTCCAAGATTCATTCAAGTCTATCCTGGTCGAAGCCTTGCCAGCAGGGTTTAAACGCAGCAAAACTGAGTGCTTCGAATGATCACTGATGCCACCTCTGGGTTAGCAAGGAACAATGTGTTCCATCGTGACCTAGATGTGCGTAAAGTGGAAGATGTCATTAAGTAATCGATGACTCGTACGCACGGCATCTACAGCATTCCAAGACCTGCGTCGTAGGATAGGACACAGACTCCCCCATTGGCTCAAAAGAAAACGCACTGTTGATCTCCTGGAAATCGCCTAGTCAACATACCATTACGCCAATCAATCAGTCGCGTTGCCATAAATATATTATAACAACAGTTTTATATGGTTTTATAATCATCGCTCCATTGAAAATTAAGAGAGACCCTCGCTGGAGAGCCACCCTCACCCACGGTTCGCTGTACTTGTGTACATATAAATTATTTTAGTATAGTTATTATTACCACAATATAACTATAATATTCAGAAAGTTATAATAAAAGTTAAAAAAGAAAAGATAAACACGCGAACATCTGGGGGAGTGGTGTTCCGTAACTTATCAAATTGGCCTGTGATGCATATTAGAGTGTCCCTTACTTACTGGCCACCTCACAATCACTTCTGGCACTAATTACCCTGTTGGATATTGCCCCTTGGTCAAAACTCCGCTATAACGTGTTCACTTAGACGTTCACGTGTCTTAGAGCTTCATTATTACCGCTGCCTGGGAAGCAGCACATGTTGGAGGAAGCCGTGACATTGCACACAAACTTACATGCCTCTGCAGGTTTCATCTGGGGCCTTCCACCACGATATTGAAATTCCCATTGCATTCTCAACAATAGTCGTTTCGAATTTACCGGGGTATGAGGGAAGTTGTGAGATACGCCGCACCATTCCTTTGTATTTTCTATCCTATAGTTATTCGTACTGTTTCCTCATCTCTGTTTGCGGCTTTCCAATTATCTTCATTACGTTTATCAACTATCGTAACTCAATTGTTCATTTGGATGGAAGTTTAACATAAAAAATGTTGATATATAGCCAATTGGCCAATTTCTACGTCGGTGGGATGTTTCGTCCCTCCACCGACATGAAGACGAGTCTGTTGGGCATTGAAACAAGAATAACGTTATTACGATAAAATTTCTGGAACGTTGGGCTCAGCCACAGCCAATGTTTCTGTATGTATGACAAACTACCCGTTGTGATGATGAGCATTCACATTATGCCGGATTTAATCGTGCAAACAATCACCTCAAACGAAAATACGGGAACGATCGTGAGGTTTGATGATTCCACCAATTAAGGCAATTAGCGTCGCATCATCGGCGCTCTAAACGCGACCATTTCCATTGCTCTCGCTAGAGATAGTTTAATTTCGGAACAAGTGAAATATCAACGCTGCGAACCAGTTGGAGTAAACTTTGTTGAGGGAAACCGCCAACAGTTTGGTGGCGATGGAAAATCCTCGGTTTATTTGAACGGTCGAGCGGACGGAGTTCATGTGCGGTCGTTTCCGACTGGAGAGTTACTCAAAGATCCCCCCTTGCAGTAAGAGAACAATGCCTGCGATTAATTGTTGGACAATGTTATTCGCCGATCTGAGGAATAACAATCACCAGACAGGGGCCGTTGATAGTCTTCCCTCCCCTTTGTTCATCTGGAATCTCTTGCTAGAAAGCTCCCTGGTGTCGGCTAATTGAAATCCCGTCGGGAAGATGACAATTTTGATGAGACGCTTGTTCGAGTCGATAATTTTTTCGAACAGGCCATGACAAAATCGACAAATGCCGAAGTACGTGAAATCAATATCACTTCTTAAATTACCAGTCCACGACGAGACCAGTTACACTAACAATCTTCATTAACTAACTCATGTTAAAAGACACGAGTGAGTTGTGTAGCACATAATTTTAAATAACTTTCAGTTGTTCGTAAATCAGCCAAACCGCTAAACTACAAAAAACAAAATTCATTGGATAAACTAAATAGTTGAAATATCAGTAGTATCCCGTTACGAATCTATCGATTCCCCCGTGATACTGTTAAATTATCGTTTAGACGTTAACCAAATCGTCGTTTTAACCAAATCGACATTTTGTGATAAGGTTGGTGAAACCTGTTGAGCGAAACGCCATTTTAAACTTTCGATTAGATGTAACGGTGATACGTTCGGTGAATAGGAGGGTTCGGTATAAAATATTCGACGATTAAATTAACCCGCCGACTTCGGTTGGTTGACGTAATAAATCGAACGCTAGTTCCAGAGACGAAAAGCCAAACAAGAATTCTATAACTCCCATGTGTAAAGAAACAGAGTAGAGATCGAGAATCGCGTTTAGTATACTCGTGTGACGTTAATGTGATAGTCAGAGGTGCGGGCATTAGCCAATTTGATGAGCCTGGTCAGGACTGGTCCTTAGTCTTGGATCCCCTCTTGGACGAATAGGTACGTGGCAGATCGAATGTGTAGCTCCGATAGATTCTCTTCAAACATTGATTTACAACGGCTATCGATGTACGACGTGTACACTGGCAGCACGACACATTCGACTATTAGCCTCTCGACACTATACTAAAAGATCAATGTAAACACCGGTAGTCGAAGGTCGAAGAAACACGATGAGAACGGTGCTATTGGGAGAACGCGTGACGACAGGATGCAACATTAAAGCACCACAACGATACTTACGATACCTATGAATACAACAACTTCATACGTCACGCCCCCCATGTCGTGCAAACACGTCGAGCCGAAAACGTTCAAAATGGCAACAAAACACGTTCAATACACCGCCTTTCTCCCTCTCATAAATAACTGATCCCCTAAAACATCCGAGACATTCACTAACAAACTTCAAGTCCGGCGCCCTTTGGATTCTGTCCAAAATCCAACATTCTGAAGAATGTTATCGATTTTGCAAAGGCGCCCGTCGTTTCATTCTCCTTTCAGCCGATTCTTTCGTCTCGGTCGTTCTCCGTATGGTAAATAATGCCACAATGCAGTCTTGAGAGATCTGAACTTTTCGGGTCACGGCGTACTGTGAACACATTTGAGCGCTCTATTCGAAAAACTAAATTTGGAGCTTCACAGCTCTCCTTTTGGTGGTTCGATGCCGATAAAATGGAGATTAGAGAACTACACAGCATGGTATTTTCAAACATCAAGTTAATAGGGTTTGTTGACCAGACAAAATGATTACCTGCCATTGTGTGAACACGGTTTTAATGGTATGGATCATACCTACAATCTCGTAGCTATAGTAGTTAAAACCTAAAACGTACCACAACTACGTGTTTTGCTTAGAGTATAGATGGTAAACAAGCTTCTCTTAAGTGAGGGAGTTCTCCACAATAACTCCAAGGTAGTTGTGTACTATGACACTACTTCGAGTTCTGCGTAGTCATAGATCTTCAGAATAGATCCTCAGTCCACAAACGCCCAGTATACTGCCGCCTACACCAACAAGCATGCATTTTCACCGAATCCAGATCTCTGGAGGTACGGTAGGTTGTCATTTCGCCAGTCTCCCGGCAGAGAGCTGATGCCATGCAGAGGAATCCTGTACTATCTGGAAAGATTTCTTGATCTGGTTAGTGGTTAGAGTCATTGACCTCGGACTTCCCCGCATCATTGTCTCTGACCGCCTAATTGTCTCCAACTATTTCAATACCTGCCCCTCACCTGCAGGAATCCCTCAGCTGTGGTTGGTTCTAACAGCCCCCTTTCCCAGGTTTTCCCCTTTCTTTATTTCTTTCTCCCCAATTTCATTTTCCTGTCGACGACAGATCTCTTCCAAAATCATTCTGCTTCCAACAATCGCCCCAGTAACTTCTCACTCTCTCTCATACGATTGCCCGCGCCAGTTCACGCGTTCTGAGTACTGCCCTTGTGTCGCCCATTTGTACTCCATCTCAGCTCAATTTTAATTCAACTCAATTCTGCACGCACGTATATTATAGCCCTCCTCACGCTCACCGAGTTTCAGTTGTATTTCGATGCTCAGTTCCCCCTCTCGCCCACCCAACAGAACAGTTATAAGATTGCTTAGTAGCTGTCAAGGCTGAAAGAATTGGCTGCTCTTCCAACAACCATTGCTCACAATTCTAGGCACTGCAGTGGTGCGGCAAGTGGTTTCTTGTTTCCTCTGCTCTGGCAGAAGATATGGAGGATGGAGAGTCTTTGAGAGAAAGGAAGAAGAGCTCCGTGAGGAATTGGCTCATCTAGTGGTCTGGCTCAGCCCTCTTTGTCTCAAAACATTCCCAGAACTTCAGAAAAAATCTTACGTGTCATGTCCCTTTGTCAAGCTTTGTCCTCGCTTGCTATATTTACCAAATGTCCATTCATGTAGCGCGACAAGTTTTCAGCCTATAGCAGGGAAAGCTCCCTTTTCGCTCTCCACTTGTTCATCATGCACTGGCCAGCGATTACTTGAAGTGGTTCAGTGGATGCTGTATTGAAGGTCTTGGTGGTTCATAGAAGTGTAGCTCTCCAGTACTTTCCTTAGAATGAGAGTGAGTTCGCTAACCCAGAAACCAGAGCACAAGCCTAAGTAAATGGCCATGTATATGAGGGTTGTATCATGGTAACACACACCCCAAGTGGCCTTGTTAATTGTTCATTATGTGGCAAACCTTGCGGGGGTAGTGTCTTTGAGGGACTAGGGGACGGAAAACCGGATGTGCGGCGGACAGTCCCCTGAGTAATGGTGGAGGGTTGGGGGCCCTCTGCCACAGCTTACTAGGGACCTTCCCCAGATTGGCCAGCAAGTCCAAACTATCTCGTACTGGGATGAGGAAAAGCCGAAAGGGCCATCAAAAGATGGGGCAGTCCAGCGACCATTCTGGCCTAAAGGGTTCTGTGACCCAAACACAGTGCCTGGAATGCTTTCGCTGGTGCATTATGGGTTAGGGCGGCTGCTTCCCCTGGGCAACATATGTAGAACAGAGTAATTCAACTCCTACCCAGGGCAAAGCGTGACAGTGGTGGAAAATGCGCTTGTTCTGCAGACATCGTGGTGGTCGTGGAGTCGCTGGAGGGTAGCCATCCCATCCCTCACTTCGTTTTTAAACTGCAGGGTCTGAGGGAGATGCAGAATTGTGCTTGTCTTTGAGGGACTGGAGGTGTTGGCGGAAATGCCACCTGCCTCATAAGTACTTGACTCGCTTTTCAAGAAAGAGCCTGAAGCCCTACGTTTTGACGGTTGGCTATTTAATTGTCCCTTTAAGAGCATGACGTGGAGGTTTTCCACAGCCACCTGAAGCTTAATAGCGTAGAGTGCGGTTCTGAACTCTATATGGGTATTGCCATGGTTTGATGGATCCCTATACTCTCGCCCTCCAACACTTCCAAGTCTATTTGGCTTCCTCACTAATCTCCCGATACACTCTCGTTGTTTTGCACGATAGATGTAAGGTACACCTCAGCCCTTTATGGATTGAACAGATCTCGCCGGCGCTTCGCACAGCCCTTTTCCTTGTCATGGCTCAAGCCACAGTTACCTCGAAGTTTAATCTTGGAATTGAAATGCCCCGACATACGCACAAATGAACTCTGAAGAGCAACAACAGACGGACTGGTGATGTGAACGAAACAGAAAATAATAAAAGAGACGGCAGACGGACAGAGATAAGACACAAAACGGGGCGTTCACACTCTGAGGGCCGTTTTCACCAAAACAGCACTAAACGTGATCCAACTGATCAGGGCCAGATAAGTAAATCAAGGCTAGCCATTTTCGTGCCCACCACGCTAGCCGAGATCATCGTGGTAAGCGGTTAGCATAGACGTGATTACGCTGCGATTAAGCCATATCGAGAAGGCAGTGAACTAATGATGCTACAGTAAAGTAAGGAAATTGGGCATCTGTTTGACATCCCGTCCCGTAAACAAGTGTCATGTAAACGTAAACTGCCGCGTAACCGTGTATCCCGAGGATGCCCAATGCTCAACAATCCGGATTTGACCAAATTATTGTTTTTAATTATTATCAGACAAGAAAGCCGACGCCGAAGATGAAACTCGTGAGGAGCATGAAGTGAAAATACGCGTACTACAACTGCAAGAGCTGCGGGAAAAAGCCAAATTAGTTCGGGAGAATGCTTTGTGCGTGTAGAAAAAATCAGTCAGGAGCGGCACAAGAAAATGAGAACTGAGGAAGAAATAATAAAAACCGAAATTATGATGTTACAACTTTTACATGCAAGGAACTTTGAAGAAAAAGGGAGAATTGTCGTGTTTAATACACTAATGTGTGAGTAAAAGCTTGGTATTATTTAATATTTCCTACTTATCTGCTACGAAATCCACCCAAGTAAGCCATTTGCGTTTGGGTTTTCTAACACGGCGATATGACGTCTAGTTTTTTCAGAAACTGCTCAGCACACATTTTACTCAAACAACAACTTCTTTTAGTCGATCGTAATACTTTTCTTCGCAACAGAATTTAAATTCGTACTTCTAGAAGTCGTTGGACCCCGCTCATAGCAATCTGAGGCGCCGGGTGAGATGACGATAACCCAACATATTAGATTATCATCGAAGTGCGCACTAGTAAACAGTATCTTTGTTTATTATCATTATTCCAAAATATATGTAAATTATTCACAATAATAGAAGCGAATACGCGGCAGAGCGCGGTAATGGCGGACAAATATCAGAATATGATAAAGAAAGATAAGAGCTAACCGGGCCAAACCACCCAATTTTTTGGGGTTAAGGTTTGATCAGGGCTAGAGCTTAACCCAATCTGGTGAAGATCGTTTTTGTGGCGGGAGCGGGTTAGGTGCTGTTAATCGACTCTAAACGGAATCGACGCAGTTGGTGAAAACGGGCCTGAATAGTTGGAGTACATTTACTTCTCCACACTCGTTTGCTGAGAAATGCGCCTGAAGATAGTTGCGTGATTTTTCGCAGCCTACGCTTTCATTTGTGTCAGTGAAGCTTAATTTTGATGACAAACTAAAGTATTAACGTTCGTGCACCGGATTAACTCTACTATATCCTTTTCATTCACTCCCACGACGTTTCGGATTTTGATAAATCGTCGTAAACCTGAGGGGCCGTTTTGGAGCCCGTCCCATCCGAGTTCTAATAAACCGAAACCTTGGGACTGTCGGCGACTCAGGGCGGTTCGAACGCGCTCATTGCCGTCCCTCAGAACCGTCAGACGCCGGGTTTTCGTCTCATTCGGACGGCCAATTAATTCGATTCCCCCGCTCGCCGCAAAACGTCTCAATTTCGTTGCCTCTCCCGCTTTTATTTACTTGTAGCTAACAAAATAAATCGTAGAGCTTCGGATTGGCTGGAGACTGACCTTCCTACACTGAAGTTCATGTATTAAAGCAATAGGGTTAGTTCCGCCAGTAGGTAAATTACTAAAGTTAACGTACCTGTTTGGTGAGTCCGTCTCCTCCGGCTGGTGAGATACTGTGGGCGAGCGCTTTCGATGTAAAGACACCATCGTCTGGCCGTTAAGTCAGTACAGACGGACTCACAAAACAGGTACGTTAACTTTTCTACTTACTCACTAACTCCTGTCTGTAATGTGTTTGGAGTTTTCTACTCGCGTAGTGGAAGATCGTGTCTGGACCCAATACAATAAATTACAAATTATATATCATAAATAAACAAAATAACACTTCTTGGAGAGAAAATAAGGAAATGAAATTAACCATTTTCCATGTAATCGAAAAGATAGAAATGAAATAAATGAATTGAAATCCTTTTCGACATCAAATCACCGAAAACATTTCCGTTCTAACGATTTTGACGAAACTTTCAAATTATCATCTCCTAGGGAGTACCCAACTTTGCTTACCCGTAAATATCTCTATGAAAATTCAGTGAACGGAGGTATAAGCTTGTGAAGCAAAAAGAGGTTTGTTACGTTTTTTGGCCAAATTAACATTAGTCAATTCAACCAATGAACCAAAATGCCACCGAACTAGTGTTTTTTTAACTTTTCATAATTTCTGGTGCAACTGTTACACTCGATGTGATCAATCTTATGGAGTGTCTTCTAGCAACCTCTACCCATGTTTTCTTCTCTAGAACTATTTCTGTAGCTATCTGTTGAACGTATATACAAGCCATGATAACTCGAAAAGCGAGATTTCGCGAATATTAATTTACCGGGTTTTGTGATTTTCTCACGATTTCAATCAAACTTATGGGGTAATCGCAACTAACTAGTGCCCACATTTTATTATCAATACATTTTTCCGTTGAAATGCGTCGAACAAACGGGGGCTGAGGAGTTGTGTGGTCCTGTTGTGTGCGCGTTTCTGTGTTAGGGCAGGTTTGGTCGTGTGACTGATCTTCCGACACATAGTTTCATGTTCACTTCTAAGTTTTGTTTTGGGGTTCTTTATACAATTATTTACAATTATTCCCTAAATTATCCTTTCACGTGAGTGTTGTACTTTTCGTATCAATATTTTCTTAGTGTCCTGTCCAGTCTCAGAGTCCTGTATTAATCAGGGTTGAGAACCCAAAATGTTTTGAGGCCCTTGTTCGACGCAAAGCGCCGAATCAGTCCAGGTTCTTGACCTCGGAAATTCCGAGACCCACCAAGGGCAAACTCATTGTTTCCTTTTACTCCCTCTTACCTGCGGAAATTCCACCGCCGCGGTCGGTTATTTCTAACAGCCGTGGATTCCCCTGAAGTGGGTTTTCCCTTTCTTTACTTTCCCTCTTCTCAATTTCACATTCCTCTCAAAGACAGAGCTCTTCCAAATCATTCCACTTTCAACTGTTGTCCCAGTGACTTCTCGCTCTCTCGTTATGATACGGTTTCCTGTGCCAGTTCACACATTACGAGTACTTCCTTGTGTCACCATCTTGTACATGAACTTAGCTTTTTCCTAACTCAACACAGTTCATTTCTCACATAACGCAGTCCTTCTCACACTCACCAAGTTTACTTTACTTCGAACTTCAACTTTCCCGTGCGTCCAACAGCCCTTTTCAATTGGCTTTCTTTTTTTAATAATCAATTGTGGTTCGCAGTTACCAAGTCATATTTTGGCTTTTCTCGTTTTCCTCGAAGGGAATGAAATGATTGAATCAGACATTACCACATAGGTACAGTCAGCCGAGTGCACTCCTTCCAACACTCCAACACTTCAAATCCTGCCCTACCTTCTAATCCATTAACATTTTACGACACCTTCAAAATCTAATATTTCCCAACAATTCTCACCCCTATTCTCCCACTCGTTGAAAAAAGGGGAAAGATTAACATTTTGAAGAAGTTTTGCTTTCCTTGGCTTTACGAAGTAGAAAGTAATGCCATGTAATCGGCTGGAAAATAAAATTGTGAGTTCTCTTCAGTCCGAAAAGTCTTATTAGGGAATATGGTCTGTCTGGGAACGCAATTGACATGAAGTAAATCAGCTCAAACTTTGTACATAGCTCATGGGTTAACATGGGACCCCAAAATGAGGGTCGATCGTTTCATAAATGCTTAGCAGTACTTTGTTACGTTCAATCCTCCAAGAGTAACTAGAATATGATCCAGTCATGTTGACGGAAACAACAAATATTTAACTCAAATAAAATATCAACTTCAGCACCATAATCAATATTACTAAAGAGGTTTCGTGGGAATGACGTTCGGTGGATGAGGGTTGGGGGCTTACTCCCTCGTCGTTTGGAATAATATCACCATTTGGGAAATCTACTCCACAAAGTAATTACTTCTAATAAGCACGACTCGAGTCCACTGGGGGGGCTGGTGAGTTTAAGGAATAATGTTACATTAATCAAGTGCAGAATTGGGATTTGAGCTATGCGTCCTGCTAGTAAATAACACTAGAATAACATGAAATTTCACCCAGTTATTAAGTAAAAATGCGCAAAGTATGAATTGGAAGGACGAAATTATTTTCTTAATCGAGTTTTATTAATCGGAAACTTATAGTCTTGAGAACTGAAAGAATGAATACAGAATTGGTAACTAAAAACGTGGTAGACAAGGACGCTAAAACCACCTCTCAATGAGTTTATTAAAACACTTTGTTGGGCTCCGGAAAGGGAGAGCTTGGTTGGAGTAAAAGGAATAATTGAATGAACGTAGTGAGTGTGTGTGAGGAGGACTTTATTAACACTTTAGATATCAGTTGGTATTGGTTGTATGGTCTCTGAATAGGTGAACTGATTGCAGAGAACGAAAGCAAACAGCGAGGGAGAAGACCAGTGAGTAGTGCAACACCTGAGAGACGAGTGTTGTTTTGGGTGGGTGAGTTAGGGAGGAGGTAAACCGAGAGGTTGGAAGTGGATATTTGGGAAAGTCCAAAGAGGGTAACTTATCTCGCTTGTCCCCAAGAAAAGCCAACTGAAGAGACAGTTTGGACTTTCCCACGGCTACAATCAAAGGCTTCAGGTTAAAGAAGCTGGACTCGAATGGTCAGGGAAGCTTTCGAGCTCAAGATTTGAACTGTCAATATGGGAAACCAGTGTTACAACAAACATTTTCTCATACTTTCTATTTATAGGGAGGGGGGAGGGTGTGACAACATGGTCTCCATTACCACGACCACTTTTTATATTAATAACCCCCCATCTTGAGGAGCAAACTCTCCGTTTCTAGCCAAACAGCCGGCACCAAGTCCTAGTGAGACTATGGGGTTACGATCGTTATTAGTAAGTTCAGATTCAGTTGTAGAGGGGCGTTTGAGAAGTTACTACCTTGGAGGCGAATTTCTTAATGCAGCCTCCACGGCCAGAAGGCGTGGAGGAGGGCCTTGAGGGTTCCGAGGAATCCATGCTACACTAAAGCCGCAGCAGAAGCTAGTACTGGTTCCATTCCTATAATTCCATTCAGTTCAAGGAAATTTATAGGAAACATGAGTTTGTAATGCGTCCAATAGGATGCGTTTGCAATACTTTACTTGCCCGTTGAGTAGCTGCAAGTCAATGAGCACCCATAGTCCTCTTCGAAAGCCCCAGTGGGTAGTTGGGTGCCTGGATCCTTGAGGCATGCTCATTTTATTGCAGTAAAGTCTGAGTAAACATTAAGTCCTTGTTCTTTTGTCGGTTGAAGCCAAACTGTCAGCCACGTAGTTTAAATAATGTGATTCCAGCGGCTAAACCGATAATTACCTTCGTTATAATTTGTAAGGCTCAGTTTCCAAACAGGTAGTTTTAACAAGCTTCACTTCTAATTACAGTCAAACGAAGAGTTCGTTTTCCCCATCTCTTTACTCGCTGCAAAAAAGGCAGCACATTCTTTAAGTGGCCCTGCAGTCTCCCAATTGTTCGTGTAACTTGCACAGGAGGCCCGACTCAAACTACAGAAAGGATGAAACGGAGGGGTAAAAAAATATGGTACTAGCCGTTGCCTCTCACCAATCCTCCCATCTGGACCCCCATATCGACCCTTTTGCTCTCTTGACTAAGCTGCCTTATGAATTTTAATTACCGCTACCTCGTACGATGACGACGTGGAAGTGGTCAAGGAAGAGTGGAAAGCGGGATAACTGGCGAAAAGGAAGGCGGGGACGAAGGGAAAAGTTATAACGCCATCATCCGGTAAATGTCAGGCTAATGGTGTCGCCCTCCACACACGCCTTTTCACTCTCATTCGTGCCTAACTACATTTTTTCCCCCCCTTGCTTCCCAAAAAACTGTTTCAACCTCTCACCCGCGAGGATGATTTAGCTGACATTTAAGCGCCACGCGCTTTATTAGGTAGAAACAAGGAAATGCAAGCCACAGTTAATGGCACGTCACTTTGATAAATACCTTGTTTGAGGAAATAATTTAGAACTGGCTCAGTTTCAATTGACTAAATAAAACCACGTGTGATTCTCCTCTCTTGGCACACATAACGTGCTTCAAAATGTCACTCAGTAGTGTGAGCCAGTCAAGCAGATAAGTGTAGTCTAAGTTAAGCCTTCCAGTAGGCCACTAACCCTTGATATCGCACTACCCCCTGCTGATCCCTCTCACTTTAGAAATGCGAATCAATTTAATGTCTAATCTATTGCATTTCACAAACACACACCTTACGTTGAACAATTAATCCTTATAGCCGATACCTCACGTACAAGTGGATTTATTTAGGAATAGTAGCGTGCTGCCTCGTTGTGTGACGTAGTGAGTTGCCACTTCCAGTAAGATGCGCTCTTACTAGGCTTAGAAGACGATGTCAATCGAAGGATAACGAACCACTTTTAGTAGACATGGCCACTGAGTATAGTTGACAATTAAAATTGAGAATAGTTCGAAAGTGGAGACACAAAAGGAACCTTCTGTCTCTATGAACTTGATGTACATTTCGTTCTTTATTAACTGTTTTGTAGAAATACATTAAACGCTGAGACAGTGGAAAATTGTGTTATGCTTCGCACGATATATTTCCCGGACGAGACCATTTGAGGTTGAGATGGTATTGCCAGAGATTGATACGGCTGTCGAGGTTCATTCATTCCGTAGGAGGCATCAAATTTCTAATTCTATTCCGCCGTGAGAGCAGAAAGCGTAATAAATGTAGTTAGCCTGGTCTCCAACTTATAAATGAAACTGAGCCCGTGTTGGCCGGCGATAGGCGGGACGCGGTTATCGATAAATCACAGGCGTTTCCGACGCCCTTCGCTCCAAGTGTCGCACCGGTGAATTCTTCGCTTCATCGCGTCACATCGCATTGTTCTCCGACAGTCCCGAACAAACGTGAGAGACAAAACCGGGGCAACGACACAAACTGACGATAGGCGAGAGCTTTTAGCGGCAATTTTCACCCGGCAAATAGCGAATAACGCGTGACCTGCGCTGGGCTAGTTGCAAATATCCAGCAGGTTGTTTTTGCGTCTTTGACTCAAGTCTAACTTTCTGATAATAAAGATGTCAAATGCGATTATGAATAGCTCCAAATGGCGCCCGAAAATTCCAAAATGGGCAAATAGATTGTGAGAAAGAGAGCATATAATTCGTTTATATACATTTTAAAAACCGAGGCGATGAACACAGGGTCTGATGAACTATAAGATAGAGGCAGCCTCGATCCTTCCACAGAGGACTCCATGAAACGAGAACGATAGACCAGCCCCCACGCTTCGATCGGAGGGTCTTCTAATAAAGAAACGGTACCACGAGAATGATCAGAATCTGATCGAATTCCCTATTATGTCGCTGGAGGAAACCTAGGACTCTTACCTCCTTAGTTTCCATACTCACGCGTTCGCTAAAGGTGCACTGTTCGCACTGATACTCAAGCTGTGATTTACAATTGGACCCGCGTAGTCCAAGAAATCCCTTGAGGGAAACTCAATGCAGGCAGTGAAAATTAATATCGAAAGTTCCAAAATGAACCCACTTCTATTGAAGCAGAGGAGTGTTTCACGGAAGTCGAACTTCCCTGTGATCAGACAAAGCTGAACCAAATCAGCTCAAACTTGATATATAACTCGCAAGTGACCATGGGACGCCAAAATAAGGTTATGAGCGAAACCTGCCCAAAACTAACTATAGTCATCATAGTGATCAAAACACTTGATATTTTTTCTCAAAAACAATTTCTTTTATGGACAGCACTAAATGACGCGACAATACACTAAAATTCTCATTACTGGGCAAATGACGAGAGCAGCATTATAAATTTCGACGAAAATCAATTTTAGCGCAGTTTTTTACTTTCCGCTACCCCAAAGAGAAAGGAAAGTATAGCAATCGTGCAAAAAAAAAATTTGAACGTTTTGAGTCTAAAAAAACCTAATTTCTGCGCGAGGTCCGTGTGTGTGTATCTGTAGTTCGATTTGCGGGAGAACGGGTGATCCGATTGAGCTGGTTCTTTTTGTTGTTGTTTGTTATTTTTTGTAGACACCAAAATAAGGTTATGGGCGATTTTGGCGATGGGAAGGTGGGTGGGGGTCAAAAATGTACCAAAAACTAGGGTTTTTCGCATTTTTCTCAAAAAACGGCTGTAACGATTTTGATTAAACTTTCAAATTATCTTTTACTAATCAATACCTAACTTTTCTTCTACATACATATCTCCATGAAAATACGGTGAACGGAGATATAGGCCTATGTTGATTTTATAAGCTTTTTGGCAAAACGGCTTGAACGATTATCACCAAACGTTTAAGATGTTTTTGAATGGTTAATACCTCCGTATTGTTCTCAATAAATGTTCCTCTGATCGCCCATTGAACAGAGATAAAAATCAAAATGTGTCGAAATAACGTTTTTTCGAACATTTCCCTAAATTCCAGGGTAAATTCCAGGGTAACTTCTTCACCAGATGTGATCAATCTTATGGAGTATCTTCTTGCATTCTAAACCCACATTTTGTTTCTCGCAACTATCTCTATATCCATCTGTTGAACGGAGATATAAGCCAAGTTAACTCAGAAAAGGAGATTTGTCTAATATTAATTTATCGGTATTCTACTTTTCTCAAAAAACGGATCGGACGATTTCGATCATACTTACGGAGTACTCTCAGCTAACTACTAGTCCCTACATTTTGTTTTCAATAAGTGTTTCTGTAGAAATACGTTGAACAAAGATATAGTGCCCGCATATATTAGCTGGTGTTCGAACTTAAAGGGGTGGCGGAAAGTTGTGTGTTGCTACGCACCGCTCGTTCCATATAAACTCCGCCCAAATGTTAGAAGCGTCAAAAAAATTCAGGTGGCAGTTCAATCATGTACCTATACGATGAGTCTTTAATAATGCTCATTAGATATACAGGAGCTACACCACTCATGTCACCTACTGAGTCACAGTAAGAAGTGTTTTATTTTATTCCGTTTTAGTGTGAGCCATTTTATTTTATTCCACTTCCAATCATCGTCGTCTCACCACGTGCATCGTTAAAACGGCTTATATGTATTGTATTCAATGCCCTTCTCTCACTTTTGCGGCGAAAAATCGTAATTATCGTGCATTCGGCCTTCTCGTCGGGTGGCAGTGTACCAAAAGTCGCTGTAAAACAACTTATATCAGCGTCATACCTGGAAGTCATACTTCGACATCTATCAGCGCCATACCTGGACCAATATACATCCGGAGGCCTACTGCATATCAAGTAGGAGCACGAGCTTTACATGTCGAGCGACGAAAACTTGTACCAATTTATTTTCTACTTTTGTTTCGGACATTTTGCACGCGCAATTACTTTTCCTTTTCTATTTCTATTATATGAGCTCAACGATTACTTTATTTCAATACTTTCTTTGTATTATAGATCTGTGTGCAACTACGGAAAAGTGATTATTATTTTGCTCAGACTTTCTCATAATGGTCAGGGCATGAGCACGAGCAGCACAATAAATTCCAGAACTAGTACCGTGAAGTAGTGTTTTACCTAGTTCAAATGAATTGAGTGAAAAATACTTTGAATTAGTACCAAAAGCCATGAAAACCAGTGTATTTACGTAGAGCTAAGGAAAGTTGTGTGATACGGCGCCCCTGATATTTTAAAAATAATTTTTCCTAATTAAAATCTACTCTTTTATCGAATTTCGATAAAATAACAATGTCAGCCAGCCTGTAACAACACGACGGGAAATACTTTTAGGGGACATGGTTGACCTAAGGTACGGCGCCTGAATCGTGTTTGGAGGTCAGCAAATACAAACCCGAGGTTAGTTTTGATTACTCCTACTGGGCCCAATTCCTTACTGGGCCTTTGGAATCTCCTGATTGCCGTGAGGCAACGTCACGTTCCCCACAAAATAAATAGCGTTTGGAAGTAGGAGCGTTATTTTATTTTAAAACCGGCGACGTCCCTTCTCTCCCCCAAGAAAAATACACGAGCCCGCTATTTACTTATATTATCCGTGATTTTTCTTCCAGGCACTAACAGGAGGACACCGACGTGTAAACTGAGGATCAAAATGTTTACACGACAAATGCGCCAATATCAAAGCGAGTTGGTTACTTGTAAACTGTAGAAACGCATTTAAAATAAAAAGACCGGGATCGGGAGTCTCCTCGCCATCTCCAGAGGAAACCGAACGCCCACTCATTTTAATTTACAGGCTTCCGAAATGTAACTGAAAATAAACTCCTAATTCAACCGAACATACGGGTTTAACGAAGTCGATTTAGGGAGGTGAGACAGAACAACGCGGAACAATCATGAAATGACGCATTTAATAGAACTCTCGAGCAATATATCTGGTGAGAACTTTAATCAACGCCTTCAACATATTTTCATCGTTCTAACAACTAATCTAATCTATTTTTCACTAAGTTCAGACGAACAGGCAACAAAGCATTTCAAGTAAGAACGGGTGGGACCGCTGCTACTTACGCCACCACCTGTATTGAGTTAGGTGTAGGTAGTTGATGTAACTATCAACATAATTTTTAATTTCCTTGGCTCTACGTAGAAGAAAGGCATGAATGCTAACCCGTTCTCATCCCTAATTGTCTGCCCTCCCGTGCCAAAGAAACGAAACCAGCCCTCACAGTCTCTGGCTGCCCGTTAGGCGACATTACCACCGCGACGAGGTGTACAAGCGGCTCGTTGTCGGGTTGCGGTAAATAGTTTCAGTCGCTCGACCGTGTCGTGCAGGTGTCCGTGGAGGGGCTGTATCAAGCGTCGTGGCGCAGCCTTCAAGCAAGTTGCTGATTCAAGAGCAAAGAACTGGAGAGAGAGCGGCCCAACTAGGATTGAGGCCTAACTATTTCGAGTCCATGGATGCCCCAGGTAGCAAGAAAACCGGGATTTTGCGCTCACCTGGCAAGCCATGAAGGGCAAATATGACGGGTATTTATACGTCGGTATCGGAAGCTCGTAGAGCAAAGGCAAATAGGGTTGCAGCGTTGTGCGCTATAAAAGTTCTGAGGCTCGGTGAGTGTGCAGGCACGGTCGCTTGTGTCTTCGACCGTGTTTAAACTGGGTGACTATCTGCGGAACATCCTGATATCCTTCTATTCCTGGAGTCAGTCTATGGTAGTCATGGCGCCGAAATGAGGGTTTTTGTATTCAGCACGCCTCAAAACGTAATGATCTGAAGTAAATTCATCTTTTTTCCACACGATTGCAATACTTTTCTTATCCTTTGGGTAGCGGAAAGTAAAAATCACGTTGTGAGTCACGTAAAATATCTGTACACTGGCTAGTCGATAAAAGTCATGACGTAAGTGGGGCACTTCAATAAAAATCGCTGACTTGGAATTAAGAGAAAATGTGCACCTGATTGATATTTTGTGTTGACTAATTAACAATATATTCTCCTTATTTTTGGTTGCAGAAAGGAAAAAGTTACGACAAACCCTGATTCAGTTCTTCCTGCTTATGCAGACTCTCTCGGAGTTCTTGAAACGTGGTTCTGTATAATGTATAAAATCACACTAACGAGAATACTCCCTTCGCCTAAAGACTCACACAGACGCCTCTCTGTAAAATAGACTTTCCTCTCCTTTTCACCCACTTCATGATGTTTTTTTTTCCACTCCCGTTTTGTGTAAGTTACTATTCTTTGTACACAGTTTCCAATACTGCTTCCTCCTTTCCTCTCTCGCAGACCAAACTCGTAGAGTCCAAAATCTCCGAAAGGATAACAGGGTTAAAGTTGGAAAACGAGGGAAGCGGCGCGAAGGATTTTGTGAGAGCTTATTACCTTTCGAGGTGGGAGCAGGAAAGTTACTCCCTTTTCAAACATAGTGATGTAGAGTGGAGGGTGTGCTATGGAGAAGGCACAGGTGGGGGTGGAGTAGGAGGTTAGAAGTCTGTTACACACTCGATTTAACCCCCTAACCCCAAGGCTCTGCAGTCGTCCTACCAGGTAACGTTAAGGTGCCTCCATCCCCACCTTCTTCTCATTGAGTTACCACTTCCAAGTTTTAATCTTTTGGGAACCTTATCTCGTGTGCCTTTTCCTCCCGCTTTATGCCCCTCTGCTAACCCGTCTATCCCTTTCCACTTATCCGCATTTTTCTTTCGAATTACTTGGGAATTATTTAAATAAACGAGATATTGGATGGAAGGAAGGGAAAAGCTATTTTGGGTTCCCTAATTGGGCGAGTTGTAAACTCAAGTTTTATGGTACAACTCTCTCTCTCCCCATCCCCAACCGCTCACTCTCTTTCTCTCTCTCTTCTACACAGCCACAACCGTATACTACCCTCTAATTTCTCAAGTTCCCACTCATCCTACTAACTTCAGCGTTTTGACAATAAGTCGAATTATCTGCCACTGAGATGTCTCCAAGACGTTCAGAAAGGTCAAGATGAGAAATGGGTCGTCATTATGCTACTCCCCCCCCCCCCCCAATAATCCTTAGCCCTAACAGCGAGAAACGCTCTAGCGCGGCGCACACTTAATATTCATATTAACAATATCACTTTACAAAAATAGAAAATCTGACGAACTGAGCGCAGTAAAATATTTCGTAGTGTACAAAAATTGTTGACCAATCGTGTAATAATTGTTGAGCCGGACTGAAGGTTTGAAGACTTCAAGAAAAATTGTTCAGAAATCGAGTGATAAATGCTGTACATGTCTATAAAACGTGTGGTCTAATTAATAGAAAATAATACTGATTTTGGGGAAAAAATTAATGGAGGGCCCTTATCGGCAATTTCAAAATATCTGGTGCGTTGCAACACACAACTTTCCTTAGCTCTACGTCAATTCTCTTTCTACATGGCTATTTCTACTTACTCAATTCATTTATCACTCAGTTCATTTGAACTTGGTCAAACAACACTTCACAGCAGCAGGAAGCGGTAGAGTTTACAGTTCTGGAATTTATTATCTGAAACTTCAAGATCTGAAGAGAACGCAAAATGTTTTTTTCAGCCGGTTACATAACTTTCCTTTCTACTTTGTTGAGCCAAGGAAAGTAAAAAACGTGCAAATTTAAGCTGTTCGGATTCAGCAATCGAGTGAAAACTACTGACAAGGTTAATCAAAACTGTCAAATTCAATTAGAAATCGTTGAGAAACGCCGTCGAAATCGTTGGGTAAATAATAAAAATCGCGGGAAATGTCAACGCAAACCGTAGAAATTCAATAAAAATGCCTGCAAATTCGAATTGAGGTTGTTTGGGAAAAGTCGCAATTATTGTTCAAAAATACAACAAAATTAGTGAATTATCTGCGGCAAATTTTGTAAAATTTGTAGGGAAACCGGATAGAAATTGGTTGACAATGCAGAATAAGGATTGTTAGTCATTTGAGCGAAAATTGTCGATAAGTTCTGCAATAAGTGTTGGGCGAAAACTGTTACAAACTTGAGCGGTAATCGAAGGGAAATTTACCTTAGTAGTCGCTAAAAACATACAATATGCAGGTCATTCAAAACATATCTGAATAAGAGCTACTCACTGTTGTCCGCAGCATTATTCCTAATTTGGGTTAATTAAAAACGAATTGAAACGTCACGAAAAATACGTACTGTGGGGAGAAATGCATGTAAGTCATTGAAAATTTCGAAACTAATTGTTGAAATTGAGAGAAATCGTCGGTGGTTTGATTAAAAATTGCTCAGAAACATGTACGAATATTGATGAGAAACGAAACTAATTTTGTAGAAAACTATGTAAGTCAAATGAAAGTTGAGTACATTCAGAAAGTTGATGGAAATTGAATGAAGATTATGTTCGCGCTGGCCGAAACTTTCCTCTAGTGCAGTTTTTAAAGGAATTAAAATCCGGGCGCTGAATTTTAAAGTTAAAAAAAATAAATAAATAAAAGAAAATAACAACAAGAAAGGAAAAACATAAACCAACTGAATTTATATTAAGATGTTGGCAAACTAATAAGAAAGTGCACTCACGGTTCGAAGCTGTATACGATATTCCCGGCCAGGAGACGAAGGGGGGCGACAACGGAGAAGACAGTTTAATTTGCCAACGTAAAATAAAATCAACCACTTTAAGCTCAAACTAAGTTTTACTAGATTCAAATTGAATCAATAAATGAATGAATAATGATAAAATAAAATAATAATCAAAAGCGGGGAGACGAAAACGGGCGGACGAGCGCTATAGACGAAGTGAAGTCGTGTCCACGGCTGAGACAGAAGCCTGTAACGTGAAAGTGGAAGGATACTGACGCGGCTGGGTGTTTCCTCTAGCGTTAGTTAAAGCATCAATCGAGCCGCTGGGAACAGCGCTTGTTGGAGGAGAAGAAAGGTTTCAAAAAAAAGGTTACGCTTTTTCCTGGCTGATCTTTTCGAACGCGTTCCCGTATTTCCCATTCTGCCATATCTCCCGCTCTCCTCCCGAAGGAATACCTGTTCATTAGAACTTCATTTGTTCGAACGAAGAGACTCCACAGTTCACAAGTCGGTGGATTCGTTTATATATTTTCGGCAGGCCTTAGGTTAGGTAGGAGAAGACATTATTTGGGTAGTTCTTTCTACCCATTTTCGTTATTTTAAATCAGTTTTGTGACGGCTAAATTTTGTTTTTCTTTTCTTTCCTCTCTTTTAAAATATAATTTCCTTTCTTCAACTTATTATATTTGTTTTTATTTCAATTCACGGCTTCATCCCCACAAGCAATTTATTTTCTTACGTCCCGTTCATTTTAATTTCACAAGCCTATCCTCGACGACGGATTGCCCCACCTTCCAACTCATTTCATATTATTATTTCGCCGATACAATTATTAAGTAGAGGAATAAAGATGGTTTCATTTGAAAGTTGCGGGATAACTGTTCGAAAGTATACACCAAAGCTGTTGAATACTTGAGCGACAATTTACTGAACAAATCACCACAGCTTGAGCAATGAAAAGAAAAAAGTTTGGGGAAAAGGTAAGGCATCAAAAGCAATTGATTGATTCCCTATAACACGAAACGCTGTAATTTTTTACACAACGGTTTATCATACTCTTGCGCAGCTTGGCGTAGTCTCACACCTCCGAGACCCATCCCATTCGATTCAGCATCCAAAAATACCTATACAACGATACTAAATACGATTGCCATTTTTTTACCGTTATTTGCCCATAACAACCACGAGTTTCGTCTGATCGGGTTGCCGAGTAGGCAGACACACCTAAATACCAAATAGGATTACTGGGCGAAAGACCGGATGTTTTAGACGACGTTAGAAGCAAAATATACACGGAGGAGGATAATTTATTTCATGAAGTTATCAAAATCCAGTCAATACTGGTGGGAAGAGCAGTAAACATTCGCAAATATAAAATGAGTGGAAATCGTTGGAGCATTACTGTGGGTTGGTTGAAGTTCAACACTAATACTATGTTTATTAATCTCTATTTCGGCACGATAATATTATAAGATCATACTATTGAAGGACTCAATATAAGCAGCACTGTGGGAACCAAACGCACGGTCGTTCTGAGAAAACGGTTGACTCACTTCGCTAACTAGAGGTGCGAGGAACCGCTATGTCCCGTTATTGAACCCCCCATAAGCTTTTCAAACTGCCAGAAGCGTGATTGGTGAGGAGTGAGTCCATGAGGAAGAATTTATGTAACATTCATCGAAAAGTCGCTAGAGCTTCTTTGTCAAATACGTGATGTGGCAATCTCTCCGAGCATTTCGTATTAATGGTTTAGCACGTGTCTAGTTTCCTCTGGCGAAAGGTATCTTCTATTTGGCGTACACCCCCCCCCCCCCCATAAAGAACCAACAGGTGACTGTGTAAAGGCTTTGACTGGAGCTTCCATTTTGCCGGTTGCGCCTCTCCCTTTTGACTCCAACGCTCTGTTTCATTAAATTAGAGTCTGACGTAACAGCGCGGGTAGTTATGTGGCGGAGGAAGAGAGAGCGTGTCATTTGTCGAAGGAAAAAAAAAATATAGAGTGAAATAAGGTAGATAAAACCGGGGTGTTTCAGAATAGCCCAACTCTACGATGGCTTAGGGGTAAACGAGTGAAGGTGAGGGATGGGCTGGTGATGTAAAGGCAGAGGTAGATTGCCTGTGCGGACACAATCTTCAACTACTTCCGCTTGATTTATCCCGGGCCATCGCTGAGCAAACGTGACACGGAGGTGAATCTGGACTCTTTTCACAGATATTACCGTGTCTTTAGATCTTTCTGCCTGTCTGTCTCTCTCTTTTTTTCTCTTTCTTTCATTTTCTCTCACTCCCCTCTTTCTCTGTCACTCTCTTTATCCTAATCAGCCTCCCTCTCTCAATCGCACCAGACTTTTGCAACAGCCATGGCTTACAATTCAACGTGAGAATTAGTGTTCAGATGGATCGGGCGGCTGGGAATGACATAAGACTCTATGAGATGATGGGAAATCCCTTGGGTGTCGTGTCAATGTGAATTGAACCCTATTTAATCCAACCCGTCTAAGGTTTAATGAAAACGGTGCAAACCCACGAGTGTACTGTCAGCAGGAACTCAACAGTCATTATCCATCATCCCTCTCCAACACACCGAGTTTTTTTATTTTTTACCAATAAGTACATCTACATTTAAAGTATGCATAATGAAGGTGGCGATCAATCGTTTTGATTCCCAACTCGGCTCACGACATGCAGACAGTTACGTACGATCCGGAGATAACACCTACAAAAAATAAAACGAAATGTTATCTGAAAATGATGCTAAGTGCTGACACTCACGCAACCCGTAGAACTGACGTATTTTAATGGCAAACCAGTTCGTTAGGTGCTGAGGGTTGGAGGGTCATATACCACGGCGGATTATGAATTGCAGTAGACCGGAACGGACACAAAAAAAAAAGACGTGGAGCGGCGAGGGGAAGGAGAGAATCTTTACGAGTTATACGAAAATGTTCCACCCCAACGCGGACTTTGTCGGTTTGAGCGAATTTGCATACAAAATGAAGCTGATGCAGCTCTGTCAAAACGTGATACCTTCAGTGCCCCCCACATTCAGCAGTTGCTGTCGCTCTGCCCACGAATCCAATATATTTTCCACTCAGTTCACAAGACCGTAAAAGCTGCCAGCGTTAAAATTTTTGGAATTTATTGGGTAGTTGATGGAAATGTCAATGATGTCAACACCAGTATATGGGGAAGGTCATAATGATAATTATCGAAACGTTAATTTTTATTTTTCACAAACGTCTCGAACATATATAGCATTCTGACTGTCCCACAAGTGGGATATGCACCGCGGCCAAACGACCTATTGTGCCAGTCCTAATGTCTTACAGGTCAATACATAGCCTCCTAAGGAAAGCCAGGTAATTCCTGCAAGAATTTTCATTGATATCCACCCTGAGAGAAGTGGTACCAAAGACCAGAAGTCTCTCTCCCTCAAGTCTTCGGCACTGGGCCAGGACATGGTAAGGAGTCTTCTCATCCGTTCCACACTACCTACAACGAGGGGTGTCGACTATACCCATAACATACATGTGTTTGTTCATTCTGCAGTGCCCGTTGATGATCCGAACAATCTGCCTTAAGTCCTTCCTCTCCATCCTCAGAAGATTGTGTCTTATCTCAAATGTTTGCTCTGAGATGAAGCGTTCGGGGGCCGCACGATATAACAGTACTTTAAAGTTTTTCGTTCGTGAGCAGCTCGATAAATTATCAAGGATCTCGACAAAAAGCGATTTTAGTGCAGTTTATTTCGTCGTAAATCTCGCTCGTGCGACATCAGCGCTCTCAAAAAATTTGAGTGATAACCCACTCATCCACTAGTACATTGCAAGTTTAATAACGGCAATCTGGAGCTACTCACTGAATTCCGGAGGGCAAACTAGCAAACGGCACAATGCAGATAACAAAATGAGGAATTTCAGAAATTAAAAAATGTCAATTTTTTTACTAACTGTTCGCAATTGTTTCCATGCGTTTCCAGAACTCTAAGCACTATAACTCGTGTTTAATTGCTTTCAATGAGGATAGTGGAATACGTAGCAGCACCCCAATACATTCGAAGCAGTCGCTACAAAAAACCGTTATTTTATATTACGGTAATATCATTTTTAAAACAGAAGCTATATAAGGAAATGCGAATGGCACCTGAATTTACACCTGGGTCTTTGATGCAAAACGTCAGGCTGAATTGACTTCCGTGGTTCATGCTTTCTGAAATGCGCTCCTAGCATCGGCAGGAGGGAGATTAGGCGCTCATAGCAATGCTCGAGTATATATATATATATATATATATATATTTGATAATATTGAGCAATCACACCGCTTACCTCGTACTCTGCCGCAAACAAGAGGCAATCACACAGATTATTCGCATTTTTCAACCACACTTTTCTAACATCCTATATATATATTTGTACACATCGCGTGGGATGATAGAACTGGAGGATACATGAGAGCTGCTTAGTAAAAAAACTATGAAAGTCACAATACGAAACGAAGAAAAGCGGATAATTCACGTGGATTGAAGACACAACAATAACTTCTCAACATTACCAATTGACTGTGTAGATATCCTCGGAAACCATTCTAAACCATTATGAAACCACTTCTCATTCGCGAAAAATTTAACCATTCGAAAGATAACATAGAAGATCGTTTGGGAAAATTGCCTGATAACCTGACAGTCAGATGTTGCTCGTCTGAACGTTCCAATATAAAATTCCCTCCGATCAGTCCAACTTCGCGATCGAGCTCAGTCCGCCGTATCCCGTATTCATACCATCGGCTCCGTACTTATTTCCATTGACAATTTTCCTTCTTCGGGCATCTACTGCGGGGGAACCACCTGACGTCTAATACGATCGTATCCGTTTTTACGGCCGAGAGCCCTTTTATTAGTCTTTTCCGCCCGGGCCTGAGCCGGAGGCAGTAAACTGGAGGTTGTCCAAGGAGAGTTGTATAAAACGAATGCGAAGAGTGGAAAGATGTCAGTTGGAGGGGGTGGAAACAAATAATATACTACGCGGCTGACGTGATGTACTCAACTGTAAAATTAACTCAGAAAATAGCTGGGATTCTGGTCAACGCTGTCAGTAAGGTACTGAAAATCATCTGGGACCACTCAGATTCAAACTGGAATGAACAACCCAATGTAATAAACGTAGCTCAGCTCATTGCACAACTATTCTCGCCCTCGAGTACATTCGATGATACGATCCATACACAAGGACCATATCTTCGTACTTACGGGTTTCTATGGAGATTGTTAACCCGGTTTTTGGAACATTTGATCAACAAGCTTTGGCCCATTCCACCGTCCATCGGATGGTTAAACAAACGGTTTTTAAGCCCAAAACATCAGTATCCGAGCGAGAGACTCCAGTTCGGCACTTACTAAGAAAATATGGATAGGTTTATGCATTCAAACGCGAAATGAACGCACAACTTGAGAGATCAAATTTTCGGAGCATTTTCGCCAAACCTCGAAAAAAAATCTGGCCGTAAACATGGGTGTATTATTCAGAATGCATAATAAACCAAAAGAAGTTGTTAACGTGTTCCGTTAACAGTGTTTTTACCAGAATATTTACAAAAATAATGACACGATATCGATAAGTGGAAGACATGCCATAGACTCAATCCAAATTATTGAAGAAGTTTTAAGAAACAGTATGAAAAGTTCCTCTGTAGCACCATCTGCCTCCAAACTGGCGCGTTTAGCTTGCTTTTTTATCTCCCCAACCCCAATAAGTAAATATCTGGTGCGTTGCAACACACAACATTCCTTAGCTCTACGTCAATTCACTTTTTACATGGCTTTTTCTGCTTAATCAATTCATTTATCACTCAGACCATTTGAACTTGGTCAAACAATATTTCACGACAGCAGAAAGCCGTAGCGCTTACAGTTCTGGAATTTTTTGTGCTGCTCTTACTCATTTCAGAACCATTATTGAGCAATTGGTACACAAATAATTAATGAGACTGTAAACTCGAATTTTTCGAAGAAGGATAGTAATCACTTTGTCAGAGTTATTGGGTAAAAACTTTTAGAGCTGGTAGTAAGTTGAAACTCAGGAATTTCTGAAGTGAGCCCCATGTATCTCTTGAGCGTTTTTAAACACTCACCCTATAGGTATTGGATTGGACTACAATACCAATTTTTTTAAACATTCTGCTAACGTTCCAGCGGAGTTTATGAGAAAAAAACCGCGCCAAAAACGCTTTTCGTTGAAAATTTTGATAATTTATTGTGCTGCTCTCGTCATTTTCCCACGAATGGGAATTTTATGGTATAATTGCCTTATTGAGAGCTATCAACATAAACAATTTAATCAAAATCGTTAGAGCTGTTTTTGAGAAAAAAATGTGGTGTTTTGATCACTATGATAACTATAGTTAACGTTCGGTGGATTTAGCCCATACCCTTATTTTAGCGTCCCGTGGTAACGTGTAGGCTAGACATCAAGTTTCAGCTGATATGTACGGTTTTCTCAAAAAACCGCGCTAAAATCGATTTCGTCGAAAGTTTTGGTAATTCATTGTGCTGCTCTAGTCATTTCTCCACGATTGAGAATATTATTGGTATAGTTAGCTATCAATATAAAAAATTTAATTAAAATCGTTAGCGCCGTTTTTGAGAAAAAAATATTTAGTGTTTTGATCACTATGATAACTATAGTCAACTTTCGGTGGATTTTGCTCATACCCTTATTTTAGCGTTCCGTGATAACCTGCGGGCGAGATATCAAGTTTGAGTGGATTTGGTACGGTGGTTCTCTCTAAAAATTGTTCACAGACACACATATACACACAGACAAACACACAGACCATTTTCCCAAATAATGTTTTTCGGACTCGGGAGGGTCTGAAACGTAAAGATCTGAAGAGAACTGAAAAAAAATTTTTCAGCCGATTATATAACTTTCCTTTCTATTTTGTAGAGCCAAGGAAAGTAAAAAGGAAGGTTACGTAATCGGCAGCAAACTATAGTTGATGAGTTTTACCGTCGCTCTTCTGAGTTCACCTCTGAACACGAATGAAAGAGAACTCCAAGTCTGTCCAAATTAGCAAGCTACGTGTGACTAATTACGACCGAAATTGACCCAAAATGTACGACCATTGTAATAATGATCATATTACGAAAGTATATGGCGCGTAACAACGCGCGATTTTCCATAAGCACCGTGAGCTCTATGAAAACGGTTATGGAGTACAAAATTTGGGTATTAGGTAGATGAGAGTACGTCGTAATGTTGGACGATATCGTTAGAGCCGTTTTTGAGAAGATTATAAAAAACGATAGTTCAATGTTCGGCGAATCACACGTTCCGATGCCATGTTTCATACCTCCGCCCAACGTGAAGTTACAGAAATAGATTTGGTAAACACCATGTGACTATGTTGCAACAAAACAATCCGACAGATTGAGCAAATTCAAATACAAAGTTACTACGGAAATTTTGAAAATTCGAACACGTTTTTGGGCACATGTTGGTTGTTTCTCTTTTTGACAAACTGCCAAAGAGACACTTATGAAGAACACAAGTCTTCACTACTTCAAGTATGATGACAACCGTTGAAGCTATTTCTTAAATGTAAAAAATAAACGTTATGTTCCGTAAGTTCACTCACTGGGATACGTAAAAGAACTGTCACTTACTGAATAGTGAAAGACAATTTGAAAGTTAAATCAAAATCGTTCAGCCGTTTTCCAGAAAGTCGTGGAATAGTGCTTATAGTATGTTTTGGTCCTCTCCACCACCTCCACCCTTTATATCTATGGAAATTACTCGCAGTATCATTTTTGATCCATTAACAATTCACAAACAGAACAAACATAAAATTTCAATCGAGCCGTGAATTGTTGGGCATCGAGAGGCCTCAAAAATAAAATATTTGATGAAAACTTTTTTACCCCCTTGGATTGCGGAATTTAATGCAATGTAAAAACCATTATACTGTTCTGAGGTTTGGTGACAATCGTTAGGGAATAGGTTGATTTGGATGAGTGCACAAATCCAGAGCCTAGCGGCCTACCGTTCCGTTTCCTGAGGAAGAATCAAGAACTGCGGTTGAAGAAGCATCTCGCTCGACGAAAGCCAAACTTTCTGTACTACGAGTTTTGAGGAAACTTCACATGATTTGAGACGAATTGACTTCAACGCTCCTTCGGCCGAACTAAGTGGTGCCACTCCGCCTGGGGTACCGTGAAAAGCTTTTAATCAGAGCGAGTTTACTTGTGCCTTACTCTAACAAATAACAGCAACCCGACCGGGCAAATAGGAGCGAGGGTGAGGCGAACTAGGAATAAAAAAAGCAAATAAATAAACTCAGTTTCTCCCTCCACCGTTAACGTCTATGTCATCCCAGCACGACAACGCGCCGTTACGGTAACGTTTCCTCCACCAATCCCCTCCACAACACCATCCCCCTCTCAGTCAGCCACCCACAACCCTCTCTATCTCCCTACTGACGTGTACAGCACGACTCCCTCGCTATGATTAAACAAAACGGAAATTACTCCATCACAATCCAATCTCTTAAACGAACGCAATGTCCCACGTTAAGGGCGAAGGACGTCAGGCTCGAAACCTACCAACGATGATATTCTTCTGGAAGAACGTTATAATTGTCCAGAGGGGGAAAAAAGTAGATTCCATCCTCATAATTTCAATTCGTGAATATTGGGGAGTCACGCAACATTCAACATCTTACATTTCTCCCTGAAATTGTTCGCTAATTTGAGGCGCCTTAAATGCCCAACCCAATTCTATCTATTCAATTCTTCTGTTTATGTCTACGTCATTGCCAGCGATATAAGCAATTAGCTATTACAGGTCAATTACTGGAGTGTTTTGAAACTGCAATTATTATTATGCACCCCCCTCACCATTATAAAAAATCGAGAAATTTACTTGAAACATTCCTTTCACTAGCTATAGTTTGGTATATGAGCGTCACAATGTAGGCGAGCCCTCAAATAAACAGATTATAAATAAGACATACATGAGACGTAGATGAGACTGAATTTGTATTAAAATACTACTTTAATTGATAGGTGTACAAAAAAATAGCATTTTCACGTCAAATTGGAGGTTTTTGACATTTTATGTCTTCACTTCGCTACATAAACTCGAAAATGTAACGCCGGAGATGTTACGGAGAAGTGTCACGAAATGTTTAACCCGAGTTGTAAGCAACAGCCCCTGTGGCCTAATGGATAAGGCATCGGGCTCCTAAACCCGGGGATTGTGGGTTCGAGTCCCACCAGGGTTACGATTTTTTTTGACATTTTATGTCTTTACTTTGCTACATAAACTCGAAAATGTAACGCGGGAGATGTGACGCGGGATATGTAACGTGTTAGATGTAACATGGTATATGTAACGGAGAAGCGTTACGAAATATATTGTGTGGGGTTAGGTGCATACGCTTGAAAAGTGTAACGCTTGGTAACATCACACGTTTTAATAACCTCAGTGACTAAGTGATGATGTCAATTGCAATTGACGCGGCCGTTATATCCCCCATCAACGAGCACAGTCAAACGTAGTTATCATTGCACAAAAACAAAAATAAAAGACATAAAATGTCCCTTGTGGTTGCGTACTTGTACGAAAGCTGTACCCACCGTTTATGTTCTTCATTCTGATTATAACAACGTCCTAAGTGACAGCGGAATTTAAACTCCGTTAATCACAAAAGTCTGACTAGGACTTTACTCAATCCGTTTCCCCTGATTGCAACTTTCTTTAGCCTTCGTGGAAAGTAATAAAAATAGTTTTCGTACACTTTTATGTTTCGTCCTTTAGGTACGTATAGCCTTCGTATCGCAATTCAAGGGGAGCTTCATCGCGACATGTCAAGTTTCGGATGACATAAGTGACATTAGTGCACAGTTCGGACATTGGGCTACTCCAGCGGCGAATATTTTTCTCCATACATATCTCCATGAAAATACGGCGAACGGAGATATAGGCCGACGTTAACGGTGGAGGGAGAAACTGAGCTTATTTGCCGAAGCAGAGGAGAAAACGGGGTGAAAAGCTTACCACCGAGGTTTTGGAAGCGATTGAGGCTGCAGTGAAAGAAAATCCTGACAGGACTCTGTTTCGAGAAAAACATTGACTTGGCCCTGAGGTTTGCGTCTTTTGAAAATAACCTTGAAATTAACTAACAAAGAGCTGGATCGGATGAATTCTGTAGAAACGAAAGAGAGAAGACAAATTTACGCAGCGGAATTCAGAACACGGGCGCCAGAAAACCGTGAAAATATGGTATGCACTGACGAATCCGGTTTTAATTTGCACCTTCGAAGAAGTCATGCGAGATCCAGGAGGAATACACGTGCTGTTTCCACAGTACCCACGGTAAGAGGAAGAAATGTTTCCCTCGTCCTAGCCGTAAACACTCGAGGTGTTGTTCATTATAAGATAATATTAAGGCAACTGCAATGGAGAGACGTTTAAGGAATCCATCGAAGAGCTGCACGAAAAGGTGGCGAACCGAACTATCACGTACCTGATAATGGATAACGCAGCGATTCACCGAGCTGGACAAGTTACCAGTAAGATGATCGAATTGGGGTTTAACGTGAAATATCTGCCCCCCTACTCACCCAACTTGAATCCAGTGGAGCACCGCTTTTCAAAAATCAAGTTGCCAGCAAGACAAATTCTCAGTGAGCCCCAAACAAACCACGACCTGCATGGCACGATAACCCGAAGCGTTGTAACTGACACCACATCGGACTGCACAAATTATGTTATGAGAATGATGATAGACCTGACAGCCGGTGCTGCAGGGAGAGACTTACGTTGAAAAATTTGTTCATTCTTTTCCGTTCATTATGTTCATTCTTAATTGTTGAATGATACGTTTCACTCGCTAATTTGTTGTTATTGCATTCCTAGAATTAAATCATGTATTTCTGTCATCCACCAAATTGATGTGTAAAACCTCCAATTTGAAATGGAAAACCTCCAATTTGACGTGAAAATGCTATAAGTAGAAAAAAAGACAGAAAGAGTTCGGAATTACATGCGACCCTTCCAGTATGGTAATTGTCTTTGGACTTGGTGCGAATTGGAGAAGTGAAAGAACGGGGGAGACAGACTGAATGATATGGTTGGCCTCAGAGCGAAGTAACTGGGGCGAGAGAGTGGGCATCTCAGCAGAAGGGGGAAAGCCGTTTGGAAAACAAAACCAGGGGTGTTTTGGGGGAGTTTGAATACATTGCCTAGAAGACGCAGCTTTTGCAGAGTAGAGCAAAATCCAGTTGTGCACGGATCGAAAGAAATGATTTTTAGCGGCTTGAAATTGACTACTTCGGTAAAAACCTTTCAAATTATTATACAACGGTTTTTTAATCTCATGAACGGCTTGACCTAGTATTACTGCTCCGGGACCCATCCCATTCGATTCAGCATCGAAAAATACTAGTACACCATACAAACCATGAACTGACTACAATGGAACTACGAAAACTAAATATTCCCCCAGCGCCTGTAAGCGCCTGTAGGCAATTGGCACGACGTTGCGAGTCGAGCGGGCGGGTGGTTTTGATGTGACGGGAGAGAGGGGGTACTAATGACGAAACGTTGACTTCCGGTGTAGTTCCCACGAGTTCAATTAGTAGACTTTGGCTCACTATAACTACTGTAATTTCACTATACGCAGTTGTACACGTCTGATACTCATTCCATTCGACCCAGGATGTGAAAATACCTTGAAAACTATACAAAACACGGCGTATTTGCGAATTATACTGAATTTTGTTAATTTTTTTAACCATTTTTTGTCCATAACCACCATGGGCTTCTTCCAATCGGATTGCCGAGATCTTGGGCACAACTAGATACCAAATGGGATTTTTGTGAGAAAGAACGAATTTTTTCACGTTAAAGACACAAAACGGCCTGGACGGCAGACAGCGGACGGCGGATGGCGGACGGACATTGCAGATTTGGAATCCCCATGTCTTGAAATGTAAAGTATCAAATTTTGAGGGGGGTTGTGAAAAATTTTTCCTGACCGAAAACATAGGGTTATTATTCATAATGATTAATAAACCAAAATCTGTTCTTGCAGTAAGATCTCAGCTCAGCCGAGGGACTGGATAACTAACTTCGCTATGACAGTGGAAGGACACACTTGTAACAACTCTCGACGAACAGCAACAGCCTTCTGTTACGCCAACCCAATGTTATTTCTGTGTCAGTTGTGTTAGATCTCTACTCCCGAGACAGTTAGTTATTAGTAACATTCTATCGAAGCCCACAACGACGGTGTTTCGCCACGGTTTAATAAAGTGACCATCCCTCCCTAATTCGCAAGAATCAACACGAAACACTTCGGAGTACTTTCAGCGAATGGAAGGCCCTTTCGGTTAATCGTCGATTTGCTGGATCTAACCGCCGCAAAAGTTGACCTAGCGATCAGGGAGGCGTGCGTAATCCCGTGCCGGCAGATACGGAATTCGTGGGTTTCAAGAGAAACGTTGATTAGCTAGTTATGTCATAAGCCTTTCTTAAACAGAAGAGCCGTGTTCGGCCACGTTCCAGTTGAGCGTGTGCTTGGAAAACAATTCCGGTCGAGCCTGTTCAATTGTGTTTGTCAGATGATTTTGCAATTGATCGACCAGAAAATTTGGAATTCGTGAGCGCAAACTCAACTCGTCTAATGTCAACAAAAAAACGATTCGTTGCCGTACCCAACATAATTCGAAGCGATTGCCTTCGAGCAGAGCTTAGCACGAACTTGATGAATCATTTCATGTTCTTGATTGTCTTTAATTAGAATACGGATATCCTCATCACAGCAATTACAAATTCTATACAAAGTACGAATATTTGATCGAGACCACATAAATCTTCTCGAACCCGCAACTAAATTCGAACTGCCCTTCAGAATACTTATTTACGAAAAATCAAGGTGGCCTAGAAGGAGTGCAGGAGTTTATGGGCCAGGGATCTGGACGGTGATATCTCTGAAATGGAAAAATACAGTCAGGCTGTGCTTGAGGCCCTAGCTTCTTATCCTACGGAGCTGGTTTGGGAATACCTGACCTGGTTTCGCAGAGGAAAACACTGTAACTTTATGTTGGGTGCCAGTCCATAGAGGAGGAGAAGGGAAAGGGAACTCTGGAATGCAGGCGAGAAACTGGGACCAGCAACTGGGAGTTTGGCAAGGTCCCTTTGTCACTGCGGCCACATATGGGCCTATACTAACGATGGGAAAAATATTCAGCGCATAAATAGAAGCGCCTAGCTGCAAAGAAAGGTCAGTCACGTAGGATGTGCTCAGCTGTTTCGTATTCCTCATCACACAGTCTGCACTTGACTCTCTATGAAATGCCCATCTTCCTTTCTTTCCTTCCATCCAAGGCAGCCTGGTTAGTAGATCAAAAGGAAATATTGACAAACCATTGATAGAGCAATTGAGGGAACGACGTTCGTAATTGATTGTAAACCCTCAAAAATTCGTATACATTTTTAGAAATGGATTAAAACTTGGTGAATAGTTGATTTTAAAACATTGGGGAACTCGGTAAAACGTATTGGTTAGGGGGTTCATGTGCTGCAGACCCAAGGTGGAAATAGTGGGCAAACATATCATCAATTTACGTTAACGTACACACAAGTGGAAAATGATAAATTGTAGTAAAATCGAGTTTAACATGATAGAGACCCACGTGAAAATCGATGGTAATTGCAGTCAAAAATGAGACGTTACCTAACCGCAGCCAGGATTTGAATAAGAAAAATAATTTACGTAAACTAGTAGTTGAGGTAGGGTTGAGCGGGTGAGACGCTTATTGGGGCAAATGCTACTGGGCGTAGAGAGAAGAGGCATCGATACTTTTCATTGATAATAAACGAAGAGCAATGTGGCGTGGGGCTCGTAAAATATTTAAAGGCACTCAGAGGCATTTATTCCACGGAGCCCTCTCCAGATTTTCCGAATGTTTTTACCGCTCCTGATCGCCCTTTTCCGAGTCTCCTGCATATTCAAATTCTCCGGCGGCGAAGAATTTGCGGAATATTCTAATTGAAGGATAAATAAATCGAGTAATTGTTCCTCATTGTAGTCGCTGTATTATTAAGCTTTCTGGCAAAGAAAGCGCGCCGTGGAGCAGAGGACGAGTCAGTTTTAAATGGCAAACTGCGTTGAAAACGAACCTAATTATTAATAAACCGTGAAGCGCGAAAGTTTGTAGCGAGCAAAGTCATTTGAGAGTAAAAGATTGGTTTCATTCTGATAAATGAAAGATGAATGGAATGAACGACACGGTTACGACAGTCTATTGTTAAGGAACGTTTTGAATCGTTATTGTTACTTTCCCCAACTTTCGTATTTGATGCGAAGCATCAAACATTTTTCGCCAATCCCTGTAAATATGAAGATTCTAAAGATCTGATGCGACAACCTGCCATACACACAGGGGCTGTATCATCGTTCAACGCATTTCTACTGAAACATTTATGGAGAACAATATGTAGGTACTAGTTGGTTGAGAGTGCCCCGTAAGTTTGAACGAAATCGTTCGTGCCGTTTTCGAGAAAATCGGAAAAACGTTAAGTTAATGTTCAACATATCTCGTTTTCCGAGCTGTCATGACTTGTATTTCCGTTTAACACATAAATACAGAAATAATTTTTCAGAACAAAATACGGATGCTTAAAGACACTCTTGAAGATTTATCAAATACAATAAAGCAGTGACTCTGGCAATTATGAAAATGTTTTTTTTAAAAACTATTTTGGCACATTTTGGTTTTTTCTCTGTTCAATTGACTATCAGAGGAAAATTTATTGGGAACTGCATACAGATATTCATTATTTAAACACATCATAGCAATATATTTTTGCCTATATCTGCGTTCACGGAATTTATATGCAGGTATTTATGGGGTAGAAAAGTTGTACATCTCGCAGAAGGTAATTTTAAAGTTTAATCAAAATTGTTACAATCGTTTTTGATAAAATTTAAAAAAAAAACACTTTTGATCCGTTTCGGTCCCCTACTCCCCATTACCATCGATGGACTTGGCTCAGACCCTTTTTTCACGTCGTCAAAAAATAACAAACCAAACTAATACGCTGGAAATTATTACCGAACGGTTTATTAATCTCTTGAACAGCTTGAAGTAGTCTCGTTCCTCTGAGACCCGTCCCATTCGATTCAGCATCAAAAAATACCAGTAAACGACACGAAACATGACCAGACTACAACGGAAGGACGAAAATTACATATTCTAGGCGCCTTTAGCCTGTAGGCAATTTTCACAACGTGACGAGACCACCTGACTGGTGGTTGGGCTGACACCAGATGGAGTGCAAACGACGAAACGATTACTTTGTAATCGTGCTGTATTGTCCTGCGGGTTCTTTCAATTACTAGACTTTGGCTCAGTATAATTACTGTGATCTCGCTGTTTACGGTCTGGACGCAGTAGTACACCTCTGAGACTCGTTCTATTCGTCGCAGTATCTATAAAAATACCTAGAAAACGATACTAAACACGGCGTAATTGCGATAAAACTGCCAAAATTTTTGTTCATTTAATCCTTTGTTACCCATAACAACCGTGGGCTTCGTCCGATCAGACTTCCGAGCAGGCTGACACTTTTTTTTTGAGAATTTTGAGGGATTTTTATGAGAGAGAACGAATTGTTCAGTCTAACAGACAGACATTGCAGATGTGGAATCCCGATGCTTTGAAGTGTGAAGTATCAAAGTTTGAGGAGGTTGTAAAAATGTTGTCCTGATCGAAAACAGGTCTATTATTTACAATGAGTAATAAACCAAAACGTTGATGCATTGCAAAATTAGGTTAATAGTTACTTGGAAAGTTTACTTAGTATAAGTTTGATCAAAAACTCTAAGGTCTATTTTAAAAATTTTGTAAACCGAACTCGCATTTTCTGATGTATGTGAAAATCATGGTACAGTACATTAAAAGGCATTCCGTCGTTTTGATCAGTTGGATATTTTCAATCGAATATACGGTTTTGGCAACGAACAAGACAACAGTGAGGAAGAGTAGGATCTCGGGGATTGATTTGGGAAGCATCTGCTATTCATGCTAGCACAAAATGAGAGGTCTCGAACTGAAAAACTGGGGAAGATAGTTCAGCCGGACATGATACTCCGCCTTGATCTTATTCCATGTTAACCAGGCGCTCCCTCAGAAAGCAGGGAGATGAACGCTCCTCATTCAGAAGATGGTCAACAGTGAGTGAGTTTGATCTAAACTCTTTGTGTGAGCTGTCTCTGTCGTTTCGCCGCTTACTGTGTTGTAGCCAGTCTCCCAAGTACATTCACTTTTAGGACTGTTGTTGCTCACACCAACTGCCAAGTGATTCTGGTTGCAAATGAAGAAAGGTCCACCAGCCACTTAAAAGGTAGTCGATTTGGTATGGAAAACCACTGTGCCTGATTCATTCTAGAGCTTGCTGCAGCCATATCCATAAAACAAAACTTTCGATGTTCTAGAAAAGTAGATTGTTGGAGAAAAAGAGAGTTATAAAAACTTGAATTGAGTGATGAATGAGACAAACGAGATAGAGGACTATATTGATACTCTGGGTTTTAAACGGTCACGTGGTCACCACAACAGAGTTCTAATGGAAAGGTAGAGTTCTGATTTAGCAGCTAGTAGAACTAGTTCACACGACACACCAGGTCTGTAGATATTTGAACTGGTGTTAGGACGACCTACTGAATACCACAGACACTGATCTTAGAATGTCTTGGTCATGAGTTGGGTCCGGGGGGAGCCACCAATAAAAATGCCTGAGGGAAGGTTGCGAAGGAGAGGTAAACTTTTTGGAAACTCCGGGGACGAAAACTGTTGGTTCGTAAAGCCTTTTGTTAGCAGGAGAGGCTAATTGAACTCTTCCATCGGAAAGGAAAAAAACCCGCACCTTTCCCTTTAGGGCCAATGGCAATGAACTAATTCAGCCAGATGATAATGATCCGCAATAACCACCAAGCCTGTAAGGTGAGGGCTACAGTTACGTTATGGCTGTAATTCTTGATGCCCTCATTGATTCAGACGGAAGGTTTTTCCGTCAATGTCCCCTGTCACCCTAGACTAATAGTACAAAACATCCTGGATATCTCATAATTTTTTAGTAGAAAAAAAAAAGATTATTCACAATTTTTTTTTTAAATCAGTTGAATTAGTGCAGATTTGCGTGGAGAAAAAAATGTTGATAATCGCTGTTTGACAACCAATTTGACGACGCTGCAGATAAAAAAGCTCAACTTAGACTACATGGTGATGTTCCAGTACTGTAAATAGACCGGACCTAATCTTTCTCAAGCTTCACGTGCAAATTGCATTCCCGGCCTAACCCTCGCATTCATCACACGAAGCGCTCGGACGATTATTCAAACGGACCTTCGTAAAACCGACCCAGCTGCCTCAGCGAACGTCGTCTGTAGTAACGGCGTTCTGAATGTAATTCACACGGAAAATGGCTCCCCGGGGAGCCGAAAGTATAAACCTAAAGACTAATCCACGTTGGCGGTTGGCCTTCTCGAGGATTCGCAAATGAAAACGACTTCAACTTTAATTTTAAAACCCTTAGTTTTCCAGTCGACCTGAGGTGGTAAATAAGCGACAAACTTCGTTTCCCAAGAGGAGACCCCGGCTCAAAGTTCCTGGAGGCGGGAAGCTGGAGGTTAGTCTGGCGAATTTAGGTTTCAACTAAACCGATTTACAAAGATTTTACCTTGTGTCGGAACATACGGACCCTTTGCTACCTCGAACATCGTAAATATGCTCACTATCAAATCTAGGAAAGCGCTAGGAGTATTCTTCTGCTCATTCACTTGGTCATGTACCCGTTGGGACACTTTAGCACTCTTTACGATTAAACAGCTTTAACTAGCCAACTCAGGGGGCATGTGTAAGAGCTATCATGAGCGCACTGCATTCTACCACCGACCATTCAGTTATATGTGCGAGCTTGAATCTGAAGCTTATAGCTTATTAAAAAGTGGAACATGCGGAATCACAACGTTAGTCGTCCGAAAGAAGTTGGTGTCCAATCTCCATAATGTGCCGCTGCAATGACTGCAAAGTCTCCATTAGCAGTAAAGGAGGAGTGGGTAGTAGATAAACCGCAGTGGTTCAATACTCCAGAGGCGTAAACGGGTTGAGCGAGCCTAGTGGACGGGCCAGTTCCAACCAACACTCCTTCATTCACTTTCTTCTTTGGCCATGTCCGTACTCCCTGACGTTGGCGATCATTATGGCGAGGGCTTCTCTGTCCTGTACTACCTGCATCAATTCTCCCACTGATCCTATTCCAGTCCAATCACGGATGTTACGTAGCCACGAGTGTTGCCTCCTCCCAGGTCCTCTGCGCCCCTCTATTTTTCCTATAATTATAAGTTGGAGTAGTTGGTATTTTTCTCCTCTCAATATATGACCAAGATAGGCGATTTTGCGACATTTAATTGTGTTTAGTATCTGTCTGTTGGTATTGGCTCTTCGAAGTACTTCCGTATTGGTGACGTGATCCACCCAAGGTATGCGAAGCATTCTCCTATGCAACCACATCTCAAAAGCCTCGAGACGATTCATTGTGCTAACTTTTAATGTCCAAGATTCCAGTCCCTATAGGAGTACAGACCAGACATAACACCGTGTCACTCTTTGCCGTATTTTGAGGTTCAGATTGTCGCCACACAGAAGTTCTACTGAATGCTGAACGTGCCATTTCTATTCGGCATTTTATTTCTACGTCAGGGTCTAAGCATTCTGTAATGATACTTCCCAGGTATTTAAATCTATTTACCCTTTCAATTGGGGAACCTTTAAGTTCCAGTTTAAGGTTGATGTGAATTGTGCGGCTGAATACCATGAATTCGGTCTTGTTGGCATTGCCTTTTAAGCCGTATCTCTCTCCCACTGGTGTGGTTCAGTTTAGCTTTACTAATTGCGATGGCCAACGTCACTACTCCCGAGACTTGCCGACCTGTGTTGTGCTCAATGCGACGTTTTGCGTCTGAACCCCTGGAATTCACAGCGACCCAGGTGACCCCATGTTTCACCATGCACCAGCGAACATCACCTCAGTTGCCATTTATTGACAACGCTTGGAAAAGTTAGTTCTTTTTTTTATTTTTCATTGTTTCAAATAGCCTTCGTTTAGTTCTTTATTTTCTCTCTTCGCTGATAAAGCCATTTTGATGTTTTCACTTTCACTACATCCCAATTTTAATTTGCATTTCTTTCATGTCATTTAAAATATAAAATAATAAAAATATAATATAATAATATAATTTCATTTTATTTCATTTCGCGACATCAATACTCTTCTTTCCAATCAAAGACTCTACAGAGCAAAATTGTTCAGTCCTTCCTGGACTGCAGACATCAGGAATCCAGGTTCTGTACCATCTACAACCAAGTCTGTTTCCTTATCAAAATTACTGTTCCTTAACACCCACAAGAGAGTTATATCAGTTGAAAGTCATGAAGGTTGTGGTTTCGCTAGATCTCACTAATACCTTTAAATGGCAGTTTTCGGAGAATTTTTGTCGAAATTGTAAAACGACACCTCTATTGATATAACCATTCATTTTATCTAATTGTTTTTCAGATCATCCTTTCATTTCATTAAGAGCACCCTGTTACAACTCGGTTGCCATAACGTGTCATCAGCATATGCCAACTTGTTAATCGTGAAAGTGGGGCTAAACGGTTCGAACTGGCTACGATTTTCCGACATTAGGCACCATGCGCTTTGCCGATTGTAATTGGCATTCAAATTCAATTGGGGTGAGAAAAAGTTAAACAGCAAATTCCTATTGTAACGAGCTGTACGCCATTTCCGCGCTTGATGAGTCATTCTGTCATGAAGAGTATCTTCATAGCTCCGTGACAAAATCCTTGGGATGTTCAGCAGAAAATAGAAATTCGAAAACTCCTCTAAGAAGAGGAAACTAGGTTGGTAATGCAGCGGTTGAACCGCTACTGTTGTGGGATACAAAGTCAAAACAGGGGGGTAATATCGGAATAACTTTGGTTGTATCGGTGACGGTTTTAATGGTGTCAGCAGAGCGTCAGGAAGTGCTAAAAGCGTGTTCTGATGACGGCTGCTACCATCGAACCGTTTGTGACCTAAAGGGGTTTTCATGTAGCAGAACGCAATTCAAAATATCATCTCTTTGAGAGATGAGCGTGGCATAGCGACATTAACAACAGTATTAACTCTTTCGACGCTTTTGGAGCGAACCTCAAATAAAATTGTGTAGACGTTGCATTTTTGTTGCAAACAATGGTACTACAGGAAACTCTACATCATGTTTATTTTCAATTAGAGAAAGGACTGCAGCGAACCTCCTCAGAAGTTGTAACGAACATTATTTCTAGCACAAAACGTCTTGAATCGGCTTAAACTCGACGATTTTTCTTTCATATTTAGCTTTCAACTAAGTGTTAATTACGTGTACCTTTAAAGTGGTAGGAGTTTTGTTATTGTTTTTTTTTCAATAGTTTGAAGTGCCGCGGTGATACGAACGGCGATACAGCGAAAGAGCAATTCTCGGCTATTCACGTTTCTAAGCGGCTTTACTGAGAGGAAAAAGAAAAACCATTATAACACCTCTTTGTTCTTCAGAGGCTCGGAAAACATTATTCCGCAGCCTTTAAAGGAAAATCCGCAAAAAGAAAATATGGGAGGAAAAAAACTGGAAATGAAAGAAAACCGGGGAGGGAAAAGAAGGAAAACTGCGAGTTGAGAGAACCGACGCCCTTTTCAGCATATTTGGGATTTTCAGTACCGTGTGTTGTAGAAACAGGAAAGTAATGCACGCGGTAAGTGGCAAGAGGTAAAAAGGGGGAGGGAGTTTGTGTATTGCCTATAAGCCGTAACTTGTAGGATTTGCCGAGAGAAACCGCGAGGTTTAGCCGCCCTTGTTGTGCTGGGTTTCCCTTGTCGAAAAGAGTTGAATAATCGTGTTTCTAACGAGCGTCAAAGGCCTCCTTCCCGTTCCAGTTTCGCATAATCTGATAGCTTCCATGATTTGTTTTCCGCCAATTAAAGACGTTTTTCAAACACCCTTTAAAAGTACATTCAATAAAACAAAATAAATACTTCCAGATACACGCCTTTTATCGACAATTATTTCATTTAAAAATTTTGAACGTGTCTCGAAACCTGAGCTGTTCTCGAGCTCAAGAAACAGAAAGAAGCGCAAAGTAGTAAAAATTATGCACAATGGTGGGAGAAGGGAGGGACACCTAAAACTGTACCACTTGGATTTACTTAATAAGTTCTGCTCTCAAATGCGTTAAAATACACAACCCCCCCCCCAAACAACTCCCAAACTATTTTAACTCAATTCTCCAACCTTCATACGCATCTGACGCCACTATAACCCTTGGGTGGAGTGGACATCCCTGGAGGACTCACTTCCGAAGATATTCATGTACCAATAGAACCGGCTCATCTTACATAACTGAGTTGAAGAACCCGAAGGATGGACTTTGGATAAACTTTGGATATATATTCTGACGACGAAGTGACGATTTGTAGCAAATTAGCGATTCCTCGGCTAAGTTCGTAATTAAGGGAAGTAGTCCAAATCCAACTTCGAAAATTCACTAACTCTTGGGCTGACAAAAAATGTAGTGTGGGAAGTTATTGCAAAATATTGTAATTAACGCAACCTGTGCTCCACCACACTTTTTAAGACCCAGAATCGGCAAATACCTTCAAACTTTGGCCCATGATGTGTTTATGCGCGTATGCACATATAGTCATGTTTGTAAGAAGATAGCTGAACTGATTGACCGCGTTATTTGTATTCAAACGACAGCAAAAGTATCGGCAATCGTATAAAAAAGTTGAGTTTTTTTTTCAAATCTTTAAAGCTAACTGAATCGAAAAAAAATTAATTGCTGCGTGTGGTTTGTGTATGGCTGTCGTTCAATTCGAGGGAAACGACAAGACCGATCGAGCTGGCTTTTAAAATGTTTGAGATTTCCGATGCCGCGAAAGTAAGGTGACCATAGATCAGTACCTAACTTTTCTCGTCCATAAATATCTCTGTGAAAAATCGGCAATAAAGGCCTATGAAGCCAAAGAAATTTTGTTTTTTTTACTTTTTAGAAAAACTAACCACAACGGTTGTCGATAAGTTCAGAGGGTGTCGCGAAATAATCAGTACCCCCCTGTTTCCCATAAACGTTCCGCCGACAGCCCACAGAACTGAATTTGATCAATCGGAGTGCCTTCTAGTAACCTATACCAACATTTCGTTCTCTTATTTCTATGACTGTCCGTTGAACGGAGATATAAAAAAAGGTTTGTTCAGGTCGGAAAATGAAATTTTTGTCGTTTTTCTCATTTTTCTCAAAACAGCTGAATATAATTTGATCGTACGCACACGATCGTGCTTATCTTCTGTAAACACACAGTTCTCGTGTGTGTAGCTGTCTTTTTGTTCGAAAACGATTACGATGGCTTTGAACAAACCATCTTTTACTAATCGTTGGTATTTAAAGAAAAAATAACAACGTCCTAGCTAACGTACGTGGCGACACATTCCGGTTTCATGTACGCAGTATTAATTTAATTATTGCTTAAAGTTAATTTAACGTTCTTGACCCTATCCCCAGTTTTGTCTTGTAAAAAAATATACTAACACGTTTGTCCGTTCCAAGCTTAAAACATTATTAGAAAAATTACCCCAATGGGTGACATTAATGAAGCCGAACTTCAATATAATTTGTATACTACTTTAATTACGTCTAATCACCAGTCCTCAGTCGTGACGGTGCCATCAAACTGAACTCTCAACAATACGTCAAACTGTAAAGACATGTTCCTCTTGTTTAATGGTTTACATTTGATCAATACGACTCAAAAACTGACGTGGGGGTGTATATTTTTCGCATCTGAAAATACCACTCCAGTTCTATCACATTCAATTACTACCAATGCACTACATTTAAACCTTGAGTGGGAGTGTCCGTCAAATCATATGTTGACGAATCCTTCGGATGAAGTGGAAAAGTGAACGAATATTACGGTCATAGCTTCCCTGAGCACCAACCCCCTTCGTGTACCTATGGAAAGCCCACCTCTTCAGCGATTGCCCATTGACAACGGATTTCCCCCTTTTTTGGGCTTTTATAACTATCCTTTTCCAGCTCTACCCCTCCTTTACTTTTCTCCTCTCAACAGACAGCTTCTTCCAAGTCAGTCAGTCATCCATCAGCCCTGGCGAACGACAGTCGTCTTCTCAGTTCTCCCAATTCATTCGTCTCTCAAGTCTCGTGCTCGTGCTACTCAAAAATCAACTCTCTGTCTCTCCCCACTTAATTTCCCAAGTAACCAATTCACGTGTATTTAGAGGCCTCTTGTTCGCGTTTATATACTCATACTCAACGTGATATAGCTATTCTGTCCTTACTTACGCTCACCACGTTCATTTATTTCTCAGTTTCAAGCACCCCCATTCGTGCGCCCAACAAAAGTTATGACAGGAAAGCGTGGCCACAGTTGATCTCTTCCTTTGGAAATCCTCGTCATTCTCTCACAAGTGTTATAATAACTCCTCCCAGATGGTAACGTCTCACAAGGGTCATGCCTCTGCGTGGTAACACATAGACAGCAGCTCTCTACTGGGAGACTGGCTAAATAACAATCCCCAGGTTACCCCTGACTTTCGACTAATGTAGCTTTCTTATGAGTGTTTAGAAACAGGCATTTTGATAGGAAACAGACCTGTGTCTGCGCTCGGGATTTAGAGGATATTTTTCGACCAAATCAGCTCAAACTTTATATCCAACCTCCTCACCGACGTTTTTAGCCCAAAGTATGTTTGAGCAAAATCGGCTCAAAACTTACCATAATTCTCATTGTAATCAAAATTGAATACTACATGTCCCAAACAAAGTCGGATTAAATTTAGTGCGTTGACAGTTCCCTACGGCATAACCAGAGGCGAGTCTTGGTTACCCTACAACCCTCCTCACGATCATCCCACTCCAGTTCCATCACATTCGATTACTACCAATGCACGACATTTAAACCTTGAGTGGGAGTGTCCGTCAAATCATATGTTGACGAATCCTTCGGATGAAGTGGAAAAGTGAACGTTTATTAGGTACTTCTCAGGTTTCACTATCTAAATTTCAACTACATCAATTCTTCTGTTAAAACATATATTTGAACATTTTAACGGTATTTACATGCGTCGTTTCTCTCGATTACTTTCGAAGAGAGGAAGCTTAGGGATTTAGATTGGTACAAAAAATGTTCGTGTAATTTCCTATGTGATGTCCAGCTATGCAGCAAAATCTAAGTGCGGTATGTTCTCCAAAAATCATAAAGCCTTTAGTATGGCCGAAAGCTGTGAGTTTCTTGCGGATTTGTTTACGCCACATTGAATGGGATCCTCCTTCATTGATAAATAAACCCTTCTTGGGATATTGCATGGTTCACAGTTTTTTTAAATCTGTTTCTATCTCTGGGAATAGTAAATAGTCTTCATCCATACAGATTTGTCAGATCATGATTCGTTTGTTAGTAGCCTATTTTCGTTTTCCACGCCGGTTTAATCGGTGTTTTGAAAATTATGGTTGAATAATATACATCTATATCCACTATATAAAGATCGTGATGTCACTAGGTAAAATAATAATTTAAAAAATTGTGACTAAAACCCAGTATAAGAACATCGATTAGAGCGCAACTAGTGAAATTTACGCAGTGGTGGGAAAGGTCGTGCGACTCATTCGCGGCAGAGGCCTTTTTCCTAGATTCCGTAAAGTGTCTTTAACATCCAAAGTAAACATAACAGCTGCTTATGCGTTGGATTTTGTTCAACGGTCGTCGGTAAAGCCTGTAGGCGAAAAACGGGAAGGGAGGAAGTAAAAGACTGCGAAGGGCTGAACGGGGATTTAAGAGCCAATATCGCCCAAAGCTAACATAGGCCACAAGTGTACAACACCCTCCTCTTCTTCCTCCTCATTCACATCACAAAATAAACCTTTGAACGCTCTCCCTCTTCGCCTTTTCTCAAATATTTACTTCCGCTGTTAACCTTCCGATAATATAAATGCAAATTATAGCCTCAATGCGGCCAAATATTGGCAGTAATAAAGGTTTATAGGATGAAACAAGGTGCGATAGTGAGAAGGGGCGTATGTCCTTATTCAGTCGCCTCGCACTGCGCGTCGCACACAATACATTGCTCGTGAATCACATTTTATCTGACCGTACTATCCATTTGCATAATAGTTATTAACCTCTAGGTTAACCGGAGTTAAACTACCAGCGAGTCTACCAATAATTTCATCAGCAACTACTTCTGTTGATAAATGGGGTCCAGAAACATGAAAAACGTTACCAGTAATTGGCCTACGAACTGTTTTACTCCTTCCCCACCTCTCGAGCTCTATTAAATTAATTGTTTCCAAAACATTTGAAGTGTCTAATCGCACTACGGGCAAATTGATTCCTAGTCTACGCCATTTTGGTCCATCGCTTCCCACGAGAAAAACCATAAGCGCTCACTCTACAGGAAATACATTTTACGTGCTTCTCCACGGATCACGTTTATTTATTTTCACGAAACACGGGCTGTTCTGCACTTGGTGTAACGAAAATTGGATGTAACTGGACTGAAAACTGCCAACAGCACCCTTCTATCAGTCGCCGTGATCTGCATTTTTAAAGTTTACTTATAATATTTCATATAACACGCCTATATTTTCGGCCAGTAAATTCTTTCAACGCCCCCCCCCCCTCACCCTAAATTTGACCCATTACATCCAGGCCATATTGGGTCGAAAAAAAATCCGTTTTTTCGCACAATAATGTCATTTACGATCTAGTTGCGCCCACCTACACGGCAATCCCATCGGACGAAACCAATGGTTGTCATGAGGAAAACATTATTCGGAAATATCTGGTGCGTAGCAACACACAACTTCCTGCAGCCCCTGTATGTTCGACGACCTACCGCAGCTGACCCTAAATGGGATGGTGGCACCCAAAAAGAAGAAAATAAATAAATAAAATTAACGAAATGGGGAGGGCGCCTAGACTACCCCACGCTGGCTCTAGGGATAGAAAGATGGTGACGGAGAAGGAAAGAAGAATAAAAGGATGTTCCACGATAGAACGACTTTACCCTATATATATTTACCTTTTAGGTAACGGAACTAGACAAGTTTTTTTAGAAGAATGATAACTTCTCAATCAGTAAGTATTTATATCATTTAGTTTAGTTTGATAAGTGTAATAATTGTGGTTACTTGGTATTCTTGGTATTTATGTTTGTTGTATTGGCGACCATGTGTGTTATGGTTGATTGCCACAAAACCAAAGCTGCGTTCACAACTACTTCTTTCTAATGTGCAATGCAGAGTCTCCCTCTGGAGTACAATTATTGCACAATTCTGTTATGCAAGGGAAAAGAGCTTGGAAGCTGCTCTCTGTTCTTACCCTCTCTCAACTTTTTGTGCTTAACACGCAATCACTTTTTGCGTTGTTATTAAGAGGTGGCTTGTGGATAGAGTATTACGTTATAATATGGAGAGAGATTATAATAATCAAAACGGTTCTTTCGAAGTTGCAAACAGTGAGGAGTTCCACAACACACCACAAAACCCCTGGGCAGAGTGTCACTTGTGAGCGTTCTGTCTCGGTCCTTCTTCTCGCTTAAACCATAAGCTAATTTACGTTTTCTTCTCCACAAAATGTTTACTAGAAATGCCCAGTGTGTCACGGAATCAACAGTGGTGTGTATACCCAACAGACATTTTTAATTGGTGCTAGAATATTTTGAAGAGTTACAGATTCGTCTAGCGCCCTTTCTTTCGTTCCGACTGTCGATTAAAGGCTGTCAAAAAGGTCTCATCTTACCGACGCCTCTTTGAATTGCCATAGGGTGTGTTCAGAGAAGTGTTAACTGCCGGAAGATTAATTCCGGTAAAAATACAGTCCTTAATTTGTCGATCAATTCGGGAAACGCATAATTTCTCGACGAGAAACGCCTCGTTCTGACGTTGCACGCCCTATCTCGCCGGAAAAAAAAGCGGAAAATAATTCGAAACAGCATTTTTATCAGCTCATTACGCTCTCTGCGTGCCGTAAATCAAGACCGACTACCCGTTTTTATGGTCGCATTACGACTTGAGGGTTCTGACGGTATTTTTTGAGAAAAGGTAGGAGCGGACTAGTTCCACTAACGACGGCTCATTGTTAATATAGCGACGCGGGGGAAAGAGGTTGACTTAACAATGTTATCTTTAACCGATAACTGTAATATGTCAGGAAAAACGAGCGCCAGACGAGAGAGCTCTTCAACAATGCAATAACAAATGTTATGGAGGTTGAGCTCATTTAGCGAAGCGTTGAAATCAGATAACCACCGTTGAAGGTAGTTCTAGTTTTGCGCCACAAACCGAAAATGAGGCTTGATGCGAATATCGGATTTTGGGGCCTTCAAACATATTTGATTGAGATCTAATGAAAACCGCCGCGTCAACTTTTTTAACGGGGCCTTCCACAAAATGCTAATTGCTGTTTCCAGACGGGTACAGATGGCACGGGAGTAAACAAAGCAACGGGGAAGAGGCCGTTCATCCGCCTCAAGGTGCAATTTCTTTCTATAGTTTGGCTTGCTTCCACTGACCGCGTCTTTGTAGAACAGTTAGGGAGAACAACTTGATTTATATCACTGACTGAATGTGGTAGGCTTTAACAGACTGCAAAAAATCGTGGCGTGCTCCTTCAAACGTTCGGCTTTACATGAAACGGATTGACGAGCCTCGTAATCGATCCAGCCCAAGGACGGTAAGAGCTTGTTCTTACTACTTGATGTTTCATCGATAGGTACTAGCTAGTGCGTATGGTTTATCGGATAATGTGACGACAGGGGGTGAATTCGGAGGAGCTCTTACATAGACCCCGAAAGCACGGATACCATCAGTTCCTGGAGATGAGATTCACATCCTATGTCAATACGCATATTACCAAAACTTCAGACCATATTCGTGAAGTAAGGAATGAATACTCGAGGGCGGATATGGAAAGCCCAATGAATTATTAGAAGATTCAAACGTGGAAATACGAGGTTTTAGGCAACGTGAGCTGGAACACTCTATTTTTTGCTGGAAGTCCTTGGCTCAGCTTGCTTCGGAGTTAAGTCGTCGATCAGCGGCAGAGCAGGAACTGCAGAGATGGCGATCGAGAAAAAAAAAAAGTTAAATTGGTCACGTTCCAAGAATAAGATGTCCGAAAAGTGATACGGAAAATCGTAAAAAGGAGAGAACGTTTCAAACCTGCTGAGAGGGACGGTCTCGCGGCAAAGCTATAAATCTAACTGTTGCTGATCTGATATATTCTTTCAATAGGCTCCTCGTTCTCTCTAACCCTTCGCTTCCGCGCAAACAACGCCATTTCCCACGCGTCATTCTTTTTCTATTCCCCACTTTCAAACGGGGCAGATTTGCCGATTAGATCGAATAAAGTTAACCCTCAAATAAAATGACGTCAATTGTTAAATCCTGCGTCGTGAATCATTCGTCGAAAGGACTGCTCCGCGAGTACCTTTACAGCGAACCTTCACAGAAAGAAAGAAAGTTTTCTGCGGTGCGAGTTTCAGTATTCAACCGTTCCACAAAGGCAGTGCGCTTTAAAAATCTTTTCCCACCTAAATCTACAGTTTTTAACGTGAATAACTTGTTCTTAAATATAATCGCGCATTTATCAGATACCTATTTATAGTTTTAGAGGAAGCTATCCATGGTCCTGAGGACGGGTATCAAATTAACCATAAAACATTGGCCTTGAAAGATGTTTTTTGTCTCGTCCCGATTCTTAAGAACTTCATAAACGTACATATTTGTCATCACGCCTGGGAGTCCAAGATCAGCACAAAAATAGTTCTTGTTCCCTTAAAATCAGATAACGAGTAGTAATCCAAATTTGGGTTGGAAGGTTGAGGGAATTCAGTTCCGTTTTTTTTTTAATGGAGTGAAACTACCATCCCCCCGCAACGACAGCTAAATCATGGCTCGAGGTATAATGATTTTTGCGGAACTATATTTGGTTCTGCACACGTGTTTCCATCATAGAGCTGCGTTGAACGTAGATAAAGGCAAGTACCTGTAGCGAATTACGAAAGTAGTGTGTTGATGCGCACCGCACATTTTCGCTTTAGTATTTTATTTTGAAAATTTAACTCGGAGTCAAATCAGACTCCAATGTATTCCAGATCACATCTTTTGATGTGACCCCCCGATAGGGTTCATCCACAACGTAACAACTTCAAGCTCTTCCGTGGGTTTCCTCCTGTTCCCGCTCCACCCAAGCTTTAGATTTGGCGGAGTTGGCGCATCAGGGCGCTTCAAGCAGATGATGTTGCCATGTCACTCCTCTGCCATTGGTTCTGCACAGCTACACAACTAGTCTGAACGTAACTGACATCGCTGCTAGATGTCTCTGGAGCGAGAATGTCGTACTAGGGGTATAAAAAAGTGCTACATTTGACTTTTAGAGCAGTCATTTCTATCAAAACGATTCCAACGGGTTATTCGCCAAATGGTGTCTGACGATTTTTTTTTTCCTTGAACGGTGGATGCAGGCGATACCCTCACTGCAACCACAGACGGGCCTATTGTAAGGGCGTCCAGACCCCACGGCACTGTGACGTCACCAATGCGCCCTCACCACCCCCGCACAAAGCAGAGGATATCCGCCAGTTCTGCACTGACCACCTCTTCGAGCTGAAGAAAAGGCCTCCCAAACACACAACCGATGCCGCGAGTCCATCGCATACGCACAGCACATGCTCTGCCGTCTCTAGCCCTACCTCGCAGAACCTGCATACCTGTACCTCGCACTTGCCAATATTTGCAAGGTGGTACCTCAGCGGACAGTGACCTGTGAACATATGATCCTCATATGTTCCTGCTCCTGCGTCCTTCCTCCCCAGTGCAAGCACCTCCTTGGACCTTTCTCTGGAGAGCCGGATGAAGAGTTTTGACTGTCTAAGGCCGGGCAGCCCTTGCCAACGAGCAGCCTTGCATCTGTCTTCCCATTTGCCAACCTCTCTAACCCCAATGGGATCGCTGCTCTGATCCTCGGCCTAAAGATGCCTGCTCCTGCAAGGCTACCCTGTACCGAGCCATCAGTGTAGTATACCAGGGCCCCAGCTTTGAAAGCGGGAACTCCCCCTTCCCACCTGGGTCGCTCATGAATGAGTATCTGAAAGGGTAGCACGAAGTTGAACCACGCGGGCATTGAGTCTACCACATGTAGTTCGGGCCCCTCCACCTTCACCTTGTCCAGGCAGGAACTCCTCCTCCCCTGTATGATCAGACCCAACTCCAGCATACACACAGCCTGGAGGAACGCTACCCTTTTAACTTGTATGGGGAGTGGAGCTAAATCTAGCAAGATCTCCAGTGCAGCCGTAGGGCATGTATTAATACAGCCTGTAATGGCCAGACACGCCCTACACTGCAGTTTATTTAGCTGCAACTGCACTGTTTTGTTTTCCACCCTAATCCACCAGACCAGGGCTCCATAGGTGACTATAGGCCTAACAGCCGCAGTGTACAGCCACCGGATCATCCCAGGCCTCAGCCCCCTTCTGTCTTCCCTACCATTCTCTGAGCTGCCCACATGACCACCGACGCCCGCTGTAAGGCTTTTTTCACGTGTGTGGCCCAAGTGAGCTTCCCATCAAGGAAAACTCCCAAGTACTTGATTTCATGCTGAATCTTCACCACCTTGCCACCCAGCCTGAGTTCCCGCAGCGTAAGGCTGCGCCTTCTGGTGAACGGGATCAGGCTCGTTTTGTCTGGATTGACAAACAGTCCTTGCCCATTGCACCATTGCACCTGTCTGACCTGTGTCTGACGATAAGTAAGTCGGTATTCTTTCACTTGCTATAATTTCTCACAGATTTTACCTGATAATTCCAAAACAGTCAACATGATCCTTCTCAACATCATGTTGACAGTCTCATTGATTCCCTGGGCGGTGATGGCTCAATAATGGTCGTGGGCACCTCAATAAATTCCAAGACTCTTTACGTAAAAGGAGAAGCCATGCTTTACCAACAACAGAAGAACTGATGGGTAAATATATTGGATTAGTAGTTAAATAAACGAAAATCTCACAACGTACGTGGGGCTAAGGAAAGTTGTGTGATGCGAAGCACCAGATATTTTTTTCAGACCATTAAATAACTTTCCTTAACAGCAATATTTTTTTCTACATGATTCAGTAATAATGAGTAATCCAGAAATATATCACCGCGGAATGTTGTCTGAAGAGTAGAAGGGACGGTGTACTATGATCACCGCTGTGACTATAACAAAATGTACTTACTGTTCGTTTTGTGTTCGACCAGGCAAACCAGAGGATAAAGTGGCTATTTTCAATTTGAGAGTGGAAAGAGGAATTGAACTTGAGAGGACGAGGACAGAAGTTTGACAGCCGGTTTCGGGGAAGACGATCACTAAAACCGCAAAATGTTATTCGGCAACTTCTCCTTTTCAACTGCCATAAACCCCGCGACAGACAGCGCTTTTATTAACAATTCATTTTTGGCCTAATTCATACTGTTTTATCATATCCGAGCAATAATTTCTTCGTCAAACTCAATCCAACGACAATAACGAGCCATCCGTTTGTTGTAATGCGAAAAAGCTACATTTCGCGAAAGATCTGCTTGGAAACTCCAAGACTTCTTTGAGCGTGCCAGCTGTTCGCGCCAACGCCCTTTACAAACCTGAAGACATAGAACGCAGATTCTTTCTTTCGTGACAATTAGGCTCAGTCATTACGTCACCAACAACCCTTTCTGCTCACAATTAGTGAGGAGCAAGAGAGAACTCTTCCTTGCTCTCAGTCACCCTTCCCGTTATTTCCAACCCATTTCAAGACATTTTCGCCGTCACCGCCGAGAAGCTCTGAATCTCAAACGACTGCAAGATGTGAATGGTGGAATTTCACTTCATTTATTCACGTTCATTTATGTGTAACGAAGCATTTTAGTTGTAATAGCGGTAACCGAGTTCTCAAACTCCAACAGCGCATGTAAGGCCAATAAATGAGGGCCTTTGGCCATTCCTGTGTTATCTCTTTTGATTAGTCGACCATTAATTTGTTAAGTAATATATTTATTTATTTCCGTTAGCTGGGCGATTTTTTTCCCCTCACCGTTGCTTTATTTCGTTCAGCCGTTTTTCAATCACCCTCTTGGCGGCTTGTTCCAGTCAGTACTTCGTTTGTTCCATTCCATTAATTTGGGGACTAATTGATTCGATGGTTCCCTCTTTCATTTCATTATAAGTAGACTGTTTGCACAACCTCCCATTCAATCAACCATAGGAATTTGATGAGTAACTAGGTGTTGGTCCAATGATTCATTTTAATTTGGCATGTTGTTGAGCCATTTATTCGATTAACCAGCTATCGGCTCACTCATTAACTGGTGGTTTATATGTTCGTTTGTATTTTCGTTACTTCCGTCTTTGGCTCGTTCAGCCGTTTGTTTATGGTTCGGTCCCTACTCGATATTTTCTATTCTCGCAAAGAAATACCAACGTATATATGTGTCAGAATATAAAAGTTAGAATGTTATTTATCAATAATAAACAACGTGTTTTTAGCATAATTAGCTTGTTCCATTAATTATAGCAAATCTATGGCTAATCAACGACATTACAATACGAACCTTTTTGGCGGATATTCCTAATCTGTAAGTTTTGGCAGTGTGTTTTTACAGCATGTCACGGAAAGACAGAGCCAAATTATCACAACCGATTTGTAACATTTTCGGTCTCAAACTAATGTCGTTAAAAGTCATTAATTCCTTAGTTGAGTTTTAAAATAAAATATTTTCGCAATCTTCCTCACCAAACGCGACCATTTTTCTGATAAATGCAGGTGCTTTTTCAGCGCGACATACCACTTTATGATAACTATAGTTTGTTTTAATCAAATTTCTCTTTTACGTGCAGACATTTTTTCCTAATGATGTTTCTAGAAATCAGTAGCTCTTAAAACGTAATGACCTGAAGGAAATTAAAACGTTTAGAATTTCGGGAGCCTTCCTTTTATAATTATTCTATAAAACGCGAAAGAAACCTTTACACAAACGGTGGGTACAGCTTTCGTACAAGTACGCAACCACTAGGAACATTTTATGTCTTTTATTTTTGTTTTTTTTTGCAATTGACATCATCACTTAGTCACTGAGGCTATTAAAACGTGTGATGTTACCAAGCGTTAGATTTTGTAACAGACGTTACCGTGCACTTAACCCAACAAATTTCGTGACGCTTCTCCGTTACATATCCCGCGTAACATCTCCCGCGTTACATTTTCGAGTTTATGTAGCAAAGTACAGACATAAAATATCAAAAACTGAGGAAAGTGGTGGATACAGCATTACATATTCTAGCAGATTGGCTACCAAACGAATTTTCAAACCCTCACCGAGTAACCTTGTTAAACGCCTAACTTCAAATTTTTACCTACGATTTTTACATGGTTTCTTTGGACGACACAACGGGTAAAATATCTACGTGCATTCAGCTTTCCAAATGGTTAAACCCAGTGTGAATGAATCCTGTAGAATATGTGTCTTGCCTGAGGCATAACTTTTTCATGACACGAATGAGCGGTCAGGTGAGGGGTTGTGTTGAAATGTATTTTTGTCGTCCTGACCGGAATGGTGAACGGCTGTTCATCTTCTCCGACAGTGAAACGACCGATTGAACTCTTCGGTTCTAAGATGTTCTCCTTTATCGATTTCACTTTATTTTAAATTATCGTCCTAATTATATAATTAATTTACAGTTCAATGAATTGGTTCCTAACCTGAAGAATGGTTTTTTACACTTATTTTGTTTTTTTTAAGAGCGAAGTAAAAAATGAAATGAATTGAATTAAAGTAAAAAATTACTTGATATACACTTGGTTTATTCTAATTCTAACCATCACATCATTATAGCATTCAACACGAGCAAATCCATTCCACACCGGCTCCTACGCTCCGTCATTGAAAAGCCGTTTCATGCGCACAAATCCTGTAAAAGATGCTTTCTGAATTTAAACGAATCTTTCTGTCTTCATTTACAGGGAAAAGTTAACATTTATACAACGGTTGGAAAGCCGAAAGCCTGAGGATGTCTCGGGTCTCCTTGACAGGAAGAACATGAAAAATCTTCAGCGAAATTCGTTTAAAAAACGAAGAATGTACAATTTTTGAAGTTTAGCCTTAAACGAAGCTTTTTGTACGTGTAGAGCTTCGTCGGTGCGTGATAAAGACTTCCTTTTGACAACTGAGTCTTGTTGAATGATGATTTTGTCATTGTTTTTCGACCATCTAACCATTAAGTCTTTGCCAGATTTTCGCTAATTTTGGAGAAATTAGTTAGAGTTTCGTGCGGGATATCAAACTTTCATCCTTGTTTCTACATTTTTCGTGATCGCATTTTCTTAAAGCTGTTCTAACACGCCTTAAGAGTCCATTTCACTCTGTTCTATATTTATGAGTTTTACTTCGCCCGTCACTATACTTCTCTCTTCCGCCGAACAAGTTGTAAATCTTCCACGGGCGATTGCATGGGGGGTCGGTCGCCACAGACGAGATTTGAAAGTATCTGCACGCGCAAAACTTCAACACAACCGTCAATTGAACTACTTTGTAGAAAAACTTGAAGAATTTCCCTTTAATTCTCCGTTGAAACGGGAATATTCAGGAGGCGGCTAACGAACGAGAGGTCAATCTATCAACCGTAAAGTCGAGATCCGAGTTTTGCACCTCTGATATTTCCCTCGCATAAAAAGCGAGCCCAGGTGCTCCGCCTAACCGCAGAAGCAACTGCCCGATAAGAAGCCCCTAATTAATTCCACACCGAAAGCTTCGGAAAAGGGGAAAGAAAACTACCCCGTTTTTCAAACGAAGATCCCCACCCCCCATCGCCACCGCCGCCACTTCCTCATGACGAGACAAAGGGAGGTAAAACGGGTAGTCGAGATAACGAGCTGGACAGGTGTCTGTTACTCTTCCTACCACGCGATACCTAACTCTTAAAACAACCATAACAAACTTATTAACATCAGGTACCGTGGAATACCGTGTCCAAGAGGGAAGTAGTGGAGCCTAGTGCATGAACACGCGATAGACCGTTCTCTACCTATCTAACCTCACTTCCCTCAACCCCAATTAAAGCAACCCGATAAAAAGACAACGATGATAACTCCCAAGTTCCCAAATCCAACGGCCAAAGTTTTATAAACGGTATTCATTTGAGCCACTAACAAGTCTCGTTTAAGTTCGATGGCAGTTGAACTCAATTCCAGCGTGGGAATTCAGACACCTTCAGTAAGTCTAAATGACTGTTTTTTCTTCTCCTCATTTCTCATTGTAGTAGCGAGATTCTTCTTCGTGAAGCAAATTTTTATAGAAAATGAGTCAGTGTACATTGTTGAAAACATTTTTTATCTGAATCTGTTTGACGACACTCCCTAAAGAACATCAAGTTATGAATATCCATATTAAATCATAAGGTAAGATAAGTACAAAAAAAAAACCTTAAAAGAGGGCCCCATTACAGTTGAGATTTTGCTGTAATCAGCACTCAGTTCGTTATCCAGCCGAATTTTGTGATGGCAATATACCGCCTGACTTCCATTATAGGCACCCTAGTGATTGTAGTCTAGTGGTGATAGACGAAGATTCATAATCCGACCAAAGTTGGGCATTGGATCGGAACTCATGATCGCTATAATTTTTGCCTGAGTCAGCGGCAGTTGGGGGGGGGTCTCCAAACATTTCCAATCCCCCCCTCCCGTCGTAACAATGGTGTCAGAAATTCCGCACTCCAACACTCTCCTTTATTCCAAGAAAAAGAAGAGGGGCAGAGAGAAAAAGATTAAAAGAGATATAATGAGACGAACTCTCGGGTCTGAGATTCCCTGACTGTGAAAGTTCCAGCGAAAAGAAAAACAATGTGAATGAAAAGTAAGCTCCCTATCCATCTCGCCCCCTGGTTCTGCAAATCTTTTATCGGATTTCCCGGGGATTCGCTCAACTCTCAAAAATCCGGTCAGCTAACGGTGAGGGGGGACATGTACCACTCCCATTATAGGCACCCTAGTGATTGTAGTCTGGTGGTGATAGACGAAGATTCATAATCCGACGGAAGTTGGGCATTGGATCGGAACTCGTGATCGCTGTAATTTTTGCCCGAGTTAGCGGCTCTGAAATTAGTAAGCTCCTGCAATATATTGTCGGCGTATTATTTCGTTTAATAATAAATTGGCAGCTCCAACCATTTTGCAGAAATTTTCACTTATTGTGAAATTCCTTAAATGCAGCGGTAAAGAAGTAAAGTTATGAAAAGAAAAACTCTGCTCGAACTTCTATAAGCCGTCTGCGATTGAGAAAACAAATGCACAACTTCTCAATCTTTCACGCTATGTATTAAAGGTTAAAGGAGGGAATGTCATGATAAGAGTTATAGAAGGTGAGTTGTATTTATTTTCCACTCAAGGGAACAGGAAAGCATTAGATCACACGCAGTAATTAAACGCACTCGTTATAGCTTTGGAGCCTGGATTTGACCTTTAGTAATTCAAAAGTATTAATAGTGTGGTGAAGGGTGTTTTGAATCAACTTGGCTTTAGAATGAAGACTCTACGGAATGAAGCGAATCCGTTCACGATGGTTCCCTCGACCAGAAACGCTTCTTGAATGCCTGATTGTTCTCACATTTAGCGGTAACGACTTCTCGGTTCTCACTTCTATCATTCTCACTCTATCTCTCTCTCGACTCCATCAACTCAGCTAAGTGCCTATTATGATTCAAGACGAACCTCCCTCCAGAGAAGGTGGTCGGGTTAATTGCCCCAGACAATACATTTTAAAGGCGTCAATAAAAACGGAATGAACAACCTTCGGCTGGAAAAGACGTAAATTTCTTCGTCGACGCGTCGCCTTTTATTTTCAACGACACCAAGAAAGTTAGGATTGAAGTTTTTACTTTTAAATTTGAGGAAACGGTGAGATGAAACGCTTTCCCTTACACTTCCGCTTAAATAAACGTGTCTAGTCTTGTCCTGAATAGCCAGATAAGAGCTATAAACGAAGAGCGGCTGTGAAGCGATTGGCGTAATGTAGTGTGGTATCGATATAATAAGTTATAAGATTCATAACAGCAGTAGTGTAGCATTGTATGGGGCAGATAGGACTCTGGTAGAGTATGGAGATTAATGGCTTGATGCAATCGGTATCAAGTAACTTCCGTAATGCGAATGGCGTAACGTAAACAGAAATAGATCAGAATGTGGTCAACGGTATTACGCAAATGGAGTGGTGTAGTATCAGGCCGAACAAGTATAGTGTATTATAATACTCTGTTCAATGTGCTGTCAGTAAAAAAGATGATTCAATGCAAGATAAGCAAGTAGCTGAGGTCGTAAGAAGAGAGAAAAACAAGTGGACTGTATCGTACAGCAAACAGTTGTTAGGTCACACAGAGGAACGAAAGAGCGAGAGTTCAGTCACATGCGACACTTAACAGGTTTGCCTTTGGTTAGTATGAACTGATAAAGTGCAACGACCTGTCCAGATTGTAACAAAAAAATAAATAAGGAAAAGGGGCAAATAATAAAATAAATCCTAGTGGGGATGAACCCAGGTATTTAGGGGAAAGAAAAGCAAAAAAAACAACTGAGATACATTTATTTGGGAACTAATTATTAAAAAGAAATGGGGCTTCCTACACAGCATAAAAAGAAAAATATTTACTAATAAAAAAGAAAAAGGGAATGATAAATTAAACGTCCTCTCCTACCTAAGGCATGCCAAAAGAAAAAACGCTGCAAATTATTACACAACGGTTTATTATTCGGATAATCAGCTTGACCTAGCATTAATGCTCCGAGACCCATCCTGTTCGATTCAGCATCGAAAAATATCATAATGAACCCCAAAAAAGCACGAAAAGAACAGAATCGTAATATTAAAAAAAAAAAACAAAAAAACACGAAAGTATCTAGAAAAAACTGAATTTTAATATGAAAACATGCACGCTAAATACTAATATCAAAATTTAACCAAAAATCTATGAAAAAACATAATGAGAATGAAACGAAAGAATCTAAAAGGGGTGAATCGTATTAAACGAAAACGTCGGGGAAATTGGAAGAGTAAGGCGAATGGGAGGGCCGGTGCGTTGGGAGGGAAGCGAGCGGGAGGCCGCACTCGCTCGCCTCGAGAGCGGTTGGTTTAATGAGACGGGCGGGGCGGAGTGGAATTCAAACGACGAAACGCTTGCAGCTCCCGCGTTGTACTGCGTTTCGTTAATTTTTAACCGTTTTTGCCCATTACAACCACGGGCTTCCCGTCCATTCGGATTGCCGAGATGGCGGGCACAACTAGATACCAAATCGGATTTTTGGGCGAAAGAACGAATTTTATAGACCACGTTAAAGGCACAAAACGGCCCGGACGTGGACTGGACGGGCGACGGGATGGGACGGGGACGGGGGACGGGGGACGGGGGGACGGGGGACGGACGGACATTGCAAATTTGGAATCTCCATGTCTTGAAACGTAAAGTATCAAATTTTGAGGGGGGGTTGTAAAAAATTTTTCGTGACCGAAAACATAGGGTTATTATTCAGAATGAATAATAAACCAAAAAACGAAAACAGAGCCACAGACTTTGCAGAGACGTTCGAGTTTCTTCGAGCTTCGTTCGAACCGTTGCAGGGACGTACTCACGCGGGAAGGGAGCAAGGAACTGAAGGAGAACCCAATTTTTTGACGGGAACACGCGCCAGGCAAATCCAACCGGAAAAACGGGAGAAAAACCCCCCGGCCTAACCTTCCTTCCGTAACCTTTCTTCTCAACAGTTTTGTTCCTTGCAGCTAAACTGGTTCAAGGGTTTTACGTAGCCCTACCCCGAAACTGATTTTGTCGGATATCACGTCACACACCCCCTCCAGCAGTTGAGGTGTGGTGGTATGGCTCAATTGAGTGATGCCATCAGGCCAGCCCCTGGCCCTCGGGTATCCTGAAGCCTGCAGGGTACCGCCGGAGCTGACTGAAACCACGGTAAATGGCCCTCATACGGTGTACACAAGCCCGAAGATAATTTTTTCGGCTGCAGAAGATAGAATTAAAGGCCCCATGCGCGGTGACTGAGTCTCCCACTTGGAATTTGCCTGGCCTACGACGCAAGTTGCTGTAACTTGCTGTCCTTGTTGAGTGCTGGCTTTTAGAAGGTGTTCTTCAACCAGGTGATGTAATTCAACCAGTTTCTTCATCCTGATAGCCCATTCATCCCAGATTGAGCTTGGTGAGTTGAACTGAGTTGTCAGATACACTGGAGTCGTACAGCGGAACTATGCGGCTTGCAATTCTCGTCCGAAGTTTAAGAAGGCTGGGGAGAACTTAGTTGAGGCATGAACCACACTGTTAAGCGCAGTTTGGAACTCTCCGATAAATACAGATCCTTTTGGGTATGGTCGGACTGGTCGACATAAGTTCTTATGAGCTGACGAATGTTCTGGTTTGCTCTCTCAGTAGGGTTGGCCTGGCAATGATAAACTGGTGTTTTGCAGTGTTGATTCCGGATGACTGGGCAAGAGATTGCACTGATGAGTGACTCACGAAGTTTGATGCGTTGTCAGTTATGAGTACTGCGGGAGTTCCAAATCTATTTAAAATTACTGAACGAAATTTGGCCAGGATCACAGCAGATGAAGTATTTCTCAAGGGTACAAACGAAGCTCAACCCATTTTGTGAATGTGTCCTCAAACACACCAACAGATATTTGTTACCAGAGGAGCTTTCTGAGGAAAGGCCCCATTATGTCCAGCGGGAAACAGTATGCCATGGTGTTGTGAGGTAACGAGGGTACATGAACCCACTAGAGCAGTGTTACATGGCTTTACTCTTTGGCATTTATCACACCTTTGCACATAACGCAGCACGTCTTGATACATGCCAGGCCAATAATATAATCTGCCCACACGCCAGTGTGTCTTAGCGATGCCAAGGTGTCCTGACTGAGGGTCATTGTGGCATTCCGATAGAACAGCTGACCGGGAAGCCCACGGGACTACTAGCTTCCAGTCCTCGCTCGGATCTTCCAGCTCCCCCTTAAGGAATGATTTCCGGCACAGAATAGGTGATTGGCATGCCACTTCCATCCTGGGTGGTTTTTGAACCTTATAAGATTTTCGCTCATACCAATCATCTTTTGGCGCATTACTTGACGGTGTATCAGTTAGATCAGAACTAGGGGACTCCGAGGCAGACAAAATAGCGGCAAGATTTACTTGAGCAGGTATCCGAGAATCAGCGTCGGCCACACAGTTTAGCTCCCCCCTTTCGATATTCAACTTTAAAAGGATAAGGTTGTAGTCTCAAGGAGTCCAGCGAGCTAGGGCGACCGGGTTGGGTTTTTCAACTCAAGAAGCCACTTTAAACAGGAGTGATCTAGTGATGACTTCAAACTCATTACCCTCCAGATATTGGCGGTTTTTCTTATGCCATAAATAACTGCAAGGCACTCCTTTTTCTGTAACTGAGTAGGTTACGTTCAGCTTGAGATAATGTTCGGGAGCAGTAAGTAATTACTCTTTCATTGCTGTCCTGCATTTGTACGAGAGCAGCACTAATACCATATTGACTTGCGTCAGTCTGCAAAATAAAAGGCAGATTAAAGTTTGGCCTAGCTAAGATGGGAGCTGAAGTCAGGGCAGTTTTAAGAGTCTCAAAGGCAGAAACTTGTTCGTGAGTCCAGACCCAATTTTTCCTTTTGCCTAGTAAAGAGGTTAAGGGAGCGACAATAGAAGAAAATCCTGGTATAAATCGGCGATACCATCCTGCCATTCCCAAGAATCTGCGAAGCTCGGTTAAGTGTGTTGGAGCTGGGTAGTTAGTTACAGCTTCCACTTTCCCTGGGCCCACGCTGATACCTTCAATATTGACCCTATACCCCAAATACCGCACTTCCTTGCACCCGAACTCACATTTCTCGTGGTTTACTTTAAGTCCTGATTCCTTTAGCCTAGTGAAAACTTCCTTTAATAGTTGTGCATATGTGTAGAAAAGTCAGACGTGGAAACAAGGATGTCATCCAGGAAGACAATCACCTGAGGGTACAGATCTAAAAAGATGGAATCAGCAAGTCTCTGAAAAGTAGCAGGAGAGTTAGATAGGCCAAATGGCATTGTGCGGAAACGAAATAGTCCTCGGCCAGGTACAATGAACGAAGTAATGTCACAGCTTGTTTCATCCGCCAATGGCACTTGTAAAAATGCCTGGCGTAAATCTAGTTTGGAGAGATATGCAGCTTGTTGAAGACTATCCAGCAAGATATTTATATTAGGCATGGGATGTGAATCCTTTTTGGTGACTGAGTTCACCCGGCGAAAGTCGATACAAAACCGGTAGGAGTCATTTTTGCGAACCATGACCACCGGTGAGGCCCATGGTGCATGACTAGCTTCGACCACTCCACTTTCAAGCATCTTCTCTAATTCCTGGTACATAGCTTCAATACCTTCCCGGGGAATAGTTATACGCTCTTTGTTTGATTGGGTTTACAGAATCCAACGTCTATCTTATGAGATATCTTGGAAGTTAGACCAGAGAACTTCTCAAACCTGACAAGCCCTGGGATACAATTTCTTGAATAATTTCCTGCTCTGTATCTGTGAGTGCCTTTAATACCTCCACAGTTAACTACAGGTACTTGGTTTGTATTCCTAGCAGAAGCCCCAGGTTTGTGCAAACTTAAATTTCAAATGTGGATTATCCGGAGAAATGCCACGTATTGGTTACTGTAGACGACATGTAGTTGGGTAATGCCTGCTTCTCTTATAAAGCCAATTCCCAATAAGATGGGAACCGATAGGGAGTCCAGATAATAAAACCTAAATTCTATTTCTTTTGGATCCAGATACAATTTCATAGGACAGATGCATGAAACATTCTGCTCGGGTCCCATCAGCCAACTGAATCATAATGGGACGCAGTTGATTTCTTTCCAGTCTGACCACTATTATTGGCCATTGGTGCTTGAGTCCCAAACGTTCAAATCCGATTTTCCCGATGAACATGACAAGGTTGATCCGTGTCGTACAATCCAGGAATCAAGGCTGTCGTTGGTCCATCAGGACTGGAATCATTTATTGAAACAAGAGTGGAAGTTCCCACAATTCAGACAATTGGTCTCTAAGAGCGTATTGAATCGAATCAGACCCATTCTGTAGGCTTTGCCCCGAAGTGTCAGGGGCCATGTGCTACCTGGAACAATGGGTACTGTAGACAGACAAGAAGGTAAGACAGTAAATGACGATAAAGCACTTATAGGTGTTGCTGCGGTAATTGTTTAATCGTACGTTAGGGAAACGGTATAACTCTAGTTGAGTCAGATGAAGGGACGATAAAGGGCGATAATGGTTTAGAAAAGAAAACTTGCTTGAGGTTGTGGAGTGCATAGGCACGGTCCCACTCTCTAAGACCGACTCCTGCTGGAGTTTCCCGGACTACACACTGTACAGGTATATTTTGTAACACCTGCTCTGCCCACACCCATAACAGAACCTTCTCCTAGGTTTTGGACACTTGGTGTAAACATGATTGGGAGAGTCACCACAATTCCAACACGAATTTGTAGTTGCATTCCTCTCAGATACAGCCATTGAAATAGGAGGATCATTCTTAGTGGCTTCCATATCAAGCAAATCACTAGACAGTGGATTTACCACCATTTCTTAAGGTGTTTAGGATCCTTACGGTCAGATAATTCTTTGCTCCTTGAGACTTGATAGAGTGTAGGCTTGGCTCTGGATTTCTTGGGATTAAATTTAGAACCCATAGTAGCACTGTTCTTGCTGAAGTAGGCTCCCTATGGCGAGAAGTCCCATGTTGGGTGATGGGTTTTCCAACAACTCTTCCTGCGGCTAAGTTCAGTGACGAACTCTATTAAATTCTGTGAGTGGGATGTTATGAGAAGTGTATTTTTCTTCAAAGGATTTTCTCGTTTCAGAGTCCAAGTGGCTTAGAGCGAGATGTAATTTGACGAAATCCAAAAGGTCTAGGTTTTCCAGCTTTGCTAGTGAATCCTAATTGTTGTCATGAACACTTAGAAATTTCTGCCAATCAGCGTACGTTGGATCCTTAAGGGGTTTGAATTCCAGAATGCGGTTCATAAAATGTGAGGCTAATCTTCGTCGGTTCTGATAGCGATTAACTAATGCTGCTAAAGCTAGCGGATAGCTTTCTGCATTCAACGGGAAACTAGAAATGACCGATAGCGCATCCCCCTTTAGGCTCGAACGAAGGTATTGAAACTTCTTGGCCTCCATGTTGGTAAGTGAGGGGTCGTCGTCTACCAGAGAGATTTGAAGAGGAATAGAATTCTGTCCACTTCAATTTTCCCTGAGAAACTCGGTAGAGGTATCCTGGGAAGGTAATTACCAGACGAGGAGATATGGGATTCTGCTGATGGCTTTTGCTATGCACGGAGTTGAAACTGTTTTTGAGCATGTTGGACATATGTGCTACGAGAAATGTCAATTACTTCCATAAAATTTAGGTAATACGAATTTGTAACCTTCCAATTTGTACTTCTGGTCTTTATCAGAAAGGCCTATGTTGAAATCAGACTAATCCTGGCAGTTAATTCTTCGACTCTTGACTCGATCACTGCCAAACGATCATAAGATGCGCTAAATCCTGGCAATGACATTTTTTGGAAAGTTATGCTCTTCGATTTGTCAAAAATACTTTGCACACTAGCAAACAAAACCTCACGTTCACCTTTCAGCTCTGCATATCTGAATTTAACAGCCTCTACTGCAGATGACTCATCAGCATCTTTCTCCGCCATATTAGCAACAATATAACGTACAAATATGGAGGGATAAATATAAGATTTTAACCGAAAGTAAGAGAAAACTGTACCGAAAGTAGATAAACTGCTTACAGGATGAGTAAATACGATACCACTTATAATACTAGATATTAGCTTTACGTTGGGCGCCAATTAATTTGAAACAAAAAAATAAATAAGGAAAAGGGGCAAATAATAAAATAAATCCTAGTGGGGATGAACCCAGGTATTTAGGGGAAAGAAAAGCAAAAAAAACAACTGAGATACATTTATTTGGGAACTAATTATTAAAAAGAAATGGGGCTTCCTACACAGCATAAAAAGAAAAATATTTACTAATAAAAAAGAAAAAGGGAATGATAAATTAAACGTCCTCTACCTGCCTAAGGTGCATGCCAAAGAAAAAAAACGCAGAAGCAGAGGCCACAGACTTTGCAGAGTAGACGTTCGAGTTTCTTCGAGAGCTTCGTTCGAACTGTTGCAGGGACGTACTCACGCGGGAAGGAGCAAGGAACTGAAGGAGAACTCCAATTTTTGACGGTGAACACGCGCCAGGCAAAATCCAACCGGAAAAACGGGAGAAAAACCCCCCGGCCTAACCTTCCTTCCGTAACCTTTCTTCTCAACAGTTTTGTTCCTTGCAGCTAAACTGGTTCAAGGGTTTTACGTAGCCCTACCCCGAAACTGATTTTGTCGGATATCACGTCACAAGATGCAGTAAAAGGACTAATGGACCTCCCGAGGAAGAATTCCGCATGATGGTTCAAAGCCCTTTTGGGAAGGCATGTGATCATTGTCAAACTTCAGAGACCTCCGAAACCCCCAACCTCAGCAATTGACCTTTCCCGGAACCACGGCCCTCGTGCTGCTCTTACTAAAGAGGAGCCCCAAAAGCTAGAAAAGCTGGCGTATGTAGCTAGAGAGAGTTTAACCCCCAGAACCAACTAGTGTCACTGCTGGTTAAATTTACCATTTAATTGGTAGAGAAATACGGCAAAAGTTCGTCACGAACAACTACTATTTATGTGTGAACCTCGACAAACACCCATGAAGTTTATCAACAGTCAAGAAACTCGGTATTCAAAACGCAAAGATAGTTCTTGTATATTCTGGACTACTCATGTTGACCAGCAAAATCGAACAACATTAAAATTCCAAGATTAGTTTAGAAAGTTGTCAAAAACGTCTTAAATCTTGAAGATGGGTGGAGTGAGGAGTTTTAAAACAAATCGAACGAGACCACGTGCTCGTCAATAGCTCATTTTGTTGAAAAGTTTCCGTTACTTTTACGTTTTAATTTCGTTCTTGACAATTTTAAGATATTAAGGTTATTCGTGTATTATTACCTGCTGTGGCTTGTTCCACGACGATCCTGGAAAATTCACTCGACAGGAGAGCTGTTGCCCGGAACGTTTTCGCTTTGTTTTGAATCGTTTATTCAAACACGCCACTTCAATGTTTCTCTTTTACGGTAACGCGGGGTCGACGCTGCGTATTGTTCGCGTGGCGGCGTTTTCGAGAGTCAAACCCTTCGAACGGCAGGAAATTTAACGGCGGCGAAGTAGAGGGGGGGCCCGAACATGTCAGGTGAACACAGGGCTCTAGGGGGCTCCGATGACGACGAAAGCGGTTTTATCTGAAAAGCGAAAGGGTTGGCGAAGGGAACCGAACCGACGTGTTGATAACGTTGGCGCAGTCATCAGTCACAACACAACTCTGTGCAGAGTTGCAGCAGGAAGGAAGCATCAGCATCGATAGTGAGGCATCTCTTCCCCTCCTGGCCGCAACCCCTCATTCGGAGCGCAGCGCCCATCAAAGTTTAAAAGCGGGGGATGTGGAGCCTTTGTGAATTGAGCTCGCACGATGGCGCACACACGAACTTCCCTTGTCCCACACTCGTTGAATCTGTATACCTTTCCACCCATTTACCACTCGTTCTCCAAAGCATCTTTCCTGAAGATATGCGACATCAGTCACTTAAGACTTCACGCAGGCAACAGAAAACTGCCAAAAGTGTGTAACGTGAGCGCGAATATCGGTTTGAAACTCCTTTCCTGGCGAATGATACAAATGTCAATCACAATAATAAGTCACCTTGAAAGAAAACTAAATAATTAATACCTCTGGAAATCTGGGTGATTGAAATTACGTAAAAATGTTGACTACTTATTTTTCGTGAAATTAGACCCAAATTGCTCGATTGATTTACTTTTCAAACATGAAAACAAAAATAAACGTAACGCAGACACAAGTGATAGTAAAATCAATAAAACCTCTGTCACTTACCAGAAAGGAAGAGGTGCAGGGTGGGGATTGCCATAAACCTCTCTTTGCAGAAATAGGGACAAACTGAATCAAACGTTTTTTTTTGTTTTTTTTTTTTTGAAACGGTGGATGCAGGCAATACCCTCACTGCAGCCACAAACGGGCCTATTGTAACGGCGTCCATGCTTGGATCATGGCCCACCTGCACCACCCCCAGGCCCCACGACACTAGTCTCACCTGGTGTGACGTCACCATTGCACCCTCACCACCCCCCGCACAAAGCGGAGGATATCCGCAAGTTCTGCATTTGCCACCTCTTCGGGCTGAAGAAAGGGCCTCCCAAACACACAACGATGCCGCGAGTCCATCGCATACGCACAGCACGTGCTCTGCCGTCTCTGCCAATGAGCAGCCCTGCACCTGTCCTCCCATTTGCCAACCTCTCTACGTAGGGGGCTCCTGGTAGTCCCAACATAGGGCTCAGGGCCAATAGGGATCTGCTCTGATCCCTTCTTAGCCAACCTATCAACCTGTTCGTTTACCTCTATACCCTGATGCCCTGGCACCCAACACAGTGTTACACTGTCGTCCTCTGCCAGGGCCTTCAGTCCAGTCAGACACTCCCACACCTGCTGTGATGTGAGACAGTATGAGGCTAAGGCCTTGAAAGTGGTCTGACTGTTCACCATGATATAGATTCTCTGCCGCTTCAGTCCCCTCTGCAGCAGCCGCTGCACACAGACTGTCACCGCAGCCACCTCTGCCTGGAACACCGTGGCCAGCGACCCCAATGGAATCGCTGCTCTGATCCTCCGCCCAAAGATGCCTGCCCCTGCAAGGCCACCCTGTACCGAGCCATCAGTGTAGTATACCAGGTGAATCAAACGTTAAACTCAAAATCAAACTTTATCAAGTTTGGTCAACACGCAGCACAATTTCATCAAGACGCAGCAAAACATACGGAATGAGCACCCATTTTGTATGTTCACGGTCACGGGACAATGTTACGATAACACGTGTGCGAAACTCAACGAGCCACTAGCACTATAAAATAGGTTAACTCGTAGAACTGTATTTGTTCGGCCGTGACTCAAACCTCGAATATGCGCTCTATTATATTTATTTATTCGTCACCAAACCCCTTCAACACCGCCTTTGACAGGAACCAGGTCACAACTGTTATTTGTTGCTGACATCATACATACATTAACGAACTGCAAATACCAGAGCAGTACTGAGAACCTGAACTACTTCATTTCCGAGGATACACTTAACCAGGTAACGAACTACCGAGATAGACATTTGCATTTCAACATTGGTTCGTTTCATTTTCTATTTTACTTTCATTTATTTATATAGAAGCCACAATTAACCCCCCCCCCCTTCATACTCTCTTCCTCTCTCTCCCTTTCCCATCAAGTTTGCAAAATGAGAGGAATAGATCTCCTCTGCGCTGTAAAAGCGAACTTGTTCGAAGAAATCCGAAACTCCATATATCTGCCGAATTAATTCGTCATTCGACTCTGCAGAAACCGACTTGTTAGTGTCATTAAGAGCGAAAATGCAAAAGTTTCGCGAGCCAGTCCGTGACAGCTGACTAAGGATGTCGACCTATTTGATGCCATAAATCTGGTTTCGAGTATAATTGGTTACATCCAGTCGGGCGTATCGTATTCCAACAGCGTTCAAATCAAGAGACGAAGAGAGAATATTGGCGAACGACGTAGTCCATTACAAAAAATTCTGGAGTGATATTAGCGTGTCGTCAACGAAAGAAAAGTAACAGTGAAAAACATGTACATATGCCGACTCGTGTAATCGACCGCCTTGGAATGTTGCCTTGAAGGATGTTCAATAAAACGCTTTCTTCGACCAGTGTACCTATCAAGCTATTCATCACCTTCACAGCTACGATAGGGGCATACAACACTGCGTAGGCCATGTTCGGCTCATTTGGCGAACCAAGTTGAGGGCAGTCATCTGGTAAACCACTTTTGCCCTTTTGGGCCTTTCTCCTACAGCCCCACATTTTGGCCGCTTGGCGTTTCATTCGCATCTTGTCTTCCTTACGATTTCTTTGCTGACAGCTGACTAAGGATGTCGACCTATTTGATGCCATAAATCTGGTTTCGAGTATAATTGGTTACATCCAGTCGGGCGTATCGTATTCCAACAGCGTTCAAATCAAGAGACGAAGAGAGAATATTGGCGAACGACGTAGTCCATTACAAAAAATTCTGGAGTGATATTAGCGTGTCGTCAACGAAAGAAAAGTAACAGTGAAAAACACTCTTCTTTTACAGACGATCGCCTCATTTATCAAAATTAGCCCAAGCCTATGTTTTTCCTTATCTCTCTCTCAAAAAACATAACCCTTCCTTTCTATCGTTTTAACCGCTGAACCATTTTTACCTTTGTCCTTTTTTTCTTTATTACCTAAGTTGATTACAAAACTGTGCGTGTTTACCAAAGTTGATGAAGACATTCACGTGATTGTCTAAGTTGACTAAGAAATCTTATGTGTTTTCCTGAATTGATTAAGAAATTTTTTTAAGTCACGCAATGGAGGAGTGCAATGCAGTGTTGATCCTGGGGAATTTAAGAGATGGCTCTATGGCCCCAACTCCCCAAGGTGGTCAAAGAACAGATGGTCCTCTGAGTCAGGTTCTCAGTTAATTTTGGGGGCAATGGCCCCCGCAACCCAGAACAAAGTGGCCATCACCAACCACTAACATCGTCCTCAACAGAACCAGAACCAGTTATCATGCACGACTTCAAGGACCTGAATAGATTGGCTGTCGTCCGTCTGCAACTAGTAGAGTCATTGTCTGCTCATCCAAAGTTTCCCTCCGCTGCTCAACATGTGAGACAGAAGCTCGAAGAAACCGCAAAGGTCTTCCTAGGGGCGGAGACATTCCTGACATCAGATGAACTCAGCAATCAGGACCATTGTTAGTTTCACCAGTTGACGATCTGCGTCCCCTCATCCATGCTAAAAGCGGGCTGCGAATTAAAATTATCACACGTGGGTTTATTATTCTCTTACACAGCTTGACGTAGTCTGTTACCACCAAGACCAATTCCATTCAGCTCAGCATCGAAAAATACTAGTAAACGATATGAAACATGGCCACTACAACGAAAATTGACATTTACAAGCGACATTAGGCGACAGGCACGACGAGACGAGTCATACTGACGCACTGTTGGAGTGAGGCCAAAAAAACACGGTAACTTTCGCTGTATTGTTCCGCGATATCCTTCAAGTAGTAGAAATCGCCTCTCTATATTTACTAAGATTTCACTATTTTCTACCTGGATGCAGTTCTACACCTCTGAGCTACATCTCACAAAAAAAAAGAAGAAGAATAATCCTATGAAACTTGCCGAATATACGAGCACGGTCTTTTCCGTTTCTCCTTCCAGTTCGTTCCTCAAGTCAGTAGTTTTAATCAGTCCGTAAGTTTTTCCTTGGACAGTTGTTAAGAGTTTCATTAGACTGCAATAGAATTAGAAGCGCCATTCGGAGTTTCCACCGGTGTTTCTTCCCGTCTCATCCTTTTTCTTTTCTCGTTTTCGCTGCTCCAACGACTAACAAAACCTGTTTGTCTTCCTTTAGAGCGAAATTTCGTTCTTAGGGTGGGGAATTCGTTCATTGTTTTTGTCGACTTGGAAAGCTGGCAAAGCGTGTGAGAAAACGTTCGTCAGTTGTGTGACTTCAGAACATTCACGCCTACTGTTGCTCGTTTTTCGTATTTGCATTGTTGCTGCAAAGTAGATGATCCCACTAACCGCCATCTATGGTCCTATCAATTTGTTTACATTCCCTTTAAAATGTTGAGGCTCTATGGAACTTCAACATGAATTGCAATCCCTTCTCCAACCTAACCTCCATCCAGGCATAAAGCCCGATCACCATGCGCACTAGAAATACATTCACTCACCCATTCATACCACTACGCGACCCAGGGGCCAGTATCGAATTAACGTAACCCATTCACACAATATATAATATACACACAGCCATTAAACACATTTGCCCCAGATGGTTCAGGGTATAGGTAGGTAAGGGTATATTCGACCAGCCCTGACACCACCACTAACCTAATTACCTACACCTAACCCACCTCCACGGAACTGCGCACCATTCCCCCAGCCATCGCTGCTCCCTACCCTTAAACACTTCAACCCCAAACCGTTTCTACCACCTAAAACTTTCTTCCACCTCAACCATTGACAAATCACCCGCCCAATACCCATTATCCCATCCCTCGCTACGACCCCTACCCCATCAAACCTCGCACAATAAAAAATTTCCCTATTAATAGTACGTAACTAAACCACATCAAACCTATCCCTGGCCTGTAGCAGCCTCTGAAATGTAAACTTGTAGGTACACAGATATACCTTATACTCCCTTCACACCTACTCTGCCGCTCATAGACGCAAAGTTTGTTGATGAGGGCTATGCTGTGTGCTCCTCTAATCTCCTTGCCCCCCCCCCCTCGCTACTTTACCATTTGTCCGCACCCACCCAGCCGATTACCTCTTTATTTCAAGATCAATGCAGCTCACTGGCCACCACATTGAAGCATCAGAGGAGACTCTGCTGTAGGCCTTCACATGGCTCATTGTACCCCCTCCTTGTGTGCACCATAAAATGTGAAGTTGTCTAATGAACTTAGGGAAAAATAAATTGGGTTGGTAGTGATTAAGCACTATCAGTTGTTTCAAGCTGTCGCTCAATTTTGATACAACGACTTGCATTTCCTTCAGTCCATCAATGTTGGGGGACGTTCGGCGCACGAAGAGAAAGAGGAAGAAAAGGGAGGTTGGTGTTCCTGCCCGGGCCGACTCTGTGTGCTTTCTGGAAAGCCCTATAACAAATATGCTTATTTTGGAGCCTCACGTATACCTGTAGGCTAAATATCATATTTGAGCCTGTTCGGTCAGCTACAGGAAGCCTAAGAAAAATAAAAAAGTACGAGCTCAATCGGTTCAACCGTTCCCCTCCGAAACAGACACACGCAAACCACGGATTCAGTAGGTCCCACAACGTAATGTCCAGATGAAAATAACGTTTACTTAGTACAGAACTTTGGTACTAACACTGGAAGTAGTTGTTAGGTTGGGCCAAAGAACGTTATGAAGCGCCTCGTCTTGTTGTTCTTTAACGATCAAGAGTAGCTAGAGTCACTTCTTCGCCAGAACTGGCAATTAGACGTCTCAGTAACAATTAGGGCGTATCGTGTGTTCTAATGAGCCCGTCCCCCGTGCCCGCGCCGAAGAGTTAAAACCGTCGAGATCCGCGAGGTGGAGTTGGGTGTGTCTCATTGTCTCATTAGAAACAGAGTGGATCTCGATGGGGAGGCGAAGTAAATGGCCGCATCACGTGCACCCAAATGCAAATTATTCGGATGGGCTGCGCATCCATCACAGGAGGAAGACGACCTCCGGAGATCGCGGGGCCGTTTGCCGGTGCGACGGAGCTCCCGAGCCGGCGCTTTGCCTCAGGGAAGGACACCCCCTCGCGTTGAGGATTTATTATTTTTGACGTTCGCTCCGGTCGGTCGAGGTGAAAACACACGCCAGTTGGCGTGACTTCCGCGGATGCCCTTCTTTTCCCTCCTCGACACGTTGATCCGCATTAAATTATAAAGGTGCGTTAGTTGCTGCTACTGATGGGAGCAGACGAATATTTACGTCCCAAGTAATTAAAATGAATTACCTTAATCTTCTCGACCCCTCAGTCCAATACTTTCACCACCTCACTGCGTAAAAATTGGCCTGATGAAGTTCGATCCTCCGTTTGGGACGCCCCACACTACACAACCAACCAACAGTTGTTCTTGAAAAGGTAGAGAAGCGGAAAAATAATCAAACCTAGTCAAAGTCATTAAACAAAATTGTAATTAAAATAGGCAAAAATAAAAAATTTAAAGCTGAGAAAGAATAAATGCACTAAACGAACGAACTTAATAAACACTTCTTCCACGAGAAAATAACTAGTTCGGCTGTGACGTGAAAATTCGAATAATCAAAAAAAGTCTGACTGTGATGCTGATGTTGGAGTTGACGATAAATTCTTCCTTTCGATAAAACGTAGAAAACCTGCACTTGGTATGGTGGTAGGAGTGGTGCACGTTGACCGAAATAATTGGGATGCTGAAACCAAATCTTCACGAGCGCTCGTAGGATGCTGCTGACCTGACGATGGCAGAATAATGAAGAAACGAGCGCGTGCAGCCCCATGCAACTGGCCAGCTTCGACAGGGGTGATGGACGATAAGTCACCGACTCTTGTTCGACAATCGAGACCGAGTTAGATTGTTATAAGTTACCAATAACAAATCCCTTCATTTCTCTCCGGCTGCCTTGGTTAGACGTAAACACCAGATGTAAAAAGTAAATACCATTTAATTTGGCGTTCTTGTATGAACATTGCTGTGACATTAAATTTATCATCAAAGGGAACTGTTGTGTTTACTCTCAATATATCTGAGCTCATAAAATATTATAGAGAGAGATATTTCTTCTGATTTCCACAGTTTAATTGAATTGGTACGCCCCCGCAACACAGCTAATCACCAGTTTTAGTCCAACAATAACATAATTTTGCAGCGATCAATGAAACAACAGTATATTTTAGTCTACGTGGAAATTCGTTGAACGAAGTTGCAAGGAGGAAAATTGTGAGATGCGCCGCACCAGATATTTTGTTACTCGCGAAGAGAGAATGTTCAATGTACTACATCAACTTAGAAGATGCTTGCGGACTATTTAGTTTAAATTATAGGTGATGCTCAGGATATTAGCTCAGTAATGCTTTTGAAAGGCTTTCTGAAGCGCGTGCAAGTAAGTTTTCATTGAATTTACCCCCCTTTTTGAAACGCGATGGGGTTTGTTATCCTGCGGAGCTCGAAACAGCGGCCTTTCCACCGACATCGACAAATTGCTATTTCGGCAATTAATTCGGCGGCAGATGAGAGAAAACATTCACTTGAGCGTTGTCTCTAACCTCTTAGGAAGGCGCGGCAACAAAACCATATTGTAGTCAGGTTTGACGCCTCAAACCCGTCCTTTGACAACCGTCGCGGGCTGCGGCGTCGTAATGGTCTTGGAGTCTACCGGGGAGCTGTAATTAGCTCACTCTAAACATAACAACGGGTTGTTGACAATTAATTACCATCAAAAACAGCCATACGCCTCGCTAGAGCACTCGCCAAACGCTTCGGGTCAGACATTAAACCCCGCCGTGTTACGTAGAACTATGAAGCTAGACAAACCATAGTTTGGAAGTCAAGCCAGGAGTTCGTTATTTTGGCAACTGACGTAAATACGAGCAACGCGTGTGATTGTTGGGGAGGCTTGTTGCTACGAACCAAAATTCATAGTTAGAAACCCGAGCCTTACCTCAAACCAACAAGCTCTATCAAAACACCAATTGAAAACCGAACCAATGAAAGCCTCGAAGAGATACCTAAAGAGAAAAGAAAGAAGGGATGTCGTCAGAGCGATTATTGAAGAAAGGGGCTCTCCCAATTTCGACTTAATTTTCGAACTGACCAATGGGACGATGGGAAATAGAAACTTTTTGTTTTTAGTGGCTTTGCATTTCAGAATAGCGTATCGTAGGTACATCATTCCTAACAGAAATGGAAAGGGCTGAAAAAAAGAAGTATTCTATGGATCTTTACGTTTTAAAGCCTTGAGTATAAGCATTTCTGTGTGTGTGAACACGATTAAGAGTAAAGCAAACCAGTAATTTGATATTTTTTAGCGCTGAGTTCAATAGAAGTCTACATAGTACTCCAACCCACGTCAACACAGAAAATATCCACGTTTACCTCTACAGCTACAAAAAAAGCAAAGTTGTAGGTCGGGTTTCTGTGTCGTGTCATTTTACTGCCAATTAACGTATTTCTATTCGTATTTCTTTGACAACTCACAACGTGTTTCTACTTAAATTAAGTGATTGGGAGAATAAACATTTTAGTTTTCTTCAGGCTACGTTTCCAACGCTTCAAAATCCGAAAAACATCGTTTGAGCTAATAGTCTCTGTGTATCTATGGTCACCATTAAATGACGACACCTGCATATAAATCAGCGTTGGATGAAAAAATAACGTTTTGATAAAAACCGCATCAAAGCTAACTATAGTTGTCATAGTGATCAGCACCAATTTTAATGAAAACTTTTTTTCTCCAAAACGGCCTATATACCATTTTGATGAATGAGTTGTGTGGTCAGCTACAGCTAACACGACAGTGCTATACAATTCTCATCTTGGGAAATGACTAGGGCAGCTCAATGTATTATGAAAAATGTCGACGAAAACCGACCGTACTGCAGTTTTGGTTTATTATTCATTCATCGGTCAAGAAAACCCAATAATGAGCCGAAAACGAAATTCTGCCAGTTTTATCGCATTTACGCCGTGTTTGGTATCGTTCCCAGGTATTTTTTATGCTGAGTCGAATAGGATGAGTCTTAGAGATGCAGGACTGCGTCTTGATGGTGAAATCACAGTAAATATTAATAGGTGTATTCTAATAGTTGATCTTTCCTCCCCAGCCTGTGCTCATTTTGTCTCACTGCCCCCTGCCACCACCCGTCAGTTGGACTCTTCGCGCCGTGCTCACTGCCTTCGTTGCCTAGAAAAATACCAATTTTCGTGATTCCGTTGGAGTGGTCATGTTTCATATCGTTTATTAGTATTTTTTGATGCTGAATCGAATGGAATGAGTCTCGAATGTTTCGTTTGCATAACAGTTGTCGCTTCTCAGACTATAGATACAGTTGTGTTATATTCTTAATATTGGTCGACGTTTGATAACATAGTATAGGCCACAATCATGCTGCGCAAGAGAATAATAAACCGTCGTGTAATGAGCGTCTTTTATGCAGTCGAGGGACGATCAGCAGTGAGGGTACCAATAACTCCCATAAAGGTATCGTTTATACATCATTAACAACTTTAATTTCCTGACGCTCATGAACGAACGCCCTTCTCCTTTATGGTCCTTCCCACCTCCGTCCTTCAACACAATTAGTTTGTAATTACCCCATATCAAATTCAAATAGAAAGAACACGGTACTTTTCTGTTTTACGTAACATTCGTTGCAAGCATAAGACGATGGCTGCCATAAGTTCCTGATCTCTGTCTCTCTCTCACTCTCTCTACGTTGAAACATGCGAAAAAATGAAGACGAAACATCTTGTGTGGTGCATCAAGACAATTGCACTAAAACCCCTTTTTTCGAAATTTTTGATAATTCACAGCGCAGCTCTAGTTATTTTCTCACAAATGAAAATGTTTTACTGCCACTCGGCTGTATCTCGATAACTACAGAAAAAAATATAACAATAATGAAGCCGTTTTTGATAAAAACAAATTTGGTGTTCTGATCACTATTGATAACTACAGTTAGTTCTAACCCGAACTTTCTCATAACCTTATTTGGAGCTGATTGTGTTCTACCGTTTTCTCTTAAAGGCATTCACATACACAAAGGTCATTTTCTCAAATGTCATTTTTAAGGCTTCAAACCGTGAAGGTTTTAAAAAAAATGCATCTTATTACACCACTTTCCTTTTCACTTCGTGGTTGTACCCATCAATAATTTACGACTTTGATTAAATCTTATAAACGAATTAGATGGATTCAGTTTAGATTTCCACGTGCGACTGGTTTTATTATCATGCCCCCGACGTACACGAGTAGGACAGGCCTGAACATATTCGTTCCTCAGTGAATTCTTCCTTCCTAAGTCTTATTTACGGTTATTCATATTGTCTGGTTTTATTCGCCTCGACTCCGGTCTCCCTTTTCCCTGAGCTGTTTTCAATGCGGCGGCATCCCCGTCACCTCTAAAGCCGTAAGGAGGAATGAGAGCGCATAAAGCCGACTCCAAATCCCTCGGAAACACAGGTTCCACCCGTCATGAATATAAGGGAGACGGTTAGAAACTGCTGGTGGAAGGTTCATCGCTGAGTAGAGCGCATTATCGTCAGCGATACAATTTGTCTACGATCTGATAGGAGTCGTCATCTAAATAGGGGTTAGTGCAGATTTTGTCACATACTCATGGTATCATGGTGGTTGGAACGTCGACACGGTGGGGTAAGGCATTACATGTCCTCCCACAAGCCATGCGCACCTTCACACCATAGGCAAGGTATTAAACGCGACTAGCTACAAGTCACGGAATAACTGTAATACGACGCATTTTCCGAAACATGGGCTCGAAATCCGAAAGTTTTTCAAAAGTTTATTGACAACGTTTATATTCAATAAACGGGTAGTAACAAGATATAGCGTGAATATACCAGGTAACAGTCAATACCATAATCTATCTATAAATACAGCAATGTTCAGTTGGTTTGTGTGTGCTTCAATAACTGGAAACCTTCGGCATTGATTAGGCTCAAATTTTGATACAAATACAACCTGTTCGACGCAATACGCCGAATCAGTATCAGTTTTTTGACCCCGGAATGCCCTGCACCTGCCCTAACGGCAAAGCCATTGTCTCCCCTTACCCCCCTTGTTACCTGCGGGAATTCCACTTCCGCGGTTATTTCCGAAGGGAACGGATTTCCCGGAAGGGGTTTTTTCCTTTCTTTATTTTCCCTCTCTTCAATTTCAGATTCCTCTCCTGAACAGACAACTCCTCCCAAATTCATTCACCTATGAACTCTCGCAAAAAGTCACTCGTCTCCCTGTGCTCACTCAGACACATGCCTCTTTCTATTCCCCGCCTGTACAGTTTGCTATGTCCTTCTGAAACAGTTTTCCGCGCCAGTTCACACATATTACGAGTCGTCCCCTTGTGTCGCCCTTTTGTACACAAACTCTACTCGCTTCACTGCACATAATACAGTCCTCCTCAGGCTCACCGATTTTCTTTATTTCAATCTTCAACTCTCACACTCTTGTGCACCCAACACAACCCGTTTCTAATACTTGTTTACTTTCCTTGTTACCCACTTTTCGCTTCGATACCATGCCATCGAAGCGACAAAACAGCTTTTTTACCCATCAGCTACGTACAGTGCCATCTGCCAGAAATGAGAGAACCACACTCCATAGTAGCTGTAGACAACCACAGAACATGTGAACCATTGTCTGTTACCAATAGAAGGTACTTTAGTGTAATCGTGTGCTGATTGAACTGTGCCGGTCTCCACGTCCTGGAGTTCAAGCCATGAGTAGACGTTACGTTTTTTTGTATAAGAGATGGACACAAAAAAAATTTTGTTTCTCAATTATTACCTTAGTATTTTATTTAATTAATATTGTATTTAACCCACTCGTGTGGTTATAATGTGCCACAGCGAATGCTCAGCGGAGTACTGCTATTAATTTAATTAACAACGTCATTTTGGAAAAAAATAAATATTCAGCGGTCTCATACGCCCATGGGTAGTTTTCTTTTGGGTTCCCGGTTCTATCTTGGAGTAGGTAGATTTTTGCAGAAGGCATATGAACTAAAACCGCGACCATGGGAATACTTAAACCACCCAGTGGCTCCCGTGACCTGCCTCAGAACTCGATGTTCAGTTGTTTGAATTTAATGAATTCTGGTCAGTGCCGCTGCTTCCCACAGACAATATCTGGAGCGACCTTTTCCCATCTCACGAAAATTGAACAGGTACATTATAAGTACAGGGGTACATAAGAGTCATAAGCACACGTTTATTTAGCTCATTTCTACGGAAATTCTTCTTTTTTCGTTGAATTAAACTCTTCGCAAAAATGAGAAGTTTAGTGTGGAAAATGAAGGTGGGGGTAGCCAGTAGTAGGCCTCCAATTAGAAATATTAAATTGCATTAACTATTAAGTTAATACAAGTATTAAACAGTAGAAGGATAGCGCCCAATCGCGTTTAACGGCCAGAAAGAACAAGGACCGCGCAGGAAGAAAAAAGACTTCAGTAACGTGATGAATAGTCCAAAGTCAATGTATACCTTACCTCGATATCGGCATGCGCCTGATCTCAGATTTACCCGGCTCACGAGACCCATATAAAATATCTTCTTCCAAATCTATATACTTTTACGGGAGTTTTCGGAATGTATGTCAGTTCAAGTGCATGAGACTAGTTGAAGCTTCGTTGTAGCTCATCATTTGTCGAAAAATACTGCTTGGCACTCCAAGGGCAACTTTTAAATCTCTCGAAGTAATTTCTACTCTATTCATCTTATTTTAAACCCTCTTTCAAAGCCCAGTTCTGAAAACCCTCATTCCCTTGTTGTTTCTTTTGGTTCATTCCGCAGCATATGAAATAGCCCCCCTCCCCCCCCCCCACCAACTTACGAATCATCACTTTCTCCTTTCCTTCTATAAATTTCTCTCTGTGCCCATAAAAGCTGATCATTTGAAAAATATAACTGCCCTCTTAAACCAGTTATGTGTCCAGAGTTCTAGCGATTGCAAAAACTGTTTGTCTGTTTCGCTCTCAGCAATTTTGCATCTTGATTACTGATGCGAGGGCGCTTGCAAAACATGAATATATTTTGACTCTTGGCCAAAGAGCCACGAGCCACTCTTTATTGCCTTCTCGCTCGTATCTTAACGACTCGCTCCGTGTCATCAGTTTCATTCGCTAACCGTTGGGAGTTAAATAAGCGCGGAAAATCCCGAGTATTGACGTGCTCTCACGAGTGAGCCACGGGCAGTAAATTAACAGAAACCAACCACTGTAAAGGATGAAGAAAAGTAATCCCAGCAATTTTGAACAAAACAGAAACAAAAGTTTGCGTTTTGCACTCTTACGGAATTATGGGCACAAAGTATGTTCAGCCTAAATCGTACAGTGAAAATGGAAGTTGTGAACTTGGAGCACTTAAAATCCTCTTAAAATGAAAATAATATTCACGACCCTTTTGATACAGTTTGAAGCGAATGTTTTGCTTAAAATACCTGGGTCGACGCACCAACAGACGGACGTATACTTCGCGCTCCTTGTCTCTCTAGCAACTAATCAAACCTGTTTTCTGCGTTGTTTCTATGAAATAGGTCAAGATACTATAATTGATATAACTGCTTAACGTTCAGAAATTAATTGGAATAATTGGTTACGATGTTTATCGACTAACCAGTGCATTGGTAATTTATTATACTGTCCACATGGTTTTGTTTTTAGATAGAAGGTTCGCGTTTAACGTTCTGTAACTATTCCATTATTGCTTTGAATTATAGTTACTTTGACCACTATTGAATTAAACTACCATTGTATTGGCCACCTGACACGATTTGTTTTATAACGCTGGTGTAACATATGCGGGATTAAAACGTACGAACAGCTCAATAAACAATTTTTCATGAAATGTTAATTAATTTATTGTGCTGCGCTCATCTTCCCGCGAAACAAAATTTTATATTATCGGCGACTCATTTGAAGCAGTCGTTAGAGTCGTTTTTAGGGAAACATTTTTTTTTTTTTTGGTGTTTCGATCACCATGATAACCATAATTAGTTTTGAATCAATTTGAGCTGAATTATTATTTTGGCGCCCTACGTTGATTTACAGGTTGGAACTAATTTAAGTTGATTTGGTAGATTTGATCGCGACCGCAGGAATTTTCTCAAGTGGCGTTTCTTCTAAATGGAATTTTTTTTAAACTGCCTTTTTTCAGCCAAGCAGATGACTAATGTTTCTACTTCGTACGGCTAAGCAAATTAAAATATCGTTAGTAATATTTCCTAGTCAAATATAGTTTTTCCCCAATCTAATTGAGTAGCTGCACACACTGTTCGACTTATTTTTCAAAGTTTTAATAACTGAGTGAGCCAGGTAAAGACTATGAAACACGATCCAAAAACCGGCTTTATTTCAGACCCTCAGTTCAATTCACTGCGATATTGGCTGCTTAGTACGTCGAACTTGGATTTTGTGAGAGAAATTGTTAAATGCGTTTAACAATTTGATTTGACAACGAAAATTGTAATTTGCGTGGGATATCGTGTACACAAAAAAATTAAATGGCGAAGGAAAGAAAATTATGCGTAACGACTTACGTTAACGATCAGCTGCAGTTGATTGGAAGAATTTCCAGAACTCTTTTTTTCCGACAAAATAAGTCGCGAAAAGGGTATTTGCGAACTCGTATCCGAAAGCGACTGAACCCGCGACGCGCTCCTGTTCCCGAAGGGTTGCGAAAACGCGACTGATTTCAGGAGTCAACAATGAACTTGGACAAAGGGTCTCGGAGGAGGGGGATGCTCGCTCAAAGTAGGAGGCGCAAAAGCCGTTCGGTCGTCTTCGGCCGATTCCGTCGTCGAAGGGGTTGGACCTTCCCGCCGAAAATTGCCGACATCGAACGAGCTAATGATTTCCCTTTGAGATATAAACAGTTTTCCACCTGCCCATTTTCTTTGGAAGCTCTTGGAAATTCCTCCTTTGGAAACTCCAAGGCGAGGGGAAGGGGGGGGGGTCAGTCAAAAGAGAGAGTGAGGGTGAAAGAGAGATGGGCATCTCGGGCCCTACCTACAGAGAAGAAACCTTTTCTGACTTACACTTAACGTTTGACGAAAAAAAATGTATACACACTTATTTCGTGCGTATACTCAACTTTCCTCAGCACAACTCACATTCAAAATTTTGTGTCGCTATGCCGATTAGTCCAATATTTTTCACTCAGTGTACACCCTGGTAGACCCCTACGCTCAAAAAGGAATGTGGAACTGATTAACTTTCTGGAATTTATTGGATTGCTTCTACGTATGTTAGAACCTTTACTGAGTAATGAGTGCATTTGTGTTCTATGTGACTGCCAACACTTAAGGGTGGCGTTTTCAGGTAAACTTGGAACGGGTATTGCGACGGGGGAGGGAGTGAATGGGGCTCATGGGCTGTCTCTCGCTGAAGAATGCAGAGCTAGTTCTGGTGACGATGACAAGAACGGAGACTTTCCTCCCCAACCTTTGGCCCTTGGGAGGTGGAAATACGAGTGGGACGCGGCCCAAAAAAAGGCAGTGGACCAGGCAGCTGATTCAAGCACTGAAGTATATTTCTACATTACCGAGTTCCTCAAGACTGCAAGCCCAAACTGCCTGCACGGCCACAGTGGATGATGCTTCCATTGCAATCTCCAGGTGCCAACTGGAGGCAGGCTGGCAACACACAGCGAAGGATACAGTCGTCTGACTCACACCAGAGACATTCGTTCGCACTACATTGGATTCCGATGATCCCGTTCAGCGCATTCCTGGCTTGTGATCATTCCATTGACTTATCCCACTGGCAAACTCCAGGTCTCTCTGTCACGGTTATGAATAGATTCCAACGTGTAGCAGGAATAAATCATTATTATTCGTTTCTACGGGCAATCTTCAATCCAACTAGTGAACTGGCAGATGTTCAGTAAGGACTAGGAATTTTAGAATTTTAGAACTAGTGGGAGCTCATCGCACACATCCATTCTGAAATGCTTAGAACACGCTGTAAATTATTATACAACGGTTTACTATTCTCAGATTGCACAGCTTGACGCAGTCTCACACCTCCAAAACCCAATCCATTCAATTCTGCATCGAAAAATTCTAGTAAACGATACGAGACATGACCCTAGTACAACGAAACGACGGAAATTGACATTTCTAGGCGCCTATAGGCAGTGTGCTAGACGGGAGGCAGTGCGGGAAATGAACACAGGCCGAGGAGAAACGACTTTCCGCGAGATCCTCCAAGTAGTACAATTTACATCACCATGTTTACTGTGATTCCACTATTTTCCATGTAGATACAGTCCCACCCTCTAACACCCGCCCTATTCTACTCACCATCGAAAAATACCGAAAACACGACGCAAATGCAATAAAACTGTGAAAATTTCGTTTTTGGATTGGTTTCTTCCGATCGGATTGCCGAATAGACGGGCACAACTAGATACCAAATTGAGTTTTCGGGCGAAAGAATAGATTGTTTACAGGCTAAATACGGCCTGGACGGTGGACGGGCATTGCAGATTTGGTATCCCCATGTTTAACGTAAAAGCTGCAAATTATTACACCAGGGTTCATTATTCTCTTGCATAGCCGTGACCTATCCTATTTAATCCAACGTTGAAAAACTGTTTTGTTTTTGAATAGTTTTTTCCAGATCTTCACGGTTTGAAGCCTTGGAGAAAATGACCTGCGTGTCTGTGAACGCCAATCAGAGAAAACGGCAAAACTAAATCATCTCAAAATAAGGTTATGAGAAAAAACTGATAAGAACTAACTATAGTTATCAATAGTGATAAGAACATCAAATTTGTTCTTATCATAAACGGCTTCATTATTATTACATTTTTTTCTGTAGTTAGCGAGAAGCAGCCGAGTGACAGAAAAACATTTTCATCTGTGAGAGAATAACCAGAGCTGCGCAATAAATTATCACAAATTCGACAAAAAGGGATTTTAGCGCAACTGTCATGATGCGCCACAGAAGATGTTTCGTCTTCATTTCTTAAAGGTAGAGAGAGTGAGTGAGAGACAGAGATCAGGAACGTATCGCAGCAATCGTCTTCTGCTTGCAACGAATGTTACGTAAAACAGAAAAGTACCGTGTTCTTTCTATTTGAAACTGATTTGAGGTAATTACAAACTACGACGAAAATTGACGTTTTCTGGCGATGCTAGTCAATTGGCAGGACGCGACGAATCCAACTAACGGATCTTAGTGAGGCAGGAGTCAGTGAGACAAAATGAGCGCAGGCTGGAGAGAAAAGATAACTTTCGCTCCATTATCCCGTGAGTTTCTCCAAGTACTAGAATTACCCTCACCATATTTACTGAGATTTGACTATTGTCCACCTGCAAGCAGTTCTGCACCTCTGAAAACCGTCCTATTCGACTCAGCCTAAAAAACTCTGCAAATTATCACACTACGGTTTATTATTCTCATGAACAGCTTGACCTAGTATGACTGCTCCAATACCCATCTCATTCGATTCAGCATGGAAAAATACTAGTAAACCATACGAAACATGACCTGACTACGATTGAACTACGAAAACTAAATATTCCCGCCTGTAAGCGCCTGTAGGCAATTGGCACGACGTTGTGAGTCGAGCGGGCGGGGGGTTTTGATGAGACGGGAGGGAGGGAGTGCAAACGACGAAACGATTACTTCAGCTATAGCTATTGTCCCGCGAGTTATTTCAATTAGTAGACTTTGGCTCACTATAATTAATGTAATTTCCCTATACGCAGTTGTACACGTTTGATACTGATTCCATTCGACCCAGGATGTAAAAATACCTTGAAATCGATACGAAATACTATTATACTGCGTTTTGTTAATTTTTTTAACCATTTTTTTGTCCATAACAACCATGGGCTTCGTCCAATCGGATTGCCGAGATGGCGGGCACAACTAGATACCAAATGGGATTTGTGCGGAAGAACGGAGTTTTTAGACCACGTTAAAGGCACAAAACGGCGGACAGAGGAAGGAGGACGGGGGACGGCGGACGGACATTGCAGATTTGGAATCCCCATGTCTTGAAACGTAAAGTATCAACTTTTGGAGGGGGGGTTGTAAAATTTCCCTGGCCGAAAAAATGGGATTATTATTCAGAATGAATAATAAACCAAAAATACATGGGAAATGATACCAAATGCAATAAAACTGCCAGAATTTAGTGTTCAGCTATGCTTTAAACCATTATTTGCTATGACAACCATGGGTTTCGTTCGTTCGGATTGCCTAGCAGGCGGACGAAAATTAGAATGGATAATAAACCAAAATTCGCTTCTCCTTCGCTCGTTGAATTTCAATTGTCGATCTCTCATCGCTCTAGCCATACGCCCCTCCGCCCCGAATTTCGCTGGAGAATTAGGGGAAAAGCGCGAGGTCATTTCAACGTACAAAATGAGTCGAAGCTGTCCGGCTCCGTAATTCCAATGAGAGCTGACCACATTACGAAGAAATATGGCGACTGTGTGAAAAGTGAGGAAGTTGGTTCTCGCGGCCTCTGCGATCATTTCCAATGAGGAACAGCTCTCGGGAACCGGCAAAATGCGAGAGAGGGAGGGAGGTCCAGCCGGTGGATGAAAATTAGGAGCCTGCAACGAATGGCCGTAAAAACTCTCCCTCGGAATAAATAACTCGTTCATATGAAAATAATTCAGTGGATTCGTTTGGCACTCCAATTTTTCACGGCTCTTGCAATGAAACGAGTGAAGTGTCAAAATGACGTCGAACCGTCAGATGTTAACTCAACAAGCTCCCGCCGACATTCACATTTAAAATGAGCCGTAATTAATACCTCGCCACTCAATCAATGTCATCAGATGTCTGCTAAACCGACTGGAATGCCGTTGCGTTAGGTGGCCCTGTTGCAGCCCTGATGAACACTTTTGACCAGATCATCAACCAACTTTCCTGACTTTCACAGTAATTTTATCGCACATTAAGCTAACGCTGAATCTTCTTTATTTTGCTTATAAACATGTGTGAGTTCAGTCGATATCCAGAAAATAAAACATATAAATACATGAAACTAAGAGGGAGTTTGTAACTCCATTATAACTGGAGACCATATGGGCCGATTTTTACTTTCTGACCCCTGAAAGGATAGAGAAAGTTTGTACCCGCGTCAAAAAAAGTTGGGTTTACTTCAGTTCTTTACGTTTTGAAGCCTACTGAATCTAAAAACCCTCATTTCACGCGCGTGATCCGTGTTTTTGTGTGATCCTGGATGTCCACCAGATATTTTCGATTCAGCAGGCCTCAAGACTCAAAGTTCTGAAAAAAAATTCTTTTTTTGTTCGTACCGCTACAATACTTACCATACCCATTCTGGGAGCGGGAACTTAGTAAACTTCACTCAACTTACTTCACGTAAACTTAGTCAAAACAGACGACTTTCGTATTTACGATTGGCAGCTATTTACTTGCATCGCATTGTGTCGTTTCATGTGACTCCAAACAGAGGGCACACCAGGGCCAAATTCGTCAGGTACTCAAACCCAACGTAACTATCTCAGTAGCTTCCTATGCCCACCCATTCCACGCGGATGAATGATCCTGTAAGTCCACATCCTCTGCCGTAAGCATATTATACCAGGGGCGTAATAATAAATGGTTAAATTAGACATTTCGGGCAGTGGTTCCTATCAAATCCGGTTCGAATTGAGCTATTTTCAAGATGAATGGCTAGCAATAATAAGTAATCGTACCAAAATAGCGTGTTGTGTGACGACTCACCTCTGAAGTCTTCAAACTGACGATACCCTCCCAGCGGGACTGCGTAGGTTTGCCGAAAACGCCGAAATATCTGGCCGGGCACTGAGTGAAGGAATGACCGCGGACTGGTGGAACACAGAACGAAAATTTACCGACAAATAGCACTTTATTTTGGCGATTACACGGATTCACATCGCGGTTTTACGAGAAACGGCATTTTAGTCGCGGAACAGGAAACACGACCGCGCGCCGGCGTCACCAAACTTTTCACACATTTAATTGATAAATCGGAATTTTCAGTAATTAAATCGGGTTTCTCCAAGGTCGTTTGAAATGATTAAACGATCAGAATGAACAAATCTACGATTAAATTTACCACCCAATTTCGGGCCGGGGCATGGTCTTAAGCCAACGATTTACCAACCAATATTATCCGCGAATGTTCGTGTTCACGATCGATTTGCAAGAGACATTTTTATTTTTTTCAGTCCTTTTCAGATTTGTACGTTCAAGGCCTTCTATTTGATAAAATGTTATGTGTGCCCGTGAACGCAAATGAGAGAAAACGGCTGAAACTAATCGGATCAACTGCCGTATTTAGCTAAAGTTACTACGGAACGCTAAAATAACGGCAAAGAAACAAAATCGGCTCAAAACTATGATATGATCAATACACCAAATCTTCTTTTTCTCAAAAACATCTACAACGATTTTGATTAAATTTTCAGTATGAACAGCTCCTAATAACTACGAAATGATAACTTACGCTAAAATGTCACTGAGTTCCTTCAAGTAGTAGCAACTCAACTCACTATTTACTGTAATTTCACTGTTGCCCTTTTGGACGCAGCCTTGCATCTCTGAGACACGTTCTATTTGACTCAACACCAAAACATTTGTAGGAACCGATACCAAATACGACGTAAATGCATTAAAAACTGCAAGAATTTCGTTATTGGCTAATTTTTTAGCCGTTTTTTGTCCATAATAACTACGGGTTTCGTCCGATTGGATTGCCGATGGAGTTTTTGAGTGAAAGAACGGAGTATACCACTTTAAAGGCTGGATATGGCTCAGATGGTACACATATGGTTCAGATTTGGAAAGTTTTGTGATGAGCCGCACCAGACATTTATTTCAAGATAGACGATACACGCTTCACTATGTAATAACTACGATTAAATTTACCAGACAATTTCGGGACTGGGCAAAACCAATTGCCGATGGATTTTTGGTGAAAGAAGGGATTTTTTAGACAATGTTGAAGGGTAGATTTGGGCCGGACGGTGGGCATTGCTGATTTGGAATCCTCGTGCCTTGAAACGTAAAATCAAATTTTCGGTGGTGGGGAGAGGGTGCAAATACAATTTTCTGAGCGAAAACATAGGCGCTAATAATAAACCAAAAGCATTTCGATAGTCGCACGAACATCTTGTACACTGGTGCTAACTCAATAAAGGTTGTGGTACAAGTAGGAGCGACTCTATAAATTGTGGAACCTTAAGCGCTACCAGTTCCTATGTTGTTATAATCTAAATGAAAAACAAATTTGATTGATTTTTAGAGTGAATAATCGCTAAATGCACGTGGGGCTATAAAGGTTTTGTGATGAGTCGCACCCGATATTCATTTTTAAGATAGTCAATACACTCTTCACTTTATAAAGACAACAATAAAGATATCTGTATATTTTATCTGTTTGTTGTATCCCTTATTTCTGTTCCTACTTCTACAAAAATAAGCTGTTGTAGGGCATTTCGGTTGGTATTAACAGCCGTTTTTGTCGAGGACCAAAGCAGACCTAACGAAGTTCAAGCTGGACGAAGTATGTCTTTCAACAGAAACCGTTTAATTGGTCTTCTAACACATTCAGTTGACTCAGGTAACATATCATTGCACCAGGATCATTTTATTGCGAACCATCCAAATAAAATCATAACCTTCCCGTTTCTCTGAACTGCCTAAATGTACCCCGCATTCTCGTCCGCGTTTCATGTTGGGGCAATCTGCGAAACAATTCAAGACGAAATGAAAAGCAGTTATAAAACTCATATTATCAAGTTACACGCAGCGTCCCGTCTGCAAAATGGTTTTTGTTTGGCGAGCGGTAACCGCGACGCACCGAGTCAACTCTTAACGGCTACGACTCCGTTTTGAAGAATTCGCGGTTTGTTATAATGTTTGAATCGTAAACCACCTTGGTGAAACCCGTTATATTGCATAATAAATCTCAGATCAGTGATCATTTTTGATTGTTTTGAACGACAAATGTGTGCGCTTAGTGAAACCTCAAGGTGACTCGGTTTCCGTTGAGAGCGGACTGAGAGGCAGTCGAGGTGGCTGAGCACCCGCCGCGTTGAGAGGGGGGCCCGGTGGGAAGAGCACCTCGGAGCTAACTGCACCGCTCAAACAAATCAAAGGACACCCGGGAGATACAGAAGAAAGTTAAATTCACTAACTTATTACCAAGAAGAGTACTGAGCTGTTGAAATTCACTGAGGATAATAATGTGCTTATCTTTCTAGTTCCAATTGACGCGTTTATAATCGTTGAAAAAACCCATTCGTATTGAAACAAAAGTTGAATTTTGATTCGACCCAGTCCGGCGGCTTGTCACCTCTGCATTATACGCATAACTTTTCGTCTGCTGGAGTGAGTGCGAGCAAGTCCTAGACCATAGGACAGCGGAGGAACCGATCTTAAAAACGTTACTGGCCAGTCACAGGTTCGAACCCAGAGCTACTGTTTATCAGTAGGGTATCAATATCACTACGCGAATAATCAGGTCTACCAAAATGGCTTGGAAAAGGATCATCAAACATCTGTTGGAAGATCCAGTCTCAACATTTCGCCCAACCAAGCACGCTCTAGACAGTAATCAACCTAGAATTTTTTCCCCCTCAAAAGTTATTTATGCAGTACGTGACAGAACCCGAACGTAGCGTGATTTCGAGGGGGTCGCTAGTTCTATAATCCTTTCGAGAAGGGAAGACAGCTTAGAAGGAGCTATCCGACTTCGCTTGAAGGGTGTTTCCTCTCTCAACTGCCAATCACTTCGTTGGGCGCAGAAAAAGTTTAATTTCCCGGCGCTGTTTAATCGAGTAGAGTCGCTGCAGTTGAAAGTTCTCCGATACTGCAGACTGCGTCTATCAAAATCAGCCCGGGTCAAAATCATTCACTGCAACGCTTTCCAGCGGACTTCGCTATTCAGTTTTTACGTTCAACCAACTTTCAGATAAACAAAATATTTTTAAATGGATCAAATGGACTGAAATCACCCACTGAATCAAATATCTACTATAAATCCTATAACTCCGCTATTATTCTAAAGTTTGACGAAGCTCCAGATAAGGCTGGGTTCAACATTATCGCAGAACACTTTTAACATCCCATTTTTCACCTTTTGGTTTATTATTCATTCTGAATCGGTCAGCAAAATTTATTTACAACCCCCCCCCTCCCTCCCAAATGTGATACTTTACATTTCAATACCGCCAATTTGGTACCTTCAACGTGGTCTAAAAAATTCGTTCTTTCACACAAATCCCATTTGGTATTTAGTTGCGCCCGCCTGCTCGGCAATCCGATCGGACGAAGCCCATGGTTGTTATGGGCAAAAAACCGTCAAAAAAAATTTAAGAACTCAATTTTGGCGGTTTTATTGCAAATACGCCCTGTTTGGTATCTTTTTTAAGGTATTTTTAGATCCTGGGTCGAATGGAATGAGTATCAGACGTGTACAACTGCGTATAGTGAAATTACATTAATTATAATGAGCCAAAATCTACTAAGTGAAAGAACTCGCGAGACAATACAGCGAAAGCGATCGTTTCATCGTGTGTACTCCCTCACTCCCGTCACATCAAAACCACCAGCCCGCTCGATTCGCCACTGCGTGCCAATTGCCCACAGGCACTTACGGGCGCATATTTAGTCTTCGTCGTTCACTTGTAGTTTGGTCATGTTTCGTGTGGTTTACTGGTATTTTCCGATGCTGAATCTAATGGCATGGGCCTCAGAGCTGTCACTCCGTCAAGCTGTTCAAGCGTTTTTCTTTCGTTCTTCGTCGCTACACACACATTAGCTGACTCAAACCATTAAGACCTGGCGAAAACACGAACTTGTTTCCCTCCCTTTTACCCTACAGGTTGTGGAAAGTGAAACCGCTGATGACAGTTTTCCAAAGGTCTCTGTTCTGGGCCCTTCTTTATTAGTATCTCTAGCTAGTAGCTCTAAACGAGAATGAACAATAATTTTTTCCTTACCTCACAGAAGTTGCACGGGAGTGTCCTCAAAAGCCACAAAGGGAATGAATGAGAAATATTTGTAAAAATACCGACTCGTGGAACTTAAATATGTCGCAAAATCAAGCAGAGATCCATTAAACTCAGTCATAAACGTTCCCCAAGCGTATTGTTACTCTCCAAAAAATAACTTTAGGTATTCACGAAACAGTAGAAATGATGTGGAGCGAACCATCGCGCAACTTTCCTCTGGCCCAATTACATTCACCGATTTTTATTGCCAACTGCACTTCCCAATCAGCTCGCGTGAAGGATATAGAGTTCCAAATTGGAATTTTGGGTGTACAGTGGATTACGGTGGTATTGATAAACATTCGGTTTGGAATAATAGTAACTTAGTAATACCGTAGGTTTGGTTGTGGTAATGTTTCAGATTTTATTTTCAAGTACTTTTCTTGTACTGCAGATGGGAGATAAATGAACCAAAGGAATTCCCTTCACCCGAATTATGACAAATACTACTTAGTAAAATATATAAAGCTGAATGTTTAATTAACTTTACTCGCTACTTCATGGAACTAAAGAAAGTAAAAATATTCGGTGTTCCGATCTGTTGTTAGTTCTTCTCAATTGTGCTCCAAAGTTTGTGCTTAGGAATTTCCCTCCCTGCCATTTCTACTTCGCAGGACTAAAGGAAATTAAATTTCGAGACCGCTATGCCGTTTGATGTTGTGATATATAAGTCAGTTTCAAATTTTTGACCCTCAGAACAAAGAAAATACGTATGTGCAAGCGTTGTATATCGCTCGCTTAGAGTTGCATGTAGCTACGAGTGACTTCGGAAGCGTTGATACAAGTGCGTAACATGTTTTACAACGCGGAAACAAAACCCACCGAACTCGCAGATATCATTTCGCCGAAGAAGCTATCCGACGTTTCCGAGGGGAAAACCCCTCCCCTCCTCAGCCCTTCAGAAGTCACCAAAGCCGTAAATTCCCCGCTAAATCATTCAAGAGCCGGTAATGCAGGAGCAGCCTGGGCTAGACCCCAAAGGATATAAAGGTCGAAGAAACGGAGAAGTAAATTTTCTTGTAACATAAACTACGATCCACCGAAATTCGAAATGATAGGTCGTGAAATACTTGAAGGCTTTTCCCTTGTAACGAACACGAACAAAAGTTGGCCGGCAGAATCTCGTTGTCAATCGCAATCCCCTTGGAGGCCCTTCTAAAAGCCGGCCTACAACTTTTAGAATTTTAGGTTTTGCCAAACAGATCAGTTGAGATGAGGATTTCGGGTGAACCACGACGTTTCTAGTTCGGTTTTTTTGAACGATCGGATGAAAGCATAACATTCTTAGTGAAGAAATGTACTGATTTCGATTCATTTCTTCCGCTTATTTAACAACAGGTGCCATTACCTATAGGCCATGCTCGTTGCAGCCCACTTCCTCGGTGAAACTTCGTCCGCGATGTTCAGAGAAGTAACGGAAACCACTTTTAGCGTTCCGGCCATAAGGGTCTTTCAAGATTGCGTGCACGCTACATACTGTGCCTATGCTATACATGCAGGTCAAATGTCAGTCCACTTACTTGCTACCTGAGCGAAAGATACCACGGCTAGGCGAGACCAACGTACCAAATATCAGAATTCGGCGCAAATAATGGTCCAAAATGAGGAAGCCTAGTACAAAACTAGATAGGCGGGCGCTATATCTTCGTTCAACGCATTTTTACAGGAACATTTATCGAGAACAAAATGTAGGGACTAGTTAGCTGAGAGTACTCCGAAAGTTTGATCGAAATCGTTAGAGCCGTTTTTGAGAAAATTGGAATACCGATAAATTAATATTCGACAAATCTCCTTTTCTGAGTTAACTTGGCTTATATCTCCGTTCAACATATACATACAGAAATAATTATAGAGAACGAAATGTTGGTATGGGTGACTTAAAGACACTCCATTAGAATTTATCACACCTGGTAAAGAAGTTACCCTGGAATTTACGGAAATGTTAGAAAAAACGTTATTTTCGACACATTTTGATTTTTATCTCTGTTCAATGGACCGTCACAGGAACATTTATTGAGAAGAATATGTAGGTATCAACTATTTGAAAACATCCTGTGAGTTTGGTGGAAATCGCTGAAGCCGTTTTGCCAAAAAGCGTAAAAAACCTATTTTTGCTTCAGGGGCCCATATCTCCGTTCACCGTATTTTCATGGAGATATGTATAGAAAAGAAAAGTTAGGTATTGATTAGGAGGATAATTTGAAAGTTTAATCAAAATCGTTAGAGCCGTTTTCGAGAAAAATGCGAAAAACCCTAGTTTTTGGTACATTTTCGTCCCCCACCTCCCCTTCCCGCCGGCCGAAATCGTCCATAACCTTATTTTGGTGTCTACAAAAAATAACGAACAAAACAAAAGAAGAACCAACTCAATCGGATCAGCCGTTCGCCCGCAAATCGAACTACAGACACACACACACACACACACATACACACACACATACACACACACACACACATACACACGGACCACGCGCCGAAAATTTTTAGACTCAGTAGGGTCAGAAACGTAAAGATCTGAAGAAAACCCAAATTTTTTTTTTGGGCCGATTACTATACTTTCCTTCCCTTCGGGTAGCGGAAAGTAAAAACTGCTTTAGATGTATATAAGCTTCTCTCATAGAATATACTGCTGCATCCGAAGAGGGAGAAAAGAAGGACGTTCTGTCTCCGTTACCTGATTCCTACAGCCCTAAATATGTGGAAGCTGCGTGGTACCCTTGGTGGGAAAAACAAGGGGTTTTCAAGCCTGAATATGGGGTTCGTCCTTTCATTGATAAATCCTCGACTTCCTCTTTTTGTTGAACAATCCTTGAATTTACTTTTTACGTTTTGTAAGACTCATTGATCGGCGTTATTTTTCATGGCGGAGGAAAAGCATTTTTGAAACGAGCGGTGCGTAGCAACACACAACTTTCCGCCACCCTCTTAAGCTCGAACACCAGCTACATATGCGGGCGCTATATCTTCATTCAACGCATTTCTACAGAAACATTTATAGAGAACAAAATGCAGGGACCAGTTAGCTGAAAGTACTCCGTAAGTTTGATCGAAATCGTTAGAGCCGTTTTTGAGAAAAGTGGAATACCGATAAATTAATATTTGACAAATCTCCTTTTCCGAGTTAACTTGGTTTATATCTCCGTTCAACATATATATACAGAAATAATTATACAGAACGAAATGTGGGTATGGGTGACTGAAAGACACTCTATTAGGATTTATCACATCTGGTGAAGAAGTTACCCTGAAATTTACGGAAATGTTCGAAAAAAATCGTTATTTTCGACACACTTTGATTTTTGTCTCTGTTCAATGGACTGTCAGAGGAACATTTTATGAGAACAATATGTAGGTATTAGCTATTCGAGAACATCTTGAAAGTTTAGTGATAATCGTTGTCCAAACCGTTGAGAACCGTTTTGCCAAAAAGCGTAAAAAACCTATTTTTGCTTCATAGGCCTAAATCTCTGTTCACTGTATTTTCATGGAGATATGTAGGGAGAAGAAAAGTTAGGTATTGATCAGTAGAAGATAATTTGAAAGTGTAATCAAAATCGTGAGAGCCGTTTTCGAGAAAAACGCGAAAAATTCTAGTTTTTGGCACATTGTCGTCGTCCCCCCCCCCCTCCATACGGCCGAAATCGCCCATGACCTTATTTTGGTGTCTACAAAAAGTAACAAACAAACAAAAATAAAGAACCAGCTCAATCGGATCAGCCGTTCTCCCGCAAATCCAACTACAGACACACACACGGACCACGCGCTGAAATAAGGTTTTTTAGACTCAGTAGGCCTCAAAACGTAAAGATCTGAAGAAAACCAGAATTTTCACACGATTACTGTACTTTCCTTTTCTTTTGGGGTAGCGGAAAGTAAAAAATCTGCATGGCAAGTTTGTTATGGTGATTCCACCTTCTAATGTAACGGGTTCATTACATCTTGGTCACGCTTTAACAAATGCGATTCAAGACACTTTGGCCAGATGGTAATTGGTAGAGTTCGATCAATGTGGAAAATCTCTATATATTGTCGCTATCCGGCTGAGCATTACACTAGTTACACGGGCAAGATTGCACTTGCAGCCGGGATAGCCCATTTTGGACTATTTTCTGGATTTCCCCAACGTAACACCATCCCGTTCATCTTTCTCTAGCTATAACTGACTTTAGTACTGACTAAATGGAAGACGATGATATATTTACATCTAAAGCACTCGACCAGCCCCCATCTCACCAGCCAGAGAAGACGGACTCATCAAACAGGTACGTTAACTTCAGTTCTGTTACCTTCTTCTCCTATAGCCAAAAAGAGGGAAGCTTTCTCTCCATTGTTTTCCACTTCGTACTCGGACTCACTCTTCTTAGGGTCATTATATAAACGTCACATCAGACGTTGTTCTAATAAGTTCCTTCCCATGGTTTCCTTTTAAGCGCTGTACGAGGAAATTCGGTAGAGGAGCAATTATTGTATTAGTACGACCAGAACATTACGAGAGTTTGCTTAATGCTGATGACCCTCACTTTGCAAGATAATCTCGAACAACGTTCAAGTGAATAATTAAATTTCTGTGTAATGAAAGCAGATTAGTCTGTATCAACCCTGTACAACGGTTTTCGATTAAGGTGTCTCCACCCTAGGGGTTTCAGAACTCTCTTCATCTTTAGCTTGAGATCCCCCAACGTCTTTGGATTAAATTCAGTAGATTCTCGTAACAGTTCAGCGATCGTTTACGTCGTGAGTTGTTATTTTCACTCACGGTTGGCGCTAATTAGAAAAATGAAAATGTGCATCTAGTCTAAAATGAGTGTATATGGGCCCTCTGATTCCAACCGAATCGCTCGTTTAATGTCAACGTAATTAGACAGAAGGGTGGCAGGGAACTGTAGGTTTCAAGCTTTGCCCTTCCATCCTCCGCTCGTCTCTTTAAATGTCGACGAGGGTAACATTTACAAATGTCAGGTCGAAACAGGGCCGCCTCTTTAAAAAAAAAAGAAGAAGAATGAACATTGGCTCATTATACTTTGCGTCGGGATAATAAAGGCTTAGGCTTCATCGTCTACGCTTCAGCATTGCAGAATCCACAAAATTTAGGTTTAATATCTGCAGCGACTCATCATCGAGTCCCACAACATTTAGCGATTTTCAGTGCTTTATCTACCACCCTAGTCCGTTTTTCCACAAAGTTGATATGAAGTTCTCCATAGAAGCTTGGTGGTTAATATTACAGTACTGGAGTAAACCCTACAGGTACAATGAGGGATCTGGTTGTCAATTACCTAGCCCATATAACCAGGCTAGCCACCCAAGCTATGTTCAACCAAGCATCAGTGGTATGAGCTAAAGCGGCTCAAAGCGGGTGTCCTAGGGGCCCCTACTCAGGCGTATTGATTTTAGCCCCTTTCAAGCTGAGGCTCCCTTATGAGCCACCTGGGAGAGGGACTCATCAGGAATTTTCAGCTGCTGTTTAGCATCAGCCCTCGGCCTCCGGTGTTTTGGCGAGCAGGACATCAGCAGTAGCTCTGGGAACGCTCAAACCTGATTTCCCCTTCCTCATTCCGAAGGCCACACCAATTTAAGGGACGGGTAGTAGCTGTTAGTGACCTACCTTCAGAACATTCTTCCGTATTTCGGCTACTACATGTATCCCAAGTGTATTTGAGTAAATGTGTTCTGCAACGCATAATATAATCTTGCCCCTTTACCAAATCCTTAACAGTGATTTTGTCTCAACAGTGATAGAAAGGCTCCTCTCAAGCAATTCAGTAAATCCAAGAAGAATGTGCATACCAACGTAACCAACATCACTTGTGTAAATGGGTACTAACACGTATCACACAAGGATCTCAAATACAGTTGTAATATGAACCAACAAACATCAGTGAACACTTCTTTAGAAGCACTACATTTTCTTATTCATTTTTTCTCAATTCAATCAAGTTACACCAATAGCTGCATTATTTTTTTGCGTCATGTAAAACAGTTCCAATACTGCACAAAACAGGAACTTCGGTTCTAAACGGAGGAGGAAGTTTTCTTGTAGATGTGGAACAAGTTTTTTCTAAGGAGGGATATCATGAATCCTTAATAGTGATTTATTTATGCTCTGAAAGGTGCCCTCTCAAAATCACTAAGTAGCAGAACGTTTGTACCTCGATCCCACACGCCTCGTGTCGACTGTTTGGTAAACGAAAGTCTGAAAAGCTACTGAACAGTATCATTTATGTTCCCAAATATAGTTATAATGTGAACCAACGAAATACCGGTGATCATATTCTCAAAAGCATCATATTACCTTATTTACTTTTCTTAAAACCAATTCTTATGTTGCTAAAATAACACAGAACACGAGCTTCCATATCCAATTGTAGTGGTTTAGTAAAAACTTTCTTGAAAAAAACTCCTCTCGAACAATTCAATTAATCGAAGGATGTTTGTACCATGATACCCACCTCCCCCTGGCCCTCAATAAAAAACTTACAGTAGCACACAATACCGTAGCAAACGCACATGAAGAATTGGCACTCCGTGTAGTGGGGGAAGTTGTGCCATGGAAAAAGAGATAATGAGCAAATACTTACTAGTGATTTGGTCTCAATCGATTTTACCCTATTTAGCGCTATTTATTTCCTGTTGTGGGAAGCCCGATTAGTGAGGTATTTTTGTAAATTCAACCTTAACTGTCATCGATAAAAGTTGATTTTTGTGCAGTTCTTCCTTCATAAATTCCGCTTACGTCACACTAGGGAATCATATGACAGTCTTCTCTTTGACTCACTTTTTTCCAATGGAAAAAGAGGTGTCACGTTAGGAAGATGTGGAATGAGATCCAAGTCCAGGTCGGAGAAAGGGAGAAATGGCCTAATTTCACTGAAGCCTTATGTTCCCAAATTGGAGCGACAGGAGTAGGTTCATGAAGTCATGAACTTATTTTGTGTTCTCCCTTTTTACTTTCCTTGGCTCTACGAAGTAGAAAGGAAAGTTATGTAATCGGCTGAAAATTTTTTTTTGAGTTTTCTTCAGATCTTTACGTTTCAGACCCTCCTGAGTCCGACAAACACTATTTGGCAAAATGGTCTGTGTGTCTGTAAACGATTTTTAGACAAAACAACCGCTCAATCAGCTCAATCAAACCGCTTCAGCTCAAACTTCATATCTCGCTCGTAGGTTACCATGGGACGCCAAAATGAATGTATGAACAAAATCCATCGAAAGTTAACTATAGTCATCATAGTGATCAAAACACCAAATTTTTTTTCTCAAAAACGGCTCTAACGATTTTGATTAAATTGTTTATATAGATAGCTCTTGATAAGATAATCATACCATACAATTCCCATTAGTGGGAAAATGACGAGAGCAGCACTATAAATTATCAAAATTTTCGACGAAAAGCGTTTTTGCCGAGGTTTTTTCCTTTTAAACCCCGCTGGAATGTTACTAGAATGTTAAAAAAAGCCGTGTTGTAGTCCAATCCAATATCTATAGGGTGAGTCTTTAAAAACGCTCATGAGATACATGGGGCTCGCTCAATAAATTCCTGAATTTAAACTACCACCGTTTCGCTTACTACCAGTTCTAGCAGTTATTACCCAATAACTCTGCAAAAGTTATTACTACCCTCCTTCAAAAAATTTGTGTTTACAGCCTCATTAATTTTCTGTATACCAATTGCTCAATAATGGTCCTGAAATGAGTAGGAGCAGCACAATAAATTCCATAACTGTAGGCGCTACAGCTTCCAGCTGCTGTGACGTGTTTGACCAAGTTCAAAGGAACTGAGTGATAAATGAATCGATTAAATTGAATTAGCCATTTATTTTGGTAGGAACGCCTTAAATGGTGGAGAACATGTGGACATGGAATATTATCGCATTTGTAGGAGGTTGAGGAGAAGAAATGTGTGATGCATCACACCAGATATTTGAAGTGCCCTTATGTAGATGTTTAATCTTACGCTGATATTCACAGATTTGATCCTAAAAGTTGGTTTACTTGCTGTAATTTACTGGAAATATCGAGTTCAGGTTTCCCAATCTGCCGCTCATAGCGCTAGCTGTGTGTATTCTCTCCGCCTCTACGAAGTGGGAGGTAACAAGCCACGTTGTTTGTTACCAAACTCAACTTTCACGTGAACCACGAGGGAAGAGATTTTGTAACCTGACAACATATGCTGTCACAGTATATAAGTTCTTTTTTACTTTCACTCGTAAGTTAGTCGAATGTTTCCAGAGTGAACTTTTCGACCAACGCGGTTTTTAGTATCTTCGGTTTATCTACGAAAACCTTTCGTTTGGAGATGGAGGCTCCTTCTGTCAATGGCGCTCCCGTGAAAACGCCAAAACAATTAGAAAAAGAAGCCAAGAAACTTGCTAAACTTGAAAAGTTTAAGCAAAAACAAGATAAGCAGACAGTTGAGCAGCCGAAGGAAAAATCTGACGTAAGTACCTATTTTCTGAAGTGAACGCTGTTGAAGTCTGCCTTTTTGGTTGTTTTCGAGAATAATTAGACCCTTCACTGTCAATTCTTACTGTACCACTGATAATTCGTGAGTTGTAGTTCCAAGGAGCGTGTATTGGCTCGTTTTATTAACCCAGCTATTAAATCCCCTTCAAAACACGGAATTGAGTGAAAATCGTTAGGTTGTACCGTACAGTTATTCGAAAATGCGAGGAAGCTTATTAGGAATTGCTAAAAAATCGACCAACGAATGGAAAATTCTTAGTGAATGAAGTAACATTCCGTGAGATAGTGACTAAAAGTTTTTGTAAAAGTCGTTTCAATATGGGGGCTTTCCGTTGTTTACTCGATTTCGCGTGTTCGCTCAAACGGCCTCAATTGTTATCGTGAACCCTTCTGCCGTGAACTGTACTTATGGACTACCGTCCGGGTAACGCTTACAAATTGAATCACAATAACTTGATGAACACGAAAAGTTGAAGAGCAGAGTGCTCAGCTGCCCTACCCCCCAAGAAAAAATCCGATGATAGGTCCTCTTTCGCATTTTCTTCAGTCCACTTTTCACCATGGCCCGTATAATTCAGTGGCTTGTAGACCCAGGAGCCTCGTGCACTTTCTCGTTTTTTGTCTTCTAAAAAACCGTCTCAATTCTGCAATTTCGATGTTCGTTGGAAAATCGATTAATGAATGCAAATTCTTTTTGAATTGAGTAAAAATCTTTGGAAAAATACTAAAAGTTTTTGAAAATTGTACTCTATTCATCAGTGCTCCGAGGCCAAGTGATCCCCTCAATCAGAAAGATTCAGTTCATATATGCACTCAATGCCTTTGTATTTGCTCAGCGGTGAACCATTTCCTTCGTTTTTTTAAACTCCGATTTGTCACAATGACGATTCTTTGTGAAAGCGTTTAATTTTATTTGTTTGAATATGTCGTGTTCCTACAATTTATTCGTGTCGTTTGCATATAAATAGCATATTCACAAGCTCTAAATATTTTCAGAAAAAAGAAAAGAAGAAGGAATCTAAAAAGGAAGGAGCTTCTCTCATAGAATATACAGGTGCAACCGAAGAGGGAGAAAAGAAGGACGTTCTGTCTCCGTTACCTGATTCCTACAGCCCTAAATATGTGGAAGCTGCGTGGTACCCTTGGTGGGAAAAACAAGGGTTTTTCAAGCCTGAATATGGGGTTCGTCCTTTCATTGATAAATCCTCGACTTCCTCTTTTTGTTGAACAACCCTTGAATTTACTTTTTACGTTCTATACGACTCATTAATCGGTGTTATTTTTCTTGGCAGAGGAAAAGCATCCTTGAAAAAAATCCGCGTGGGAAGTTTGTTATGGTGATTCCACCTCCTAATGTAACGGGTTCATTACATCTTGGTCACGCTTTGACAAATGCGATTCAAGACACTTTGGCCAGATGGTAATTGCTAGAGTTCGTTCAATGTGGAAAATCTGTATATATTGTCGCTGTCCGGCTGAGCATTGCACTAGTTACACGTGCAAGATTGCACTTGCAGCCGGGATAGCCTATTTTTGACCGTACCTTGCAGTTTAGTGACAAGTCAATAAAGCAGTTTGGAAACATTCACATTTTAGGCACCGCATGAGAGGTTACACAACGCTTTGGAACCCTGGCTGCGATCACGCTGGGATTGCGACTCAAGTTGTAGTGGAAAAGAAAATCTGGAGGGAGGAGAAGAAAACGCGGCAAGATATCGGCAGAGAAGCCTTTCTGGAAAAAGTTTGGCAATGGAAGAATGAGTAAGTTTTTTATTGGATGTTTCGTTCAGTTTAACTTATTAACCCTGGGGAATGTTGCGGCATCTGGTATGGCGCATATAATTGATGTTTGTGGATTCACAACAAAACCAGTCAATGCTGAGGAGTTTTACCCTGAACCTTTATTCTGAGTGGCATATCACTTGAAACGCTGAACAGTTCAACAAAGAAGTGGTGAAAATAACGTTTTAGTTTAAATAATATTACTTAGGAGGAAAGGAATAAATGCCCCCACCTGGTCACTTCGACCCAGGGAATTCTGGAAAGCAGAGTGATCTATTCAGAACTAGGAAGACATTACGAAGGGGCGTACTCAAACTCTTGCTGTGGCAGTTGGGGTTTCTCAGCTGCAGCCAGATGAGGTTGCAAGGATGGGCCTCAAGGCTGTCTTTCATTTGGTGGGAGATTAGTGGGGAGGGGGGGGGGTTGCATCAGGAAAGACCAGCTGTATGGGAACTAGGGGTGGTAGTGAGACAGAGAGAACATGAGGGGCAGTGGGAGTTTTCTTAGTTAACCACCAGTTGATTCTAGTTCCTAAAAATGTTTTCTATTCCTCAATATTGTACAATGAAAGGGAGAAGTGCAATAATGACTTCTAGATTTAATTCTAATATCGTGGTTATTCGCACCACGCAGGGAGAGGATTTTCACCACTTACTGGGAACTAGCAAAATGTCCCAAACATTCACTAAATCAAGGCATTTCGTTTGCTGCCACGCGTCATCATAGAATTTACTTTATTTAAATGATCCTCGTAATTAATGTAAACACTATTTTCAGGAAAGGTGATCGAATTTACCACCAATTGAAAAAATTGGGCTCTTCCTTCGACTGGGACCGAGCAGTTTTCATGTTGGATGAAAGGTTGAATGGAGCCGTCATCGAAGCTTTCGTCAAACTTCACGAGGAGGGGGACATCTACCGAAGTTGTAGACTTGTCAATTGGTCTTGCGCTCTTAAAAGCGCGATATCCGACATTGAAGTGAGTGTTTCTTTAATAAAGGTATAAACTATCTATATTGAATTTCGACGAGGCACGAGTTAATTTTTTTAAATGGTGTAAATAAATTCTCACTCACGTTTTCTCGCTCTCAGATTTTTCCAATTATTCTGACGTTGCTTTCATTTGAAAAAGAGTTGCTATTTTTTATCGTTTTTCATATTGAACTTTTGCTGTACCGTTTAGGGGTTCTTTAGTTGACAATAAAGGAACGTACCTTTTAAAATAAAATATTAAAAAATGAAACGATTGAAGTTATTTAAATAAATAAAACAAACTGAAAATTAAACAAATTACTGGAGTAAATTACCTAACAAGGGTGAGAACCATAGCAGGAATGGCTGACCATTCTGCTGAGCTGGGAAATGCCTCCCATGTTCTCTGTGCTGTTTAGTTCAGCTTTTAGCGTTACGTTGTAGTAAATGACTTCGCAGTAGAGTAAGAATAAATAAACACCATGATTCTCTTGTAAATTGAAAATTATAAATATGATGTCTAAAAAGTAAATTAATTGTAAGGTGCGCCAACAAGCTGCTTATGCCCATGTGTGAAATAATACATTGAGCATTCTGTCATATCATCGGGACATGTGAGGGAAATTCTGTTATTATTTTTTTACTGTTCAATGCCTTCCTCAGGTTTAGTTCTCACTAACGTTCAGACGTTGCTCACTATATCAGAATACAATAAGGGAATTTCTTTGCTTATAGTTTTTAACTACCCGCGTATTGTCTTTAATTTAAATTGCTCTTCTTTCAGGTGGACAAAGTTGAGTTACCCGGTCGAACCCTTTTATCAGTACCTGGCTATCAGAACAAAGTGGAATTTGGGGTTTTGGTCTACTTTGCATACAAGTTTGTTGATAGTGATGAAGAGATCGTTGTCGCTACAACTCGAATTGAAACGATGCTTTCTGATGTGGGTATTGCAGTACATCCTCAAGATAAAAGGTAATTAATGAAAGTTAATTGAACGGAAACAATCTGAACTCGGAAATTTTTTATTCGGACAAGTCGAGCGCGTAAAAATCAGTTTCTGAGCTGTTACTGTCAACTTTATGTGATTCGACGGGGTAACTTGTTTATCGATTTCTTTAAAATCGTATTGACAACGTTGTACATGAATGGGAGGCAATCACACGCTCACTTCCCTGTTTTGCTAACAATCTCAGCTCTTTCACTTCAGTTATGGTGTATTTTACCGTCAAACACTTTCTACCTCCGACTTTATTTATGACCAAAAGATATGGTATGGGCAAGACATTGTGCGATCTGTTAGAAGTACATTAATCACTTCTGTGAGTCTCCTCCAAATTAAATAGTCGAAAAAGTCATGGCCACAAGTGAACGGATGTAGAGCTAAGGAAAGTTGTGCAGTGTGGACGTGGACCTGATATTTTTACTAAAAATCTTTCATTGACAGAGTGAAGTTTAGTTTCCCTAAATGCCTTTTGTTTTAGGCAATCCTTGGGTTTGATTAATGAAAATCTTATACCTCATGCCCACATTTATTGCACTCAAAACGTCATAAATTGTATTTCAACCCCTATCCCTCACCTTTCCTAAACACTCTACAGACGATCAATATAGTCTTCTGAATGTCCCACTGGTCGCCGCGCGATGACCTATTGTGCTAGTCCCAATGTCTTACAGGTCAATGCCTAGCCTCCTGAGGAAAGCCAGGTAGTTCCTGAAAGAGTCCTCGGGAGAAGTGGTACCAAAAACCAAAAGTCGCTCCCTCTCAAGTCTCCAGCACTGGGCCAGGACATGGTAGGGAGTCTCCTCATCCGTGCCACACCACCTGCATCGAGGGGTGTCGACTATACCCATAACATACATGTGTTTATTCATTCTGCAGTGCCTGGTTATGATCCCAACAAACTCCTTCCTCTCCATCCTCAGAAGGTTGTGTCTTATCTCACTTGATTGCTCGGAGACAAAGCGTTTGGAGTGTTTTACTCCTGCAGCGTTCCAGATTGTCTGATGCAGTCTTCTGGCGTGTTCTCCTTTTTACTAGTGACAGAGAAACCCCACAATGGGGCGGTGGCCCAATAGGTACCATAGACGAACCGCATCTGGCCAGATGGTCCGCCCTCTACAGACGATCAACCTTTGGGAACCTGAACAGGACAATCAGCGCCAGAAGCGTCAAATGAAAGGAGAGTGAGGCAAAGCCTAAGTTGTGAACCTCCCTACAAATGTCAAAAACCACCATGGTGTCTCATATGACCGAGTTTACTGTGACTGTAAGGGACCCAGTTAGTTATTCTGAAGAGCCCTCAGGCCATAGCCACTTTAGAAGTCTCTTGGAACCGTTGGGCTGTTCCTGTCCAGGATGTTCATTGTAAATGTAAATTGTGCGTGTTTAGCGGTGTAAAAATTTGTATTAACAGTCGAGTGAGCTCAGGAATCCAGTATATTTAATGAGCCTGCCTTTGAATCTTTCAGGTACAACCATCTGGCTGGTAAAAAGCTCCAACATCCATTTTGCAACCGCCAGATACCGGTGATTTTAGATGATTTCGTAGACATGGAGTTTGGAACAGGTACGTTTTTCCTCGTTATTTGATGAAACAGTTTTATTTTAAACTGTGCGTTTAACTTATTTGTTGCTTTATTCTCTGGCCAGTATCGCGTCATGTGATTGCTCTTGAGCCTGGTGTGATGTGCGTTAGCCAAAGGTGGAGGAAACTGAAGCCAAATTATTGAGAATGTTTTCACATAAACTGACTTCAAAAGAGTGTTATTGTGAAAGAGCGATTGACGAAACTGGATAATTACGTACATAATTGGCAGATGCTCTCGATAGTATACTTTGATCACTAGAAACAAATTACGCTCCGCAGGTGCCCATTTTGAGATGAAATCCCCTCCTCCCCTCCCCCCCACACACACACGCATGTATTCTTCTAGTTTTTTACTACCTTTTTGAGAATGAACATTGCAGTCTAAAGCCTTGCTTTGCCAGTCCTGATCTATCACTCAATCATGCCCTCTGTTGCGTGCTTATTCATTAAAATCATAGTAGAAATAGCCCGGTTAAGGAGTATTTTAAACAAAGAAGAAAGAAGGACAAAATGATCATTTATTTATTTATACATAAGGGCGCTAGCCTAATTACACAAGAAAAACGAAAACGAACCAAGTGACGACTGAAAGCCAAGATCAGCCCGGAAAAAATAAAGAAAGCGGGAACACAAAATGTATGTCAGGGATGAAACATACGGCTGGTGAACGCACCAGTCCTCAACGCGAACCGTCAAAGTGAGGCCAAAATGGTTGCCTCACGAAGAATCCTGAAGATTGGTCTGTGTTACAAGTAATTAGTAAAATGAAAATCAATGTGAAATAGAGGATGGGAACGAGAGGAAAGCGGAGGAACAGTCTAGTGGAACCTAGGGAGAAGCGCCAGGCAGCCACCTTCTCCATTGGGTGGTTTTAATAATTTACTACGACTCTTCAGACACTTGTAAATGAACGGTTATTTCATGTTAAATTATAAGAGCAAATTATAGAAAACCAGGGAAGAAGGAATAGCTAGAAAATGGTAAGAGAAAAGAAACAGTCTATAAGTCCGCTGACAACCCAAGCGTTCTCAGCCATGGCATTAAAAGTCGTGGAGTAGCCGCATCACCCCCCCCCTCCGCTCTAAGTATTAATTATATCGTGCAAGAAACTGAACATGCTGTTTGTCTACAGAACCAGTCAGGGTTGGTGGCACTCTGTCTGCAGGTTGAGGCACGGGCAGCGGCGAAGGGGTAGGGATATCAATGTGGTCTGTAGTCTGGTTGAGCATAAACTCTGGTTTGAGTCTATCCACTGAAATAGTCTGTTCGCCTCGAGTAGTCAGCAGCCGGTAAACTTTGTCAGTTCGAGTAATCACGTGATCAGTTCATCGTAGGTGGGTTGAAGAGGTGTTCTCACTGCATCCTGCCATACAAATACGTGGGAAGAATCTGGAGCTCAGGATGCACATATACAGTTCTGGTAATGTTGTTCTGGATGGGCACGGAGCTGAGGTTTCGGACTGGTTCGCGTAATTTAGATACTAAGTTTGGAAGGTCTGAAGAACATGATGAAGAAGTAAAAAGATCAAGTGGGAGACGAATGGGCTCTCCGTGTATAATGTCTGCAGGTGTTACGTCAAGTTTTGGAATGAGGTATGAGCCCTAGGAGAAATGTTGGTAAGGCTGAGACCAAATCTTCCATCAGTTGAGCTTTCAATGCACACTTCAAGTTCTGATGCCATCACTCAATCGCACCATTTGAGGCTAGGTGGAAGAATGTAGTGCGAATATGATCAGAACCTTGCAACTTAGAGAGACTACTGAAAAGTTTGCCTCGATCTGTGGTAATACAACGTGGCATTCCAAACTGGGTGATCCATGTAATGACTATAGCAGTGTTACGAGGGGGGTTTGGAGATGTTTGCAGGCAAAAATTATTGCGATTGCGAGGAGCTCCGATCCAATAAACCGACATTCGTCAGGATTATGAACCATTGTCTTAACCACTAGACCACGATTGCGAGGGTGCCTTTTAATGGGAGTCAGTAGCTACATCAGAAGCAACAGTGTCGATAGTTATATCGTTCAATGGAACTGCCTCTAGCCATCTTGAATAGCAATCAGTGATGGTTAGTAGGTATCGCGAACCTTGAGAAGTTGGCAATGGTCCAACGATATCGACATTGATGTGAGCAAATCTAGCGTCAGTTGATTGGTAGGTACCAGCTGTATCAAACCAGACCCCACAATGCCCTGATGAAGTAATCAGTCTCTTTGTGGGGCTTTGTACTGTATACAAGTACAGTACTTGTTTGTGACGTGCTACTAATTAGAACACATAATCTTCCATTTGTTGTTCATCTATTCCGTTTGACTCAAGGTGCTGTAAAGTTGAGTCCAGCTCACGACCCGACGGATTACGAAGTTGGCAAACGTCATGGCCTTCCTTCGATCAATGTTTTCGATGACGACGGTAACATCATCGGTGACTGCACTGAATTCGTTGGCATGAAAAGATTTGACGCTCGTAAAGCTGTCCTTCAAGCTCTTAAGAATAAAGGGTTGTTTAAAGAAATAAAAGATAACCCCATGGTGGTGCCAGTGTGTAACAGATCCAAAGACATTGTCGAGTCTCTCATTAAGCCACAGTGGTATGTATGCCCTGGTTTGTCCTTTCCTATTTATTTTTCTTCTCTTTTTAACGTTGTTCAACATAAGTCCAAGGAAAAATTCATATGTAGGGATAATTGATCTGTATTTCTAGTAATATGCCCGTGTCCATAATTTTGAAGTTAATTAACCAACAACTTTTCTATACGCTAATCCGTTCTTTTCAAACTGGATTTTTACGCCCAATTCGTACCTTTTTATTATATCGTTCTTTTTTAAACCTGCTTTTTACGTTCACCTTTCTGACTTACATGTAAGAGATAACGTACGCTGTATGTTATTATATGGTACAGAGTGGGGGAAAGTATGCACGATAACGACCGAATGTAATTGAAATACGGAGTTGCATGTTGTATGCTCAATCCAGTTCAGAGATTTACCGCCACAAATCAGGAACTGGGTGAGAGTGAACACGAGACGGCACTTTGGCAAGACAACAGTTCCATTCAGACTGCAGACGAGTCGAAGTTTCGAGTAAATCGGGAAGTTTGAGGTGCTCCAGACGAGCCTTGATATTTCAAGTTTCAGCTCTTGGACTTTTTCTTGACTACACTGCGAACTTGAGTACTGTCTAATGTTTCTAAGTGAACAAAAAGAAGACAGGCGCACGCGGGAAGTGCTGAAGACTTCTAGTTCTGAATAATTCTATGAAACCTTTGACTAAGCACAATTATCCCATACCATCAGTTTTCAGAACCTGCTTCTGTTCATAATTATTCAGAATAATCTACTTGGCTCACCCCGGTTCACTTTTTAAAACCTTACTTTTTCGCAGGTATGTGAAATGCGACAAAATGGCAGAAAAAGCTTTGGAGGCTGTTGAGAGCGGCGAGCTTCAAATAATTCCGGAATTTCACAAGAAAACGTGGCATTACTGGATGACGAATATCAGGGATTGGTGTATTTCTCGTCAACTTTGGTGGGGTCATCGCATTCCAGCGTATTACGTCAAGTTCAAGAAACCTCCTTCCAAACCCGCAACTGTAAGTATTATTGTATTCTAAATAATTGTAACGCTCACAGCGTGGGTTTATGAGGATTTCACAGAAGGTTTATCAACCAGTTATTATTTTGAAATCACCAGGGGTTCAACATTTTGAAGATCAGGTGCGAGAAATCTCTCTACTTTTTTTAGTTGGGGTTTTTGGGGTACACTGGAGTCAGGAAAAATTCTGTTGATCTTCGATCCAAGTTGTGTCAGTTCAATGACAGTGAACCTATCGTCGTAGACAAGAGAACGGAACTCCTTGGCTAAACGGCTTCAGGAGCTCACTCTCCAGGACATACTGAACCACAACCTGCAGGAGTCCTTCATTCGCCCGAGGGCCCCCATCAGCGGGGAATCTGGCATAGTTTTTTGCGGCTCTAAGGTCGTCCAAATCCACTCACAACCTTCTGGTGTGCCTCAGGGGGGATCCTCCCAGGCCACTGAGCACCCCCTACTGCTTCCTCTAGCGGAACCAGGTAGCCCATCTGACCACATACTCTCGAGTACAGGCGTGCAGTATGGAAATGGTTCGAAGTTTCATGCAATACTAGAGAGGCAGCAGTCGTGGCATTGGAGACGATGGTGTGGTCGCTTTTCAGAGGAAACAGGTGAACCAAATCTGCTCAAATGGAAGAGTATATACCTGTAGATCAACATGGGATGCCAAAGTAAGGATATTAGTCAAATCGGTTCAGAACTGATTATAGTTATCATGCACTATGTCCTTTTATATCCACCTCTCCGTGGTGCTGCATGAGCCATTGACCAAGTGCTAGAATCAACTGCCTGGGCTGTGTCTCACTTATCTTGCCACTTCCCAAGAGCCCTTCTTTTTCTCTTCGGGTGGCCCTACTGTGGTTTTTCGATAGGTACGGCTATTTCTACTCAACTGCCAGAAGGTGGATTGGGATAACACTTGCCGCCACCAATACTGCCTCCTGTGAAACTGTGCAGTACTAACAAGCAATGCAGCCGTTTTCTGCACCACTGCCATGAAGGCCAGCACACGTGCTCCTATCTATCCCGCCCCTGTCTCATTGTTCTGCCTGAACTGAGTCTACCGTGTGGCCATTAGTTACTGCCAGTTATCTGCGTACCTCACCGGAATCACAATCGTGCTAGCATCCTCATAAAAAGTTTGGTGGTAGTCCAATGTGCTACCTATTCGATAAAAGTTTAACAATGGCCATAAGACATCTAGGAGCGACTCGATAAATTCTGGAATTCCAATTATTGTTTCATTGACAGTTTTACTATCTTTACCCCATATCTCAAGAATAGTCTACACAAATGTTTCCTTAAAAATGTTCTACAGTCCCTTAAATTACCTATTTGCTGGGAATGCGTTCCACCAGAAATTTTGAAAAGCGTCAAACTTGGTTTAATGAGTTACACAGGTAAGGAATATGTAAAAAGTATGACATTTGTGCAGCAATTTAGTAATTCGGTCGATGCTCTCCCTTATCATTAGATCCCACAGAATAAACTTCTGAACTAGTCATCTTCAGACTGTCAGAGTTGTCTCTCACTTTTCGTAAATTCGATCCTCAAAATTTCTAATCCTTTTCTCTCAGGACGACAACGAACTTTGGATCAGTGGAAGGTCAGAAGATGAAGCTCGAAAGAAGGCTGCTGCCAAATTTGGAGCTGATCCCGGTGATATCATTTTACAGCAAGATGAAGATGTGCTTGACACATGGTTTTCTTCGGGCTTGTTCACTTTCTCTATTTTTGGTTGGCCAGCCGAGGTGAGTTCGTCGACTCGTTTTAATTTCACAAAGAACTTGCTTTAAGCTCTTCATCCACGGACGCCACCTGCCAATATAGCCCGCACAGTTTTGGCAATTTTTTCACGGAAAACGAAGATATTGCGACTCTTAAAAGGTTGCGAATTTAAATATGTGTGTAGATATACATAAATACGTCTCTATGCTAGATAACTTTCGATATAAATGCCCTAGGGATTTTAAGTTTGGCTGAAAACCGGTTTTGTAGTTCTCTAGGTTGTGCTCGTTATGAGCGAAGTCAGTAACAAGAAGTACCCGAAATTTGAGCTTGAAATTTTCTAATATTCTTCAAATATTGTGTTTAGCCTAAAATCATGACAGAGGGAGGGGGGATATTTCAACTTATTTAATTCAAATAAGATAAAACCAATCAATCAAATCAAGATCCAAGTCAAGAGTTATCAATGATAACTTGAATCGTTCTGATTTTTCACTGCTTCTGAATATTCATCGCATAAGTTCTTTGGCTGAATCCGCGATGTTTCATGCAAATTCGCTCCTCAGGAGGAGCTGCACACCTATAGCATCTTTTTGTAAATACAGATGGTGTGACACGACGAGTTTCCATTAATTGCGTTTTTTTTCTTTGCAGACGGATGAGCTTCAAGCCTTCTATCCTGGCACTCTCTTGGAAACGGGACACGACATAATATTTTTCTGGGTCGCTCGTATGGTGTTTTTCGGTCAGAGGCTGCTTGGGAAATTGCCCTTCAAGTGCGTGTTTTGTTTATTCCAATTAGATTTTCTGCTTTAGTTCTTGAATGATCAACTTATAAGGCGATTCGTTGGTGTGTATTATCTTGGAAAAGTTGGGAAATGAGTTTATTTAGTTTGCTTCTATCGTACGTTTCCTCAGTTTGCTGAATTCTGTATGTTGTATACTCCATCAGCATCAAGTCAGTCCTCCCTGAAAGTGGAATGATTTGTTACTGCAATGCAGTGAATCCTGGTTCAATCGTAGAACTGACCAGAACGGTTTCAGGTTTTATATGCCAAATAAACTGGTAGTAACACAAGATCATATCAATGGTCTTTATCATTGGAAGTTGGATAAAGACAACCTTCTTCTGCGGCACCACAGGTCTGTTTCTTATCAAAACTACTGTCCCTCAATGCACGTAAGAGAGTTGTAGCAGTTGAAAGTCATGGAGGTTTCAGTTTTAGTTGCTCACCATCTACTGAACCCAGACCTGTGGAGTTACGGCAGGTTGTCATTTAGCCAGTCTCTCTCCTGAGAGAGAGAGAGTCATTGCCCATGTATTACCAGACCACGGTATGATCAGAGGAATCCATACCATCTATGAGGGGTTCTTGATCTGGTTTCCCAGCTGATGTAACTAGTTACTTGGGTTCTTCAAGGGGAGGAATCAACTGTGGCCACGTTTTTTGTCACAACCTTCTTCACAAACTGGGTGAAATGGTTAAAAGCTTACTTAGTAGCAACAAAGCTGGAAAGTTCGACCACTCTTCCAACAACTGTCTCTCACTGCTGTAGGAACTTCTGTGGAGGCCTGATTTCTTGTTCCCTCTGCACTAGAGGTACAAAACGTGCAGAGTGGAGATCCTTTGAGCGGCCATCTCGTAATATGTTCACGGACATTGAGAAAAACTCGTACGTGTCACGTCTCTTTGACAAGGATTCCCATCTTGCATGGAGAGGTCTACGCAGACCCTACTAGACGCAATAGTTACTCAATGAAGGTCGTGACAATTAGGGCAGTTCAATCAATTCCAAAACATTAAGCAGTATGAGTTTCTATATAGAGGGTTGAGGCAAGTCCTACCATGTTCATGTAAACAGAGTGAAAAGCAGATTGGATTAGTTGCTAGAACGATAATGTATATTGCTGAGGATATGTTGCACAAGATATTTTTTACAAGTTGTTTGTCTTTAAGGTGTACTCGTTTTGTGACAATGGGCGGGTGTCTCCCCTCGCTCGCCTTAATTCCTTACAACTTTCTTTTTGTTGAATTCAACAATTTTCCAATCCACCTTTAATCGAATCAATCTTAGTTTACATATATGTTTATGTTCTTCTCCAGGACGGTGTTCCTGCACCCCATTGTCAGGGACGCACACGGTCGTAAAATGAGCAAATCTCTCGGGAACGTCATTGATCCAATGGACGTCATCGAAGGTATTTCTCTCGAAGGGCTTCATGAGCAGTTAAAAAATAGCAACTTGGACCCTCAAGAAATCGATAAAGCAATAAGCGGTCAGAAGTTGGATTTCCCCACTGGAATCCCCGAATGTGGAACTGATGCTCTTCGATTTGCTTTACTTTCATTCATGACGCAGGGTTAGCTCATAGTTTGACTACGATTTCTATTATACTGTTTAACATTTTCTCATATTAGCGTCTGAAACCCATCCCTGTTGTATTTTTCGCAGGGCGTACCCTCAATCTCGACATTCTACGAGTTCAAGGCTACAGATTTTTCTGCAACAAATTGTGGAACGCAGTGAAGTTCGCGTTGATGTATTTTACGGACGACTTCAAAAATTCGAGTTGCTCTCAACCGTCGAATAAACTAACAGTAAATACGAAGACTTTGTCCCTTCTTTTGAAATGTGGTGGCGGTGACGATTTACAAGGGGTGTGCGGTGGTATTTTGGAAAATTACAGCTATTTAAACGGGTACGTGGCGTCGGCGTGTGATTTCTTTGTGGCTGCTATCGCCCGCAACGGCTCTTGGCAAACTTCGAAGAATCCTCACGTAGACAGATGGTTGAGGCATATCAACAGTATAACACCTAAAACTGCTTTTAAGGTAGGCTATCGGAGCTTTTACATGTTGCGTTTTGCAATATAATTAACTGCTTACTGGTGCTAACCATGCTTTCCATTTTGATCTTGTTTCTTCTGCTAAAATGTGTGTAGAATGCATCTTATTTCTAGGGGCTTTGGGACTGTGGTAGAACGCTGTCGGGTTTTGTACGTCATTTTGACTTGAAAATAACTCCTGCAATGCCCAGGCGAATCTATATATTTATCGATATCCAAACTAATCACAAAAACCTCTCCCACCATAGGGTTTCGACTTTCTATCTTTTGTACCTTTCTAAAGTACAGCGGTACCTCGCTGTCGAGAGAGTGAAGGTTTTGTTTCGGAATACGAGGAATGGCCAGCTGTGACGCTGCACGACCCACCCAGTTTTTTGCGCCTACCCCTCATGCATTATCTCACGTGTTTCCCCAGAGCTTGGCATCTTCGTTAATTGTTTCTAGGGCCATTTCATGCCATAACTGTGAGTTCAAAGAAAGTGGGTGGAAAGGTCAGTGCTTAGAAGAAGATAATGATGTCCATTGAACAAAACCGTGAAATCATTTTTAAAAATTACTTAGGTGTGACCCTTCAAAGTAATTTATTTCGGATTTAGAACATTTATGCCAACGTTTTCCCCAATCCTGAAATGCGTAGAAAATCAATTTTCAGTTCATCCTTTGTCCTCTTCAGTTTTGGGAGGTGGAAAAAGTCACAGAGGGTTAGGTCTAGGGAATATAGCCGCTGCAGCATCATTGTTGAATCTCTCGTTACTTTATATTATTTCCCCATTATTATTTATCAAATTGAGTGAACCAAGAAATTACAATTTTGTCATAATTGTCATTGCCGCTCGCAAGATCTTGAGAACTATAGAGCCCAATATTTACTTGATTTCGAGGTTTGATAAACATGTGCAACAAATCCAGCACAAATATGTACAGGTCTGTTTCGTTATCATAATGACTGTTCCTGAACCCTCTTGACTCATTCAATATGGAACATTGTGCTCTAAAAGTTCCTGGAAAACGGAATTTACTTTTTTCTATTTTCTGTGAGGGGAAGGTGCGAGAATGTGTAAAATGTGAGAAAAGAGGTGTTCCGATTCATAGAAAGTTAATTATATATCAATTAATAAATGACGGACATTCGAGTCATGCCGTTGTTTTGGCAAGTAATGACGCGAATCTGCGTCATGCGAGTTTTATGGCAAGTCTTTGTAAGACAGGATGGGCAAGTCATTTATTGGACAACATTTGATAAATATAAATGCTTCATAACAGAGTAAGAACTACAAAATTAGTAACTACAAAGAAATTACAAAATGATACACATGAATTACGAAGTTGGAGTGAAAAATTATTTCAAAGTAAGAAAAATAAACGAGCAAGAATCAAACGTCATTTATACAACTGATCTAGAACCGGAAGTATTAGTTAGTATGAATGGTACTCCCTGAACCACTGTAGGCATAGGGCAGGGCAGGTTGCTCAGTACAGTCGAGGCAATAATAATTTGTCGAGAAATATCCAGAGCGTCGACTCCCATATCCGTTTCGTCCACATAAAAAATACTGTCCTCATTGTCTGAACACAACTCATCCGGGAGAGAACGAATCTTTTCGTATTTGAACACCTGCAAGTGACAAATGATGCAAGCAACATGGCATGAATGACGACAATAACCACGTAGGAAAAATAATCCAACAAAAGACGAAATGAAAACTTACCCTCCTAGATGACTCCATTTCTGGATGAAGAAACCAAATTAACAAAGAAGAAACACCACACACAACCAAGAAAAAATCGTTTAGGACGCTTGAGGGAGGTTTGGCAGCAGACAGACGTTCAACTAACTGTAACTCAAAAACCTGTGGGAGACGACTCAAAAACAAACTTTGCTTTCTGAAAGCTACCCATCCAAGGAAGGTGTTTTGGAAGTTGTGAGACAATCCGGCGACCCGTCAGTTCTCAGTGCCGTATTTAGAAGAGAGAGAATAATGACTCGAATGTGCGTCAACCACCATGTTATTCGCCCAGCATCCACCCAATTCAGAACTGTGGAAGTACAGCAGATTTTCATTTAGCCAATCTCCTGGTGGAGCGCTGTTGCCTGTGTTACTGTGTGGAAGTATGACCCTGGGGAATCCACATCTGGGAGCAGTTCTTAATCTGGTTTGCTACCTGAACTATCTACTTGAGTGGAGGTTTCAAAGGTACAGATCAACTGTACACAACTAGGTACTGTACCTATATGCTGGCTGTTCCTTGTGTACTGAGGTAGTTTGGAGATGCTTTTGAAGAGCTGCTGACTCAGGCAAAAATTACGGCAATCGCACCGGAGCTCCGATCCACAATCCTCAACTTTACGTCGACAATTATGAACAATGTCTTATCCACTAGACCACGATCGCCCGGTCCCTCTAATAGGAGTTAGTCAGTACACTTGTCATTGCACCGAAATGGAGGGCTGTCTGTGTGGGTTATGGAAATGATAGTGTGTGCAGGGGCATCTGCACAGTTATAGTTACAGGCTCAATCGTATGTACAAATTATTACAATAATGTACATGTTTACTTTCTTTCGTGCTTTTTTATAGGTTAGAGGAAACGAAAGTCCGCTTGATCTATGGATGCTGAGTCGGTTATCAGCTGCAGTTCAAGTGTGTAATGATGCTTTGGAAGCTTACGACTTTGTGTCTGCCACGTCAGCCTGCTACAATTTGTGGCTGTATGACTTGTGCGATGTGTATTTGGTAAGCTATCTTTGGATTTCTATTGTAGCTGGTTTCAATAAATAGTTTTGGTTTGTTGACGTCTCTAGTTATGTTTAGCGAATACGTATGATCAGGTTCAGGGGATTAATAATTTTAATCCAATGACGATCAATTGGTACCCACAATAATCTACGAAATCAAATGTAGTGCGAGACAAGAAGAAGTTTTCTATGGACTCTGGTGGGATGGTTATGAGATTCTCAAAGCTACAAACGAATATCTCGCCGAAACGTCAATGTAAAATCTTATAGCAGAGCACTTGGGACCAACTTGGTTTTCATACTCTCTCATTCAATCTCAACCACAAAATTATTTTTCAGCTGTGAACTTCTCCTTTTGGGAATTGCCCTCCACCGGGCGCTTAGAAATCGAAGTGTCAACTTGAATAGTTAATTCCTTAACAATTCTCTCGTTTCAGGAATCATTAAAACCCGTGTTTGCCAGCGATGATAATTTGGCCATTCTGGCTGCTCAAAATACTCTTTACTACGCTCTTGACACTGGTTTGAGACTTCTGTCTCCGTTCATGCCGTTTATTACTGAAGAACTCTACCAAAGGCTCCCTCATGGAAGCAGAGGACAAGCTCCTAGTATATCAGTCGCCAAGTACCCCGAACAGGTGATTAACTTACTTTCTTTTTTTTTTTACTCAGAATATACACGTCAGAATAATGAAAAGTTTAATATAAAATAGAAATTGGTATAGAATGGAATTTTACATCGTGTTAAGGCGTGTGGCATCTGAAAAGTAGCCCATTTGCAGATAGTTCCTCACTTACAATGTAACAAGCTCGAGGATTCACACTTGTTTGGGTTGGGGCCATACAAACTTCTGAAGCATCATCTTAGCTCCCCGTCAGTTCAGCATTGTCAAAACAGATGGCGTCGTTTTGTTATAAACAACTCATTGGTTGCAGGAGGACTATTTGTGGCGGAACATCGAATTGGAGCTGCAAGTGGATTTCGCTCAAAAAATCATTCACAAGCTGCGATCGACTCGCTCAGATTATAACATCCCTAAAAATTCCAAAACTGAAGGTTGGTATTTGAAAAACCTGATTATCATTATTTTCCGCCGATTACTGTCATTTCCAACTACAATTTTCAATTTTTTTCTGTCTTTTTGTGATTGAATTGATTGTACAACTAAATGGTGCTAAGATTTAATTTTTTGTTCAATCATTTTACAGCATTCTTCAGAGCGTCAGACTCACAAACAACGGAGCTCGTTAATAATTTTGCCTCTTTCATCGTGTTACTGAGCCATTGCTCGTCGCTCTCTGGTGCAGCAAGTCCACCTGAAGGATGCGTCATTTTGACTGTCTCTGACAAGTGTGAAGTCTTTCTCGTCCTCAAGGTATTTCACCTTTTACCAAACGCTTTTATGTTTCCATTGCATATTACATTCTCCAACTTAATTAAGAAAGCATTGAAGTCTGGTAGAGGAAAAACTTGAGTTGTCAATCAACCAAAATGCTCCAAAAACAAGGATTTTGAAAAATAGGGTCAATGCTCCTAGGATGAAGGAAGTATTGATGGGGCGGGAAGTTTTAAGGTAGCAGTTCGCGAGACTGCAACAAGCGTCTCTGTCTCTACTGCATCAACTGTGGGTCGAGACCAAGGCTGCAACCAAATTTACGATTCATTCAGTATCGTAATTGAGTGATTGTATTGTTATAGGATCGTTACCGGGCGTCTCTCAATAAACAACAATTCCTTCCAAATATATCCTTGTAATATGGTCCGTTCCACAGAATTATTAAAGCCCACAGGTACAGAAAGAAAGAGGAGCGAAGTGGTGCCGCCGGAGCCCGGAAGAGGAATAGGTCGAGTGCTGCGCGCCGCGGTCCTGATTTTCCTAACCTTCCAATCGCGGCAATGCAGTCCCCCCTCTCCCTGTTCATCAACAGCAAGGGGAAGATTCCCCTTCAGATTTAATTGAAGCTGCTTCAAGTGGCTCTGCCCGATAAAAAGAAGCTCCGGTGTTCCGAGTCACAGTTCAATCTGATCGTGCCTGTAACATCACTCCCCCTTGCAAGAAGATCATGTCCTCATGACCAGGCGGTAATGGGGGGGGGGGGCGTTTTCCCAGGGTAGGTCCTCATCTTCTCTTCTTGAGTGGATAGTGAGGAGGCGCGACAGCGGAGGCGCAAGCAGGTGGGAAGGTACGCTTGTGGTTGCTGGGCACGGAGCGATCAGGTTCTTGGTGACTGGAGTGTGGTGGAGCATGAGTCGCTGGGCTTGAGCGGTGGCGTAGCGCCTGGTTAGGCAGCAGTGGTCCGACATCTGTGTAGGAGGCCCCAGAGTGATGGCCCTAGGGAGCTGAAGTGAAGGTAGGCGTCCGTAGAAAAGTGTAGTCCATGAAGCACCGAGCCTGGGTTGTGGGCCAGTTGGCAGGAGGCTGGCGACCATGGGAAGCGTGGGCCACGGCGCGTTGTGCTGGAGAGGAGGGGGAGGAGGTGCGAAGGAGGTCGTAGTGAGATCGGTCAAAGGCGCGGCAGCGGGCACGGACGAGCGGTAGCAGACAGGCACTAGCGGAAGCGGACAAGCGGTAACGGACGGTACGAACGGACGCGCCCCAAGGTACCCCCCTAATAATTTGTGCAAAAATGTGATGTTTTACAGTATTGAGTAGTTGATGACTAGAGTAGATACAGAGAGAAAGTGACAGAAGAGTAGTACCAACAAGATATAGCGGGAACAAGTAGAGTACAGCGAAGACTAAACTTAAGACTAAGAACAAGAATAAAGTGGATAGTGCAGATAGACGAAGGCCTACCAAAGGCGACGACCCGAAACTGGTCTCGATGGCATGCAAACAACAAATTCGTTACCTGGCCTGTTCCACAAGTACTCCTGTTGCCTTCATACTCTAATTTCCTTATGGTACTACCTCTTAGCTCCAAAACCAAGCTGAATGGCTTTCCTGGAGCCAATTGTCCACAGTTATCTCCCTGTAAACGCACTTAGCATTGACATCAACCCAAAACTGAACAAAGCATTTGTTAAACAAAAATCCACAAATTAGATACAGAATAAAACCCCTTATGTCTAACATGCAGCATGTAGTCTCAAAAGACATATAACTACTGATAATAGACCCAATCCAAGGAATCAATGTGACAGTTAAAAGTTTGTGGAGGGGGGGGGGTCCTCCTGGGAAAGTCAAGTGATTAATAGCAATAGGCACTGAGAATCAAAATCTATAGTCCACTCAGCATTATGCGCGTTTTTTTTATTCGAGTGTAAATGCAGTTTGGTTTTGTTATCAGTGTGCCCTGCTCAGAGTTTGTGTCAGTACGTGTTTTCTGTTGTTGCCCCCTTCCACCTTTTCCTTCTACTCTTCCCCACCTTTAGTCCACCTGTCGCCATTCTCTGGCAAACCATGAATTAATCGTCCTTTTTTCCTACTTACTATTTCGAACGAGATGGATAGCACAAGAAGCCCATCGACAGTCGACGATAAACAGAGTCACCTTTCATCTCCAGGTACCTCAGCCGTTGTACATTTGATTTGGGCTCTGTGTTGCAAGCACCGGAAGGGCCATTAACTCAGTACTGTGCAGCCTTTTCATTTTGATCAGTTCCCCCATCCCGTTTTCTTGTTATTCATTTTTTCCCAACATTATTCCGGGTAGGTACTGCACACGTGTAACATTAGCTTTTAAATATTTTATAGCATTATTCTGAGCTCGACAGAAATCCTTAACATGCTGGCAGACAATAGGTCATTTTTCTGCTCCAAGGTTATTTCATTTCTTAATCCACGGACCATTTTTCTCCAGGGCATGATCGATGCGCAAAAAGAAATTCAAAAGCTCGAGAAGAAGACGGAATTCCTCATACAAAGCATCAGCAAGTTAGAGTTGGCCATGTCTTCAAAAGACTACGAAACCAAAGTGCCGGAAGAAGTTCGCTTAGTTAATCAAGACAGGTTGAATCAGAACAAGGGCGAGCTCTCAAAATTGCACGAAGCAAAAGAGGTTTTAATGAAAATTTGAAACGTTCCACCGATTCGATGAACGCTATTTATTACGAATTTTCATAATAAAGAAGTTTGTTCCTAATTTTGATCATTTTCCTACAACTTCAACTTTCAATTCGTGTGTACGTGTATTTCATTTTCCTTCATGACCTAACTATCTAAGATGAGTGTGTATTTGTGTTTTTTTTAATTAAAATGAGCAAGCATTAGCACACAACCTTACTGATTTCATTATGAATAAAATGGATAATAACGAGAAACGATGCAACACTTGCGAGAGTCAGTAACCGAACAGTACGTACTTTTTTGTTTCCAACCACGGCCACACACGCCTGACAGTGTTGCCATCCCCCCCCCCAACACAGCCCCACAATTCTAATCCATCAGTTTTTAGGCATTGCTTCTGATTTTAATGAATTTTTCTCGACAAGTTCGAGTGCTAAGTTTTCCTCTTAACGAGACTGAGGTTTTAACTGCTCTGTTAAAGTGTAGAAAAATATTCCGTGTCAGCTCATGAACAAATCTATTAGTTTCACTTCCATTCCTTAAATCTTTCGACATTATGAAGAGATTTACCGATTCAGTGGAAGAAGAAAACGTTCAGGTATGCAACGAATTTCCATGAATCATCATCAATCCGTCTCAGAAGACGCAAATGACCCTTATCACGACACTTTCAAATTCTACGGAATATACTTACACAACTCGGCTGGATGAACAATGCAGCCTCGCTCAATTTCTGTTGTCTGTTAGTTAAAATGATGCGTGGAAGAAGTCCTATTCAAAGAACATTAATTCGAAAAGCTTCGAAAATGATGTTTAAGTGATTCCCTGTGGCTGACGATAATTGTTCACGTTCTGGAGCTACCAATTTTAAATGCGTTTCATTTTTTGCGATATAACTATTTTGGCATGAATTGCGCAAAGTAAGGATAACGGCTGCTGGTGGGGTAAAGTAGCGTCAATTCATAACCTCGGGCTGCCTTAGTGCAAACAACGGTGTGAGGTTCTGTTTGATAACCGGTTGAATAACGGGTTGCAGAGAACAAACTGCTTATATTTGAAATCTAGAAAACTTTGTTTTCCGAAACTGATAGTATGAAGTATCCGTGAATAGTTCGGTTCATTGTTTGAGGATTTGTTTGAAATGCGAGGAGCGAATTGTGTCGATTGGCGCTAAACGTATCCGCGGGTAATGTCGCGTAAAAAGTTGTGTGTTTACCTGGTGACTTTGAAGAGCGTATTGCTAAAGAGTTGACTACGCGCCACGCCGCAGGTTCGATTTTTTTGTATTAAATTTTGTTGTTCAAACCACCGTCCTGCCACGCGTTCTGAAAGTAAGGTTTGTTGGCAGTTCTTCAATATGGTTTTTAGGCGATATGAAGAATGTAAACAACTTAATGAGAATCGTATTGAGTGGCAATCCGTATCGAACTATTATCGGGCTCTTTTTACGATAGCCCACCAACTTCTCCCAGAACATGAATGTTCCTCAGAGAACTCTTCAATGTGACCACTATTTCTCTTATATCCAATCCATATTCTGCAGATTGACGAGCTCGCTGAATTTGCTCTTGAGCCCGACTCGTTGGTTGTTATTTATTGGTGTTACTGGGATCTGTTATATCTTACTGTTACTGAATAGTCTCCTATCAGTGATCATCATCACGGGTACTTTCATTTTACTAATCTGCCCTTGGCTAATAATTGCGTAAGTACCAACTGTGGTAGCTGCAGGTTCCCGTTGAAATAGCGTTAAAAATGCAGTGCAGTCACATCAGGTCAGTTCCTTCAAAATGTGTGTCACACTCTACGATTAGCTATACTTTCTGCTGCGTGGAGCTTAGTTATGAGATGTGTGAGGACTTCTACCATGTCTTGCACGTATAATTGGATGTTCGTTACTAATCGCGTTGTTCATAATTTATTTCAGGTTTTCCATGTTAATGGGGATCGCGTAATAATAAAAAATGCAGGGTACTGGCCTGGAAGAACTGGGGGTTCCCGGTCAAAACTCCCTACGTGAGGCATTGACGAGTTGTACCGATCCATTGAAAGCGATTGAAGAATTTCAAGTGAGTGTATTTCATTAGATGCATTCATGACTAAAAATGTTTGTACTGTCACAGGAAGGGGTTGAAGGGGGGGGGGGGGTGTCACTATGAGGTCTTTCTCTCCTTTTTGTAATTTCACCCCTGACAGCTGCTTCTTGCGAGGTACTCAATGTCCAATTGAGGAGGTCCCTTCTCTCTGTTCGTAAGAGCTATATCCCACGTAATTGGAGTTGTAATATAGTACTGCTACGGGCACGATCAGATTGAGCTGTTACTCGGAACACCGGAGCTTCTTTTATCGGGCAGAACCACTCGAAGCAGCTCTGATTAAATCTGAAGAGGAAGATAGCTGCTGATGAACAGGGAGATGGGGGACTGCATTGCTGCGATCGGAAGGTTAGAAAAATTGGGTCCGCGGCGCAGTGAGGCACTCATTCTATTCCTCTTCCACCACTTCGCTCTTCTTTACTTTCTGTACCTGTGGGCTATTAACTGGAATGGACCATATTACAAGGATATATTTGGAAGGAATTGTTGTTTATTGAGAGACGATCCTATAACAGTACTTCTGAAGTACACGTCAATGGATTATGTGTTTAATCCCCTCCCCAAAAGATTGGAGTGGTGTAGGATGTGTTGGCTCATGTTCTTATTGCGTACTACACTAGCGACTTGCTCATTTTAATTCTCATCCACCTTAAGGTGTGTTTAGACGCGCTAGTTTTTTCCTCTCGAGATCAGCAAATTCACTATCGAGAGAAAAATCACAAGCGTAAAGGATGCTGAGAGTTCTCTTCAAGAGCGAAAGGGGAAGGGGAGTGTAGCGATCGCGCATCTCTTTCGCTTGTGTAAACGTTTTGCTTATGCTCTCTATGAGTGTTCACATGAAGACAAAAATGTTTGTATTGCTGAGATTTGGCAAATAGATTATCTGATAGTCACGGCCAAACCCATAAAAAGGGGTGCATTAGGAAGTTTGTGAACTAATTGATGCGTATGAGAACAGCCCACTTTTTGGGGGGAAATCCAACATCGGCATTATAGAAACTGAGTGGAAAAATGAGATATTCGCTACATACTTCAATTGTACGTTGTCTGAAATTATTAGGAAACTACCCTATTTATTTGAATTCGGTTTCTTGTTTCTTCTTCAAGACGCCTTCCTGTCCTGGTGTATTTGGTCAATTGAGGAAACGCATCTTTCACCAAAATTGTAAATCAAGCGTTCATTTGGTGTGACTCCCAAATAATGTAATCTGTGATGAGTGCACGACTGCAATTCATCCTGCACTAGTGTGGTTCCTAGTTAACGAGGAATCCTTGGATAGAAGGTTTTGTTTCCCTTGTTTGTGCATGTACTGTTTGATTATTCGACCGCAAGTAGATCGATAATTTTTGTTGGTGCAGGTAATATTGTGTGAAGGAAAAGCAACCCAGAACAGTATTTTGATGTAATCCTTAGCTCAATGAGAGTTTTAGTGTGCATTATTATGACGTGCTTCCTAATCCAAGTCTGGATTAAGCCATTCCTATGTGCCACTAGTTCTCTATTCTCTAGCACTTACAGTTCCAGAATTAATTTATAGGGAGCTTCTGATGTCAAGACCATTATTGAGCAATTAGCACTCATAGAATTAATGAGACTGTAAATATGATTTTTTTGTTGTTGAAAAAGTTAGTTACAATTGTTCCAGAATTATCGAGTATAAATTGCTTAATACATTTTGATCAGTTTTAATTGTGCTTTTCGAACTCAGTAGTGTGCCGTAAAATGGGCCTTTTTGCGCAGCAGCAATGAAATCAGGTCCCTGTGCTGAGAACACTTCGGCAGCCTCCTCGTCCCTTTTCGTTGATGCCTCGTACTCCCTTGTTCTCCCGATACGGAAAGTCCCGAACTCCTGCGACATCTCCCACTTTCCGATTTCTCATTTCCCAACTTTCAGGCAGTTTGAACGAAGAGAGAAGATCATTTATTTTGATTACTTACTTTAGGCATGCCATAGGCAGGTTTAGCAAGAAGGATACTTATTATTTTAGATTCATTTTAAGCCAAAAGGTCAACTATTATTTATTTTTCCCCAAATTAAATTTTATTTTACATTTATTCGTTCCCGTTGATTGCTGTAACTTTACCGCTTTATTATTTTATTTCGGGTGGGATTCAACCCCTACAGTTTATTTCCTTTGTTTCTAAATTTTCGTTTATTATTCGTCACAGTAGGCCTTAAAACGTAAAAATCTGATGAGAACTTTTTTTTTTCGGCCAAAGAAAGTAAAAAGGTGTTAATTTTTACGTTGTTTCCCTCTAAGAAAGCATCGATATTCTGCGTATCGATACTCGTTACTAAAATCGGAGCAACGGAACGGTTCGTTATCACGGAGCTAAGTTCCTGCGTTCGGAAACCGTTCCTAGTAGCAGTATCTGTTACAAGTACTGTTCCATCTGGGGTTTGAGCCTCCCTAGTCGGGCAGGAGGTCGTACGTTCGGCAACCGATAATGTTAACCAAGTGATAGTAGTTTCCCACCGACTTTTTAGCCTGAGTTTCGTTTGATAATTATAGCGCTATCCCCTTCCCATTTGCCTAATGGCGGGCAATCACCTCGGTTTACCCGAAGAAATATTTGAGTTGATCCTTTTGCGGTTGGACGTTAAAGATGTTCTCACCTGCAGCTGTGTTTGTGTTGGTTGGAGAAACGCTGTCAACAGCAATAAAATTTGGGAGAAGCTTTGCGTTCGAAATATACCCGAAGAGCGTATTAAAAAAAGCTACGGAGAAAGAACGTTAACGGCTAGTTGCGAGAACTCGGCATTATCCGAATTGTGTTCCTGGTGGAAGAGATTTATAGAAGAAATCGAACTGAAGAACAATTGGCGGACTGGTCGGTGCGTCGAACAACTAGTAGCTGACACGGTTGTTCGACTCCACGATTTAGAGACCGACTACGAAATTTTGTTGGAACCCTCGCTATCGGGCTCATTTTTCACAGTCCACAACATAGTCGGTACGCCGATTGAAACGGAGCTTCACTACTTCGCTATAGAGCAGCCGATTCCGGAATTTTTTAAATTCACCAACAATGTTTTAGTCATCGTGCAATGCACCCTTTTGCAAGTTTATACCAAAGATGAAGACAATAACATCAATCCGGAATTTCGAGCTCTTTTCGATAAGTCGCAGTCTTATAGTATACCAGATACTTATAATTTGACGGATTGGTACTGTCAAACTATTGGTTTGTACCCTTGTGACATTTACGTTCGTTGCGATCACAATGGCAAATATTTCGTCGGGTATTATGACTCTAGTGCCGATGTCACTCCGTCGCTCCTTCACATTTGGGACATCGAACGTCAACGGAAAATCAAAGGCTTACGCCTTCCGCATATTTCACCGGGAACCATCGTCTTAGCTGTCAATTTCTCTCTTCGTAAAAATATTATTCACTTTATTATCAAATTAATGGAACCATCCGCTAGCTTTCCGTGCGACGCAATTTATGGCTACGACATCGACCGTCTAAGTTACAACGACACCAACCTACGTATAGGTTTCGTTATACCCACAATTTTTTTCACTGACACTTTGGCGATATTGTCGGACCGACCTGCCCATAAGATATTTCTGTACGATTTGAAAAGCTCAGGCCATTTATTGGACACAATTGAAATTTCACCGTCCATGATCAATCACCGTAGTGTTCAAGTCATCGGTGACTATTTGCTTTTTTCGACGTTTGCGATGTCGATTGCCGCCAAAGACGCGATTTACGTGTACGACGTTAAAAAGTTAATTTTGTTGACCACTTTTTCGTTGCCGTCGAAAATGAACGTTTTTAGTCTTCATATCGTTATGGAGGATTTGATGGTTGTGAATGGAACGAGGCAGCTCGTTGTTTGGGATTTGAAAGGAAAGAAGATGGTCAGCAAGCTCAACTATATTGACTTTATAGCTCCAGGCCCATTGTGTACTAAAATGATATCGCAAAACTCTGAAGGAAAAGTTGTGGTGCTTAGTTTTTGGTAATTGTGCTGTGTACCCCTGAACGTGATTATTCTTTCAATAAATGTTACCATGGTGCTGTTTTCTCAATGGCGTATCAATCCCACGAGTCTGCTCTATTTGATACCTTGAACTTCGGTTGGACAGGGGTGGGGGGTCATCAGGTAAGCTTTGCCCTCAAATTGAAACCATTACTTGGATACCAATCACTTCTACAATGACAACATATAAATTTGTCAGCTGCATTTGTCTTATGAAGCACAGGTCACTCAAACCCCGGTGTTGACATTGCTGTGGCTGCGTGTTATATTTGAAATGCAAGTCTCACAACAGTTTCACCATCTCCTTAGAAGATGACGTGATCAAGCAGTCGTACAACAGTCTATAGCCCTACAGAACTGCTCATCCTAACCTAACAGTTTTACAACTAGCAGTTCATCTACCCCATAGGCTAGACAGAGGTTGAAAAGAAAGTGATCACAATACCTATTTGAGCAACCTCATTTTTTTGGTGTTGTGGTTAGCGCTGTCGCTCTGCAACCCAACAGTTACACACTTGAGAATTTTTTCTGGCATCCCACCATCGACGTGAAAAATAATTCGGTACAAGGGGAAAAAAAGTTATTAAAAGGGGCTTAATAGCAAACTCCACTTGTGAACACTGCAGACTCGAAACTAACCACTATCCATTCTCCCAACTCCTCCTTGCCCTGTAGTCTTGTCTTCGTTCCTTTCATTAATTTTGCATATATCCAGAACTTCTACTCCACGAACTTCTCTCATGGCCATCACGAGGCAGGCAATGTTAATCCGTCACTATTCAACTACTTTCAAATTTATTCCAGTTGTCATAAATTGAGGTATTTTATAAGTCATATCATTGGTGGAAGTAAGCTGTGTACCAGATCTGCCCATCAGAAGTGTTTCTTAGTTGAACAATATGCTGAGTTGAAATTTACGTTAAACAGTTTTATTTTCTCGATGGTTTTCGAAGCGCAGTCATAAATAATTATTGTTTATGCCAAATTTTCGGTATATTGCACAATTATTAAAGTGTGGGTAATGATATTGACTATGATGCATTGGAGGAAAGAATTATTTATGACTGCACCTCTAAAATCATCCAGCATACTTATATCGGCAGTAAAGAAAATTATTTATCATGTAAATGGTTTCAATTATGTTGTTTAATTTATAACATTTTCCGTCCAGTTGGAAAACGGAATATTGCTTCCCTCATTGAGGCAGATGCTTCCTCTCCTAGATCTTCACGGCCTTCGTCGATTGGATTTTCACACATCCGTTTTGGAGGTAAGTTTTTTCTTCTATTCTTCGCAACGACGATTTCCGTTAACTCTGAATTTAATCGAATGTCGTTTTGTGCAGGAACTGAGAGACAAACTCGTAGCTCACATCAATGAATTGGGACAAAAAGAGGGGCGTGAGAGGGATAAAATCCTTAAAGAGTTGCTCCATAAAAGTTTCGCTCTCGTTCGACTGAAAGCATTAAGGCCGATAGTCATGTGCATTCTAAGAAATATCCCTCACATCGATGACAAGTACCTTCGAGTTTTGGTGAGTTTAAAGTCGACGTGTTCTTAGAAGTTACTTCATGTTACTGCGTAGTATGTAACACTAACAAACAAAAAATGCGACCACAATTTACACTGGAAAATACTCATAGTAAACACTGTAACTCGGTTTTGTAACAGGTTTGCTTGATTTTCCTCCCGTGATTGAAATGCTGAAACAATTCCTAAACCTTTTTTGCTCGTTTTTTCAATATGTGTTTTCTCAATTTCTTAAAGATTTCCAATCGAGTTCTAACATCGTACGTACCAGTTTCACACTATTTTCATTCAATAGTCAAAGATTTGATCAATTTTTACTCCATTTGCGTACACTTATTTCACCACTTATATGACGCATTCTCAAACTTGTTGGCAATAAGTTATCTGTTGTGTAGCCTTGGGAATATTTGGTGGTTTTGATTAGAAATCTATGTTTAACGTTTTTGTGGTGAATGAAAAGAAAATTGGTTTTTAAAAAGTTGAGAGAATTTCACAGACTTGAATATTAAACTGTTCAATGCAGAAACAGAGCGTAGAGACAGTGGACAATATCAGGCAACTCAGGTTTCAATTCATCCGTCATAGCACAGTGTAGCAGGGTGTTTAAAGACATACACCAGTGACTGAATTATGAGTTTTTTAAGGGTATCAGAAAACTAGTGACTTGTTGGCTTCAATTATGCTGAAGCTGAGCTACGCATCGATCCAGCCCAACACTGGTGGTAATCGCTGGTCATAATCCCTCCTTTACAAGTGTGCTGTTCTCTTATCCTAAGCAAATGCCTTTGTTTTCTTTCCTTTTGGCCCTTTGCCTGTAAGATATACATCCTCATCTACCAGTGGATTACTAAATATACCGATTTTTTCGCAGACACAGTCAGCGCAATATTGTCATCCTAGGGCCCATTTTTGTAAATTTCCACTTACGTACTTCCATGTACATTGATTGTTGTAATCTCTGAACACTTTCTCTTGCCCAGGTGAGAGACAAGGAGCTGTACATGGATACTGATACCGAAGTTAAGCGACAAATATGGAAAGATAACCAGTCGTTGTTTGGTGACGAAGTTTCACCCCTTCTGACTCAGTACTGTAAAGAAAAGGAGCACATTTTGTTCGACCACCACAATCTGACAAATCTTTTCTTTTCACCGTCACCGAAAGTAAGTCAATAACTAATTTATTGAAAGTGTCCTCTCACCATTCCATTTAGCCACTACTGTGTATTTAGACGTATTGATACACAAGGCAGTTTACCAACAAGATAAGAAAGTAATGCTACGCCTTGAGTTCAATTTTAGAATGCTTTTTCTGGCCCAAAAACGTTTTGTGAAATACTTTGTTCTTTAAAGTGGCCTTAAGATGGTATTTATAGATTTTATCAGTTGGCGTTGATTTTTAATTACTTCAGGTCAGACGTCAGGGCGAAGTCGTCCAAAAATTAGCTCATATGATCGGTTCCAGCGTCAAACTGTATGACATGGTACTCCAGTTTCTGCGTACGTTATTTATAAGAACGAGAAACGTTCATTACTGCACGCTAAGGGCCGAACTGTTGATGGCTCTTCACGACTTGGAAGTGCAGGTAAGTTGATTCCTTGTAAAGAACGCTGCACTTATTGTCGCTCGAATATTGTTTATGACATCTCACGAAAAATTCTGCTACGTTGAATTCTTGCACTGCAGGACATCATATCTGTGGATCCTTGCCATAAATTCACCTGGTGCTTGGACGCCTGCATCAGGGAGAAAAATGTGGACATTAAACGATCTCGTGAACTTCAGGTTAGTGTCAGTTCATTTTATTTCGATTAGTACTGACTTACGATACGATTGTAAGATCCGTGATTCGGGTACATTTAACATCATTGTGAATGTACCAATGATTCAATGGCGCCAGTCATCCAACAATCACGTTGAATGGTCGTTCTTCTATTGAGACTCTGGATTTTATTTTTGTTTTGTTACGTACATACTTTCTAGATAGTTAAGGGTGACAAATAAAAATAGGATTAACATATTAAAATACACGACAGAACGCTTCACGTCTGTTTCTTCAACTACTGAAGCATCAAGCAGAAAGCTCTGGTGTATGTTTCTCCCCTCTTTAGCTTCTTCTCCTACTGTAATTATATTAACTCGAAACAAGTTGCAAACTAAGAACGATCATGTATATGATTAAGTTAAAATTCGATGACTTGTATGAAGGGGGTGCAATCAGCAGGGGTTGTATGTCAATCCCATTCAGTTGGAAGTGCAATCTTACAATGCGAGAACTCCATCTTGGGGGAGAAATACTTGAGAGTCTTCCTAGATATTAAGCTTACATGGGCCACATATTGAGGAGAACGAAGGAGGCTTCATCTGTGATGTGGGAAGTGCAAACGATGGTTGGCAAGACATGGGGACTGTGGATGTGCAGGGCCTATGGTCATCTATAGAAAGGTGGCCACAAGAAAGAAGACTGTGCAGCTGCAGTTGAGTAGACTGTGTGGAAGGCCTGCATAGCTGTGACGGGGTACATGTGGGCAACCCCCACAACTGCGCCGGAGGTTCTGCTGGGTCTTGCACCCCTCAACATACATTTGAAGAGGACTGCGTACTTACAGGCATGTATGCCGGAACTCAGCCTTATTAGGCAGGGTTGAAAGGCTGATTCACAAAACACCCAAAATGGAAGGGGGTAATCGCATGCTTGAGGCTGGGACCATGTTATATTACGAGTATACGAACAGATCAGAGCTTCCAGAGCTCTTCACAGAGATTTGCCCAGTCAAGGGCAGCAAACAAGAGGTTCTTGGTCCTTGGTCTGGAGAGAGAAAGTATACAGATGGTATGTGGTATGTTCACAAAGTCGCGTCTGCGCTTCTCCCAGTAGGAAGGGTAGGATCCTTTGTAGGGACCACCTACAACCACTTGGATAAGGTAAGGAGGTTGGCAAGTGGGAGAAGTGCAGGGCTGCCTACTGACCCCAAAGCAGTCGAGGTTATTTATTAGACTCTCAAGGGAGCAAACAAGGGAAAGGCCCTCAGTCTGGAGAGAAAGGATACTGGTGGCACTCGTGTGTGGCCTGTTTCAGGACAAAAATGTAACAAAATGAAAGACAGTAAAAATCGACAATGATGACAATACATGCCTTCTTGCTGATGTAGAAAGGAAAAGAGAAGAATAAGGATATAGATAGAGAGTATGGTAGTGTGGAGAAAAGGTTCTTTTTATGGAAAAGTAGTCTCCAGGAGCAGGAGGGATGGGTAAGAGTAAATTGGGGATCAGCTAAAAGCTTATTGTCTACAATGGCGGCAGGCCTAACTTGTATTTGTCTGAAATTATTTCGTATTTTTCACAGGGGTTTCTGGATGGCATTAAGCGAGGCCAAGAAACCGTTCTGGGCGATCTCTCAATGACCCTTTGTGATCCTTATGCCATAAATTTTCTCGCCACCAGCGCTATGAAGATTTTGCAGCACGTCATCAATCAAGAAGGTCTCCCTAGGGTATGGAATTAGGTTCCTATTTTATTTTAATAATATTACGTTTCATGGCTCTACAAAGTGAAAAGGAAAGTTATGTAATCGGCCGAAAAAAGTTTTGGTTTATTATTCATTCTGAATAATAACCCTATGTTTTCGGTCACGAAAAATTTTTTACAACCCCCCCTCAAAATTTGATACTTTACGTTTCATGACATGGAGATTCCAAATTTGCAATGTCCGTCCGCCGTCCCCGTCCCCGTCCCGTCCCCGCCCGTCCGGGCCGTTTGTGCCTTTAACGTGGTCTAAAAATTCGTTCTTTCGCCCAAAAATCCGATTTGGTATCTAGTTGTGCCCGCTTCTCCGCAATCCGATCGGACGAAGCCCGTGGTTGTAATGGGCAAAAAACGGTTAAAAAATTAACGAAACGCAGTATAACGCGTTACGTCTTTGAAGTCCCTCGCTCCCGCCCATCAAAAGCGATCGTCACTGGTCCGGCAACACCGCCGCCCGCCACCCCTTTCCACTCGACTCACAGCGTTCGCCCAATTAGCGCCGGGGGGTTTTTTTTTTTTTTGTTTTCCCTAGAAGCGCTCGTGTTTCGTATATAACCTTTGGCACTACGATTTGTCTCTTTATCGTCCGATTGCCTTGTTCTCGTCTTCACCTCCACGAATGACTCTTTCTCTCCGTCTCAACGGTAGCAAAATATCTGTTATCTTCGATTGAACTTTTCATTATTCGCTTATTTTTGGTTTATTTATTAATAGTTCGTTCGTTTCATTTTTTTTTGTTTATTTTAATATTACGATTCAGTTCTTTTCGGCCTTTTTTTGGGTTTCATTATGATATTTTTCGATGCTGAATCGAACAGGATGGGTCTCGGAGCATTAATGCTAGGTCAAGCTGATTATCCGAATAATAAACCGTTGTGTAATAATTTGCAGCGTTTTTTTATTCTCTTCAGATCTTTACGTTTTAAGGCCTACTGAGTCCGAAAAATACTATTTGGGGAAATGGTCTCTGTGTGAATCTGTGAACGAGATTGACCGAAAATGGCTGAAAAAACTGTTCAAACTTGTACACAACTTGTATATCTACTCCACGGAGTACCATGGAACACGAAAATCCGCTCAAAACTGATTATAGTTATCATAGTGATTAAAACACTTTATCTCCAAAATGGCTTTAACGGTTTTGATGTTTTCTTGTTTTTTTTTTTGTTTTTTTTTTATCGATAGCTCCAAATGACACAACAGCACCATACAATTTACATCTGTGGGAAAATGACGAGAGCAGCATAATGAATTACCAAACAATTACGAAAATCATTTTTAACGCAGTTTTTTCCTTGTTATCTTCGTTCAAATCTTACTATAATCATCGAAAAACTTGTGGTGGTAATAAAGTTAAGTGCATATAACATGAGCATATAATAACGTTCATAAGATATAAAGGGGCTACTCCAGAAATTCTGGAATTCCAACCACTTCCAAGTGCTCTAGCTTTAATCCTTGGACGTAAACTCCTTTCTCCTAGCCCCTGACCCACTGATGTCTGGTCTACGAAATGATCGGAATTAGTTATGAACACAAAACCCTGTGTAAGAACACCTAATCGTGTCAGCATTGCTTGAAAGCAGTAAGACTTAGAGGCTCCTGATTAGGGAAAACCCGTAAACTGTGTCTAGATGAACTCTATTATTCAGTTGTGTAACCAGATGAGGGAGCACATAGGGGAAAATTGGCAGGCGGTTGTTTCTATGTACAGTAATAACGGAAGAAGTGGAACAGTGTGTTAGTTCAGTAAGTGAAACTGAATCAATGGAATTTTTCAAGACCGATTGAGTTTCGAAAACATGATTTTAATGCCGAAATATGATGATACCAGGAGAAGTCGATCGAAACATCCTCTTCGGCTACTCTCTTTGTGCAATTTATGAACGTGCCCTCCTCAACCCCCCCCCCCTCATTAATATACATCGATGTGCTTTGTTCACTCGTAAAATTCGGGATTCTTAATCATTCAGGTTGCACTCAACCTGTCCATAAAGAGAGTAAGACTTTGCTTGTATAACTCAAAAGTCTCTACAACTCAATATTTTTTTATTTGCAGGACAACACCATATTAATTCTTCTTCTCAGGATGTTGTCTCTTGGACTTAGCGCTCTCGACATGATCAATTCGCAGGTTTGTGCATCTTTTGCTTTCTCCTTTCCAGATAGTGGGATGAAAGAGGGCTTAGCTTTGATTTTTACAGTTATTTACTCTACTCAGTTCTACGAAATGTACTGCATATTTTCAGGCCTTGTGTGGTCTGCCCGTTTTCACTCAAACGAATGGTTTGGCGTTGCCTCCCCAAACGTTCTGTGTGCAAAATACCCTGTTGTATGGTTGGCTAAATACGAAGACAGTATGGAATACCTTCGTCACATATTGAACGGTGGACTGGCTCTGTGTTGACTACTTGTACAACCCTTGCACAAAGAGAAATTCTAATGTCTTAGATACTGTACTTGATATACGCGTCACTAGATATCACACTTCAAAGCCAGCCCTCCGGAAGTCAACCGTTCTTGGCACACTATGCTGTCTATTGTTTCATGCAGATCGAACACGGAATAGCAGCTGCGATAACAGGGGAGAGTGCCACAAAATGCTTGGTTTGGTTGCGACTTAGCTTCTGTGATGGTAGAGTTTGTAATTTGGTAATGAAATTTTTAGGCGAAAAAAAATAACGAATCAAATCCAACTGGGAATAACACTGTGGACAGAGGTATAGGACTTCTCGTTTTCAGAGAGCAGGTAAAAAGAAGTGAAGCGGCTCTTTTTGGCGCACCGATTTTAAGGGATCAAGTCAACCCCTTCCAGTCAAAGCCCTTCGCCCCGCTGTTAGCTCTGCCTCTTGAATGGAGAGAAAGCTCTCTCGTATTTCTTCGTTCTACCTCTGTACACATAGTATGTGTTTACTAAATTGATGATACTTGTGGGACATCACACTGTCCATAACTGCTTATATTTTAAATTGGACAAAAGTAAATGAGCAGTCAAAGCCTCGCCCCTGTTTCGAATTCAATACACACCAGATATATGATATTCTAATTTTGATTTTACAGGACTTCAAAGAACCGAAATTGGATCCTCAAATTGTTACTAAATTCCTGCCGGCTCTTATGTCGTTGATGGTGGACGACCAAGTTAGAAATTTGAACGCCAAACTTCCCCCGGACGAAAGGGAGTCTGCTATTACAATCATTGAACACTCAGGTATGTGATTTACTTCTGTTGAATGGGTTGGCGTCTAATTTGTTGTAGCGAAGGTTTTTTGGAGCACCTCTTATTGAAAGTATTGCCTTGGTTCTCCCCTCAGATGTGTGTCACCAGTACTGCAATGTACATCAAACTGCTGTGTGTGAACTTGTAATACTTCGAACAGTCTTTTACTAAATATAATAACACAATAATGGGGAGTAATGTAAATCGGTTTAAAGCTAAATATATTACCATAGTGCTCAAAACACTAATTTGTTTTTTCCTGTCAAAAGTGGTTCTACTGATCTTGATTAAATTGTTTGTACTGACGGTTAAGTATTGACTCAACGATAGTGTAAAATGTTGGCTTGTCAGCGTAAAATAGAAGTTGTTGCACAATCTCAGGTGAAGTGCTGCCTTTCGAACCTCATGACTCATGCACCTTCTGTCTTTGAAGAGTTTTGTTCCCCGAGAACCTAGATTACCCGGAATTGCAGAAAGATTTCAAATGAGTTGATGCTGAGATTGACAACAAGATCGGGGCTCATGTTATTCACTATTCCTGTCTTGGTATCGATGACCATTGTGTATTCACTTGAAGATCTGTTCAAGACTGACCTTGGTTATTGACTCCAGGAGTAGATAGCCCCTCTGAGCAGCATTTCAATAGAAATAAAAAATGATATAAACTTCCTATGGGGTTGGTATAAACCAACAAACCGATATGTTCCTCATCAAAAGGACTGTTCCTTAACCCTCATGAAAGGGTTATATCAATCGCATGTCATGGAGGTTGCAGATTTGCTGTCATGCAAGAGCCCGGGCACTCACTCAGCATTCAGCAAACTCAGATCTGTGGAGGTACAGCAGGCTGTCATTTAGCCAGTCGCTCGGTGCAGAATCCCATATCATCTGGGAGGAGTTGTTAATCGGGTTTCCCACCTGATCTAACTATTCACTTGGGTGGCAAGTTTCAAAGGAACAAGATCAACTGTATGTGACGTTTCTTTGTCATAACATTCTTCGAAAACTGGTGAATTGGTTATAAGCTTGCTTAGTAGCAGTCAATGGTTTGGCTGCTCTTCCAACAACCGTTGCTCACTGCAGTAGCATGCAGAAATGGAGCCGCGCATTGAAGTCTGCATGTCCCGTAAGGAACTGGCTCAACCAATTTTCTCCTAAGATGTGAACGACATTGTATTCTAAAGATTGCTCTTTATTATTTATCGCTGTCACGCTAAAACACCTGACACATTTTTCAGGCCCTGCTCCGGAAGCCTGTCAGAATTTCGTCAACGTCTCTAGCGTCGCTGCTATTATAGCCATGTACTACACTCTTCACACTGCCAAACAACGAGACAGGGTTGGCTTAATGCGAGTCTTGGGAATACTTGCCAATTGCGACCGCGCATTTGATGATCCTTTTCTCCATTTCCTCGTTAGTAGCATTCAACTATTAATTAACTGGTGTCATTACAGAAGAAACCCGATAAATGCGATGTCTGTGCAGGCATAACCAAATTTGTAGAACCCGGTCTTAACCGATTTAGCTAGTGAACCTACGTAACCGCTGATGTTAGGATAACTTGTTTTTGTGCTGAATTCAACCACTAAGCAATGAGCAATGGCATTTTGATTGCAGAACCAATGTAAAAGTCATTCCCTTTGAATGATGATTCCCTGATACTTTTAGTATACTCAAAAGCTGAATTGAATACTGTTTGAGTACATTTGGTGCTTTTCCAGGTCTCTCTGTTGATACACATGGGTGATGAATTCTCAGCAGAAGATTTCTGTACAGTCATATTTGACGAATTTTTTTACGCTGGCATTACAAAAGAAAGCGTAACGCGTCACATTTTGAAACTGTTGTGGTACATTTATCCGAAATTGCCTCCTGCTCGACTGCATACTTTGATGAAATCGTTAACACCCACTTCTCAGGTATGTATTATTTCAAGTTGATTTCTCATGTAGTTAAGAAGAGCTAATTGTCAGAATTACTTTACCGATGCACACAGTTTTATTGTGGAACACCCCTTCTAAGGGCGTTTCACCAAAATTGACAGCTGCGATCCTGTTTTAGGCCGTCTGGGGGAGTACCAACCGCCCCCCTCCCTCCACATCCGCCACGATGCCCGCAGGGGAGCGCATTTTCCAGCTTTTTCAGGCCTTGCCCAGGGTAGAAATTGTATTGCTCTATCCTACCTACCTTGCCCTGTCGAGGCAGCCACCTTTTGTGACCCTAACCAACAATGCGCAAGCACAATGGTGCGGTCTGTGCATTCCTGTGGTACCATGTTTGGGTCAAACAACCCTTAAGGCCAGAATGGCCACTTACGGCTTTTCCTCATCTCAGAACAAGACAGTTTGAACTTTCTGCCTTCCCTGAGGTTCGGAAGGATCCCAGTAAGGTCTGTTTCCTTTTGTTTACTCGACGAGGGTTATATCAATCATGGAAGTTGCGGTTTCGCTAATATGCAAGAGGTCGGCCTTTGCAGCATCCACTGAACTCAGAACTGCGGAGGTAGCAGGTGTTTGGTCGTTAGCCAGTCTTCCGGTAGAGAGCTGTTGCCCGTGTGTGACTGCGCGGAGGTGACACTCTGAGGAGTCCCGTACCATCTGGGAGGAGTTCTTAATCTGGTTTCCCACCTGATCTAACCATTTACTTGGGTGGCAAGTTTTAAAGTACAGATCAAAACAGAGGTCACTCAAGCTTCCACCCTCTACTCAGGGATTCATCTGCTGTGGGTCTGGTTTTCCATCCCCATCCCTCCCAAAATGGACTGGAAAACGCGGCACAAAATGGTTTCCACGATGACCGTCTCCTCCTACCTCGAAACTACCAGCCGCTTTCTTCTCCTGACGCTCGTCACGAAGCTTCCTAGTCTACGATGATGACATCAAGTTCCTCGCTAACATTCAGACTGGTGCCAACTGTGCCACCCTGCAGGGTAGCCTCGACTCCCTGTCAGAGTTGGACTAATTAATATTAATTCATGTTACTGTAGTATTTCATCCAAGAAACGTTTGGTTGGTGGGTTTATCCCTATGTGACATTATTCACAACGTAAGGTTTACTTTTCAGAACAATGAAGCTGTGCACACCCTTTATGACGCCCTCAGCGAGAAAATTGGTAGCCAGCAAGATCCTCCGTCCATCCCCGCCAATTTGGACTACCTGGAGTCACCTCTTATGAGCGTCCCAACGCCGGCGTCGCTTTAATTGAAATCGATGGGGGGCGACGAATTTAAAAACTTTTGTGAAGTGTTGCCAGTGCTTGTTCTAATGCCCCCCTCCTTCTCCCAAGGACGATATCGTACTTTCAGACACGAAATCAAACTGCTGACTTGTTTTCAGCACACCGATTTCAACGTTCATGTTTTTTTGATGACGAAGTGAAAGGGAAAAACGTACCTGTTTCGTAGCCCTCACAAACTAGAAGACGCGAATATGTTCACATTTGAAGTTACTAAGGTCGGGCAACTGACTGCAATACAAAAATAAAATGCCAGGGCTCCTACTCTTCCATAACACATAAGCTGGCTATCGAACTGGTATTGCAGACCAACGTGTCATGTAAGTCCAAGCTCTGTATTACTTAATGTATTCTAGTTTTACATTACGCGCTGATGCTGAAGGTTGAAATAGATTTGTAAAGTAATCTTTGTGATTATTTTTGTGTCCCTTTCTAGTTATATCGACTTACTACCGAAAGCCTTTTTATCTAATCAGGTAATACACGGCTACAGGTGAATTATATATTGCAAAGTAAATGTGATTAGTCACTCATATCGTTTTGACTGGGAGACATCAGTGGATTGGTCCAGGGAAATTGGGAAAAGGAAGCTAGTTGCGTTTGAACATCTTGGCTTTGTCGTTCTCACGTGGTGGCTGATTTTTTATATTTTTTGTTTCTTTCTTTTTTTCCATTTTCGAGCTTTAATTTACTTTAGTTACACATGACAATGACAATGGAGCTGAATTCGTGTTACTCAGTACCAGATATTTGAGGGTCTGAAGGGTTCTTTATGAAGAAACTCTTGTTAAAACAGTTGTTAGTGGCGATTGAATTGTGCTGGTTCCTGTCACAGAGTTATGGTTCACTCACTGAGCTGAATATACCTATGGAGTACTTTGGCATAGGTTGTAGCCCTGAATATGCTTAATAAATTGAATGACACGGCCTAGAGAAGCTGTTTTTATTGTGAAAGACATGTAAAAAATTCCACCAAAATGTTTGTTGTTTCTTACAGCGTATCCAGTTTTTGCGTAATACTGCCAGCAGAGGTATAGGCTCAAACATAGCTACGAAATACTTTACAGAACCCCCATAAATTTCACAACCTCTACTTCATGTGTAGGTGCTGTATCTTCGTTCTACACAACCATTTCCAGACAACAATACGTAGGTACAATTTAATCAAAATCATTTAAACGTTTCATGAAAACTGCCCTGATAGCTCCTAGTTTTGGGGACCTACATTTTAGTTCTCCAACCTCTTTCCCAACAGTGGAAATTGCTCATAACCTTACTTAGGAAAATTCGAAAAATCAGCCATTCTGCTGCAAATTAAACTACAGTCACACAACGGGCCGCTTGTGGAAATTAGGTTTTTTGATTAAGTAAGCCTCAAAATGTATAGATCAGAAGGAACCCCGAGTTTTTTTTAACTGGATTGCAGTACTTTCTGTACCAGGAAAAATTTCCTTAATCAAGATGGAATTGAAACTGAATGAAAGATGAAAGTTCTTCGGCCGATAATTGGGTTGAATATTGCAATAGAAAATATCTGGTGCGTTGCAACACACAACTTTCCTTAGCTCTACAACAATTCACTTTGTACATGGCTAATTCTATTTAATCAATTCATTAATCAGTCAGTTTAATCAATCAGTTAATTTGAACTTCGTCAAACAACGCTTTACAGCAGCAGGAAGCGGTAGCGCTTACAGGTCCGGAATTTATTGTGCTCCTTGTACTCATTGCAGGACCATTATTGAGCAATTGGTACACGGATAATTAATGAGGCTGTACACACAAATTTTTTGAAGAAGGATAGTAATTACTTTTGCAGAGTTATTGGGTAAACACCTTTAGAACTGGTAGTAAGCGAAATGACAGTAGTGGAAATTCAGGAATTTCTGCAGTAACCCCCATGTATCTCATGAGCGTTTTTAAACACTCACCCTTTAGGTATTGGATTGGACTACAATACCAATTTTTTTCAACATTCAACAAAAATTCCAGGGGAGTTTATCAGAAAAAAAAACTGCGCTAAAACGCTTTTCGTCGAAGATTTTGGTAATTTATGGTGCTGCTCTAGTCATTTTCCCACAAATGGGAATTTTATGGTGTGATTGCCTTATTGAGAGCTATCAATATACAAAATTTAATCAAAATCGTTAGAGCTGTTTTTGAGAAAAAAAATTTGGTGTTTTGAACACTATGATAACTATAGTTAACTTTCGGTGGATTCTGTCCATACACTCATTCTTGCGTCCCATGGTAACCTGTAGGCTAGACATCAAGTTTCAGCTGATTCGGTACGGTAGCTTTCTCTAAAAACTGCGCTAAAATCGATTTTGTCGAAAGTTTTGGTAATTTATTGTGCTGCTCTCGTCATTTTCCCACAAATGGGAATTTTATGGTATAATTGCCATATTGAGAGCTATCAATATAAAAAATTTAATCAAAATCGTTTGAGCCGTTTTTGAGAAAAAAAAGATTTGGTGTTTTGATCACTATGATAACTATAGTTAACTTTCAGTGGATTTCGTTCAAACCCTTATTTTGGCGTCCCATGGTGACCTGCGGACGAGATATCAAGTTTGAGCTGATTTGGTACGGTGGTTTTCTCTAAAAATCGTTCACACACACAGACCATTTTCCCAAATAGTGTTTTTCGGACTCAGGAGGGTCTGGAACGTAAAGATAGACGCATAAAACGAACAGATCACACCTCATATTCCAGAAAGATACAACTATTTTGGAGCAAGTGCATCGTATTCTCATCCAGCAAACTTGGGCTGATGCTGCAAACACCTCAGTGTACTTGATCAACAAAGCAAGAAGATTCTCAAAATTCTCCAGAAGAAAGATAGACTGGCAACTGCGTTAACTTGAGTCGCCTAAAAATATATGGTTGTCACGCCTACAGTCACATGTCTAGGAAGAATCAACTCAAAGATGTTGAAATAGCCCGTGATGTCAAATTTGACGAAGCAAATGTCAAAACTGATGACATAACATACGCCGGTACACCCAACCCAGCATTTATCTTCTGTAACGTCAAACCATGGTAAATGATGTATCTAAAATGGTTTCTGATGATGATACAGCATGAGAAGAAAAGGGAAAACCTACAGACAGCAGATCTACCTCCAACTCAGGTACTTACAGACATTAATCCAAGCCACCAGTATAAGAGCCACCAATATGCTCGAGTTCACCTACCTTGTTTAACTTGCATCAACGTATAATGATAACCAAAGTGCCATCAAACTTTCAAGAAAAAATAAAAGAAAAATAGGGTTATTTCAGTTTTTGCAAAACCAGAGCTTTAACTATTTGTATCAAAATAACAGGGACTAACTGTTAAATACTAATACATTTCTTTCCAAGAGTGTACTTTCCACAGTCTCCTAAACAGAGACAACTAGTGAAATGTAGTACGGAGTACGTGTGCCAGATGAACTTGACTGATGTAACCCTCGTCGAGGGTTTAAGAAGTCATCAAATAAGGAAACAGACCTGCGTGCTCGATGAACTATAACGTCGAAGAGGGAGATATGAAACAACAACAACCCCAGAGGTACATTTCGAAAAATTGATAACGCGAATTCCGTTCTCTTTGGAATTTGCCGGAGTGAAGTTGAATTATCATGAGGATGTTTTATGTGTGAGTAGTTTTATAAAATAAATACTTTGTCGTTCCCGGAATGTCCTGGTTGTGGAAGTTCGCGAGTTGGATGGGGAGCGGCTCCTCGAAGGCTGTCGTTCCGCCTCTGCTCATCGGCCAAACAAGAAGCACGAGCTTCTTCACCAAACACTCGGCGGAACAGTTGTGGAAAGGTGTCACCAGTGTTAGCAATGCGGGAAAGAAACGAGGTCGTGGCAAAGGAGCCGGTAAGAAGATGATCCGCGACTTAAACAAAGGGCAGATCATCGGAGTTGGGAAAGTTAACATGGTATGGCCTGGCCTGACGACGAACGTCATCCGTGGGAAAGAGCTCGTCGAGCAACGGAAACTGCCGGAAGATCCGGATCGCGAAGCCAAATTGATACAATTGCGAAGCAAAATGGGGGTTTTCCGAAGGTTGAAGTTAAATCCAACAGAAAGGGGATGGACGGGGAACAAGTTACCAGGGAGAAGTGTTGGAGCACCAGACGCCATCGCGGACTACAATTTCGACGGGTTTGACACTAAAGTGCTCGAAAGCAAATCAGTCTTCAATATGACCGGAAATCTCGGGAGGAAACGGCAAATGAGTATGTTCGTGGTAACTGGCAATGGGAATGGTTTGGCGGGCTTTGGCCTGGGTAAAGCCATCGACGGCAAAGCCGCTTTGAAACTCGCCAAAAACCGAGCGGGACAACGTTTGATGTACATCGAGCGCTACAACGATCACACAGTCTGCCACGACTTCTTCTCTCGGTTCGGTTACACAAAGATCTACGTCAAAAAAATGCCCGAAGGCTACGGCTTAGTTTGCCACCGGGCCATCAAAAACATGTGCGAAATGATCGGAATCAAAGATATGCACGCCAAAGTCGAGGGCTCCACGAACATCCAGTCGCTAACCAAAGCTTTCTTTTTGGGCCTACTAAATCAGAAGCCGCCAGACGTTCTCGCAGATGAGGTTGGATACCACCTTGTTGAGTTCAGGGCGGATCGTGGCTACTACCCAACTGTCATCGCCTCACCGTCCAAAGTGAAAGAGGACACAAAGAACATTCCGTCTTACGACGAGTATGTGATGGACAACCGAGTTGTGCTTAAGAGGAAGAAGTGGCCGCCATTCTATGTTGGAACCCCTGGACATATGCTCCACCTCAAGAAAACTGTGAGGTATCGGAACCTGGCTCAAGTTCAGGTTCGGCAAAAGACAGCTGAGCAGTACCTAGCACCACCGTCGGAATCGCCTACTCAGTGACTGGAACTGTAATAGTAAATAAGTTGTGTTCTTTTAAATAAATGTATAAAGTTATGTTCTTCAACATTTGTTTAGTTAGCAAGTCCCATTACTTATGGTAGTATAAGTTTGTTCTAAACCATAAGTTTGACAGAATAGCTGGAAGTACTGTTGGGTAGTTGTTCCCAAGGCATTGCCAGGTAATAACCATCCCTCATTTTATCTACTCATTCCAATACTTGAAAGGTTTGTTCAATTGACTTCTCCTGGAATTTGTTGAGCTGCTGCTACTAACTCCTTATTATTATTATTAACTCCTTATTACTGATCGATCCATTTATAGGTAATTGATGTGATTGTCAACTTGATTTTTCTGGGAACATTCAGGATTAGGGTTCTGGAATTAACGGAGAAACTCTGTGAGAAAAAAAAAGGCAATATATCTGGTGCGATGCGAAACACGAATTTCCTTAGCTTTACGTAGATTCACTGGTTTGCATTGCTTTTGTTATGAATTCAATTTCGAAACTGAGGGAAACGGTAGTTAGTGGCAACTGGTGAAACGTATCTGCCAAGATGCCCTTCTGCAGAATTAACTGAAACTTTGACAAAGAAAAAATAAAGAAATGTGTGACAGTCACACATGGTAGAAGTGAAACTTTAATGTGCAAAAACGAATCGCAACGGACAAGTGGAAAAACGAATCACAACGGACAAGTGGAAAAAGGCATCGGAAAAAAGTTTTTACTAGAAGTTTTACGGGCAGGTTTTCAAATTCGACTAGTACATTAACAATCTGCCAGTAAAACTTCGAGTAAAAATTTTTTTGCGATGCGTTTTTCCACTTAGCCGTTGTTTTTCCACTTGTCCGTTGTGATTCGTTTTTCCACTTGTCCGTTGTGATTGGTTTTTCCACTTGTCAGTTGCGATTCGGTTTTGCCTGTTAAAGCTTCACTTCTACCATGTGTGACTGTCACACATTTCTTTATTCACAGGTTTACTGCAAATTATGATTTGGTTAGGGTAGGTAAATTGAAATGAATGCATTTTTATATTATTTAAACATATTTTATTTTATTAAACAGGAAAACAGAATTCAATCCGGGAAAAAAACCATCCATAGTCTACTCTACAACACGGCGTGCTCTATTGACGCCGCCGGGCGAATTAAGAAGTTAAGGAGAGCGAAAGCGACAGGGGGAGGCCACGATGGCCAGCCACGTGGAGAGCGGAAATAAGAAAATAACAGTTGAGCACACGTCGCCGGGACTCTGGTGGAGGACATATCACACGAGAGCATCTGCTCAGCTGTCCCTCCTATCCCTGCTCTCCGCACGTGGCTGCGCATTACGCAGTTGCCCTCTCTCCACCGCCCCTAGCCTTCCCTCTCTCTGTCGCTGCTACACCTGCTCTTGCCGTCGTCTTGCCCTACCACGTGACCAGTAACGGATTTTTGTGACTCAAAAATCCTAAGACCTATATAGAAGTTTCACGTGAATGAAATAGTTATTCTAGAACGCAGATAGTGTTAAATTTGGTCGTGACATCTATTTCTCAACCTGTAGAATATGGGTAGATTCGGGTTGTAACTCCTTTTTCCCATTAGGTATGTAGCAGAAGAAACCCCCTATTTGTTGAGAAAAACGTCAGATGCGACATATCACACAACATTCCTTAGCCCTACATAAATTCACTGGTGTTCGTGGGTTTCGCTTCTAATTAAATTTATTTTTCACTCAGTTCAACTGAATTGGTCATATATAACTTCACGGTGATAGGAAGTAGTAGCGCTTTCAGTACCTGAAGTTAGTGTGGTGCTCTTACTAACATTATTGAGTACACTAAGAAATAGTAAAAATCTTTAAGGCAGAGTTAAAAAGGAAAACCCTGCGCTAAAATCTATTTTCCTCAAAATGTTTTGGTAAGTTATTGTGGGGGCTAGTTAGGTGTGATAATATTATGGCATTGTCTTGTCATTTTGAGCTGTCTATACAAAAGGTTTGATCAAAATCATTATATTCGTTTTTGAGGAAAAAAAATTAGCGTAGTGACCACTATGATAATTATAGTTAGTTTTGGGCATATTTTCCTCATACCCTTATTTTGGCGTCCCATGGTAACCTGCTAGATCAGGTTTGAGCTCAGTTGAGTCAACCGTTTTCTCTCAATCTCGTTCACATACAGAACAGTTTTCCTAATAGTGTTTTAGGACTCAGTAGGCTCTGAAACGTTAAGGTCTGCAGAGAACTTTCAGAAAGAAATTTTTTTCCAGCCGATAATATAACATTCCTTTTTACTTTGTAGAGCCAAGAAAGGTAAAATATTGGTGTTTTGGTCATTGTGGTAATTGTAGTAGTTTCTGTACCGATTTAGTTTCTACCTATTTTGTTCTATCCTGTGTTCATCTGGAGGTTAAATGTTACATTTGAACAGATTTGGTTGGATCACGTTCATTCAATTGTGTTCAAAGGCACGAACAGACCATTTTCCCAGTTATTGTCAGAATCTGCAGTCCTAGTAACTATCTTATTTAAACTTTATTTGACTTTGCTCAGCGGTCGATTAAACCCCAAATCGTAGCGGAATTTGCGGTGAAGGACTTACTCGGCTTCCAAAGGGGGGCGGGTATGTACGACGCCTTCTATTAAGAAAGGGTTAGTGTCACAATAGGCCCCTGCGTGGCCACAGTGACAAGGGAAATCTTAAATCTTATTTAAACTCAGAATGTTTTGTTTATCCGACTACACAGCTTTCCTTGATACTCCGGATTGCGAAGGAAAAAAAGTAATAAAAATTCCGCTGGTAAAATAATTTTTCAGTAACTTCCAATAAGCAGTTAAGGTAGCGCTAGCTGTCTATAACAACCTTCTCGGCGGCAAATTCGTGAATCACGCGCCTTCGACTGATTATCAATTGTGTTATTGTTCTGACTAGCCGGTACGTCTTTCACGTGTATAATATCTATATTACATACAGTTGATTTCTACAAATCCTAGCGTACTTCATTCAACCTACGATGGTAAGAAAACCGAAAACCTGTGGGCTGGATGTTCCATCTGCAACAAATGTGTACCAGACAATATCTACAGCTACTGATAGTGGGTTCGTGTTTTTAGTAATACTGTATTTCGTACTGCTCTCCTTTTTATTCGTTCTAATTAACGGTTGTCGTATTTCTTGCAGGTTTGGGTTTGTGTGTATTCCATTGGCGCATCCAATGCTCCGCCGGACCATCCCTTCTGAGACCGATGATGTTGAAAGAGTAAAGTGGATGCGGACGGATTTGGTACTCAATGCCAACGGTATCTGATTTTCTCTAAACAGTGTAACGCTACGATTGTTATTATCGTGTTATTTTCAATACAGCGGCGAAGGGATACACACCAGTTTGGCGAAGTAGGGAAGGAATTTCATAGTTCAACAGGTAGTCTAGTGATTCAATCCTTTTATCACCGAATCCACGGCCTTCGTGTCTCCCGAATTTCGAGTGAACACTAGCGACAGTATGTATAGGTAGCAGTTCAGCCAATAGTCGCGAACAATCATAGTCTTATCGACCTATGGAGCTTGGGTTAAATCCCAGAATAGTGTACGCGGGTACTTTTGTCCGGTTCTTCGGTTCGCGATTCGGAACGTTTAGTAGCGTCACTGATACTGGTGAACGTAACGGTAGCGGTAAGAGTTGATCGAAGTTTTGTCGTTAAAATGAATGTAAACAAAGCGCGCGAAAGAAACAGGAAGAATGTAAACAAAGGAAAGCGCGCGAAACTGAGCCAACGTGGACAAACAGTGCGTACCTAATGCAACAGACATTAATGACCACAACAATAAGAAAACACACATTGACGACCATAAAAATAAATGAAAATCTCACTCACCTCTCAATTTACGTATCCGAACTTTGCGGGGGATAGGCTCGTTTTATAGCCTCGAAGAAAGCCTTTGTGAGGTTGGCAGGCAGATGTTGTCGCCGCCATACGTATTCGTACAGGTACGAATCGAAGCACTCATCCCCCGCACACGCCCGCGTTGGCTCTTTATAGCGGACCATGTACCCTCTATAGTGTTGGTGTGAGCTCCACTTTCAGGGTCCTTGAAGTGGAGGGAGTGATTCACAGGCAGGTGTTCGAAACCTTGCGATTGAAGGCAGTCATACGACTTCCAACAGTCCGAAACTATAATTGTTCCGGGCCGGATATGAGCCTGTATGACTGCCAACAGTGTACCCCTCCCCCTGTCTTCAACAACTCTGAAAAAGCAGTTATTGGATCCTCGTTCGATCCCACCAAACACCCATTTCCCCTCAATCCTTCTACCTCGATTAAATTTGCGCTTGCCGAACTTTCATTCATCAATTTCAACGACAACACCGTGACCCCCAATCATACAGTGAGAACTAGTAATATCAACCATGCACACTTCTCTACAAAAACCAATCAGTCACGGTGTTCTTTGAAACATCCAAATCGATCGCACTCATTTCAGCCAGCAATCTCATAACCCAATTAAGGGTGACAAGCATGATGTCACACATACTCAGCTTACTCAGGCTGAACCACGACCCTTTACGAATAGATCGCTTGAGTAGTGGCCGCCCGATCTACATCTCCATTCAAACCCATCCAAGGAACCAGCCTTTTCACACAATTTCATCCATCCACCACATTCAGGACACTCATACTTGTCAGAGATAAAACCGTAACTCATACACCAATCCACAACACTCCTCGGGCCTTTCTCTCTTAATTGATGTACCAAGGTCGTATTAATTCGCCTAGGAGAAGCCGGACGGGCGCGAAAAAAATTGGATACGTAACGAACGACGAAGGAGGAATAACGCATACGGTGGCGGCAACTCGACAACTGAAGGACGATATTTCAGTTACAACGGAAATTTGCCAAAGGGTGGGATTCACAGAATGATTCCATAGTTCAAGGGTTAGTCGAACGATTTAAGTCATATTTTGAAGAATACTAGCGCTGGAAAGTTGCCACAAAGTCCGCATTCGTTTTTCCAAAAAGTGTTACTTTTATTCGATCCCAAAAACTCGAATTGTTAGTCCATAAATGTATAGACTTGACTCTTGAATTTGAACGGTTCGAGTGAAATTCTAGTTCAAAAGTAAATAGAAAACACACAGTTTGGATTAAAATAATATTGTACTAGCTCTTAAAATCAGAGATTTTTTTGCCAGACCAATTGGTTTGATTGTTGTACATCTCCCCAATGGATGATGGGGTCCTGATTATTCTTGCTCATTCAGCTCAGGCAAAGACTTTGTCAAACAATTTATTCCTTATTTTATATTTTTAAAATTCGTAACAGCTATTCCGTATTGTAACTGTAACAATGAACCATTACAATGTACAACATCCAAAACATTATATCATTATCTTTCTTCAGATTGGCAATATAGGGTCGTCCCTAGGATAAGTACATGGTTGAATTTGGACAGCCCGAACGAAACATTTCGAAAAACATGCGAAAATGTTTTTCATCAAGAATTAATGTACGCCCACCACCTCGGTATAAAAGGAGTAATGATCGACATTTACAAAAGGCGCAACCCGAATTTGGTCCGCCATTTATTTAGTCGTCTTCATACAGAGACTTCGACTTATTTTAGAGAAGTGAGTGATCATGAAATTGGGAAGAAAACGGGTAGAAACGCCACACTGACTTACTTAAATTCATTTTGATCAATTTTCAGGAGATATGGCTTCAAATACCCACCACTTCTCGCACGAGTTCGGCTAATAGTTTAAGGAACGATTTGCCTGAAGACGCCGATGAGGATGAAGATGACACTTGGCACTGGTAAGTTTGATAACGAAGAAGGACAGCTTGTTTACAAGGGGAATGTGAAGGCGGACGGAATTGAGCTTCTAGTACACCTGATGGTTAACTATTTGAAGCATAGTGTCTTTGATCATGAGGTGCACAGTACCTAGATAGCATCACTAGGAAGGGCGCTCTACTCCACCTCCAGCACATGTTCTGTTTGAAGATATACTACTCTGTTATTGTGTATGTGATGTAGAACAAGGTTCCACAAGACCGTGGCTGTGGCAGTAGAATGTTCCCTCTTAAAGCCTGCTATAGACAAACATGCAATGCGCTGAAACATATATTTCACATTCTGTCCATTTACTAAGTCTTCCTGACAAAGTTGTGTAAGTGAGCATTACCCTAACAATCACAGAATTAATACTGTGCCGATAGGCGAATCAGTAGTGCAGCAGTAAGGCCTCATACTCAAGTTATAAACAAAGCTATATACCAAGTGGGAAAACAAGCGAGGCCTGTTCAGGCTTGCCAGCTTGTCTAATACTGTGAGTAATGCACCTTGTCTAGCGCCTGATGGGGTGCCACTCGAAATTCTCAACCCAGCAGGTGTGACCGAGGGTGTGTTGCGCCTCTATTGAACAGTCCACGCAGCTGGTTCACACAAGCTTGAGTGAAAGTGGCGAACTCTACTGGAAAGCCAAATACATGCTCACAAGTAGTAGAGGGGGCCAGGGGAACAGTAGGCGCATTCTTTATACAAGCAGTCGCCGAACATGCAGCATCTGAAGAAGTGCAACCACTCATTAAAGCCTCCATGACCTGATAACAGTGGCACTGCTCGGAAGGATGGCTGCCACTACCTCATGCATAGGCGATCTGGTATCACTGGGCCCACTGCTCCTGCCACAGGTTAATTACCCCTTTGAGCCCCACTACAAGTCGGGGCTCAACAGACTCTTCTCACAAGAGTAGAAACTGGCACAAGTGCCCCCAGGTACCATGCCAATGAGTTTTATGCTGGATTGCAGCACCGCGGGGTCCAGTGGGGTCGCAGTGATGAGTTCAGCTGTCTTTTGCGCGGCAAGGGGACGAGATATCTTACAGCTTCAGAATACTGCCCACATATAGGAATACAGCCCGGCTGTAGAGGTACTGGGGGTTACTAACCTCACCCGTTAGCTGCTGCTCCTGGAGTAGGAAACTTAAGTGAACTGATCATTGAGAGTTCCAGCGAATATCCCAGAAAATCCAATCAATGATTTAGAAGAATGCGTAGCTGTCAAAGAGGGGTGACAAGAAAAGGGCGCATACTACTTACAAGTACTTCATACTGATAGCAAATCTGGGACCTGAAATTTTTATCATTATTTTTTCTATTAATTTTTTTATTTTTTCCCCTGTGGCCTTCTTCTTCTCTTGGAATGAAGGAACCTGTTCGAGTTTGGGGTCTTCTGACACCATTTGTTACTAGGGGATTGGAAACGTTGGGATCTGCTGACTCAGGCAAAAATTACCCTGAGTTTCCCGGAATATTAATCTTCCTGTTTTACCACTACGCTACGATCACTAGGGTGACTACAATGGCAATCAGGAAGTAGAGCTACTAATATATTTTTGGTGAAATTAGAAATTATAACGTGTTCGCGAAATTGCTTTGTGTAGGTGGAACGATCTCAGGCTCTTGTGCGAAAGCCACAGCAGGATTAAGGTAGCCCTCGAAATAACTCCAGACCTTCCGAGTGAAGAAAAGATGAATCGTTGGCTAGGCGAGCCCATCGAGCTCTTAGTCCTTCCAACGTCGTTGTTCCTCACGAATAAAGCTGGTTTTCCAACGCTGTCGAAGCCTCACCAGAAAATAATTCAAAAGTGCGCTCTTCGGAATACTAATATTTTGGTGACAGGAGCCAACAGACACTCGGCTCTCAAACATTATGTTCAGTATATTAATCACCTCTATCAGGTAAGTTTGCCATTAATGTACAGTAGTTCAGTTTTCTTAAGAGTGAATAGAATCGTCAGACACTCCCGGATGTTGAGATGTATATAACACAGCAACTTCGTTTTCCGACCAAGAACCAAATTCTAATCTAGGAAATCACTTTTCATTCCTCTTTGCGACTTGAAAGGAATAAAGACAAATAATTACTAGTAATTCACGAACTCTGAAACTGGTAGACTGAATTGACCGAATTTCGTCCCTCACTGCACTTACCCGACTCCCCTGTACACATTTTCGTTTTACTGACTGTACAACTACAAGGCTGCTTTAAGTGAAATAAAATAGCAAATGCTCCTCGTGTTGGCTCTTTAAAGGTAACCTCTGAATTTTCTTTTGCTATGCCCTACCCGTTCAAACAGAGGAGTAGAAAGGGCAATATTTACGCAATTATTTGTTCCAGACGGCTGAAATCCCTTCGTACGTGCAACATAATGCAGGATTTGAGGACAGCCTTCAAATGCCCCTTCAACCTCTCGCTGACCATCTCGAAGCCTATACTTACGAAACTTTCGAAAAAGATCCGGTGAAATACACAGAGTATGGTAATGCAATTTACCAGGCGCTTCTCGATCGAGTTCCTCAGGAGGAAGCTGATACAAATACTCAGTAAATACAACTTATTGTCATTTATTCATCAGCTTAGTTAGTAGTGCTTCAGCTGACAGGTTTATCATGATGTCAGTGTTTGGGAACATCCCAGCATGTAGAATTGTACAACTTCAATTAAAACTGGACGTTTTCTTGTATCAGGGTTATCATGGTAGTGGGTGCCGGTCGAGGGCCTTTGGTAACGCAAACGTTACAGGCAGCCAACAAGGCCAATAGGAAAATTCGAGTTTATGCTGTAGAAAAAAACCCTAACGCCATTGTCACGTAAGTCATCGACTTTCCCGCGTTCTACTCAAGACTGATTGACTCCCATTTCTCAAGTAATGGAACTACCTTGTGTTTCAGGTTGTTGGATCTCAAAAAAGTGGACTGGGGCGACGTCGTGAATGTCGTGCATTGCGACATGAGGAACTGGCAGGCTCCTGAAAAGTGCGACATTCTCGTATCTGAACTGCTCGGGTCTTTCGGTGACAACGAGCTGTCCCCTGAATGTTTAGATGGAGCTCAAGTTTTCCTCAAAGGTGACTTACTTTTTGAAACTATTGATTACTGGTGCGTCAGTTGATTGTTCTTGATGTGGTATAAGGGAATTACTTTACATGTACGTCTTGGTTTGCTTATTCTCCCTGTCACTGCCTTGGAACGTTGGAATCAAAACTTCCCAATGATGAACAGATTTCACCATGGTGGGGTGAAAGGTATTGGACGTTGCACTAAGGGTAGAGCTGCTGTAACAGTTCATGCTGTTGCTTGTATGACCCAAGGCCATCTAGTCCTTTAGAATTTATGGCAGGTAGATGCTTAGGGCTACAGCAACAGAACAAGTGTATTGCTGGTGTAAGGAGCGATTTTTACTTTGGAAGCAGTCAGTGCTTTATTGCACTGGTTAATTTTGTGCAATGATCTGAAGAATCCTGAACCATAAACCCCACCTCTCAATGGGTGAGTCCTATTACCATGCACATCCACCTCAGTAAATCGAGGGGCCAGTTTATCAGTCTGCATAAGTGGTAATCTGTGAATCCGTTGAACACGGCAATAAGGAAATATCTACTGCAGCTGCTACTGATATTGCCTAATAGTTTTGCCTCATTGTGAGCGATTAGTAAGGCCACTTGGGGTGCGTGTTACTGCAACACAATCCTCATATAGCCATTCACGTTGGCGTGATAGGCTATTGCCCCGTCATCTGGAGGCATCAAACTCGCAGTTAATCGAAAGAAGGTGCCAGCTCAATCTCAGAGAGCTGCTCAGTTGTGGATCAACAATAGGTACAATACAGCACCCACTAAAGGATTCCAAGTGATCACTACAAAGTTCCCGTTGACTTGGCGATAGAGCGCATGGTGGACAACTCGAGAGTGGAACAGGAGCTTCCCCTTGCGCCCTGAATGAAAACTTGCCGAGCTAGGTGAATGAACATTAGATAATAGGTAATGTTTTTTCCGCACCATCCGTTAAGGTCTTGGGAGAGAGTGAGTTGAGCGAGTTCCTAATGGGATGGCAACTTCAATGCGCAGCTCCATTTCTTTTCTCTCAAAGCCTCTCCATCCTCCATGCCTTGCTCTACCAGTGTGGAGGAAACAATAAGCCAACTGCCGCTCCACTGTAGTTCCTATCACAGTGAGGGATGGTTGCCGGGAGAGCATCCAAACCTACCAGCATTGACTGCTGCTAAGCAAGCTTATAACTGTTCTGCCCAGTTTGCATAGAATGTCATGATAAAGAAATGTGGCCACAGTTGATTGGTTCCTTTGAGACTTGCCACCTAAGTAAATAGTTAGATCAGATGGTACAGATTCTCCAGGTCATGCCTCCGCGCAATTTCACATGGGCAATAGCTCTCCACTGGGAGACTGACTAAATGACACCTGCTGTACCTCCATTGGTCTGGGTTCAGTGGATGATGAGCGAATACCCTGGCTCTTACATGATAGCGAAACTGCAACCTTCAGGAACTTAAATAGCAACTGCTGACTAGTTTTCCCACATTTCCCAAACCATTCCACTCTACTTCCAAGGTATTTCTTCTCCTACATTTTACTACAGCGCCGATATAAACATATTATTCGTCTAACTCGTCATCAGTCTTCCAACCTTCATCTTTACAAATGTTTTCATTTCACAGACGACGGAATCAGCATCCCTCAGTCATATCGCTCCTACATTCAGCCTGTGATGACCATGAAGTTGTACAATGAGGCCAAAGAGCTCAAAATCCCCGATAAGTCTGTGTATTACAAGTTCGAACAAACTTACGTTGTCGCTCAGACAAACTCTTACTGGATTTCACCGACTCAGAAGCTATTTGAATTTGTTCACCCAAATCGAAGTAAGTCAATCGTTGAGTTAGCGACATTTCAACCACAAATGCCACCAGTTTTGAACGAGTTTAATATGATAATAGAAGTAATTTACTCCAGCATTTTTGGCTGAACGTCTACTTTTTACCCGATTTGTTTATTTATGAGTGTTATGATTCGCTGAAGCGATACTGAGCTCCTATCTGCTTTCTACGTTCTAGTTTTTGCTGCTTTGCTACGTCGATATGACAATTCAAAATCAATTAATTCACAATGCCCACTTCAGTGTGCAGTTTTTTAATCAGCTTTCGAACGACCTTTGTGCAATTATTAAGGGTTTGTGCAGTTTACCATCACAATTCTTATAAAATAACCCGCAGCGTTTACTCTCGATCCCAACTAGTTGTTTTTGTATTTGACTTCTTAATTGTCTTTACTTAATTTCTCCTGCGAGTAAGTTTTTAGTGAGTATTGACTGATTTCCCCTGCCTTCTCGTAAATTTGTCTTGATTTCCCAACAATTTCTACACAATTTTCGACCGATTTTCCCTAGCTTTTGTCTATGTTCCATTATGGTGGTGGGGTAGCGGGTTTTAAATTGATTTCCCTGTTGGTAAACTGGCATACTTCTCTTTTTTTCAGATCACGCTGTAGATAATTCTCGTTTTAAGAAGTTGAAGTTCATTGCTGCTGAAGACTCAACTCTTTACGGATTTGCTGGATATTTTGACACAACGTTGTACAAAGACGTAAATTTGAGCATCGTCCCCGACACTTACTCGGAAGGAATGTTCAGCTGGTTCCCGATGTACATTCCCATTATGGTGAGCTTTATGGCTATGGATAATCAATGAATGAAATTGTTATCGGTACGAAGAAGGCATTCCAAATTGCTGGTGTGGGGACCAAGCCCTATGGGCACCTCTTTTCTGGACTGTGGCATGACTTCTTTTGATCTTAGTACTTCTATTTGTAAGGTAACTTCTGCAAAGCGAGTACAGGTTACGAGGAACTTCCCAGCCTTCAAGCTCATTGAGGAGCTCTGGCCACCATAGTTTGGTAAACGCTCCACTGATGTCAATGAGAACTGTTACGCCGTAGGGAACGTAGCAGATTTCAACAATGACGTCTTGCATAGGTTTCCTTGGTAGCACACTGACTCCTGAAAGGTTGCTGCCAAAAACTCCTTCGAGGAAGTGCAGTATCAAGATCTCTTGTTTTGCCTAATATGGAAAGAAGGCTTAGCAATCTCCATGATTGTGGTTGCCTCCCTTTCGAAGAGCGACGACGAACAGAGATTTCCACTGAGTGGGGAACTGTCCAATCTGCAGGCAATCATTAAAGAATTGAAGAAGACCGCAGGATGTGGTCCACTCAGCCTTCTTCAACATTGATTTCCATCTTACCTGGTCGAGCCGATTTGTTGGGCTTTAAGGGTGCAAGAGCCCTGCTAAAGTCGTCTGTTGTCCGCAATGGGGTGTCTGGCTCATTCAGAGAGTTCGTGATCAGCTCCTTTGCCTCCCTCAGGACTTCTTTATCTAGAGGTATAGTGTGTCACTGGGAAGTGTCTTTGTAAGGAGGGTTTACTACTAACCTTTGATAAAACCCGCTCTACATTCGTCCCATAGAGGACTTCGCCAGCCTTTTCATTTGGCTCTTTATATGGCAGGGTGGAAGGTGTTCTTCTCCTTGATGAAGGCAGTCCATATCACGAGTCTACTGGTGTATCTTTCTGGTTCCATTAACACTGCTTGGGGGGATTAAGTTCGACAGTTCATCTCTTCGCGTGAGGCATCTTCCACTATTAGGTCGATGTCTGTGGCACGAAGCTCACCTTCTAATACTACAGAAAATTTAGGCTAGTCAGCATATTTAGCGCGGAATCGTCACTCCCAGACTATCCTAAATAGTGTATTTGGGGAAGATCTGAAGGCAACTCAAATGGAGAAAATCAGCCGAATACACGAACTCATAGACGCAGTTCGGGAATGAGGTTTGACGTAAGCATTTTTCTAACACGGTATCCACCCATATTCTTCACCATTTTATAGATCACTCTCACACGAAGCCGCCTCTTTTGTGTGCACTCAAAATAAATTGTATCAAAATTTGAAACGAATAATTGTCATTTCAGGAGCCCATTAGCCTGAAGAAAGGAGAAACGTTGGAAGTGTTGTTTTGGCGGAGGAACGACGACAAAAAAGTTTGGTACGAATGGTCTGTCACGAGCCCATCGTTTGTTGGGATTCACAATGTCAACGGCAGATCAAGCACGATCGGTTTGTAAACTGTTGCTCCGTTTGTTGAATCAAATCTCGAGTGTAAATATAATTTTGTATTTTTTAACGCTTCAATTTTGTAAAGTACATCATTTCATCTCCAATTTGGTTGTGAATTCCTTTTTGCCCCTTGGAGAAGTAGACATTTCGGGTTCATTCAAGAATATTTAGTGGACAAAAATATTAGGATCACTACAACTATAGTGAGTTTTGAATCGATTCCTCTCATACCAATTTTTTGGTGCCCCATGTTGACCCGCTGCGAGAAATTTGGAGACACTTTCTTATATTCATACGCTTTCTCAAATGGCATGTTCGGACTCAAAAGCCTTGAAAATGTAAAAATCTGAAGAAAGTAAAAAAACGAATAGACGAAATTCAGCCAATTACATACCATTCCTTCCTACTACGTAGGAATATGAAAATTTAAAAAAAATTCTAATTTACGAGGCTACATTTCTTTCAACAGCAAAATCGAGTAACGAAGTATTGATTTCAAAGAAAATGGTGTGTGGGTCCATTTCTTTTAGCGTGGAACACGCTTTTTCTGGGAGCTAAATACCAGAGAAATGTGCGAAATTGCCACGAAATACGAAGGTAGAAATAGGGAATAAGAAACCACATGCTGCTCAAATGTAGTTCCTATAACAGTGATCACGGGGTTGTTAGATTAACCGAACCTTCCAGCTTTGACTGCCACTAAGCATGCTACTCACCGTTTCACCCAGGTTGCGACTAAGTTATGACCAAAAAACGTGGTCTGAGTTGATCACTTCCTTTGCCACCCACTTCAATAGACCAGGTGGGATACCAGATTAAGAACTCTTCACATATGGTGTGTATTCTCCAGGGTTATAGCTCTGTACGGTAATAAACTGAATAAATGACAACCTGCTGTATCTCCACAGCTCTGGGGTCAGTGCCCTGGGTCTCGCATGAGAGTGAAACCAGTACCTCCATGACTTTCCACTGATGTAACTCACTAATGACTCTTCAGAAACAGTAATTTTGGTATGGGAACAGACCTGCGTGGCTGTAGTTCAATTTGCGGGAGAAAGGCTTGACCGATTGAGCTAGTTCTTTTTTAATTTGCGTGTTGTAGGAGATTTAATTACTGACAAATTTTGCCTAAACTTGATACCTTGCAGTGTTTACAGGTGTGTGGGTTGTAATGAAACGAAAAATAATTTAAAAATTAACAATTTATTAACAGTCTATCTACATACGTACAGTGCTCAAATCAGGGCCTCAGTGAGCGTCCAATTTGAGGAACTTTGCATACGACTCCTCGTTCATGAGCAACTTGAGTTCTTCCGGGTTGGAGAGCAAAACTTGAAAAAGCCAACCTGCCAATATAAAAGGGCATAACATTGAACAAAAGGGGTACAAGTAGGAGTTTGGAAAGTTCGTTGAAACGATTAATTTGCTTCTCAATCGCGCACTCTTTGATGGAAAAGAAAGTTAAGTTTATAAGTGTAAACAAAAGATCCCCAACCCCTCGTGAATTCGATGTTTTCCGTTTGCTTGGCTGATTAATTGTTTTTTTTTTTTTTTTTTGAAACGGTAGATGCAGGTGCCCTCACTGCAACCACAAACGGGCCTATTGTAAGGGCGTCCATGATCCTCAGATCATGGCCCCCCTGCACCACCCCCAGGCCCCACAAACTGGTCTCACTTGGTGTGCCCCCACCACCCTTGCACAAAGCACAGGATATCCGCAAGCTCTGCATTCACCACCTCTTTTGGCTGAAGAAAGGGCCTCCCAAACACACAACGGCGCGATGCCACGAGTCCATCGCATATGCACAGCACATGCTCTGCCGTCTCTGGCCCTACCTCGCAGAACCTGCATACCTGTACCTCACACTTGCCAATATTTGCTAGGTGGTACCTCAGTGAACTGTGAACAGGTCACATATGATCCTCATATCCTTCCTCCCCAGTGCAAGCACCTCCTTGGCCCTCCCTCTGGAGTCGGATGAAGAGTTTTGACTGTCTAAGGCCGGGCAGCCCTGCATCTGTCCTCCCATTTGCCAACCTCTCTACGTAGGTGGCTCCTGGTAGTCCCAACAAAGGGCTCAGGGCTGATAGGGATTTGCGCCGATCGATTAATTGTTAGACTCCAGTGTCTCGGTTCAGAAACATTTATCGAAAAGTTGAAGCTATAACTCAGATGGAAAAGCAACGAACTACCTGTTTAAACATAGTTCGAGGTGAGCTCTGCTTCCAGAATATTAACTAGGGACTTTACTTTTTCCTTAAACCCCGAGTTGTAACTACTGCAGTTTGAGTCAATTCCAGTGTTAATCCTTATACTGATGTCTTCCTCAGAATATAGCCATCGTGGTGGGGCAGTTGAATGGACTGCTTCATTTGATCAGATATCTGTTTCTCACGAACTTCCATACTGAAGATCAGTGTCCAGAGCTATTCTGTTTGCTTTTTTTTAACAGACAGGTGAATAAGGTGAGTTGCTGAAGCGTTCATTTAATTGTCTGTTAAGTGTTGTTATTACTGTTTTTCAATAATTTAAATCCGGCAAATTAGGGTTTTACATTTATGAGTGAAGAACCATTTCTTTCGTTCTATAAATGCATGTGTCCTATTGTTAGTACAATTCAACCCCCCCCCCCCCCCCCAAAGCTTTCTGAAAGATACTAGTTATTTGGTGCTTTTCTGAAGTAGGTTTGTGTTACACTATTTCATATGTACTTTCAAACGTTTTTATGTCCCAGTAGCAAACGTCCCCGTACCCATGTTCCCACTTATTATCAAGTGTTCAAAGTGCACCCCACCTGGTGGTTTTCAGTACATCAGCTAGAACCATAAAGAGATATTATGTTTCTCACGTTTTTATACCTCTTGCAATATTTTTAATTGCCACGTTCAGAATTGTCTGTTCGTATTTGTGTTTTTGTGTACATTTTGAGACTTATTCCTATATGACCAATTCATGTTCAAGGAACTTAATTACCTTTGCCGTAACAATCTTTGTTGATGAGCCCAGGAGAATTTTCAACCTCAGTGTTGACAGTTGTAACTTTTCCTGAGACCGGACTGTAGAGCTCACTCGCAGCTTTCACCGACTCCAACGCTCCAACCTCGTCTGCAATTTTAACGACAAAGTGAATGAAAACTGTGGAGCGTTACCCAGCTGTACTGAGAATAATGAGAAATTAGGTCACCTTGTTGTTTTATATCGGATCCTACGGTTGGCAATTGGGCGAAAACAACATCCCCCAGGGCTTCCTGCAAAAATAAAATAGCGTTTAGAAAGTAAATAAAAAAGTAAGCCATTTTCGAAGGAAATTTCAAGAATTAGTGGTAAGTTCAACATGACATGCGTCAACAACTGGCTTACTCCTAGAACAAATGGGAACCTTGTATGAGTACATTAATTTTGAAAATCCTGTGGTCTAATTACAATTGTTAGTGTAAAGCCACTGCTAAATTGAACGTTTAGTAAGTGGAAAATATATCTTATCTGTGCCCTCTAATCTCCTTTAGCAGTCTCTGAACGTCTAAATTCCGTTTCTGGGCATCTTGAAGCTAATTTCAACGCGAAACTGTTTCAACAATTTGGGTTATCAAGTGTTAGTGCGATTCCAATGGCTTCATTCGTAGCGTTTTTCCCCCCGAACGCGGGACTGCCAATTTATTAAGCGCAATTAACAGAGAAATAACTGACCTGAGCGTAGTGTGATATTCCCACAGTTGCTGCATTTTCCCCGACCACCTCAACCCATTCGTGTTTGTCGGTGTACAAGCGCCCTGAAACCATCCGAAAATTACGTTACCGTCGTCATCGAAATGGAGACTGTAACTTGAATGAGGTCAAAGTGATTCAATCGACGATTTGATTTTAAGACTTACCAGTTTTGGCTGCAGCCGCGCTGTACAAACGTTTATTGAAACGACTTGTTTGGAGAGTTCGGCAGGACAAGGAGTAAAACCTGGGGAGGACTAAACGGGACAACGAGGATGAAACCATATTTTACCACTAAATGCAGAGATCGACGCGAAGGAAATGATTTGCGACCTCGTTTCGATGAGCTACGAAACGTGACCCCAGGGGGGTCGCACTATCAAATTACGACGATAGATAAACGCAAGTTACCTAATGAATGAGACCCTCGTTCGACTCAATTTATTCTAACCGTCGATTTTTGTAAAATTTGATTTTCCTCTCACAGTTATCAATTTCGTCAGCTCGTTCCGGTCATCTTATCTCTTTATTGATAGGGAGGCTGTTATCACAGTGTGCTTCGTCTACCGAGTTGATGGAAATCTATAGTTCCTCTCAGCTGTAGTTGGAACGCTTCACAACAAAACAAAGTTGACCTCAAAGCTCACTAACGAGATGAATAATTTACTCAAGCACTTTCTTTTCTACTTGGGAAGTTTCGAACAAATTTTTTCAAAAATCTGGAACCACGTAATTTTCGACGAACCCTGTTAGTATTACAATATGGTATAAATACTAGCACTCCATCCTTGTTCAGTGAATTTCTAGTGAAACGTTTATCGAAAATGCAGATACTAGTTAGATAGAGAAGCCGGTAAAAGCAAAGAATATGGACCGCTCTCTCTGGTAAGGCAATATATCGATATATCACGACCGAGGTCAGGTTATCGATATGCCAGACATCGCTCATAGGCTCTCCCCCACCAACTGCGCCGGTGACGCATATCGATACTTGCAGTCGTAGCGTTCAACGAACTATCGATACATGCAGTCGTAGCATTATCAAGCGGTCGGTCCATGTTCTTTAGTTCACCCGAGAAGCCTCTTTTTATAGAAAATTGTAAGAACGCCATTTGTGTTTGTATGGAATCGGTTGCCAAAAGGCACTCCATGGATTTGTTCAAATTTGGATCTGCTTGACAAAAACTGTTACTCAGTTCAATTTCGTTATGTCTGTTCAATGGACAATAGGTAGATATTGATGATTTGTCGACTCCTCGGAGTGTAATTTAAACCATGTGCGCTGTTTTCGCAAAGTGCAAAAAACTGTCCCAACCAAATACTTTCAATCAAATTTTCACAAAGATATTTATGAAGAACAAAGGTTGGATGTTTTCTGGTGGAAGAAAAAAAATGCTGCACACAACAGTTTATTGTTCTCTGCGATCCAACATCGATAAATACTAATAAACGATACAAAACAAGATCTACTACAACGGAATGGCAAATGTTCAATTTTGTTGGGCGATCCTTGGCAATTGGTACTACGTGATGAGTTGAACTGATGGGTGATTGGAGTGAGATCGGTGGCAGTACAGAAAACGAGCCTAGGGCAGAGAGAAATGATGAGTTTTTCTATTAGTTATCTGTTTCAGATTGAAGCTTCGTCGATAGACCATATAACTATCTATTTTAAAAACGTTCGCTCTTGTAGTTATCATTTGTGTTCCTTCAGAAACTCATTCATTAGTAGAATTAATTCTCTATAGGAACAGAGTTCACGATTTTCGTTTTATTATTCCCTTTTTTTTCAATTAGAAATTTATTATAAAACTTTGAGTTAGCATCGTAAAAACTATTTGAACTGAATGAATTTATTCAAAAAGGTCGAAAAGAGTGATATTAATTTTAAACCGTTTTCAGCGGTTCGGTGAAACAATGTATATTGTTAGATTGTTGAGCCGTTCACGAAAACAAACGTGTACAACGTTGAACGGGTTTTGCAAAATGGACAGGTAACGAACGAGTAGCATCTTTCTGCTGTTTTCAGATCCAGGTTGCTACTCGTCCCTGAACTTTTCTGGTCGTCCGGTTGCAACCTCCAATTACCTACATTTGACTCCAGGGCAGGTTTTTTTTCCCCCAACTATCGAACTAATTTTAGGGTGGTTCATTTTGAAATTAGTTTTCCTGTGATCGAGAAAGATGGCTCTTTCCTGTTTGATTCGCTCTTCTATGAGCTTATGCAGAGGCAAGTAAAATATAATGGGAAATCATGTTTACGTTTATGCGGAGTTCGGCCGAATTGTTATATTGAGGTATTGTATGGCGAACGCAGTCTTTGGGTAACCCGTTTGTGACATTACAAATAGTTTAGGTTTGTCGAATCACACTTAGGTATTCCAGGAATTTGAGGAGAAATAGGTTCAACCATTTTGTCGCTTTCCATTTAATACTTTTATTTCCCCCACTCGTGTTGCCCATATTGGGAGGAATGTTAGTATCGCAAACGTAAGTATGTACATTTTAAAATACGGTTAGTAAATGACGCCGTAATAATTAGTAACGAAGCCTCTGACATCACGGGCAGGACACTGCATATTTACCAAATATACGAACATCAGTTGTCACAAGAAATCATCCGGGGATTAGAATAATTAATATCTAAAAACTAATTGTGACCTACGACGTTGTCTTAGAACGGAATATGAGAAAAGTTGTAACGGTGTACGATAGAAGTTAAAAGATTGGGTGTAATGGTGAGTTTTGAGCTGGAAAAGAGCCCCTTTTGAGAAATTGCGACTCAAGCAGAACAAATTGTGACATTCTAAGGACTGATTAGTTTTTCCTGCGGTAATCTAAATCCACTGCTTTGTATCAGTTATCATTGCGGTGATGTGGAGAGTGCAACGTGACGTGAGGTGAACATTAAAGAAGCGCCACTGGAACTGCTTCCAATTATTTTGCAGAAAATTATCTGTTTTTCACCAAAACTAATGTAAAGGGTTGTTTGGAATGTGAACAATGAGCGAATCAATGGCGTTGACAAGCTTTCAATTGGCGCATTCCGAGAAACTTGCCCAATTTTTCAACCTGCAGTTTCAGTCGAATTAATTCAATGTCTTCGACACGTCGAGATGTTTCGTTTGGCCTGATGATGCTAGGCAAACTGCAAGTGTGGGTTTCACTTCAACAATTTGATTTCAGGATCCTACAGACACCATCTGATGATGTATGAATGATTGTTAGACCACAAAGAAGTTTCGAGCATTGTGATTTAACGAGTCACTTCAATAGTTTCAGGTTCACAGGGGGTGTCTCTTGTCTCTAGTGCTCGACCTTTGACAGTTCTAGCAAAACTGAGGTTAGACTCAACGACCAATCAACAATCAAATGCAGCAGCGTCATTAAAGGTGCGTTACACTTTCATAGGTTGATGAATGTTTATTATCGTATCACATTGCATTTGGCTGTTAACTTCAGGGTTTGTTGCTACCCTTGTTGCCATTCAACATGGGATTGATTGACTCATTAGTAATGACTCAAAACTTGACCGGTGAACTTTTTTGGTATACAAGTTGAAGAGATGGGTATTGAAGGGATTGGGTTGGATCTATCAAGAGCTCAACGATCCAAGTTAACTTACCAATTGAGTTTTTTCTCATCCCCTGGCTGGTGGTGTACTGTGGTTGAGCATACCTACTGTACACTTTAAAACAAACATCGGCCCTCAACAGTTTTTCTACTGCTTAAAAACTAGTCAAAGGCTTTGCCACATCTACTTCCTAACATCTGTCTCCTTTTTTCTCCTCTGGGGTTTCGACTTGAATACACTAAAACGGTTATAACTTGCTCAGTTGTGGGAGAGTAGTTGAAGGGTGTTACATTTTCCTAACCTTTAATTGTCAACATTAACAGTTTCAGATAGAATAGGCGATGCAGGGTTTCACGTCTTCCACCAGTTTAATTGTTTTGACTGCTCTCTAATACCTCGTGGGAGGGAGCTTTGTAAAAATTCTCGCTTTGTGACACCACACAGGTTGTGTTTTCGATTTTAGGTTAAACCAAGTGATGAAACTTATTGAACGTGTTAAATAATCCCATTTCCTCTTGACCGATTGGTGAACGTTTCTTGACGTTAAACACACTAGCACACAGTAAACCACCAATTGTGTAGATGGACCCAACAAACTGACTCTTTGATCTGGTTAGAAGAGTTCCTTACAGCTTTGATGGACACTTGATGAAAGAGATATATCGAGTTGCACACTTCTGAAAATTCCTGGCTGTTTCGTATTACGATGCAATTGTACTAAAGTTCTATTCGCGTTTTCAGGTAAAACCTCTCGGACTAGTTGGAAAAGTCCAAGGCTTTGCCACGTCTTCTGTTGCGAGAGCGAGTGGCGTTCCGGACCATCACGACCACAGTAAAATCTGGACATGGGAGAGGGCGTTGTCTGTGGGTCTTTTGCCCCTTGTTCCCCTTAGCATTATGTATCCAAACATTCTGTTCGATCTGTTGATGTCTGTCTCCATCGTCATGCACACCCATTGGTAAGTTGTAGCAGTAGACTGTTTGATTATACTCCTCTCAAAGAGCAACGAAAGTATTGTGCGCGAGTAAATTAAGACTGTATTTTTAGAAAAAACATAGTGCACATCGACACCAAGCGCTTTCCAAAACACGAAACTGAGCAGACAGCCCGGCACCTTCCGCACAACCCTGAAAGAAAAGGTGAATGAGGATGCGAAATAGGAATACGTAAGACGTCCTCGTGGCTTCTTCCCAGGGCCCTGGGTGTCTGGCAGCAGCTTCCCTGACACCTGCGTTATTATTTGACAGATGTACCGCCCCAGTCAAACTGCCAACCTGGTAGTGTCCTTGAATCGGATCACGCTAGGGAGATTGTTGCCGGATAGGAACGACGACTCGGAAGTAGCAGTTCTAGAAAATCGCGAGCTGGGCCTATGTACCGGCTCGGCCAATTAATGATTAATTGTTTTGACTGCTCTCTAATACCTCGTGGGAGGGAGCTTTGTAAAAATTCTCGCTTTGTGACACCACGCAGGTTGTGATTTCGATTTTAGGTTAAACCAAGTGATGAAACTAATTGAATGTGTTAAATAATCCCATTTCCTCTCAACCGATTGGTGAACATTTCTTGACGTTAAACACGCCAACGTAAACAAGCCCAAATGGAAATGATATTAGGAAAATTTGAAAAGAAATAAAAGGAAAATATGGTCGGAGGTGCACACGCATTAGGCGAAGGTCTGAGCACAAGTGAAGAAGGATGAACCGAAAGGATAGGAGTTGCCCAACTCTGCTCCTCCCATGTCGAGGAAGCGCCTAAACATGCATTAAGGCGGAGGGCTTTCATTAGTCTTCTGAATCTATTTTGGCTAGTTTGGTCAATAACCGATGATTTCAATCTGAATAAACTCAAATTTGATAACCAGCGCTACTATCAGACCCTTTTTGAGCGTAATTTAACGAAAATAGCTAATAGTCATCCTAAAACTCTAAAATTGTCTTTGTTCCAAATAAAGCATGATAACGTATTTAGAAGTTAGTTGAGACTACTCCGAAACTTTGATTAAAATCATTACCGCCGTTCTGAAGGAAATCGGAAAAACGATAATTTGTTGTTTGACAAATCGTTTCCTGAGCTATCGTGGCTAACTATTTTCGATAGTTGTGCAGAATAAAATTTGGGTATGGAGTGCTAGAAGACACTCCGTCATATTGATCAAATTCAGTTATGCAATTACTGTGGAAATTTCGAAATTGAATAAAAAAATTGATTTGGCACATTTTGGTGTCTGTTCAACAGGCTGTCAGAAAAACGTAATGATATTTCACTAGTCATAGGCATGATGTGAGTTTATCACATCAGAAGAATAAACGATTTTTCCTTCATAGGCATAAATCTCCGTTAGCCGAGTTTTTACAAATATTAATGGATAGGGGGAAAGTTAGCCAGTGACTTTAGATTAAACCATCAAATTATTTAGAGGCTGTTTTCGAGAAAAATTCGAATAGCCCTCGTATTCCGTACATTTTGGCCCCTTCCCATTCTTATTTTCGCGTCTTCAAAACTACCGACACGATTAGAGTTTAACTCTAGAATAATATCGATCACCCATCCCCTCTTCAATGATACAAATTGGAGTCATTTCGACTTTTACATAGATTTTATCGTTTAAACATTTTCAGCCCTAGCAATCGGTAAAAAAGCCACTTGTTTGTTGTAATAGTTGTATTACAACTAGTTTTTATCTTAATGAAATCTGGAAAAGATCGATACAAATTACTTTCATTTACCTAGAATGACGGTAACAAGAAAAAATGTGCTTAGAAATCAAAGCAGTTTCTGTTTTTTCGTAAGACATATTGGAATCAACATATCTATATATTTTTAGTGTCCCTCTCTGTTGCTTGTTCACATCATCCTGCTGTCTGTTGTTGAGGTTGAAAGTTTTTGCCCAGTATGGGAATAGTGCTATCAGGTGCATAATTTGACATCTCCAGGCTTTCCTCGATGTTTTGAGGTCAGGTTCCTTTAGCTCTATTCGAAGAGCCTGTGCCACAGTGATTTATGAAAAGATGTTAACCAATTTCTGTCCTTGAATTTCAAATGCACAAAGTGGGGTGGGAGTTCACTCTTGTTGATTTGCACGGCCTCGATGTTAGTAAGTCCTTTTTGCAGACGCAAGAGGGAAAATGGTGAACCAGTTGTAAAATGTCACCTTTCTATTGGTGATCTCGGTGCAGAATCAACCGTGGCAATAATCTTTAGCCCGTCTGTAGCTGGTTTGTTTGGTAAATCCATCCCAAATGGACATCGCCCACAGAAACCTGCTAACTGTTCATCAATCGTGACATTATTCTTCGACTCATCCTCCAGAAAATAAGGAATGCAATGAGTAGAACTATCATAAATATTCAATTTTCATCAGATAAATAAACTTATCTAGAAACAATATGATATTCTCAACAATATCATACCAAAAGGGGTTTTTCCGTACATGCTCACAGTGACGATTAAGTCTTGTTGACTCTCAAGAAGGGGCCTATAATGTGGACACAAAATGACTCGACGTATAGTGAGTTGATTGTTAACGAGGAGTAATTTTGACTGAGATATGGGCGCATGTGTTGTAATTGTGTACCCTTATTATTATTGATAGTCATTTTGACTCCATAGGTTTTATAGCTTATTTGATTGTGAGGCATTGGACGATGCTTGGAGCCGCTAACCCGTGTTGTAGTGATGCCAAATCCTGGGAGGGTTCCATCATCCTTACGTCGCAGATTTTATTCCAAAAATTCGAGAGTAGTCATTTTGACTCCTCAATAAGCAGGCTTGATTATTGGTTGCTAGGGTGAAGAAAGCTGAAATTGGGCGTGGGGCTAATGAAAGTTGTGTTATGCGTCTCACCATATATTTTGGATTCAGTAGCCTCTAAACGTCAAGATGACCTCTTTATGTTCTGACGTAGTAGATCAAAACGAAGTCATTCTAATTGATCTGGTCTATGATATGACTTTACTGCCGTATTTATTTACTTTTTCCCTAAAACGTTCACGTTGTTACAGGGGAGTGGAGGCAGTGGTCGTCGATTACGTGAGACCAATCATTTTTGGTAAACTCATCTCCAAGCTCAGCCTGGGACTTGTCTACGCTTTTTCAGTATTGCTTCTCGTTGGGCTCCTCAACTTGTCATTCCGCGGCCCTGGAATTGGAAACAGCGTTAACGCTCTGTGGTCTATGTAAATCACTCATTCATTTTCTCGTAGGCCCACTACTTAAACCACTGTAGGTCTTGGTAAATGGTAATCAGTAAGTTGTCTCTGGTGTGTGTAAATATGGTGACAATTAGTTTTTATTTGTTCAATTACCTTATTCTGTTGTGCTTTCTGTGATAGCTTTAATGTGTAATCATAAACAGCTGACCCACTAATACAATTTTGCGTATTATTTCCTTCAGCTCATCCAGTGATACAACTATATCGACTTGATTGCCTGGAATTTTGCCTAATTAATTTGGTCTTTCCCCAATTGTGGATGGTGGTAACTCTACCTACCCCTTCCCATCGTGCACAGGGTTATTTGAGGCCTAATTGCGATGCAGCCCACAGCAGTGTGAGAGTGTAGTATATTGGAATTTCCCCTAATAAATTTTTAAAAACCCACTGCTTTACTTTTTGGAATAATGTGGGATCTTAATGGACCGAGTCACCACCATATCCATCTATAAAAACGTCTTTGGAGGCGGTAAGTGTTCCACATGGTGAATGAGATTTCTGGCAATAAAACATTGATGCGACGCTTACGTGTCAAAATAACAAGTTTATTTCAAGAAAGCCTTTCGAAAAGGATCATTTTTCCGCCAAACTCGAATGCAAAAATTAATTCTATCCAATTAGTCGAGTCACAGAGCCAATTAAAAGAAAGTAAATAAAAGAAATGAGACAATCTTCGGGAAGATCATCGCGTCTGGAGAAGGGCTTCTTTACGTGCTGCATCTTGAAGCAACTGCGTGTCAACTTCGTCTGCAGGGAGCTGTACATACCTCACTACTGAGCCTCGAATGAAGCAATTTTTTACAGACAGCTGTCAACAGAAAATGCTGAGTTTAATCAAACTTCACAGGTTGGCTATTTTACACTATTTTCATAATACTACTTAGTTACTGGTTACCTGAAGGGAGGTGGCATAGTAACATTATTTTATGTTTAAAAAAAAGTATTTAAGTAAATTGTTACCATATGGGGATACTTTTCACTGTCAGTGACGCTAATATCTGTCAATTTGATGTTCAGATACTGATCCACAGAGTGAAGAATGCCGTGGATACTGGAAAGTAAAATCACGATTAAAATTCAACGTATCTCATCTTGAATACTGTACATCACCAAAAAACTGTCTTCAACTTGCTTGCAGCCTCACCTGAGATCATTTTTCAACTCGACAACCACATCTTTGCCAACTAGAGACTTGAAAAAAGAGTAGAACAACTGAAACACGAATGAAATTAAATTGTCAAGTGAGAATACACGATACAAACGTATGATTAAGCAATTTAGAAGTTCATGAGGCAGTACCAGGTTCACTCAGCTGTTCAACATGGTAAGCCACCTTGCAGTATGTGAAGTGATCTAAGGGTTATATCTTTTAGCTTCCTCAACCCAGAGTGAAGGGGTAATTACACGTAATGAACCCTATATAGAGGCAGTGCATTTCATGCCCCCCACTGATTCACTTGCTTCTGCCTTCAAGGACCAGTGAATGACAGATGCACTGGCTTAATTCGTGACGGGGGTAACTGACTAGCTCGTTCCACTGTCGTTTCAAAGTCAAAATGATCTTGAAATGAACAGTGGACCTTTCACACTACCGAATCAATCCTCCCTTCGTCAAATAGGTGTTATAACCATCAGTTACGCAACAATAACAGTTGTAACTAGCACCCACCAATGCATGATTCCAGATTCTGAACCTGAGAATCAGCCCTATTTTTAATTATATATTAATCAAACATTTTCACATTCTGTTATTTACTCAATTTCACGTGTCGCCATGTTTGTTTACATTTGGTTAAACAGCCTCAACTGTTCCTGTGAACTCTATGGTGAGCACTATGCAATTTTGCCTGTGACAGTTTTATGGCATATTATCCCATGATGTATTATTGATATGTGCTCGTAGATATCATTCGAACCTTCAGGCATAAAGTGCCTAATTAATAGATAACACTCTGAGGACTCACAAATTCATTCTCATAAAGGAAGGAATTCCTTGAGGTATCTCGTATTTTAATTCCCTCAACAGTGTTGAACTTCTCTTGCCTCTTCTCAATATCTAGGGTCTCGTCCATATTTGTTATGGACATTTTTCAATCTTCTCCAATAGTACAGGTATAAGCAAGTTGACACAGCGTCAACGAATGCTAGAAACTGTCCACAATAGGATCACTGACTACCTCACGTCAGCTCAGGGGAGCTACTGGTGTAAAATCATGAGTTCAATGAAAGTAACCGCAGACTGGCACTCCTTCCTTTACACCCGGTGCAATTGTGTGCCGCTAAGTGGAGTACACTGTGAAATAACTACAAGTAAACTGAATAACGACTAACATTCCTTTATCACTATACTCACGTTCCAAGTTCCTGAAAATTACTGTAAAAACGCACGTGTCTCTCCCCTAGTCAATATGACTGTTACAGAACTCTGAGAGAGTGTGCATGTACAACTGAACACAACTAAGTGGAGAAGTCAATCGGGATGAAAATCGTTTGATCACGCCCAAGTGCACAACTGTACTATCACCAATTAAATTTGTCGCTCGACGAACGGCTGAGTAATTGCACAAGAAATGTGGCAATCTCAGAGGCCAGAGCCTAATTTTTATATAAACGGCACTTACCATTCTGGTTAGTAAACTAGTGTTCTTGAAAGCGGATAGTGTCGGGAGCCTCGGATAGTACGAATAACTGTGAACTCTAGAGTTTCATCGAAGACGTCTCATACCGGAACTACGGCTGAGCTTACCACATTCCACTAATTTCAAACAGAATAACTTTAATTTTGAAAATGTCTATTTCAATGAGATGATAACAAGAGACGCCGGAACCCTTCGAAAACGAGGGACAGCAGCAACCAAATTCGATGTGTTTACATCGATTTCATGAATCGATTTTTCACTGATCTGTGGGGTCTGTACCATTATGTTCCACACGACACTGAGTTTTCTGTACTAATATAGTAGTTATTACTACATATTTCATGTAGTATTATTTTCTTATACAGTACATTAAGGTTTTGAGTAGTTTCAAGTTTTTACAACCACATTAAAGACATCATGTACCAATACCTTTATCCTGGTTTGATTTGAGCCATTTCGTAATGTGATAACAAACTAAACAACCGCTCTGTTATTTGAATGCACGTAGGTAATTCGGTTCGTATTCAGCAGCACATTTTGATGTCAGTCCAGCTACTCTTTTTTAATTGATTGAAATTGGCTGGTTCGACATGGTCAACAGCGAAAGTGGTTCGACTCACGATATTTGGACGTTTAAGGATGTGAAAAAATGCAGTTTTTTGGAGTACGTTACGCCGTATAAAATCTGCGTGGTTTTCCTTATAAATGAAATGTGTGTGCTCAAATCTAGGGGTAAGTTTTGTCTGTTTTTCGTCAAATTTGTTTAGTGTCTGGTTATTTTGTACGTACGATTATTAATGTACTTCTGGTGTTCTGATAGTATCCTAATTTGATTGATATACGCCAGTTGTACGCACGTACTACCTCCAGGTTGGGTTATAGATAACATGTACGTCCTCTTCTGATTAAGCGTGCAGAAGGATGGTTGCTCGCTATAACTCATCTTAAGAGGAGGCACCGGACGCTACTTCCCACTTTGTAACTCCTTGCAGCAAAGCGTGTACAGCGGTGTTTGGGCGAAGAACTTCTACACCTGCTAGGAATAGCTTCATCCATCCAGTGGTTTGAGAACGTGTGGGTGGTCTAGCTACCGTTGACTGATATAAACCTCGTCGAGGGTTTAGGAACTGTCATCAATTAAGGGAACAGACCAGGTCTACCTACCGTTGTTTCGTGGTCATTTCTGAGATGCTTGCTTTAGCACACCACAAACTTTAAATCTTTTATCTCATTCATGTGAGGTTGTGCCACGAATGCCTACAAACATTTTTGCTTGGTGCCAACACCCTACCCCTTTCTCTCCCTTATTGGAGGTTAAGAAGCGATGCTTCTTCATCTCAGGACCTGGAAGGGGATTTTCCCCATGTCTCGTCACTCTCCTGAAGCTTGGACCATTGGCCATACAGCTATCGTACTCGTTTGTTTAGCCGTCCAGTATTTCCTTCATGTCCTACATCAGTCAAACCCTGCCCTTGGGGAATGTAGGCTCACTCTATTGAGGCGATGTTGATTAGCTCACAAGAAAGTCTTCTTTCTGCATCTCGATTTGGGGCAGTCAATTCTGTGATACGTTCATGAATCCTCCCTGAAGAGGTAAACCCCTGTCAAAACTTATAAAAAACTTGTACTATATATATTCACTGCTAAGTAGTGAAATAAAATAGAAATTTGAATGGGATAGAATGTGGAAATAGAGTACTTCTTGTCCAATTTCTATATTCTCATTATCCTTTGTACAGCTCCAACATTGTAACAAGAGTCTCGAGTGGGTTCTCTCATTGAAGTGGAGCGGTCAATGGTCTTGCTGATAGTCTCTTATCACATTCGTAATTAACTGTTACGTTTTTTCTTTTGTAGGTCGTGAAAGTATCCCTGCCAGGAGACCTCTGTTCACCGATGAGAAAAACCCAGTTTACAGAAGGGATTTCTGTATGTTGATATTGAAATTGATTCAGGTAAGAAAGTCCATCCAATATCCAATCAATGTTATCCAATATTGTGTCGCATTAAAGAAGCTTTCTAATAGTAGGTGCAGTGCATCGCACAATTTTCCACATTTTGTATGAAACTTGACTTTTCTAGTAGTTGGATTTCGGTATCTGTGGTGTGAGTGTGAGGCATTTTTAAAAAGGAAGGGAAAATTGCGGTAAGCAGTCAGGTGGTAGCACGAATTGTGGTGATAAAAAAATACATGCTCTCAATTGGCAGAATTTAATATAAACTGGAGCAGAGAAGATCATTCCTGGCCTGGATGGGACAGGTGGCGGGACATTGAACCCACAACTCATACAATTTGCCAATTTAATATAAAGCAAAACGCTAAAAAATAAAAGGCTTCAAACCAAACCAAGGGAACAAAAAGTAATAATTAAACTTCTAGAATAAAAAATATTTTATCCAAAGCCGAGACACAATGACTCATCTGCCGAGCTAGGGGGAGGGGGCTGCTATGGCCGGAACAGTTGTACCGAAAGGTGCACAGAAAAGCAAAAAAGCCAAAAAGAAATGTTTCCTGTTGCCCTGGGTACTGGTTTGGATAAAATATCAGGTTAAATTAAGGGATTTATGGCCAATGATGAGCAGCTCATTTTGTAGGCTGTCCCACAAGATAGATCCGTTGTGGTCATGGTTGCCCTGATACATTTGCTGCTTGTAACACACCCTGTGCGTCAATCCGGTGCATTTGGGTACCCACTTTGCCAGGTGTGGCTCTTTCTAAGTAAAATGATCTCCCTTATTTACCAGAATGGTCAATCGGTTCGATTTTTTTTTTTGATCAAGTTATAGATGGTTCAACTATTACCGAATCGAAGGTATAGTTTTCTTTGGAGGTATTTTAAGTTCAGTCATTAGCGATTCATTTCCAATGTGTTTTGCACCAGAGTTCTTTTACTTCGTGGTCATCGCCGCATTTCTCAATGTTTGTCAAGGTTGTTTTAAAACATAAGCCCTAACTTAAGAAATCCTTCATAATGTTATTGTTCAGCCGCCTTCAATGTGTACTTTTTTAATAATTTTTCTACATATTTTGTGACTTTCTTACTTCGATATGGTGCTCATTTTTTTGTAAGATGTCTGATGGTCCCATCTTGTGATCAAAGATACAAGAAAAATCAACCAGTCTGCCAGTAGATTTAAATTTAATTTGAAGTGCCTGGTGGTGGGGGCGCTTAGTGACTGAAAGGGGCCAGCTTGGCCTATTCACCCTTCCATCAAATTGAGAGCAAACGTTCAATAGACCCGTCATTTATACTTATTTAGATAAGTTCTTAACTAATTATATTCTTTTTCGTTTGATTGTGCGTTATTTAATGGCGCCAGTAAGGCATAAGTTGTTAAGCCAAATTAATTTCGTTGTTTTTTAAACAATTTGTTCGTAGTCCCCTGACATGGATTTCACGGAGTTGATAAAACTTTTAGAATCTGGTAGTTACAAAATTTTACCAGAATTGATTGAAAAATTCAAATTGAAAGTTGAAGAGCTCCTGGAACGAGATGTGGGATGCAACCCTGACGTTTTGGCCGATGTTGAACGACTATCTCTCAATGACGTGAATGGATTTGAACTGATCAACCGATCCAGCAAAATAGGTACGTGATTTAGCAATCAAATACCTCTTTTCAGTTTTTTTATCGTAATTTAGGTAATGCCAAGAGAATGATTTGACCGCGAGTTTGAACTACTTTACTGACAATAGTGCGTGGTAACTAGCGCTGTAGGCAGTCCTTCCTAAATTCGGGTGCCTCATGATGCTACTGCAGCGGCAAACGTCAAAAATAATGAAATAATAGTGAGCTGTTCAGCTTGTGAAAGGTTAGTGTGCAAGAACCGGTCCACCAACCTCGTTTCTTACTTTGAATGTGGCAAATAGAGAAATACTGAAAATTGTCGATTTGCGCATTGCTATTCATTTCTAGTTGGTTTACAAAGACAGCATATTTCGTTTCGTCTTATATTTAGTTATTTCTGGAGGATTTAATTTTGTTCGTGGATGCACTCATCAAGTTCAATATTAGTTTGCCAAATAATTTGTAGTAGTTTGAATTCGTCCTGCTTTCGTTTTATTAATCCCACTCACGGGCAAAGATGTTGTCTACGTCGCTCTACTACGATATTTGCTTTTCAGGTTTGTTTTTGAGACGAGTCCAGTTGTTCTTTGAAAAGCTCTCTTTTTCGCAAATGGTGGCGACGTACAAAGCCTATAAAGCCTACATATTGAGGCGAAAAAAACCGGCGCACGAGACGAAAGAGTTGTCTGATTGCGAAGATTTGGAAGAAACTAAAGAGAACCGGCCGTTTCGACGGAAAAGCATCGAAGAAATGGATTTGAGCTCGATTGGCACGGAAAGCTTTTCTACGTTCTCTCCTAAAGAGGAATCCCTCGTCAGGTTGTCACACAATTCCACTACGTTGAGATGTTTTTACTTTTCTTTACTTAAACAGCGACAAAAACGAATGTGATTGAAGAAAGATGAGTTTTCTGAACAGAATACCAGTGAACAATCTATGACATCAGTTTGGATGTCTTCCTAGCAGGGGAGCAGGTTCATAAGTTTAGGTACTTATTGCAACACACAAGGCTCATTCCCCTTGGTGCTCTCCTATTGAGGTTACGTAGGCCCAACGAGAGCTACGTTCATTTTCGAAGTGTTTCTATTTCGAGGTCGAGTTCTTCGAGATACCCTACTAGGCTGTAAGGTGTTTTGTCTTGCTTCCAAAGCTGACGTAAGTGCTGATTTTTGGAAGGCTTATTCCTCATTGCTTATGTTGGAGCGAGGGAATCTAGTAACCCCCCAATCCTTTTTAAAACATTCCTCTGGAGAGTACAGGGGTGTTTCTGGGCCTTTGGGCCCTGTGATGGTCCCACCAGTTGTCTCCACTGAAGGGTTCTGATACCTGCAGGCGCTGTCGCGAAAAATCATGGCAAACATCAGAACTACCAACTATGTCCCTATGTATAGTCAAGAGCTATCTCTGGGGTGTAAAGTGTATCAGCACCTTGCACGTACCTCGACTTTGTAAATACTACATAGAAGTGAGGAGAAAGTTATGTGATACTTTGTCAAGATATACAACGTAACCGAATGATTTAATGAGGTCTGTTTCCTTACAAAAATGTCTGTTCCTTAACACTCATGAGAGAGTTATATCGGTCAAAAGCCATGAAGGTAATGGTTTCGCTATCATAAAAGAGCCCAGGTACTTACTCAGCATCCACGTAACCCAGACGTGTGGAGGTATGGCAGGTAGTCTTTTAGCCAGTCTCCTGGTTGAGAGCTGTTGCCCATGGAGATATGTGGTATGTCTTCATGAGGCTCCTGAGAAGACCCTCGAAGAAGGCGTTCCAAAGTGCTGGTCTGAGAACTGAGCCCCGTGGGCTCGATAGATTCTCTATCGTTTTCTATACTGAGAGATGACTGTACTAGATTTGTTATCTTCTGGCGAGCAAATGTAGATTACGATCGGAACAGAATTTTTGTTCAAAGATGAATATTTGTATTTTCAGTGATTTGGCGGATGTTTACCCTCCTGTTGGCTTATGGTCTCGTAAACAAGCGGAACTCTTCATGAACCAACAAGCCAAACTCTTATTGGAAGATCCACAAGGCGCTTTGCCGCCTCCCCAGCTTCAAAATAAACTTAGAGACGTGATAACCACTAACCCCGACCAAGCTGATGCCGTATGTTTCATGGAAAACTTTTTGTTTCGTCTTACAATTTCGCAATTAGTTTGTAAAGGCCGTATGAACTATTACTAATAATGAATTGTGAATTTTTCAGCATTTTTTGAGTTACTTGAATTGTATGAGAGTGAAGGAATATAGTGGCGCAGTGGAAAGTTTATTTCATTATTTTGATCGAAAAGTACCGAATGCGTTTGAAGATGATGTTGTTAGAATGAGAGGAGTGCGCTATGCCGCCCTCAATCTCGCCATCCTCCAAGCTCACTTCAACAACAAGTAAGTGGAGATTGACAATTCTGGTTTAGTCTTGTTCTCTTTTGAATTGTGGCTTCCTCCAACGCTGATTACCTGCTGAATTCTCTACAGTCAGCGCTTTTCCGAAGAGGCCACAAAAATAGTTTCCTTGCATGTAATGTAACAGTGTGAAGCTTTACAAGTGACTTTGTAGTGGCATGTGACGGTTCTCCTCTTTATATCCTTCCTTGCATTTACCGTAACTTAGGCTTTACCTTATGTATCTGCCTTGAAAAAATGTATTCAAACTGCTGTGGTCCCAGTTATGTTTCACAATTGTTCTTTTGGCGTAGCCCTTCCACTATTGGTATACGCCCTCCTCCATTAGTGGGGTTCAGTCTAGAAAGGCTCATTCCCAGTTTTTGTGTGAGGGTGTGTGGGTACAGTGCATCTTCATCGCCTCAGCTACAAGATGGTCCTTTTTCGACATTGTCTCTTACACAGTATAAAACGTACACAATAACTCTCTTATGAGTGTTGAGGAACAGTCATTTTCATAAGGAAAGGAGGAAACAGACCTGCTTCAGTCAAGAGTTGGATTATGTTTGTTCCAGCTTCTGATACGGTTTCGTTAACTATGAGACCTGCCTTAGACGTTGAGCAGTCGTTTTTTGGCTCATCGGGATTCCTAACTATTAGTCAGTGCGTTCATAGTTTCATTACAGTATCCTCATATAGGACATCCTAAAAAGCTCCAGCAAATGTGTCACAAATCTTCGCCTGTGGTAGTCTACCAGACCCCAGAGCCTGTTCCGTTCAGGGTTTGTGGTCAATATGGACGGTTAATGGCCAAAGAAGCTCACGGCTGTCGCCGCCTTATATTCTAAAGAACTCCTATAGATTGAACCTTGTATTTCCTCATTATGGATTCATTAATCCATTGATCGATTAAGTTGTGTTGGGGAAGTACGCATTATGGAATTTGAGCATTGGATAAATTCAAGTTTTAAATTGAAGAACTTACAGTAACGAGAGAAAACGACGCTTGGCTCAACAGACTGTAAGTAGAGATTATAAAAGGACGAGTGGTTCACTAAGTTGGCTCGTCCGTTGTGCCGTAAAATACGCCCTTGGAGCAGCGGCAATTCGGTGGGTGAACGTCCACTGAACCGGATCGTCGCTACCGACGCGCTGCAACGCTTCCGATGCGCTGCTACGAAGAAAGTGGCAAGTTGTGTAGGGTTTCCAAGAAATCAGGTCCCTGTGCCGCGAACACTTCGTCAGCCTCTCGTCCCTTTTTTTTTCCGTTGACACCTCGTACTCCCTTTTTCTCCCGTTACGGAAAGTCCCGATCTCCCGCGACGTCTCCTGCCTTCCAACTTCTCATTTTCCAAATTTCAGGCTGTTCGAACGAAGAGAGAAGACAACGCTCCTGAAGTTGGTCATTTATATTTTATTTATTTAGTTTCGGCATGCCATAGGTAGGTATACAAGGACAATTATTATTTTAGATTCATTTTAAACCAGAAGGTTATTTATTATTTATTTTTTTCCAAATTAAATTTTATTTTACCTTTAGTCGTTCCTGTTGATTTCTCTAAGTTTACCCTTTTATTATTTTAGTTTCGAGTGGGATCCGACCCCTACAGTTACTAAAATTACCCCTTTTTGTTACTAAAATTTTCGTTTATTATTCGTCACACCGTTCAGACAACATTGAGCGACATGCTTTCTTGCATTTTCCCACTCTTGTACAGATTAGGGTTCAGGCGACATGCTACACTTTTCCAACCTTCAGTTTACTGTAGAATGTAGTTAGCTGTACTCGTCCTCACACTCCCCATTCATATTTTTTATTCTGAACACAGAGTTAGTTGCACCTTCAGGCGGGATGCTGCACAATCGTCAATTGCTGGCATTTTCCATCCAGTGTAGATTTGCTTTTCAAAGAGCAGTCGGTCTCAGTATTTTGTACAAGTCACGTTGGGATTTCTTTAAACGAACTTCCCAATTTCAGGAACGAAGCGTTGTGCGCTCTAACTGAAGCAATAACTCTGGCTCATGAAGCGAATGATAACGTGTGCCTCCAGCACGCGCAAGCTTGGCTGTACAAAATACAAGAAGAAGATAGAGTCGGTATTTTAGATTAGTAAACACTTTTTAATTAATTTAACATTTTCCCGCGTTTTGTAATACTTCTTTATTTCTTGATTTTGCAGAACATTCTCATTCAACGCTCAATAACAAAGTGCGAGGAGCTGAATCTGAATTATTTATCCTCCTTTGGCCTCCAGACATTGGCAGAATTTATGGCAAAACGAGGAGATCCTCCAGCTCAAGTTTTTGAGGTATTGTCCATACGAAAATACAGGGTGGTCACGATGTCGGGACCTCACAGCTTGATCACGAATACCTCACAGCCTAATATTTTCCAATAGGTTTTACTTCCTCTCCTCAACGCATGCTTTTCCTTTTTATCATTTCTCGGCACGTTTTAGTCTCTCAGTGTTCCCTGATACGATACCTGCTCCAGAGGTCTTCTTCTTTGTGCTCGATGTTGTTTACCAGCATAATGAAGTTCGTACAAAGTTCTAGGTGCTATGTAACTCTTCTATTTTTAGTCCAAGTTGAAGTATGATCATGACGTCAGTGGTGGGGCTTTATAACCAATGCTGCTACCACGAGTACCAGTTCGCGTTTTTTTCTATTAACTGGCTCGTTATTCTCATTAATTTGACGTTCATTTGGAAGATCAGTTTATAGCGCCTCGGAATAAGTAAACTGAGATCTGCTGCTTTCAAAGTAATGTATCTGGTAATCACAACCTCTTTTTGTTTCGAGCTTGGAGTGAATTGCATTGTCCAGACCGTAGCGTTCACTCCTCGAGAGCTGGTACATTCAACTGTTCCCCAACTACGTTATTCTACCAACGTAGGCCAACTACGAAATCAATTGGACCGAGTATGGAATCGTCCATCGCTTCCTCAAATACGCGTTGTAACTGTCAGCTCTCGAGTTGCTGTCAATGTGTTTGCTAAGTGTTTTCTGTGCGATATTCCTCACAGCCCTATTCGCGTTTAGTGCAACTTTTCGATCAGCCATGAATTCGAATAAACGCACATTTTGGCTGGTTTGATTTATCAATTGAGAGTGTGTGGTGAACGTAATGTTCTACTCTGATGTACGAATGTCAGTTTGATCCCTGACAAGTATTTATGTTCTGAATGCGGGGTGCCGTGTGAATGACATCACGGGTGTGTGGTGGTAAGAAAAAATTTGACAGTTGAGTACATTTCGCACCGACAAAACAAGTCGGCAAATATTGCAGCTACGGCTTTTTGTGTCAAAAAAAAGGTTGAGTTTTCTTCAGATCTTTACGTTCCAAGACCTACTGAGTCTAAAAAATCTAATTTCCGCGCGTGGCCTGAGTGTGTCTGTAGCTCAATTTGCAGGAGAACGGGTGAACCCGAGAGTTTTTTTTGTTCGTGATGTTGTAAAGACGTTACGTTATGAATGATTTCAATTGATGATGAAAGGGGGATAGGGGAGCAAAATTTACCAAAAACGAGGAGTTTTTTGCATTTCCTGGAAAACGGCTTTAACGATTTTGATTAAACTTTCAAATTATCTTCCACTAATTACTACCCAACTTTTCTTCTCTATAAATACCTCCATGAAAATTCAATGAACGGAGAAAGGCCTATGAAGCCAAAATAGGTTGTTTTTAACTTTTTACCAAAACAGCTTTAACGGTTTTGTTGTTAATAAATATTCCTCTGACAGTCCATTGAACAGATATAAAAACCAAAATATGGCGGAAATAATGGTTTTGTGGTTTCCTCACCTGCCATTTGCTTCTCATGCTTCTCACCTGATATTTAAATGTTTACCCAACTTCCATATCTTTAGATGAAGTATTTGTGTTGAATGTGGTTTTGTTGATGCAAGAATTGTTTTTGTGTTTTAGATGCTTAGTCGCAGCGACATCGTCAACATGCAATATTCCCAAATGGACCTTTTATCCATGAGTCTGGGAATAGTGGTTGCTCTCTGGTCTATGTACGGCAGGAGTGACTTAGCTTCTTTGGCTGCTCAACAACTTCTTCACCTCGATTCGACTCAGAAGTGTCAAACCTTGACTCACGGCGATAGTCTGATACTTTCCATTACGACCTTAGTAAATTATTTCTCCATGCAAGTAAGATACAATGTCGATTTATCGTTATGCGTATTGTGCGATTTAACCAATATTGAAGTGTCGCTACTATCTAATAAGGCCAGTAAGGTGGGTCGTTGAATTTTTGATGATAGGGCATTGGGTGGAACAATTGAGATGAATACTGAATACATAAACAAAAGACTTGAGTCATGTTGTTTTTGATGTGATGTGTTATACACGTGAAGGTGTCAACATAACACTGGCCACATAATATTGCGTCCATTGTTGCGTTTTAGGGTGAATATGGCATCAGCTGGGCTTTGGTGGACCACGGACGACAAAGAGCGCCTGATTCCAAGTGGTGGTTGTGGGCTGAAAACGTTTTGTATTTCGTCGAATCGCTGAACAAAGGGCAATGGCAACATGCGCATTTGGCGGTTAATCAATTGTCAACTGTTGATAAGCAGGAGAGCTTGCTGAGGTATGTTGTTTCCGCCATATATTTTAGCAAATGGAACTCATTCATAGCACTCATCTCTAAAAACAACTAGGAGCAGCGATATCAAACTTCTTACCCCGTTATCAATTGCCGCCCTTTTCGTGTTCATTATTATCGTTGTGATTGTTGCTACCTGCCTATTTATTATTCCCATTTTTGCGATCATTCCCCGACCTCATGTTTTCCGTGCGCTCCGCAGTATTTTTAATTCTCAATCGCGGTTCCTTCCGCGGCACCGTTGTCACTGACATCTAAAGGACAGGTTCGTACGTTCATTATTCCAACATTTATTTTTAACCAGCAATTTGCTTCGTGTTGTGCCTGGACCAGAGAGACTCTATATCGAGATAACTCATACTTTGACGTAGTTATATTGCGCTGTACATTATAAACGTTCATTCACGCTTCAACCCATCACCAAGAAGCTGTTGTTTATTTCCAAAAGGTGCCATATCCTGAATGTACACAGGTGTTCATGTTGTCTATCACAAATCCGCCAAATTGAGTGCTCATCCTGGCATTCTAGAAATCTAGTGAATCTATACGCTACATATGTATTTCGAATATCTTTATGCCCAATTGAATTATATTTTTTTAAATGAACGTAGCTTTGTTTTTGAGCGAGGGGTCAGTGAAAAGATAGCTCCGATTTTCGATGCTTGGCTGAGCAACCTGCTTTTCAGACTATCAGTGAAAGTGAAAAACAGTTGTTGCGCTAGATTTTATTTTCGTTTTTATTTCGTCATATTGGTGGCCATCGGCATTTACCGTCGCTCTTGAGCATCTGAAACCTCATTTCTCTTACTAATCATATACTTCGTTTTAGCAGCATTACATGAATGACAGCCTTTACATTATTGAGCGACTTGTGCTAGCCTTCAACCGTGATGCCCATTGTGTGTGCCACTATCTGCTCGAGCTAGTAAAGTTGAGTTATAATGAGGGCCCATCTGGGTTTCTAGGGCACCTATAATTTAACCTTTTCTAAGGCCAAGTTGAAGGAGATCCTAACAGACCCCCTCAACTGGCAGATCGTGTGGCATTGAATCTGGTACTTGGAGCGAACATAAACATAAGAAGTCCAACCACTTCAAATAATTTTGGTTACTGCCTTTGTTTCAGGCAAAGTGAATTGCTCCTGATGAAAGGCGATAGACAAGGAGCCCTCACTTCGGCAATGGCTGTCCTCAATGAGCCTTGCTCCAACCCAGTCACTCACATACGAGCTCTCCATTTGAGCGCTAAGGCGCATCCTAAAGGCGCTGTTATGAAGTTATCATCTGCCTTAGAATTAGCTTGTTACCACTATGTTGACTACTGGAAAGCCCTCATAGCTTTTGAAATAGCAAATATTCAAGTAAGTTTTAATAGCACTGACCGTATTTGGCTTCAAAATTTTGAACTAGTACAATCTGAGCAGTTGCACAGTATACCTGAACTTATATGGCCTTGTTTGGTTTTTCTTAAGGTTGACATTGGTCTTGGCTTCCAAGCACTGAAACTCGTTGACAGAACATTACTTGGAGTTCTTTCACATGGATGTTATTCTGACATATCAGACGCTCTTTTTCTGTACTCCGAGTGTAAAGTCATCACTGCTGACATCAACAGCCGTCCCATGGTCGTTCGAGAGGTAATTGGAATCCTCGATCGAGCGGCACAACTTGCCAAGCACATTGAAAATTACTGCAGAGTAAAGAAAATAGTTTACTTCCAGGTATGTTTAGTGAATTTTTCTCAACCCAACTTGCCTTCTGTTTGGCTCATTTCCCAGCTATTAAGGTCCAGAAACACATTGCCCTTCTTGTATATGTCAGAAGGTCATGACGAATTTGCTTCCATTTTTAGTGGCCCTTATTCTTTGCCATAGTCTATGGTCACTCAAGCAGTCACTGCTCCACCCTCAGTACCCCAGCGCTCCAGCTGTCTCAATGGAGCAGCTCTTGGGCCTCCCACCACTGGCTGTCTTTGTCAAAGAGGTAGACCGTACCTCTAAGGTGTGGAGCTAAGTGCAGAAGGATACTTTGCATCAGGAACAGGTTGCATCATTGGCATGCTTCCTGAACCCTTCCTTGCTATATCATGTGACATATGTTCACTGTTCTGGCTGGAACGCCTATTTGAAACGTATTTGAGTGAGTTGGCCCGTGAATTATGCGCCCTCCCAGCGACCTGAATCCAAGATGGGGGAATAGTTTTGGTGCTGGTGTCTTTGGGGTTAGATCTAGATGGATGTCTTCAACTCCCTGCATTGCCTCTACATTTCAGGCTAAAATGCTAAAACCATTTGTATTAATTGTATTGGCAAAAGCTTGAAGAGGAGGCACAGCTTTGTATTCCTCAATAGTCAGTTTGTATCCAGGTTATAGCGCCTGCTATCATGTTCATGGTGCGCTTACTTCAGACACTTGTGCCCTGTCAAGAGGCAATAAGAGTCCCCTCGAACAGGTGAAGTGCAGATGTGTTGTGGGCAGTGCGTCATTGATGCCTTGCCTCCAAAAGACTCTACTCCATTCTTTAGGTCACAGTCATCAGTAGGCGTCAAGAGAATCACCTTTGGGAGGACCAGCAGTCATCAGCTGGTTATCAATCAGAATATCAACTGGAGAGAGCTGGAAAGGATGCTCATAGTAAGCTTTTCATATCTGTGCCTAACTGGGGGTTACCATAGGGCGGCCATGGCTCAGGTGCTACAGACTTGAGACGTGATCTCAGAATTTGGTAGAAACCTGAGGTCCTACCTCCAACTTATTGGGGTGACTCAAGACTAAACCCTATGTGCAGAGTATGAGGTGAAAGCCAATATTATTTTTTACTGTCAGAGGGTGGCAGTGTGCAGGTTCCAACTTTCCTGGGCGTCTACCGTGGTTGTGTTTCCCAGCTCAGGTCTTTCAAGGAGCTCCATGACTTCATCAGGGGCTGATAAGCCAATAGGCTCTAGGCCAATCACCTTCACTCACAACTCTGTGGCGCCAGTTGCAATCTACAATCTCCTGAATAGAAATATCTGACACCTTGCCCTAGAACTTTTTCCAACGCCATTTTCTAATGCTGTTGTGCTCTTTGCAGGCTATTTTATGCAATCACATTGGATTAACTGCAGAAAGGAACAAATACGCTTACGAATTTAGGATACTTGACGAGCAATATCCCACTAGCACTGAATCTCCTCTTCATTCAGTCCAATGAAGAGCTACGATGAGTATTCTTGTTACTTTGTACATACACGCTAGTTTAATTTTTAATAAAATTGAATCCAAAGTGGAAATTGCTTTGTTGCCAAATTGTTTCTCAAAAACGCCAATAACGCAATATTTTGCAGTTTTGTGTTCACCCCATGGGCTACAAAGGTTTGAATGTTGAATCTTCTGTCACTAAAACTGTGCATTGATGATGTTCAGACCAGCCGTAGTAAAATCAGTTTTTTTGACTTATACGAATACGGTATCTAATGAGATGCAACACACAACTTTCCTCACCCTCGTTCGTTCGACATTTCACGAAGGAAAAAAATTTAGTGATTAGTTAATTGAACGCACTCTGGAGGGGTTGTCAAAATTGTTGGGCCCATTCCTGAAAGAAGCCGGAAAGACGTGTATTTTAATCTTCAAAGAACTTAATTTCGTGATGGACGGTGGCTTATATCTCTGTTCATCGAATAGTTGGAATTACAGCTTTGAAGGGCAAAACATAAATAAAAGATCTAATCCATCTGCTTTAATACATAAATTAAAGACGTTTCACTCGATGACTTTAATTAATAAATAAACAATTTAAATTTAGTAAACTCAATCCAGCATTTACTGTGAACATTCTATCAACATTAGGCAGTAAAAAACATTTTTTGGTTATCTCGTAATAGTGGATCTCAACTGTGATGAGCATGTGTGACAGGCTCAATGTTTACCTGCTGAACCCCTATAGGTCTGGGTTCGGTGGACTGATACAACTCTCTTCGAAAGTTCAGGAAGAGTCATGTTGATAAGAAAACCGACCTGTTCCTGGCTTGTTGAATCATTTCCATATCTATCTTTTGAACAGAAGTATGAGCCATGATAGCTCAGAAAACGAGATTCGGCAAACAAATATTAATTCATAGTTTTCTCAAAAATGGCTCTATCAGTTACGACTAAACTGAGGAATAGGGTTCTCTCAACTAACTAGTACCTACATTCAGCTCTTTATGAATATTTGCGTAGAAATGTGTAGAAGGAACATGTTGCAGGTAGTAGAATTTACAGGAGTTATGGAAAGTTGTGTGATGCTACGCACCAGGTATTTAGATTTTGTACAACATCCCCCATTACGGCGTGAATACAAACTACAATCAGGATGTAATCACAACCCTAATACTATTTGAATTTTTATACTTGAAATGTGAAACGAAATGTTAATCTGGAGCACATAGAAGCTGTAGTTAGAGCCCAGTTAATTCTTTTTGGCACCCTATTCCTCTTTCACAATGCTGGCATTCTCTTCCTATTTCCCAGGGTCGCTCAATTGGTAATGTTTACGTACGCCCGTTTTTTAAAAGTTAGTATAAGCACGTATATTCATAATTTACTTAAACACAATTTAGTAAAACGTTCTTGTGGCATAAATATTTTCCAACATTCGTTCTAGGGTAGAAAAAGTAAATTCCTAGTAACCCAAGAACGCACGAGTACTTGAGGGTTGACCTAAAATGTCAATTGAGATTTTTTGCCGTAACTGCTCAAATTATTTTTGTTTGTTGATGTTGTATGTTCCGTTTCACACTTTTCGTTGCTACAAATATACATTAATGTGAAGAAGTCATCGTGTCCTCCACTGATTTTCGTTACAATGCGGTCCTTCCTCTTCTTCCTTCGGTATGATCGTTCAGTCATTAACTTCGGGCGGTGCGGGAAGCAACAACAACGACCACGGCGCGAGGTTATATTTAGTAACCAAATTCAACTCAGTTCACCATTCGAATAGTACTGTGGTTAATTGTATCTATCTTTCAGTCGCTCTTTTGTTTGATTTTAACGTAATTTCGAACCCATTCAGTTTCATTTCGAAACCCAAGCAGAGCTCGGGAAAAGTTATTTTTTCCTGATTAGCTTTGTATAGCTTTGAACGCAACGTGTTCCTTGTTTGGAGATTTCCTGGGGGCTCTCGTTACTTCATTGGATTTTTACTCGTGACCCTTAAATCCCTGAAATGGAAGATCTACAAACTAAACTTCAAGCAGAGCTGGACAAATTCAAGAATATAGGGAAAGGTGAGTTTATTTAACTCTTGTCAGTTAATTGTTCAAGTAAAGTGCCCAATTTAGGTATCTTCATTGCCTGTTGTCTTTGCGCAGATTATCACAATGCTATATCGCAGCGAACGGTTCTGGAAGGGCAACTGCATGAGAACGTGGCTGTTAAACAGGTTCGAGTTACATTTCAAATTAAATTTTTAGTTTATTTCACAAAGGTTGCCGAAACCTAGGACTAAATCCATTTTGGATGAGCACTAATGGTACAGTAGAAAGAGTTGGAGCACAAGCAGATTTGGTAATGTGATTCTCCAAATATTTATTACCGGAACACGGGTATCAATGGTGTTGGCGGCTAAAACTGTTTTAACGACATCGTTTTTACTGTAAATTTCATTTAAAGACTTCATAATCCCCAGAACGAAGTGAAAGAGAACTAAACCAATCTGGACACTCGTGGTGGATGTACTGTAACGGTAAAAGCAAAGAATATGGACCGCTCCCACTGGTAAGGCAATATATCGATATATCACGACCGAGGTCAGGTTATCGATATGCCAGACATCGCTCATAGGCTCTTCCCCACCAACTGCGCCGGTGACGCATATCGATACTTGCAGTCGTAGCGTTCAAGCGAACTATCGATACATGCAGTCGTAGCGTTATCAAGCGGTCGGTCCATGTTCTTTAGTTCACCCACTGTAACTGCTACAGCGTGGTCTGTTCATAAACCACGATTCCTGTAACGACGAGAAAGAGAAATTGATTTGGATTAATGATTTGGGGATAGCGATTATCTCCGAAGACTTGGCAATTTTAACGGAAACGACCCTCTGATCATACAATTGCGGCTTGGGGATGCGCGAATAACGCCAAAATGAGTAGTGAACGAAACACATGGCGTAAGAAATGTAACGATATTGAACGGAGTGTGAGGGTGTGTTTGCGCGATAACAATCGAATGTAATTGGATTCTCAATTACAGTTCGGAGGTGTACCACCACTAATACGGAGTGAACGCAAGTGCAGGTGACAGATGACGTTTGAGTTGTCTAGTCAGCACAAATGCCTTCGCTAAATCTTTTAGCACGTTTTATTTATTTGTTTACTATGTGCAATTGCCAACATTGGGGATGAACAGTGATTTCATAAATCGAGTGCTATACAGTAGTTGGTTGTAACTACCCTTTACGAGGTAACATTGATAATTTTCATATAATCATCAATCTGTGGAACCCACAACATTCAGTTGTGTTTTCGATTTCCAGCAATTCATTACAAAATAAATTTAACAGTAGGTGGACAAGTGTTGGGTTGAAAATACAGCGGGCAACACATGGTGTCCAAAAACTGGTGAGAGATGAGGAACCACAGTTTTAACGATAGACGTGTTGAATATCTCAGCAATAACAAGCACCACATTATAGTCGTAGGACCTGTACAAAAACTCAACTACAAACAACAAAAACATGAGCTCTGGCTCAGTTACTCGAACCACCCTTTTTGGCTATTATGTTATGTTGATTACCGTAATCTTACTGCCATATACCTGTTACTGTTATGTACCACGCAAGGATGCAATGCGTAAGAGTTCTAGATTTAAAAAATTGTTGACATTAGTTTTTTACTTTTTACAGGAGTTGGATCTTTTGAAGCAAGATGGAGAAGTTTATAAAATGATTGGCCCAGTACTTGTGAAACAAGACCTTGGGGATGCTAAACAGAACGTTTCTAAGAGGATAGACTACATTACAGCAGAATTGTAAGTTCACATGTGTCTAGTTACGCATGATATTTAGACCAAGGTTCGTTTTTTGACGCAGAGCAACTAAAATATTGGCGGCTGACAAATGTGGTCGTAGTTTGACGAACATTTTGAAGAGGATTGTTTATTACGCGTTATGTTGGACAGTCAGGAAGCACTTGAAGCATTAATGTCGTACTGCTGCACACAGTGGAAGGTGTGGAATGGGAATTGCATGACTCGTTTGCTACAGGGTGACTGGGACTACAGTGGACGATCTCATCACCGCTGAGTAGAGAGAAAAAGTTGGGCAGCGTCATAAGCTGTTGAAATTGCTCAGAATGAGATGGTTGCAATGATCAAGCAGAAAACGCTGCAGTCGAGCTTAAAAAATTTTGCGTATGACGCAGTTACACACATCTAATTGTCGGCAAAGAAGTAGCATATCTGTTCTCATCAGCCAAAGAACCAGCCCTGTGAGAGATTTCAAAATCTGCTCTTCTCCTGGTGGGGCATTAGCCCTTCAATGGGACCACTGAACAAGGACTACCCCTACTTGAATAATTCCTTCTCAAGCGGGAAAAGTAGAGGGCTGCCATTTGGTGGGGTGTGCTCGGCCAAAGGCAGTCAAGCTTAGCTCTGGAGACAGAACGTTTACAGATGGTAGGTGGCCTGTGCTCAGGACGAGGTTTATTCATTGAGGTACCTCCTGGCAAAGATTGGTAAATCAGAGGCACAGAGTTGCAGATTCTGCGAGGCGAAGCAGGATTCTGTAGAGCATCTACTGCGTACTCGTGAGGCGCTGGCTGCAGTGCGCCTTGAGTTTCTCAGATTTGCTGGAAAGTGGTAGCCCCAAGCACATCCTGTCGAGGAATCATCTTTGTTCCATTTGCCTTCAAAGACAAGTGAGTGATTGTATGCGTGCATCAAACCAACCCCACGGGGCTGCTGAACTGTTCTAAAATTAATTAAATAGCGAAGGCGTATATGAATAATTTTGGTTTTCCTTCGACAGGAAAAGAATGGACGACCTCATCGGCTCCCTGGACAATGAACAAGAGCAACACAAGGAAAAAATTGCCAAACTCCAAGTCCAATTTCAACAAGAACAAATGAAAGTGGCTGGCAAAGCCTGATCCCTTTAAAATTCGCTTTCACGCCGAAACGAAGTCCTTTGAGGCTTTATAATTTTTTCTCACTTCGCGTCTATGGTTTGATGAGATAAATTCTTGTATAATAACATTGCGCTAATACACTTCTTTATTAATTTCACTGATTTTCGTTTCTGTGCCTTCCACTTTATAATGGAGTGTGTTGTAGAAGTAGATTTGTGCCATCAGTGGTGATTGAAGCTAATTCAATTTTGTTGGGAAAATAGGAAATCATTAGTTTTTTTTTGCACTTAATTATGCATGCTGCTGAGGGATATCGAGTGACACATCACCTGACAGCCTGGATGGTCTCTGGGGACCAAGTGACCCTCCAGGAGGGTATTACTTGAAGTTGGCTGGAGACGATCATGTTTATCATCTCTATCATCCCCCAAGTCTTCCACTGTATATTCGGTTCTTACCTTCAAACCAACTTAAGCTAAACTATTGAAGTTTAGCCTTGGGCCCTGGTTAAAAGCGGGCGAACAGGTTTATAATGGACATGACTGTTCTTAGTTCAGACTAGGCTAAAAAAGTGGGATAAGAGTGTTCAACGCTTGTTAATACTGTCAATCATCAACTTTAAGGGCCTTGTCCCCGCATTACAGAAGGAACGTCAGTAATTTCACTAGAACTGGAAGGACTCCACTGCCAAAGCAAAAAACAATTTTGAAGAATCGTTATTTTCAGGCGAAGAAAAAAACAGAAGTTGCTACACTTCACGGTGCAAGGTCTGGAGAAAGGTGAAACCACTTAGATATTTTACCAACAATTACGGTTCTAGTAGCAGTAATGAAGTACGATTTCGATCGAGGAAGCTGAAATGGACTAAGAACCATTGCCATGGAAAAAATTGTTGCGTGTACTGCCTTTGACTTATCTACAGGGAAGAAAGCTGCACTAGCTGATTCTGACTTAGCAGCTGAAAGTAAAAGAGTAAGTTGTGCCTCAAAAGTTCTGTACTCAATGATGTTTTTTTTAAGTAGGAAGGAAGGTTTAGCTCATTGCAGGTTGGCCCTTCCACCTCTCTGCGATGGCTGCCCTCTGCACTCGCACGATGGTTGATGGAGGGAAATATCAAACATTGCCATGCAGTGCAGGCAGTTTGGACCAATTCGCTGCAGGTTCACCATAAATGCTCAGTGTCCTGTTAGAAACTCGGTGAAGTAGAAGTCAACCTCACAGTGTCACTGCTCGAGCCATGGACCTAATGCTAGAATCAGCTGCCTGTTCTGTCGAGAATGCACCGCTGCATTATAGCATTGACCCTGGAAGTAGATTATTTAGCAGCTCAAAATCTTCGAGTAAAGCGAGTTACTATGGTGGTAGTGGCTAATCCTCTTCAAGTAGGTGACAAAGCCGTTAGGCAAGAAATTATTTGAAAGAAATTGTGGTTACTCAATTAGTAACTCTTTTTCAAACTCAATCGGTTGTTTTCCTAATTATATCGACTTTATAAAAATTCCCTAGCTGTTCATTAACCAGCAAAATAAGATAACAGAAACTGGTCCCCATTTGAGTTTGAAAACTTAGGAAATTCGTTGGGTGGGGGGGCTTATTTTTCGACGAAAAATCGAATAAAAATCTTGACCCATTCTGGAGGTTTTGTAAGTTTCTCATTTATTATGTACCCCTCACTATTTTCGACTGCACAGAAAATGACAGATTACCTAAGTCCCATTCCAATGAAATTATAATATAAAAATATCTAATGTATAGCAACACACGTTTTCCCACAACCCTCGTAAATTGGACAACTTGTATATACAGGCACGGTATCTTCGTTCAACGCATTTCTACCGAAGCATATATGGAGAACAAAATGTAGGTACTACTTAGTTGAGAGGACCCCGAAAGGTGGACCACAATTGTTAAGCCATTGTTGGGAAAATTGGAAAATAGTAAATTCATGAGGATCCTCTTTTTCCGAGCTATCATATCTCCGTTCAACAGATAGAAGCAGAAATCAAGATAAGTTGCTAAAAGACACTGTAAAATTCGTCAAATGCAGTGAGGCAGTTACACTGGTAATTACGAAACAATATTACTTTCGAGACACTTTGGTTTTTATCTCTGTTCCATGGACTGTCAGATAAATGTTCTTAGATTTATTGGGAAAAATATGTAGGTATTGATTTTTTTCTGGATACCGTGACTGGAAACCCTTTTCCTTATTTTCGTGTCTACGAAATTACAAAAAAAGAACCAGCTCGATTGGTTCGTTTGGACGTTTTGAGTAGATCTCAAAACGTCAAGCTCTGAGGAAAATTCAACTTTTTTTGTATGATTACTATACTTTTCTTATCCTCTGTGTCGGGTTGTTGGAAACTCAGTAATTTGAATGCGCAAGAAAACTTGATTAATAGAAAGAGGACTGAGAAGACAACAATTAAGTTAGTTTTTATGCAATGCGTGTACAATATTTTAATTCGTTGCAGCGTGCCCGCCACTCGAATGAGGCCAAATCGTTACTTTCGTGACTCGTACGAAAAATAGTAAACTGAGAGGAACGGCTAATCAAGAAGTAGAAGAAGAAGAAGTTGTTATCAACTCAGCTGTCATCTGTTGTCAACAATTTGAGATGTTCCGCAGTAAACAAATATTGGGATTGAAAAATTGTTAACTGTATTTAGCGATGCGTATTAATTAGTTAGTAAAACTATTGTTACGCGCCGATATTTCCAACGTCCCTCAAAATATGCTCGGGGACCCCGCATTTATCGGTCGTTACGTAATTCGATCACATGATGACAACCTTCTCTCCTTGTTTTGACCTCGGCGCGTAGTTTTCAGGGCGATAACATTTTAATTATGATATTTTCGTAAGAGTAAACACAAATACGAGTTTCTTTTTTTTTTTGGCTGCATTGCCGGCGAATTCGCACCAACTGTTACGGCATTCTATCGTCGCGACGCAGAAGTTTGGCAAAGTGAGGATTTAATAATATTTGTACTGTGTTTTACGATTTACCAAAGTAGGTTAACTGTGAAACTAATTGAAACTGAAATTGTTGGGGTAAATAGATGTGATAGGGGTAGTAGAAAGTTTATGTGCCTCTAAAAATGTCGTAGTTGATGAAATATTTTCACTTTCCTTAGCCCTGCGAGGGGTTTTTAAACGTTTTCTTCAGTTCTGCCATTTCTCTCCTGTTATCTAAAGGTTTACTGAACCAATCCAATCCTCTGGTGGCAAGGACAATGGCGTTGGTTGTTGAATGATTTTGTACAACCATTTTTTAAGAAAGTCAAAAAAGAATACTTAGAAGTAGTAAAGAAAGCGTGAAGGAAAGCATTTTGAAAATTGTGGAAAATCGTGAAAATGTCGATAAATTGATATAACTGGAAAATACTAAAAATTGTCGGGAAATTCAGTAAAAAGCGGTTAGGAAACGTAGAATAGTTGGGTGATTGAGTTAATAATAGGAAGTCCTTAATAAATTGCAGGGAAATCGATTAAGCCCAGTTAAAACTAATTTAAAATATCTGGCGTGAAACGTCATACAATGGACCATGACATATGTGCTGACTGACTCCTATCAAAGGCAAGCGGTTCATCGTGGTCTTGCGGTAAGACGGTCGATTCATAATTCTCGGATTGTGGATCGAATCCCCGGCGCGATTGCCGTAATTTTTGCCTTTAGTCAGCAGCTCTTCAAAAGCATCTCCAAACCTCTTCGTCACAAATGGCGCCCAACTAGTGGTCGAATTTCTTCTTTCCAAGAAAAAGAAGAGGCCCCGAGAGAAAAATTAAAAAATTAAGAGAGAAAAATAATGAGACGAGTTCTCGGGTCCGGGATTCGCTGACGCTGTGAAAGTTCCAGCGAGAAGGTGGAATGGGCGACGCGCCTACTACAATGCGAGGGAACGAAGACTTTCCTTGTAGCCTTTCTCGAATCAAAGATCGGATTTTCCGGGGATTCGCTCAACTCTCGTAAAATTCTTTCCCTAAAAAAGAGTTCGCTCCAGGAGTAGCGGTTAATAGACGAGGGGGGAGATGTGCTGACTGACTCCTATCAAAGGCAAGCGGTTCATCGTGGTCTTGCGGTAAGACGGTCGATTCATAATTCTCGGATTGTGGATCGAATCCCCGGCGCGATTGCCGTAATTTTTGCCTTTAGTCAGCAGCTCTTCAAAAGCATCTCCAAACCTCTTCGTCACACATATACAGTACAAAACGTTTGATTTCTCGTTTCAAGTCCTGAGCCCGTAAAACACAATTTGGGAAAATTGTCTGTGAATTGCGAGAAAACGGTTCAACCAAATCGATTCAAACTTGATATCTAGCCCGTAGGTTACCGTGGGACAACAAATAAGGATAAGAGTATAATGCGCCCAAAACTAACTACAGTTATCATAGTGACCCCCATCAAACCCCCAAAAACAACTTTTTGTTTACGTTTTTTGTATAGATACCTCAAAATGACACTATAATGCCATAACGTTCTCATTTTTGGAAAATTACGAGAGCAGCACAATAAGTTACCAAATATTTCGACGAAAATTTTTGCGCATTTTTTTCCTTGTTAACTCTACCATAAAGTTACTTGAACCTTCAGAAAAATTAAGACAGTAGTTGGGTCATACCATGAGCGTTTAATCATGCTTGTTAGATAAACAGGAGCTATTCCGGAATTTAGATTATGCCATTCCACTTACTACCATTTCTCACTGTTTTTACCCGATAATTCTGAAACTGGGGTTATTATCCTTCTTTAAAAAATCGTATTTATAGTCTCATTAATTCTTCGTGGAATGATGGCTTAATAATGGTCGTGGCATAAATAGAAGCGCCATAATAAATTCTGGAACTATAACCGTGAAGTTATGTTTTGTCAAATTCAAATGAACTGAACGAAAAATGAATTGAATAATTTGCCAGTGGATTGATGTAGAGTGAAGGAAAGTTAGATGCTTCGCACCTGATGTTTTTAATTGGAGATAGAATATTCACTGCATATCAACAATGATTGTTGAGAACAATGAGGGGGAAGTAGTCACTCCTGTTTGCTCATTATGAAGTGGACTGTAATCTAATGACAATAAAACCATAGGCAAAGTGTCCCACAAATATTGTGCTGGGTTTACTCTCAGAAGCCCCAATCCGGAATCCAATCACCCGGAGAAACCACAATAATCCACAAACTAGGAAATAAATTATGGGACTCACCAATCTGCGCCATACCTTCAGTGTTCCCCGGGGATAAAAGAGCAGGTCTCAGTCTTGGAGAAGACGTAATTTCAATTGAATTACGTGTTGAGAGTGATGGAAAACTTCCGAAAAAACTTCACAGCACATAAAAAATTAGATTTCCTCTTGAAAAAAGCACAATACTGGCGAGTGGCAGACAACGAAATGGGAGGGAAAATTGGAAGTAAAAAGGTAAGAGAGGGGACATTGGGAAAGGAAAGGGATTGTTTATAAATACAGAGGACGACTCCCCGGGCAAAAGACACCAAACCAATCGACCTCTGAGAACAAACCCAACAATGATAAGTGCTGTATTCTTCTGGACTAGATCTCACATCTCATCCTTCACACAATGCGGAGAGAGTGGTCATTGCCGACAATGTTGAGCGTGCAAGGTTCAATATTTATCAATTGGTTCAGCATCTATACTGTTTTCCCCGTAAAAGGAGTTCAGGATTGAATGATGCGAGAAAAACGGTTCTGAATTAATATTATGGTGAAAAAATCCGGATTAGTGTAGTCCGGTGTAGTTTTTCGCGTGTTGTTCTGGCTTCCGCGCATTTGGGACATTTTTACACACGCATTGAAGATTCCTTATAGCTCTTTGTGTCAGGAAGGCCATTTATCAATTTAATGTAGATAAAGGACGAGCGTAAAATACGAAAGGAAAGAAAGTGCAGTACATCAGAGATTGAAAAGAGAAAAGTAACCATTTTTCATTGTAACTAAGACTGAAACACGTAGTGAGTTATTACACAACGGTATATTATTGATTTGAATTGCTGGCTCTTGCACACCATTATTGGGACCTATCCGATTCAAACTAACGTCGAAAAATATTAAGAGTATAACATGGTATCGACAAACCGGAAAAACGACATCTTGTACGACTGTTTATAGAGCACTTCTGTGACTCAGCATCACAAAATACTGGTAAACGATACAAAATCACTTCACCGTAAAAACGAAAATAGGCGTCATCTAGGCGACGCCAGACAATTGGTAGGGCGTGACGGGGTCGAATGTACGGGTGGCTGGAATGACTGAGGAGGCAGTGAGTGAATGAGTGCAGGCCGGGGAAAAAAAGACTACAACTCATCACTCTATGTTTACTATGAATTCTCTGTTGTCCATCTAGACCCAGTCTTGTGCCTCTGAAACCCCCAGGAAACGATACCAAGCGTGACATAACGGCAATAAAACTGCCCCGATTTCGTTTTCGGCTAAATTTTTTTAACCATTTTTTTCTCGTAACAACAATGGATTTTTGTCCGTTCAGATTGTTGAGCAGGCAGGAGCTAAATGGGGCAGCCCAGATTAGACGTTGAGTCAGAAACCTGTTTCAGACCACTAAAAGAAAAATTGTAAGGAAAAAGACACGCTAAGCTGGAACTTCTGTCTAAACAAGTGATTGTCAGCGTTCTTGTGTAATATTTGGTTTGCCTGGTTGGAAACTTCCTGACCCGGCACCGGGAAGCCGTACTTTGCCAGGAGTAACGGCTGCGTGAGACGGGTGAAATCAAAGAAAAATACGTAATAATATCGGGAGACTGGCTGATCGTAATAATACGTTAACCTTCTGACTGAGGGAGGTAAAACAAAACTACTGCAGCGACCTCAGTGGCGGTATATTGTGGGAGAGAGAGATTACAGGGAGGCAGCCAAAGCTGCGGGACCAATGGCAGGTGCTGTGGCCATACAGGGCTCAACCCAACTCCCTTCACTAGCCCGTTGGGGGGGCCCACACAGACCCCCAGCCATCGCTGGTACCCGTTGCCTCACCCCCATGGGTTTGGTAGAGGGGGGTGCCTGGTCAGGGATCAAACCAGAGTCCGCTGGTTGGTATATTGTGACTCTCAATTGGTTCAGATCGCGTTTAGTTATCAACTAGGGCGTTGGTGGGAACAATCTGTAAAACTACAGCTCGTACACAAGCGGCAATGTTTGTAGAGCACTTCCAAGACATATCACATGCGATTCAGCATCGAAAAATACTAGTAAACGATACGAGACATGACCTGGCTACAACAGAACGAATATTGACATTTTCTAGACAACGCTAAGCAATTGGTATGTTGCGACCAGTTAGACTGATGAGGAGGCAGGCTGGTAAGGCTATTTTCCCATCAGCTCCTTTAAGTAGTAGAATTTACTGTGATCCATCTAGACACAGTCCTACTATTCAGGGACCAGTGTTATTCGACTCAGCATCAAAAAATACCTAGAAACGTAATATATACAGAATGTGCTTGTAGAATACTCATATGAAATGACAAATGATGGGTTTTGAACGGCCAACATGGGCGGAGAAATATACAGTTAAACATTTAGAGCAGAACTAAGGTTCTCCTCTCCACCTCCTCTGTCTGCTGGAATGAGCAAGATAGAGGTGGTTGAGCGCAGTAAAGTTCCTGAGCAAATTGTCAATGCCCATCATGAAACCAGTATCCAAATCCACTCACAACTTTGCAACTCTCCCTAATGTCGTACTGCAGCCAGCCCCTCATATGCACACAATACGTACTCCTACTCTACCTCTCAGAATCTGCTGCATTGAACCCCTGAGTTACTAATCCAGGTTGGCCAGGTGGTTGGTAACTTAGTGGACAGTGACCCGTGAATGGGTCACATACCATTTGTATACTTCCTCTCTCCAGACTGAGGACATCTCTTAGTCGCTCCCTGGAGCGTTTAATAAACAGCCTTAACTGCCTTTGGCCTGGCAAATAGCGCCAATAGGCAGCCCTGCCTTTCTCCCGCCACTTGTCAACCTCCGTGGTCAAGTGGATTTTGGTGGTCCCAATGAATGGCTCAGGTTCCACTGGAAGATGCGCAGATCCTTGTCTCGTCAGTCTATAAGCCTCTTCATTCGACGCGATACAGTTCTTCTCCAGTGATAACATTGTGGCGCTACACTTTCGCCTTATGATGTGATCACAATAGACCTTCGCCTTCTTGTAGACTGCATCATGACACTGCAGCTGGTCGTGTAGAGATTCAACGCCAGTTGCAGCATGTACAATATCCTAGATGGATACGCTATGGGGCAAAACTGCAACCCATGAGGAGTGGCTTGTGCTGGGGATCAGTGGACCTTAGTAGAATCCTTCTATTACTATGATACTCGAGGTTGGTGGTAAACAATTCAGCCCCAGCCAGCTTTAACGAAAAGGTATTGCCACAAAACCCAGCACTCACTAACTCATCCAGAGTGCTCTTCTTTTTCTTCCTGGCCACGGAAAACAATCAATGGAATTCTTTAGACCTCTTTAATGGCAAAATATAGGTATAAATATATGAGTGCGCCATTTTGTTCCGGGCCAGACGTAGCAGATTTGGAATCTCCATACCTTATTACTTGAAACGTAAAGTGTCGAAATTTGACTGAATAATAAGTCAAAAGGAAGTATGGTGGGTGGGTGGGGGGGGGGTGTAAAGAGAAAGCTGGGACTTAACAGAATGGAGCGTCCAGACGGGCAAGTGACGAGCTGAGGAAGCCAGGGATCATTGTCCACTCACTTGGCGCAAAAATATGTGATTTTCAAACAGAGGAGAAAGCGACTGAATGAAATGTTTTCGTGGTTTTACGAATGATGATTTGACACCCCCTGTGAACCACTTGCAGACCATATTTAGTGCTTCTCGCAACTGATGCTTTACATACAAGTCATTCAGCTAGCTATAAGGTCTGTTCACTCTCTCTTGGTTGGGTCACCTGTGCCCTCTTGAACAGGAACCTATCCACTCAAATCTAGGCTGTGACTTTGACGCCTAAGCAACTTTCCTGAAGTTTGTTGGCCGTACTAATGCAACGATAATGTAAATTGCAGATCAGGATGAGCAGCAGCAGTGGGCACGAAGAGGAAGAATTGGAGGAAAAGCCTTTGCCCTATAAAGATCGAAGGCGGGAAGCCCACACGCAGGCGGAACAAAAAAGGCGAGACGCTATAAAAAAAGGCTACGACTCTCTTCAAGGGCTAGTTCCATCCTGTCAACAGTCGGACGTTTTGGGCTACAAATTAAGCAAAGCGACCGTCCTTCAACGCTCTATAGACTACATTCAGTACCTTCTTCAGCAAAAGAGGAAGCAAGAAGACGAGCGAAACGCCCTTCGGAAAGAAGTTGTCGCCCTCCGAATCATGCAAGCCAATTACGAGCAGATGGTCAAGTCTCAGCAAAATCAACCGGGAATGACAGAATGTCGAGTCGCCGACGATGTCAAATTCCAAGTGTTTCAAAATATCATAGACCAACTGTTTTTATCTTTCAATTCGATATCGGTGGCTAATTTTTCCGAATTGTCCGGCACCGTCTTCTCGTGGTTGGAAGAACATTGTAAACCTCAAAGCCTTCGGGAGAAAGTCACACTTGTCTTGCAGAGGGTTTACTCGGCACGGTCCTACTCACACCCCGTTGATTGAAATTCCAACAAGTCTCTGTTTTACCCATTTAAGGTGGTCCTTTCTTTTTAATTCGCTATTTAATTCTCAAATCCAAAATACCTTTGCCTCTCTTCCCGTGAATCAATAGTTGCTCAATGTATGTACACGTGTAGAATTAGATTTGTTCTTGTGAGGCCCCTCTCTGGTCATCGCTTATCAATAAAAAACGAACTTTTAATCTATTCACTGCACAATAAATTCGTTTCAAACAAATGAGAAGTAGAACCTGAAAGCAATGATAATAGCAAGTCCCTGGTAGTACTCCGCCTCTAACTACCAAACCACCCAATATTTATCTGTATTTGGCTCTTCCATAGAACTGCGATGGTGCTGCGGTGAGCGGATGCCCTCTGCTTGACTCTCAGTGGGTACAATGGTCGGGCAAAGTGGTTTGCCAGCTTCGCTATGTCTCAGCGGGGACATGTCCTCTGCAGTTCCCTTTGAGTATTTCCTGTAGAATTGTACTAGCCGTTATCCTTTCATGCAATCGTCTTTGAGCCAATGTGGTGTAGACTTATTGGAATTTAAAGGTTCTTTTGGCTGCAGTTCAAGTGATTCGTCCCTCAGCTCTTTCACTCTGCTCTGTGCTGCTAATTGAACCCTCTACCAGTGAATTTTCAACCTTTCTATCCTAGTATCCATCCCCACCTCCAATGCTCAACAATCACACTTTGCTACCATGTGATAATTAACCCGACTGTGATTGAGGATTCAAAGGAAGGGAACAAGAGGGAAATACGTAGAAAAAACGGTTATCCTTACGGAGAATACTTGAAGGGAGATGCCAAGGACACACTCCTAGAGACGTCACTTTGCCCAGCGGTTGCACTGCTGACAGTCAGACAGTCAGAGCCATCCACGGATCTGCAAATCGCCGAGGAGAGACAATTTAGTGGCAGAGCCCCTCATTATAAGGCTACAGGTACGTCGCCTGATAACCTTGAGTTTCCAACGCAGTGTTGTCCCCACTATGCCACACGTCACTTTACAAGTTTGATCAAGGGGATCAACGGTGCTTGCTCTGAAACCTCCCCTTTTTAGGAAAGTTTAGGTCTATGTGAGTGGAGATTATATGGTATGACATGATAGTACCCGCCTACCAGCCACTAGTTGGCTCATTATTCTTAGCAACCCACTTACAACCACAAATTACCTTTTGCCTGCCATGGCTAATCCTCCATTTTATTACTCCAGCGTCCCACTTGCTATTGACATTCTTTTCTGGATACCCAAAAGAATCAACTTCCTCTAAACAACCCACGTTCGAACTTTTACCTACACATTTCTGCCAACAATCATTTGAGATCATTTGTGAGATTAGGTAGCGAACTGTCGTCGAAATTATACTTAAGAACTGGTTTTGTCGTGTTTAAAGTCATTTGTGTTGTTGCTCACACTTGCCTAGTACATTATTTAGTCAACATTTATTTCTTAGTGTTTTGTATCAAGTTTTAGTCGCTTGAAAAATTCCTACGTTGTTGTGCATTGCAGTGAAGCTTTATCCTCCATTTGCTCAGCAACATGCGGATTTGGTAGTTCTAGTAGTACCCACATGAAAAGGTACAGTCGGGGGGGCCTCTTAATTGTCTCGTCTATTTCCTCTCCCTCAATAAACCATAAATAATATACGTTTGTGAGCGTACAACTAAAGTGAGATGAAAAGACTTGTGGGGCTTTGTAATTAAACCTTGTCGAAACGATTGGTGCTTTGAATCGTCGTTGATGTGAATTGTAGCGAAGCTTTATGATCTAATGTTATTTAAGGAGATTGGAAGATGAATATTTTGCTCAATTGTTATTTTTGTGTAGAATAACGAAATTAGAAATGTACGAATAAAGGCGGACGAATTCCAGTAATTTGTTTTGTGTTCCCAATTGTGGCAGATGATTGGGCAAAATCAGATTGTACACCCTGTAAATGCTTCATAGGGTTCTTGGACCGGTGGATTCAGGTGATGGATGGGTGATTGGATCGTTGTCGATGAAAGCCCAAATCATACCTGATCACACTGCACCCACGCATGATGAGAGAGATTGATTGAAATGTTTTATTATTTATTTTTTAATTTTTTTCCTTGAAATGGTGGATGCAGGCAATACCCTCACTGCAGTCACAAACGAGCCTATTGTAAGAGTGTCCATGATCCTCAGATCATGGCCCCCCTGCACCACCTCAAATCAGAGGATATCCGCAAGTTCTGCATTTGCCACCTCTTCTGGCTGAAGAAAGGGCCTCCAAAACACACAATGCCGCTAGTCCATCGTATACACACAGCCCACGCTCTGCCGTCTCTAGCCCTACTTCGCAGAACCTGCAAACCTGTACCTCGCACTTGACAATATTTGCAAGGTGGTACCTCAGCGGACAGTGACCTGTTAACACGCCACATATGATCCTCATATCCTTCCTCCCAAGTGCAAGCACCTCCTTGGACCACTCTCGGGAGAGCCGGATGAAGAGTTTTGACTGTCTAAGGCCGGGCAGCCATGCACCTATCCTCCCAATTGCCAACCTCTCTACGTAGGTGACTCCTGGTAGTACCAACAAAGGGCTCAGGGTCAATAGGGATCTGCGCTGATCCCTTCTTAACCAACCTATCAGCCCGTTCATTTCCCTCTACACCCTGATGCCCTGGCACCCAACACAGTGTTACATTTACTTACCTGGGAGAATTAGGGCCTTAAGGTCCACTCTTCCATTCTCCCAGGAGACACTGAACAGTTTACATACCCCTTTTTATACAAAACAACAAAAATTTGAGTTAAAAGAACAAAAAAACGGCAAATGTGGGGAGTATAAGTAAATCAGAACGCTGTATGATGACAATGACTTGTGAGCTGGTATTGAACAGATTTTATTCTATTAAATTTTCGATATTGTATTTTAATTTTTTTTAAATTTTAAATTAATTTATGTTTCGTATTCATCTAATAATAATTACATTCCGCTACCCAAAGGGAAATGAAAGTATTGTAACCGTGCCAAAAGTAAAAAAATTGGGTTTTCTTCAGATTTTTACGTTTTGCAGCCTAATAGTCTAAGAAACCTAATTTCGGCGCGTGGTCCATGTGTGTGTGTGTCTGTAGTTCGATTTGCGGGAGAACGGCTGATCTGATTGAGTTGAGATTGGGTTCTTTTGTTTTGTTGGTTAGTTTTTGTAGACACCAAAATAAGGTTATGGGCGATTTCGGTCGATGGGAAAGGGGGGACGAACTAGGGTTTTAGCATTTTTCTCAAAAACGGCTCCTAAGATTTTGATTAAACTTTCAAATTATCTTCTACTATTCAATACCTAACTTTTCTTCCGTATACATGTCTCCATGAAAGTACAGTGAACGGAGATATAGGCCTATGAAGCAAAACATTTGTGAAAACGGGTTCAACGATTTTCACCAAACTCACAGGATGTTTTCAAATAGTTAATACCTACATATTGTTCTCAATAAATTTTCCTCTGGCAGTCCATCGAGCAGAGATAAAAATGAAAATGGGTAAAAAATAACATTTTTTTCAACATTTCCGTCAATTCTGGAGTAACTGCTTGACCAGATTTGATCAAACTTTCAGAGTGTCTTTTAGTCACTCATACCCACATTTCGTTCTTTATAATTATTTCTGTATATATACGTCGAACGGCGATATAAGCCAAGTTAACTCAGAAAAAGAGATTTGGCGAATATTAGTTTATCGGTATTCCAATTTTCTGAAAAACGGCTCTAACGATTTCGATCAAACTTACGGAATACTCTCAGCTAACTAGTCCCTATATTTTGTTCTCCATAAATGTTTCTGTAGAAGTGCGTTGAACGAAGATATAGCACCCCCTCAACTTATTACTCAGTTCATTTGAAACATCATTTCACGGCGGCAGAAAGCGGTAACGTTTACAGTTCCGGAATTCAGCTTGTAGACACGCTTTTTGAGAGGGATGATAATCACTTTCCCAGTGTTATAGGGTGAAAACTTTTAGAAATGGGTGGTGGTTGAAGTTCGTTATCAAACCATCGCCGTTGACGGGAGAAGGTACAACACAACTGACCTGGAAGGAGCTGAGAGGGAAGTGAGCGTGTAATTGCCTCCCATTCACGTACTAGGTTTTCAATACAATTTGTAAGAAATCGGCAAAAAAATTGCCCCGTCGATTCACAAAAAGTTGACTGTAACAGCTCAGAAACTTATTTTACGCGCCCGACTTTTGAAAAGTTTTGATGGGAACGGACGACTTTCGCCTCGGCAGCGCGATCTGTACGACGGCGGGTGAACTAAAGTAGTTTCCACGTTTGCCGCTAGGCGCGCAATGGGAATTTCCGTCGCTCCAATTTGAACGATCAGTTCGAGCGGGCGAGACGAAATCGGACGTTTTCCGGTAAAATTTTTCGAAAGTTTCGATTCGGGGGGAAGATATTGGAACAGGAGATCATAATCGGTGAAGAGCTCTCAACTATTTTAGTTCATTCAACGTCCGATAGATCGCGAGGGCTTGACCGAATCGACAATTTCCGCGCTCAGTCCGTTCAAATCCGAACGCGACACAGCTTTCCGTTGCGCGCCTAGCGGCAAACGTGGAAACTACTTTAGTTTACGCGCCGTCGTACAGATCGCGCGGCCGAGGCGAAATCTGCTAAACCTTTCAAAAGTCGAGCGCGTAAAATGAGTTTCAGAGCTGTTACTGTCAACTTTTTGTGAATCGACGGGGCAATTTTTTTTGCCGATTTCTTAAAAATTGTATTGATAACGTTGTACTCGAACGGGAGGCAATCACACGTTCCCTTCCCCTGTCACCTCTTCCGGGTGAGTTGTGTTGTAAATTATCGTAAACACCTTCTACATCCGACTTTATTTATGACAGGACATTGTGTACTGAGGTAGTTTGAAGATGCTTTGAAGAGCTGCTGAAAAATTACGGCAATCTCACCGAAGCTCCGATCCACAATTCCCGACTATCGTCAAGAATTATGAACCAATGTCTTACCCACTAGACCACGATCGCCCTGTGCCTTTAATATGAGTCAGTTAGTACAATTGTGCGATCCGTTAGAAGTACGGTAACCATCTCTGCCAGTTTCCTCAAAAATTCATCTCGTATGTCATTCGAATCTTAGAAAATCTCAGGTGGTAGTCCAGTGAAATGCCTGTACACGGTGATGGTTCGATAACGCTCATAATATATATAAGAGCTACGCCAGAAATTCCAAAATTCAGCGACCACCGTTTCACTTACCACATATTTCTAACAGTGATTATTAACCTTTTCAAAGCAATCCTGTCTACGGGCTCATCAATTCGCTGTGTACCAATTGCTCAATAATGAGTACGAGCAGCATAATAAATTCGGGAACTGTATGCTCTACGACGTGAAGTGATGTTTGACCAATTTCAAATAAATTGAGTAAGTATCAAAGTCATGGCTACGCAAGTGAGCCGTAGAGCCAAGGAAAGTTGTGCTGTGTGGCACACCTGATATTTTTTGATATATGTGGTAAGTGTATTTATATATTTACCATTTGGGTGGCGGAAAGTAAAAATTGCCCTACTAGCCTTCTCGGTAAATCCGGAATTGACGATTTTTTATCCGCTCTGTGTGTTGGTAAACTGAGCCATAATAAATGAACATGTTCAGTCTCCTCCACACGAAATGACGCTTCAGGGATTCCCTTCCTCTTCGATCAATTTTAACGCAGTAATCGTAAATCGCGTTAAATGTCCTGTTCTCGTCATTCCCTTGTACATTTTTATCAATACCGAGAAAAGAACATTTTAAGGAAGTATAACAAAACAACAACAAAAGTGGCCGATTACAAAATTCTTTTTACATACGAATATAGATTTTTAATATATTTTGATTTGACAACAAGTAATAATTGGTATAGATTTAGTTATAATTTCTCCTTCACCAAAACAGAAGTAAGGTTACAACGCGTTTACGTTAAAACTTACAAGACCTAGGAAACAGTTATGGATGACGAACAGTTAATGTAGTTTATCTATTGCTATTCTACACCCAGCATCAATTTATTTATGTTATGTGATTAGCGAAGGAGGAACCGTAACACATTTTGCTTTGTGCTTTGTGTGTTTGCTGCGTCTTATAATTGTACGTTGTTGCTTAATTTTACAATTCAATAATAGTCTTGTTCAGTTTAAATTTCCTTTTACAAAGTAACAAAAAAAAAACAAACAATATTTATTCGTTGAGGCAGACTGTGCGGACTATGGCTTCAGAAACGGAGTACGGGTCGCAGTTGGATGAAGGTCGTCTGTCCTCCAAGTAGCCTTTCTTGTCTTCTGCCACTTGTCTTGGAATTCGGATGCTGGAGCCACGGTTAGCCACACCTGCGCAAATTGAGCATTTGTAGTGTTTCCACTTTATACGGAAATAATGATGAAAAAACTGAAAGAGGGCCAAGGTCTTATGAAATTAAGTGGTGCTTAGTGTAATGTAATAGTACAGTCATTTTCAGGCCCTGCGCTTCCTCAGGAATCAATTCATATGTTTTCTAGCTAGAGCTTTTGGCTGTTGACATTTGTGTGTGCTGCAGATCTCTGATAGGGGTTCATAAATGTCAGGCAGTAGGAAACCTGCTGTGATCTGATTAAATTGACACAGGGATGGAAAGCAGATGCTGATTATGGAATATATATTTGCACATTTCATGGAGCTAAACTGCTGATGCGTAGAGGCTGCAATAGCGGAGCACTGGCCAACAAACTGAGGTACAGAGCATGGGCTGCAGGGAAATCAGAGCCATCCTGACTAGGATAAGATAAGGTAGGAGGTAATTCAGGGTGACTGGCATCATGCTCTGCACAAGTGCAAATAACGAGCACAACAAGAAGTGCTCTTAAGAGATCCTCCTCAAGAGCCCCAGTTAACGTTATGGCTAGACGTCACTATTCCTATACTAAAAGAAAGAGGATGCTCACACATGCTTCACTGAAGATCTCCAAACAAATATTTGAAGGGACCTGTGGAACCACCTAATCAGAAGTCTGCTCATTGAGGAAACTAAGGCAATTCAACGGAGCCAAAAGGGAAAAGAATTGTACTGAAGCTGAAGAGGTTATGAATCCAAAACTGTATTCTTCGGTAACAATGAAACACTAAAGCAAAATCTGGATGAAGGTAGTGAAGAAATTATAGACAAGGCGCAACCCCTCACCCCTCTTATGGGTCCTACCAATTCAGTCAAAGTTGAAAAGGTGTGCTATTTGGGCACTATGCAAGAGGAAAGGATCTCAAAAGAAGCAATCCTTACTTTAGTGCATTGATGCTCCAATGGGGAGACTGCAACGGTTCAGTAAAATACATTATACGACAAATCAACCAAATATGATATGATGCAGAGCAATGTTGAGAGGGCTAAGGCCAAAGCCCATTAACTCTTAGGTGTAGGGAAGGGAAATGAGTTTTTAGTGGCCACAACTTTGGTTGTCTCAGCCTGGACACTCTTCTTCTCTTTCATGCTCTTTTATAGTGTTGAGCGTCAGGAACGTTTTTTGTGACGTAGGAGGGAGAGTCTGCCCCTAGTGGCCTCATGAATTGACTCCTGCGTATTGAAAATCAACCTAGAACCGTTTTTCACGTTGCACCAGGTTGGCCTTCACGCCTCTCTGCGATGGCAGCTCTTCTTTCTTATTCTCTTTACAAGAATCTCGCAGCATGCCGCCCCAAACATCCTCACATACTGCCCAGCAGTTTAGGAGGTTCAGGGGGGAGTGGAGTATGTGGTGTCTCCTGCTCTCTCTACGGAGTTATTAGCCAGGAATATGTGTCCCCTGTAAGTGTCGTGTCAGCAACTCCCCTTCATCCAAACCTGATGGTGTTTCACTCCACAGATGGAATAAAGCCTGGAGAGCTGTTTCTCAGCCTACTTTTTTTCAGGGGAAAACCTGCTGGATTGTCACATACCCCGGGTGGGCCACAGACCTATTTCAGTGTCGTTTGCGGTCTTTTAGCACTTCCAAAAAGTAATTGCATCTAGACTCTAAGTGGCCTGTGTCTTTTGGTACAGTCAATTGAGGTAACTTTGCACCACCTTTTGGTGTTTTTTGCTTCGTAATGCATTTAAATTCCGTCTTTTCTGGCTTTTTATGTCGAAAACAAAAATCAATTGGACCAAAGTTTGCATTATGAAAGATGCTTTTTCTAAAACTTTCTGTTGAATACTCAAAGAGCTTGTATTTAGGGCGGTGCAAAGTTACCCAGGCTTTCAGGGGAACTTTGAACCACTTCAATTTCTTGTCTGCTAATCGCGAAATTTCGGAAGCTTTGTTGATATTTAGGCAAAACACCGTCCATCAGCCGAAAGTAGAATAAATTCGGCACCCAATGATAACAGCTCAATAGAGATGGGGTAGTTTCCTATACATCGACAATTGAAGAAAAGTTTCGGCTTGATTTCTAAGTCCAGAAAGGGCCTGGATGCTATCGTCTAAAAACACCACCCCCCCCCTCCCTTAACATTGTAGTCTTTTCTGTCATCAACAAAATACTAGACTGTCTTACCTTTACAATAAATCCATTAGAACTAGTGGGAAAAATAAATCTACCCCATAAGGGAAGTCCGATGTCGCCTATAGCTAAATGTCCCACCTGGTGCAATGTTGGACCTGGACCATGCTGCACACCCAAAAACACGCACATATATATATTTATAAGTTTTATATTAAAAGGAACCATATCTCGAGCAAAGCCCTTTGCAACAAAGCTTCACTATAATTGCTTTTACAGCCATAGGCGCACTCCCTGTCTTGGAGCATTCAAATTCACTGTCTTGTTTCTTGACGGCATCTTCTATAAATGATTTAAAGAAAATTTACTGACCTAGGTGCGACTTTGTTTCACAATTTAATAAGCAAGTAGAATCTTAAATCTATTCACACTCTCCTGTAGATAGATATTTTTAAATTTATTTATTTTTTCATTTGCTTTCAACACTATCAAACTTTGATTCAAAAAAGCAATTTTTTTTCTCGATCTTTTCAAAGTACTTATCATACCTACTATGTTTATTATATATAGTTATATACCTACCTGCATTACATGTGTCTGTACATGTATCGATGTACATACATACATATTTCATAGGAGAAAAAGTGAACGTGATTTACGTAGTATGTTAGATCCGCATCCTAGACATCGACGGCCAGCTTTGCACCGGCTCAAAGTTACCCTGATTTTACCTCATTTTGGAGGTGGCTTCCAAATTTCGCGATTATTTCGCTTGTAAAATAAAAAGTAACGCTACTCCCAAGTTATCCTAAAACTAGAAATACCAAATAGTAACTATGGAATCGAAATGTTGCACTCAGCTTGGAAGCAGATGTTGAAAAATAAACAAAAAACCGACAATCCGAACGATGATCGATGATCACTTCAAACTATGAATTATTGCGAGCACGCGACGCGCGTTTTCTCCTCTACAGATGTTTCGGCAAACAAATAATGATCTCATCTTGCGTTTATTTTATCAGCTGTGGAGCTACTCACGTTTATAAAATTGTAGGAGGCAAATGAAGTGAAAAAAGTGAAGTGGTGCACCCCATGGTTAGACCCCATGGTTCAAAGTTACCCCGATTGACTGTACTCGTGCGAATCTCACGACTCTGCAAACCTACTGAGGGACAAAATTCTCCAGCCATATTCTCAGTGCAGCTGTGAAAGCTTGGATGGGGCGGGCTCATACTCTGTACTTAGAGCTGTTCAGATACCGATTCTCCAGTTTGCCTCTGAACGTAGCATTGAGCGGAGGAGTGCCTCTGGTGTGAGCTGACTGACTGTGTCTTCCACTGCGTGCCACCAGCCTGCCCACTTCTCGTCAGGGAGGTTGTAGAGTTTGGAATCATCTTCAATGCCAACTCTCTAACAGGCCCAGGACCTTGGGTTGGATCTCTTCCACTCTAGCACCTTGCTGTTCGAAATTCATCAGAATTGGTGGCTTATACATTTTGAATTCCATAGGTGGTTGGAGTGACTGTGGCATGAGTTCTGGATCAAATGAAGGCCAAAAAACTGGATCACTTGAATCAGTAGAAGCTTTCGGCATTGAGCCTGTTGTGTGGGTGGTCATGAACAGCTCTCTGGGTTCCAAGAGCTGGTCGTTTTTAGTTCCCACCACTCCCCCACTAAGTGCAGAACGTTCTTTAGACGTACGCCCACAACCAACTTGAGCTGCCGGAGAGGTTTACCAATAGCGTGTCACAGCACAGGGTACAAACTCTGCCAACTCCCTCTCAACCGAGCAGAATCTGCAACCTGAACCCGGTTCATAAATATGAAACTGCTGTGGAAATAGACGACTCGTTTTATAATTTACATTTTATAATAAAATGGATTAGCACAGTTTCAGAGTGCATGAATGAGTTGAATGATACATTATCGTTTGACACACGGGCACGAAAGATTTAAAATGTCATGGATTACCCTCGGCTTAAGCCCCATTAGATGGATTAACTGACACAAAGATTGTGAAACCTGGAAGCTTCATTTTGACTGACGACCGGTCTTTAAAGCGAATGTGAACACTCACTGACGTACTTCATCCACAAATCTGCTCTATTATGCTGTTAATGAACTTACTGTTTCTACGAGCTATACCAAAATAAATTTCCTCCTACTACTCGGTCGATACTACGACCCAACGCCGCCTGAAACCTATCGGTAATTTCGACTCATCGAAACTCACCTGCGGAAAAGTCGTGGATAGACGAGGTTTCGTGGAATCCAGTCAACCTCCTCTCGTTGTCCTTTCCTCCGCGGGGGTCGTAGGCCTTGATGTGGCGAAGGTGCTGCTTGCTCAGTTTGTCAATAGCTTGTTCGATGTGTCTGCAAAGCGTATCAATTCATTAGAATGGCGCAAATAAACAGAACTTGAAACAATATTGCGGTCTGAGGCCTCTTAATAGAATATACGTACTTTAAGCAAGGAGCGTGCGTTAGTCTTGACCTAACTGCCCGAAAATATTACGAGGGAAGGGATAATAAGCATATATCATTTTCCTGCAGCTCCTTTATGAGTCATTGATTTACAAATCGTTGTTTTCAGTAAAATAAATTTGTTTCAATTTTTCGTTTTTACCACACACGAGCTGCAAGGGGGAAGGAGGGGCTGCTGTCAAAGCGTGGCGTTCCTCGGTTCTCGAATTTGTTATTTATCGTTATGTGCACAACAGTTTTGTATTCTTATTCGTGCAGAAGTTCTCCAAAAGAGTAGTCCTGTTTCGCCTCCCTCAAACGTGCAGAAATGCAAACCACTTCACTCAACGCACAGCTCAAAACCAATTTGCTCCGCTCGGAAAACGTCCTCTGAAAAAGATCCAGCGAGACGCCGCTGAGAACCCTCGAAAAGACGAAAAGAATCCTTCAACGCTTCTCGAGAACCAAATATTATTGCGGGCGCCTCTTTTTCTTCTCTCTCTCGTTTAACTCACCACGTTCCTGATTAAAGGAGGAGGAAAAAAGTAGGACTGAATTTGATGAACCGGATGAAAAACAAACGGGGAAGTTTGAAGGCCGCAAACTGGTTTTCGACAAAATAATTCCGCCCGCGTCTGTTGGCATTGCTCAGCTAACGACCTTGTTTTACCGCCATAACGCTTGCCCTTCCTTTGCACGTTCCTCCGATTGTGGCGTTTCAATAGACCAGAATCAGCCTGAGCTACGAAGAGAAGGCGCACTTAGTTGATTAATTTATGAGCAGTCGGAAAACCACATCACGTCCGCCGGTCGAAATAACGTTGTCGAGTAAACGACTCGATTTCAAGTCAAATAAAATATGGTGGGAAAGCATCACACAACATTCCTCAGCACCCACTAACCCAATTCGTTTTTCAGTTAGCTCAGACGAGCTTAGTAAAACATGACCGTAACGTTCCACGTTGAAACGGGACTGTCCACATGATTTTTCAGGCGTGTTCTGGAATAAGAGGGGACTGTCAACAAAACGACATCAGTTTGAGTTCTACAATTTATGTGGTTGCTCTTAATTATTTAATGACCGTGATTGGACCTTATTGGACTACGATCCTGATTGAGAACGCTCGTACCACGGTCAAAAACTGCGTTACAATCGATTTTCGTCGAAATATTCGACAGTGCTGCTCTAGTCATTTTCCCGCACAAGATAATTGAAGAGCACTGGGGAAAAACGACTTCAGTCCACTTTTTCGTCAAAACGAGTCTGAGGTGCCATCGAGTAGCATTTTGGAAGTACTATAATATGACTGAATCGAAAAATGACAAGAGTGACTTGAGTCCATAGAAATAAGCTTAAAACATCCGCCCTGCTAGGGAAAAATGACATGAGTACGAGCGCGCCAAGGGAAAAACGGCTTCAGTCCTTATATATTAAGCCGTATTCTACACTTACGACGAATCTATTGCTCGAAAAGGAGCTGACGACGTTTGTTCTATGATGCACCACTTCTTTTGCCACATTTTGCCAATGGAGGTTAGGGAGCTGGCAATTTTTTGTGACTCATGTTCTGGGCAAAACAAGAACTTCACCGTTATACGATTTTTACACTATATGGTTGTGCAAGAGAAACGATTCGAAACAGTGAAAGTTACATTTCCGATACGTGGTCATTCCTACCTTGAATGCGATCGGAACATGAGTCTTATTAATCAAAAAACGTACACAGAGACGACAGGTGACTGGAGGGAAGAATTCAAAAGCTGTCGTATAAAACCGAACCCATTCCAAGTAATCGACTCGACTGTGGACAAAATTTTGAATTTCAAAATTGGGCTGGCTTTCTTTCTCCACTATACGCTGCAAAATGTCCCCTTCCCTACCCGGCCGGTCAAAATACTGAAATTCGGAAATGAAAATCCCAGTAAGGTTCTGCACAAGGCAGCGTTCACAGGTATATACCAACAATCTCCGCTATTTGCGAAAAAGTCCACAAAAACCACATCAAGAAGGAGAACGTCAAACAGCGCGGTGATGTTAACCAAATTGAACACAGGTCAGATACCTATCAAGAAAGCAAAGTGGGACGATTTACAAAGCGCTTACAGCGACACATCAACCCACCAGAAGAAAGTGAGGACGAATACGTTGATAATCTACCGATTGACGCCTAATGCCGGGGAAAAGTGACATCAGTCCGTATATTCATGAGAATATCTTCAATATTTTGTGGAAAATCTTATCAAAAACTTATTTTGCTTGATACGAGTTTTAATAAACATATTTCTGATCAAATGCTGATTTTTGCGTATTTTTTTTATGAGTCTGAAATATTGTTTTTAGTTGGGAAACTTTGAATTTGATTTTCCTCAAAGTCCGTCTGACGGGACTTAGGTCATTTTTCCCCAGTGCCCTTCAATTGTAGTGTAATGTTCTACTGTTTGGAGGCGTGCATATGACAGTTTAACTAAGTATATCATCGGGGTTTGGAGAAAAAAATAATTTCGTGTTTTGATAACTATGATAATAATACTTATGTCTACGCTCAAAGAGCAATGTTAGGGAAGGATCTGGACAGGCAGCTGTAGAACTGAAACTCGTTGCTGCAATTAGATCTCGCTTGGTTCTTGCAATCCGCGTCAATTCGATTGCCTTAAGTCTCGAGCTTTCTGCAGTTCCGCAGCCACGACGTTTCACGTACTTGTACTATTGAGCAACTCCTCATTATTTCTAGATAAAATTCAACTCAGCTTCCAGAGCCCCGACTTCCTTTCTTTACCGACGGAGTTATTTCAAATTCTAAGTCTACGATCCAATCTTCACTGCATACGGTCAGATTGCCTTTACTTTCTACTACTAGTGAGCAGCAGCTTTATTTAGTTTATTATAATATATGCATAAGAGCCCCCTTAATTTATTTATTTGCATAAACGCGTTAATTTCATATTGTCTATATTTTGTTTACTACGTAATGGACTGTATTGATTTAGTTGTTGCTATTTCTATCGATCTATCATTCTATCGTTTGTTTTCACTATGAATCACGATACTCACAACGCTAGAGGAGTTTTCAAACAGAAGTTGAAAACAGCAAAAGAGGAAAAGTTTCAAGAAGTAATTAAAAATATCTGGTGCAACGCATCACACAACTTTCCTTAGCTCCACGTACAATCCTCGAAATTTACCGCTCGAGTTGCTAATTCAATACGAATCGATAAGGACAGAGTGTTGCTACTTATCGCACGACGTTGAATGAAATACTGAAGTATAGGTAATTGGTGGGACTAGAAACGTAACTTGGTAACGCTAGTCGCTAGGGTTCTGAAATTGTGTGTAAAACTGCAAAAAGATTAGACGAAATGAAATTCATGAATTTCTGAAGTGAGCCCCATGTACCTCATGAGCGTTTTTAAACACTCACCCTATAGGTATTGGATTGGACTACTACACCAATGTTCTTTAACATTCTACGAACATTCCAGCGGAGTTTAAAAGGAAAAAACCACGGCAAAAACGCTTTTCGTCGAAAATTTTGATAATTTATTGTGCTGCTCTCGTCATTTTCCCACAAATGGGAATTTTATGGTATAATTATCTTATTAAGAGCTACCAATATAAAAAATTTAATCAAAATCGATAGAGCGGTTTTTGAGAAAAAAATATTTGGTGTTTTGATCACTATGATAACTATAGTTAAATTTCGGTGGATTTTGTTCATACCCTTATTTTGGCGTTCCATGGTAACCTGCGGGCGAGATATCAAGTTTGAGTTGATTTGGCACGGTTGTTTTGTCTAAAAATCGTTTACAGACACACAGACCATTTTGCCAAATAGTGTTTTTCGGACTCAGAAGGGTCTGAAACGTAAAGATTTGAAGAGAACTCAAATTTTTTTTTTCAGCCGATTACATAACTTTCCTTTCTACTTCGTAGAGCCAAGGAAAGTAAAAACCCGCGAGCAGTGGGATTCAGTCAGCTGGATTGGTATTGCCATGTAATGTTGTACAACGGTTGGTTTATTATTCTCTTGCACGGCTTCACACCTTTGAGAACCATCCCATTCGACTCAGCATCCAAATATACCAGTGAATCTAATGGACCTAACTACTACGGACGAAATTTCAGGCGCCAGTAGGCAGTTGGCATGTGACACGTGATTCGTGTGAGACGCTGAAACGACTACTTTCCCTGTATTGCCCCGCGAGTTCTTTCAATTAGTAGACTATGGCTCACTATCATTACCGTAGTTTCACTATTTTCGATCTGTACGCAGTTGTACACCTCTTATACTCATTTCATTCAATGCAGCACATAAAAATACCTTGAAAATGGCACCGAACACAGCGTAATTGCGTAAAAACTGCCAAAATTGCGTTTTTGTTAATTTTAACTTTCCGCTCCCCGAAGAGAAGTAAAGTGTAGTAATCGAGTAAAAAAAAATTGTATTTTCTTCAGATCTTTACGTTTTGAGGCCTACTGAGTCTGAAATTTTTGTTTTGTTCGTTATTTTTTGTAGACACCAAAATTAGGTTATGGGCGATTTCGGCCGATGGCGGTGGGGGACGAAAATGTACCAGAAACTATTGTTTTTAGCATTTTTCTCGAAAACGGCTCTAGCGATTTTGACTAAACTTCCTCATTATCTTCTACTTGTCAATACCTAACTTTTTTTATGTATACATATCTCCATGAAAATACGGTGAACGGAGATATAGGCCTATGAAGCGAAAATAGGTTTTTTTACGCTTTTGGGCAAAATGGCTACAACGATTTTCACCAAACTCACACGATGCTTTCGAATAGTTAATACATATATATTGTTCTCAATAAATGTTCCTCTGACTGTCCATCGAGCAGAGATAAAAATGAAAATGGGTAATAAAGTTTTTTCCAACATTTCCGTCAATTCTGCGGTAACTGCTACACCAAATTTGGTCAAACTTTCGGAGTGTCTTTGAGTCACCCATACCCACATTTCGTTCTTCATAATTATTTCTGTATATATCTTTTGAACGGAGATGTAAGCCAAGTTAACTCAAACAAAGGAGATTCGTCTTATATTAATTTATCGGTATTCCAATTTTCTGAAAAACGGGTCTAACGATTTCGATAAAACTTTTGGAGTACTCTCAGTTAACTAGTCCCTACATTTTGTTCTCCATAAATGTTTCAGTAGAAACGCGTTGAATGAAGATATAGCCCCCGCGTATGTAGCTAGTGTTCGAACTTACGGGGGTGGCGGAAAGTTGTGTGTTGCTACGCACCGCTCGTTTTTTATGTACTTGGGGTTCGACAGAATTCTGAAATTTTATAATCAGGTGAGTTCATAATGTGGGTACAGGTTGCCATAAAACGCTCCGTCTTTTGATCCGGTTAAATTCGTTTTTTACGAATCTGTTTATCTCATTAGCCGTAAGAAGTCGAGAAGGACGTTATGCAATCGGCTGAATAAAAGTTAAGCTTCTAAGGATCTTCACGTTATCAGGACTCTAACGTACCTGTTTAGTGGGTCCGTCTTCTCTGCCTGGTGAGGTATTGTGGGTGAGTGCTTTCGATGTAAAGACATCATCGTCTGGCCGTTAAGTGAGTACTGAAGTCAGTGAGTTGGTCGTGGTCTTTATATACGAAGAGAATTTACCTACTGGCGAATTTAACTAACCCAATCACTTTAAAGACGTTAGGCAGTAGATACCAGCCATGGAGAGCTGGTTTTATCTCCGTCTATAGTGAATACGTTCAAGATCGAAGTGAAGTGAAGAGCTTTCCGTACTGCGCACCTCCCTCTCATTCTCTCCTCCTCGACAGCCAGCATGCCTTAACATTTCTACAAGTAGCCAACTCACATGATTCCGTTGTCTTCTCTCATCGCTTTCGTAGAGAAATTGCAATGCGCGCCAGATCCGTTCCAGTTGCCGGGCATTGGTTTAGGGTCGAAACTCACGACAACTCCGAACTCTTCTGCGACCATGTGAAGGATGAAGCGCGACACCCAAAGCTGATCCCCGATGTCGATACCTTCACAAGGGCCGACTTGGTATTCCCACTGAAACGAATGCAAATCGCAAATGAATTAGAGCACTCACAAAACAACAAACGCGCGTAGCTAAAGTACGAGGGGATTGAGGTTGAGAGTATTAGACGAACCCGAATTTAACAAACGCAACAGCGAACGAAGAGCTCCTCTTTTTCTGTTGTTCCATTTGGTTCTTATTTGAGTATTTCCCCCCCCCTCCCCCCACACCCCATCACCCGTCTCCTTTCCCCTTCTGTATTTTGTAACATAAACTAAGGACAAAGAAGCTTAACAGCCGGTATTCGACTTTTTAAATCAGTCCAGCTTAGTGACTTGCTAAGCTACTTCTCTCTGCTCCCTTCTCTTCATTGCTATAAATATACAACTCAACATATCTCATTTACAATCAACTTTAGTAAAACCTCACCAGCATTCTAGAGCATACCTTGAACTCCATTTCATGTGACACCTCTGCACTCTCTCCGTCAGTAAAAACCCGAGGTTCTACGATTAGACGTTCCACGTGGAGTTGTCACATACAAAAATTGATATTTTAGGAAGTTGGAACGTTTCCATGCAAGATCCACACTGCCACACTGTGTCGAAGAAAAATGACGCTACTGAATGGGGTGGCATCGTACAACAATGCGGTAGAATACCTCTTTGATGAAGTGTTCCAGTATGAGAGGCATAGTATCAGGCAGCTACTAACTGGGAAGGACTCAGAGAATTGCTTTCTCAGTCCCAGTGTCGCTTCTGCAACCAGGCCTGGCCTGACAACAACAATTTCAGCGTTGTATCCCACTCTACAGGCTCTTTTCTTGGTCCACGGCTATCACTATAAGAAGGTGCTGAACAAGAAGCAAGATGTAGCGGTAAGCATCCAACCAGTCCAACATATGCCATGATACAAGAAACCGTCATGCCCCCCACAGCCCCCTTCTTTACTTCATGACCATTACTTCTACCTTTTAGGTAGCTTATTGGACTGCCATCCTCTTTTATTGAGAACGCTAGTGTCATATGAGCGAGATTTATATAAAAACTGCACTAAAATAGATTTTCGTCGAAACATTCGCCAATTTATTCTTTTTAAAATGTTAAGATCTTTGCTCCCTTCTCTGTAAGCAAAATAAAGTCTGTCGACGGGCATTGGGGCCGAAAAGCCATGTCCAGTTATGCGAATTATTTGTGTTTTCCGCTTTCTCTTTCCTTCGTTAATCTTTCCATTTTCAGTATTTATTTATATATACGTGAGAGAAGATACAAAAGACTTATAGGGCATGGTTTTATTGCCTGTGATTACTGGAGACTTCCGAAACCACGCCAACAGCCCTGCACGTATCCATATTCTTTACTTCTCTTCTTTAGAATTCGATTATTACTTAGTGTATTCTGTCAAAATTAGAGTGAGGGAACAAAAATTTAAAATATGCACCATTTTCAGGATAGGACTTGACGTACGGCGCTTCGTACGTCCATAATTAATTTAAATACATAGCCGCAAAAAAAGAAATGAAAGAAATATGAGCACACATTGACTCACATTTTTTGATTTTGTGTACTCACTTCCACGACTAAAAACCTAAAGCTAAAACTGCAGTTACCGGAAGAAGAAACTCTCTGACAACTCTCAGCAGGTGGCGATAAAGTTGAACGTTCCCTCCGTTCTACGTCTATAAATACCTTAAAAATTTGGCACTTTAGCGCTGACATGAGCTCACCTAAGCCAGAAGCTCGTCCAGCCGTCGAGTTTGCGTATTATTACTTCGATAATACTAAACTATTACGATCGAGCGAGATTACTTACTTGCGAGGGCATCACTTCTGCGTTTGTGCCGGCGATGTTAATTCCAGCGTAAAGGCAGGCTCTGTAGTGGGCTTCGACGATCTCTCTGGCGTACACTTTATTCGCTCCGACGCCGCAATAGTAGGGTCCCTGTAAGGAAAGGCTTTTTATTGTCTCGACGCCAATTAAGAGGTTTTTCAAAAGATTGGTTTGCAAATATCTGGTGCGTTGCAACACACAACTTTCCTTAGCTCTACGTCAATTCACTTTGTACATGGCTAATTCTATTTAATCAATTCATTTATTCAGCTTTGTCAAACAACACTTCACAGCAGCAGGAAGCGGTAGCGCCTAGAGTTCTGAAATTTTTTGTGCTGCTCGTACTCATTTCAGGACCATTATTGAGCAACTGGTACACAGATAATTAATGAGGCTGTAAACACGAATTTTTTTAAGAAGGGTAGTAATCACTTTGGCAGAGTTATTGGGTAATAACTGCTAGAACTGGTAGTAAGCGAAACGGCGGTAGTTGACATTCAGGAATTTCTGAAGTGAGCCCCATGTACCTCATGAGCGTTTTTAAACACTCACACTTTAGGTATTGGATTGGACTACAATACCAATTTTCTTTAACTTTCTACTAACATTCCAGCGGAATTTATAAGGAAAAAACTGCGCTAAAAACGCTTTTCGTCGAAAATTTTGATTATTTATAGTGCTGCTCTCGTCATTTTCCCACAGATGGAAATTTCATGGTATAATTATCTTATTGGGAGCTACCAATGTAAAAAATTTAATCAAAATCAGTGGAGCCGTTTTTGAGAAAAAAATTTTGTGTTTTTATCACTATGATGACTATAGTTAACTTTCAGTGGATTTTGCTCATACCCAGCAATTTATTGTGCTGCTCTCGTTATTTTGGCGTCCCATGGTAACCTGCGGGCTAGATATCAAGTTTCAGCTGATTTGGTACGGTGGTTTTCTCTAAAAACCACTCTAAAATCGATTACATCGAAAGTTTTGGCAATTTATTGTGCTGCTCTCGTCATTTTCCCACGAATGGGAATTTTATAGTATGATTGTCATATTGGGAGCTATCAATATACAAAGTTTAATCAAAATTGTTAGAGCCGTTTTTGAGAAAAAAAATATTTGGTGTTTTGATCACTATGATAACTATAGTTAAATTTCGGTGGATTTTGTTCATACCCTTATTTTGGCGTCCCATGATGACCTGCCGGCGAGATATGAAGTTTGAGCTGATTTGGTACGGTGGTTTTCTCTAAAAGTCGTTCACAGACACACATACACACACACAGACCATTTTCCCAAATAGTGTTTTTCGGACTCAGGAGGGTCTGAAACGTAAAGATCTGAAGAAAACTCAAAAAAAAATTTTCAGCCGATTACATAACTTTCCTTTTTACTTCGTAGAGCCAAGGAATGTAAAAATGCTCAGGTAAGGTAGCGTTAAGGGGAGTGGGGACTGTGGAGGAAGTGACGAGTACAGGAGGAAATCATGAGGGTGTCACGAAAACGGTGAGTTGGAGGTGTGTTCCGGCTAACGAAAGAAGGTACATCAGCTCTTCTTCCATAGTACTGTTCCTTCTCGATTATCAACACTCTGGGCGGTTGTGGTATAAACATGAAGCCTGGGACTGCAATAAATGCACGCAAACCAAGGTATTGGAAATGCTGGGGTTTGTTAACAAGAAATTCCACAACCGAACAGGGACGAACGGGGACTCGAATTTAAGAGAAGTAGGATAGATCAGCTGACGCATTGGAAGAAACACGAAAGTAGAAGTACGAAGTGGCTGGTATGGGCATTGGGGAGTGAGAACAGTGAGACTTGAAACTTGATGAATTGGAAACTGAAACAGCACTGCAGCAATAAGCTCGAACAGCACTCAGAGATTGAGACTGTAAGTGGAGGAGGTTGAGAGTGTGAATGTGGCGGGTGTCTCTGCAGGTGTTCAAAACTGGGTAGAACTCAAGGTTGTCACTGGGGTGAGTTTAGGAGACAAATCATGAGCATGTTGCTGAAAAATGTTGGAATAACAGGGTTATATATTAGATACGGCTCTAGGCTATAACTATGAAGCGGTTGAAAATGTGGGGTTGAGGGGTTGGGTATGTAGATTGAAATTGTAAGTGGGAGTTGTTCGATATTAGTGGCGACTTTGAGAACTTTAAGTGAGAAGATTGTAACTGCGGAGTGCTGTTGACTGTATGTCACTAGGAAGAGTTGAAGTGAGAAGGTCAGGTGAGTTGATGACACGACTGATCAGGCTGTTATTAGGAGTTTACGCGGGAAGGGGAGTTCATGGCATCTACAAAACACTTCTTAACCATAACCTGCTGACACAACCTAACCATTTACAACCTCATCTGTCATCTCCCAAACCCTTCGATTCAGCGGAGGCTCGTCCGGGGCATTTATGCTGACTGCCCGTGCTCGCGTTCGCTCCCACTCAGTTCCCCTGTCAGTGGTGGTAAAACCGAATGTAATTCGCGAATAAAACTCCCTGTTCCAATTGCATTCGGCTTGATATCGTACTAACTTCCCGACTCTCTTAGTGCGATATCGCTTTCGATATTAATCCTCCCCGTTAACATTGGCGCCCAACTAGTAGTCGAACTTCCCCTGCATTAGTTTGAGATGCCGGCCACGCGGAAAAACTTGAAGGTTCTTCTAATGGGACGGGCATTTTTGATTCCCCACCTTCAATTTTTCTGCCCTACTGCTCTGGCCTACTATCTCGCCCGTCATTATGTTCGAACGTTGTCCGTTCTTGACGAACAGTTGAACACAGCTTTGTGTTCAATCGACGACGGCTGCTTGGAGGAAGGCAGGACAGCTGTAAAGGAGCTTCTGGTGTACCAGCATCTCGAGCACATAGACATAGATAAGGTCAATGCTTATCTAGCAGCGAAGAAGGATGAACCTACGGATGCATCAACAGCGACATCTTCCCGCGTGTCTGTCCCCGTACGACCTCGCAAACAACGAGAGCCACATCCCTGCCCTATCGGCGGCAAACATCATGGGGTAAAGAAGTGTCCACGCTTCCTCAACTCCAGCCAGGAGGCTCGAAGAATCTACGTGGAAGAGCACAATCTGTGTACGAATTGTCTGGCAGCCGCACATACGCTGAAGAGCTGCCACTCAACGTTCACGAGTGAATGCTGTCAACACAGGCATCACACCCTACTACACCCCATGAGCCAAGACGCCGCACTTGTTCCCAAAAGTACAAACAACCACTGCACGGTAGACGCAGCATCTTCGCTCTGCGCTACCTCTTCTGGAACACCTGAGGGCAGGTGTCCTCTGAGGAGGAGGGAAACTACGACTCCCATCACTCAGAGAATCCTCTGTCGCCAAGAGATGGACCGATTCTCTGAACCATGGATGTCGCAGCTGCGTGGGACGAAGACGTACGATCCACACATCCCAAGATGTTTACGTTAGAGGTGACTGTTTATTTGCATTTATTCAATACTCCCACCACAAACAGGGGCACCCTTCTGGAACTTTAATCAAAATTATCTCTCGCTCGCTATGCTCAAGTTTAGGCTCCCCTTTTGGTGTGTGGACAGCAACGCCCTTAACTGCAGTGTTCATGAGTGGCTGAGGACAGGCACTTCATCAAGGGCGGAGTGGTGTTACGGGACGAACCAAACCTTTCGATTCAGCGGAGGCTCGTCCGGTGCATTTATGCTGACTGGACACCTCAAGTGCCCCGATTCGCTCGAGACTTCGCAGCAGTCAGTTGTAACCGAGTTCCCTCGTCGCCGTGTTGCCCGGGCTCGCGTTCGCACCCACTCAGTTCCCTGGATCTGGTGGTAAAACTTCTCCGAATGTAATTCGCGAATAAAACTCTCTGTTCCAATTGCATTCGGCTTGATGTCGTACTAACTTCCCGAATCTCCTAGTGCGATATCGCTTTCGACATTAATCCCCCCCCGTAACATCACATTGTCCAGATACTACCATGGATCTTCATCATTGGAGTTTCAAGACTTCTCTGGTTACACCCTTCTCGCTCAAACTTCACCCTACTTGTCTCTCAAACTTTCTTTAGTTGTAAACACTCAACTTGAATTTCCTCCTTCACAACTTCAGCCTCTTCCCTGCTACAACTTCAAAGTTTCAGTGACTACTTTAAAATATCGCTAGTTAACAGTATCAAACTGTCCCTGGCTACAATATTCTCCTTTAAAGAGGGGCGTATAGAGTTAAATCTTTACTGCAAAAACAGGAGCAAGAGTTCCATGAGAGCAGCTCCATCTCAGCCAAGTTCATCCACTGTTACCAGACGTCCCAAAGCTCTGCGTCTTATGCGAGCCTTGGGGGTTCATGCTCTCATCAAACCTCCTCCGCTTGAGGCTGGTATTTTTGTCTGATGATGTCCTCCCATACTTTTGACTTCTTCCACTCTCTGTCTCTTCAAGCCCCAGAGCTCCACTGCTGGGATTAGCAGCGTGGATGGAGGCCCTTCTTGATTACAAGCATTTCTTCACTAGTTCTTCCACCTTACATCTTCTTAAACGTTTTCTAATCATTCCTTAGTTCCAATCTCCTCACACTAACAAACCGATCTTGCAACATTGTCCTAATCTGTATTTACACCCTCTCCACTTCTCTCCTGACCTAACAGAATTACTCAAGCGAGTAAAGGTTAGGAAACTGCCAAACCAACAAACCGGTACCTTATTCTCGTCATCAAACTAAACCCCCCACACTCCCTTTGACACTGTGTTCCAAAATTTGAGCACCTTCCAGTTAAACCTACGTGACGAACAGATTACCTGAGGTCCTGGGAACCCATTAATCGGCCATCCGTACGGCCGTCCTTCCATGTCCAGAAAAGTGTATTCCTGCTCAATACCAAACCAGGGTTTTTGATCGGAAGCTCCCTTCATCGCTTGTAAACAACTATCGCGGTGGTTCGTTTCTGTAATCCAATAAAAATAATTAATCAAATAAATACAGGACCGTACGCTCAAAAACAAGACTCATTCAGCGTATTATTCGGTTCGTTGGGCTTGAACACGAATATATTCATCCTCTCATCTCACCGAGGGGTTTGTGTTGATAATTGGAGGTTGCGCAAAGAACCAACTTGTTGTTTCCGAGCCTGAAAGGGTCTTTGTACATGGCAACCGGAGTCAAGTAGCAGTCGCTGTTCATCCCTTTGCTCTGATCCGTCGAACTTCCATCGTAGTTCCATTCGGGAAGCTCTGTAAATATTAAAACCCCGAGTTAAAAGCGAATAAACAATTTAGAAATTTGATTACCTTAACTCTCTATCGTCTCAAATTTAGGTACAACATGAAGATACAGCAATGAAAATGAAAGAAAATCGGACGGAAAATATGGCATATGTGCACGTACGTATAAATATCCAAGTGCCATAAGGCTCGAAAGAAATTAGTCAAAAGGTTACAATTTTTCAACTAACAAAAGTTTCGATGATTCCCCAAACTTTGGAATACAACGAGAAGTTCGCAGTTGATTGTTAAAATTCCGTTGAACTCATTAAAACGTGGACACAGCTGAAATGTGTAAGTGGTAGATCTTCGTTAACGAGTAAATTGAGGCGGTGAGTGTTTGAGTGGGAGGAAAAACTACTAACGAAGGCTCTTGGGGAGAAAAAACCTAATATCCCTTGTGTGTAGTGTGTGTGTATGGTGGAAGGCGACCCCTTCAGGTAGTTTAGGGGAAGCTCCAGAAACTGCACCAACAGGCTTGCCTTGCTATCACAGGGGACATACACACTTGCACCACTTCTGCAATTGAAGTCCTTTAAAATATCTAAAGTACGAGACGATATAAAAGACGAGTATCTCGCCCCTCCACATGCACATTCAGAGAATCGCTTAGCAGGGAGTTGTAAGGCTTTTGCAGACCAGTAATGTGTCCATCACGGCTGAGCTAAGCCTCCTAGGAACGATTAAATAGTTCAAATTAGAAGAGGCGGCACAGTCCTTGCTGCTGACGTTATGCCAGAACGGAAGAATTTTCAGCTGTCATTCAGCGTCCATGTTCACTCGCAGGAACGGTGGGAGAGAGGAACGTTCCAGACTGAGGTGCTCTCACACTGACGTTCCCGTGATGGGAGGCAGGGCTGATTTGAGCATCGTAGGGCCCAACTTCAGCCTTTCCAAGTCGCTGGGAGAGTACCTCACGATATATCAAGCAGAAATTATAGCTATAAAAATCTGCGAACAAGAGATCCTGACTCAAGGGCAAGCGGATCTACATATCCTCGGACAGTCAAGCTTCCTTAAAGGACATCGCGGCGTACGCCTTCAGATCCAGGCTGACATGGGAGTGTCTTCAGGCGCTCAAACGGCTTGGTGCCCCTAATAGGCTTTCCCTTGTTTGGGTGCCGACTACAGAGGGTACGAGGACAATAAAAAGGCAAAAAGGAGCACAGAATCCCTACCCATTCGACCTCAGCCTCACGTAGGCGTGAGGAAAAGTCACCTGAATCGTCATGTGGCCTGATGGGAGACACAGGAAAATCACGCCAATTGGCATATCCATTCACGACTAATAAGACAGGCGAAAAGGCTCATTGGGTCTTCCTGTTCAAGGGCGAAGGCAATGCTTACACTCTCCAGACAGGATCTAAGAGTCCCTACTAGCTTCCTCAGCAGACCTGCCCACTTAGGTATCACCTCACAAGACCATTTCAGAGTTAGTTGAGTGCAGATTGTGCAAGCGAAAGAGAGAGGGAGGGAGATGGGACAGCGAGCGAGAGAGAGAGAGAGAGAGAGAGAGAGAGAGAGAGAGAGAGAGATGTTTTTATTTAACCAACCAGGGAGGTTTAGGGCCATAAGGCCCTCTCTTACATCATCCCTGGCAAACAATATTGGTTACAAGTGCGGTACAGAGAAAAAACAAGAAAAAATAAATAAATCACTTCTGGATTGTTCTTTTTCTACGACTTCTGAGTGCTATTCCATCCTTTTCTACTCTTCGCGTTCCTCTAAAAGCGCGTTCTTGCAAATGCTCTTGAAAGACGCAACGCTTACGGAGGTGTCAAATAAGGCTGGGTTTTCATTAAAAATTCGAACAGCTGTGGCATAGCTTTGCATTTCTGGGGGTTAACTGACATCCCATGATTGCTACACCAGACTGCGGATGTCGACACGTAGTCGACAAATGAGACCCCTTCCCCCCGGCGGACGTCGACTACCTGTCGACATCTCCCATCCCTTATTTAGATCAACCTCAACACGTCCAGCCGACTCGAAGCCAGTTCCATTTCAGCCTCAGCGTAGTGAAAGGAACCAAGTTTACTACAAAGTCTTCGCCGTCCACCAGATCGATTTTTCGTTATTTTTTTTTCTCGTTTTTCTCATACGGTAAGTTTTTCACTCAATACTTCTTATTAGCTTACGCCAAATATTATTTGCATCGACAATAATGAATAAATAGCTATGAAATAACCCCTAATAAAGAGTAAAAAGAATTTAAAAAAATCAATTTGCTGTTTTTTGTTCAGATGAGCAGACGTGGAGTGAAGAGACAATGTGCCGAAACATTATATTTTTGTGACCAGTGCCCCAACAAACCAGGTCTTTGCCTGGATCAATGTTTTAAGAAATTTCATAGTTGAGAAATGTTTGTTTTTTATTTTTTTAAATTGATTTTGATTTCAATGTATTAATTTTCTTGTACCGTTATAATATATTTAGTAGTAGTTTCAGTAATAATAATAATTCTTTAATATTCTTGTATCGTTTTTATAATATGTACAAAATACTTTTCAATGAAACGCTTGTGAATTACACTTTTGAGTGCATTTTCGCGTTGTCTCCTCGTTCTTATACCTGGATGTTGATCCTTTTACCGAAATAAGCTGATGGGGCCTTCTTTCTAATTACTTAAGTACATAATCTTTTCAGGTAGACGCTGGACACTCGTTTTCTGTTATGAAAGGTGTCCCTTTACAGCTTAGGTCGGATTTGAGAGTATTATAACGTCACCACCTACACAATGTCGACTACCTGTCGACCACCCGCCAGAGGTAACAGTTTCCTATTGTCCGGCGGGCGTCGACCACCCGTCGACAAGCGTTTTTCAAGGTCAAAGGTTAATGAAATTTGAACTTCAAGTCATCAGACGTTTTGTTGGTTCCAAAAAGAAAGGAATGGAGACAAAAAATCTGTTTTGAACAATAATCGTCGCAGTGAACGTGCTAAAAGCGCGTTCTTGCAAATGCTCTTGAAAGACGCAACGCTTACGGAGGTGTCAAATAAGGCTGGGTTTTCATTAAAAATTCGAACAGCTGTGGCATAGCTTTGCATTTCTGGGGGTTAACTGACATCCCATGATTGCTACACCAGACTGCGGATGTCGACACGTAGTCGACAAATGAGACCCCTTCCCCCCGGCGGACGTCGACTACCTGTCGACATCTCCCATCCCTTATTTAGATCAACCTCAACACGTCCAGCCGACTCGAAGCCAGTTCCATTTCAGCCTCAGCGTAGTGAAAGGAACCAAGTTTACTACAAAGTCTTCGCCGTCCACCAGATCGATTTTTCGTTATTTTTTTTCTCGTTTTTCTCATACGGTAAGTTTTTCACTCAATACTTCTTATTAGCTTACGCCAAATATTATTTGCATCGACAATAATGAATAAATAGCTATGAAATAACCCCTAATAAAGAGTAAAAAGAATTTTAAAAAATCAATTTGCTGTTTTTTGTTCAGATGAGCAGACGTGGAGTGAAGAGACAATGTGCCGAAACATTATATTTTTGTGACCAGTGCCCCAACAAACCAGGTCTTTGCCTGGATCAATGTTTTAAGAAATTTCATAGTTGAGAAATGTTTGTTTTTTATTTTTTTAAATTGATTTTGATTTCAATGTATTAATTTTCTTGTACCGTTATAATATATTTAGTAGTAGTTTCAGTAATAATAATAATTCTTTAATATTCTTGTATCGTTTTTATAATATGTACAAAATACTTTTCAATGAAACGCTTGTGAATTACACTTTTGAGTGCATTTTCGCGTTGTCTCCTCGTTCTTATACCTGGATGTTGATCCTTTTACCGAAATAAGCTGATGGGGCCTTCTTTCTAATTACTTAAGTACATAATCTTTTCAGGTAGACGCTGGACACTCGTTTTCTGTTATGAAAGGTGTCCCCTTTACAGCTTAGGTCGGATTTGAGAGTATTATAACGTCACCTACACAATGTCGACTACCTGTCGACCACCCGCCAGAGGTAACAGTTTCCTATTGTCCGGCGGGCGTCGACCACCCGTCGACAAGCGTTTTTCAAGGTCAAAGGTTAATGAAATTTGAACTTCAAGTCATCAGACGTTTTGTTGGTTCCAAAAAGAAAGGAATGGAGACAAAAAATCTGTTTTGAACAATAATCGTCGCAGTGAACGTGCTAAAAGCGCGTTCTTGCAAATGCTCTTGAAAGACGCAACGCTTACGGAGGTGTCAAATAAGGCTGGGTTTTCATTAAAAATTCGAACAGCTGTGGCATAGCTTTGCATTTCTGGGGGTTAACTGACATCCCATGATTGCTACACCAGACTGTTAGTGCCTCAAGCTCTCGATTTAGTACCTGTACCAGCTCGTCGACTCGTGAAACCTTTCCAGACAGATAAACCTTCAAGTCGTCTGCGTACAACATGTATCTGCTCTTCTTAAAAACCTTGGACACTGTATTTATTGCTAGCATGAAGAGTAGCGCAGAGAGAACAGAACCTTGGGGTACTCCCGTCTGGATATCAAGACTTGTGGATAGTGTCCCATCTGGTCGTTTGACGCTCTGTGTGCGCCGACAAAGGTACGACGCAAACCATTTGAGCAGACTGCCAGATACCCCTACAGAGCCAAGGATTGAGAGAGAGAGAGAGAGAGAGGGAGTGTTTGAAGTGAGATTGACTGACTTATTTATGTATAATAATCACAAACTCACTATAACAAATAGTAAATACTCAATCAGACAGCAAGCCAATAATCTCGATGATAAAAATAAGTTAGCCAGTAATATTCTCTCTAACAAATATGAGAACAAAAATATAATGCATCTCGGAATCGGAGAGTGCGTGAGAGAGAGCCCAAAATGGGGCTTTTTCGGGTTCTTCCCTATCTATTTGAGGTAGTTTACAATGTACATTGTAAGAATCAATATCGAATCCCATGCTGATCAAAGATACCAGTAAGAACCTTGTAACGCGCGTAATTAGCCCAAGAAGTATTCCGAACACGGCTTTAGCGATTAGAATAAAATGAATTATATATTATATGGTTCCCTATAAATATTTCTCTGACAATCCGTCGAAAGGAGCGCCGATTTTTCAACTAATAATTTTTCTTCGAATCTTTCCAAATTTCTCAGTGAACGCCCAGCTAATTTTGAGCAAACTAATTAAGAGTTTTTCCGCTAAGACTAAGGGTCAGGCGACCTACGATACGCTCTCCACGTTCCGAACGACGTCAGAAGAAGGGAATCTCAGTATAATATGTCAAATGGTTTGGGTAAATTAGTAGGTTAGATACGTCCTTTACCATTTTATCATTAAAATGTGACATTTTCTTCATTGGCTGATATTTCATTATTAATTTTGTACTACCATAAACCTTTCGGCAACTAGTATCCATGTCCATGAAGCGTCAAACGGTCGATATATACAAGGCTTCCTCATTGACTTCCGAGAGTAGAACAACTTGAAATATTCGACTGAATCAAGTGCGCCTCCAAGGCAGAACCGGCTCAACCGTCGAGTTTCAAATACAACTACGGCGATAGTAACTGAATAATAATTGTAGCACTATGACTAAAATGACAATAGACTTGGGTAAAGTTCGAGTATAGTTGGTAAGAAGCGAGGGATTGAGGAGGAACGATAGAACAATAAGACGACAAAGGAAGCCGGCTCAGTGCACCGGAAGCCGAGGAACCAAATGATATCAGCGCCGAGAAAATCGATCCACCAGTTAAGATGGAGATGGAGTACTTTTTTTTATTCTCGCAGCTCCGAGAACGGGATAATGACACGCAATAAATGACTAACTATACAGCTCCCCTGACCAGCTCTAGGGATAGAGTGAATGTGAGCCAGTTCAGATACAAAATGAATATTTGGGGTAAGTCAAACTTGGTACGAGGGCCATGTTTTCTGAGTATTCCCGACTCATCACTGCCCCAACCTCCGTCAGTCATTTGTCTGTCCATCTGTCCAAACGCCTCAAGTCGAAGCCAACACAAGAACATGTTATTTACCGCAGTGCATTTTCCACTGGAGCGGTACCTGAGCAGCACGTAGGCTTTTCCGATCCTCCAGCGGGGTTATTCCGTCACTCCACCCCCTCCCATTCACACTCACTTTTTGCGTATCCTTCGCCTGAAGTTCAAGCCCAGTCAATTGGCCCAGCTCGATATGTTCGGCTCTTACACCAAGTTCTTCAATTTTCGCAGTTGTACTCAATTTCTGAAGACAAACCTCTAGGGTAGCATGTGATCACGGAACCCTCATTCACTCTTTCCTCACTATGACTGTCAGTAATAAACTGAGTTTTCTGTTCTAAATCCTTGTCTCTTTTTTTCCTTGAAACGGTGGATGCAGGTGACACTCTCACTGCAGCCACAAACGGGCCTATTGTAAGGGCGTCCATGATCCTCACTGCAGCCCCCCTGCACCACCTCCAGGCCACACGGCACTCGTCTCACTTGGTGTGAGGACACCTAGGCGCCCCCACCACCCCCACACAAAGCGGAGGATATCCGCAAGTTCTGCATTCGCCACCTCTTCTCGCTGAAGAAAGGGCCTCCCAAACACACAACAGCGCGATGCCGAGAGTCCATCGCATACCCACAGCACATGCTCTGCCGTCTCTAGCCCTACCACGCAGAACCTGCATACCTGTACCTCGCACTTGCCAATATTTGCAAGGTGGTACCTCAGTGGACAGTGACCTGTGAACAGGCCACATATGATCCTCATATCCTTCCTCCCCAGTGCAAGCACCTCCTTGGACCTCCCTCTGGAGAGCCGGATGAAGAGTTTTGATTGCCTAAGGCCGAGCAGCCTCTGCCAATGGGCAGCCCTGTGCCTATCCTCCCATTTGCCAACCTCTCTACGTAGGTGGCTTCTGGTAGTCCCAACAAAGGGCTCAGGGCCAATAAGGATTTGCGCTGATCCCTTCTTTTCCAACCCATCAGCCCGTTCGTTTCCGTCTATACCCTGATGCCCTCGCACCCAACACAGTGTTACACTTTTGTCTTCTGCCAGGGCCTTCAGTCCAGACAGACACTCCCACACCTGCCATGATGTAAGACAGTATGAGGCTAACGCCTTGAGAGTGGCCTGATTGTCCACCATGATGTAGATTCTCTGCTGCTTCAGTCCCCTCTGCAGCAGCCACTGCACACAGACCATTACTGCAGCCACCCCTGCCTTGCACACCGTAGCCAGCGACCCCAATGGGATCGCCACTCTGATCCTCGGCCCAAACATGCCTGCCCCAGCAAGGTCACCTTCCACCGAGCCATCAGTGTAGCATACCAGGGCCCCAGCTTGGAAAGCAGGAACTCCCCCTTCCCACCTGGTTGGCTCACGAATGAGCATCCGAAAGGGTAACACGAAGTTGAACCTTGCAGGCATTGAGTCCATCACATGTCACATGCAGTTCGGGCCCCTCCACCTTCACCTTGCCAAGGATCAAGTGGCAGGAACTCCCCCCCCCCCCCGCATGGTCAGACCTAACTCCAACATACGCACAGCCTGGAGGAACGCCATCCTTTTAACATGTAGGTGGAGTGGAGCTAAATCTAGCAAGACCTTCAGTGCAGCCGTAGGGCATGTTGTCATACAGCCTGTAATGGCCAGACACGCCCTACGCTGCAGTTTATTTAGCTGCAACTGCACTGTTTTGTTTTCCACCCTAGTCCACCAGATCAGGGCTATCCTTAACCCTTACTAATTTCTTCGCTCGTATTCACGTATATAGTATATACACGTAGACGCAGACAAACATGAACCCGAAGTTGTTCGAACAAGCCTATAACGGGATTGACGAGCACTATTCCACAATTTTCAACCCAGAAGGTAAGGAAAATACTGTAATCGGTAAGTAAGAAAGTTGAGTGACCCCAATGACCCCAACTATTACCCACTTTTTCTTCTCTCTTGTAATCATTAGTTCAACAGAGCCACAATAAACGAGGACACGAAACTCCTCGGACATTGTAAGTTCATTTCCTCAAAAGTGGCTCTTGTAACGACCCTCAGTGCAGCATCAGGTAATAATAGATACAAATGGTTGAATGAGGATCGTACAATGGATTGGGAAGGGTGGGGAAAGAAAGTTGTGGTTGAGTTCCACCAGATATTTTGAAATTGGGACAGAAAAGTACTACTCTTTTCCACAAGCTTCTCTTAATCACTATCGGAACGAACGGTTTTGTTTCATAAAAGATCACAACACACAGTTGAGGCTCGAACTATTGTCCCTAGGAAAGATTATCCTTCTCGTCCTCATAAAAGCGTCTCCTTCATGTTCGACGAACTCGCCGCGACATCCGGTCACAATTTCACAAATTCGCTCCCTTTCTGTCATCACTCGGCTCAATTCGACGTTAGCGTCATTTTCTTATTATTGTAACGTCCCCGCAACTTGACGACTCGTTTTGAAGTTACAAACGTCGAAAATTGAAGCGACCTCGCGTGCGGGGCATTAAATTGGGTTCCCAATTGTCTTCTTTTGTGTGCGGGTAATTCGGCTGAAAACCTTGGGCCCGAAAATCACTATAATTTGTGTCTCTCGGGAGCGACTAATTGCTATTTGCGACGTCGTTAGTAGATGAAAGAGAATAGTTTGACTCGACATTCCGTAGAAAGATATTTTGCGACGAAAGCGAAGACATGCAGACACGCCCTTTACGAGCTCTTGAGTGTTGACTTTTGCATGACGCGAGCCTCGCGAAGAAACGAAATTTGATAAAATGATAGCAAAGAAATTGTTGTAGAAGTGACCGATTGGTCGCCATAATATGAATACGACTGGTTTTTTGAAATAAATCCATTACTAACTCGTCTCCAAACGTCTAACAACCAACAAAGGTACCCCTCTAACGTGAACTGCATCTACCGAATTTACTCCATTGACCTTTGTGTACATTTTTGGTTAAGAGGTTAAGAGACTTTCCGTCCCTTGTGCTTATCCACTTCCCGCCACTAAGTTTACCTCATCTCTATAGATTCCAATTCTCAGCTCTTCCCAGACCCAATTCAAACACACGCTCGTTTCTCAGTTCTCGCCATAGACACTTGTCTCACAGCTCTCAGGCTACTTACTCGCTCTTCGCTCTCGTTTCACGCAACTAGTTCACATATTCCGAGACCCCCTTGTTCGAGCTTAAATACTCATTCAAACTCATATCCAAAGTGTTAATACAGTCCACACTCACGTTCATTCGTTTATTTCTTTTACTCCAACTCAAGCTCCCCCACTTGACTGTTTGGATTGATCCAGTGTTCAGAAGTGAAGTGGTAATGAGCGTTTCCTTTTTTTATTCCCTTCCTAACCGTTTTAGCTTCCATCTAGGGCGTTCGAAACCAGATTTTGCTCAAACCCTTATTTTGGCGTTCCATGATGATCTGCAGGCTAAATATCAAATTGAGCCGATTTGGTTCAGTCGTGTTATCACAATCGCGCCAGCCCTAATTTATGTTTTCCGGACTTGGAAGAATTTTAAACGTACGAAAATAATTAAAGCTCAAAAAGAATTTCAGCCAGCTACTTGGGGCCAATAAAAGTAAATAGATGAATACACTTCTGGAGAATTGAGAAAATAAACAACGTACCGTTACAAGTCCCAATTGGACAAAGTATACAAATAAATAATAAGGTCAAATGAAGCTGAACGACGAGGACTTGGCAGTTTCAGTTCTGTCAGCTTAAGGTCGACCTTCCTCACGTCTCTCGAATTTCCAATGAAGACTAAACCTATTCGAATGAACGACTTCAAGGTTACGAGCCATTTGAAGGTGCACTGGTTATCTCGCACGAATGCCCTTGTTATTTTAGAATCGAGCTACGAAGAGGTATCTTTTTTCAATCGGAACCACCGAATCAATGCCGTGCACTTTCTGAATTGCAATCCTCTCTGGTAGGAGTTAAACATGTGCACTCCGAGTGACATCAATTTCAAACCTTCTCTATTCTCTAGGGGGGGGGGGTGTAGGGAGATGATTATGGGGCGTGAATTGCCTTTCTAAACTTTTTCGACAATCTTTTATCCCTTCTTACTTTCCTCGGCTCTACGAAGTAGGAAGAAAAATTGCTCGGCCGAAAAACAAAATTTGAGTTCTTTTCAGATCTTTACGTTTTAAGGGTTGCTGAGTACGAAAAGCACTACATACACGGCCTATAATCACACAGACACACGCGCACACACACGCAGGCCATTTTCCCGGATAGTGTTTTTTGGACTCCGTAAGGTCTGAAACGTAAAGATCTGAAGAGAACTAATCGTAAAATGTTGAACAGAAGCTGTTGAAATAGTTCATAAATGTGCATCAGTCGGTGGGAAGTCTTTCAAAAATTGTTGTTAAAGAAAGAATGAGGATAGAGGAAAGGGAAAAAAGTGAAGTGAACCCCGCAAGGAGTTTGTGAGAAATGGGAGAATGACTGGTGAGGGGAACCACCCTAGAATGGATAGGGCATCGCGTATGAGGTTGTAGGGAAATCGAGTAAAAGTTGTACAGAACAAAAACTGTTGAGGATTTCACCGTCAAACGTGGACTACTTCATTCGTTAAATATTTGGAGCGGTGTTTCACACAACTTTCCTCAGCACTACGCGCTCTGGTTTTCACTCAGTTCATAAGAACTTAGTTCAATGCAATTCCGAACTGTATTGTTTCCCCTTAATGATGTCACGAATTATGGTAGAGTAAATAGTATAAGCCCACTTGGTTTTTGGAGAAATTCCATATCTACAGTTTAGGAATTATTGAGAAACCACCTACAAACAATTATTTGAACGCCCTTTCACAAGCGAAGATGGCGTTTACAAGTGAAACTGACCGTCAGAATGGAAACTTTGTCAGATCTTCGTTATTCACATATCTAAAAATATTATATCACTTAAAAGTTGAAAAATTGACAACCGGTCAACTCCATTCGCACAAAATATGTTGGTGAGTTACCGGCTACCTGGAGTGATCTTTGTAGTATTCACATAACCCCAACGGAGATATTAGACGGATAACGTGGACAATCCAGTGGGTTGAGAGCCACAACCGTTTAGTTAAAGGGTCGAGTCAAATCATCTCACCGCTCGTTCGAAGGTCCTCCTTAGGAACGTGTTTTATCTCTACGAGTCAATCGCTCTGGCGACAACCTTAAAATGATAACGACCTGAACGGCTCAAATTATCAAAAGCATGTATCGATCAGTTGTGTCCTCCTGACCCCGTTCACTATGAAGATATCAGAAGCCCCCCCCCCCCCCACCAGCACTCCAAACCTGTTCACCATCCTCTGATGATCCACCTCTAAGTTCGCCCCAACAAGAAGCTCGGAACTGTATCACGCTCTTCATTCAATTACTTCGAAAAAGAGCGACATTTTTACTTTCCGCTACCCGAAGGGAAGGAAAGTATATTTCATTAAAGGGCTACGAAAAGTACAAAATACATGCCGGTTGACTGTAAACTTTCTAGAAATTGGCTACGTCATCCACAGTCTTTACTTTCGTAAGAAGTAGAAAGGATTATGTTATCGCCCGAAAAACGTTGAGTGAACTTCACGAGAAAAAAAACGGCTGAACCAAACGAGCTCAAATTTCATTAAGTCTCCAAAATGAAGACATGAGCAAAATCGGTTCAACTATAACTATATCAAAGTGATCAAAACCTTTTTACTATCCTTGGCTCTACAAAGTCGAAAGGAAAGTTATGTAATCGGCTGAAAACAAAATTTTGAGTTTTCTTCAGATCTTTACGTTTCAGACCCTCCTGAGTCCGAAAAACACTATTTGGGTAAATGGTCTGTGTGTGTATATAGGTCTGTGGACGATTTTTAGAGAAAACACCCGTACCAAATCAGCTCAAAACTTGATATCTCGCCCGCAGGTTTCCATGGGACGCCAAAATTAGGGTATAAGCAAAATCCACCGAAAGTTAACTATAGTTATCATAGTGATCATAACACCAATTTTTTTTCTCAAAAACGCTTCGAACGATTTTGATTAAATTTTTAATGTTGGTAGCTCTCAATAAGACAAATATACCATAAAATTCCCATTTGTGGGAAAATGACGAGAGCAGCACAATAAGTTACCATAATTTTCGACGAAAAGCGTTTTTAGCGCGGTTTTTTCCTTATAAACTCCGCTGGAATGTTACTAGAAAGTTGAAGAAAATTGGTATTGTAGTCCTATCCAATAGGACGCTCATAGTCCATCAAAAACGCTCATGAGATACATGGGGGTCACTCCAGAAATTCCTGAATTTCAACTACTGCCGTTTCGCTTACTACCAGTTCTAACAGTTATTACCCAATAACTCTGCAAAAGTGATTACTATCCTTCATCAAAGAATTCGTGTTTACAGCCTCATTAATTTTCTGTGTACCAATTGCTCAATAATGGTTCTGCAATGAGTAGGAGCAGCACAATAAATTCCAGAACTGTAGGCGCTGCTGCTTCCTGCAGCTGTGACGTGTTGTTTGACAAAGTTCAAAGGAACTGAGTGATAAATGAATTGATTAAATAGAATTAGCCGTGTATAAAGTGAATTGACGTGGAGCTAAGGAAAGTTGTGTGTTGCAACGCACCAGATATTTTTTCTAGAAAACAGCCTTAAACTGCTTTGATTAAATTATTCGTGTGGACCGTTCCAAATAAAACGACAGTACCATGAAATTCTCATTCGTGGGAAAATGATGAGAGCAGCTCGATGAATTATCAATAATGCCGAAAAAATTTTCTTTATTACTAAAACGATTTTAGCAGAGTTTTGACCGAATAAATCCCGCTTATATGATTGGAAAAATCTAGAAAGACCTCTCTAGAAACTGAATGGTAGCCCGATAAACCGTTTATACGGCTTGAGTTTAGTAACGTTCATAAAATAATTGGGAGCAGCCTCGGAAATTCCGGAAATCGAACTACAGCCATTTCTCGCAGTGTTTACCCCATAAGTAAACGCGATTCTTCTAAAAAGCATATCGACATTCTCATTTACGGTCAGCGCTTCAATAAATTCAGTAACTTTCCGTTGTTTAACCAAAATATTGCATTAATAGTTCAACGAAGCCGTGAAAATCGTTGAACGTAAATGAGGCTGAAGAAAGTTGTGTGATGCGTCGCACCAGATTTTTACCACATTTTCGGTGGACTTCAGTATAATTTATTATAAAAATTAAATAAAACCACACAATCCATATCTATCGAACTTGTAGTTTGCCACTAGGAGAACTCAAAAGTTGTTCAATATCTTTCATCGCATTCTACGAACAACTTTGAGTTCCGGTCCATTATCTCAACGCGTAATGACAAAAATTCAACTACATTTTTGCGCTACGGTTCAACTCATTTTCCTGGAGTTTGTTCATTGAATTGATTGTGCTGGCGTATCGCACGGAAAAAGGGAAATATCTGGTGTGACGCATCACACAACGTTTCTCGGCCCTAAGCCTATTTAGCGACTTTTATCGCTCTATCCATCCGGTTTATATGAATTGAGTAGAACTTGGCTGGACGTTCTATATAAAAGGTTCCGGAACTTACTTAGTCATTTATTATGTAATGCACTACGAAAATGTTTTTATTTGAACACGTTCTTATTTATAGTTCTAGAATTATGAGAAACACCCTAGGAACAAACGACAAAATCTTGAGGATGTTCCGCCCGAGTAAAAGTGACTTGAAGATTAAGTGAAGATTGATCAGTAAATTTTTCAAAAAATTTCCAACGATCAGTTCTCAATATTACAATAGCACGGAACTCACCGTCAACGGATTTAGGAACGAAGTTGAGGGTCCGGGTTTTAGACCTAAGTCCTTCCCCAGTGCCGTCAATCCATATGTACCGCGCTTGAACCTTGTCGTCTGGCTGAGGGAGCGCCAAGTATTTCGAAAGTAGCGACTTGTTGAGGTGAGCGTTTGGCGATTGTTCGAGCACCATCGTTCTGAAATCAAATGCGTTCTTCGAGTTATTTTTAATAAATAGTTTTACTTCACAGTTGGCAAGAAATTGTGAGGCGAGTTCATTTAATATATGAGAAATGTGGAAAAACGCGGAATCCTTAACGTATTTCGATGTTGAAGCCTTGCTAAGATACGCTCACGGGAAAATGATAATGGAATTTTTGGCTCAGCCCTAAATCTCTGTAAGGTGGTTGAGCTACCTGGGAAGCCCCACTTCAACAAATGTCACTTGATTCTAAAATAACACTTCACTTGAGCCGCCAAAAAAACCTCCATATCGCTCTCCTGAGGTCAACACTCACGTTAATCTATTCTTTCTCTCCGCCACTCAACGCCTTGTTTTCTTTAACAACATTTCTTCTCTATTTGGAAGAAAAAAGTATTTTGCTTACAATAGCAGTGTAACGATCGATTCTGCTTTAACCCTCATTTTACAGTCTCTTATTAACATTAATACTATTTTGAGGAATGGAGATTGCAAATTGTCAGTAGTCTAATACGAAACACGTTTTCTCCTGAATAATTTGTACGGATGGTTATAAAAATTATGCGCTGACGTAAAATTGCCATCTCTTAAAGAGAGTGAGAATGACAAAATAAATTATCAGGACTTAAAACGAAAACCGATTTTTTCAATGTTTTTAATACAAATCCACTTCGATTGACTTCAACGCGACTCATGTTGGCAGTTCGAAAAGTATTTTCGTGGTGCACGTTTATAAAAGGCTGTTAAGTAATTAGAAGCAATCCAGGGATCTTGGCTAATTAGGTTCGCGGTTTTTGGTTTATTATTTATTATTAATAATACACCTATATTGTATCTACAACAGTCAAGCCAAAATCCAATTCAGAAGAAACACTTTTCCGAGAAAAAAAACAAATCACGTTCACTGTTCAATGAACTACCTACGTGATGGTTATTCAGTGGGGGTAATGAAATACCTCTGGATATATCAATAGATATACTTCTTCCGTGGCTACACATTTTCTGTTTCTTAGCAGTATAGTACGAAATGCCGGTTATGTCCCTACACCGTATTCTCGATTGGGTGTTTCATCAACCCTCACGTGGACTTAAAGTCTCTATGATCCAAAAAAATGTCGGACCATCTCTGTGTGTATAGCGGATGGCAAAATGCCATGAAAGTTTTGGAACGTCGACTCAAAAAGTTTGACGTAAAAAAATCGAAGCATTGTTTTAATTTGTAGTTAGGTAGGTTTAGTCCTACAACGTGTAATAGAAATGACAACAATTATACCGCAGTAAAAAATGAAGTATTTGGTGCGACGCATAACACAACTTTCTTCAGCCTAGTACTCAGTTGATTGGAACTTGGTAAAACATGAGAAGAAATGTTTGGAGCTTAAAGCAGTGGCATTTATTGAGTTGCTCCCATTCATGCCATGACCATTATTGATAATCAATGCGAAGTTAGTTTACGAGATTGTCGACGTGATTTTTACTTTCCGCTACCCGAAGGGAAGGAAAGTATAGTAATCGGGTCAAAAGAAAAAATTTGGGTTTTCTTCAGATCTTTACGTTTTGAGGCCTACTGAGTCTACAAAACCTAATTTCTGCGCGTGGTGCGTGTGTGTGTGTCTGTAGTTCGATTTGCAGCTGATAAGATTGAGCTGGTTCTGTTTTTGTTTTGTTCGTTATTTTTCTTAGACACCAAAATAAGGTTATGGGCGATTTCCGCCGATGGGAAGGGGGGATGGGGGACGAAAATGTACCAAAAACCAGGGTTTTTCGCATTTTTCTCGGAAACGATTTTGATTAAACTTTCAAATTATCTTCTACTAATAAATACCTAACTTTTATTCTTTATACATATCTCCATGAAAAAACGGTGAACGGAGATATAGGCCTGTAGAGCAAAAATAGATTTTTTACGCTTTTTGGCAAAACGGCTTCAACGATTATCACCAAACTTTCAAGATGTTTTCGAATAGTTAATACCTACACATTGTTCTCAATAAATGTTCCTCTGACAGTCCATAGAACAGAGATAAAAATCAAAATGTGTCGAAAATAACGCTTTTTTCGAACATTTCCGTAAATTCCAGGGTAAATGCTTCACCAGGTGTGATAGATCTTACAAAGTGTCTTTTAGTCACCCATACCAACATTTCGTTCTCTATCATTATTTCTGTGTGCTATGTTGAACGGAGATATAAGCCAAGTTAACTCAGAAAAGGAGATTTGTCGAATATTAATTTATCGGTATTCCAATTGTCTCAAAAACGGCTCAAATAATTTCGATCATTTCGAACGGCTCTAATAATTTCGATCATCAGTTAGTCTCAGCTAACTAGTCCCTACATTATGTTACGTATAAATGTTTATGTGGAAATGCGTTGAACGAAGATATAACACCCGCATATCCAGCTGGTGTTCGAACTTGAAGGGGTGGCGGAAAGTTGTGTGTTGCTACGCACCGATCGTTTTGTTTCGAGAAGGATCGTGTTTTTTTGCTTTAGCATTTTCAGGTAACTGTGGTAAATAAATAATAAGTGAAACGGCATTTGTTGTGCGAAGAAATTTCTGGGTTTACTCTTAATAATCTTATCAGCGTTATTAAACTCTCACCGTGCCAGTAATTTATTATACTACGACCCGACCCGGTTTTTTTAAGAACTTGCAAGAAAAACGCTCCACATAATCACTTTCTTGCACAGCTTGTCGCAGTCTCACATCCCATTCGATAAAACGATATCAAACACGACGCAATTGCAATAAAACCATCTTTTGTCCATAACACTATCGATGTCGTCCGATCGGATTGCCGATGGGAGCGCACACCTAGATCCCAAATGGAACGATAGTGCGACAAATGGATTTTTTAGACGACGTTAAAGACGAAACATGGCATGAACGACTGATGGGCATTGCATATTTCGAAACCCCCCTCCCCCATCGATTGAAACGTGAAGTCTCAAATTTGGAGGAGGGGGAGGGGGTGTAAACAAATTTTCCTGACCAAAAACATAGGTGAATTTGGAACAATAATACACGAAAATAATTGCGGTAATTTTCCCGCGGATGAGAGTTTTATGATACCTTCGCGTTATTTGAAGCTGTCGTTGAAGCTGCTTTTGAGAAAAATGAGAAAGTAAGTTTATTTTAAAGAAATTGGGTTATGTCCGCCAGTAGGCAAATTACTAAAGTTAACGTACCTGTTAGTGAGTCCGTCTCCTCTGGCTTGTGAGTTACTGTGGGCAAGCGCTTTCGATGTAAAGACATCATCGTCTGGCCGTTAAGTCAGTACTCATCAAAACACTACACAAACGAAAACAACCAACTGACGGATTTACAGACCACCCTACACAAAAAAGACTTAAATTCCACAATTGACAGACCATCCAACACGTTCCATTTATCTCTAGGGGGTTTCCCCCTGAGCTACATGACCTCCTCTCCCCGCCCCTTCCCCGACGCTCCATCTCCCCTTTCACCTTTCTCTTTGTATATAAAGACCACGACCAACTGACTGACTCCAGTACTGACTTAACGGCCAGACGATGATGTCTTTACATCGAAAGCGCTTGCCCACAGTAACTCACAAGCCAGAGGAGACGGACTCACTAACAGGTACGTTAACTTTAGTAAGTTTATTTTGGTCCCCCACTCCATTTATCATCGATGAAAATCACTCATAACCACATTTTCACTCTTTCACACGAACAAAATAAAGCCGCTCAATCGGTATTCCCGCAAATTGAACTACAACACTCAAGTAGACCACGAGCTAAAAATTCTTCGGATTCCCTGAGCCTCTGAAGATCTGAAAGAAGCTCTTTTTTTCAACTATAGCGACACTTTCCTTAACCTTTGGGTAGCGGCAAGTAAAAAACTCAGTATTTCAGGTGAAAAACATTTAAAAACAGTCATTTTCCCGACAGGAAAACGAAATACGTCCATAGAGCAGGCACAGAAGTAACTGCCTTTCTTTATGTATCATTTTCGAGAAGTTTGATCGTATATTTGATGCTGCCAGAGTAGATTGAGATTTCGACGTCCATGTTGTCAATTTTGCCAATGACCAGTGGATTGCCTTTAAATCAAGAAGAAGGGAAGTTCCGGTCTAAATCGGAAGATCATTGAAGATGAGTCACAAGTGATGACAGCGTTTTTCTTTAAATAAATTAGTTGAAATGAAAGCAAAAGAAAGATAGACACATCAGGATTGAATCGCCCTTCATTCCATTCTGTGTTGTCAAGTCAAATTAAGTCTCATACGTTCAACCGCTTCTCGAGAATTAATTGACCGTTTTTTACGACAGGAAATCTCGTCGGTTGAAAGAAATAAAGTTCGCGGTAGATTAATGGGGTCGTCAATAGAAACTTGTTACACCGGGTTGTTGAATGATTCGAAGAGATCTTTCAACGGTATTTGTTGACCCTTAGCCGTTTCGTGTTTCTGAAAAGCCACGTAACGAGGTATTGAGTTTCTCGCAATTTATCTGGATCACACTCAACCAACCGGCGGAGCCCGCCCTAATCAATTCGTCCTGTCGCTTCAATTCGTTGAGTAAGTGGAGAAGATGATTTGGCTCAACTTCGAAATTCTTGGGATAGACAGTTTGTTGGGAATAGACCTAATTACTCGTTTCCCAGGGCGTGTCGAGAGAGAGATGCTAGAACACGGGAACTCTTGTTTGAACGCAGAATCCCCAAGGACATTCGTACGTCGCGTGTCTCATTGATGGGTTTCCCAGGCCGGGCGAGGAGCTTTGATCTTCACATCCTCTACGTCAACTTATTATATAATCCATGATAGCTACTACTGCTCGCGGAGACCTTGAAAATAAACTTGTACCTCGAAATAATTTTCCAACCGAGCGGCTCCTTCCACGACCCCACATATATTCATTTTCAACGAAGAGCCGACGCATTCCAATTCAGCGTTTTAGAGCGAGAGTGAAGGTTATTCGAAAAAAACGTAGTTTATAAACTTTTTTCACGTGGTTGCTCTCTCTGAAAGTTGACTTTTCAGTAGATATTTTCGTTTTGAAGTATCCCAATACGAAAAAAGTGCTCGTCACGCACCCCTCAATATGAGAAATTTTTTACGGACCGCGTTGTGACGTCAGCTTCACAACTTAACAAAATACACGGATGGCAGGCAGAGAACCGAAATTATACAAAACCAATTGTTTGTGCCCATCTTTCAAATCGGTAGAAAACCCGTCGTCGCTGTGTAAACTTTGTAGAATTGGACAAGAGAAACTACACAAATAATCCTCATCACGGCATGTATTAAGTACGTGTTTACTGATTTGACCTCCCACCCTCTCCTCTTTGATTTTTTTTGAGCCCCTAGCATAAAGGTAACGTCAGCCAACATTACATTTTCGAGTCTAGTGTTCCGAAGTTAAGGGAGGAAAATCAGAAAATGTCGTAAATTGCTTCTGATTGCTTCATTGCCATTACTGAACTTGCGTGAACCATAAACGGGATTCGTAAGGAGAAAACTGTTCTAAAATCGATTTTGCGCATCCCACAACTTTCCTACTCAAGAAATACTTTTGTCGCTTTTAAAACTAATTAAATCATTTGTAGGACTTAGCTCAACGGTGTATATAAAAAACTGAATGTTGAAGGTTCCTGAATTTATTGAGTCACCCATTCTTATGCCACAACGTTCATACAATACATCAGACTATCGAAACGATATTTTTTTGGGGGATCGCTTGTAGTTCTGCAGTCATAGAAGAAATGCAGTGAACAAGTTATTGAAAAAATAAAAATAGTTCGTATTCCGGAATTTCGTGGGTTGTTGTACTGTAATTATACCCGGTATTAAGCTTCCATCGTATAGGTAGCTTATCGGACTTGAGTTTGGTTGAGTCCCTAATGTTTGTCTAGTGAGGATGAATTTATATCAGTGAAAAATGAACTAAAATCGGCTTTCATCATTTCACTTCATGTTCCCCGTTGTTCGGGAATGTCCACACAAATGTCCGGTTTTGTATTTTAATCATATGAAAACTATGATATATGCATATATATATGCTATGACACATATATATGCAGGTCGAACGCGGAAGTTAAGCTGTTTTGGTTTAGTTTTCTCAATCGCGTTGAATCGAAGGGCCAAAGAAAACGTTTTTGGGCAAATTTGTTATTCTGCTACTTCAGTAGAAATGAAGGAAATTACAAAGAGGAACAATCTTAACACATTTTGTAATTTAAAGTTAACAGAAGAGGATGGGAGAGGGAAGGGGTTTGTGAAAGTGCACAGGCGATGTTAGGTGAAGGTAACCGCACGCAGAGTGCAGGTTGTTTTGAGTTCGCGAGTGGCCTGGAAAACAAGGCGTTTTAAGCCTGAGGTCTTTTGACGGCCAAGTGGATGGAATATCAATCGATAGGTAGCGAAGCATGAATTAATCAGACACGCCATCCGACCACAACTTTTCCTTGAAAAGCCAGATCCGTTCGTCAATCGCGTTGTGGACTCTTCCTCTGTCTCTATATTCTCCTCTTGAGCCCGAGCTGTCTTTACCTCTTTGAAGTTCCTTTCAAATTGGTCGCAACAATTACGTCCATCGATCGACGGTGTCCAGCTCGCGTGGCATTTCCTCTGCCTTTAACCAGGACTGAGGGTTGCTACGCCTTTTCTACTCTGCTCATTTAACCTATTGAAGTGCTTCAGTCGCTTGACATTTGAATGTGAGAACGCGGCACGCGAAGCAAGCAATCGCACAATTTCGCAGCCGTTTTCTTATTGAATATTATTATTAGATAATTATTATGACAAAAAGAGAAGCAACGTCATAAAACACATAATCGGCCCTAAAAATATTCCAAAAATCGCAGAGACAGGAACCCCAAGAGTTATCACATTTACACCTTTTGACTTCCTTCACCAAACAGTATCGAATCAGTTGATTGGCTCAGAGCCCTACGGAGCAGGAAAGTTATTAAATCCGCTGCAAACCAAATTTTGATCTATACGTTTCTAGGGTTTATGAGTATGGAAAACGCCATTTGTGATAACTAAAACGTTTGACACCAAATCAAACAAAAGTACCATAAACTTTTAAGCCGTGAAAAAATTATGAGAGTAACACAATAAATTATCTCTAAGAAATTCGATTTTAGCGTAATTTTTCCTTTTTGTAAGTCCCGATCACATGGTGAGAAAAATCGTGGTGATATTCCTATGAACTAAGTGTATCGTGAGAGTTCCAAAACATACGGGGGCAAACTCAGTTGTTTCGGAATTCTAAGCCACCGTCGTTTGCAATTACTTTAAGATATCACTTAGCTTATAGCACTTCTCGCACTTCGTACCCAATAAACACGAACGTTTTTACTTTCCTTGGCTCTACGAAGTAGAAAGGAAAGTTATGTAATCGGTTGAAAATGTTTGTTTCAGCTTTCTTCAGATCTTTACGTTTCAGACCCTCCTGAGTCCGAAAAACACTATTTGGGAAAATGGTCTGTGTGTATGTGAACGGTTTTTAGAGAAAACTACCGTATCAAATTCACTCAAACTTGATATCTAGCCCGCAGGTTACCACGGAACGCCAAAATAAGGGTACGAACACAATCCACCGAAAGTTAAGTATAGTTATCATAGTGATCAAAACACCAAATTTTGTTTCTCAACAACGGCTAACGATTTTGATTAAAAACGCTCTTAAAATAAATAAATAAAACACCTAAAACCTAATGAAAGCTAAAAACTAGATGGTACATTGTGTGCTAAAGTAAAGATATGACAATTGAACAGAAATTTTGGCAGAAGAGTTATTGTGTCCAAGGATTGTTGCAAATTTGCCACTCACTAACCGTCACAGAACTGTTCATTAGATTTACGTTAGTGTACGGTAATTCCTTTAATTTATCAAGTGTTCCGTTTTTACTTTCCTTGGTTCTACGAAGTAGAAAGGAAAGTTATGTAATCGGCTGAAAAAAAATTGAGTTTTCTTCAGATCTTTACGTTTCAGACCCTCCTGAGTCCGAAAAACACTTTTTGGGTAAATGGTCTGTGTGTCTGTGAACGATTTTTAGAGAAAACCACCGTACCAAATCAGCTCAAACTTCATATCTCGCCCGCAGGTTATCATGAGACGCCAAAATACGGGTGTGAAGAAAATCCACCGAAAGTTAACTATAGTTATCATAGTGATCAAAACACCGAATATTTTTTTTTCTCAAGAACGGCCCTAACGATTTTGACTAAATTTTTTATATTGGTAGCTCTCAATATGGCAACTATACCATAAAATTCCCATCAATGGGAAAATGACGAGAGAAGCACAATAAATTGCCAAAACTTTCGACGTAATCGATTTTAGAGAAATCGACCGTACCAAATCCCCTCAAACTTGAGTTCATGTTTGTTACTGATGATGACCTAACCGTCGAAATCGAGTTAACAATTGTGCTCATTATTTCTGTGGAAATATAGACAATTTATTGTTTGTTCTATTTTTTAATAGTCATCATAGTGATCAAAACACAAAATTTTTTTCTCAAAAACGGCTCTAACGATTTTGATTAAATTTTTTATATTGATAGCTCCCAATATGGCAATCACACCATGAAATTTCCATTCGTGGGAAAATGACGAGAGCAGCACAATAAATAGTCAAAATTTTCGACGAAAAGCGTTTTTAGCGCAGTTTTTTCCTTACAAACTCCGCTGGAGTGTTAGTAGAAAGTGAAAGAAAATTGGTATTGTAGTCCAATCCAATACCTAAAGTGTGAGTGTTTAAAAACGCTCATGAGGTACATGGGGCTCACTTCAGAAATTACTGAATTTCAACTACCGCCGTTTCGTTTACTACTAGTTCTAACAGTTATTACCCAATAACTCTGGAAAAGTGATTATTATCCTTCTTCAAAAAATTCGTGTTTACAGCCTCATCAATTTTCTGTGTACCAATTGCTCAATAATGGTCCTATAATGAGTATGAGCAGCACAATAAATTCCGGAACTGTAAGCGCTACCGCTTCCTGCTGCTGTGACGTGTTGTTTGACCAAGTTCAAAGGAACTGAGTGATAAATGAATTGAGTATGTAGAATTAGCCATGTACAACGTGAATTGTTGTAGAGCTAAGGAAAGTTGTGTGTTGCAACGATATTTAAGTTTTCTCCCTGCATTAATATTGTGATTATGCGTATGTCATAAAACTTCGAAACGTAATACTCGTTAGGGAAAATTTATTTTGATGCACACATTTTATGAAAATTTGCGCTTTGCTGATTTGGCATTTGGCAAAAGAGAAAATACAATTTTCTACGTTAATAAGCAAAACCAGCTCTTCTATGAGGCATTAAGGAAACTAAAATTATCCAAAGAAAGTTGAACTCGTAACAGTTAAATCAAGATTCTGTATTGCCTGGGTAAAGTTCAAGAGTTAACTAGTTCAAGTCTTTCACAGCAGAGGGAAGGCGTTTGTTTGGTGGAATCACAGAGGATTTGGAAAATTTTACACGTTCGTTATGATTTCATCCCAACTCATAAGTCGAAGCAACTTGATTGAGTAAAACAACGAGAACGTCTCATTTTGGGGTTTATTTCTAGACGAGTGAACTTAGAACATAACCCAAGCTACTCGTGTAGCCAGAAAGAGTATCGGTTCAAGTGTACAACTCGTTAATTGGCTTCTTCCTATTATTCTTTTGAGTACCCCTAATGAGTCTTCTCACCTTCGAGTCTAATTGCTCTGCCGGCTAGTTGAAATTACCAACGAGCGTAGGACACAGACGTGGAAACAGTTGGTTTTTTTCCGTTGAGGCGAACGGGTTTGGAAACAGATCATATTCAAATCCCAAAACGCAACTGACCTCGCTATTCATTCCTACGATCAAGAGATGGCCATTCATAGTTTCAATCGAGATATATTTACAATCTCGAGCTCAATTCGGCCCGCATGGTGGCGCGGGATTGAAATGACTGGGGGAAGTAGACCTGCATTGCACGAAGGGAGTGCAGATGTTGCCGAATTTAACTTTGGAGCAAGTCATTGATCCAAAGAGTACTCGAGAGATTCGGGTTTTTTCTCGAGAAATGTAGGTGACGATTGGTCGGCTCTCCTCGAAAAATTCTACACAGCAAGTTCTAATAATTACCGTTAGCTCGATATGCTTTGTTTCTAACATATTGACAATAAAGTCTTCACTAGCCCAGGTCCTGTAGTTACGTTTTGTGCTGATCAGTAAACAGGAATATCTGGTGCGAAGCGTCAACAACCCCAGTAAATTTAATTTCAAGGCTCGTTTCTAAGGAAATGTTTGTTAAGGACACATCAAGAGCCGTTTATGAGACTATCATAAAAATGAAAATTCAATTTTTTGTCCGGTGTATGTTCATACTTTCGTTCAATTCAGTCACAGAAATAGTTGTGGTTGGAAAAAGATGAGTACAGATTGCTAGAAGGTTAATAAAACTCAGTTATGGACGTACTGTGGATTTCTGTTCAACGAACTGTCATACGAGAGTTCTTGGAGAACAATATGTAGATATTGACTGGTTTGAACAAAACAGTAGTAGCCGTTTTTCCAGAAAGTTTAAAAAACTCATTTTGAATATGTAGCAGAACAGCACGAAAAAAAGAACTAGCTCCATCGGTTGTCCAACCGTTCTTCCGCCAATCTGACTACAGACACACACGTACAAACCCCGCACCGAAATTAGGCCCCTTCATTAGGCCTCAAGACGTAAACGCCTGATGAAAACTCAACTTTTTTTACGGTCGCGATACTGTTCTTCCCCCTTGGATATCTCTACGTAAAATAATACGAATAATTGAAAAGGGTAAGTGTGGAAAACATAGTGTTCTACGGTTTGTAACAGTAAGAGTGAGGCTCGGCAGAACGTGGAATTTTCTTATAATTGTGGAAGAATCAAGATAGTTGAAATGGGGGCTTTCCACTATCAACTTGCGGCTACAATAATTGACTTCAGAAAATTTCCCGCGGATAACGATCCATCCAAGACCTTGAGAACGACTACTTGGCCGTAGCATTGTCGTCGCATTAATTCGAGGAGTAAGTTAATTTCGCTACTCTATTAACCCTAAAGACGGCGAAAAGTTTGTATCCAATACAATCTCCTAATATCCCCAAGAAACGAGGTTATTTATTCAATAGAATTGAAGGTAACATAGTGTTGACAGGTTTACTTTAATTCACCCATTTCAAGATTCATGCTCAGTTTGCGAGAACTTATGAAATTGTAATTCGCGAGCCCAAATTATATTCTCCACAGAGGAAGGAGTTTCACGCGCTCTATTTAACCTACCAGATGGGCATATTACAAAAAATTAAAAAATCATAATCTAAGAGCCACTAGCCAATGATTGAGGAAGAGACACACACACTCATTGTTAAGGGCAAGAGGGAGTTGGTGACGAGCGAAGAACCAGTCAAAGTAGAGTTGCGAAACGATTTCCAGAACTATACTGTTTTGTTCCCAGGCACAAATGAAGATTATGCAAAAATGATTAGGTTACTGATTACAGCCTCTGAACTGTAGCGAATTGACTACAGCCAATATGACTGTAAGCATAGGGTAAGGGGTAGAGAATGATTGGTTAAATATTATAGCAAAGAGTTGGAAGGAAGGGGCAGAGGACAGAGTGTTTGAAAAAATATCGAACACGGATTTTCGAGGATGAAGGAGGGAGCTATGGTCTGCACGTGCTAAGGAGACTGATCCAAGAGAGACAGAGAGAGAGAGCGAGAGAGACAGAGAGAGCGAGAGAGAGAGAGAGAGAGAGAGAGAGAGAGAGAGAGAGAGAGAGAGAGCGGTTGGGAGTGTTGTCTGGAACAGAGCATTTCGAGCGAGTAAAGTAATAACCAAAACCAAGTTTCGAAGTTTGCGAGATAAGCTGGGAATTCCCAGGCACCTACTACAAATTTAGGGGATTCGGTCAAGAAGCCCCCCATCACATCTTAAGCGTTTTATGTAAAACGTAGATGAGGAGTCAAAGGCGGTGCCAAGGTTCATGGAGACACAGAAAATAATAAATTGTCGCAAAGGGATACCATCTCTCTCCTTCTATCCCGAGAGCAACTTCGTATTCATCCTGTACGAAAAGTTTTACAACGTTTTTGAGGTTGTGGTGACAAGAAATGCTTTTCATTTCTCGAAACAACTATAAAACGAGGGGAAATATCAACGCGACCTTCGAAACGAGAAGAAAAATAAGATTAGGTTCTCAGTTGAAGTGTTGTCAGAAGCTTCTGAAATGACGTCCAACATTGTCGTCAAGAGAACACGTGAGAGTTTCTAAAATGTAACGTACATCGGCACGCACGATTAAAATATCTCTCCCTTTCTTTAACTCGATGCCGACGTCCTCCAACTTTTATATAAGCGGGCCAGCGTTTCGCCAGTCAGATGGGATAGATATTGTGGTGCGCCTTATAACGAGGTGTGATTCATAGTACCCAGGGCACTAGAGTAACTTCATTAAAATGCCAAACTTAACAGACAGTAATGATTCACTTATATGTAAAACTCAAATTCAACTGCTCTGTTCAGTTCTGTTTATCTAGTATAGTAGTATAACATAAGCAGACAAAGGAAACGTCATTGTTATACTAGATAGACAGAACTACATAAATAAGACAACTGACTTCATCAACCAAACCCTATGCACGAAACTGAAAAAAGACCCTACGGACTAGTATCAGACACAAATACGTAATGGACTTAGAAACCATACTAACATACCAAAAGAACAACATTATAAATACATAAACATGAACCCAAAACCACCACTACTCAAAGGGAAAAAAAACTCAAAAATTCATAAAAAGGATACACCCATCAGACCAGTCATAAACTTCACATCTGCACCAGCATATAAACTCTCAAAATATTTGACGACAATGCTAAAAAGTAGCATTACATTACCAAACAGATATACGATTCGCAACACAGAAGAACTCATTACTAGAGTAATAGACGTAACTATAACTCCAAACACTAGATTGGTATCATTTGATATAAAAAACTTATATCCCTCCATACCAATAACAGAAACCATTGACATACTACAAACCAAACTAAGACAAATAGACACGACAACCACTAGAAACGTCACCAACCTCACCAAACTGACACTCGGACAGAACTACTTTCAATTTAACAATAACATATACAAGCCAAAAGATGGATTAGGTATGGGAAACCCTACTTCGTCCATATTACGAATCGTAACTGAAATATTTCTACAACATTACGAAGAAACTCACATCCAGACCTTAATGACAAAACACGATATCAAACACTACGCCAGATATGTAGATGATATCATCTGCATATTAGGCCGTGATAACACTGACGACATACTAAAGGACTTAAACAATATCCACCATAACATCCAATATGACATGGACAAAGAACAAAATAAAACCCTTAATTACTTGAACCTGAAAATCACACGGTTGGACAACGAACTACAATACGACATTTTTAGAAAACCTACCGCTACCGACACGACCATACGTTTTATTTTTATCTCTGCTCAATGGACTTTCAGAGGAACATCTATTGAGAACAATACGTAGGTATTAACTATTCAAAAACATCCTGAGAGTTTGGTGAAAATCGCTGAAGCCGTTTAGCCAAAAAGCGTAAAAAACCTATTTTTGCTTCATAGACCAATATCGCCGTTGACCGTATTTTCATGGAGATATGTATACAAGAGAAAAGTAAGGTATTGATTAGTAGAAGATAATTTGAAAGTTCAATCGAAATCGTTACAGCCGTTTTTTAGAAAAATGCGAAAAACCCTAGTTTTTGGTACATTTTCGTCCCCCATCCCCCCTTCCCATCGGCGGAAATCGCCCATAACCTTATTTTGGTGTCTACAAAAAATAACGAACAAAACAAAAAAAGAACCAGCTCAATCATATCAGCCGTTCTCCCGCAAATCGAACTACAGACACACACGGACCACGAGCCGAAATTAGGTTTTTTAGACTCAGTAGGCCTCAAAACGTAAAGATCTGAAGAAAACCCAAATTTTTTTTTGAGACGATTACTATACTTTCCTACCCTTCGGGTAGCGGAAAGTAAAAATGAGAACTGGAAGCTTAGTAAGTCTAACAGTATTCAACGAGGAAGTGAGAGAAGAAGGACCTACCATACATATAGGAAATTCTCGTTTCAAAAGTAATTAAAATAAACATTTTAAAAAGTTACTGAAAGTATTTTTGTTTAATGATGTTTTTATTGCTCGTTTTGTGACCGAAATAAATTATTGTCGCTATAGAGAACTACTGCTGTTCCTGAACGTACCAAATAAAATAACCACTCAATCAAGCTCGTAAACTAGTGGTGGCTTTGATAGGGTTGGCATTTCTTCCCTGCTTCACACGATCCCAGTGGTGTTCAATTGGCCGAATTGGTCATCATGTTTCTCAAATTGGCGTCAAGCGGGTTTGCAGCAAGATTCAGATCAGGGAAGCTACGGTTCTAAACTTGAGTGGAATCTTTCCGTAGCTGGAGGTGAGCCAAGGTGTTAAGCAATTGAAGAAGCGCTTATTGCAACCACCTCTGAGCTATGCTATAGTAGGCCACTGATTGGGGAATATTAGGCCGTTTTTACATTCCTTAGTTCAACAGAGTAGAGAGGAAATTTACGAAATCGGCCCAAAAAAGTTGAGTTTTCTTCAAATCTTTTGGCTTGTGAGTATGAAAAAACAACGGTGTACGTGTGTCTGTGAACGTGAATGAAATATGGATGCACTAAATCGGCTTGTTTCTTCATAGGTCAACATAGGACTTCAAAATAAAGGTAAAACTAAACTACACCTACAGTGATCAAAACACCGCATATTTTTCTCTGGAAAACAGCTTTCACAATTGTGACTACACTTTTTATACGGAAAATACGAAACAACGCAACGATAACATGAAATTTTCATTCGTGGGACGAGGGAAGCACGACAAATTAGTAAAAGTTTCGACTGACACTGAATTTTCCTACTATTCACAGCTGCGGTTGTAGTGGCGCCATTGGCGCCGGGAACACCGATTAAATCGGTCCTCTGACTCCCGCTCCACCAACGCTACCTGACTTCTTTTCCCGCAAGAAATAAGAACTAATTAATTCTGCAAACTCGGCAGAATTAATGGTGTTTGATTCAGATTGTGTTGCTATGTCAGATCATCGTAGCTAGACTTTACAAATTAGATGCCTGCAAATCAATGAAAAGAATAGTTTCAAATCCAGGCCCACGGAAGCTTTCAGATCGAATGTACGCAACAAAGTTATATGGGAGGCCTCCTGCAGGCCTCCTCACAACAATACCAACCATTTTGTCAAAACTGACAAGCGTCTTTCTAAAACTCAAACCCGGTCGGTCCTGAGGGTACGAGTAAATACGTCCAAAGGAGGTACTCTGTTACATATTTAGCGAAGCCTCGGATCATTCCTTACATAATACCCAACCTAGTCGAACTTTCGACTCGCCACACATTTCAGGATTAACGCAGGGCTCTGCAAGGTACACCCTCGACGAACATGTCAAGGGCAATGCGCACTGGTAGGTAAATCCCGGCTTTTATAGACACGCACAACAACGTTTTGATGATTGTCGTACGTTGGTTCAAAACCATGTCGCGGAAATAAACTGTGAACGAATCGATTACGTCATTTTTCGACCACATTCCTCATCAAGTTCTTCGGATCGAGAAAAGTAAAAACATAGTTTATTAGCCGTCATTCCCTCCCTCCCCCCTCCTTTGGAGGAGTTGGCGGAACTATAAAAATAGACTGAAAGCGATGAGGGGTTATTTGGCTTCTACTAAGGCTGAGAGGATGGTGAAGTGAGGTCGGCGGCACGACGGGGGTCATGCTGAACGGCCAACATCGATCTTTCCGTGAAGCTTGCAAGCTGTTGGTTGGATGCGTGAGAGGAACTATGAGAAGGGGAAAGGAGGCAGCTTACTGTTTCTGATTTGATTCACCTATTGTTAATGCATCTAACAACCTCGTACTAATTACCGCCTCTTATTTATTTAGCGGGTTGTGGCTACTATCGTTCGCTTCTAATGGAACGCTCGATGTTTCAGAATTTTCTGGCCTGAACTCTAAGGTCGAAAAAAAGAAAGCATTTTGCGACAGGGTTTTAGAGCGATAAAAGGTATACCCTAAAATGGTTGTGCTACAGCAGCGCGAACATGTTACGCGACAAGATCTTATCAAAAAGCCAGCTTTAAAACACCTCTTATTTGACATGTGACCCAAGCCCAAGAAACTCCGTGCAAAGCATAGAAATATACCCGCCTCCGTATGAGTTACTCGGGGCAGCTGAGTAACGAGTGTCACTGCTAACGTCAGTCTTCTTAATAATGTCTGGTACAATTCCTCGGACCCATCAGAGGGTTGCATTGTACTGACTGACTCCTATTAAAGGCACCGTGCAATCGTGGTCTAGTGGATAAGACATTGGTTCATAATTCTCGACGTAAGTCGAGGATTGTGGATCGGAGCTCCGGCGCGATTGCCGTAATTTTTGCCTGAGTCAGCAGCTCTTCAAAAAGCATCTCCAAACTACCTCAGTGCAGCATTTCAAACGATTTGTACATGGAGACTTTCATTCACTAATTGTGTTGAACAGATGCAGTACAATATTTGAATATGAATTCTTAACGTAATTCTGTGAATACCGCACACCACCCATTGCCAAGCCGCTTGGTCTCGTCCTTCATCAACCATTTGCATTATTAACAATACGCAGAGTTGGGTCCTCCATAGAGCGAAGAAACCTCCAAAAAATACTCATGTGTTTTAACAACTATATTGCAACTCTTCCTCTATTTCACAGCTCCCCCCTTCCTCTCTCATTTTGCGTTCCTCGCTAATCGTTGGAATCTAAGACCAACATTTGCAAAAATTGTAAATCGATATCAATTCGTCAATTCTTTTGGCCCGTTCAACTCTCTGCCTCTTTCGTATGCTCAGAGCGAACTGCGCACTAATTAGCAGAGGGAAGACTTGAGTTAACTGAGATCTTTATTTCTCGAGTTGATAAAATTAAGAACCCGTAAGAAGAACAGAAGAAGGTAGCTACGGATGTGTTGTAAACATGGAAAAAGGCACCACGCTTGAAGTAAGTCAAGTACTTCTTCGCTGGGAATAAAGAGGAATCCTCGGAGGTACTACTCCCAGTAGAGGAAATAATGTGGTCGACGAGCGTGATTGGCAAACCAATAATTCAGAATTAAATGTGGATTTAAACTCAATTAAAATTGAGTTGTTCCACTTCTATTCGTGATAACTTGCAACGATCAACAGCTCTACTAATCCATACTTTAATCGTCCATTACGTGTGAGGGCAGACAGTCGAGGGGACATCTGCCTTATCATTGCCCCTCGCTGTTTTGGAGGCGTGTATCAGTCGTATTAACAAAGAATCGTTTTTACTAAGAGGTCTATAACCACTAACCATCTGCTAAATATTAGTTGTGAACAGAGTTATTGTGATTAAAACTGTTTGTCGGGTGCACGAGAAAGAGAGAGAAACAGAAACACGAATTGAGCGAGATATAGAGCTGTATTGATACATTTGCTTAACACGATAGAGTTTTGATTAAACGGTCACTTTGTGAGAAAGGATTGTTCTCTGAGTACAGTACTGAAGGATGGGAGTTAAGCGTGACACAAGGAGGCTCTGTGTGGGGAACTAGAGTCGAGAAAGATTGAGTAGAGTTTTGAGTAAATAGAGGGTTCAGAAAAGGATATTTTGGAACGTCTAGAAAGGGGAAAACCGTTTTCACATGGAAATAACTGAGAGGCAGGTTGGACATTTCTGCGCCTACAGACAAAGGGCTTGAAGTCAGAAATAAGTGGACTCGATGTTCAGGGAAGGCCCGATATAAGAGTTTCCCTTAAGGGCAAGTGCGGAAGTTGCGAGCTCACGATTCCAACTTGATGATTGCTCAGTAATTCATTTCAGTATAAAAATTCAGCGTAAAATTTGTTAGGGCCGACAAAACGCAATTCCTACCTTCACCGGATGAGAGGAACGGAAGAAGACAGCCTCCTGGCGTCTTAAAACGCAAAGCTAATGCTAAGACCCAGCAGCCAATGAGTTCGAGTAAGTTATGCGAGAGGTCGTTGTTAAAAAATCAAACTTGAGGAAATGATGATGAAAAGGATAAAGCGTGTGATTGTTAGCAACGTTTGGCTAGAGTCTGGTATTCATGCATGCTCTAACGCATAATTCGTCGCACAGATTTGAGGGCTTCACATGAAGAAATCGTTAGTGAACAATGGTCGAAAAGAGTGAGATAACCCCTTCTTCTTTACAAATGAGAAAAGACAGATTCTGTGAGGGAAACCCGAATTCCTTAATCGGATCAGTCTTGTACTTCATTCATACCTCCTAAGAAAAGTGACGAAAACAAATTCCGAGGCTTTTTAATTTTAAAAGGAATCGAACCAACGAGACGCTCCGGATGGCGTTCCCCTGGACGGGACGAACCCAGAGGGAGGAGGTAATTTTAACTAAATCTTATGTGAGGTAAGAATGTAACCAATAAAGGTGACTTTTTGATAGTTATTGTAGAGGTTGAACATCAGGCATAAATGTACTTTTGTATATAGATTCAAAAACATACGACCAGTTGAAATCTAGAGGTTAACCACATTTTTCAAAAATGGCAAGTTTCATTTCCCGTGAAAATTCGGTACAAACAACGGGAAAGGCTCACTCCCTATGCCCTCACGTACACCAACTCTCACTGCACAACCCACCCTTACGTGCCTGCCAGAGACAACTCGGAATCGTTCAAGTGATGTCTAAACAGATTGTGACACGTGTTAGTGGAGAAACTAATTAGATTTGGAGCATCTCCAAGGCTCTACACATGGCTCGAATTATAATGCAACGCAATACACGTCCATTGCTGACGATTAGATGACATTCGTCAAATAATAGCATCAATGCGCTCAACCTGCACCGAAATAGTTCACGCAGCACAGGTTTTTCGTTCGATTAGTGGAAGGTTCGAAACGCAAGAGTTTACGCCTGATGAACTACTACAGTGTGACATCGATTGAAATTGTCAACACAGGTTGAGGTGTACCCCTGTCACGCCAATTAATAATTATTATAATATACCAAGGTCGTCGCACCCCTGGGGAACCCTGAGGAAACTGCCAGGTCATCGAGATAAAGTTGGCGAATGACTAATCGGGAACGTGGATTACAATCAGGAACTAGAGATTACATCTCCGCTGAACTAACTATGTTGACAATTAAGGCACGCATTAAAGGGAAATTTATTTGAGTAGAGAAACCACACGTGTAGGCTCTTGAGCACCATTATTCTCATTATCAGTTTTCTTTCTTTGAAGAACAATTATTAAAATGATTTATTTCTATAATTTTCTCAAACTCCACACTTCATATCAACTTAATCTCTGAGAACTTGTCATCTTTGGTCTTTATCTAACTTGTTTTATCGGTCCCCCGAGATAACTACGTTATGATTGCGATTAGAACGGTTAACAATAGTACTTGTTAAATCTTCAATCATTTCGTATTGACTGTTCCATTTCACTCGACTGATGCCCCAGACATCTTTCGACACATTTAGACAACGTAATCGCCGCCTCTTCAAACAAAGAGTAACGTTGGTGTGGCGCGAAGCTTCGAAGTACATTCAACATAGCTGCGTAGGGAATAAATTGAATGCATCGCTTTCAACAAAATAAACCTGAACATTTGCCGAGGAAAACATATATTTCTGCGTTTTTCATCGCCGCCACAGTGCCGCCATAATGGAACAAAGAAAAATGACATTTTCTAGGCGACGCTAAGCAATTGGCACGACGGGACGAGTGAAACTGACTGGTGGTTGGAGTGAGACGGGAGGCAGTGCGAGAAATGAGCAAAACCAGGGAGAAACGACAACTTTCACTGCATTGTCCCGCGAATTCTTTCAAGTTGTAGAAATTGCCTCACTATATTTACTGTGATTTCACTGTTTTCCATCTAAACGCAGTCCTGCACCTCTGAGGCCCGTTTTATTTGACTCAGCGTCGAAAAATACCTAGGAAGCGATACCAAACATGAAGTTATTGCAATAAAACTGCCAAAACGTCGCTTTCGGCTAATTCTTGAAACCATTTTTTGCCCATAACTACCATGGGTTCCCAAACGGGGTTTCGCACTTGGTTAAAGTCAAAATATGGCCTCGACGAAGGACAGGGATCTCATGGAGATACCAAATCTGCTAGCTGACTCGTCACCCGTGCCAATTCCCTAACGTCGCGTACATGTATCAATTTTCTTTGTTCCGTCACGTTTCGTATCGTTATTTTTCAATGATGAATAGAAAGGGATGCGCTGTACAAGAGAATAATAAACCGGTAAGTAATAATTTGCAGCGTTGTTTTCTCTTTGTGCTGAAATGATTTATATCAAGCGCACGAGATGTCTTCAACCAATCGATACGTATATATTTCTCCGACTATCCGCTCACCAGAGACCGTGATTGTTCTAAAATAACAGTCGTAAAGATTTGAATAAAACGGCCCGTCGAATAACTTCTGTTTTCTGTAGAATAACTCGAATAACTTCTGTTTTCTGTAGGTTTCTGTAGAAGGGGCTATTAAGTCATTTGCGTGGGAATGATGAAGTTCCACGGTGCACTGCACCAAGTCTGCACGTTTGGTTAGAGTCGAACCTTTTCCCAACGAGGTACTATTGCTCTAAACGTACGAGGATTGACAGAAGCAATCTTATGTCCCTTCTGCCAATATTCGCGAGTTTATACATAAACTGAGGTGATTCCTGCAACGCTTTACCCGGCCGATCTTGTAACCGTTTTGGTTACCGCCGAGTAAACAAAACGACTTCCTTAGGTCAAAAGGAGCGGGAAAAGAATGAATGAATGACTGGTTGGAGTCTCATTTCCAAGGATTCAAACGGCCTTCAGTCGACCACAATTAGCCCGATCTCCTCAACAACAGCTTTCACTAGTTAAGAGACTCAGCAATGCTTTAAACCTGTAGCTCCAAGGTCGAACCGGCTTATTCGTTACAAGGTGCTGTATGAAGAATGTCCAGTATGAATCACAACAACAGCTGAACAACCAACTTTGGCGTGGCTAAGCGTTATGATGTTTTTGTCATTGATTACAGCGATCAATTAAAAAAAGCATCTCCTAGTTGGTAGTGTAGTATGGGCGAGGGCTTTGGGTTTACGTAGGATGATGGCTTGAGACATATAGCGTCCTACAACACACAGCACACTATCGGACTGGAAGGACGAACTCCCCTAACTGGCTCAGTGACTTAGATCGATCAGGTTGATACGTGAAAAACTGAAGGGCGAAATTGTGCCGAAACAAAAATTATGTGGAATAGCCCCAAAACCCACTAAAATGTATTACTTCTCGATACAAGCTATCGATGAGCAAATGGTCTGATTAGATTTTCTATTTATAAAAAACGACAAAAGCTCCCACTTAACAATGCTGACGATTTCCCGTTATGTTCACAATCAAATTGGCAATACTTCTCTTCATTCGATTCTGGTGAATAATTCAACCTACGAAATAAGAAGCTTTGTTATAATTTAAACACTCCAACTCTTAGTAGAGTTAGAATCGAGGGAAATAAGGGATATATATCCTCTCTACCCTTAACAACGTTCTTCGTTTTGGGGAGTTTCGGGTTTCCCGTCTGTGGTTAACCGTTTTATCCGATATATATACACGGTGAAACAAACTTGGCGCGTTCTTCACCTAAACTACGACGAAATGTGCCTAAAAATTCCATTCGATTATATGGTTTTAAACCTCATTAAACGAAGACGATGATTTTCAGGGCGAAATAAAAACAGTCAAATTAAATTTCGATTTATTCCTAGAAATTACAGTTTTATGATTAACGAGTTTTCAGCTGTTGGCCATCCTTACTAAATAATGAATATTGAACCAATGTTGCATCTAACACATCTCATATGAAAGTGTTTGAATGATAGTCGATTTCCTTGTAGAATTAATCGTTTAAGAGACACGACTTAAGATTCTATTAAGACCCCAATTTATTGAAAAATCGCGAATTGCGCTGGTCTTCGGACATCAAAGAAAAGTTTGTTCACTTGATACGAAAATTCGACGAACACCTCATGTTAGGAATTCGGTAAGCATGTTGAGTACGATTTTGAAATTACGGTTGCATCAATTCAACTTTCGACAGCTATCTTTATGATTAATGGGACAGAAGTAGTTCGGTACCAGGGAGGTGTAATCAAAGTTCTAACATATTTTAATGGCCAAAAGTTCTAATGAATATGCACGAGCTGCCGGCAAACTGAGGGGCGGCTCCTGAATGAACCGCTGACATCAAAGTGGACTAAAGGCAAATCGACTGTACCTTGAAATCTGGCTTCTCTCCCCAAGCTGGTTCTCCGAGTAAATGACCGACTTTCGTAACCGCTAATTCTTATGTAAGCCGTCAAGGGAGATAAAGAGAAAAAATGAGCGATAACTCTTCAAATATTGAGAACGATTCATTTTAGATAAATGTGGACTACACCACACGAGCAGGACGATAGTTGAATTTTAATAGAAAGGCGAGTTGCGTAACCCGCTTGTTAAATTAACAAGGCAACAAGAGGTAACGAATTCACGAGACTATTCCCTAGTTTTTTGTTCGCGTGATGAGACCATTGTGAGGACCAATACTTGCCAGCCTTGTAACACAGGATTTTCGTTAAATAACTTGTTCGAGTTCGACTGATCAGTTAAATGACCAAGAAATAACTGCTGACTTTTAAATGTCGACTCTGCCAAAAATATAAGACGCCAAGAACCAGATTAAAAAAACCGATTAACCCGAGACAATGAACAAAATGAACTCCAATCCGTTTCTGTCTAGTGTTGACTAACAAAGTGAGAGCTCGCGATTAGTTTTCTTTATTATGAACCAATTGACAGCACGTCATGTAGCCCGCCGATCCCTCCCACTAATTGATAACGAAGAACACAAGGGGATTGTTCACGACATGAGAACTTTAGGAGATAGTGAATACGCAAAGAAGAGCTCGCCATCACACATCACATTAACTGAGGGTCAACATTAAATCCGTGAGAGTCAGGCAGAAAAGTTTGGAACATTCTGTCTGTACGGTCAAAAGAGGAAGAAACGAAAGTCACGGATGAGATTTATACCAAGGCGACGGTCGAAAGGTACACTAGTATCTTTGAATGCTCGGGATTTCCATAAAACAAAATGACAGTTGAGATTGAGGACTATTATTGAACTGTAATTGGTAACTGAAGGAATTTCGAGCGCATTGACCAAGGTTAACTGGAAATACGTGAAGACACAACACGTGAAGGTACGAGTAGGAGCAAAAAGACGGTTTGTCTTTAACTTGCTGCAAAATCGGCTGAAATTATTCAAACCACACTCACTAGATGTCATCAACTAGTCCACACCTAACGTATATGATTACATATTGTTCCCCATAGAGGTCTCCTGGACAATCACTAAACTGAAAAGAAAAAATGAACCAAACAAAAAAACACCTGTTTTTACTTCTCTAAGCCCTACAAAACGAGAGGAAAGTTATTTAACTGGTTGAAAATAAAAGTGTGAATTTTTCGAAGTCATCTGAATTCGAAAAACACGTTTTGTCTCTAGTCACGAGCGACACAACGGTTAGTCCAAACCAGTTAAAATTTGATATTTGACCTGCGAATCTTTCCACACCAAAAACACAATGAATAATTAATCAATATGAATAAGTGTAAAGTTTTTCCGAATTTTTCTCAAAGCCACTCAAACATTTTCTAATTAAACCCCATTCCACCAACCGGTACATTCCCTTCCTTCGTACATTGCGTTTTTCGCATTGTGTAGTACTTCAATGAAAACATAGCACCAATCGTAGTTGGTGGTGTGGAATTGTCGAAAGTTGTGCGATGCGTCGCACCCAATTTTTAGCCGAGCTGGCGATTATAATCTTCTGAAAGGTCGTTGCGTGCTATGAGCTCCTCACTAAAACAAGTGAAAAACCTTCGAAACCAGAACTAGGTACGAAGGAAGCGGCCCTGGTCTCCTCGACCTAGTTCCCCGGACAAGAGTTCAGGCTTCTACCGACAGGAAATTCTGTTAGAAATAAGAGGGTAGCATTATTATTTTAGCGTCAGCTATGGACGGATTCACGTTGAAGACCTTCGGCCAAGAAAGTCGACGGAAAGATTATCGACTAGACAAGTCGACGGAAATTAACGAAACAGCGTTTCTATCTTTGGGCGCGGAGGAGGCGGCAATCACGATCCCGTCACGTGCCCCATGGCTCACAGCTCGAACGAGGTTTTCGGGGTCTCTTCCTATCGTCGAACTGGAGAGAAATTAGTCATCCGCACGAAGTAAACAAGTTGAGAAACGCCTCTAACTGCCTTTAAGACTACAAAACCCTGATAGTGTGCTCTTGTGATATATTGGAAGAGGAATAAGGTCATTAATAAGTGCAATGGCAATTAGCAAGGACGGCAGGTGAACATAATCTCTAGTCTCGATTACAATCTATTTGTGAACGGGAAATCAACAATTCAATTCAAAACATTCATTATTCGGCATTATCTGAGGACAGTAGCAATCAGGATTGATAATCATCGCGAAAACAATATAAATAAATCTGGTAATAAAATTCATGGAAATTCATGGGTGCGAGATAAATAGTGCCTTATTTCTTCGTCCACACAATTCCACTGTACAAGATGAGATAAGGGCATACGGCTTCTCTTAAACTTTAGCGCAATGGGAAGTCAAATGGAGGTTTGAAGACCGTTTTCCGAAATTTTGTTTTACAAGAGCTCATTTTTATTTGGACTATGAGTCGCTCCTTTGTACGTTCAGTCGGAGGTTACATTTTCAACCAAGGCGTGGAGAGATGAACTGTTGTATCATTTTTATGACAGTCTGGCCGAATTCGGCAAAGATCAATGCAAAGACCAGATTTCTCTGTCGGATGTCATGTGGTTTTTGTCCTAAGAGACAAAACGCTGAGTGACGATTTTTCGGATATTTGGTGAGAGTAATGGGGGTGAGGGACATGTTAAAGAGCTGAAGAGCACCTTCCAGCCCAGTTCCACCTAAACCTTAACCAACTCGTTCAGAACAAGCAGAGGGGAATGCGTCGGGAACTGATCGAGAACTATACAGATGTAATAGAACCCACCAAGACTGCCCCAGAGACTCAAAACCACTCAGGTGAAGCGATTCGAGATGTGGGAACTCCCCTGGCCTATTAAGAACTATGAAGAACCTTGCGCCGTGCAGTTCTAATAACTGAATTTCTTAATGTTTTAAATTATGCATCCTGACTAGCAAAGGCATATATATAATTATTAGTATGTATTTTGTGTCTTTCATTCATTGCTAAACCCAGCTCCAGCTCATAAGAATAACGCTTCAAGACTGGGCAATATTCCAATCTCAATGGGAGGAAGGAGTTTGCAGGAGTTGACAGGCTAATGGAAAGACAATTCTTCCGACTAGCTCAACAAAAAGAGGTCAGATGGGAATGCCTAGTAATAACGGTTGCAGCTAAGGCACAGGGTTTCGAACCTATTGTAACCTGAAGCACCTGAGGCTCACTATCACAGGCCATGAAAGCAGCAGATTACATTAGGCAGCGTCCACAGCTATATCTACCAGAACAAGTTGCATTCCCTTTGAGTGTAAGACGCTAGATAACGTAAGGTTTTGAACCCTTCGGTCCTTCGATTAGCGGAACATTCTGATACGGTTAGTAGTGTATGTAAAGTCTCTACATTTAATTAAAAGAACCTGCATGCCACGAAACCCAGCATTGAACTCACTAAGTGGGTTAGTGGGTTGCTAACATGACAGTGGCTGGAGTATCTACTCCTCTTTAGATCTGTAACATTCCTTAGGGCCGTAGCAGTTTTGATTCGCTGATAGTCACGCGTAAATCCCCCCTCCCCTTATCAACCTTTATAAGTTCACTTCTTAACGAACCGAGACTTTCACATTTTACAGGAAGAAATACATTATTCTTTACGTTGAATAGATTGGGCTACATAACTTCTCTGGAATCTATTATTACTATTATTTCAGATGTACCGGTTTGGAAATTTTTCTATGAGTAATTGTTTCACGCATTACTTGATATACTTTATATACCTAAAACCTAAAACAGCTGTCAATCCGACGCATCTACAGAATATTAATTAGTAACTAAAGTTATCTTCTTCATTGCACTGCCCGTTTGTATATATAGTTCATTGTAACAAAGTGCAATATAGCTGAACACAACAACACATTTTGGACTTTGGACTAAAGTTATCTTCTTCATTGCACTGCACGTTTGTATATATAGTTCATTGTAACAAAGTGCAATATAGCTGAAGACAACACAACAACTTTTGGACTTTAAGGAATATCTTACATCTGGTACACATTCAATTATAGCACTCCACTAGTGCCTCCTGCTCGAGAAACTCAAAATTCAGAAGACAGCTAAGCGTAACCCACCTCAGTTAGACGGCGACTATCTGCTGGCCTCTCCACGAGTGAAATGACAAGTTCTAGCGAATGGCGTACCGAGCGAATTCATCATACGTCCGGGCTCTGCCCGTCCTCATATTACCGACAATGACGAGAGAAACACAGGAGGGGGCCTGTCAGCTCGTTGGCTGTCAGTTGCGGGTGCTCCTATTAGGCGACCTCGGCTGTCATTATAATTAAAGTGCTGAACTGAAGGGATCGGACGACTGGGAGCAGGAAGAGGGCGATTGATGCCGCCAGTCGCTATACTACGCCCTGAGGCCGTAACGAGGGCGACAGCGTGATGTAGGTTATTGGGTAATGACCTGAAAATGGGATGAACAGGATGATCGTGTTAACGACGATCAGGAGTTACGTAAATGGGTTAGTTGTTTCAGCCGATTTGTCATCTGGCGAACAACTTTGATTCAATTGGCTACTAGCTTCGCAGATATTGGCACCACGCGACAAAGAGGGGGCAACAATCCTTAGCTTGGACTCAATCGCAAGAGAGTCAACCTTTCTTCGGTCTTAGTATCTATCTTCCCTTTATACTAAAGCGAAAGAAAGGTCACCACACTCAGTATCGTCATTGTCGAACGCAGTATTTTATGGCAGAATAAATAACACACAAAGCAATACATCAAACTCTTATTGTTTCATTAAGAGGTTACGAGGTTGTAAGTTGAAGTGCAGAGACATCGTTAAATAATCAATTTATCCTTATTTTGCGCAAAAAATAAAATCGGCGATAAATTCCAAAAGGAAAATAAACAAGATTCAGTCGTTCAGCCCTCCAGACATCCTGAAATATCTTGAAATCAGCCTCAAAAACGTGGCGTATACTTTTTAAAAAAAATCAGAAATACAGTCAATGCCCCAGGAATAACGAAAAGCAAAAACCCGAACTACTAATTTCCTCAAAATTCAGATCATAGCTGTAACCGCGGTTCTTGGTTTTGTAGGAGCTTAATAATGAATAAGCCGTTTCTTATGATAACGTTAGTTACAAACATTCAGCAGAGCTGCCATCGAATTCCATGCGGGAAAATACACAGAAGACCCTCAAAACTGCGAAGAACAAAAACAATTTGTATTGATTGGAAGAAAAGACGTTAGAACCGGAATGAGCCAATACCGGGTGTTTTCTCCCTTTTCTCTCGAAAAGGGTTAATGGTGCATGTTAGATGCAAGAATGGGGGAGCTGAGGATCGCAATGAAACTGAAACTCAGTGAGCGTGAGGAGGACTGTATTATACGTGCATGCGGAATTGAGTAGAATTGAAATTGAGGTGAGTACAACTGGGCGACACAAGGGCAGTACTCGGAACGCGTGAACTGGCGTGGGTAACCGTATGAGGGAGTAAGAAGTTACTGGGGTGGTTGTTGGAAGCAGAATGAATTTGGAAGAGCTCTGTCGTCGATAGGAAAATGACATTGGGAGAAAGAAATAAAGAAACGGGAAAACCTAGGAAACGGGGCTGGAGGACCTGCAGCTGAGGGATTCCCGCAGGCGAGGGGCAGGTATTGAAATATTTGGAGACAATTAGGTGGTCGGAGATAATGACGCAGGGAAGTCCGAGGTCAAAGACTCTGACAACTTCGACGCTTTGCGTCGAACAGTGCATAACCCCGAACGTAAAAAGCTGCCCTTTTCGTGACACTTAAAAATACTACATAATATGCAAAACAAATCAAGAACGGTTCAAGCTATCGATGCGGGAGTGGTTTCCTTCGATTACGTATAAAAATATAACACAATATAGACCACCTTATTCTCCACGCTCCTTTTTGGTTCTTCACCTCTTTTGACGCGATCGCACAGTTGTCCAGTACTGCAGGTAAAAAATTAATAGAAAATAAATACCAATGTCAAAACAGCAAACCTCGCAAGGGCAGCGCGCCCAAGCCTAAGCGCGAATTTTGCTCATTTACACGCCACCTTTCAATAGTCTTCACTCATCCTGCTTCTCAACAATGAAAACCTATATGGGGTCGGGGTTAATTTTATATTGTCAACTCACGTTAGGCAGTAATTCCAAGAGAAAATCATGCCCACCCACATTACATCCTTCGGCTAATTCATGTCATCCGCTAATAAAATGGAGTAAGGACGATTGTCTATTTCCGCTACTTTGAAATGAAATGTTACGTCGATTTAAGTAGCGTTCTTGTCACTGATGATGACCGAACCGTCGAAATCGATCTACCAGTGTAACTATAATTTAGTATAAAAAGACAATATCGAAACGGGTTTCGACAATTTCGTCGATTTAGTTTATGTCATCAAGAACGAACCCTAGGTCACCCAGCAGTGAGCGCAATTTAAAATAATTTTGATCAGTATGAGAAGAAATTTCTCTTGTCAATGTTTCCCACTAACACACCACTTAGTATCGGCTTCGTCCCATTAACCTTCAACAATTTCGTCAATTGACTGTAGGGACAGTATCAGAAGAGATCGTTGAGTTCACACTCAATAAACCAATTTTTTTCTGAGTCTCCCCTGGTGTAATTCCCGCTGAATTGACACACGCGTCCTCATTTATAACACTTATGTTGTGGAATGAGCTGCCCTCACGTTGGGCTGTTAATATAAGTAAGCGAATTATTAGGTACAACCTACGCAACTCTGGAGTACTATGTACTTCTGTCTCTGGCAGGCACGTAAGGGTGGGTTGTGCGATGAGCTCTACAAAGTAGAAAGGAAAGTTATGTGATCGGCTGAAAAAAAATTTTGAGTTCTCTTCAGATCTTTACGTTTCAGACCTCCCTAAGTCCGAAAAACACTATTTGGGAAGTGGTCTGTGTGTATGTGTGTCTGTGAACGATTTTTAGAGAAAACAACCGTACCAAATCAGCTGAAACTTGATGTCTAGCCTACAGGTTACCATGCAAAAATAAGGGTATGGGCAAAATCCACCGAAAGTTAACTATAGTTGTCATAGTGATCAAAACACCAAATTTTTTTTCTCAAAAATGGCTCGAACGATTGTAATTAAATTTTTTATATTGATAGCTCTCAATAAGGCAATAACACCATAAAATTCTCATTAGTGGGAAAATAACGAGAGCAGCACAATAAATTATCAACATTTTCGACGAAAAGCGTTTTTAGCGCAGTTTTTTCCTTATAAACTCCGCTGCAATTTTAGTAGTATGTTAAACAAAAATTGGCATTGTAGTCTAATCCAATACCTAAAGGGGGAGTGTTTAAAAACGCTCATGAGATACATGGGGGTCACTCCAGAAATTCCTGAATTTCAACTACTGCCGTTTCGCTTACTACCAGTTCTAAACGTTTTTACCCAATAACTCTGCAAAAGTAATTAATATCCTTCTTCAAAAAATGAGTGCTTACAGCCTCATTAACTATCTGTGTACCAGTTACTCAATAATGGTCCTGGAATGAGTAAGAGCAGCACGATAAATTCTGGAACTGTAATCGCTACCGCTTCATGCTGCTGTGACGTGTTGTTTGACAAAGTTCAAAGGAACTGAGTGATAAATGAATTGATTAAATATAATTAGCCATGTACAAAGTGAATTGACGTAGAGCTAAGGAATGTTGGGTGTAGCAACGCACCATATATTTTCACAATTTCTACCCAATAATTCCAAATCGGTAAACACAAACCGTCTCAAACAAATCACTTGGATAGTTTCATAAGTACTAGTAGACTGATTACTCAATAAAAGTCGTGGCATGAGTAGGAACAACTAAAATAAGTCCCAAACATAATTCCCCAATCGCAGAATTTACGCCAGGCTGAGTAAACACCGTGTTGATGCATCGCCTCAAATATTTTCAGTATTTTCTCTATAATTACACAACTATAAACACGACCGTTTCATCATAATTATCACCTAAATTATAATTATCAGGGACCAAACAGCACAAAAGACTCTGGGCCACTCAGTGACGATCGTGACATCGTTAGGGGAAACTCAATAAATTGGGGTACGCTACGCACTAGCGGTTTTGCTACCGACTTTTTTCCGTTAAAGCACTATTTTAGTAGGAGATGAGCTGCGATACTATTCTGCGTCGTTCCTCAGATGAGCTCCTATCACATCACAGCTCAATTTTGGGTAGTTACGGCATAAAATTCTTCAGAAGAGCTGAGAGAAAAGTGTGTTAGACCAGGTAGGCTGAGGGAAGTTGTGAAATTTAGTATTTCGCAGTCCCCAGAGACCAAACAGCACAAAAGACTGTGCCAACACGAAATAGTCACACTGAGCTAAACACGACACATAATCCAGGGAACTTTTGCTAACTCATTCCTCGCCGTGAAGTCCCTCAGAAAGAATCACGTCGATAACAATCATCACACTTCCGATCTTTCATCCCAAAACACGATATTTCCGCTCATTCATCCACCTCAGGTCTATTAGAATCTGACGAAAGAATCCACTCGTCAAAACGTGAAAGTCGTGAGAACTACTCCCGGTGAAATATTCAATTCTCCTCAACTATAACAAACGAGCCTGCGAACCGTTGAGATAAATAGAACGATATAAACAAAACATTGAAAGTTTGCCAACCAGTTCAAAAAGGCGACCGACCTCCAGCGGTCGTGCGAACGTCCTGCTCTCTCTGCACAGGCCAAAAGTCAACTATGTGACTCCCGTCCAATTTCTATTGAGCCGAAGTGATCAAGTTCAGAAACGGCTCTGTTCAGTCGAAACATTAAACCCCTTAATGACTTTCCGCAGCCCAAAAGCGGGAAAAGAAATCTGGTGTGACGCATCACGTACATTAGGCGGCTTTTAGGGCTCTACCAACCAATTGGATCTGCGTTCCAATACGCTCGTCAGGTAGTATTTAACGATCTATCTACAAAACAGAAGCGCTCAAGATTCCACAATTTGTAGGATAGACCCTGCTTATGACGGTTGTCAACTTGATTTTTGTGGGAAGGTTCAAGTTCACTGTTATACAATTATAGAGGAAATCAAAAGGGAAACATTTAGTCAAAGAAACTACAGAGTTCGGGAAGCTCTTCATTATTATTAAACTTCCATTGAGCACATTGTATTACTATCTTGATTTTTTTTAGAATACGAGTATTATATCAGCGTCATTTATTGAGCAGAGAAACCGTATATAAATTTCTCAAGTTCGAGGTCAATTTTTCTGAGACATAATAACAAACTTGTGATCCTTGCTCATCGATAACGAGGGGAAGGGTTTCTCGCGATGTGGTTCTAAATAGTAAACAATAGCTTTCAACTATGCAAAAACTCAGCAACTTACGTAAAACCAACCAACCTTGTCCACGTTAGAGAGGAGCTCTACTCTCCATAAATATCGTTCTAGTAGTTCGTTGAACGGAAATAAAAACCAATATGAACAAAAAAAGCTGTTCCTCTAACGTTTTCAAATTGTCCACGTTAAACGCCAAACGGCCTTAGCTCAAACTAACGCATTATCGTCTACCGATGTATCCGTACATTTTGTTTTCCACCATTATTTCTCTTATCGTCACTGGAAAGAAAAAATACGCCAAAAGACATCAGAAAAAATATTTTCCTGCGAAATTTCCTCAAAAATGGCTACGGATTATTTGCCCAATACCAACATTTCGCTTTCTATACACTTTTTTGAAAAATTAAGGTAAGGTTGCCAAGGCTCGGTTTATTCAATCATGACTCAGAAAGAAATACTTTCACAATAACATTTTTACTAATTTTCTGAGCAATAATTGATTTCTAAAAATTTTCCGTGTTTTCGTGTTTGAAATGTATTGAGCTCCGTCCGATGGCAGCTTCGTGTGACTAATGCACACAAATTTACTGTACCGAAACTGATTCAACGCAAATCATCTCGAACTCTAAATTGACACACCGAGGCCACCAAATTTTATTTTTTGAAAGATGACTTAACCAGTTGACGTTATCGGCTTTGGCGTCTCCATCATTCTGTGGTCCACGGTGTTGCGTCATCACACTAATCGCCTCGTTGAATCGTAAATCCCTAAAGACGTTGGGGTTACGCAATTGAGTGCGAGTTAATTTCATCTTCTCATATTGAGCTATAAATAGAGGAACGTCAGTGTAACGCCAGCGTAACCTGGGGTCGCCTCGTGTGTATTCTTATTTCTAGAAGCTTCCACAATCAAGTGAGCCCGACAACTTCGTAAATAGCAATTGTCAGCCCCGAATATTATCCAATGAATGAACTCAATAGAGGGAAAGGCATATCGATTAAGACAGTGCAGTAATTATCACTCCAGTCATGATACGTTCGTCAAGCGGTGCTCCAAAACCAATAGTCTGCAGTTCGCAACTCAGAACAGTCCAGTATCAGTTTAACACGAGGAGAGATTTGAGAGGGTAGTCAGCCATATGAGCACTCAAGTATCGCTCATGTCCTAAGACAAACGAAAGGGGGGAGTTGCTGCCAGTTGTGAGGATTCTTAGGTCCACAGAACAGCGGCAGACCACAGCAGTATATTCTCGAGAACCTTAGGTGAAGACCTGATTGCATTCTACTGACTGCATAGCTCTAATTCCGAGTGTTTGGAATAATTTGTCAAAAACAGACAATGTAAACTTTTGTAAGGACAAAGATTATCGTCAGCTAAATTTTAATACCGTCGCGGTAGACAAGTTTAAATGATTACATATTTAAATGAATTTGCCTGTTGATTACAAAAAGGCAAATAGAAATTTATATAGATAATATCGCAAAACCCGTGCTCGTGCCGTACCTTCCAGCCTTGAGCTCGCTAATTGTCAAACCGTGGACACGCGGGACTCACTAACCACAGTGGAAACTTATTGTCCTCGACTCACTCGAGAATTCTTCGATCAATGGTCGCTAAGTTCTTATTCGCAGATACCGCTGAAGACTCTCCACAAGCAACATTCACTGAGTTCTTCTAAGCTCCCACTATTTTCTTCCTCAAAACCTCAAGAGTCATTACTGAAGTTCCTGAATGTTCAATAATACTTCCTAACCTCTCACCTTCTTGACACAAACTTTCTTCGTGGATTTCGTATGATCACCCAACCAGCAAGTTCTCTGCTCCAAAAAATCGTATGGTGATTCAGTGTGCAAATGGCACCCACCTACTTCAGGTTCACTCCGGAAAATTATTGTCTCCTACCCATCAAGAACAACGCAACTTATGTGTGTGTGTGTGTGTGTGTGTGTGTGTGTGTGTGTGTGTGTGTGTGTGTGTGTGTGTGTGTGTGTGTGAATGAGGGAGTTGTTAGTACAACTTAGTAGTGAAGGAGCAATTCCAAAAATTGCCACCCTAAAACCGTAGTAAGTCCATAGGGGAATGGAATAGTTATTTTGTGTAGGACGGTGGAATGAAGGTTGTTAGGTCGCAGCAGTGAACTTCGAAAAATCATTATAGCCATGAGTAGTAATTCCAAGCATAAACGTTAAGCGTTTAATATTAGTACGCCCCATAACATTCATTTTCTACAGTAAGTCTCACGTACTAACAAAGTGGACTTTTTTATATGGCAGGAGCGTTGGTCCCATCCAGCAGTGCAGTAAATAATACAAATTCAATAAGTCATAACCCATATGTATAGTAATTCCATACATAAATATTAGCCTGCCCACAGAACCAACACCATTCGTACCTAGCGATAAGGAACAATTTACCAATTTAAAAAGTATATATATATTTATAACTAGAAAACCAACTTTTTGAATCGATAGTCCGGTTGACCATTCTTATCAGAAACGATTCTTTAATGCGGGTTTTTAATATTTTTCTCCAGACAAAAATTCTATGCAATGTTAAGGAGAAACTATCTGCTACCTTTTAATTTGGATGAAGGAGCCGATGTAGAAAAAACAGAAGGAAGAGTTCAGTTATTCAGATTTTACGTTCATTCATTTGTAACAAACGCGTATCCTTTCGAGCCACGATTACCCTTATAATATTTGACGACAGTTGAAACTTTTGTACACAGCGACCGATTGTTTTCCAATGGGGGAAACCCATCATTCCAACCATGAATCGTCTCCAAACTAAGTTTTGGAACCATTATATTTTGACTAGCCTTGTTGTATTCACTTCCTATCGTTACAAAATCGATGTTTACTGATAATTCTGTTCAAAATCAATTTTAAGTTACGATTTTGAATTGACTTATTAAAAAATTAATATTTTTTAGCAATTTCTCATTCTTGTTCATTTCCTCGATAATTAATCTTATTCTTAATATTAATCTTCAACCATTTTGCATTTTAACAATGAGAAGACGCGAGTGACGTGAGGGGGAGGGGGCTTAGCGCCACCTAACTGTAACAAGAAATGTTAATCTGTGTGATGCGTCCATTGGTAAATAACAAAAGTGGTGTACTGCGTTTTAGAATATAATTCATAGCTTTTTACAGATTAAAACACAAATTGAGCAGGAGAACACAAGAGTCTGAAGTGCATTGGACTTAATTCGAACAATTTCGTCAATCAACTAGTTCCTTCTCTTGAAATTTTGGGGATCTGCATCAGTTCTTGTTCTTCTACAATAACGTCAGAGAGGTTTTACCCAAAAACTTTTTACTTTTTTTAGCTCTCCAACCGTTTAATTTCGTCTCATCAATCGAAAACCCAATTTAGGTGTACAGGCGAGGTACAACAATCTAAAATACATGCCACACTGTGAAGAAGTTAATTTGAACAATTTCGGCCTATTTTATCAAATTTCAAACGTGAAACTATTGAGTGAAATCAAAACTTTCGGTAAACTCGGGAAGAATAGGACAAGTTGACTTGAAGAAGGGGGAAGTTGTTTGATCGTGAGGGGGGAAGTTTCGGAAATGTTGACATTTTCTGGAAGCATGATTCTGTTCGAGACGTTGAAGAGTTTGAAGGAGTTTCTTCTACGAGCGATTTGAATTTATTATCGCAGAGGGGCAAAACTAAGGAATTATGATGTAAATGTGCAGGGTTCAGGGGGAAAAGCCCGTTCAAAAGGAAAACATCGAGTACGACTCACCTGTTTCTTAGTTTCAAGAACCAACGAAACGACGAAAACTTAAAAATGCGAAAATTCGGAAAGAAAAATTAAAAAATCGAGCGTCAGAAATTAAAAAAAAAAGGGGAGTCAAGAAAAAGTCGATAGTTCCGACGATAAGACGAGCAAAACGAAACCAGCCCCGCGGCAGCGAGTGACTGATGTTTCGGGCGCGGGGGCTGTTGTTATAAACAGCGGCAGTCGAACCCCTTCTCTCCCGCCGCCAACCGCTGCGCCCCACTGCCCAACCTCACGTTCACCAATCTCGAAAACGAACTGTAATGGGACAATACAAGTCAAGAAGAGTTTTCCGAAAAGATTTTCGCCACAATTCTTGCCGTGAACTGACGCGTTCTGCTGTGTCGTGACTTTTGAACGATTTCAATTTTTTAGACGTATTCGCGTACATATATACAAAGCTGAACGTAGGTTTGCACGCTCTCGCCATTTTTCACAAATCATCAAGCACGAGCCAGTTTGCACAAACTGAATTGAACAACGTGGTCGTACTCACACGCTCCGTTGTTCTTGGTTCAGTGGACTTATGGTACTTCTGTGTAAAATTCCTAACGTCCAAATAAATTTTGATCTGGTCGAGGAGGAGATCATCCTACGTGCGACCGCGGCTTGCCTGATAAGAAAATATTTGGTGCGTTGCAACACACAACTTTCCTTAGCTCAACGTCAATTCACTTTCCAACATTCCAGCGGAGTTTATACGGAAAAAACCGCGCTAAAAACGCTTTTCGTCGAAAATTATGATAATTTATTGTGCTGCTCTCGTCATTTTCCCACGAATGGGAATTTTATGGTATAATTGCCTTATTGAGAGCTATCAATATAAAAAATGTAATCAAAATCGTTTGAGACGTTTTTGAGAAAAAAATGATTATCATAGTGTTTTGATCACTATGATAACTATAGTTAACTTTCGGTTGATTTTGTTTAAACCCTTATTTTGGCGTCCCACGGTAACCTGTAGGCTAGACATCAAGTTTCAGCTGATTTGGTACGGTTGTTTTCTCTAAAAATCGTTCACAGACACACAGACCATTTTCCCAAATAGTGTTTTTCGGACTTATGGAGGTCTGAAACGAAAAGATCTGAAGAGAACTCAAAATTTTTTTTTTCAGCCGATCACATAACATGGCTAATTATATTTAATCAATTCATTTATCACTCAGTTCCTTTGAACTTTGTCAAACAAGACGTCACAGCAGCATGAAGCGGTAGCGCTTACAGTACCACAATTTATTGTGCTGCTCGTACTCATTCCAGGACCATTATTGAGTAATTGGTACACAGATAGTTAATGAGGCTGTAAACACTCATTTTTTGAAGAAGGATAGTAATTACTTTTGCAGAGTTATTGGGTAAAAACGTTTAGAACTGGTAGTAAGCGAAGTAGTTGAAATTCAGGAATTTCTGGAGTCACCCCCATGTATCTCATGAGCGTTTTTAAACACTCACCCTTTAGGTATTGGATTAGGCTACAATACCAATTGTTGCGGCCGATGGGAACAACGCTGGGTCAAGTTTCAAGATCTAACTGTCGGGCTCTAATCTGAACATGAGCCATAGCGGAACTGGTATTGTTCAGTTAGCGTTCGAAGCTTTGTCCGACCGCACATTCGTTCGCCCGCTTGTCTCCCCGCTTGTCTCCCCGCTTGTGCCCCCGCATTCAAAACAGAATTTTAATTTATTTTTCCTGAAGTATAATTTTTATTTAGTTCGGTTAAATTCATTACGCTCAATAACTGTGTTCGGAGTTGCCAGCATCGACCACTACTCGGCTCCACATCCCTGGCCAGGGACACGCACCGCAGAACGTCCGCATCGGTGAGTAGTGCTCGCATTATTTCGAACACAGCGTACATATATACAGTCCACAATCAAATAGTCACTACAATTAATAATAATTTGTCTAACCCGCCAGGAGTGAGCGGATCATTTTGCATTAACACCAGCGCCACAGAGTCGCCAGTTTTGGGCGTACAGTTTTTGTGGTCCTAATCGGCCCGGATCCGCCTTATTCCTAGAATTTAAATTGTGTGGAGCATTGTTGAGTGCCTACGTGATTCGAAAGTGATAGATTGTTCCGACTTGTTGGTCTGATCATGCCTGACTCTATTCCTACAGTTGATGAGGATAACGTTATCCAACTCATGTTTTTCAAGCCTCACGTGAGCAAACGTTTGCTAGGGCTCCAAGCTGTTTACAAGCTCTCCTCAAATGTTGCACCTGGGAGCGTCACTCAATTCCTCGCGCGCTGCACTGATCTCAGTAAGATCAAGGAGAAATTTGAGTTGATTCAGGAAAGCATCACTCGTCTTAATTTATACGTTGACAAAGAGCAGCGACTTGAAGTTGATCAGGTGCAAATCTCATTTGACGAAATTTATTATAATACTCTCAGTGTAGAACAAACACTCAAATCGAGATTGATCAGTGCACCTCCATCTGTAGCACCTTCCTCAGAAGTTAGGCTCCCGCAATTAGATATTCCAATTTGGTCGGGTGACTTAGATAAATTCCATAATTTTTCTCTTTATTCAACACGCTCGTACATAACGGCAACTACTCTGGGGTGGTGAAATTGTCATATTTAAGGAGAAGTTTACTAGGTCATCCGTTGTCGTTAATTCAGAATTTGGAGTTAACTAATGAGAATTACACAGTTGCTTATAATTTGATCAGAGAGCGGTTTGCTGATACTCGTTCGTTGGCCGCCTTTATGCAAACAAAATATTTGATTTCAAGCCACTGACATCCTCTACCCTGACCGATTTAACATCATTTTTGGAAACATTTAGTACAACAGTTGGTGCCTTTCAGAAACCTTCAACTTAACGACCATGGGGATTTTTTAATGTTCAATGTGCATTGCAGGCCTTGAATCCACAAATGCGACTCCTGTTTGAACGATCGCTGACCTCTCGCCTTGAGATCCCAACATTTGCACAGTTGATTTCCTTCATAGAATTTCAGTGTAGATTGAGGAACTTTCTAAAGGTCTACAACCCAAACAAGTAAGGGATTTTCGCCACACACCACCAACAAACGATCTCCTGGTGCGAGTCGCTCGTCCAACAATACGAACTCCTCCTAGTCACACCTTCGAAAGACAGAACGCAAGCGATAACAAAGCCAGTATGCCCCTTTTGTAAATGTTGCGAACCGGAAACATCCGCCTCATTCATGTCCTAAATACACGTCCTTAACGACAGATGCAAAATGGGACTCAGAAAGTTTGAATCGCTGCTTTAGATGCATCGGTTCTCATTTAAGATCCCGGTGCAAGTCACAACGATCTTGTTTACACTGTCATAATCCAAACCACCATAGTTCACTTCAGATAGGGATACGCAACCTGTTATGGAGCTAACTAATCCCCACTCCTCAACTGATGGAGTCGCGGCGCCTGATCCTTCATCGGGCGTTTCCCCATCTGACACTTCATTTACAGACACCCCCGGCACCTCCTCGGGCCATTCCTTATCTCAAACGTTTTTTACTAATAGCACTGTAGTAGCGACTCCCAACACAGTATTACTAGACGGCCCAGGTATTAATTCGCAATAAATGGGGGACACATGGCACCCATTAGAATTGTGATCGATGCAGGCAGCCAAATTTGCATGATATCCTCCGACGCAGTCAGTCAACCGATTGGGCCTCACTGTTGTTAGGAAGCAGACAAATCTGTGGGTGCTCTCACCCAAGCACTCCGGGTCGTCTGAAGGATCTGTCACTTGTGCACTCAGGCCACGCCAGTGCCCTGACCCAATTCTGATCACGGAGGCAATAGTAAAAGAAAATATGTCTTGACCTACCTACAACATCACTTCCTGCCAGCATTCAATGGCAGATTCCAGCATCTTAATCTCGCTGATCATAAGTTCTACCAACGTGGACCGATCGATTTCCTCCTAGGTGCATCGCTGTATCCAAAGATCTTTGTAGGAAACAATTCAGTGATTCACGGTAGCCCTGCAGCGATCCAAACTGTGTTTGGTTATGTCATGATAGGAGATGTTAGTTGTTTACCCCCGCAACCCACAAATGATGTCTCTCTATTAACCTGCGATATAGACTTAGACCGCTCTATTCAAAGGTTTTGGAGCATTGAGGAAGCTCATGTACCTCCTGTTCAAGACCCTGAACTGGAGCGCATTGAACAGCATTTCCGCGACACTCACTCTCGCAATGTGGATGGCTCATATGTAGTCCGATTGCCTTTTAATGCATCCGTTCCAACCCACCAATTTAGAGACATGGAAGCCATCGCACGTCGCCGCTGGATCAATTTAGAGCATAAACTAGCCAAGCACGACCAATTATGTGCTGCATATCATCAGTTTATGAACGAGTATCTTGCCCTAGGTCATATGCGCCTACTCGAACCATTGGAGCATACTATATTCCACATTTTGGAATAGTTCGTGACTCGCCAAGCTCACCCATCCGAGTTGTATTTGACGCATCTTGTAAGGGACTCCACTGGTGTCAGCCTGAACGATGCTCTTTCAGTTGGCCCTCCACTTCAAAAAAGATGTATGTGAAGTTCTTTACCCTCTTTCGGTTGCATCCATGTTCTCACCTCGGACATCAAAAAATGATGTACCGAAAAATTTGGCTTCATGGATGACGATGTTCGCTTTCAACATATATTTTGGCGGCGAAGTCCAGATGAACCCCTCATCCCATACGAACTCCGCACTGTAACCTACGGGATGCGTTCAGCTCCCTTCTTAGCCCAACGCACCCTACGCCAGTTGGTTGCAGATGAGGGGTCTCAATTCCCTTTGGAGTCTAAGGTGATTCTTGACAGCTGCTATGTAGACGACATAGTCACTTCCGTACCAACAGTCGAAGAGGCACAACGGTTGAAGCACGGGCTCACCCAATTAATGAAGCGTGGAGGTTTTGAGTTACGGAAATGGGCATCAAATTGTGAGGAACTGCTTCATGATATACCCGTGGAACACCGATTACCCTCGTTATCATTGTGTGCGTCTGAACCTTGCGTGCTACACATACTTGGAGTGCAATGGGACCCTGCAACAGACACCTTTACTTACAATGTCAAACCTCCAATCCACATCAGGACCAAAAGGCAAGTATTGTCCCATATTAGCTCACTTTTCGACCCATTGGGGTGGGTATCCCCCGTAACATTCACAGCAAAACTGTTTATGAGGGAGATCTGGCAACGTTCCTTAGGCTGGGACGATCCATTGCCAGAAGACATACAGAGTAGGTGGACCAACTTCAGTAACCAGTTGTCAGAATTGTCCAATGTGCGATTTCCCCGCCTACTGCTATCCCCTTCGGCGAGTTCGTCAGTGCATTTGATAGGGTTCTGCGATGCCTCGTCATTAGGATATGCTGCTGCCATCTATCTACGAACTGTCTCCGATGTGGGAGATACTCATGTCAGCCTCATCAAGGCAAAAACTAGAGTAGCACCCATGAAAGTGACAACGATCCCTCGCCTAGAGCTCAGTGGCGCCCTGTTGCTTACAAAACTGCTTGAGTCTGTGCAGTTTCTTGTCTCTCGCCTTGATATTCATGGTGTGTTTCTCTTCACTGACTCTTCAGTGGTACTGGGATGGCTCCGGACACCACCATACCGTCTCCAAACGTATGTTGCAAACAGAGTTGTGAGCATTTTAGACAACTCAGAGTTGCAGTACTGGCACCATATTCGCACATCTCTCAACATCGCGGATATAGCCTCCCGTGGCCTCAGCCCATCGTGTCTCGTCGCCAACTCCTCATGGTGGGCGGGACCACCCTTCCTGTTTAACCCCATTGAAACTTGGCCGATTAACACACTATCACCATCTAACGACCTGCCAGAATTAAAGCATGCCCAGTTTATTACTGCAGTTGCCCATGTGGCTCCCACTCCAACGCCATTTGTCATATCGCTCATTGAAAAGTTCTCTTCTCTTTCACGACTTAAACGGTGTGTCATGGATGCTCAGATTTATCCATAATTGCGGCATCGAGGTGTACGCAAAATCGGCCCACTTTGTGTGGATGAACTAACGTCGGCTATGGATATATGCATTAGGAGACTCAAAGCCATTATTTCTCTGGAGAACTCAATTCCATAAAAAGGAAAACCATTACCGCGTCCTCTTGCTAGACTAACTCCATTTCTGTACAATGGAATTATTCGAGTTGGTGGACGGTTAACTCACTCACCACTTTCCTTCGATGCTAAGCATCCTGTCTTGTTGCCTAAAAAGGCCCATCTTTCCACGATCATCTGCAATAGCTTTCACATTTCCCTTATGCACGCTGGCCCTCAAGCGTGTCATGCTGCAATTTGCCAGCATTACTGGATTCTTTCAGTTCAATCACTGCTACGTCACTGCATTTTTAGGTGTCTGCCGTGTTACAAGCAAACACTCAAGACCCGCCACCCTATCATGGCGGATCTCCCTCCTTCTCGAGTGAACCCATGTAGGCCCTTCACTAGAACTGCGATTGATTTTGCTGGGCCGCTGTTCATCAAACAAAGCTCGCGACGTAATGCTCCACGAGTGAAAGCGTACATATATGTATGTTTGTATGTTTAGTCACAAAGGCGGTTCACATTGAACTTGTTGGAGACCTTTCCACAGCTAGCTACACTGCGGCTTTTGTCCCGATTCATATCACGCAGGGCTTGGTACGTGATATAATTTGTGACAATGGGACTAATTTCGTTGGAGGGCGAAACGAGCAACAGCAGGTGGTTGACTTTTATCTTCATCGTCCCCTAATATTTCGGACCATCTTGCAGCCAGTCAAATTCGGTACCATTTCAACACGCCTGAAGCACCATGGACTGGGGTCTCCATGGAAGCCGCTATTAAGTCAGCCAAAAAACATTTACGCACCCTTTCAGATCGGCTGTTGACTTACGAAGAGATGGCGACGGTTCTGGCTCGCATCGAGGCCATTTTAAACAGCAGACCTCTTTGCCCCATTGGGGATTCCCCAGACTCAATTTATCTATCACCGGGTCACTTCCAGTAGGTGGCCCCTTTGCAACCCCGAGTACGTCTACGACCAGGAACCCCCCACTCTTCTGAGCCGTTGGCAGCTTGTTAGGCAGGCTGCACAAGTTTTGGAAGTTGTGGTCTGCTAACTATCTGTCGTCACTGATGGAACGTCAGAAGTGGACGGCTCATAGGCCTCCTCTTCAAATCGGGGACACTGTAATAATGCTGCGAACCCAATCATTACCATTGAATTGGCCTATAGGAAGGATAGTAGACCTCTGCCATGGTTCTGATGGGGTTGTCCGTACAGCAGTGGTGCAGACGGCGCATGGGCTCTTTAAGCGCCCCGTGGCCAAGCTTGCACCCCTGATTAGCCAAGCTTGAGGTGAATATCCTGAGATGGCAGTATGCATCCAGGATATACCCCATACAAAGAGTTTATTTAATTTGGAACCTTAATTTATGTTTTTTCACACTTGAGGTTATGCTTTTTCACACTTGCCTTTGTGCCGAAAGCATTAGCATTGGCATGGATGACTGTGGGTACTCAACAATGCTGACATACCTGCCTTGTCTCAAAATTCATTGAATTTTGGGTGGGCGGTGTTGCGGCCGATGGGAACAACGCTGGGTCAAGTTTCAAGATCTAACTGTCGGGCTCTAATCTGAACATGAGCCATAGCGGAACTGGTATTGTTCAGTTAGCGTTCGAAGCTTTGTCCGACCGCACATTCGTTCGCCCGCTTGTCTCCCCGCTTGTGCCCCCGCATTCAAAACAGACTTTTAATTTATTTTTCCTGAAGTATAATTTTTATTTAGTTCGGTTAAATTCATTACGCTCAATAACTGTGTTCGGAGTTGCCAGCATCGACCACTACTCGGCTCCACATCCCTGGCCAGGGACACGCACCGCAGAACGTCCGCATCGGTGAGTAGTGCTCGCATTATTTCGAACACAGCGTACATATACAGTCCACAATCAAATAGTCACTACAATTAATAATAATTTGTCTAACCCGCCAGAAGTGAGCGGATCATTTTGCATTAACACCAGCGCCACAGAGTCGCCAGTTTTGGGCGTACACCAATTTTTGTTTAACATTCTACTAAAATTTCAGCGGAGTTTATAAGGAAAAAACTGCGCTAAAAACGCTTTTCGTCGAAAATGTTGATAATTTATTGTGCTGCTCTCGTTATTTTCCCACTAATGAGAATTTTATGGTGTTTAATTTTATGCCTTATTGAGAGCTATCAATATAAAAAATTTAATTACAATCGTTAGAGCCGTTTTTGAGAAAAAAATTTGGTGTTTTGATCACAATGATAACTATAGTTAACTTTCGGTGGATTTTGCCCATACCATAATTTTTGCGTCCCATGGTAACCTGTAGGCTAGACATCAAGTTTCAGCTGATTTGGTACGGTTGTTTTCTCTAAAAATCGTTCACAGACACACAGACCATTTTCCCAAATAGTGTTTTTCGGACTTATGGAGGTCTGAAACGTAAAGATCTGAAGAGAACTCAGAATTTTTTTTTTTTCAGCCGATCACATAACTTTCCTTTCTACTTTGTAGAGCTCATCGCACAACCCACCCTTACGTGCCTGCCAGAGACAGAAGTACATAGTACTCCCGAGTTGCGTAGGTTGTACCTAATAATTCGATTATTTATATTAACAGCCCAACGTGAAGGCAGCTCATTCCACAACATAAGTGTTATAAATGAGGACGCGTGTGTCAATTCAGCGGAAATTACACCAGGGGAGGCTCAGAAAAAAATTGGTTTATCGAGTGTGAACTCAACGATCTCTTCCGATACTGTCCCTACAGTCAATTGACGAAATTGTTGAAGGTTAATGGGACGAAGCCGATACTAAGTGGTGTGTTAGTGGGAAACATTGACAAGAGAAATTTCTTCTCATACTGATCAAAATTATTTTAAATTGCGCTCACTGCTGGGTTACCTAGGGTTCGTTCTTGATGACATAAACTAAATCGACGAAATTGTCGAAACCCGTTTCAAGATTGTCTTTTACTACCAAATTATAGGTACACTGGTAGATCGAATTTGAACTCAAAAAAAATAAATGTTTCAGCCGATTACATAACTTTCCTTTCTACTTCGTAGAGCCAAGGATAGTAAAAAAGTTATCACAAAAAAAGATAGAAAATGTAGCAACGATTGGTTGTTCAGGAGGGATAGCCTTTTCCACGCAAATTTAATCGTGGAATTGAGACGGGGAACATATCATTTCCGAAACTATTTCCCAATGAACGAGGCGACGTATGAGGAGCTGCTCAGCATGACCTCATCTATGATCGTGAAAACCTGGCACCATAATAAGACGAGCAGTGGCAAGTTTTGAAAACCTGAAATTTAGTCTTTCGACTTTACTTTCCACAAACAGGGACAATACTTGTACAGCTCAGTGAATTCACAGAGAAATTCTTATTCGCATCGCAAAAACAAAAGCAACTTGAACGCGATACTGGTGGATCCCGGGTGGGGATACGACAATGTAATTTACACTCTAGAAGAGAACGGATGCTCCTGCACGCTCAAATTTCACTCATGCCAAGCACCAACCTCCAGCCGAATTTCTGTCCGATACAGATTCAGCATAACCCACCTTTTTTTCTTGTGCAAGCCAAAATGGTTTAGCAAACTGGGATTGCAGGCAACGATATAACTGTCCAAACTGGCTTTTCCAAGCCGATTTTCCCAAATAGCATGAACGTGTACACCTACGAATTCCTGTCCGTCAATCGAACCATGCAGAACAGCTGCAAACTCTGAGGATTTACTGGGCATAGGGGCAGATGGAGCCGACATATCACACCACCGCAGCTGATCCCGAACGAATCCAAGACCAGCCACAACTGCGTGCAACATCCCAGTCAGACGTCGCATTGGAACGAGTCCCCCAGATCGAACAGACCATTTTCCCAAATTGTGTTTTTCTAACTCAGAAGCCCTTGAAACGTCAAGATTTGAAGGGGACACATTTTTCAGCGGATTACATAACTTTCCTAACAGAGAGCTAGTAAACAGAGCTGCTACGATTTCGATTAAATTGTGTGCTTGAGTAGTTAATGACTTGACGGTAACATAAATGTTTCATCCGTGCGAAAATGACTAGAACGGCACAATAAATTATCAAAAACGTCGACGAAAAGCGGATTTCGAGTTTTCTCGAACTCAATTGAAGTTGTATTCAATTCCAACAGTTTTTATTTCAATTCCCAAAAACGCATTGTTACGCCATTTTTCAACTACTTTGCAAGCATTCCCGAAAATTTCCACTCTACATTTCAACGATTTTCACGGATTCCCGAATATTCTTAATTCCGCATTTCAACTTTTTTTATTCGATTTCCACACTATTTGCATTTCGTTTGCCAACCAGTAGTTTTCAAAATTTCCCAACGGTTTATCCACCTTTCAACAATTATCGGAGATTCACAAACTCAGGTTTTTATTCTTGTTACTTTGTTCTAGTACAATCTGTATTCGATTGTCCTTTTAGTTTTACTCAATTTCTTGATTATTTTAGATGACCCCCACTACTTTGACATGAACGCCTAACACTGTCCGATTTTTCCTCTCCGACTGTATGGAAACGATACCTAAAAGGTATTATTAAGTATTTATTAAAGAAATGTTCCACCTTAACGCATTGAAAAGAACAATTGTTGAGCGCCGAGCTTCCACATCTCGTTTTAAGCGCAACTTCAGTTCTGTTGGAGATGGGACATCAAGTCGAAGTTGTTGGAAAACTGCTTAAAAATGTTCGAGTTGGAGAATTGTAGGTATTAATAAGGTATGTAGGCAGTGGTGGAGGTGGCATAATTGTCAATTTGCAAAGCACCACGAGCACCGAGGGCGACTGAACCCTTCGTTTCATGTATGTATTGAGTTAACAGTTATGTTCCAGTCATTAAAAAATCGTCGGTAATTTTTTGAATCCACGTCAAAAAAAAAACTTTTTGCGCTACTAATCAGACGCGCCTTATTTGTCCCTCATGCTCTGCGATAAGGCGAGAGTTATTTATTTCTAATTCGCTGTTTTGAGGATGCGCAAAAAAAGAAGTACATTCTGCCGTCGAAATTACGTCCAACTTTGAGCAGGTTATCGCAACAGTTCAACAGTTTTAGCATTTTTGTCGAATCAGCAATGGTGAGGCAGGAGTGGGCTTACTTCGGAATGACGCACATCGTTCGTCTTGTTTTTTGACCCTTGAACCTGTCAGTCGTCTATTTATACTCGGATTAAACCGCCCAATGAAAATGATATAACGTCCGTTAATTACGTCAATCTCAGGTACACGCTCAGTTCGCATGATGCGCATAATACAAGTGAAACTTACAGGCCACTCAAATGTCGCCTTGAAGATTTCAGGAAAAAGCATTCATTTATGATTTGCTCAAAGCGTCTATCGTTCGCCAATTTGAGGGCACTCGGTGAGGCACAAACCGGATGCTACCAGGTATGACCGGACCTTGAATAAGTCAGCAAACTGAAACAAGGCCAACTATAACCCTCCATAGCTAAAACCGGACCAAGAACCATTGCTAAACCTCGACCAGCAATAAGCCGGCAGTCTAAAACTCCACATAGTTAAACCGGGACCAGATATAAATCTACATAGCTACAACCTGATCTGGAATAACTCAACTTAGCTAAAGCCTGGAATAGCTTTAAAAAAAACCAAGCATAACTCGCTATAGCTGAAACCTTACCAGTAATAACGCCACACAGCTAAAACCTGACCAAGTAGCACTCTCCACAGCTATACCTTGGCTGGGTATAACACTCCGATCTAAACCCTGACCAGTAATAACTCTCCAAGGCTAAAACCTGACCAAGTATAACTCTCCATAGCTAAAATTGTGCCAGAAAAAACACTCCATTGCTAAATCCTGAGCAGGAATCACTTTTCATAGCTACAACCCGACTAGCAACATGTTATAGCTATGGCAATATACCTGGTCAGGATGCCCAGAAGTTATGTTGCTAACAGGATGTTGAAATGTGAAAACACGAGGGTTGCCACTTGAATGCTCACTGCTGGAGCCACAGATAGGTTAGTGCTAATAATATTGAATGTGGTCACTGCCACACTACTACTGCGGTGATGACTACAAAGTCTGTTCGCTCCTCAAGTTATGTGGCTGCTGTAGTGGCATCTAGGACAACTGAATTGGCTCAGGGCAAACTAACATTCGTAATTTGTCGGTAGAAAGTTGACGGGGACGTAACAGGACTTCTATGCAAAAGACCAAGATATTGGTGATCCCAGTTTTCTGATACGACACATCTTCCTAGTCAATTTGGTAATAGGAAACAACAGAGACACAACGTGCTACCTCTGTTTCGTGATCAACAAGTAACTGGTGAGGTACTCACCATAGTGAACACTCTTTGCAAGCTGATGAAGTATCAGGGCTCAGGAAACCCAGAGCATCTCTCGAGAGCTGTTGACATTGTTGTTGTGCTGACAGACGAACTCTCACAAGTAAACTTGCTGTGATAGCAGGTATTCGAAAGTAAGGCACCATATGTATGGCACATGGCATGGAGTATAATTGCCGTTGTAGTTAAGGTCATTCCAGCCCATCTGATCGAGGCCCTTGTGTTACATGCTTTGCCTGAAAAAGAGAAGAAATGGTTGGCTAGCACCACTGGTCTTGGAACAGAAAGCACCTTTGGACCTGCCTCAATTAACGGTTATTTTATTAATATATTTAACATTGCCATTCTTGCTACTTAGATGTTATGACGATATTAATATGTAACATTTTAAATTACATTTGTAATTTTTATTTATTGATGATGTGTTGCGTTCTAAGCACCAAAACTTCATAGATGTTGGAGTGTCAGACAAATCGAATTAAAATCCATGCTGATACAGAAAAGATGAGCTTACGCCATATCTTTTCCCTGCTTTTCACCCTTCCCCTGAAACAGATTTCAGTTTCCTACTCTTATTTGAAAGTAGTACCCAATCAACCAATCACAAATAAAACTACGGACGACAAGAACTCCAAAAATACCAAGTCACCTACAAACGTAACTGAACTCACGTTCCTTTGGATTAATGTATGAACAAAGCCACGCTTTCACATGGTGTCATTTGGTCGATTCGTTCAGTGAACCACAAACACGTAAAAATGAAAAAGAAAAGATAGATGATTCGCAATTAAGAGCTGAATGGTAGATAATGAAAGAACGAAATTAGCTCGCTCAGGATTGCGTAATCCGGACGTATTTATGAGTTTCCGATTCAAAGAAGCGATTACTGCGATGATATAACGAATACACATGATCTTGAACCTCTTATAAACCATAAAATCCGGTGGTCAAGACGCTTCGATTACTTAAAAGGCGACGACGCGGTGTAAAAATTACAGTGCCAGATGATTTGCTCGCAGCCAGTTTCAGGGCAGTATTCGTCAACGAGTGCGTGGGTGTCAGGACTGAAACCTGGGCGGTGAAGCTCCTAGCGGATTTGTTGGTTGAAATAAGCGGGGCTACATTGAAAACCTGAACAGTTGTGAAATCGAATGACCGAAAACTTGTTGGGAAACAAATGAAAGCTTTTCGTAAATTGATTTTATTAGGCAACGGAACAATAAGTCAACCGTCGGAAACTTGAATAAAATGAGGAGGAAACCATTTCACAATCATCGGTAGGTAAAATAAAACTCAGGTGCGACGCATCATATAACTTTTCTTAGTTCTACGGTAAATTCGTTGGTTTTCTTGCCTTATTTTTCGTTCAGTTCATGCGAGCTAGGTAAAACATAACTTCCAGTGGTAGAGCTTCAAGTTTCGGAAACTATTGTGCTGCTCCTACTCATACCCTGATCATTATTGAGTAATCAGTGCACAGACAATTAATGGGGCTTTAAACACGATTGTTTGAGAAGGATAATAATCATTTTTCCAGTTTTCGTGTAAAACTGTGAGACATGGTAGTAAGTGAAACGGCGGTGGTTGAAATTCCGGAATTTAGTAACGCTCATCGTGAAGATACTTGATTGAATTACCAACTCAACTTATCTGAAGACGCTAGCAACATTTGAGCGGAGATAATAAGGAAAAAACTCAGCTAAAATCGACTTTCGTCGAAAAGTTTGGTAATTTATTGGGCTGCTCTCGTCATTGATGTTGTTGAGAAAAATAATTTAGTGTGTTAATCACTATGATAATTATAGTCAGTTTTGGGGCGGGTTTTACCAGTACCCTTATTTTGGCGTCCCATTTTCTCTCAGTCGCGTTCACACACATTCAGACTATTTTTCCAAACAGGGTTTTTCGGGCTCAGTAAAAGAACTGAATAGAACTCATCCATTTTTTTTCAGCCGATTATATTACTTTGCCAAGGAAAGCAAAAACGTGAAAAATTTGAAATAGAACTAAAAGGCCAATAACCAACTAGTTTATTTAGTAAAGGTAGTTGGAAAATAAAACGTGTGAAATTAAAATTAGATCAAACTAGCTTATGTGTTTTCACCTAATTTCGGTTTCTGTTTTTTGATAGATTTGTGGGATTTGAGTTGGTTACATTTTCGTTATGATCGTTTTAAATCAAGGTTTTGAGCAATTTTCATCAACATAAAGGGGATGGGAGACCAAGGCGTATCAATAACGAGAGGGTTTCGCAATTTCCGAAAACGGCTCGAACGATTTTTATTGGACATTCAAATTAGTGCCAACTAATCGGTACCTAACTTTCGTTCTCTGTAAGCAGTACCTCGATGAAAATTCGGGGAACGGAATTAAGCCGGTTTTCATGCTTTTGATATTTCCAGAGTAACTGCAAAACTGAACGTTATTGATCTGACGTAGTTAGTGTCTTCTAGCACCTCTTCTAACAATTTTTGTGACCGTTTGTTGTGCGGTGATATGAGCTATGGTAGCGCGGCAGATGAGATTTGTGGAACATTAAATTATTGTTCCGATTGTCTAACAACTAGCTCTAACGATTTCGATGAAACTTTCCGAGTAATCTTCACTAATTAGTACCTACATTTGGTTCTCATCGTCGACTGGTTCACAAGGACCGCGAATAAATGTACGCAATTCATAACCGATTTTTATACGTTTAAGGGTATGCTAGGTATATAGCGTATACCTATAGTTAGTCATCCCCAGCTATTTCTGTGACTACCCGTTGAGTGAAGGAAGAGCGGAAAATGAGATTTGTCGAACATTAGTTTGTAGGCGTTCAAATTTCTTCAAAACGGCTCTAATGATTTCAATCAAACTTAAGAACTGCAATCAACTAATTACAACCTATATTTTGTTCTCAATAAATGAACCTTTCGATAATTTACCGCGATGCCCTCGTCATTTTTCCACTCGTGAGAATGGAGGAAGATGAAACTAAAGGACTTGAAGACGGACGGCCAAATGTAACTGGAATGCATGGTTCCATAATTAAATGGGTTGAGAGGATTAACCGCTGCAAATTGCCCAATGCGTCTGACGGCAAGATGACAACTGACCAACTCGGTTACAACTGTTGATTTTCGTTATTCAGAACACCAGTTGAGGCTTAGGTACCCCAGAGTGTGCTACTTTTGTAAAAAATTTCTCATCCACAATGAAATTGAATGTTTGGTTTTAGGAAATGGACCGGATAGGAAAAAAGACTAAAGAATCCATTCTGGCTTATTCCATTTTCAAATATTGAACTTGTCAATAAAGACAAACTGGTGGAGTGGAAAATTACGTTGACGACATAGAATACCTCAATCCTGGTGCTGACCAGGAATATGAGCCGTCAAGAGATGAATAGGATGATGCTATTTTGGAGCCCGTAGAAACATTAATTTGTCAGGCCCTCAACAAACCAGCCACTTCTTTTACCTCTCTCAAATATCTTTACCTTAACAGTAAATATCTGATTCGTAGCAGCATACACACAACTTTCTGCAACCCCAGTAAATTTGACGACCTGCCATATACATGGACACAGCAGGACCTTCGCACAAGGCCTTTTCACAGAAACATTTATGGAGAGCAAAATGTAGGTACTAGTTGGTTACGAGTACCCTATACGTTAGATCGAAATTGCTATAGCTGTTTTTGAGAAAATTGGAAAAATGATAAATTGTAATTTCGCACATGTTCGTTTAACAGATAGACACAGAAATAGATCAAAGGTTGCTTATGGACTACGTAAGACAGATCAAATCCAGTGAAGCAGTTACTCTGGAAATTATGAAAATGTCCGAAAAAACCTTTTTTAGGTGTTTATCTGTGTTCAATGTCAAGAAGTACATTTATGCAGAGCAATATGTAGGTTTCCACTATTTGAAGACATCCTGTGAGTTTCACGAAAATCATTAAATCGCCGTTTTGCCAAAAAGAGAAAACAAAATATTTTTTCTATGTCTCCGGTTGATGTTCATATAGAAGAAAAGTTGGGTGCTGATTAGTAGAGGATAATTTGAAAGATTAATCACAATCCTGCGCCATTTTTGAGAAAAGTTTTCCCATTGAAGGAAACCGAACCTCACACCTTATTCTCGCGTCATCAACAAATAAAAAAACAAAACTAAAAAAGAACCTGCTCAATCGATTCTCCTACAAATTGGAGAATGTACCTGTGCAGGTACAACAGTTTATCATTTACCCAGTCCCCCGGTGGAGACCTGTTGACTAGGTGTTACCACAAGGTGGTATGGCCCTGAGGAATCCCATACCATCTGGGAGGGGTTCTTAATTTGTTTGCCCGCCTGATCTATTTACTTGGGTGGCAGGTTGCAAAGGGATTCATCAACTGTGGTAATATTTCTTCGTCATAACCTCCTTCACAAACTGGGCAAACACTAAGATAAGAGTGCTAGTGCTTAGTAGCAGTCAAAGCCAATAGGTTTGGCTGCTCTTCCAACACCTTTGATCACTTTAGTAAGAACTAACGTGGTTTCTTGTTTTCTCACGCTGGAGGCGCAAGACTTGAGTCTTTGAGAGAAAAGAAATGGAGCTGAGCATTGAAGTCGAAATTAGGCTTTTCAAATTGATTATGCCTCTAAACGTAAATATCTGAAGAAAATCCAACTTTTTTTACACGATCGCAATACTTTCCTTACCCTTGCGCTAAGTAAAAAGAAATTAATAACTGTGGCGTTATTAGGAATAAAAAGTTATCTTTTGTAATAAAAAAGTGTGGCTGTTTGCTGCACCCATTCAAAATCAGGAAATTTTGAGAATTAATGAAAGTCCATAGAGTGATTGGGTGGTGAAAACTTGTTTCAATCCTTACGGAGGTAATCTAGGGATTAAGAAAAACCAAAAATTCCAAAATGCTGAAAAACTCCTCATTACATCTAAATATTCAGATTAAGAAAAACATGAAGTGAGCATACACCATCGGAAATCCATCACTTCTTAGAATTTATTGCGGGTAAATAAACGAGCAATACAAAATTTATTACAAATATTTACACGACGAGGGTGAAGAAGGGTGAAAGTAATGTCAAGGGCTGTGCGTAGGATCTATCATTAAGCAGCCTAATGATTTGGCATCAGTAAAACTCTTCTTTGAAATTTTGGCAACTTTGCGAGGCCTTTCATCGATGTCATCAAGTAATTCGTTCATTCGATCTTTATACCTACAACAAAATTTAAGATGGAGTTAAGATGGTCATTTAGCACAAAAGAATATACAGTAGTCCCTCAATTTACTGCGCTTGATGTGAGTTGGGGGTTCTCGGTATTCGTAGCATGTCCATTAACGAATGGGCAAGGGAAATACTGCACTTATACATATATAAACTGTACACAGACATCATATACGTTACATAGGGATCGATTTACAACATTTTAGGCAGCGTTGTTGAGATATTTATTACCTGTATTGACAAAAGAAAATTGATAGAAAGAAAACTAAGTTAGGACTTTCACACCAGAGTCCTTCTTTCATAGCCATCCGTTTTGTATGCCCCTCTCTGACCAGTCTCTGCAAGGAACAGGCTCTTCACGTTCTCATAGAACATTTCACTCCATCCACCATTCAATTTTGGATTTGAAGAAACAACACCAACCTGGTCAATCGAGGGACTACTGTAGTGGAATAAAACTGTGTTTTATCGATTGTGGAAAGAGTGTTTGATAAGACACGAATAGCTGAATGAAATAATGAGAGGGAAAGGGCTGGGTGTTAATGAGAGACGTATTCTACAGAATTCACATTACGATCAGTGAGAAACAGATCTGATCTTGGATCAATAGAACCAAGATTCCTGAGAAGTTGAGTTCAGGTCAGGGTTGAGGGATTTACGTATGGCTTACCATAGCTAAAACCAGACCAGAAAAACTCTCCATAGCTAAAACCTTGTCAGGAATAACTTTTCATAGCTATAACCCGACCAGCAACAATCATCCATAGCTAAAACCAGCACAGGCATATTTGTCTACAGCTAGGACTCAACCAGTAATAAGTCTACAGTCTAAAACCTGGCAAGGTATAACGATCCATAGCCATAACCTGACCTGGAATAACTTACCATAGCTGACACCTGGCCAGTAATACGTCAGTAGACTAAAGCTGGACCTGGTATAACTCCATTGCTATTACTTAACCAGGAATACTTACTTAGCGAAAACCAGACCAGAAATAACTCTCCTTAGCTAGAACCTAACCAAGAAGAACTTACCACAGCTAATACCCAACCTATAATAAGTGACTAATGCCATACAAGGAACAACTCTTCATAGCTAAAACATTTTCAGATAAACCATTCCATCCCAAAAACCTGACTAGAAATAACCCCATAGCTACAACCTGACCTGGTATAACACGCTAGCTAAAACCTGACCGGGACTTACATCATAGCTAAAACGCAACCAGCTATAACACCCTAAATAAAACACAACCAGGTATAACACCCTAGCTAAAACCTGACCAAGTATAACTCCATAACTATAACCTGACTGGGTATAACATCATAGCTAAAACGTGAACAGGTATAACTCCATGGCTATAACCTGACTGGGTATAACTCCATAACTATAACCTGTCTGGGCATAAGCCCCCCCCCCCCACAGCTAAAACCTAGTAACTAACTGCTAGCTAACTCCATAGATAAAACCTGACCCAGTATAACTTCATAGGTAAAACAAGTTTTTGGTCCAGTTATAGCTGTGAAAAGTTATTCCTGATCATGTTTTAGCTATGGAGATTTATATCTTGTCTAGGTTAGCTATTTGGAGTTTTACATTGTCAGGTTTTAGACTGCTGACTTATTGCTGGTCGAGGTTTAGCGATGGTTCTTGGTCTGGTTTGAGCTATAGAGGGTTATAGTTGGCCTTGTTTCAGTTTGCGGACTTATTCCTGGTCCGGTCATAGCTATGGAGTGTTATGCCTGGTAGCATCTGGTTTGTTCCACGTTTGTATTGTTAACAGTGGCACACCTGCTAGCATATCTTGTATTCTTGCATTTCTCATAGTTGAGATGCAGAAGGCATTGTGCAATCCAAAACGTTGCATTATTCACTTTTCTGCGTTAGATACATAAATCCCTTGACAACAAGTAAGCAGCAATCAGCATGAGATAATAATCCATACTCTCATCATCATACCATACTACCAATCAAGACAACATCGTTCACTGCTGGTGTACATACTGAGGCTAGTTCTAAGCTGAGGAGAGATAGATAGATCAAGTACCTTCTCAAAAAAATACCTCTGTATTGGCCATTGAAGGACTTGTTTCGTTGAGCTCAGACTGACCTAGCTCAAGCTTGTTTCACCAGGACTACCAGTGCTCTCTCAGCGGCCTTTTGATTCATTCCGCAGTCTCCTGCCTCTCACGCTAGTCGCCTCCCACGATGTCTACCTGCTCGTCTATATTTTCCCTCTAGCTAATTTCCAATCATTTGCCCTTTTCGTGAGTAATTTCGTTCATTATTGTTGTGTAAAGAAAGGGCATTTAGTTAAATGCCAGAAGTGAATTGTTTGTGGTATATTTCGGAACACGTTGTGTTTGCTCCTCTATTTTTCCCCAAGCACGTGGCAGTCCATCGTCGCTTCCTCTTCTCCTAGGCCAGGGAAACTCTGTCTGGAACTGTATGGTGAGTACTGCATTCTGCTCAATCCTTTCAACACGATCTATTGTTACGAAACCCACACACTATTATACAGTCCACACATAGAGTCAACCGACCAGTGTTTCCTAGCAGATCTCAATAGAACCAGCGCATGCACATGAACACCCCGTTTAGTGTGTAGCTCTTGAACACCTCACTACAGTATCTGCAAGTATATTAGTACATTCATGTGCTCCACAGGGTAATGTTCTATGCCTCCTCTATCCGATACATTCATCAAACTTCCCAAGGCTGTCATAATATTTGAGGATGAAGCAACAGAGTTATACACCTGAGGTGACAACTAGACCACAGACGTCATACCCACACACGCAATAAAGTTTGTACAAATAAATTTACATATATATATATATTTTAAAAATTAAAAAAGGCAGTTCTATAATTTCTCAAAACGTTGAGATTCAAAAATTGAAAGTGTTTAGCTCTACTTACACTTGACTATCAGGGTTATTTTCTTCATTTCGACACAGTTCTAATTTCTTCTCAATGGCTTTGACTGCATCTCGGTTCGGGCAAACGTCTGAAGGTTTAGACATGATACGAATTTCTGAAACAAAATTATGGTTGTCAAGAAGCTGGTCAAACTTCAAAACTACTACCGAAAATGATCGAACCATTAAGGACAGGGGGATTGAAGTAGAAGGATTGATTGACGTTTAACAACAGTAACAAACGATGGTGTCCACAAACTACAATACCAACTAAGATGTCTGTAATGTAACACAAGATTTGGCTTATTCTGGACCCGATGACGATTTGAGTATAAACTCAAAACGATTTTATATAAGAATCGAAGAATCTTCGGAATCGGTGTCTGATAGTTTCTCGATGGGTTGAATGAAAAACTGCCAATATTTTTTACGAAACATCACTAGAAGCGTTCCCCCTCCCCTCCCCACACCCATTCAATATTATATGCTATGGTCCGCCAGTTTCTATGGCAAGTCGTTATTACAATATTAAGTCAATAGGTTTGACTCATGACACATATTTATTCTTTTTGTCGATGCGATATAGGAGAGGCAGCTAGAACTACTATTATGGGGGGGGGGGGATAGAATATTTTACGTAATTACTGAAACCATTGAAAATAGCGATAAGGATGAAAATACGTACTTCTTACAGCTTCGATAAGATCACTAAGTCGAGTTCGATCTCCTGCAAGAAGAGTTTGGGTGACGTAGCTGTCCAAATTTTCCTTATTTTTACTAGCTGAATGAAGAATCGCAGCCAAAGCGATTTGCGAGGGAGAGTACAACAAGCAGGCATCGGTCACTAGCAATTTCTCAATGAGCTCATCAATGCCGCCCCTCAATTTTTCAGGGTTGTCCATACGACTACGAACCTAATGGAAACAGTAAAAATCTGCTTAATAAGATGACAGTTGTGTCATATGAGTGACAGTGAAGTCCAGCGCTGCTCTAACCTTGATGTCAATGAGGAAGCCTTCAATTGGCCTGAAGGGATTGTGCACAGTCAAATGATAGTCTAACTGCTGCATTAGCAATAATTCATTATTAATTATGATGTCTGCCGCCTTCTTTTGATCGCCCTTGATGTTAGAAACAAATTGGTTGATTGAAACGTTGAACTCCTCAACTTTGCACGCTAAATAAACACAAGTTACTCTGAAAAAAGAATGATACAATATAATATATAATATCTGGTGGCTCTTAAATATATTTTATTATTACTTATTTTACTCCTTAACAATATCCAACGTTTATTAGTGATGCAGAACACATTATTCTCTCCCCTGCAGTATACTGAGAAGCAAAATAGAGAAACTTGGCGCTTTGGATGGCCAGTTATGTTTAAAAGGATTGCCAATTTTTTCAGTACTGTTGGTAACACCTACAAAATTTCTTTAGGGTGATAATCCATGACAGAATTGTTAAGGTAGAACCGCTTGAAGTAGTTGAAGGCTGTGCCAATCACCGCTTTTGGCATCGGCGGTTGAAACCTTTTACAGAGGTCTCTCATCATCGAGTACTCAAAATACTTCAACAGAGTTTTCTCTTCTTCGACAGTCAAAACTGGTTGAGCCCCGGTCTGCAAACAGAAAGCCAGTGAGCGTTTCCAAAAGTAACACGCAAAAATGTTTATAACAAAGTTGGATAGTTGTTTTGAGCAACCAAACACGATTGAGCCTTGAATAAGCTCAACCATCGAAGCTGTTGAAATTAACTAGTGATGACCCTTCAGCTATTTATTGGTTGACCAGGCACATCTGTTATTTCTGGCGTCATGTGATTTTTTATCTATGAAAAATTACAGTTCGTTTCGTGACATCGTCGAGTGCGCGTTTTTATTTTCACGAATTTACCGTACATATAATTTTTCTTTAAACGGTTATGGGTAACTGTAATGGGTCAAATCCTCTTCTCGCATTTCATGCAAAAACGTCCATTTACCGTGTTTGAAAATTGGAACGTATGAAATTGGGTAATTAAGAAATTTGCAGGGAATCAGGAGCGAACCAAATCAAATCCCTGCATATAAATTGAGGAAATGGATAACAATTAAACAGTGAACAAATAAACGCTTGTAAGTGCTCATCTTTAGAATTAAGGCGTCATTAAAAGGGGGATGAAACATACTGTCCACTGAGGAGCATTGAGAAACAGTATTCAGATTCGATAGGCAAAAAGATTTTCTTGGCTCAAGACTGTGTGATCCAGGAAACACTCATGGCTGAGTTTAAACTGGCCACGGCAATGAGCCAACTGATCCCCATGACGCCCATCCTACAGATCTATCATGGGAATTGATACACTCTCGACCTCCCCCTGTACAACCAGTAACGCCTCAACTGAGGCTCTTGAATTCATCATTCTTATTGATATAGTGCTTTTTAAGGCATGTTTTCTATTGAATTACTGTGTTCAGTTTACTTCCATTCGTTCGACGTTTTGATGTAAATAACGACACAAATTGAAGTATCCAGCGTGAAGTGTGACACAACTGTCCTCAACCCGTGTATAGGATCGCCATTTTGCATTACATTATTGGCAACCCTGAAAAAAGGAAGTTTGAAAGCTGTGAGTTTCGGTTTGGTGAAAATGAGGGTGTTATGTGATACAACTGACCAAGTCTTGATGAAATTTCGATAAATCTTTTCAATGTGGACAAGGTTAGGACACTATTTTTATCATACTTAGTGAAATTTTCGGTACACTGTTCACTAAAGTCAGTAAACTAACGGCGAATAACCAACCTAATCAATTCCAGAACCCAACGCATTATCCCTAGTAAGCAATAAGTGACAATTAAGTCTTCTGATGCACTACGACGTTAAACTAAATGAACAAATATGGTGCGTCGGAATACACGCAACTTTATTTTCCCCATAAATTAGATTTTTACTACAGCAACGGCCATAGGACACAAAATGTACTCATCATTTGGCTAAAAATACTGAGAGTAAACGCTACACTACCCAACTACAGCTAAAGCCAATTGATTGGATTTCTGTGAGGAGCCAGAAACATGACTCAATAGATATAGTAGATGGACGTAAACCGAAGAGAGAAAGTTTAAACGTTTCTGCAATTTTTACATCGATTTACTCGCGACATCATTTTCAGCTGCCTTCTTCAACGAGAGAACATCAAGCACCGATGAGCATAACATTAACCGTTTTTCACAAAATAAAAGTAACATTGAGCTTTCAGCTGAGTTCTCTAAAACTAATATTTTCATCCAGTATTTATGGTTGAACTTAGCCGATGCAAACAAACATATTTCAACTTCTGTTTCTCACCCCAAGCCGTTCTTGGTAACTCTCGACGTAATTTTTGTTAGCGTTCGTTCGAAGAGCCTGCAGTTGAGCTTCATCGTTGAACATCCAAAATTTTCTTTGGGAACTGGAGGGAAACATTTTCTTGGCCGTTTACACTGATTTCTTCTAACGACAATCAGAAAAAGCCGGAGACCTCAAATCACTGCAAGTGCTCCAACATATAAACTCTTCGCATCATCCTACAGTTAATTTGGAGTTTTCAGTGGTTACGACAGCTATGAGATGTAAGAACCTCTGCAAATGTTGATCAATGTTTGTGCAGAACACTTCACGCTTCTCACCTGTTTACTAAAAAGGTTATACGTGTTATGAAACCTACGACTATCCTTCTTTTACCTCTTCAAGTTTGCGGTTTCATGTCACATATCTTCTTTATGCACGCAGGCCCGTTGAACATTTTCACAATCTATTCTATCTATTTATTCTAATACCGTTCGGCAACTAACTGTATACTGTGGCACAGTGCAGAGATTGGTGGTTAGGGAATCATTCTAACCCAATATGAAAGTGAATAATAACAATTGTTGAAATGTAAAAAGTGTTGGTAGATTGGGTTTAAAAAGCTTTGGGATACTAAAAAAAACTATCGGAAAACAGGCCTAACGTAATTGGAAAATATCTACGGCATAGCAACACAACTTTCCACAACCCTTGTAAATTTGTAGACCAGCTGAATATACACGCACTGTATCTTTGTTCAACTAATTCCTACGGAAACATTTATAGAGAACAACATGTATATACTAGTTAGTTAAGTATGCCCCATAAGTTTGATCAGAATTGGGAAAACGATAAATTAATATTCGACAAATCAAGTTGTCTAAGCTATTGTGTTCAACAGATAGGAACAGAAATGGTTACTAAGGGCTTAATATGAGTAGGTTGCTGATGAGGGGTAGGTATGATATAGGTTGCTGCAAGTAACTTGTTCCAAGAGCTGTTGGAAGATATTCGTGATCTGAACGTGAAAATTAACTCTATACATAAAGAAGATATTTACCAAAGTTGCGGAGACACGTTTGGGAAGAACGGAGAAAATATTTGAAAAGAAAAAGAACAAGAAGTCACCTTTATCCCTCAAATTTTTGATAAACTAGTGATAAGCAAAATTGGGACTTCGAATATTTCTATTTTTGTACGCATTTTGTTTAATGACGATGATAATTCATACCAAGTGCTATTACCAGTAACGCAAATGTATATCTTTGTCATCGGTTTCATGGAATGCAACAATATCGTACGCTGTGATTGATCAACTGGTGGTCCGTTGTGACGGTTGTCACGATGCCGGCTGAAATGACAGTTGTGACGTTAGTAGACGATCGTACCCAGAAAAAAATGAAGTTGCAAGGAACTTGGACTGAAGACAGCGTACAGTTGCTGTTGAATGATAATCAGAACACTTGGACTGCCGAATTTAAGGAAACTGACGTGTCTGATAGTTTTCTGTCTCAATTGGAAGTCACTCGTAAGGAATACGTTAAAATAATGAAAGGTGCTTTGGGCTCTACGTGTACTGACGGCAAATACAGGTGTGTACTTCAGTGTAGTTCTAGTCTAATAAGACACCTAAACTCATACATTTAGGGCTACACATTTTGTAAACGAGTAAGGCGAAACTGATTGAAAGGTGTTTGGTGCCAAGATGAAAAAGAGGTAGGTATAACTGCGAAAGACCAGAGTAAGTCAGGTTAGACTAAACGTTGAACAGTTAGCAATGGAAAGAGCATGTTAGGAGAGTGCTCCACCTCCTTGTTTTACGAGAAGAGGAAAGCTAGGGATCGAACTAGCTTTTCCAAGGTCATAGCTGGGCTGTTCCATCCTATGTGTATAGAAAGTGTTGCCTTCAGTTTTACATTTCAATCTTGATGTTTGTCTGCGTTTCTGGAAGAGTTTTCAGCTTCTGGATGGAGATCGGCAGGAAATTATTTTTGATATTTGCTTATCAGCACAAGGAGTAATTGACATCTGAAAGGGTGCTTGACCAGCTTTGATGATCACCACTATAGAATGCATGCACCAGGGATCCATTGAGAAAGGGTGTCCACAAAGGGAGACTAAGGCACTATAAGTGTTTACTAGCCCCATAATATGGTGCGAAACAGCAAAACACCGGCTTTCTCCTTTAAAAAAGGCCTCCCTAAGTTCATAGGCTGAATTCAGGAACCACTACTGTACTAAAATATCCGGTGCGTAGCAACACACAACTTTCCGCCACCCCCGTAATTTCGAATACCACCTACATTTGCGGGCGCTATATCTTCGTTTAACGCATTTTTACAGGAACATTTACGGAGAACAAAGTGTAGAGACTAGTTAGCTGAGAGTACTCCGAAAGTTTGATCAAAATCGTTAGAGCCGTTTTTGAGAAAATTGGAATACCGATAAATTAATATTCGACAAATCTCCTTTTCTGAGTTAACTTGGCTTATATCTCCGTTCAACATATATATACAGAAATAATTATAGAGAACGGAATGTGGCTATGGGTGACTTTTAGACACTCCATTAGGATTTATCACATCTGGTGAATAAGTTACCTTGGCACTTACGGAAATGTTCGAAAAAACGTTATTTTCGACACATTTTGATTTTTATCTCTGTACAATGGACCGTCACAGGAACATTTATTGAATAGAATATGTAGGTATTAACCATTTGAAAACATCCTGTGAGTTTGGTGAAAATCGCTGAAGCCGTTTTACCAAAAAGCGTAAAAAACCTATTTTTGCTTCAGGGGCCCATATCTCCGTTCACCGTATTTTCATGGAGATATGTATGGAGAAGAAAAGTTAGGTATTGATTAGGAGAAGATGATTTGAAAGTTTGATCAAAATCGTTAAAGCCGTTTTCGAGAAAAATGCGAAAACCCTTAGTTTTTGGTACATTTTCGTCCCCCCCCCTTCCCATCCGCCGAAATCGTCCATAACCTTATTTTGGTGTCTACAAAAAATAACGAACAAAACAAAAAAAGAACCAGCTCAATCGGATCAGCCGTTCTCCCGCAAATTGAACTACAGACACACACATACACACGGACCACGCGCCGAAATTAGGTTTTTTAGACTCAGTAGGCCTCAAAACGTAAAGACCTGAAGAAAACCCAAATTTTTTTTTGGGCCGATTACTATACTTTCCTTCCCTTCGGGTAGCCAAAGTAATAAAATGGCAACTAAGGTGGAATTTTTGTCCAATGGTACTGTTTATCTCCCAAAAAACATAGGGTTATTATTCAGAATGAATAATAAACCAAAAAAGTGGATTTAAGTCATTTACTGAACTAGTTCCTTACGCTTGGGTTCTGCTTCTCTTGTCTCAAAGACTAGAAACCACGTTCCAGCACTATAGTAGCTCCCATTTTTGGAAGAGCAGCCTGGTTAGAGCTTATGAAATTTCCTAGTTCTGCCTGCTTCCAAGGAAGCTTTTACCCACTAAACTTGTGTTACAAGTTCAGGTAGGTGATGGTGAAAAGCAAGAGCCCATTTAAGTACCAGTTGTCACTTGCCCCTGAAGAAAAATAGACCTTGGAGATTCTACAAAGCACTCTGGAGCTTAAGACGCAGGAGTATTCACGTTCCTCCATGCTTTTTATAAAAAGGCACCTCTTGCACGAGAGAACAGTGATGGGCAAGTGACAGAGAGATTTGTAAACGTAACTTGTAAGTTTGGATTTGAGCAAAATTGACAGTATTAGTAGCTAAACGGAATCAGAAGCAAAGCATTCTCCAGGCCTGGCTAGACGGATTTGAATGAATCAACAGAAGCAAGGAATTCAGTATTGTAAACCCTTTTCCACCCTATTCACTAACTTTATACGCCTTTTTGTTCAACAGGTACCGTCTTGAAGAAGATGCTCTGACTTGGTACCGGAACATCAGTCCCGATGTGAGGCAAAGCCAAGGGCTGATTCCCCTCGTTCCCATGAAACTGTACAACCAGGGCCCCTTGATTCATTCCCTACTCATCACATGCAGCAATTTACTGGACGAGGTCTTTCAATGCAAATCCCTCTGTCAAAGCTACCAAAAGGAATTGGAAAACGCTAACGTGACCCTGGACAAATGCGCTAAAATAAAAAACGAACTTGAACGCAATTTATACACCAAGTTCGCTTTGCTACTCAACGAAAAGAAGGAATACGTTCGACGAATGACGGGGGGAGAAGTTGAAGAAGATTTTGGTCCAGGTCCACCCTCCGATTCTGACTCGGACGAGCAAGAAACAAAGATGAGCATCACTTCAGTTACTTTAAGTGAATTTTCTAAAAGGATGAAAAATGATCAGAAGGCTGGCAATGAGCAGCCTTTCAAAAAACTAGCTTTGGATCCGGGGCCAAGCTCTAGCACAGTTCACATTCCTTCAATTGACATGGACAGTGATGATTGAAACACTTAACGGACAATCAGATCATTAACATTGTTGAATGTGATAATGCACTGGTCACTTGTTGCATTTCACATTAGGTTAATGGCATTACAGAATTCTTTTTCCAAGCAGCATTTGAAGCATGTGCAGTCGTCACCTCCACCAAAACTTGACGCTTAAAGTCGCCGCCACGAATTCAATAGTGATCTGCATCAATGTAATACCACTAGATGTCCCCGAATTTTATGATGGGGTCTAAGTGAGGCTCTTTACGTTTCTGGAAGCACATGGTAGATTTATTGTCCAATTGATTCTGTATTTAACACGCTACATTATATTTTCATGATTAACTGCTGTCAGGTTTTCGTATTCAATTAATTACTTAGTATTTCATCATTGAGTTAATGTCGATACGTAGTTTTAAGTGATTTGCATGCACAATACATTACTTACGAGCTTTTTTGGCCTGTGGCATCTTCCATGCCGAAGTGCTACATTTTTCGTTCGATGACTTATCTCACTTTTCGTGCATTGTCAATAATTTTCTATTGTTTCGCTTCTCTTGACCTTTCCGTCCTAATGAAAAATTTCAGACTCCTTGCCTTAGTTATCAGCGTATCCAAATGTCACTGTACCAAATAATTTGGTGTCCCACGTGAACCTGCAAGCTGAATATCGAACTTGAGCCAGATTAGAGCTGTTCTCTAAATCGCATTCACAGATCATTGTCCCAAATAGAAACCTAATTTCGTCTGTAGTTGGATTTGGATGAAAACGACTGATTGATTTGGAGCTGGATTTTTTTTTTTTTTTTTTTTTCGTTTTGAAGGTACGAAAGTAAGGTCACTCAACTGTATGTATCGACTGGAAGGAACCAAGAAACGACGGCTATAACAATTTTCAATAAACTTTCAAATCGTATTTTATTAATCATTACCTAACTTTCGTTCTACGTAAATATCGCTGTGAAAATTTCAGTAGCCGAAAGTATAGATTAAAAGAGTTTTTTCTTTTTCGACAAAAAAACGGGGTAAACCACTTCAAACTCAGTTTTTGTACATCGTTATTTACAGATATGCTTCTGACAGTCTGTGGAAGGAAGTTAACTACTAACAATCGTGTTTAATCCAAATTTTATTTCTCAGTAAATACGGAACTTAATTTGATTAAAACGAAGGTTAATTGCTAGAAGCGTTTTCTGGCAAAGTTTTGAAATTATACACCGGTGGGGGGTTATTTTGAGTAGCGCGAGAAAAATGGCGGGTAAAATTAGTTCAGTTTAATATCTTATAAATCCCACGTACATAATATTTGCTTTTTTAAAATAATATACCGCGTTCGTACCATTTGCAATTTGCCTGAGCTGAGCGATGGTAAAAAACAAAGGCAAGACGATAAGGAACAATTTCGGAATTCAACTACTGCCGTTTTGACAAACTTTTTGTACAGAGGTTTTTGCGGAGGAGAGTTGTGTGCTTCGTATCATCAGATAGTTGCAAGTGAATTTCTCACAATTTTTACTTATCTCGCAAAATGATATTGATGCTAAAAGATAGTTTTCTGCAAAGTTTCGTAAATTATGCGTGGAGTGGCTGATCGGGGGATGGCGCGTTTCAGACATTTCATGCAAACCTCCTTTTAATTCATAATTCAAACAGTAGAAAACTCGAAGGAGCCGAAACTAAATACAGTTGATGTATTAGCTTTGGCCGATGCCCTGTCAACATCCGTCTGTCATTCAATAGATTCGTCACAGAAGCGAAAATCGTCTGGTTCTACAGACTTTCTAAAAAGCGTGCCGTTTCGAACGTATTTGACAATAAAATCGAACAGCTTTCCGTTGCAGTGAAAGTTTTAAAAAAGAGGAAAAAAACTGACAACTCAATTCAAAGAATCTCGTTGAATAACAGGTTCGAAAAAGAATTTCCAACCTGACGGACCTCACTAGACGTCAACGCTGACTAGACGTGATTGCTTCAACTTTTACTTTCACGTGAAACCCGGTCGGTTGACCCTTTCGCATTTCCGTTTGAGTTTCAGTCCACCAGCAGTCTTTTTTTTTACTGCAGTTCGTTTTACAAAGATGACAACCAGTTGAATATTCAAAATTTAGTTCAAGAGCAAAACGAACTCCTGCCACTAAGCGCGTCAACAGTACGTGGTCTTTTTCCAATCCACGAGAATAATTCAAGGCGTTACGTACACGATCTTGAAAAGATAACGCAATAAAGATGCTTCATCACTCAACTTTTTCCGTCCCACTATAAATTCGACAATTCTTCTGAGCGTCTTCTCCCATCGCAAAAAAGCTTCAGCAGTTCAAAATGTTATTAGTTGGCTGAGAGTGCTTTGTGAACATGAACGAAGTCGTTGGAGCCATTTTTGGTAAAATTCCCTAAACGACCTTTCAGTAGAAGGATCTCATTTGCTGATTTAATTTGTCTATGGATGCTTGCAGAAATAATTGCGAGGCACAAAAAGTAAGTGAGGGCAGCTAGAAATGACCCAAATTCATTTCGGTATTTGCAGCGAACAAGTTTAAAACGATTAAAAAAGAGGTGTGAACACAAAAGCGTCTGACGATACGATTTGTTGAGGCATCTCTAAAGAACGTTTCCACTGCTGCAACCCTTTCGTCGCCCTCTGACCCACAGTTTTTGATATTTTGGGGGAAAGTGTTTCCGCTAAAGTCATTAACGCTATGTAGTGGTAGTTTCTGGACGAAGTCAATGCGGTTTCGGCAATAAAGAAAGCAACGAAATGGGGCACAGTTGAATAAAATCATGTGAATCAGCGCTTTAAGTAGATTGCCCAGTAATAACGGGCAGACTTGTCATATCCACTTTATACGACAAATATTCTGTCTATGACACTTGATGAACATGAGAAGTGAAGCGTGTATTTCCGTGCACTTCCCGTTACCTAAAGAATAAGCTAAGTATTGCAATCGAGTAAAAAATTTGAGTTCTCTGCAGGTCTTTACGTTTTGAACACGTTACAAGATCTTAACGTACTGAATTGAAAAAAGCAAATTTCGTGGTCCGTATTTTAATTTGCAGGAGAATGACTACACCGATTGAGGTCGTTATTTTCATTCTTGTTCGCGATTTTTTGAAGGAGCAAAAATAAATTATTTTCATCGGCGTGAGAGGGCATTTTTCAAAAAGGAGTTTTTTCATTTTCTCGTAACTGCTCTAACGATTGGATTATACAAACTATCTTCTACTTAGCAGTACCTAAGTAGATCAAACATATCATATAGTATCCACATTTTGTTCTCTATAAACACGCGTCTATAGAAATGCAGCGCCAGCATACCTAGCTTATTAACTTACGAATTGTTGGTTCAAGGAAGTGAGCTTCGTCTCTCATGGAGTTGGTTGAACATTTAATTTGTTGACTTCGTTGAACTCTTCTCTGGGGGGATCATCCGTTCCTGTTTTCATCATCATCTTAGCGTTATTTTTCTCTTCTTAAAACCAACCTCTTGGAGAGGGTAAACCAATTCTGCTGGAATATCCGTCAAATATTCTCTGAATGTGTAGTTTAGTTAGAACCTTTAAGGACTTCAATTGAAAAATAGAGTGGAAAACATCAAATGTGACGGATCACACAACAATCCTTGACCCAACGTGCATTCAGCAATTTTCTTGACTCCAGCAACTAATCAAATCTGTTTTTCATTCTGTTTACAACAAGGTTCTACATAAAAACTGGTGAAGTTTATGTTTCCGGAATTTATTGCGTTGCTCCTACATGTGCCATGACTATCATTGGGCAATCAGAGCACAGGTGATTCGAAAGACTGTGTACGTGACTTTTTTTGAGAAGGATGGGGTTCAACGTCGGATAAGAACGTTTAGAAATGGTTTGAATTCCGGCAGTTCTACACTAGGACGTTATTAAATGCTCACAGTAGGCACTTCATTTGACTACCATCTAAATTTTTCCAAAGATTCTACTAACATTTGAGCGGAGATTATAAGGAAAAAGCCACAAAAAAAAAACAATCGATTTTCGTAGAAAAGTTTGGTTTTAGTACTTTGTTGTGCTACTCTCGTAGTTTTGCCAAGGATGAGAATTGTATGGTGTTCCCGTGTTATTTGGAAGTGTTCATACGAAATATTAAAACAAAATCGTTACAGCCTATTTTGAGAAACAATTTTAGTATTTTGATCACTATAATAACTATAGTTATGTTATGAGGGGATTTCGCTGAAGAATTGGCTATTCTTGGTGAGCTGCTAACATTTTCAAAAAATCACCGGAAACGTGAGCTCTGGGCCAGTGAAAATTATTCAGTCATTGTAATTCAGTAAACTAGTCACTAAAACTGCCTTGAACACCAAGAATGAACAAATTGTTTAGATAAACTTTGCAATGATTCACAATGCCATAACATCAATTTGAAATACCGTAAAAAGAGGTAAAGAACGTAACAGCAAGCCAACTTTTCACTTTATTCCTTCAATATGACAAACTGTCAAAAGGATTCAATTCTACAATAAATAATTTAATATAACCTAGTTTCTAGTCAATTAATCGAAAAAGTAGTTCAACCCGAAAAAACTGCACTAAACGTAAATCTTGAGACTAAAACTAAAAGGCGTTCAGAAAATTGGCACCAATTCAAAACGCTACTGGCAACCATGAGTTGGCTATTTTTATAATTACATGTTCATTTTGTAAGTGAGTTCTTTCTTAGTCATTGATTCAGACGTTATGACTCTCTGTAATCAATCAGAAACACTTACGAGGAATTTCCACCCATTCTATCGTCAAATTAAAGTTCTGTTCAAAGTTTCAAAGTCAAATTTTGAATCCCTTAGCTCACTCGTCTCGACATTCATCGAGACTAACGACTGATACATATAAAACAGGAAATGCAAACACACTACAAAATGTTATAACCTCGGATTCGTCAAGAAATGCCATAAAATGCATTGTGAAGACTTTTTTGAATCAATTGTAATAACTTCAGTTATATAAAAAACGAGCGGTGCATAGCAACACACAACTTTCCGCCACCCCCGTAAGTTCGAACACCAGCTACATATACGGGTGCTATATCTTTATTCAACGCGTTTCTACAGAAACATTTATGGAAAACAAAACGTAGGGACTAGATAGATGAGAGTACTCCGTAAGTTTGATCGAAATCGTTAGAACCGTTTTCGAGAAAATTGGAATACCGATAAATTAATATTCGGCAAATCTCCTTTTCTGAGTTAACATGGCTTATATCTCCGTTCAACATATATATACAGAAATCATTACAGAGAACGAAATGTTGGTATGGGTGACTATAAGTCACTCCAGTAGAATTTATCACATCTGGTGAAGAAGTTACCCTGAAATTTACGGAAATGTTCGAAAACCCGTTATTTTTGACACATTTTGATTTTTATCTCTGTTCAATAGACTGTCAGAGGAACATTTATTGAGAACAATATGTAGGTATTGACTATTTGAAAACATCTCTAAAGTTTGGTGATAATCGTTGAAGCTGTTTTGCCAAAAAGCGTAAAAAACGTATTTTTGCTTCAGGGGCACATATCTCCGTTCACCGTATTTTCATGGAGAAATGTATGGAGAAGAAAAGTTAGGTATTGATTAGGAGAAGATAATTTGAAAGTTTAATCAAAATCGTTAGAGCCGTTTTCGAGAAAAATGCGAAAAACCCTAGTTTTTGGTAAATTTTCGCCCCCCCCCCACCCATCGACAAAAAGGAAATAAAAGGTCAGTTTTACGTCAGTAGACCGGGCTTTTGGCCCGACGTGGCACTCATAACGTGATCTATAGACCTCATTGCAAAGATCAGAACTAAATTCCGATTCCTTCAGTTTACCAGACATTCCATTGATGTTGTTAGGAGGAGGATCTGTGTCTGAGAAAAGCATCGGCATTCACTGCCACAATCCCCATCAGAAAACATCACACCCAAGGGCATTTGGAGAACGTCTGCTGTTCCTCCCTGTCTCTTAAATAAACAACAGTCGTATTATGGATACATACAACCCCTGTGTGCTACGCCGATTTGGCAGGGTTCAACAAAATACCCTTACATACATTACGTCGTATTGCATAAGTCTTAATAATTGTTTACTATTAGTTAAACATGCATGACGGCCGTTTCCATTCAAAACGAGGAGACGAGCACCCCCATGAACACGTTTGCAACAAAAATATACATTTTCATTTTCATTAGCACCTTAATTTTGTACCAATTTTCTGAACACCTTCCAGAACGATAAATGATACATAAATACGCTCGCAGAATATTCATTCATTCGAAGTAACATACAAGTAAGTAGAATATATAGCGTAAAACATAATCGTATATTTATATAAGTTTTAAAAAAATCACGGAATCTTTGGTAAATAATATAAACCTGTTTTTGGGGTTGTGATGCAGCGCTATCATGGCTTCATTTTTTGAGCTTAGCTAAAATGAGGTGTCCAAAAGCGGGCTGTGTATTTAACGATATTGATTGCACGCATTTGAATGTTTTAACATTTTCGTAAAAGGTAATTATCGCAATTCTGATATTTGCTGACTTCGTCCTGCACCTATCTGAAGCCAATTGGTAAGTTCCTCAACATGAAGAAACGGTGATATTGGAGTATATGAGTACTACTCCCATACAAGACTCGAGGATGTAAAACGGAGCAACGATTTGCAAATACATTTTTGTCAATGGCTACAAGGCGAGACGTCTATTGCGGATGATGATAACAGGGAGGCAGCTGCAGGCGTACCGACCGCAGCACCATCAACTGCAGCTGCGGGACCAATGGCAGTATGCCGTGGCCACTGAAGGCCCATGTCCCAACTCCCCTTTCACGAGCCTGTTGGGCGGCCCGCACATTTCCCCGGCCTATTGCCGGTACCCATTGCCTCACCCCCCTGGGTTTGGAGGAGGGGGGGGTGCCTGGTCGGGGATCGAACCAGAGTCCGCTGGTTCTATCCCCGCCTGGCTCAGTTAGCCTCGCGCCCCAACGCACTCGGCCACCTCGCCTCGTCTATTGCGGATAGTAACAGAAAAGACAAACAGTTGAGATTTCCGCAGCTCATCTTAAACGAGAAACACGTACTCGGAAATAGTTGACACAAAGGTATCCGTGGTCCACAAATCGAGCCTTAAGTGTAAAAGGCTGGATGGATGGATAGTACACGGTCTCGTTTTGCAACATGTCAACAAGAACAAAATGCAAAGCGCCAATCTTGGACATCATAGACAAGGGAATGAAGCCACACCCTGAAAGGGAACTTCTTTTTAGCGCAAAGCAAACGTCAGAGCAGCACATACTCTCAACAGCCCCCACAAATAGGGATTAGAGTTGCTTTCTATTGTGCATCTCAATGGCAGGGACCACATGACTGAAAACACACTGAAGCCAAAGAACCTAGCAACAGCAGCTTGTGGGTTTGTTGTAGAGAATCAACAAATCAACTTTGTAAAGGTCAGTTGCTTATTAGTTGCTTTCTGAAAAGAATGCACACCCTCCTGGCTGAAATTTTCACAGCGATTGGATGTAGTCTACCTGTAAGTGCACAGTCTAAGTCAACACACCTGTTTGGTAAGTCCTTCTTCCCTAGCCGATAGTGTAGTGACTTACATCGCTAAGATGACCTGTTTACGTGAAAACAGCTCAATTATAAATCCAGTTACAAACATTTCCGATTCCCTTGCACTAACTACTTTTAGCACCCCACGGCCAACAACGTTTTCCGTCAATACATGACGAAATTGTTAGCATGGACGTGCATTTTGTCTCCCACAACTGGTTTCCGGCGATAACTCTCAAAAGCCGAAGTTTTGTCTACTAACTTCAGCGTTCACGTCAGTCTTCATGCAAAATCCAGAATTACGCTGGACAAACTATCAGACAAAAATGTCCGGCCCCGTTTTTGAGATTACAAATAGTTGCTTCCAGAAGGGCTCCCAGAATGCAACACACCACTACAGACCGCCTCATATCAAATTACCAACTACAAAATGGCAATCACTAGTTATAAAAATCAGCTCTTACTTTCAAAGGAGGTGCATTAAAAAGTGCAGGCAAGTGCCAAATGTAGAGCATAGTGAGTGCTGCAATAAAGTCATCGTAAAAACGTCATAAAGATCAGCATTAAACATCGCAGTAGTATAAAGCACACTAATATTCGTTAGTGCCAATCAACAAATTCCATACTTCTATGTGCCGTTAGTGCCATATGGATTTTTGAACAGCTACAGGCGTGTAGTCTTCCCAGAAACGCTAAGATTCGCCGTCCCCTGACTCATCAAAAAGCTCCCAGGATCTAAAAGGCATTTCGAGAACCATTTGCAATCCACTCATAACTACCATCCATCCTGCTGCCTGGACGCTTAGTGAGGTGACGATTCTACATATTTCGGTGGTACTGCCCCTCTAAAAATTTGTGAATAAATGTACTGTTAAGTCTTCTGAGAGTTCTCAATCACCCAAGGCCAGCGGGGGTCATGATAATGCTTAATTATATTAGCCACCTTTCCGCAAGTTACGCTCAATAAGGTGTTAATGGCATTGGCGCTTTTGACACTGCAGTTTGGGAAGACGACACAGATACATATTAGACGTTTGGATAATATTTCATAACACTGCATACGTCTTACCGTGCTGGAGCAATGAACAGGGCTATGGGTAGCATCCAAAACTTGGGAGGATAATGAAGGCAGAGTAATAGGTCAAATATTCCAGGCTTCTTTGATGGGAAACTCCCAGTCTGGGCATTTATTTAACGATCCACAGTTGTAGCTAAGCCAGTAGCTAAGTCTGAAATTCCTCTTCACTTAAGCTGCCCTTTTTTGTGAAATTTAATACTTTTCGGGAGTTCTTTTGAATATAATCCATACTCCTATTACATTTATAGTTATAATACTTTGGCGTCAGGAGCCTGGAATGCGTACTCAAGGTTCGTCAATGTAAGAGGGACTCATTAAAAGTAGGGATGTGATGCAACTAAGACAGGCATCCTGCACAGGAAACTGGCGATGCAGATACAAACACATTTATCCCTGTAATGAATTTTATGCTCTGCTTCTTAAGCAGTGTTACTCATGAAGATCCCCCAGCGATGCCGAAGCGCTGCAATAATGGAGTCTTAGCCCTAAGGCAAGGGCCTCTACATGAACAGTTACACATGCAACAAAAAACCACGTATGTAGCTGTGACAGTAAGAGAAAGCACACATTCTAATGGCACTACCCTATGGGCATCTGTATCTGTACTATGGAATATGAAGCTTGGCATAAACGTACACTTGCAACCAGCCATTAGTTTAGCACCTACTTCGTTATCAGTTATCATCACCTCAAGAGTCTAACATCACAACAGCATCAGTACAGCAAAAAGAAATTCATAGATTAAACTGATCGAATTATAAATTTGCCAACACTTCTTACTGACTACGCAGATAACTGCCAACAACTGAAAGCGACCTTCGTCATTGCGCTCAACAGGCACTTTACTAGCGACTAGACATTATTGTCGATAAAACTAAAAGCCAAAAACACCAGAGGTTCCCAACAGCGGTACAAAAGAAAAGTGCGATGGAGGGTGTGGGGGGGGGGGAGCACCAAGTGGTTTGATACATGAAAATTAACTTTCAAAAGAAGTGCTGAACTTCTTAAGGCCCCTCGAGACTCTCACAGAGTAGCCAGTCGCTCTGGGTTCCTCAGTCATACTCCTCTTGCTTAGGATTAAATTAGCCACTGAATACGACCAACAACCCGTCGATCCTAATGGGCCTGTTGTTTCCATAGCTATTAACTTAAAGGACACGGTCCGATGCAATTATAGATGAACATGAGCTTTCTCTTTCCTTAACTTTATCTTTAACCTCAAGCCAGTTTTTCCAATTAAATTAATACCCACCATGGGTTGGCTGCCCCATGAAAGGCGCAGTCTAACTGATCAAGACCAACTTTGGACATTGCCTTAAGTAAAACTGGCAAAACTACAGCAACGACTTCAACATAAAAGTGAGAGGACGAGTGCACAAGGAATTAAATGCACTTCAGGGGTGGCTGCCAAGACGTTGGGAACCCCTGTCATAGACAATACATACTTACTAATGATATCTTATGAGTGTACGATTTAAGGAATTACGTAGTATAAGCTCTTGGTTCGTTTGTAGAAAATCGTGTACTCGCTGCAAACTATGAAAGTTCACCCTACAAATCTTTTCTTTTGGGTCAAATAAAGTAGAAATAGGCTTAACCCCTTCAACCAGGCACTAGAGTTTATTACGAGCTTTCCAATAGCCACACGAGTCTTGAAGGCTATTGACGTAGTGAGTTTGAAGGTGTGTGAAGTCAGAGGTTTAATTATGTTGATTTTTTTTCGCGCGCGCACCTAATTTCAAATGACTAGAGGAATTGGAGTTGAAATGCCTTCAAGGATTCTAAATTACTAAAGTTAACGTACCTGTTAGGTGAGTCCGTCTCCTCTGGCTTGTGAGTTACTGTGGGACGTTAACTTTAGTATTTGCCTACTGGCGGACACAACCCAATTTCTTTGATTCTAAATTAATTTTTCACGAATATTAGCAGGGTGTAGCGGATAGAGCAGTGGTTTGGGTCATTGATCGCGTTTTGTTGAATTGAATCTAGAGCTGATGAGGCCAGTTTAACACACTCAAGCTGTTTTTTTCGAGTATAATTTGTGCCCTTGTCACTGCATTTTATCAGATCGATTGTTAAAATGCTCCTTCTTAATCGTGAAACAATTGCATTACGCCTGCTTCCTTTAGAAAACATGAATGACGCAGCATTGAGCCCTCGCCATCTCCTCAGAGCCTAAACCATACCAAGGAGTCTCTCACATCACCGCTGCAGCATCAGCAGTACAAACTTTAGTGGTGTTATCAGATATTGTTGACCTCCAAGCTTTTCTTGGTTTTCTTTAAGGGGACCTCATTCCTTAACCAGCTGAGCGGTTGTGGCACAACCACAAGAGGCCTTCTGGGATCCATCGATGATCCCTTATAAGCTTATAAAATAATAAAATATAGCAAGGCCGATTGTCTGTTTCCACTAAACTTCAGTTACAATGATATATCGACGGCTTGGCCAGTATCAGTAACGAACGCAATTGTTGATGACCTAACCATTGAAATCTATATAACATTATAACTCAAATTTAGTGGACATAGTCAATCGTCCGAACTCCGTTTTATTTTGAAATGGGGGTTTTACTACTTCGTCGTGAGTGATTTTGTTCACTTAATAATTCATTTATCGTCATCATATGTACGTTAAACAATAAAATTGGCGTTAGTCTTTCCGTGTGTCAGAATCTGCCACAACCAAGACCTCCATCCTCCTTCATTATCCCTTGCACCACTAGATGGCCGCTACAATAAATTATTGTGAAGGGAGGGAGAGTGTAAAAATGTCCCACAAAAAAGCTTGCAGATTGCCTCAGACAAAACTCAATCATACACCGCTTGACAAATTTTCTAGCAACTCTGCGAGGTTGAAAGGGTCAAGTGTAAAATCTTGTAGTTGTTTACCGTCTTAAGTAGCACATTGTGCGACATCACTCACTCGTTGGGACTGCTCTGAAAACCCTGCTCGAATTAATTCTATTCCAGTTCTGTCGAAAAATCCATCGTACAAAAAGTCCACCATCAACACTTCGTTTGAATGAAAAGCGTTCAATTAGCAGGCACAGGTGAAGCGTCGCGGCATATCCTCGAAGTCATCTCTTTCAACGGTTCAAGCTCCTTTTGGTTCACCAAGTCAAACTCTCGAACGAAATAGTAAAAATGCTTGTAACAAGTGTTGACGTGAGGTTCCTGGGAACAAAAAAAAACGCCGAGCATAATTTTAAAAGTGCAACGAGTATCTTGATTGTTAATTGTGTATTAAGCTGTGCAACAAGACAAATTGCACGGTAGAACGACGTGAAAGGTGAAACTAATTGTGGGATGAGTGGAGTGACGAGATATGATCGAATTCGAACCAGTTCAAAAGCCTTTGCGCGACGTTAAAACTTTACCTACGCAAATGCAAATGAGTTGTCCATGAATGTGGAAAGACATAAGCCTACAGAAGTGAGCCATTCTGTCGACACTTACAAGCTTCCTCACCACCAGCCACTATCCCAGAGGTTAGCACTGGAAACACCAGACTATGAGGAAGCGTTTCTAATGCTGGCCTTTCCTAAGAGCATAGCTAAGGAACCCACCAAGCTACCAGGCTTTGGTTCAGGGTGTGTTGTCACATTGAACTAGTGCAGCAGTCTGGGAGAAACCATTTGAGCTCATCCAACATCAAACTGGACAGCTACAGAACAAGGAAGAGTAGAAGTGATTATGCTGGACAGAGGATAGTCTGCCCAGACTCTGGCGAGGGTGTGAGAATGCAAGTACAAGAGATGATACATGAGAGGCACAGCCAACTGCTCACAGATCTTGAAACTCACAAGCCTCAGTCCAAAATATATAAATGAATTAACCTAAAGTGCTTGGCATCAGAAGACATTCTGAAATGCCCCTAGCAGGAAACGACTCACCAACAATCAACTGAACCTGCATTCATTTAATAACGGGAATGGGACAGGTCAGCGCCTAAACCACATCTCAGGGTCCTCCAACCTCCACCTGCTCATCGAACTTGTGGCCCTGCTGGGCTTCACATGCAGAATATAATTTGCAAAGGCTAATGCACCAATACTAACGTCCTGAGCACGTATTAATTACAAGAGTGAACAAGAACATAGGCGCAGGGCTCCCTTGCTGAAGAATGTCACGCCCCATTGCAATCTCTTTTCCAACCCATAGGACATATCTACAATACTGAGAACCCATACAATGAGTTGCCACAGCCCTGTCACCAACACTATCAAACACTTTGAAACGTTAATGGCAATCATATTCCACGACTAATTGCATTTAACAGTAGATACTTCACAGACTTACTGCTCCAATAGCGACGATCCGATCAAAATGGTGAATGTACACATGCACAAATATTCTGAAAAGACGAGCGAGGATTTTCCGGCAAAGAGGTACGAATGTCTTGGGGAATGGAACATCTGAAACAATCAACATCTTAATTAGGTACAATTATCTAAAAGTAGCTTTCCTTACCCAACCAGATACACGACGCCCACAAAGACACAGATGTAGTAACACTTGAATGCTAATAATACTTCGACAAATGCCAACAAACGAGAGTATTGACTTGCCACAAGAGCGACTGAAGGGTTTTGGTTTATGACCTGGGTAGGAACGTGAACCGTCAGACCAACTGATTGCTGTCTCAACCAGGTCAGTTGCCAACCCTAGCCAATTGAAGGTTTCTCAACAACAAAAAGAAGAGTGCACTCACGACACAGAAATTAACTATTCGAATTTCGAGAAGGATATCAGAATATTTTTTGAGAAGTGGCGATGATTATTGTGATTGTAAGAGTTCTACATTGGCTGTTTTTATATGAATAAAATACCAACCTGACATAACAGGGAACAAGGCTTCATTATTGATCTGGGATTCGACCCACTCAATAAGCAGACTCACATACTGAGGAGCTGGCAATGGAGTGGGCTTCTTATATTTGGCACCATCTGCCCACAAATACTCGAACCGTGGCCCACCGCTCATCGTTGGGCAGGTTTCGTCAGTGCAGTAGTCCCCAACCGTCCCATAAATCAAATTTATGCGGTTAAAAAAGTCGACAACTGTAAAATGAACAAAAGGCAATTCAATTTCTGGACGTTTTATCAATATTCATAAAATATGTCATTTTCTAGCCGTAGGTCAGTACTGTAATTGAGACAGAATGTAATGAGATTCTGAGAGGAAGGGAAGGACACCCAGGAGACTATTCCAGATGATAAATGCCCAAATCCGCTCAAACGTTCTTTCTCAAGCCCTCCCCCTCACCACTCATGATGCATAGACTCAACTCCACCACTACTTACAGCCTTGAGATGACACTTTTACATCGAAAGATCACTACCAACTGCGTAAGACTGGCTCAGCTAACAAGTACGTTGACTTCCGCTGTAAGAGGTTTTATCGAAGGTGGATAACGGAAATAACGACAAATATAAGACTTTCGAGAACATAGCATTGATTCAAATTCAGCCAGCAAGATGACAATCGACAATAAATACCAATACTAGTAACTTCTCTATCCTATTATTGTTAGATATTAACTTGTCAATTACCGTGAACAGCGATCCAATCATTCAGTTCTTCGCCATCAGGAAGTTGAACAACAGACCGAAGGTTGATTCCTGAATTGAGGGAAGCTTGAGCTTGTTTGTGCAGTGAGTACCTCATCGTTCCAGGGGAAAACCGTTTATTAGGCCGAAACGTCTGTAAAACAGGATTAATTCCGATATGAGCTGTTGCGCACTTATAATGAACAAGGATACAATACTACGAGTATAAACCTGATTTACAGAGTTGACTACAAATTATTACCACATAAACAAAAAAAGAGATTATGCTGGTTATAAATTGTGAAATTCCTCTCACGCATTCCCTCAGATGAGCAACTTTTCATAATATATCGTGCCAGAACCAGTGACGAGCAAAATCAAAATAAGTTCCAAAAGACACTAAATACAGAAAATACACCTTTGATTCCAAACACGTCATGTGCTCTAAACACGCAACAGAACGAACAAATTGGTCATTGTCCATACTTCCATGCGATCTATTACTCAGTAGGGGTCCCATCCCATACAATTGCGTGAGAAAATACAGAAGGAAACCAAGATTTACAAACGTGTGTACATGCACAATACAATATAAGCAAAACGAGGAACGCATTCTTAGTCTTCAGAACAGCTCGGGATAATAATACACAAAAGGCGCGCGAATTTTCGTCTAAAAACAACACTCCAATGATGAATGACCCCAAAACTGAACAGAGCCATGAAAGAATAACGCTACGCCACGATTGGGACGATAGAGAAACACAACAAACATTAATTACTTAATAAATACTTTTTAAAATATCTAGTGCGGCACATTACACAAACTTCCTCAGCCCCACGTACATTCAGCGAGTTCATTGCTTTAGCTGCTAATTTGAAAAAACTAAATAAAATTTTTTTTTAGCCGATTACATAAATTTCCTTTCTTCGCCGTAGAGCTGAGGAAAGTAAAAAGCGCAACATTCGAGATACTTTATGACTGTCAGTGCGGGGCTTTTTTAAAACATTATTTAGCTTTACAATTTAAACTTTAATGCAAAACTTCAACAAAATTTAAACGACTTTCCAAAAAATGTCAGAGGGGAACTAGCCATGAGCAGTAAGACATCTGAAAGAGAAAACACCGAGCTGTGGAGAGGTGGGAACATTTAAATTAATTTCTTTATGTCCTGACAAAGGGCGTCTCGGTACAATGCCAAAAACAAAAATGATACAAGTTGTATATTGTGATTGTTTTGGTTTGGCTCGTCACAAGAGAATAAAAAAAGTTAGGTAGGAAACGTATTAACCGCTAACAGGGCAATCCTTGAGCTTCCAAGACACATGCCTTACTGCGTCCGTGTTTAAAAGCCTCCAGCAACCAGCGTATACCTTATTTATGAGACTCTAAAAGTATTTGGAAAGGTACGTGCCAACTCTTATTCCTCTACAAATTACAGAAAAAAGACGGTGAAGAAAGTTATTCATAGAAATGACTGGTTTCTCATGGTTGTCAAATTAATTTACTACTATATTAAACTTTCATCGCGTAGGTAACGTATTTTACTGCCAACAAGACTTTTGCAAGAATGCTATAATATGAACTGGATTTATACGGGAAATTCTGTACTGAAATCGATTTTTTTCAAATGTTTGATAATTTATTCGCTATTTATTTTAGGTTCAAATTCAACTGTCCACCACAAAATTTAACGAAAATCGTTACAACAGTTTTGATTGAGATAAAAAACGTTTTGGCGTTCTATTCACTGTGATAACTATAGTCATTTTTGGATTGATTTTGTGTTTAACATTATTTTAGCGCCTGACGTTGATCTGTAGGTGGAATAATGTTTTGTCCAACCATCCTCTCTCTCACACTCACAATTTTTCCGAACAAAAGTTGTTTCAGCGGACAACGTAGCTTCTCTTCCAACTATTGTTAAGGCACGCAAACACGTTACAAAGTAGGAGTCGTTTAAAGACTGCGACGAAGATTTTAGAGTGTAAATATTTGCCTTGATTTCGTAACTGCCCAGAAAAACTTGTTGAAAACGCTAGTAGGAACTGCAGGGTGTTATTCATGTAGATAATTGAAGCTTTTGAGCCTACACAATACTAAAAAAAAATGTTTTGATCCATGGAAATGGTGACGTTAACTTCTTTCCCTATATCCAGCTCTCATATTTCTATTTTTATCTTCAGGTAGTCGTGACTACAGCTTGACCATGTTTTCAAACAATTTTGGAATGCCCTTTGCCAATCGCAGAACGACAACGTTATGAATGAGAGCGAAGCAAATAGTCAACAAACGCGAATGTTGATCCAAACACGCCTGGAAAATAAGGCGTTCTGCCTGTCAAAAATATCCAGCTCTCACATTCCTGTTTCTATCTATAGACGCAGTCATTAAATTAGCGTATAGTTCATGTTGAAGAGAGTATCGTTTGAATTTCTGTCGAGAATGTATTTCGTAATTTATTTTTTATTATGAATTAAGGGCTGATGTGGGCGCATTTACAAATTCCTGCACAGGAATAGACCGCGTAGACCTCCCGTCAATGAACAAACCACTTTATAAATAAAAGAAACGGAATCGCTGTCGATTAAGATGAAATATTCACAGCATTCGCTTTTGAGCTGAGGGGAACTCTAGTATTAAAATTAACGGGAGGGTTATTAACCGGGACAAATCAATAGCCAAGATATTTGTCGTATCAAAGCGGAATTCCTGTTCTTGACCTCGACAACAGAGCACTAAAAGTAACTCAGTTGACAAGTTACCTTAAAACAGCTTAAAAGGAAGTTAGTACTGTCAGTTAAAAATAACAAATATTCTCAAGACTTACTTTCCCCTTTTGAAAGAATTCCATGAAGCCGCTAAGCGACATTTCGAAGTTGCTGTTGATGTTGAAAACCATTAAATCAGATGAGCGCCCCACGATATAAAATACGAGTTCCGGCCGGAAATTGAATATATGACGCCTAGCACGAAAGGCATCGATTTCAGCGCTCGAGCAGATAAAACCTTGCAGTAGTACGGTCAAATGTTAAAAAGACGTTATGTGTGAAGTTTGAGGTTGGCTCAGGTGCAGGTTGCGGAACAAATAATAGCAAATTCCCGTGACGAAATGTCTTGCGTCCTCCGATCGCTTTTCGGAAAGCGAAAATATTCGACGAAGAACTTGTTTGGAGCCGAGCGAATGAACTGAAGTTGCAGCTGGTTGCACAACAGTTTTGCTACTGCGGACGTTCCCCACTCCTACACTCAGACTGCACGGGTGTCTGAAGACCACCAGCTCCTGCGTCCTTCCACTTCTAGTTCGAGTCATTGAGCAATGAACGGGTCGTTTGTTCACTATTGTATCAGCCTCCATGGTTATTGTGGATGAATAGTTCACTAACAGAACGGCTATACTCGTCTATTCACTTAACGGCGAGACAATGATAAATTGCGTACTGGCTTCATAACTTGACTTGAAAACATTAAACCCACTAAATAATTTTTCTCGGTACTAATAAAATCAACAGACGCAGTCCAAATTAGGCGATAAGCAGAGTCAGAAACTGTAGCCATGTGGGTAACGAAGTGTAATTAACTGCACAATAAATATTAGCGAATGAGGGGTTTTGATTCACAACCGCGTGTCTATATTTTGAAATCAATCGACTGGTTTCAGTATTATTTGAAATCCCTGGTTTTGAACTACAATAGAAAAAGATGGGATTAATTCATGAGTTTATAAATAGCAGGTTTTACTTTGTTATGGTGATCAGGGAGTAAAGGGTGGGTTTGCAAGATCACGTGAGTGGTGAGGAGGCAGTGAGCAAGAATGCACACACATACAGTGCAGATTTCTTTGTGTTCCGATATATTCCATTCAACAAACCAATAGTAACTGATGACCCACTCTGGACAGTTCATGAAACTTGTCAAGCATTTTGAAACAGATTCACTCCATCCAACCTGTGCGTCGCTATGTTGCTGCACGACCTGCCTACCTCTGTGCTGTTCCTCCTTCAAGAGCAGTTTTATGAAGATGCAGCCTGCCTTTCTTTCGAAGTTACTTTCCACTCCAATGGCACTGGCACTCAAACTTCAAATTCAATCATACACACAAGGAATAAAAATGAACAAGATTTTGAAGTAAAATTAAAAATTCTTTCTCGCTTTATTTTTTTTCTTTTCAATTTTCCTTTTCTGTTTCGCAATTTTTTTCGTGGATCTCTTGATTTTTTTCCTCCTGTGTGAACTCGTCCAACTCGGAAGGTTTCCAAATTGGTCTTTCATCGTAACAGGATCGTATATCTTGATCACTTTGTTTCCATCTACATCCATGTCAGCGTTTACTTCTTGTTGGCTGCCTTCAACGTTACCTGACGAGTTGTTGGGCATCGATACAACTGCAAAACAACATTAATTATTATAAACGCAGTTTTTACAAAAACAAATTGTCACAGAATTTTGATCTTATCAAAGATGGAACCTCTGTTGATTGGCTATCAGGCATTCAGTAACAGGTATAGTTAAGTGTCAAAACCTTGGAATTGCTTAGAAAGGTGGGACTTCATAACAATTTATGGTTGGTAGCACAGATGGCCTATGAGAAGAGCAATGACCAGGAGTTTTACCCCACTTTATACCGATTTGTCAAATTGAGGAGTGAGCAACTGATTCCAATAGTCCAAAGAAATTCCTGGTAGAAAACATGGGTGTACGTTATATTCAGCATGAATAATAAGCCAAAAGAAATATATCGGGTTGGGATCCTGGAATGGAAGTGTCCTAGTAGCATTATCTGAGCCAATCCTTCGGACATCATTTTGTTATGAGGGGGATTCAATTTTGAGAGAGTTGGTGGCTTTGGCAAACCGTCCTCATCTCAAGCACTGAATTTATACTCGAGTTTCTTCGAAATACAGTTCTCTGTCTTTAAATACTAGACTATGACCACAGAGGGTGCCTTCAATGTGATCAGGCTCCCCTGATTCCAACTCCTAATTACCCCTTGAGTAGTGGAAAGTAAAAAAAAGGGAAAACACTTAGGATTCTTAAATTACCCCGTTATTATTTTCAATTAGATTCAACTCTTCAACACACTCCCGTCATAAATATTACCTCCCACCACCACAAAGCTAATGCTTGAAATCACTACTGGTTTATGATTCACTTGAGCTTTTACTAACTACGTTCGTTTTACGCATTCCTGCAAAAATGATGGAGAAGTATATTTGGTTACTAGTCAGCTGTGAGTTGAGGAAATAATCTCTAGGGAGGCTTATCCTCCCAAACGGATAGTCTATCCTCCTATCACCCAGGTCAAGGTGCTAATACAATCTAAATCCACATTGGTGGAATGTTTCACTACCTTGCATACTTATACTAACAGAACCATTTTCGGCACGTTAGGAGCAAAGAAACTCTTACCCGAGATTTGCTGAACTGTCCAAGTTTTTACCTACATTACTCTATTTCATGAACAATCACCTCTTTATTACTCCAGAGCTCGAGCGAAAAGAACAGTAGCCTAAGGGACATTTCCGTAACATATTTAAATTTGTGTACGTTACCTGTGTAGAGTTGGCTTTCATCGAGCATGGTCACATCTCCATCAGTTTTAGAATCGTTTTCTTTCGCTTTCTCCAGAACTGTTTTCAATCGCTCTAGTTCCTTCTTCCCATACCTCACCCTTTTCTCAGCCTTCATCTTTCTCCTCCACTTACTTCGAAGACTTTTGGCCATAGTTCAATCTGCTGTATAACATATGAAATAATGAGTACTTTTCCGCATACGCATATGAATACAGTTTTATAAACCGAAAAGCTTTGAATTTGCAGCAAAAATGAAAGTTTGTACATAATGTTATTCAACTAATGATGGCAGAGAATTCAACGAAACATTCGTGCCCCTATATTTCATCTACCACTTACAACAAAACCACCAAAACGCAGTCAGCGTGTAAGTAGTGTCCATCATGGGGCCTACCCTGTGTTACTGTTCACAATTTGTAAGTACCTCGTCCAAATAGTTTAAATTACTTTAGTAACGTTTCCATTTTATATTAATTAAATCTCATTTAACATTAGTTTATCCGTAGGCAGCCACCAACAATGTTTTTTCTAGGGGACAAAAGGGCTCGTTGTGATGGCCAAGAGGGTTGATGTGATGATGATGTAGCAAAATCGCCGGGTGAACTAAAGAACATGGACCGAGATAACGCTACGACTGCATGTATCGATAGGTTGCTTGACCGATCGCTAGTATCGATATGCGTCACGGAAGGGATTCGGAGAAGCTCGGAGACTGCAATGAACTCTGAGAAAGAGTAAGAGCGATAGCAGAATGAGAAAGAATAATCGTAGTTGAGGAGGTTGTTTGACCCTTCACCCTTCCACCTTATTCCCTGTTCCCTCCGCCTTTCTGTATTCCTCAGTTCGTTAACGGTTCTCGTGCCGGTAGTTCACGCCTTTCCTTCACATTTTACCTTTACCACCCTTCAAGTTTTTGCGTTTCTATTTTTTCTACGTTTGAATCGTGTGAAAGTTTTCTGTCTGCTCTATATTTACTCTTCCCAACTTTATATTCATAAATCATGAGTTCGCAAAGACTTACAACTAACTATTTCCATCGTTTGAGTGTGAAATCTTTGATCCTACCGCTACCGACTGGATGATGTTTTGTCGTGAAGTATGTATGGAAGTGTGTCGTGATCAAATGAAGTAGGTGGCGATGGAAAAGTTGTTGAGATTGACGAATGTAAATTTGGTAAGAGGAAGTTTAATAGGAGCAAATCAGTAGACGGACGCTGGGTGTTTGGTAGGGTGGAGCGTGGGTCCCGAAAGTGCTTTTTCCGGGTCGTTGAAAACCGAGGGAAGGAAGTCCTCCTCGCAATCATAAAGGAATTCATTCTTCCGGGCACGACAGTGATCTCCGATTGCTGGAAGGCCTATGATTGCCTGGAGGATTAACCACTCCTTGTTTTTCAAGGACCCGGCAACAGAGGCCCACACAAATTCGATCGAGGGAACATGGGCCGCTATCAAGCGAGGGATTCCCTCTAGATCGCTCACAGATCATTTTGATTCGTACCTCTTCGAATATATTTGGAGAAGGACGAGAAGTGACCGTGATGATCTAATGAGGGCATTTCTGAAGGATGTGGTACAGGTGTATAATGTGAACAGTGGAGGAGAGGAAGCATCCGGCAGTTCGTCAGGGACTTCATAGAACCTGTAAGTACACAATGTCGTTATTTCTAATTTCAAACATGGCGCCAGAGCCTACGATGCGTCACAGGCGTAGTTGGCGGGGAAGAGCCTACGAGCGATGTCGGGCATATCGATAACCTGACCTCGGTCGTCATATATCGATATTATTGCCTTATCAGAGGGGTCGGTCCATGTTCTTTGCTTTTACCAAATCGCCAACTACGTATTGTCATCAAACGATATTGATGTGAAACGGGTCATACAGAAAGTTAGATAGGACGGGGAGGGGGAGGGACTGAAAACGAAGGTATTTCATGGCAGACCGAAATCAACGCGCAGGTCGGTTTCTAAGAGACATACAATTTTGTGGGTATTTCCAGCAGCTATTACAAGACGCAAGGAGAATTACACGAGGCATTCGAACTGGAAGAAACGAACATACTGCACAACTTCCGGATCAATCTCCTGTTGAAGAGCAGTAGACCTTGTCGGCGCATGGTTGCTACCAGCAGTTGCGACCGACCTGCCCTACCAGCGGCAGACGAGGAATGTTAAGACATAAAATTAAAATAGTGCATTAATCAGTAATTCCATTGTTATTTTCCTCTCGATTGTTTCTCCGTAGCTATGCCATTCAGATAACGCACTCGAGCAGTTACGCGTACACACGCAATAACGACTAGCTTCATTGAGATATAGTACCAAACCACCACTGACGAATCGACCACCATTAAGAAATTATTGTTTGATATTGAACTTACTATCAATTGAGGAGGAAACAATTCTGAGCTGAATCAACGGCTCAATTTTTCAGCACTACTGCGACACACTCAAGTCACGTTGTTCAGCTACACTTGAAGTGGAAAATGAATTAACGTTAACGTTACAAGAGAAGGTTTCATCATCACAGTAGCACGAGGTAGAGAAGAAATAATAACGTTTGAGCTCATTTTCTTGTTTCAAGTAAATGAAATGGCAAGGATGATAAAATAAATGCATTTACAACAAACTTGATTTAAACAGAACAAAACTTTTACACCGAATATGCATTGCAGAGAATTGGCGATGGAATTTCTTTTAACTGTAAATCCTTGCAACATCGAGTTGCACTAAGTTAGAAAACACGTTAGTGTGAGGAGAAAAATTGTTAATGTTTGATTAACACATTAACAATGATGATATGCATACTAATACTAACAGTAAAGTAATTAATCATGTTTACTATCCAGCCCTTTTAGAACTGGCCCTTAAACTCATACTATCATACCTATTTTTCTGCAAGTTTTGTATTTTGATTTTTTGACAAAATTTTGCAGAGCTATGTGGCTATAAAGAGAAACGCGTCTTCCACGCTAAAATGTGTAGTGTTTTGGTCACTACGATGGTGAGTGATAAGTAGATTCATTTTTACGTTGTAGAGCGCGATCAAAGTAGAAAGAGAAGAAGAATTAGAAACCTCCAAAGGGTTCATTTTTTTCACATGTATTTGTTTATTTGCTAAGTTTGAGCACCGATACGGTTCTAAAAATGATGGAAATCTACTAATTTTATTGCTATTTCCCTGACTTATTTGTTTTCAAGCTCCGTTTCTTCACACTTATGGATTTCCTGAACGATGCTAATACTAATCAACTACTTGAAACGAAAAAGAATCGTTCTGGGGGGCTCTTAGTTGCAGGCATCACAGGTTTGATCTTTTCTATGTGGTAATGCACAACTAAATTGTATATTAGTTGAACCCAAATGTAATCGTCTTAGCAAGAAGAAGTTCAGGGACGTTCAGTTCCTCTAATTTATTGAAAACATTTGGTGAATATGGGGTTGAGAGTCGATAAGGCTGTATTATGCATATTATACTGTTTCTAGTTTTCGCTTGAGACTCTAAAGCTGGAGTTCGCTCAAAGTTCGAATTGAATCACAAGACTAAGTAGTGAACTATGCTCGTCCCCTACGTAGGTCAAATTCCTGCTTTAACTTCTTCGTTCCTCAGTTCACAAGTGGCAGTTCGAATATCGAGGAACCGCATTCGAACATACACTGTTTTTTGTGCATTAAAGTAGCACAAACTTTTATTACGAAACGCCATATTTAGTACGATCTCTGATGTCACTGCCTCTTCTAACTGAATGGGATTTATGATGGACAGGTCTATGCGTGGAAGTCGACCCTGTGTACTATGATTAGTACTTACACGAACATCAGCAGGTTTAACACCTGGATGGTATTAAAAAGAAAGCAAACAGCATCCACTCGTCTTCACGTTGGCTGTAACCCTTGCAGGCCCCTTGTGACAATGTACAGGGTGATAGGTTGTCATTTCTGTGGCTAGGTACACCGAGATTTCTGTATGTCTGCTTGCTTTCATTTTACTACTGTGCAGGTGTTAAACCTGGTGGTTACGGTTAATTGTTTGTGTAAGAACTAATGACAAATGACAGGATCAACGTCAACCTGTTGTAAATTCTGAGCCTTTCAATCAGAGACTGGGTTTACACATAGGCTCTGCAGTAGGCACCGCTCTTCATGTAAAAGCCAAAGAGGCTCACTCAACAGTAACAAATTTCTACTTGTGTTCTGCATGAGTTGTTATGTAAATGTTTCTTGGCTGTTTTTGAGCCATCTTTTATATATTAAGTTCGTGTTGAATTAATTGAGGATAAATAGTTTCTTAGATAACCATTCTGGCATTCTGATTTTTAGGTGGCGTTGCTGTTGCGGTATCTGCCATTTGCTACCCTTTTGTTTCACCGGCACTTCGCAAAATCTGCCTTCCTTTTGTACCTGCGACAAATAAACAGATTTCCAATGTATTACAAGCTCTTCAAAGGAAATCTGGTCGTCTTCTAGACATTGGCAGCGGCGATGGACGAATTGTAATATTTTTTTCGAGTTAAATCCTCTTTACTCTCCATAGATTTCTTTAGTAAGAAGGAAAGTTATCTAATCAGCTGGGGAAAAAACTTGAATTTTTTTCAGGTTTGTACACTTCAAATTTCTTTCAGTAAGAAAGACACCATCTGGGAAAATGGTCCGTGAAAAGGACGGATTTTCCATAATGGACTCTATTGATTGTGATCAAAATGCCAAACATTACATGACGTTGAGCTATACTATGTTCATATTAACTGAGTTAAAAACAGGATGGATTAATTGCTAGAACAGTTAAACATTGACGACTGTATATGGTGTTGAGGAAGGTTCAGTAATAAATTCCCCAGCATATTTTCCTTGTGAATCTTACTTCAATCGAAAAGACGTTGCTCAGTGTATATGGCAAACCCATGTTTTACTATTGCATCTGAATTATGAAATATCTGGTGCGTTGCAACACACAACTTTCCTTAGCTCTACGTCAATTCACTTTGTACATGGTTAATTCTATTTAATCAATTCATTTATCACTCAGTTAATTTGAACTTGGTCAAACAACGCTTTACGGCAGCAGGAAGCGGTAGCGCCTACAGTTTCAGATTTAATTGTGCTGTTCGTACTCATTGCAATACCATTATTGAGCAATTGGTACACAGATTATTAATGAGGCTGTAAACAAATTTTTTTGAGAAGGCTAGTAATTACTTTTGCAGAGTTATTGGATAAAAAGTTTAGAACTGGTAGTAGGAATTTCTGGAGTTAGCCCCATGTATCTCATGAGCGTTTTTAAACACTCAATCTTTAGGTATTGGATTGGAATACAATACTAATTTATTTTAACATTGTACAAAAATTCCAGCGGAGTTTATAAGAAAAAAACTGCGCTAAAAACGCTTTTCGTCGAAAATTTTGATAATTTATTGTGCTGCTCTCGTCATTTTCCCACGAATGGGACTTTTACGGTATAAGTTTCTTATTGAGAGCTATCTATATAAAAAATTTAATCAAAATCGTTAGCTGTTTTTGAGAAAAAAAATTTGGTGTTTTGATCACTATACCCTTATTTTGGCGTCTCATGGTAACCTGTAGGCTAGACATCATGTTTCAGCTGATTTGGTACGGTTGTTTTCTCTAAAAACCGCACTAAAGCCGATTTCGTCTAAAGTTTTGGTAATTTATTGTGCTGCTCTTGTCATTTCCCCATAGATGGGAATTCTATGGTATAGTTGCCATATTTGGAGCTACCAATATAAAAAATTTAATCAAAATCGTTAGAGCCGTTTTTGAGAAAAAAAATATTTGGTGTTTTGATCACTATGATAACTATAGTTAAATTTCGGTGGATTTTGTTCATACCCTTATTTTGGCGTCCCATAGTGACTTCCGGGCTAGATATCAAGTTTGAGCTGATTTGGCACGGTGGTTTCCTCTAAAAATCGTTCACAGACACACAGACCATTTTCCCAAATAGCGTTTTTCGGACTCAGGGGGGTCTGAAACGTGAAGAGCTGAAGAAAACTCAAAAAAAAATTTTCAGCTGATAACATAACTTTCCTTTCTACTTCGTAGAGCAAGGAAAGTAAAAAGCTACAGAAGGTAGCAAGTTGCAGAAGGTAGGGTAATATCCAGATTAGATTAGCATTAGCAAGATCAACAGGCTTCTTCGTCTGAGCTGATAAAAGTGGAGGTGTGTGGTGCAGAATTAGACTGGCATCTAATGGAGATTTGTAGATGGTGACACTGCAGTTGATTGGTGGTTTCGACCCCTTTTGTTTACAGTTACTCCTGTTACTGCCAAAAAGCCTGTAATTGAACTGAAGAGTTGGTAGGATCTTTAATTGTAGTTATTTCTATTCTCAGGTTCTCGCTGCAGCAAAACAAGGCTTTAAATCTGAAGGAGTAGAACTCAATTATTGGCTAGTTCTCTACTCTAGGTTCCTGGCGTTGAAGAGCAATCTTTCAAAAAACGCTTCATTCCACCGAAGCAACCTCTGGACATTTGATTTAAAACCTTACGACCAAATAGTAATTTTTGGCGTCAAAGAAATGGTTAGTGGCAAGAAGAATAATTAACTGTTAACCATTAGCATAAATGGTTGAATGACACTCTTCTTTAGTATTTTTCTATCATCTAGTCTCATATTGGAATAGAAGTATTCCACCAACTGAAGGCTAAGAAAAAGGTGGGAGGGAAAAGGTAAGGGTCCGCCATATTAAGGGATTTCGCTTTTTCTCGAATACGGATGGCTCTTCTTGTCTGTGAAAATGGGACGATATATGCCTAAGGACTGAATAGAGGGGTTTAAACCTTTTTTTAACTTTGCATATATATTTAACTTGTCTATGGTCCTTAATATACTTGTATGTTGTTCTCCATTAATATTTGTGTTTCACCCCATTGAGTGTATATACAGGTCAAAATGTAGTAAACTCGTGTTCAGATTTGACACCAAAACTTTCTTAATGGTTTTTATCTCCACCAACGTATACACAAATCACGTATCATCGTATCATCTTTGTCACTATTTCTCTATCAGTTGAATTGTGGTATAAGCCAAAATACCTCAACATGAGATGCTTCAAAAATGTGTTTATTCCAAAACAGTTGGTGTTTCTTCTGACCTTTACGTTTTGAGGCCTACTGAATACGGAAACCTTTAATTTAGCGTGCATGGTCTGTCTGTCGCTCAATTTTCAGGAGAACGGCTGAACCTATTCAGCTGGTTCTTTAGTTTGATTTGTTATTTTTTGACGGTGCGGAAATAAGGTTAAGGGAGATTTCCGTCGTTTTCAAAGGGGGATTCGGACCATAACGTACGAAAAACTAGGGTTTTCGCGTATTTCTCTAAAAGAGCTGTAAAGATTCAGATTAAACTTTCAAATACTTTTCTAATATGTGTTACCCAATTTTTATTCTCTACAAATATCTAAATGAACATTTGATGAACGGAGATAAAGAACTATGAAGCAAAAATAGTGTTTTTTTCACATTTTGGTAAAATGGCTTCACCATTTTTCACCCAACTCACAGCATGTTTTCATCTCGTTAATACTTACGTATTATTCTCTATAAATGTTCCTATGAGAGTACATTGAACAGAGATAAAAACCAAAATGTGTCAAAAAAGATGTTTTTTTAAACATTTTCACGATTTTGAGAGTATCTGCTTCACTGGATTGGTCAATCTATCAACCTATATCCATAGTTTTTTTCTCAAAATGTATTATCTTATCAATTTAATCCTATTACAACATTTATTTATTATATACTTATTTCTGTATCTATATGAACGAAAATATAAGTCATGATAGCTCGGATTTTATCCTGTAATATCAATGACAGTTACTGTTTTCCCAATCTTTCCAAGCTAAACAAGCTTGCTAGGTTAGTCAGCGCTGACAAGTTTGACTGCTCATCCAACATCCCCTGCTCATTTTTGTAGACATTGCAGTAGAAGAGAATGTGATTTCTTTTTCCTCTGAGAGTTGAAGGGTACAACGTGGAGACTAGAGAGTTGTTGAAGTTGTCATGTTCTGTGAAGAAGTGTCTCATTCAATGGTCTGGCAGTTTATTTTTTCCTCGAGGAAAAGTAGTCACACGGAAACCTATAGGTAGAGTAATGTACCTATAATTTTCCTGAAACTCCATTTATGTAGTTAAAGGTGAGGAACATGGCTTGAATGAGGTAAGCTGTTCTGAATTTGTGACTTTCTACGCCTCAGTGGATACCCGCCATCAACCTATGGGCTGTGGCAAGGAGGTTGATCTCTGGGTGTTCCACAGTCACTTAACTTTAACTTCAAGTAACTTTCCCTGCTGTCTTAAGCTGCCTATACTGTATATTTCTATTTCACGAGGCAGAAATCCATCCATTTCTACCGTTTATTTAAAATTTGAGCTGCCACATAAGTTCATGTATTGACTATAATTTTATCCTGTCCGTAGTATCTATTCTATAATACCTCTCTATTACACTTTTAAAGTAGTTTTTGTCGTATAAAAGTTCGACTAGGCTCTTATTTTCGAATCAGAAGGACAATTAACGTAAATAGTATAATTTGATAATAGCTCGAATCTGTAAATAAAATCCCTTATCACGAATAACATTGTGCTATAACCAATTATCAATAAGTGGCGCTCGTTGTTTTCAGATGGCGGATCTTACGAAAAAATTTGAGGAAGAGCTGGTAGACACTCATGTCGTTGCATGCAGGTTTCCCTTACCTGACCGAGTGCCACTAAAAGTCATAGGATCTGGGATTGACACCGTTTGGCTTTATCACTTCAAAAAATAGTTACTTGTTTAGAGGATTTAATTTAATGGTTGTTAATCGTCTAGTCAATTAACGAGGCCTTTTCAAAAGTAAAAATCGTGTTATTTAAAGTCGTGCATTCGTTTTTGGCTCCACTTTCCAGGTTGACAAATTACTGTAACACTTTGGCCTTTGCACTAACACGAAATCCGAAACCAGAATAAATCATTTAATAATCATGATTGTGCATTGTTCAAGTAACGAAATAACCATTTCTGTCGGATTATGTGGCAAAAGGCTTGCTCAGCTTCTTAAAACGGGCTGGTACGTGCAACATCTTTTATTAGGTAAGGGACATAATCACAATAAATACGGCAGTGACGAAGGGGCTTAGCCTCGGTGTCCTCAGGCAAAAAAAGAAGAGTTGCGTTGTCAGTTGATTCTGGTTGAAATAGATTAAAGTGGTACGTAAACGAGAATTTTATTTACATAAAAAACTTCAATTATATACATGTATTTAATGCTCGATATTTGGAGTGCAAATTGCCACGCAGTTTTGAATAGTTCTAAATGTATTTTGAGCGTTTAGTTTCAAACACGGATGCAAACGGCTACGCTCTCTCATACATATTTTTAGTTACTGATTTGAATTTAACATACAATTTCCTCGAAATTCGCCCTAAACAGCATAAACTCAAGTTCATATTTTGGCTTAAAATTTTATGTGACGTGTCAATTGAAGGCCATTTAACGCACTAACAAATCTATTCAGAGAACGATTTTCTTGGGAAATTGGACGAGGAATTTAAATCTCAAGGCTGTGATCTGGTAGAAATAGTTTTTTAAGCATTCTTCATGTATAGCGAGCATTTTCGTCTCACAATTTGCAACCATTGAGTCAACAAATTTAATCAAAACGGTTTTGGAGAAAAAATTGGTGTTTTAATCACTGTGATCATTATATTTGTTTTTGAACCAATTGTGCATGTTAATTGGAAGCGACGTGTTAAGTTTAAATTACCTAACTAACTGCGTTTCTTTTTTCAAGGTTTTCCTGAGAACATATTTTCACATAGAGAGTTCACGCCGTCAACAAATTTAGTAACGACGGAAAGCAGGAAAGTTCTTGAATGGAATAATTGCCTTGTCTCAGATGGCCCTATTTTATTCCACGTTTTGCTGTATACTTCTTTCGTTTCAGCCGGATTGGAGTGTACTGCGTCTCTTAACTTTTCTTTGGGCGATTGAGCAACATCATTTTTTGCCTTTGACGGCATATAAAAATTAATCTAGGTACCACAGGTTTTATAAACCTTGTCGTCAATCTCACTGAACCTATTATAATAATAAAAAAAGATTTACAATACAAAATATTGGCCTTAAATAGTGAAAAATGTATGCTAAATTATAATACTAGAAACCGAAGGAAGGTGCATAAACGTCAATAGTGTTAACTGAAATACGTTTTAACGAAACGACCTTTGGGGCTGATTAACACAAGTGTACTAAGAAGTAATCTGGGTAGCGTCTCTGGGTTCTGGGAGATTGGTGATGGTGGGGGTGTTCAGTTTGGTATTGAATAAACAAATCGAACGAGACCAACCTCGTCCAACCATCATCGATAGCCTGAACCATTCTGGAGGTATGATTTTCACGTTATTTGTATTCTACGCCATTTTTAAATGCCATGATGACAGTTATGGCGTTTTGTGATTAATGGAAAGTCGTTTATTTATCAATCTGTCCAGGTGGCGAGCCTGCAACATTTTTTGGTAATAAAACCCACCTTTACTTTTGATAATTTGCCATGGACTCAGTTTATACGGCCAGTCATAATCATCACACGACCCATAATTGAATCTTTTGTTCCTCCACAAAATAGGGCTTAGTTATTAGATTAGACTCAAGTTGTTAACTCTATTCACAATGTTTAAGTTGAGATTGAAGAGATTTAATAATTAAAACGATGTTTAAAAACTCCCAAAGTGTACTCTGAGCATCCCTGTGGCCAGAATTGTCGTCGATTAAAACGTATTTTAGTGACACAAGTGACGACTGCGTTTTGCGGGTTCGTTCTCAAACTCACAATTTGTTTCGACGACTTAATACTATTTACGAAGCGACAGTTTCGTCACTTTCATCTTCCACTTTCATCCTTCCTAATTGTTACTCGTTTTCCTCTTGAGAAAACTGGTCAATAGACTAGCGGAATTAATTGTCTGAAACAAAAAATTGTCCAAGAAGAACGGCTCCTCCGTAAATCGAAATGGCGCTGTGAACTATCCAAGACACTGCTCCTATTTTGTTGTTTGTGTAGACAGTCGCAAGGCGGAGAATACAAGGTAGAGCGAAGACGTGGATTAGGCCACTGATAGCCCCTGTGAACCTGCAAATTAAATCAAATCGAATCTCATTGAAGCAACAGAATAAATTAACATGGAAGAATATTTACATACTCAAGTAAGGTAATTTGATCCAGCTCTCCTTCTTTGTTTGTACGATTTTTGTTAATGCGTAAAATCTTAGTCCCTCAGCAAAGTTGGGAGGAAACACTGTTCACTGTATAACTTAGACACATGAAGAATGAGTTGAGTAGTGTGCTTGGCATAACATGGTCTTAAGGTACTAGCGAAGGTTGCCATTGATTGGAAAAGGATCATCAGGGGGAGTGCCGCAGCAGCAGTACACTCCCAGGGCTTCATTTGGACAAATCACCTCGAGTGTGGGCATCATCGAGCAACTTCCAAAAACGGCACTGGGAAACATATTTCTTGTTATTACTGGATTATTTTTTTAAATGCCTTGAAGTGTGACCTATGGATCAGAAAATAGAAAATGAACGGGAGCTAATTGAACGGGTTGCTCTTAAGGTCCCGCACAAAGCTCAAAGATACAAAATGGTATGCTCATCCTGATCCTATACATTAACCATTGCTTGCCAAGTCGAAACCAAGCCAATTCGGAACGTACAATGTGTGTTTAACAAAATTCAACCACAGTAAACAACCTCTGATTAGCTCACCTGATGATGGTTCCTATCCTTGGAAGAAAGACAGCAAATAGGATGCATATCATGATGACGATAAAATTGAAAGTAACGACGTGGCTTCTGCTTGGATATGGCTCTCCTGTTAGCGCCATCATTGTCTGTGTTCGCAACATGTATGCGATCAAAGGGAACACAGTCACCAATTGGAAGAGGAGAAACATTCGAGCGATGACGGTCATTATGTCCCAACTTGCAAAGTTATTAAGAATATTCTATAAAAAAAAAAACCCCCAACAAATTATGTACGTCGAAATGTTTACTATATAATTACGATCTAACCATCAACTTTATATCACTAAACGCAAAAGAAGAGCGTGTTATGGAGTGAAGGTCAAGTGGCTCGCTGAATACTGATTCTTCAACTCGATCATAAAACAACAAGTGTAATAGGCCACGTAAAATTCGACGGAATTACAATTAATTGCAGGTGGAGTTGCTCGTATCACAGTTGTTGTTACTCCACTGGTTTCTGAAGTTGAAGAGCTCAAGAAATACATATACATAATACATTAATTTAGGTTGTCGCTTTTTCGATTTTGAAATCCAAAGAATTCTTTCATAAGTGCCTGAACGTTTATTTATTTCATGTATTTAATTCATGTTGGTCGACATTATAATTTTTTTGGCCAATTTATAATGTTTTTCTTATACAGCCTAATTATATCAGCCAATCTCACTTACATCTTGAATGCATGACTTGGCCAAAGGAAAGCATACGTAGAATGCCACTCCAATTATTATGTAGGTAGCAGTAACAAGAAAGTACGCTATTGACAAATCTCTTCCCTGGAAAATGACCAAACAAGATGTTTATTACGTGTATTTTGTATATACTTTGTTTAATAAGTATGAATACCTCATGTTCAGTCCGTAGTGAGCCATTGCCACGCATCTGGTTATTTTGTGGTGCACACGTGTAGTTAAAAAAAAAGTCCTTTATTTGGCAACCACTACTCACGTTATTTTTCTGTTTGGCGTTACTTCTCATAACGGAGATGATGATGTTGTGTATGAAATAAGAAAGCGCTAGCATCCCTGACGTTGCTGGAAAACTGTCCTTTACAAGCGGACTGTAATTGATGCTGTTGGTGTTCGCTACGTCCAAATTGATTCCCCACATTGCTGCTTTGACCATCACAAACAGGATCAAATACATAACACTCAATGTCCCTGAAAATTATACAAATTCCTCATCGTTAGGGTGTGCTATGAGTCAAGATTTTGTTACTGGACATCAAGCGCATTTCACAAAGGATTGTGCTTAAGGCTTTTGGTTTTATTCAGCTAATAAACAGATATGGCCAACAACAATACATACCACTAACATTATGTATTATATAATGATACCCTCTTCAAAATATTCCGTTGCACTCAGAAACAATATTTGTGAAAAGTAGTGTGCCACGAACTACCAGGAGGAGATCACTATAATGGAACTCTTGTGTGCCTTTTGAAACATTCATGGAGTTCTGTGTAAGAGATTCGCTGCCCATTGGATAGCTGTTTAAGGCTGGCAGTATCTATTGCACCGACCAGCCTGTGCCATTGGGGCCTTTCCTTTGCTACTCTTCAAAACCTCTCATTTAGTATTTAGTGAAGTCGTCTCTCATCTTTGGGTTTAAGGGACTCGCCCAATCCTTGGGACTTGGGGTGGAACAAACAGCACCTGCATCCTATGTCAACCCTGACGTGGTCAATCCACTCAAAGTCCTGGTATGGCTCAGATAAAAGCCCTTACATACCATGATACTTTGGGGAAGAAAAAACCTGCGCTCACTGGTAAACTGACCACTTCCACTTTAAATTTTACTGTGAAGTGACGGGAGAAGAGGGAGAGAAAGTTAGAGAAAAACAAGTTGTAGTCAGGCTTCACTACTCTGACAATAGCTGAGTTAGATTTTTGGAGTCCCCTCTAATGCAATCATTTCACAATTAAACGTCCCTGCAAACTAAGTAGCTTCGATTTGTTTTACTCCTATCTAAACTTAATCGTGAATAAATTAAGTTTCTTAGAACTGCACACAAATCGAATTGACTGACTTATTAGTTTCAAAAGGTGACACTCGCCTAAAGAATTAAACTTCGTGAAAAACGTTGGTGACTTGAAGTTGAGGAGAGGTCCAATTAATAAGGCAAGGAACAATGGAACTGTCACATCTATGTTCCAAATGAGTTGGTATGTGCTGCTTACTGCTAAAGGATCTGCTGAAGGGCTGACATCTTTTGGGCAGAATACTGGAATCAGAACAACATTATCAATTTTGTAAAACATTAACAGAGCGCATATCTATTTCAATTATTATTAGTGGTTGTCGCTTGGTTTCCACATCTGGCAAGCAGCTCATAAAGATGCCACAGCAACAATAGCTCTTTCGTGTGCGATTCCTTGCCCAAACTTTGCCTATAGAGTTCTGATTTAGCTGAAAGCTCAAGGGTACATTGCTCTTTCACGTTTTTTCATCTCTTGTGTATAGTATGTTTATATTTGCTCAAAACGGGTTGAAAAAAGTCACTTTATATCCGTTTATTCATATGAGTTTCATACGTGACTGCATATTCATATTTTCACATAAATATTTAGAATTCTCTGTGTAGGCCATAAATTGTACTACGGTGCAAACATTTTCTAAAAAACTGTTTAGACACTATTGCATTAGCTCCACTTTACATGTAAATTTGCCTTAACTGTTTGAGGTTGTGGTCAGTAACTGTGATGAATGTAGGCAACTTCCATTCAATTTTGCTTCAAATCTAATAGCGAATTTTCATACTCACATACAGAACATGACCCTAATATGTTTTTGTTTAACTCAACGGAAATTACTTCGAATATTTGACAAAAAGTTGAGATGAGATTATTCAGCCGATTATGCAATTTTCCTTCGTAGTACGAAAAGCTATGCAAAGAAATAAAATGAACAAATCTATCATTGCAGCCTAGAACGCAATGAAATTCGCAGACATTGAAAAGGTAAGTGGTATCACTACTCGAAGTGCTGGAGCGGTAAAGTAGATAAAGAAGAAGTTGCGAATATAAATTACTTACCTGCTGTTTGGTCAGCGCTCGAATTCATAAACGCATCGTACGATGAATAGTCAGTTTCCCCTTGAAAACGAAGAGAAATAAGTATGGTTGAACGGGAATATTATTTAACTAAGGTTGACTATACACCCTAAGTTTTGAGATATCTCTAACTAGCAGAGTATCTTCGTGCTCTGGCCACATCACCCGAAAGGCGTTGAGAATCAGAGGTTAACTAAACCGAAATGTTTTTCTGAATATAAGGACTTTCTTGAAAACGGTGGATGCAGGTGATACCCCTCACTGCAGCCACAAACGGGCCTATTGTAAGGAATATAAGGACTTATTAAAATATAAATTATAATTGTATAGAAATGGGTTCCCTTTCCAAAGATTCCAACACTGTCAGATTGTTTAAATCCACATTATTCAAACTATTGTAATAATAATACGCACTCAGTATAAAACGTGAAAACGGTATTGTTGGGGCACCTAGATTAGGAGTGAAAGCGGAAATAACAAAGAGCTATTAATGAGTTGCAAATCCTAGTCAGATAAGAAATTCACTCCCTTCTCACCGTCGAGTTCGTCTGAGACCTTTTTTTTAACGGCTCATTAATATAAGACTGCGTCTTGTCTGCGTCTCAATTGATGCTGAGAGTACTGGGCTGCCATGTAACCTGCCCGCTAACACCTCAGAACATTAATTCTTTAAAATAAAGCATTTACCAGTTATTTTCAGTAATGTACCTTAGTTACTCACTAGACCTAATGAGCCGTATCCCCAACCGTTTCTTACCTTCGTGTATAAAGCAAAAATTGCTTAGTTTTGCCGATTTTAATATTTCATTGCGATAGGTAACTTTCAACAAAAAACTTTTCGCGCAACGCGTTCCAAAGTTAAAATCTTAATTTTTTTGCTCAAAGTTAGCTCATTCTAAAGGTGAGAGATGTCTGACTTAAAGTATCAATTTGACATAAGTCACTAGGCCGTGTTCTTTATAAAGCCCGTCATGAAGCACCCTTATAGGGTTAAATAAATAAAACGCGAGAAAAAATAATTCTAACAATATCATTAAGTAATACATCTACATGACAACTAAGTTAAATTCTAAAGAGCAAAACAACCTACCAACAATGTAGTTGACGGAGTGGTATAGAAAATTGGACATCAGTATCCAATAAACTATGTTGGCTCCTAGCAGTACGATAAGAGAAAACACCTTGGCTATTAACTCAAATTGAGGTCCCAAAATCGTCAGAGTCAGTTCGGCGATGTCTCCGCTTGGACCGCCTGTACAAACAAACACGTCAATTGTTAATTATCACGCATTTAATGACTTTCCTCAGAGTTTTATCGCTCTACAAACTAATCACATCAATTTTTCACTCATTTTATATTGGCTAAACTTTTATGTAGAAGCTTGTAGTGGCGCTTGACATTAACGCACAAAATGCGCTGCTTCTCCCCCACTTATGTCACGATAATTATTGACTAGCCAGTTAACGGGTATTTTATGGAACTGTCAACATGATTTTTTGTAAGGGTAAATTTGTGTTTATTGGCCTTGAATAACAGGGAAACAACTTTAAAAAGTTTAACAAAAATCCGTTGGTAGGTTCTGGTAATTTCATACCGTTATCAAGATCGTGCAGGTAACTACTAACATGATTTTTGTGACGTTAGTGCCATATGAAGAGGTACTACAATCTAGTTTTGTCGACATCGTACTGTTCTCGTCACTATTCTACGGATGAAAGTTTCATATTACGGTTTACTTGTTTGGTTCAGTTCAAACACAAAATTTAATAAAAAAACAAAAATTGATGTTTTGATCACTATAACTATTATTAGTTATATATCGATTTTGTTGACAAGCTTATTTTGGGGTCCGCTGTTGATCTGCTGGCTGAATATCAAATTTGAGTTGATTTGCTGTCTCAACCATCTCAACACAGTTTTCTCGAACAGTGCTCTTTTACACTTAAAAGACGGAAAAGTTACGCTATGGGGAAAACTGGACGAAAAATTATTATTTAGCTGATTACAGGACTTTTCTGTATATTTCGCTGTACTATGGAAAGTAAAAATCAGTCTAACATTTTTTCTAATCCAAGTATGTTAAATTTCAAAGGATCTTGCCGTGGCTGCGATGAGCTCGAATGATGCAGTAAGCTGTGTACAAGCAAAGGCCACCCATGCCGACTATCAGCGCAGGGCCCATGACGATTCCAGCTCTTTCGATTCCCCACGGCATAGCCAGCAAAGAAGTGCCCATCATCGTGTTCCATATCGAAAATCTGGACATACAAGTTCGTTTGATTAGAGTATTATATGATTTCCTTATATTTTCCTAGTGTACAAATTTGAAAGAAAAAGAACAACCTGATTCTGAAACTTTCTTAGTCAGTTCGCATTCTGTCAAATAATTTAGGAGTGAAAATGAATGGTTTTGAAGAAATCAGAGGTTGCGTTTTTGGTAAAGTGCTAAACGGATTAGAATGCGACAACGAGCAATTGAATAAATGGCTTAGTGAAAGGGTTTGTGAAGGCACATCTGATAAATAAATATTGATATTACGATGGCTCGAGTTGATGAGGTGCAGAGATTTTCTTTTAATCAAGTTAAAATCTGAACGCAAAACCTATTTGTCGAGGCGTGTTTAATTAAACCAATGGACAGCAATATATCCAGCTCACAATACGTACCGCAATAGTTCTGAGAAACGGAAATCAAACAGCGTAACTGCGAATCGTGGTGGTATTAATTGAGTTGCGTTCAGATGTTATATGAAATGTACTACTTCATTATACGTCACCGTGTTGGTAGTTCATCGGAAAGTCAATACAAGTTTTTTGCGCTATGTATGTCTACCGAGTTGGATTTACATAAGATCGGTTCTTACCCACGTTTTTTATTTTTTCTTGTAATGTCGTCCTTTCCCTAATGTTTGATCACTACAATAACAATAGCCAATTAAAATCAGTCAGAACCTCGTTCTCACACAAAGATCAAATTTGAAATTAGAGTAGCTTTGGTAAAGCTCACAGACGAATTCACAGTCGATAACGTACTTTACCTTTCTAAGAGAGTACGAAAGTGTAACAGAATCTATAAAAGACTTGAAATGTCAAAATACACGAAAAAATTTGGAAACAACTTTGTAGCTAACTATTGAACATTACCGGTAAACCCTGTTGTGTCATAGAGAGGAAGCAGTAAAGTGGTTAGAAAGAGAGGAAGTAACCTTAAAAGCTCGTTTCCCCGACTGTGGTAATCAAACAAGAACAGACCCACTGGCGATTTTAGTACTTCAGACACTCCCAAAGTGTCGATAGCATACCTTAGCTTTCTACTTTGTAGGATTACAAAAAGTAGCAAGAATCTGAGAGGAGCAGTCCAGTTAAAATTTCTATTGCAAAGCTGTGAAGGCATTGTTTAGAACTGCGAACTGTCACTATTCGGCTCTTGAGCTGAAAGCTGTCCTTACATCCAGGGGTTTCCGCAGAACGAGCCAAAGCTTGTGCCCCACACAGTTTAGTCGTCTCACCCTGTTCCTTCCTTAGTCGTTTTTCCCAGCTCCCTCAAACGATCGCTTAGTTATAATCATACAAAGGGCCAATGCACATCCCTGAGGTCATACGTTCCATCCTTCAGTAGGATCTTCTGCATCCTCCTCCCCTTATCACTCTTCTCTCGCCCCCCTCGGCTTGGCACCGATTTGTTCCTAAGTCCAAACTAGAGTTATTGTAGAACGAAATATAGCAAATCCTTGACCAGTATCTCTCACAGCTATGATATCAAAAGTATACTATTTATCGTGGGCAAGGTCGGGAATCTCATGCCTAAATGCTGAAAGGGATTGTGACAGGCTCTGTCTGCCCAGAATGCAGGCATTGGGACACCGCACTATCCAAATATCTTCCTTACCAGAGATACAGTGGCGAGATATCGGAACGGTCAACAAACTCTGGTGAAGAATTTTCGAAGTATATACGTTCGCAGTTATGACGACCCTGCTCCTCAGGAAATTGGAACACTATGTCTTCGGCACTCGCATGGTTCTGTTTCTACAGAGCTATCTTGAGGGTTGGTCCCAGATTGTTTCTTTCAATGGGACTACCTCTAGTGAAGTTGTCAAACAGGGGAGTATCCTCGGCCCTTGCCTCTTCCTCTTGTATATCAATGACCTACCAAGCCTGTTCAAGGATTCAAACAACATTTTCCTTTTTGCTGACGACTTCACTTGCCTAGCATCAGGCTGTCCCGTGAAGAAATGGTCTGATATAGTGGAAAAGTGGTGTCAGGCAAATGCTTTGGTTTGCCGGTTGGATGACGGTGGATAACCGACTTTCCTGGAAGGCCCATGTTGAGGCGTTGTCCCCTAAATTATCACCTTCTATTATCATGCTTAGAAGGTTGAAGAGCGTCGTGTCTGATGAAGTCCTGCGTTCTGTTTACCATGTTTGCTTTGCCAGCAGAGCAATTTATTGTATTGTGGCATGGGGAAACAGTAGTCATGCAATTGACATATTTAAACAACACAAACGCGCCATCAGAATCTTGACTAATCTCTCATGGAATGAGAGTTGTGAGGGTTCGTTTGCTCGCCTTGGCGTTCTTACATTGCCTAGTTCATATGTGTTGGCAGTTTTGAATCTGATTAAAGTAAACATATCGCTCCTTGCCGTGGCTTCCGATGTTCACCGGCATGACACCCGATCCCGTGGAAACCTGGTGATTCCTTTTACTCGCCCAAGTATAGCTCAGAAAAATGACCCAATCCAAGTAGGCTCTCGTCCGTATAATGCCCTACCCCAAAATATTCTACAGCTGCCTATTACGTCTTCCACTAAGGTCATAAAAGTTCATCTCATTAGGGCCGACCGGCCGGCTTTTTTTGGGATTGTGTGGGAGGTGTAGTGTCGCGGTTTCATTATGTGGTGTGTTTCTTTTTTGCTAATTGAGGTGCCGTGTCCACTACCTGTTCATATTACTTGCCTATGTGGTGTAATTATTGCCCGTTAACCCGAAGTTTGTGTTGTCTATTCTTAGGCCACTGCAAATAAAAAAATTCTTGATTTTTGACTGTAATTGAATTCCACCGAATTGCTCCCCCCCTTCCCTTCCAACCATAAACCCAAAAAGCGCTAAAGCGAGAAATGCCGCGTGATCTGTTGCAGTCCAACTTAATGGAAGGAGCGATCTTGAGACTTCGGATATCATCAGGAGGCAAGAGAAGGGAAGCTGCTCATTCGAAAGGCTCCCCCTTTAAAAACGAAAGAGGAGGGTTCGTGAAGTCGTCTCCAGATGTTTACAGCAAAAAGGCACCTCGAGCTCACATCTGTCGGAGGACGTTGAAGAAGGGAAGAAAGCAGGAAGAGAGGAGGAGGTGATAAATGAGAAGAGGGAACGAGGAAGAAAAACGTAGCGTTGGGTCCGGTGTAGTGGCATTGTGGGGTGGTGAGGGGTGGGGGAGAAGCCGTAGCCACAGAGCGGAGGGAAGGGGCATTGATTTGGTTGAGGTCGTTGACACCGGAGGCGGTGGGACAAAGATGGCGGTGAAGTCGAAACGCGCTCAGGGCGGCGAAAGGTGAAGGGGGGAGGCGGAGTGGGCCTGGCAGTACGGCGGGGGTGGGGGGACTTCGAAAAACCCCGCCGAATCTCCGTCGAGTGTTGTAGTGGCCTCCGCGAGGAGCGGAGGGGCGACCCCGTGGGCCTTCGGGGGCACTGCCCCCTTCGCCGCCTCACTAACTATAATATCCACCCCCTCTTTTTTTTTTGAAAGTGCAATTTTCTGTTTTGGAAGGTGCCGGACCGGGTGAGTTTAATGTAACGATTATTTACTTGAGACTCATAAATTTCAAATTTGTTTACTACCGCTGAACGTTACCTTTTTACCCGGACTCAAAGAATAAGGAAGACATCGTATTGCCGAAAACTTGAATTTCCGTCAGTTCTACACGCTACTGAATGCGAAAAACGGCTCATTTTGTTGACCCCGGTTGAGCTCGTTCTCTTATGGTTATGTTCGGTGATTGTTAGATAAAATTAATAATGTTAAGAGTATATTTCCTCAACAGTAAGCAGGGAATGGGGTAGGTCAAAACGCGAGATAATGATTCGCTCTTAATAAACCTGGTTTGATTAAACTTACAGCCATCTTCTCTACTAATCAATATTTAAAGTGTTCTCCATGGATATCTCTGTGAAAAGCACAGTGAAAGATAAAGATCTAGGCCTTAAAAGCAACGTTTTTTGCTTAATCCCCAATAATTTATATCAAACGCACAGGGTATCTTCAACACAAAATTGCCCGTCTTCTCTGTAAACGTTTCACAGTCAATTCGATGAACGGAAATAAAACTTGAAATGCTTAATAAAAGGTTTGTTGACAATTTCATTTTCGACGGCAATTTTTGTGTTACACAGTAAATTTCGAAGTGAATTTGATCAACCGACGGAGTATGTGTGTCAGTTTCTGTAAGATGACCGCTGCGGGGAGTTTATAGAAAATTGGATTTTTCGCATTCTTCTTAAAAATAGCTTTTAAGATTTTGAATGAACTTGTAGAGCATATCTTCTGTTGATCAATACCTAATTTTTGTTTTTCACGAATATTTCTGTGAACGGGTCAACAGGGAATATGTCATCCCACACCTCGCAGTAAAGGCAATTGATGGCAGATAAGGAGTCTAGTAAATGACTAAATGAATGTCTGTTTAACGTACAACACTCATCGGACTGGTTGATTTTCACTGATCCTGTTAGTTTGGTCTTTTTTTTTACTCACTTATGCCTGACAGTGCGTCACACTCGGTTGTTTCAATACGCGATGTCATTACGATTTCAAAAAATAAGCGCTGAAATGTCGAGTACAGGAGAGAGAACAAGAAGAAATATTAGCCTCCAATCACCGAAATGTCATGGGCAGAGAAATGTCGCGGGGATAGACGTTGGAAAGAAACGTCAGGTCCGTTGGCTGACTCATCCTCCCAAAACCTTCTTTTTTTTCTCTCTTCCCGAAGAGATTCCTGTCAAGCGTTTCCTGAGAGTTGGCAACTCAACGGGGCTCTGTCGGCCGGTGGTAGACGGGATTTCCAGCCGAATCGAGCGAGGAAAGGTTGAATGAACTTGGACCCGCTCCGTCGGTGAGCTCCATATTTTACATCTGACTCGGGGTCAGTTCTTCGAGTCTGGCAGTCAATTCAGTGAAGAGGCGTCATACATGATTCGACGCATACAGGCGGTTAGAGGAGCCCCTTCTTGAACCAGGAACAACCAAATGTTTCATGCGAGCCAACCCAGCGCTAATTTGTTTGATCGCTTTAGACCGTGGCCGTGCACACAGCGCCACTATGACTGCCTTCATTGGCCACGATTGTCTCTAACCCATCAAAATGGTTTTATGGATTTTATCCTCACGAGTCAACTGCTGTTCGGCAATATCTCACATCGTTTTTGTTCGGTGCATTGACGAACACTCGAATTTCACCGAATTTTCCAACAAATATTACTCGTTGCTTTTTCAACAATTTTTAATCAATTGTCTCTCAACTTTTTGTCAATGCCCCGCCACTTTCACGCCCGAACGCACGTCTGCGACCATCCAGGACTTCTGGGCTAACTTTCAATTATGAATATGTAGCTAACTCCCCAATTATGATGAATGTGATGGAAAATCCCTACGGCTTTTATCCAGTTTTGACAACTTTTTGACAGTTCTGTCCGAATTTTGCCGTACCGTCCAAAAATATTTAATTTTGTTCGTAAAGCCCAACGATTGTCAATCATTCAACGTTGGATCGTCTATGTCCTTCAATTCCCCATTTTTTCCATCTTCAATCTGTTCCAACTTTCCTCTTGTTTTTCAGCCGTTTTTTAATCATTTTCATACTTTTGATGGCCTGAATTTTCGAAAGTGAAAGTTTAATATTTGGTATTTGTTTGGCATAATTAATTTCTCCCGTGCAAAGTGTTGTTGCATGGGAATGTGGGGTTTTTGTCGTGTGGAATAGCGGACTTCCGTGGTCCCTACATCTTATCTCTTAAATATTCATAATATTTAGCTTATTACTTTGAATCCAGGTCGTCACTTGGATCGTAGCCGATTCATTACAAGTGACCAAGCGATATCTAAGCGACTAGTAGCAGAGTGAAATCTGAAGTTACGCTTTTCTCTTGTCAAATGTGTCCACCGTCCTCTCCAGCGCCCCCTCTTTTACGATTCACCCTAGTAGATACCACTCAACTACACTCGCCGAATCCCTCTCCTGTATTGATTCGGTTGCTGTCACTTCGATCAAGTGTCAGCCTCCAATGCTTAACCGACATTAGCAAAACCCCAAAAACGCGAGTCGTCGATCTTACGTATAATGAGATTTTGACGCATTCCTAAGTTCGTGCCAGGAAACCAGAGTCGGACGGCAAACCCCTAATAAAGCTGCTATTGGTGCACTTGAGGTTACAACTCAAACAGCACTTCAACCAAATAGGTTCGAGTCTTGGTTGATTCCTAATTCCGAGCAGGGGGAGCCAGGAAATTTACCAGCCCTGAAGTAATCCTTCCCCCGACAGCTTCCTCGAGCTCAGCTCCAAGCAGCCTTTAATTAGCGGCCAGAACTCACTTGTACATCTTTCTGCCGCTGTCTGTCAGACTCCATCCGACCGCCTCTCTTCAACCCGAACCTGCGTGTGTCTGAAGTTTAATATGTGGAAGACAGGTTGATTAGTTCTTCTTTGGATTTGTTTATTATGTTTTGAAGACGCGAAAATAAGTTAACGGGCAGTTCCATCGGCAAGGAGGATGTACCAAAAAATGAGGGGTTTATGTATTTTTCTGGAATACCGCTCGAACGATTTTGCGTAAGCTTTGTAAATATATTCTACTAATCAGTAGCCACCCCTTTTGTTTTTAAATAACGTGTATCATAGAAAAAAGTAAAAATATCAACGATAAATTTAACGATTATTAGAAATTAGGTTAGAATAAGCTATAAAACATTACCAGGATTATTAGCTTTTAATTAAAAATGACTGTAGACTCTTGAAATATTCGATTAAAATGGTCGTATTTGGCGTTGTGGGGAATTAGTTATAAAGTTACACTGATAATTAGGATTGTTGATGTGTTTGTTGAGTTTGATACTCTTTGCTTGGATGGCCTTGTCAGTTTCCCTATCGTACAACCATAATTTACACGAACCAACTGCTGATCGACTAACACCGGATTCCTTGAAAATAAAACTATCGAGTTCTTATCGGACTTAGAATTCAGCATCTAAATTCCTCCAGAGAGAAAAGTTTCATAGTGGCCGTTAAGGCTTTTCGGATCTCAACAAGGAGGAGGATTGACCCAGATAATCGTTGGCTGTATTTTTACTTCCCTTCGCCCAACAAAGTAGGAAGAAAAGTTGAGGAAGCAAAAAGATCGAGTTTTCTTTAGGTCTTTACGTCACGAGTCTTGTGAAACTCCATTTGACAAAGGTGCGTCTATGGAAGCGATTGAGAAGGAACTCCTCAACCAAATCGGCCGAAATTTTACATTTAGTATGCAGACTACCATGGGACACCAAAATATGGGTATGCAAAAATTCGATTTACAACTAACTAGAATTAACATTTTGATCAAAACCCTATATTTTGTTTTGTTTTTTTTTTTCTTCAAAAACGGCTTTATTTTTTTATACTTTCGACCACATATTTCCTATAGAAAGTTCCAAATGACGCGACGGTACCACGAACTTTTCATCGATCGGAAAATGAGAAAGTGGAAATTCAATTCAATTATCAACAATTTCAAAGAAAATTTATTCCGGTGCAGTTCTTAGCTTATAAATTCCCAATTTCAAGCTAACGTCAGGGCAACCCGCTAAATTCTGGAGCGTTAAGCACCTCCAGTTTCTATACTTAAAGTTTCTCAATGTTCAATCAAATGTGTATAAACATGACGTTAAACCGGTTAGATTATTTGAGAAGCGATAAAAAACGGCGTGATGGGTCGCATCACCAGACATTTTGTACTTTCCTTGGCTGTACGAAGTAGAAAGGAAAGTTACGTGAACCGTTGAAAAACTTCTTTTTTTTTTAGTTCTCTTCAGATCTTGGGAAAACGGTGTGTGAACACGATTGAGAAAAACGGTTAAACCGAATCTAATCAAATATGGTATTTAGCCAGCAGGTCTCTATGGAACGTCACAATAAGTTTATGAATGAAATCGGGCCAAAAGTTATCACCCAATAACCTGACACTACCCTAAAATTCTTATTTGTGGAAAAATGATGCGGGTAGCACTATAAATTGTCAAACATTTCGAATTAAATCAATTTTGGCACGTTAAAAAAGAAATAAATAAATTCCGCTCAATAGAAACTAAAATTTTGAATTCTACGGAAAAATTGAAGTAGTAGTGCAATAGAGTACCTATAAGATGAGCGTTTTTAATGCTCATAAGAACCCCCACTCACCACTGTTTCTCACAGTTTTATCCGATACATCGCGAAAGGTAATCACGATCTTCCCCCAAAAAATCATGTCGACAGTCTCATAAATCTTCTGTGCATCGAATGCTCGATAATCGTGGCATAAACAGGAGGGACACGTTAATTCCGGAATCTTAAGAGCCACCAGTTGTCATGTAGAATGTCGTTATAAACTGAGTGAAAAACTGAGGAGACTAGCGTCTAGAGCGAAGAAAATCGCCGAATAGACGTGGGGCTAAGGAAAGCTGTGTGATGAGTGGCAGCAGGTATTTTTCTTCGCTTTAAGGGACGAAAGACAAGGACGAGTGCAGAGGGAAGGTCGTCGACCTTCGACTTAAAGCGTCCTATGATATGGCATGGTTGTGGGTGGGGGTGGGGGGTCAAAGGTCGTTGCACCCCATCACCACCCCCTCACCCCAGACAGGTATCGATCCCGTCTGAGCCACCCCCTATCACATCATCCCCCCATCTCCTTTCACACCGAGCCCTCTCAGAGTGGATTTGATGACGTCACCCCACCCCCACCCCCATCTAGACTGAGTTGTAGAGATAAAAATAGCAAAAAAAACCATCGAGGTGAACAAAAATGTTAGCAGTCAAAAAAACGGTTGAGAATGAGAATACTTACATCGTCACTAAGCTACTTTGTTTCGTCACTTTTGAGTACGCCTCAGTCTGAAAAGGTAGTGAAAAACACGAACATTATTACAAAGAAACAAAGTAAATCGTTGCATAGTCAGGTTAAAATGTTCTTAGTCGAGGAGAATCTGGAAGCAGGGAATGTTCCATATCCATGGACCAGAGTGATTGTCGATTGAGGGAAAGCTACAGTATTTTTTGTGTAACTTTATTACGACCCTTAGCTCATTACAAAGTGATAGTAGTGATAATTAATATTGAAGCTGCTGGGCTACGTTTCTGTAATATTCAGGACATGGCAGGGACGTACTAGGCGAAGCCCAATCCAATGGTTTGGCGAAGATTGGGTTGGTGGAGATTGTGCGTTGTGAATGTGGACGCAATGCGATGTGAATAGGGCCGTAGGGGTTTTATGTGAGAAGTCATTGAAAAAGACTATGTTCCGAACAAATTAAGGTGGGTGGATGATGTGCTTATGCAGGATTGCATTTTGGTGTTGCTCCGAATGGGAGTATTCACGGTTCAACCTGATATGCGCGATTCAGAGGGGAACACTTCTGCGGGTGGAATGCGACACTGACATACATTAAATCGATAACGTTATAACAGTCATCATTAGTAATGGAATACGGCTGATATTGATAATGAGCTAACCTATCGGCAAACTTCATTTAACGCACAACTCAATCACACTGGAAATGGAAGTTGGTGGTTTTGAAAGTAGTTACCACGATTTTCACTCGAGCGAATAAGATGGTTTTAAAAAAAAAATTTCCGCTATATCGATCCTGGCAATGTCTTCATAGCATGTCCCCAGACTACAACAACATCAACACATTGCTGTCAAAACCCAAATCGAAACCCATCCTGTACGAGTCAGCATCGAAAAACGACGATACGAAACATGACCTAATTACAACGGAACGACGAAAATTACGTATTCCTGGGGCTTGTCGGCAATCGGGATGATGTGCCGAGTCGAGCAGACAGGTGGTTGGAGGGAGACGGGAGGGAGCCAAATGAAGAATTCATTACTTTCGCTAACTGTTCCGCGAGTTCTATCAATTAGTAGACTTTGGCTCACTATAATTACTGTGATTTCACCATTTTTGGTCAAGACGCAGTCGTACATCTCTGAGACTCGTTCTATTCGATCCAGCATCGAAAAATACCTAGAAACGGTACCAAACACGAGGCATCTGCTAAACTTTGCCTATAACAACTGTTAAGGTGCTACGATGGGAATTTTGTGATTCCCAGTATCAATTAACACTTAGGGTTGGCTTGGAGGACCACGGTAAAATACCGAGAAATTATATGTGAAAATATCTGGTGCGTTGCAACACACAAATTTCCTTAGCTCTACGTCAATTCACTTTCTATTTGGCTTTGTGCACTTAATCGATTCATTTACCACTCAGTTCATTTGAACTTGGTCAAACCACACTTAACAGCAGCAGGAAGCGGTAGCGCTTAAAGATCCAGAATTTATTGTGCTGCTCGTACTCATTTCAGGACCATTATTGAGCTATTGGTACACAGATAACTAATGAGGCTGTAAACACACATTTTTTGAAGAAGGACAGTTATTACTTTTGCAGAGTTATCGGATAAAACGTTTAGAACTAGTAGTAAGCGAAACGGCAGTAGTTGAAATTCAGGAATTGTTGGAGTGAGCCCCATGTATCTCACGAGCGTATTTAAACACTCACCCTTTAGGTATTGGATTGGACTACAATACCAATTTTTTAAAAACATTCTACTAACATTCCAGCGGAGTTTATAAGGAAAAAACTGCGCTAAAAACGCTTTACGTCGAAAATTTTGATAATTTATTGTGCTGCTCTCGTCATTTTCCCACAAATGGGAATTTTATGGTATAATTGCCTCATTTAGTGCTATCAATATAAAAAATCTAATCAAAATCGTTGGAGCCATTTTTGAGAAACAAAACTGACAAGGAGGGTCTGAAACGTAAAGATCTGAAGAAAACTCAAACATTTTTTTTCAGCCGATTACATAACTTTCCTTTCTACTTTGTAGAGCCTAGGAAAGTACAAAATGGTGAAAGATGGGAAAGCTTGGTGAGAAAAGAACAATGAGAAAATAATTCAAATTAAAGGGGTTTATATTAAAATAAGAAATTCTGCAGAGAAAATGTAAATACAAAGAAGGCTCGAGCAAACAAAATGAATAAATAAATTTGATTTTCATTGGGGCCCTTGATGAGGGGATGAGATGTTGATGAAAATACGGTGAATGTGGCGACGTGATGTGTAGAAGAAAATTGGAACGATCTTACCGGTGTTCGGAAGTAACAGAGATGATAGACGGAAAAGATGAGACGAAGCAAAAGTGAAGCGACACGCAGAAAAGGGGTTTGATGCATCGCGTCTTAATGAGTTGGATCGAACGTAGTTGTACTGCAGTAGATGTAGAAACGCACTGATCGCATGAGCAGCTCAGTAGGCGGAGGAAAGTTGGTGGGGTGATGCTAGTTTTAGTGTGTCTTGATGGGTATTAGATGGACAAAGTATTCAAGGCCACGTTTGTTTGCTGTGCCTTTCTGTTGTTAGCCGAAGGAGCAGCGGGGCACGTAATGAGGAGAGCGCAGAGTTCGAGGGCACAGTGTTAATGTGTTTTCCTTTGCCAAGGTATTCAAGCCAGTCAAACATTCCCAAACCAGCCCCGACGAGATGGTATAGGAAGCCTAACCGTCCAACATAATGTACATTCTTTGCCGCCTCAGGCCCCTACGCAGGAGGCGTTGCACACACATCGCCCTCACAGCGAAGAGTTCTGCTTTTAAAACTGTCACCAGCGCACCCAGTGGTATCGCTGTCCGGATCCCTGGTCCGTAGACGCCAGCACCTGCAAGGCCAACCCCCCACTGATCCGTCTGTATAATATACCAACAACTAGATACCAAATGGATTTTTCGTGAGAAAGAACGGATATTTTAGATGATGTTAAACGCAAAATGTGCCTCGGACGGTGGACGAGCATCACAGATTTGGAATCCCGATGCTTTGAAACTTTAAGTTAGATAGTGGGTCAAAATTAGTGAGGGGGGGGGGGGCTTGACCGAAAACGTTAGTGTATTATTCAGAATGAACACTAAACCAAAAGAAGCAGCCTAATCGGTTCAGCCTTTCTCCCACAAATTTGACTACAGATACACAAACACGGACCACGAGCGGAAATTAAGTTTTGTAAAAATAACTTGTCAACGAAACGACATTAGTTGGGATTTTGGAATTTATTGACTACCATTGTTGAACGTTCGTCGTATATGTAGCACAATGGACTACGAGCAAAAATTTTGCGAGAACGCCAGTTGTATATGAGTGGGGTTTACGAGCAAAAAAACTGCGCTGAATAAAATTATTTTCTTCGAGATTCAATATTATTAATTTTTTGGAAAAGTTCACGTTTTAGTTCTGGTATCATAATAGTAATATAGGTAAAACGCCGAAAAAAGTTGGTCAAAGAAATGAGAACAGTTTGAATTGCGTAATTTCGTGGCATGTACGTCACAACTTGATAACTAAACTTCCATCGTATTGTCTTGTTATTACACTTCCAACACAATTTTTGAGTAATGTGAATGGTAGTTTCATATAAGAGGGATTTATCGATATTTTCGATAGTTTATTGTGCAGTTTATAAATTTTCTCGTAAATTAAAATTTTAATAAATAAATATAGCGTTGGAGTGGGTTTTGAAAAAAAAAGTGCACTGTGATAACTAGTTGGTTCTACACCGAGTTTGCTCCGTATTTTGGCGTCCCATATTGATCAGAAGGTTAGATGAAAATTTGAGCTTAATGGTATGCAAGAATTTTTTCTTATTTGCTACCAACGAGCGCCCACTCACAGTGACACAGACCATTTTATTCGGACTCAGAAGCGTTTGAAAAACTCAAAAAATCTGATGAAAACTCAAAAAATAAATGCGCATAACTTTTCTTCCTACATTGTAGGATCCTTCCTACAAAGTAGTAGATCAGCTTATTTTATGGCCACGAGTGCGATCGTTGACGCAATGTAGAACTGTCCCAGGTACAAACCATAACCTAATATGAACCTAACGACGAGTTTCGGATGTCCAAGAGTTTATGGTTCATGACTGAAGGATCTACTTCAATATTCGTGATAATTAACGCACTGGATCCATTCATCGTTTCTTCACAACTCGTATTTCAGTAATGAAAATTACCTTGGAGCTTTGAGGATCCATAAATTTGGATGTCGCCCCGGCGAAATACGTTGAATCTTGGCTGAGAGCTCTCCTGCAACAGAAAGTGGAACTGAATTGAACCACAGGTCAAAACACCAAGCACAAAAAACTTCCTTAATCTAGTAGTGAGAGTGAAAAAGGGACTACAGGTACAAATTGCATTCTCGTTAGTCTCACCACTGAACGTATATCAGTACCACTCCATGCATTGATGAAGAACAACTAGTAAGTAAGGCGAGGAAATCTCTTTCGTTTGTCTCTCCTCCTTTTGGGATGGTGGTTAGCGATTTTACGTAATACTTCGCGAAACGTGGAACTCAGTAAATTCTTCAGTTAAAACTATATAATTTGAAGAAATTTTGATGTCCTCAGAATCGGTGATTTTGTTAATCTTCTTCTCCAAACCAAAACCAACAAATCAAAACCTCTTTCTTCTTGCCTTTCCAATTCTGGCCACCATTTTTCGTTTATTATTCATTCTGAATAGTAACCCTATGTTTTCGGTCACGAAAATTTTTTACTCAAAATTTGATACTTTACGTTTCAAGACTTGGAGATTCCAAATTTGCAATGTTCGTCCGCCGTCTGCCATCCCCCGTCCACCGTCCAGGCCATTTTGTGCCTTTAACGTGGTCTAAAAAATTCGTTCTTTCGCCCAAAAATCCGATTTGGTATCTAGTTGTGCCTGCCATATCAGCAATCCGATCGGACGAAGCCCGTGGTTTTAATGGGCAAAAAACGGTTAAAAAAATTAACGAAGCGCAGTACAACGCGGGAGCTACAGCGTTTCGTCGTTTGAACTCCCTCCCTCCCCGCCCGTCTCATTAAAAAAGCAACCGCGCTCGCTCACCTCCCGCCACTCAACTCCCCTTTCGCCTCGGAATGGGTTTGCTTCGAGCGCCACGGTTCCAATTTCCCCGACGACGGGGCAAAATCATCAGACGTTTTGTTTCCGTAGTTACATTGTAGCCAGGACATGTTTCGTATGGTTTACTAGTATTCGATGCTGAATCGAATGGGATGGGGGAGCACTAATACTAGGTCAAGCTGTTCATGAGAATAATAAACCATTGTGTAATAATTTGCAGGGTTTTGTTAAATGAGTATTAATTGTATAATTAAACGTGCTGCGTAAGAACCTATGTAAAATTTGTTCAAACCCAAATTGATATTCAGAAAAGTGAAAATTGGGTTTTACCTGTTCATCAGGACAACTTGAGTGGTCTTTTGAAACGTTAGCCAGTAGCCGTCGAATGATATCCTATTTATTCCACCGACTAAAATTAAAGACCCGACACACTTTTTTCAGGGACGACAGCAATTTGTCAAAACAACTGGCGTTTACAGCATCAATTTACCTTCTCAGGAGGTTAAACACTGTAACCGAAATCCAAATAGCCACATTATTTTTGACATTCGTCGCTAAATTCGATGCCCTTGACAATTCCCAGTGCAGGCCTTCCAGATCACACTTCGTGGATTGCTAAGTCTGCAAGCCAGGAGGCGTACAGCGGACAAATATCCCTGTCCCACAGGCGGTTGGGTTGCGTTGGCAATTACTGGTAGCCAGTGAACCGTCTTGGGCCGGACGGTTTTTAGAAAATACCTTTTTTGTTTCATATTCGATTTGCTTTCGCATCGACAAAACCACATTACCAAGTGAGGAGGTTGGTATGGAGTCCCCCTTTTTGAGCAGTTTATTTAACTAGTGAATTATTGGGGGGCTGCAATTCAGGCTTCGGAACCTCCCGGACAGCCATTAATGAGGTTATACCACTGGAGCTTTGTCTCTCTCAGAGGAACTGGAGTCAGCAGTGCTCTGCGAGTACTGAAAAGGGGCAAAACTGTAGGAAAAAAAATTATTTTCTCATCCCATCGATTCGTCCGATATATCTGCGTTAGGCTAATCAGATGTTGAAAATTCTTGCTAGCGCACTTGTCGGAGATAATTACTAAAAAAGCTCGCACACGCCATTGTTACGAAAAGAGTTTGAGCAGACGAAGTTTGCCCTGAATTCCTTTTTTGCAAAATATATGGCAGCATAGTCGATAGTTGACACTAATATGGTCGGAAAAATCGGGCACAACATAGTAACAACGCACTAATTATCACAAGCCATTTCATAATCATGAAATTAGTTCATTAGACTGCCAACATGATTTTTACATACTGTAGCCCCAAATTAGAAAATAAAGTTATGTAATCGGATGAACATTTCTTTCGAGTTTTTTACTCTTTAGAGCTTCACATTTTCAAGTTCCAGAGTCTGAAAAGGACCATCTAGGAGAGTGGTATCTGTGACTTTTACGACCAGTGAACCAAATCGGCACAAATTTGATATTCAGCCTTCAGATACGACGCCAAAATAAGGGTACGATAAAAATCGGCCCAAAACTAACTATAGTTATCACAGTGGCCAGAACGAGGCTCTAACAATTTTATAACTGAGTGAATTACAAGTTGGATTAGTATCTAGAGCGGTAAATCGGAGGAAAGTCATAGTTTGAAAATGTTCAAGTTCACGGAAATGGGATTATACGTAAAACACCGAAACAAGTTCGTATAGTTGTGAAAACTTCGCCGTTTTGAAGGTTGCTGGTATTACTTTAGTCTTCATTCTCATTCTCATAGGTGACTGACTCCTCGTGTCAACTGAGGTGGATTTACCGGATAAACTCGCGTAATATCGCGAAAAATTAATTAATTAAAATTGCATTGTTATATCCGTTTTGGAGAAAAATGTCTGAAGCAGCGTTTCACAACTGATGTTGCCGTTCTTCATGTAAATTGGTCGTAGGGGCGGAATTTGCAAACACAAGACTGAACTAAAATGGTTTATTTTGATGAATTATTATGCTGCTTTCCTCATTTTTCCACGGATGAAATTTGTATAGTTGTATAGTGCTCAACATCGTTTGAACTGTTTTCGAAAAAAGGTGTTTTGATCACAATCATAACTACAGTTACTTTTTCGTCGATTTCGTTTTCCTAAATGATGGTTTTTGGACTCGCGAAACTTCGGAAAACAAAGATTTGAACTAAACTTAGTATTTTGTTGCAGCTGATAATAATATTCCTTCCCACTTCGCAGGTCTTCAGAAAGTAAAAATATGCTCTAACTAGCTGTTTCTAGACCTTGGAGCACAAAAATTCTTTCTCTTGTATCTTGTTGGTGGTGTCCAAGGTAACAAACAAGTTATTTCAAGCTTGCTAGAAAGTTATGGTGAAGACTATTGAAATTTGAAGGAAAGGAGCCAAAATTCTCATAGGATCAGTGTTCTAAGGCGCTTGAGTTAGGAGATATCAGTAGTTCTAATCAATGGCACAACACCAAGTGATTTCCACTTGTGCGTTTCTATTAAATGAGTGTTGATGGTTAAGGCAACTGATGTCGGGGACTTACCTCATTGGATGGGACTCCATGACTGTTCGACTTCGGACAAAAAGCAGCACTCTCAAGGGGCAAATATTTCGCACTGACGAAAAACCATAAATTTTTCCATTAGGCGACAAACAATGGATTTATTTACAACGGGAGGGGCTGTCTACCAACTACCGATTTCGAAGCTACGAAACCCCGTCAACAACTCTCTCGCTCTCTCTTACTCTCTTTCTCTCTCTCCTTCCCTCCCCCATCCTGCTTGACGTCTACCATCCCACCACTAATATTCGCCTGCATGTAAAGAGCGCAAAACAATTGGCAGCATCTTTAATTAATTAGTCCTGAACATCGTCGAACAATCGCGGGAACGGCGTCATTTCGAAGGGGACGAACAATCGGTCAATCGGCCCCGGAGTGTTGCCGTTTATTGCTGGGCCTATTGAGAAGACCTTCGATTGTTTGGGAGGATCTTTTGTCTTGGTGGTGTCTGCAAGATCCCAATCAAGTGTTGATTAGGTTGAAGACAATGAGAGGCGGAGCTACTGCAATTTTGCGAGAGGCCGTCTATATGGCAGTCAATTATCGTGTGATTTCAGGTTCTGACATAAAGACACGGTTGGAAATTCGGGGCAAGGAAATTGTCTGGGAGTATTGGAATAATCACCCCCTCCCCCCCCCTTCTCAAATTTTGAATCACTTTCAAGGAAAGTGGAAAGAAGAACGTTTGGAGAAACCTTCATACTCAACACTACGAAAGCACCCCCAACCACCATGGACTATACCGGGAAAGGCCAAATAAAAACGGGGATCTTGCAACTGCGCCGAAACCTAGCACAACTGCACTTCATAGCAACTGCGCCGGAGGTAGAGACAATAGCAAGTGCGCCGTCATACTTTACGGTTTCTATTTCCACTTTATACACTCAAAATTTTATTACGTTGATACAGTTTTTTGTCACTTTTTTTCATAATGTCTGACCACTGTTTGGAGGAATGAATTTCCATCAATCTTTCCTTCTCGATATTCAATTATTAGTTGCTGAATCATTTTCTTCTGTTTTTTGAACGCCCCGGTGTCCGGCTTGGGCACATTCGAGCCATTCGTTATGAGGAAGGTGTCCGTTTGCATTGCATCCACAATTCGGTTATCTGGGAAAGCATTTCTCACTGCGACGTGAATTTCTTCTTCAAAATCAGCCACCACACAATCCGGCTGCAGCCTCAGTTGCATTTTTGTTGAGCAAGATTTAGCAACTTAGTGTAGGTTTCAGCTTTTTTATCGGGTAAAAGCGCAAAGACGAGTGGTATGTAGTGATTGTTTCTACAAACATGGATAGTGAACATCTGTGCAAAATGTTTGGCACAATATGAGAAAGTTCCGTTCACAAATATAGTGGAAGATGATTCTTTCTTTCAATAACTGTTGTTCACCAACGGGCTCGTGGTTGTGGATATCCTCCTTTTTCACAATGTTTTTGCTGTAGTGAACGTACAATTTCGCGCAGCAAGACCGCTTACAACACCTCCACTTAACCGCGTCGAGTATCTGAACATAATCACTTTTGCGAAATTTATACCCGTCGAGAACTAAAAGGGGATTTCCGCGCTGAGACTGAATGAATTCCGGAGACATTGCAACACGTAACAACTGAACCTATGACACTACCGTGCCAATCACGAGGATATCGGGCCATCGCATTCACCGATAAGAAAAGAGCGGCGCAAATGCTAGAGTCCGTTTGGAGCGAGGAAAAATAAACAAGTGCAGTTGCTATACGACACCTCCTCCGGTCAACGCTGGTCGGCGCGGCTGCCATACGCCCATAAAAACATGATCACAACTTTTTCACCCTATGTAAATTTAGTTATTTACTGCTTTGCTTTCAAACGCCGAAATGTTCTTGGTACTATACAGTGTATTCAAACCAAACAACATGGAAAACATCAAATCTATGCTTCTACATCAAATCTGCAAAAAAACTCTAATTCAATACGTTAGAAACGAGACGTCCTTAAACAATTTCTCAAATGCCTCCCCTTCAATCACGTTCAGTTCGCTTGTCACCAATACAAGCCTCTACCAACTCGAACTGCTGCTCCTTCATTTTCAAATAGTCCGGTGGGAATCAGTCAGGAGAGTACGTGTAGAGTCAATAAAGTGAATATCCGCCGCTGAGCGCCCTAATTTCTCTCCTCAAAGCGCAAAATCCAAATTTATGACGAATCTTTTTGTCGGAAGCATGCAAGGATGGCAATGTGGGTACCCCAGGTCAGGTGGGGGAGCTCTGTGGCTGTTGCTCGTTGTTTCCAACTGATCTGGATCAGATTTGAATGGAATTCACTGTTTATGTTAAGTGGTAAAGTTTGTATAGCTAAGCAAAACGCCAGAACTATTTCTTTATTTTTCAGCTTCTCGAGCGGTGCCATATTCAATTTTACAAACGTGGTTGACATAGAAAAACACTTTGGTTGAATCTTATTAGCCCTGGCGAATGACGCGTCAAGAAGCTAATTGCGACTTCCGCGCGTCAACTAACCAACAAATTATACATTTGTGTTGTCTTCAATTGGGTTCCGTTATATCATCGATTAAGGGCCTCTCAATTGATTTGCAAGAATTTCGATAGAACCAGTTGTGCGTTTTCAAAGATAATAACGTTTCTCTTCCGTTTGACGCTTTCTCTAAACGACTTTTGCCCCCTCGCGCTCGAAATTATCGATTAAGTGACGCCGTTACAAACTGACGAAGTGAAACGAAAGGCTAATTGATACATAGTTTCGGTAATCTGTGTAAAGGAATCAGAGTACACACGTCTTATCGGCTTCTCAAGCTGAATCGAGTTTCTCTCCAAGGCCCTTAATCGGGCAGATGATTGCAACTGAGTCTATTCTACTTCGAGGGATTGTTTTAAATTGATTTAATTGTGCTTCCCATAGTTCATTCTTATTATTTCAACGTTAGTAGTAGGATAAAGTTTCGTCCAGCTACTATGGGCCACCTCTCGGGCGCCTCAGTATTTTTGGAGGATGTCGAGAAGTTATATCGCTGACCAGAGGCTGACATATGAAGACAGACACAACATGGGCATGTTGAGTGCAGAGATGCCAACTGGGTACTTCTTGTTGTGACACGCGGATGGGGTTGCTTGAGTGGCACTGCTGGCCCAAGACGAGCTCATTAAAGTCATGCAATCTTTTCCACCTAGTTGGATGTATTGGGGCTTAGTTTGGGTATGTGGAGGACTGGGGTACTGGCAATATTTAGCCAGTTCCCGAACAACATCCGAGTGAGCAAGTGAGGGTGGAGAATATCGAGGTCACCACACAAAGCAGCAGTCGATTACTTTTTTTTCTTTTTTTCCCCGAAGGCGTGCGGGACATGGTCCCTTTGTCACTGCGGCCACACGTGGGCCTATTGAGACACAAGCCCTTCCTTAGTAGAATGCGTCGTACATACTTGGCCCCTTTATGAAGCCAAGTATGTCCTTCACCGTAGATTCCACCATGATATGGGGCTCAATAATCCCCTGGGAAAAATATTCAAAGCGTTTGACTGCTAAGGCAGGGCACTCACATAGGATGTGCTCCGCCGTCTCGTCCTCCTCACTACAGAGTCTGCATTCCACTGCCTCTGAGATGCCCATCTTGTTGAGGTGATACCTGAGTGGGCAGTGTCCGGTGAGGAAGCTAATCAAGACCCTCAGATCCCTCCTGGAGAGTGTCAGTATCGCCTTTGCCCTTGGACCAGAAGGCGTAACAAGCCTTTTCGATTATCTAAGTCGTGGCTGGCGATGCCAATGGGCGCTATTTTCCTGTATCTCCCATCGGGCCACCAAACGGTTCAGGTGACTTTCAGTCATACCTACGTGAGGTTCAGGCCCAACGGGTAGGGTTTCTGTGCCCTTCTTGGCAAGGTGGTCAGCCTTTTCATTGCCTTCATGCCCCCTGTGAGCCAGCACCCAGATGAGGGAAAGCCTATTGTGGGCGCCGAGCTGCTTGAGTGCATGAAGGCATTCCCATGCCAGCCTGGACCTGAAGCTATAGGCTGCAATGGTCATTAATGCGACCTGGCTGTCTGAAAATATGTAGATCCGCTTGCCCTTGAGTCCTTTAGACAGGATCTCTTCCACGCAGATCTTTATATCTAGGATTTCAGCTTGGAATATCGTGGCGTACTCTCCCAGCGACTTAGCCAGACTGTAGTTGGGCCGAACAATGCCCAGTCCAGCTCTGCCTCCCATGACTGAACCATCGGTGTACCACCGCAGAGCCCCCACCTCTGTCCGGAACGTCTCCTGCTCCCACCACTCTCGCGAGTGGATACTGACCATGAATGGCAGCCGAAAGTTCTTTCAGTGGGTTACTTACGAATTACAATGAATACCAAGCCTATATTCAATGGCGCGTTTACGGCAAAGGCGTCCAGATTGCTTGGTTCTGTATAAATTGGAAGCATGGCCTAACTCTCTCTAGATACTGTAGTGCAGATAGATGGGGAACATAATGAAATTAGGTTGACAAATAGAAGCATGTAGAAGAACGTCAGTAACTAATAAAATTAGGGACGAGACGGATAGTCAGTCAGTGCTGCAGTATTCTCAGTCCAACAGAGCAACTTCAGAATGAGCGTTTGTCCCCTGAACGAACGGTGGGTGCTATAAGGTAGATTTACAGAGTGTGAATAAAGTATAATAATCTGTGCGTTGACGGCAGGATAGAGCCCTGAGGCTAGTTGAGAGAGCTACGTGATCCAGAGACCGGTTGAACTGCGAAGAAGTGCATGTTGGGATGCTCCAGTCAAATAAACTAACATCTATCGCAACAGTGGCGCGTTTGAGGCACGTGAAGCAATCAATTAAGGGGTTTAATTATAAGTTAACCATCTCTGTTCGGTTCTGAGGAGCTTCAACCTGATCATTGATTTGGCTCTGAATCCCATAACCCGGACGGTAGCGTGTTGTTTGTAATTAATCATGCTAAGTAACGAGTGACTCTTGGCTGGTGCCATCCCCTGCGAGTGGAATTAGACCGACGGTCAAGAGATTCAGTTGTCAACAAAGAGCGCAAGTAAGGAACTTTTAGAGACATAAAAATAGAGTAAACCCATAATACTTAGTGAACGTTCTAGGATTCGCTATCCTTATATGAACAGAGTAACTGAGTTACTCCAAAAGAGATTCTTTTCAAAATGTAGGCCTTGCAAACAAATTCAGTATTATGACGGCTTCTTCTCAGTAGCAGAAAGCTAAAGCAACTGAATGCAATTGAGAGAAAACGGCTTAGCCAAATCGGCTCAAATTTCATCGACATGGGACGCTACAAACGTTTTCTATATTTCCGCAGTAAATGCGTAACTAAACCAACCTGATGTAGTCCCTTCTGGGCAACCTATCCCCACGTTTCGTTCTTCGCAACTATTTCTGTGACTATCCGTTGAACATAGATGAGCGAAGATAAATCGGAAAATGAAATTTGTCGAATATTAAATTATAGTTTCTCTAATTTTCTCCTAGAACGGGTTCACTAGGTGCTTTCAATTAACTAGCGCTTACAGTTTGTTCCCTACAAATGTTTCCGTAGAAATTCGTCGAACGATTATACGGCGGTCGTATATGTAGCAAAACGTAGGACTTTTCTCGTCCGGGATTGTTACGCACCAGATATTTTTACTTTCCTTTGCTCTATACAGAAAAAAGGAAAGTTATGTAATCGGCTGAACAAAAAATTGAGTTCTCTTCAGATCTTTACGTATTAATGGTTTCTGAATATGAAAAATACTATTTGTGAAAATACTGTGTGTGTATGTGTGTGAGCGCGAATGAGAGAGAGCTGTACCAAATTAGCTCAAACTTTATATCTAGCCCGCCGGTTGCCATGGGATAGCAAAGTAAGGGTATGAGCAAAATCCCCTCACAACTAATTATAGTTATCATAGTGATCAAACACTAAATTTTTTTTCTCAAATACGCCTCTAAAGATTGTTTTGTATGGGCAACTCAAAATAATACGAGAATATAAAAATCCCATTCGAGGCAAAATGACGAGAGCAGCACAATAAATCACCAAACATTTTGACGAAAATAGATTTTAGCGCAGTTTTTTCCTAATAATCTTGGCTTAAACGTTGCGAGAATCATCAAAAAAATTGAGGCGGTAGGTAAATAAAGTGCCTGTACGACGCGCGCTTAATAACGTTCATAAGATTTATCGGAGCTACTCTAGAAATTTCGGAATTACAATCATTACAATACTACCATTTCTAAATTTCGTACCCGATTATTAAAAAAAATATCTGGTGCGTTGCAAAACAACTTTCCTTAGCTCTACGTCAATTCACTTTCTATATGGCTTTGTCTGCTTAATCAATTCATTTACCACTCAGTTCCACAACATTTACCACTTGTTCAAACAACATTTCACGGTAGCAAAAAGCGGTAGCGCTTACAGTTCCGGAATTTATTGTGCTGCTCGTACTCATTCCAGGATCATTATTGAGCAATTGGTACACAGATAATTAATGAGGCTGTAAACACAAATTGTTTGGATAGTAATTACTTTTGCAGAGTTATTGGGTAAAAACTTTAAGAACTGGTAGAAAGCGAAACGGCAGTAGTTGAAATTCAGGAATTTCTGGAGTGAGCCCCATGTATCTCATGAGCGTTTTTAAACACTCAACCTTTAGGTATTGGATTGGACTACAATACCAATTTTGTTTTAACATTCTACTAACATTCCAGCGGAGGTTATAAGAAAAAATCGCGCTAAAAGCGCTTTTCGTCGAAAATTTTGATAATTTATTGTGCTGCTCTCGTGATTTTCCCCCGAATGGGAATTTTATGTTATCATTGCCTTATTAAGAGCTATCAATATAAAAAATTTAATCAAAATCGTTAGAGCCGTTTTTGAGAAAAAAATTTGGATTTTTGATCACTATGATAACTATAGTTAACTTTCGGTAGATTTTGCCAATACCCTTATTTTTGCATCCCATGGTAACCTGCAGGCTAGACATCAAGTTTCAGCTGATTTGGTACAGTTGTTTTCTCTAAAAACCGCGCTAAAATCGATTTCGTCGAAAGTTTTGGAACTTTATTGTGCTGCTCTCGTCATTTTCGCAAGAATGGGAATTTTATGCTGTGATTGCCTTATTGAGAGCTATCAATATAAAAAATTTAATAAAAATCATTAGAGCCGTTTTTGAGAAAAAAAATATTTGGTGTTTTGATCACTATGATAACTATAGTTAACATTCGGTGGATTTTGTTCAAACCCTTATTTTGGCGTTCCATGGGGGCCTGCGGGCGAGATATCAAGTTTCAGCTGATTTGGTACGGTTGTTTTCTCTAAAAACCGCGCTTAATTCGATTTCGACGAAAATTTTGATAATTTATTGTGCTGCTCTCGTCATTTTACCACGAATGGGAATTTTATGGTATAATTGCCTTATTGAGAACTATCAATATAAAAAATTTAATCAAAATCGTTCGAGCCGTTTTTGAGAAAAAAAATTTGGTGTTTTGATCACTATGATAACTATAGTTAACTTTCGGTGGATTTTGTTCATACCCTTATTTTGGCGTCCCATGGTAACCTGCGGGCTAGATATCAAGTTTGAGCTGATTTGGTACGGTCGTTTTCTCTAAAAATCGTTTTCGTAAAAAATTGTGTTTTTCGGACTCAAGAGGGCCTGAAACGTAAAGATCTGAGGAAAACTCAAAATTTTTTTTTCAGACGATTTTATAACTTTCCTTTCTACTTCATAGAGCCAAGGAAAGTAAAAACACGTAGACAGTCCTATGCAAGGAGTGCTCAATAATGGTCATGGCACAAGTGGGAGCCACCTTAACCGTTGCCAATTTTTATGTAGAACGTTGTTATGAACAGAATGAAAAAGAAGTTTGATTATTTGCTAGAGTCGAGAAATTCGCTGAATAGACGTGAGGCCAAGGAAAATTGGGTGAAGCGTCGGACCTGAGGTTTTATTCTTCCTTCTCCTTTGTTAAATAAAATGTTTACGCGTATACGTAAATGCGTCAGCTGAAGGCGCTCATTGCCAATTACTCTGTCGTGAGTCCTCCTCAAATATGATTCAAACTTTTTACCGGTCTCGCGTTAATGATTTTGAAATATTATAAGGAATTTTTGTCGTAAAACATTCGGCAATATACGTGTACTTGATGAACTTTCAGCTTGAAGTTGAATTGTGACGCCAGTTCCCAGCGGAAAGCTCAATTTATTTGTGTTTAAGTGGTTCTCCTCACTAATTTACTCCGCCCCTAGCATTAGGATTGTAGATATACGTAAATACGACGGGAGTTCAATACATTTTGTAGGGGCCATAATTCTCGCTCACTAGTTTTTCAGTAATATCTAAACTTTATCCTACGTAGGTAGTTTTGAGCACGGTTACGTGAAAGCGGTTGTAACAAATCTACTCCAAACTCGTCACGATGCCTTCACAATGTGTGAACTGAGCAGTTCGAACTTTGGTGGGGTTGTGAGATGCTTCCCGCGGCTATTCAAACGATAAGAAGAATCTGGTTTGATTGACAATCACGTTATTTCAGTGTATTTTGCGTAAGAGAGTTAATAGACGTCATGGTGACCTCAATCGTTGGTCTCAGATATGCAATTTGAGTTAATTGCCTTGCAGTTCATATTGAGATAATGGGGTCTTTACGAAGAAATACGGTTGGTGAAGAAACCATCGACAAAACTGAAGATTTACGATACCTCCTGGATTTCCGCACGTTTACCGCCAGAGACGACTACCACGAAGCCCCAAACCGAACTGCGTCCGTCGTTCAGTTCCACACAAACGTACTGAGTTCTTAACAACCATCAATTGCCATTAATATCCGCCTATTGCTTTAGTTTCAGGGTCGAGTCGAGAGCGTTTCATCTGACGCAAAACCGATTGCCGATTTCGTGTGGTCGACATTTCGCCATAGTTTATTGCATCGCTCCTAATCATCGGCCTCTTTCGACCTTTTTGTTGTTATTCGCGATCGGACATAAAATCCTCGTGCGATGGAGATACTGTTATTGCCCTCCTCCGGGTCTGTGGGCCAGATCCAGAGGGCGCCCATAAATCCTAATAGATAAAGCGCTCTTCGAAAAACAATCGCCTCAACCTTGACAATAGTTCCTGTTTGTCGAGACTGTGACCCTTCGTTATTCAAATGAGAAACTGTTACAATGATTATTTCAACGAGAAAATAGAGCGCGAAAGTACGGTTAAGTACTTGTGTTTTGAAAAAATTCCTGATGAACGAATTTTCATTAATCATCATGAACCTTCCACAGAATGCGGTCTGCGCGGACTAAAATATTAGTCGTTTTTACTTTAATTTCTGCTACCCGAAGGGAAGGAAAGTATAGTAATCGTGTAAAAAAAAATCTGGGGTTTCTTCAGATCTCTACGTTTTGAGGCCTACTGAGTCTAAAAACGTAATTTCGGCGCGTGGTCCGTGTGTGTGTCTGCAGTTCGATTTACGGGAGAACGGCTGATCCGATTGAGCTGGTTCTTTTTTTGTTTTGTTTGTAATTTTTTATAGACACCAAAATAACGTTATGGACGATTTTGACCAATGGGAAGGGGGGTGGGGGACGAAAATGTACCAAAACCTAGGGTTTTTTTGCATTTTTCTCGAAAACGGCTCTAACGATTTTGATTAAACTATCAAATTATCTTCTACTAATCAATACCTAACTTTTCTTCCGTTTACATATCTCCATGAAAATATAGTGAACGGAGATATAGGCCTATTAAGCAAAAATAGGTTTTTTACGCTTTTTGGCAAAACAGCTTGAGCGGTTTTCACCAAACTCACAGGGTGTTGTCAAATAGTTAATACCTACGTATTGTTCTCAATAAATGTTCCTCTGAAAGTCCATTGAGCAGAGATAAAAATGAAAATGTATGGAAAATAACGTTTTTTCGAACATTTCCGTAGATTCTGGAGTCACTCCTTCACCAAATTCAATCAATCGTTCAGTGTGTCTTTTAATCACCCATACCCAAATTTCTCTCTCTATAATTATTTCTGTATATATATGTTGAACGGAGATATAGGCCAAGTTAACTCAGAAAAGGAGATTTGTCGAATATTAATTTATCGGTATTCCAATTTTCTCAAAAACGGCTCAAACGATTTCAATGAAACTTACGAAGAACTCTCAGCTAACTAGTTCCTTCATTTTGTTCTCTATAAACGTTCCTGTAAAAATGCGTTGAACGAAGATATAGCGCCTGAATACGTAGGTGGTGTTCGAACATGAAGGGACGGCAGAAAGTTGTGTTGCTACGCACCGCTCGTTTATGTTGTCGTGAGTAGTAAAAACTCAACAGGAGTTTTGTCGAATTCTACTTGGAATTACACGAGGAAGGCTCTCGTCATGGAATTCAAACTGCTGTGGAACATTTTTAAAAAAACGTGGAACTGGAAGACCCCGTTATTGACCGCTATCAATGAGCCGTTGGTCTCGTTAGATTTGAAAATTAAAATACATAACTTTCCTTTCGACTTCAAAGGGCTGAGGCAAGTAATAAGTCGAATCAGAATCGACTAAATGTTTAAAAAAATATTTTTCTTTAGATCTTTACATTTTACAGGCTACAGTATCCGAAAACCTCCATTTGAGGAAATGGTCTGTGGCAATCGAAATTTGAAATCTAGCCAGCAGATCAGCATGGGACTTCAAAATAAGGGTATCAGCAACATCGGTACGAAGCTAATATTCAAAACGAGTCTAACCTTTTTTATTAATTTTTTCGTAACAGTATGATAAAATTTTGGATTTTGGTAGGTATAAGTGATTTTAGTGCAGTTTTTTTTTTCATTATAAATCTCGGTCATATGACATTAGCGTTAAAAAAGAAAAAAAAAACGAACGAACAAAATAGTATTGTTTTAAGCTATCTATACGTTGGGATACTCGAGGGCAACCGTGGAACTTTTAGAATTCAAACTTCCCTTGACATAAACATAAACATGATAAGCTAATAGAAATTCTTGAGTCTATGGGAATAGACGACAAAGAAATTCGTTGCATAAAAAATTTGTACTGGCAACAAACTGCCCATGTAAGCATCGATGGTTGTATAACTGACGAAGTATCTATCTCACGAGGAGTCAGACCCGAGGTATTTTATCACCCTTGTTATTCAATATATATTCGGAAAGAATATTTCAAGATTCGATAAATGACAGTAATCAAGGTATTAAAGTAAACGGAGTACGTATCAACAATATAAGATATGCAGACGACACCACTCGTATTGCCGACAGCTTAAAAGGTTTACAAGAATTGATAAACAATGTTAATGAATGCAGCGAAGAGTTTGGCTTGCGAATCAATAGAGAAAAAACCAAGTATATGATAGTAAGCAGAAAAATACATATGTCAATACAAATTTATTAGTTAATAACTCTCCTATTGAAAGAGTACAAAGTTTTAAATACCTCGGATGTTATATTAATGACAGCTGGGATTGTTCAAAGGAAGTGAAGTGCCGTATCGAAATAGCACGTAATACTTTTGTGAAGTATAGAAAGATATTTAACTGTCATGAGCTCAATATGAGAACAAAAATGCGCTGTTTGAAGTGTTATGTTTGGTCAACTCTGTTATACGCTATGGAAAGTTGGACTTTGAAAATAGCGAACCTTAACAAACTCGAATCATTTGAATTATGGCTCTTTCGAAGAATACTTAAAATACCATGGACGGATCGTGTGACCAACGAGGAAGTTTTAAGAAGAATGCAATGTGAGCGAGAATTGCTAGCAACTGTAAAGAAGAGAAAAATTGCCTACTTGGGCCACATTATGCGAAATAAGAAATACGAACTAGTGCAGTTAATTGTACAAGGAAAAATTGAAGGCAGAAGAGGCATCGGCCGGAAGCAGCTATCGTGGCTACGCAACATTCGGCACTGGACTGGAATAAGTAAAATTGGGAACCTCTTAGAGGTGGCTAGAGACAGAGAAATGTTCGCGAATATAGTCAAAAACTTATAGTTTTGTGCAATACTTATATATTTATATTTGTTATAGCAATTATTTTTAATTTTGTAAGTAATGTTATATGATCACCAATATTCGTAGTCGAATTGATAAATAAAGAAGAAGAAGTACGTTGGGATACTCGAGGGCAACCGTGGAACTTTTAGAATTCAAACTAACCTTGATTTTTTGACTTATTCTTTTCGTAGTGTTTCTACCTATATTTCCTAAACTCTAAACCCGAATCTTTCAACAAAAAAAAATCGTGTTGCGGTCACATTAATTACCTATACGCTGATGACTCGTTGAAGGTCGTGGTATACGTTGTAGCGGCCCGATAAATTCTGAAACTTCAGCCGCTACCAGTGTCAACGTAAAACGGATCAAGTACCAGATGAAAAATAGATTGGAAGCTTGTGAAAACAACTGAACACTGTAGATGCCTTACTGTTGTCACCTGCTTAGTCCGCCCTACAACTCAGGAAGTTACATTCTCTCTCAGCTCTCATCAGTGCTCTCATGTCATTTTGTCACTTCGCACTGAACTTTCTATCTCTAACGCGTATCTCACACGAACGTTCCAGTGTATTTCGTATTAACTCAGTCCTCCTTCGCTCGTCTTATGCATCAACTAATTCTTCGCCTTATTCAAGTTCATCTCTCGATCTACTGGACGCCAACCGACCCAGGATAAATCCTAATTATGTTATTAATAAAGAAAATTACGGATTAATACTTCACTAGACAGTCTACACTCTGAGTGGGTCATTTTCTCTATAGTGAGCTCACGACATCAATAATTTGTTCGTGTAAGTAACACATCAATGGTATGAGACGCATGTTGCCGGGCTGCAGAAGGAACGGTCGCGGCGTTAACAGAGCAGGTTTCATTTGTTGCTAAACAAGAATCGCTCAGTTCGTTTTTAGAGAAAACGACCGTACCAAATCAGCTCAAACTTGATATCTAGCCCGCAGGTTACCATGGGATGCCAAAATAATGGTATGAACAAAATCCACCGTAAGTTAACTATAGTTATCATAGTGTTCGAAACGCCAAATATTTTTTTTCTCAAAAACGGCTCTAACGATTTTGATTACATTTTTTATATTGATAGGTCTCAATACGACAACGATATCGTGAAATTCCCATTGTTGGGAAAATGACGAGAGCAGCACAATAGATTATCAACATTTTTGACGAAAATCGGTATTTCCTTCGGTTAACTCCGCTGAAATGTTCGGTTACTATTCGGTTAGTTAGTTACTATTGTTTTATTTGGTGCGTGAACTCCAGAAGGTGCCACGGCCCTGTACGAATGAGAGTATTGGTTATTATGTGCGTGTGGTGGCTTTGAAGTTGTAATCTGTCAATGCAACCTTGAATTTGAAGGATGAATTAAAGGCGAAAATGAGCAAATCCTTCCTCTCTTTAGACCTTGGCCTTAGATGAATAGACATTAATCTGTACCTTCCCCTAATGGACCGTTTCTAGTAACCTAATTACGTCATTTCTTATCAACTTCCAGTCTCGAGTTTTCGCGTCTTCCTCGTCTGTCATCGCCGACCTTGAACTCCTCTCCGCAATTCTTCTTCCCAGGTCGTAAAAATGCTCCGATTTCTTTTAAAAAAAAGTATAATCCGTCGAATAATCGGATGAACGGCTAGAGAAATGTGGGGCGAGGTGACTGGAAGACGCCATCGTTTCGAATGCGGCGGGACAGACGATAAAAGCGGAAGTTGAATTGATATCAGAGAGGCCCTGGACTATCTGGAAATGGATCGCGGAGTAAACAGCTTCTGAACGGGTCGAAGAAGAAAATATCCGCGTCCTACGCGAAAGAAATCCCATCCCTCAGACGAGAACGACGGTTTTTAATATTAAAAACGTCCAGTTGAACGAGGAAGGCGGACGTGAGAGTTGATGGGAGTACATGTTTGTGGTGCTACGTCATTGCCGATTGTGAAGAGCCCTCAGGCCTTCCGTCAATAGTGGTAAACACTAGAGATGATCGATATTACAGCGCTGGTGCCAGAAAGTGCAGGATGTGAGTCTCGCACAGCATCGGAAAAACAGTATTGCGTTCAATGCTAAAATATCTAGTGCCACGCGTCCCACAAATTCCCTCACCCGCACGCATGTCCAACGATTGTTATCTTTCTTCCGACTAATCCAATCCGTTTCTTTTCTCAATTTACATGAACATGGTACTACTTAGCTCAACGTGTTACATGGAACTATAGTACTTGAAGGTACGGAATTTATTAGGTTGCCAAAATTTATGTCACGAACAAATCATGAGACCGTCGAGACCATTTTTTAAAAAGTTCATGTTCATAGTTCTGTAATTATCGGGTTAATTACAGAGCACGAAATGTGGGTATGGGCAACTAAAAGACAATCCATAAGATTTATCACATCTGGTGAAGCAGTTACCCTGGAATTTACGGAAATGTTCGAAAAAACGTTATTTTCGACACATTTTCATTTTTATCTCTGTTGAATGGACTGTTAGAGGGACATTTATTGAGAACAATATGTAGGTATAAACTATTTGAAAACACCCTGTGAGTTTGGTGAAAATCGCTGCAGTCGTTTTGCCAAAAAGCGTAAAAAACCTATTTTTGCTTCATAGGCCTATATCTCCGTTCACCGTATTTTCATGGAGATATGTATGGGAAAGAAAAGTTTGGTATTGATTAGAGAAAGATAATTTGAAAGTTTGATCAAAATCGTTTGAGCCGTTTTCGAGAAAAATGAAAAAAAACCCTAGTTTTTTGTGCATTTTCGTCTCCCATCCCCTCTTCCCATCGGCCGAAATCGCCCATAACCTGATTGTGGTGTCTACAAAAAATAGCAAACAACAAAAAAAAGAACCAGCTCAATCGGATCAGCCGTCTCCCCCAAATCGAACTACAGACACACACACACGGACCACGCGCCGAAATTAGGTTTTTAGACTCAGTAGGCCTCAAACGCAAAGATTTGAAGAAAACCCAATTTTGTTTGACACGATTACTATACTTTCCTTTCCCTTTGGGGTAGCGGAAAGTAATAATTATGTAGAATTATGTAAATGTAAGATTGATCAAATCCAGTGTAGCAGTTACTCTGTAATTTACGAAAAGACGCATTATTTTCGACGCATTTTGAGTTTTATCTCTGTTCAATGGACTGTCAGAGGAGAGCAACATATAATTATTAATTATTCGAAAACAACCAGTGAGTTTGCTGAAAATGGATGAAGCCGTTTTGCCAAAAAGCCTCTTTTTGCTTTTTAGGTCTATATCTCCGTTCACCGTATTATCATAGATATATTTTCGGAGAAGAAAAGTTTTGTACTAACAAGTAAAAGATAATTTGACAGTTTAATTAAAATCATTGAAGCAGTTTTTGAGAAAAATAAACCTCTAGTTTTTTGGTACTATTTCGTCCTCCATCCTTCTTTCCCGTCGACTAAAATCACCCGTAGCCTTATTTTGGCCTCTGTAAAGAATCAAAAACAATATAGAAAAAAGTACCAGCTCAATCGGTTCTACCGTTCTTCCGCAAATTGAACTGCAGTTTTACACAACACGGACCACGTCAAAACGTTAAGATCTGAAGAAAACTCAACCTTTTTTTTTTTACGCGGTCGCTATACTTTCCTTACCCCTTGGGTAGCGGAAAATAAATACCTCGAGAGTAGTCTTACCAATTTTCTATGCGTCAATCTTAGTCGTAGCCTGATACATTACGAAACGTTAAGCGTTGTCAGTTCTCGCCAAAGAAGGTCGAGTTAAGTTCTAGCAAGCACACATAAACTGAGTGAAAAACATTGGGTTAGTTGCTTGAGCGGTAAAAAAGGGCTGACGATAGTTAGTTTTTACTTTCCTTGGCTCTACTGAGTGGAACGGAAGTTACATAATAGGCTTTAAAAAAAGGAAGTGATGTAATAAGCTGAAAAAAAAATTCTTTTACAAAAATGCTTTCTTCGCATCATTACGTTTTAAGAGTTTCTCAGTATGAAAAACACTATTTGAGAAAAGTGTATGTGTCTTTGAACGGAATCGACCGAAAACGGCCGCACCGAATCAGTGCACAGGTTACCATTTGACGCCGAAATAAGGGAACGAACGATATGCGCCCAATACTAACTATAGTTATCACGGTGATCAAAACACTGAATTTTTTTTTCTCAAAAACGCCTCTAACAAATCGATTAACTTTTATTGTGTGGACAGCTCCTAATGATGCAACAATACTGTAAAATTGCCCTTCGTGGCAAAATTACAACCACCACCAAAATTCGACCAAAATCGATTTAGCGCAGTTTTTACTCTCCTTGGCTTTACGAAGTAGAAAAGAAAGTTATGTAATCGGCTGAAAATTTTTTTTGAGTTTTCTTCAGATCTTTACGTTTCAGACCCTCCCGAGTCCGAAAAACACTATTTGGGAAAATGGTCTGTGTGTGTGTCTGTGAACGATTTTTAGAAAAAACCACCGTACCAAATCAGCTTAAACTTGATATCTCGCCCGCAGGTTACTATGGAACGCCAAAATAAGGGTATGAGCAAAATCCACCAAAAGTTAAATATAGTTATCATAGTGATCAAAACACTAAATATTTTTTTTCTCAAAAATCGCTCTAACGATTTTGATTAAATTTTTTGTGTTGATAGCTCCCAATAAGGCCACTATACCATAAAATTCCCATTTATGGGAAAATGACGAGAGCAGCACAATAAATTATCAAAACTTTCGACGTAATCGAATTTAGAGTGTTTTTTGTGAAAACGACCGAGCCAAATCACCTCAAATTTAATCTCCAGCCTACAGGTTACTATGGGACGCAAAAATAAGGGTATGAACAAAATCCACCGAATGTTAACTATAGTTATCATAGTGATTAAAACACCAAATTGTTTTCTCCAAAACGGCTCTAACAATTTTGATTAAATTTTTTATATTGATATCTTTTGATAAGGCAATTATACCATAAAATTCCCATTCGTATGAAAATGACGAGAGCAGCACAATAAATTATCAAAATTTTCGACGAAAAGCGTTTTTAGCGCGTTTTTTTTATTTATAAACTCCGCTGGAATGTTGGTAGAATGTTGAAGAAAATTGCTATTGTAGTCCAATTCAATACCCAGAGGGTGAGGTGTTTAAAACCGCTCATGAGATAGATGGGGCTCACTCCAGAAATTCCTGAATTTCAACTACCGCTGTTTCGCTTACTGCCAGTTCTAACAGTTATTACCCAATAACTCTGCGAAAGTGATTACTATCCTTCTTAAAAAAAAATCGTGTCTACAGCCTCATTAATTATCTGTGTACCAATTGCTCAATAATGGTCCTGAAATAAGTACGAGCAGCACAATAAATTCCATAACTGTTGGCGCTACCGCTTCCTGCTGCTGTGAAGTGTTGTTGGACCAAGTTCAAAGGAACTGATTTAATAGAATTAGCCATGTACAAAGTGAATTGACGTAGAGCTAAAGAAAGTTGTGTGTTGCAACGCACCAGATATATCTTTATTCGTAAAATTTAGGTGTTTGGGATGGTTCAGTCACAGTCATAAATCCTGTCTACTTTGTAGAGCCAAGGAAAGTAAATGACCACAATGCTAAACTCTAAACGCATAAATCTGGCTGAAGATTTAGATCGAGGGTACGATGTGTGTAAAACACACGACTCAAACGGTGGGTACAGCTTTCGTACAAGTACGCAACCACGAGGGGGTCTTTTATTTTTGTTTTTACGCAATGATAACTACGTTTGATTGTGCTCGTTGATGGTTTCGATATAATCGCTGAGGTTATTAAAACGTGTGATGTTACCAAGCGTTACATTTCGTAACATACGTTACCAAGCTTATCCAACACAAATATTTTGTGACGCTTCTCCGTTACATATCCCGCGTAACGTTTTTCGAGTTTATGTAGCAAAGTAAAGACATAAAATGTCAAAAACCTTTGAAATTATTTAAAATATTTGAAGTAATGAAAGTGGAAAATTTAATTGAAAAGACCACGATAACTTACACGCACAAAATGTTTATCCAGGGGAAGATAAAAAGAGTTCTCTCTCAAACGAGAAGTGGTGAAAAAATTACATTAATAGCGCCGCGTCTAAATACTTTTATTTATCCAATGGGGTCTGCTTATATAATTAACTACCTAAAGAATTTATATCAACAAAGGTGACACTAGATAATTTCAAAAATAAACTAAAGGACTATTACTTTCAGTGTTGATAATTTATGCCATATGCTATTTATACTATTACAATTAATTTATAAGCTATTTACACTATAATTTGTATTTAATTTTGTTAATACAACAAGGATATTGACCCGAAGGTACTCCGCAGCCCAGCGCGGGTATCACCCAAAGGGCTGCGTGGCATTTTGATTATTTAATGTTACAAATTTGTAAATAAGTATTATTCAATAAATGTATTTTCAAAAAAAATCCGATCGGACGAAGCCCATGATTGTGAAAAAGGCAATTTTGGCAGTTTTATCGCAAATCCGCAGTGTTTGGTATCGTTTTCAGGGTATTTTTAGATCCTGGGTCGAATGGAATGAGTATCTACTGCGTATAGTGAAATTGCAGTAGTTATATTGAGCCAAAGTCTACTAATTTGAAAGAACTCGCGGGACAATAACACGACTGGTCATGTCGTTCCAATTGCCTACAGGCGCCTGGAATATTTAGTTTTCGTTAGAATTAGTGTTCAGGACATGTTTCGTGTGGTTTACAGGTATTTTTGGATGCTGAATCGAATGCTCGGAGACTCCGTCAAACTGTTCAAGAGAATACTAAACCGTCGTGTAATAATTTGCAGCGTTTTTGTCGTGTTGGGAGACATCACACAACTTTCCGCGCTTCCCTCTGTAAAACTTTTCAACAAATGACACAGGAATATTTACTCCTGTGTCATTTGTTGAAAAGTTTTACAGAGGGAAGCGCGGAAAGTTGTGTGATGTCTCCCAGCCGTTCCGCAACAGGTTAAGGCGTCAGATGCTGCGTTTCTATGGCGACTAAATCTCTCCTCCAGTCGCCTCATTCCGCCCCCCTCACGCTTTGACGACTTCGAGAATAAACGTTCGGTCGGGCAAAAATCGTGGTCCAAATCAACTTACCAAATCGTTTTGGACGTCGCTTCGGACAATAAGGGCGTCCTCTCGGTGCCGTTGGAAGACGTTATTTTCGGCGGAGGGCCGAACGGCTGCCAGTCGCTCGACATCGTCGGAATTTTGTAAGGCGCCGGGCCGAGGGATTGGGAACGAGTGTGGTGCGTCTCTGCGATAGTCGAACGACCGAAGGAGTTTTCACGGGCACGAAACCATCGCGTCTCACGCCGCGTCGCTTGACACTCCGTCGGCTTCGTCGTGTTTGACGACCCTCCTCCACCGGCCGGCGTTACGCAACAAAACATCCCTCCTCCCCCCCCCCACCAGCCACAATACCACCTCCATCTCGTCTCAACTCGTCGCTCTTCCTTCAACTCAACTCAAAAACTTGTTCCAAATATTTCCCTTCGGCTCGAACCCTTTTCTCCCAAACTTTCGAAATAATCGCTCTTTAGTTCGGACGACTTAGGACCGCCCGCCCGCCCGGGGGTCGTTCGTATTGAAGCGGGGAAAAGCGAGGATGCGCGCGCAGATCGGGTATCGCGCCCCCCGATTCGCTCGACGATTATCGCCGGTCGTCTGGCAGTCGCTCAACGGCCTTCGTCCCGTTCGAAAGATGTCTCTCGTCGCTCAGACCGTCCCGTTGCCGTCGTCTTTCAAAGACCAAGAGCCAGGCACTTCGGGGCTCCGAAAGAGCGTGAAGGTGTTTCAACAGCCCGGTTACACGGAGTCGTTCGTTCAAAGCACTTTGACGTCCGTCGGAGCTCCGCTCGTCGGCTCGACGATAGTTTTGGGCGGAGACGGACGGTATTTCGTCAAAGAGGCGGCTCTTATTATCGTCCGAATGTGTTTGGCCAATGGGGTGAGTAGTCCAAAACTTCTAACCCAAAGTCACCCCCTCAAAAAAAGCTCTTCAACTTTTGTATTGGAGAAAGGGATTTAGAGTATTTTCGTCCCCCTAGACGCATTAATCGATTCGACAATCGATTGTGAAGTGTCAACCCTTCGATTGTTGAGTGATGCCCTCTGAAATCCAGGCAAATTCGTGCTTTTGTTACTAATCCCTGACTCAGTACCAACCTGAAGTCCTATTGTCTTAATGTCTCACTGGGTCAAAAATCTGGGACAAAGTCTCGGGAAAATGTCCTGCCCTTGGCTGTCTGCGGATTCAGAGACTCGATAGCCATGGAAGTTGCAAGACCTGGGATATTTGCACTCGTCGTAAGATAAAAATTCTAAAAGATCTTCTCTTGGATCGATGACAAGCCCTTCATTTCATAATTGCCTTCAAAGTTGCTAAAAAGCGAAAGAAAGAAGAAAAAAAGAATTATATTCGCATCTGACCACATTCAAACATTTGACATGAATACAGGCAAGCCTGTACCTACGGCCCCAAATATAACTTAAAAATTAAAATAACAAATTGCGATTCTAAATGTAGAAAGGCGCAACACCAATATGTACGAAAGACACATGATTATACAATATAGATGGATAGATGGACCGCCGGGATGACTCGGTGGTTGGTTTCACTCTTGCGAGTGATTTGCGACTGGAACATGCCCAACAGTTACGGAATTCCATTTGGATTCGTGCAGTCCGTTTAGAACTGTTTCTGGATTAAACGAAAGAGCGTTTGATAAAGATCGTGTTGGGGTGAAGCGTCGAAAAACGCTATTTGGGAAAATGGTTTGTGTGTCTGTGCGTGAAGGAGGTAGCGAGTGCATTGTCGTGTGAATGCTGAGAAGTGGAGAGAGCGCGGCACTACCGGGTTGTCCCAGGAGAAGGACTGAAGCCTGTCATCGTCCCGTTGGTCCTGACCAGTCTGCAGTGATCCTGGATGTTCAGGTAGTATCTGGCAGCCAAGCCAGGATCTTGCGCTAACTTAGCAAGCCAACAGGGGCAAATGTGAGAGGACGGATCTTCATATGACCACGTTGGAAACTCTTGGAGTGGAGGCGGGTAAACATCAGGGTTGCAGCATTGACCGTGTCCTGGCGCAGTGTGTGGTGCTGAGAAGATGTGTCGACTAGGTGAGTCAGCCAGCGCTCTCCAAGGTATCACAGCCTGTGTGTAGCTCAGGTCGTGTCTAAGCCGGCAATCGTTTTATCATGAAACATAAATTGAATTAATCACTCACTCGTCATTTATTTGATGCATAAAAGTGTTGGACTAAGGAAAGTTATGTGATGCGTGGCACCAAACATCCTTTAACGTTTACTCTGCACGTTCTTAAATCAGACGACCAGCGTTCCAATGCCTTTAGCAACCTCTGGTCCTACGAACGCCCCCACAAAGCTGTTATGGTACAGTGTGTCCTCAAACTTACTCAGCCATATGTGGATGTGATTTACAAGTGGATCCAGGGCAAGTTTCGGATTACCGAGGCTCTAACCAGCCTAATGTGAAGTTGGATGTTATGGTAGTGAATGATGCTCCGGATCTCTAGTAGAAAATGCGAGTAACTTCTGGCAGTTTTAATTCGCAAACCAATCCTCGATTTTTATTTCAACTTAAATTTATTACTCGAATTACAACGGGAGACACTTGAAATAATTAAATCATCGATCGTTCGAAGGAGTAAAAATTCTAACGCTCATTCGGGCGTGTGAATCGATTGTTGTCGTTAATCGGTTGAGACTTAAAAATCGATTGTGCGGTCCACATCGATTGTAGTGAAGGCCGGCCGGTTTTGTCTTATCTCGTCACTCTCAACTCGCCGGATTGAACGAGAGAAAAAAAAAAGATACGACGGCTCAAAATAGAAACGAATCTCGTCAAAGTTGTCGTATGTCGATCAAAAGTTCGTCGATTCAACACAATTAGAAAGATCAGACGATCAATTAACCACTTCATACGATCAACAAGGGGCTCTAAAACTCCAAATTCGACCCACTTCAAAGATAACTGCTATAAATTACTACGCTGTGTGGTGGAGAGCGAGAAATTAACTTTGTCTCCACTACTTGGCAGTTATATAAAAAGAGTGAAGTCATTGAAACTAATTCTAAGATACATTAGACTCAAGTATTTTTTAATTTTAAATTGAACTATTAAGACGATTAGGTGGGCGCTGACTATGTATTGAAAGTACAACCACACAGGTGCTTTTCATTAGACGTTTTTCTTCTTCCCTATTTCGTTTTTTTTAAACAGGAATGTTGCTCGCCCATATTTGGGAGGATGAGGGACGATTATTCACTTAGACGCCATTGTCTTCACCAAGGTACAAGGGTCAATTCAAAGCTGGTCGAGAGGTTTGCTATTTGATCAAATACATGAGCAGAGGGAGATGGAAGGTAGTTGATGGTGCTCATAGTATTCTGATAGCACGTAAAAGATAGTAGTTGAGTTAACTATGCAGGATTTGACGAATAGATACGTGTATACAGACATAGTAACCCAACAAATGTCATTGACAAATGGGACGACAACGCACCAAACCTTGTCTCATGTAATTCAAACTGTTGGTCTTGCAGAATGAATTGCTAATGTGCTGAGTTTGGAAATTTGTGGCATTTTTAACGCTCGTTTCATTGATTTACCCCCTAATCTCGATCGATTTGAAAATTTTCAGGTCAAAAAGGTGCTCGTCGGTCAAAATGGGATCCTATCGACGCCTGCTGCCTCAAATTTGATCAGAAAAACGAAATCCGTGGGCGGAATTCTTCTGACTGCCTCGCACAATCCTGGCGGCCCAAATGCAGACTTTGGAATCAAATTCAACACCAGCAACGGAGGTTAGTGGATTTACTGTGTTACGGGGGGGGGGGGGGGCTTCATAAAGGGATTACCTGGTTTTTGAGTAAGAGCAACATTCATTTTCGTGGAAATGTGTTGATTTTTGATATGACGGGAGACAGTTTTAATACAAAGACTTGACAAGGTGTTTATTCCGGGTGAACCACATGATGAGACAGACTTTAAGGTACAACAAAAAACGCACTGATAACAAAACAGTAGAGCCAACCTTGCCTCTGAATTGGCGGAATACTACACGCTTCCCCTTAAGAGAAAATTGAACCTTTCTACTATTTTCAAGCATAAAGAATTGTGAACATATTTTTTTTTCCAAGTAAATGAACTGATATCGAACATAGTAAATTCAAGCATTTAAACTTAATACAACATAAACACGGCGATACGGGCTAGGTGAGTGAGAACGCCTTTGCGGAGAACGGCGACGACTCTGCCAACCTAGACTTCGTGAGCGCGTTGCCAAGACTGATGTCATCATGGATGCTGACGAATCAAGATTTTGCCCCTGAGCAGCAGCTTTAGCTCTGCGTTCCATATCAAGAACAATCTTTGAGGCTTCCTCAAACGTGAGAGTTTCCTTCTCAGCCAGTAACTTCCTTGTCATGCCTTCATTTTCAAGCCCACACACCAGCCGGTCACGTAAAGCTTGATCCCTGAATGCCTCAAACTTGCAATCACGTGAAAGACGTTTAAGTTTGGTGATATAATCAGCAAGCGACTCACTTGGCTGCCTATTTGTGGTGTAGAAAGTGTACCATTCAGAAATAACACAAGTTGCAGATGCACAAATACCCTTGAGAGCGAGACACATTCCTCGTAGGACAATTCACGAACAGTTCTTGGTTGAATCGCATCTCTCAGAGTACTGAACAAGTCGGGGTCGAGTGCCAGACAAAGGCGAGATACTTTTTCAGCTTCTAGCAAATCCTTGAATTGACTAAAATGCAAATCTACTCGTTCTAAGTAAGATGCAAAAGATTCAACGGTTTTATCGTACTTGGGGGTTACCTGAGACTGCGCACCTGTTGCCATAGCCTGGGACAATAAACGACTGAGCAATTCACTCACCTGTAGGACGTCCAGTTTGGAAGTTGCCATGATCAATTTTAGAGGGGAATCTGAGAATTGCTACACAAATCAATGAACTACGACTTATTAAAACCCGATAAGAACAACGGCTGTGGCCCTTTCGAGTTTGATGGCGGGAAGAACTCGGAACAACCGATAACACCCCGAATTCGCCAAACACACCACTTGTTACTTCACCTAGAAGTTGACATTTACCTCGTCGTCAAATGATATGACAGGAGACAGTTTTAATACAAACACTTGACGTGTTTATTCCGGGTGAACCACATGATGAGACGGACTTTAAGGTACAGCAAAAAACGCACTGATAACAAAACAGTAGAGCCAACCTTGCCTCTGAATTGGCGGAATACTACGATTTTGAGAGACTGAAGAGAAATCTAGCGAGCGGAGAATCAATTTTTGAAGTTGAATGTTGTTCTGGAAAAATTGATCCAGAGCTTTCTTCTCGCAGCTTGAGTTGTTGCGCAAGCCTCATGTTTGATTTGGAGGGCTTTACATTTCACACGTCGTGTTCTATTGTGTACAACTGTGTGTCCCACTAAGTCCCTTTGTCACTGCGGCCACACACTGGAAATATTGTGATGATGTCCTCTACCTAATAAGGGCCGCGTTCACCAAAACGCCGCTGATCATGATCCAACTGATCAGGGCCAGATAAGTAAATCAAGGCCCACCACGCTAGCCAAGATCACTGTGGTATGCGGTTAGCAAGTAAACAAGCGGTGTAGCCTGTAAACAAGTGCCATGTAAATGTAAACTGCCGCGAAACCGTGTATCCCGAGGATGCCCAATGCTCAATAATCCGGATTTGACCAAATTATTGTCATACACCAAAGTGGCCGCATTAACCTCTGCCGAAGCTGAAACTGGTGAGGAGCTTAAAGTGAAAATAAGCGTACTACAACTGCAGGAGCTGTAGGAAAAAGCCAAATTAATCCGGGAAAGTGACACGGCTTTGTGCGTGTAGGAAAAATCGGAAGCGGTACAAGAAAATGAGAACTGAGCAAGAAATAATAAAAACCCAAATTATGAGGTTACAACTTTTGCAAGCAAGGAACTTTAACAAGGAAGGGAGAATTGTCGTGTTTAATGAAAGTTGTTTAATACACTAATGTTCGTGTAAAAGCGTGGTATTATTTAATATTTCCTACTTATCTGCTACTGAATCCACCCAGGTAAGCCGTTTGGGTTTTCTAACACGGCAATATGATGACTGGTTTTTTTCAGAAACTGCTCAGTACACATTTTACGCAAACAACAACTTGTTTTCGACGATCGTAATACTTTTGTTCGCAACAGAATTTAAATTCATACTTCGAGAAGTCGTCGGACCCTGCTCATAGCCATCCAAGGCGCCGAGTGAGATGACGATAACCCAACATATTAGATTATCATCGTAGTGGAATAGTAACTGAAACAACTGCGCACTAGTAAACAGTATCTTTGTTTATTATCATTATTCCAAAATGTACGTAAATTATTCACAATAATAGAAGCGAATACTCAGCAGTTGAAGGTAATAGCGGACAAATATCAGAACATGATAAAGAAAGATGAGAGCTAACCGTGCTAAACCGCACAATTTTTTGGGGTTAAGGTTTGATCAGGGCTAGAGCTTAACCCAGTCTGGTGAATACCGTTTTTGTGGCGGGAGCGGGTTAGGTGCTGTTAATCGACTCTAAACGAGATCAACGCAGTTTGTGAATACGGCCCTAAAAGACCTACCTTTTATGAAGCTAAGTATGTCTTTCACTGCAGACTGCTATGGTGGTTTCAATGAACTGCTGAGAAAAATGTTTGAACTGCCTGGCTGCTTGGACAGGGCACTTGTATTGGATGTGATCTGCTGTTTTGTCTTCCTTGCTGCACTATCTGCATTCAACTGCCCATCTTGTTGACGAGATCCAAGTTGGTAATGCTCATTGAGGACGCTAGTAAGGGCCCTAGTTCCTGTCTGATGAAAGTAAGCATTGCTTTCACCCTTCAACTGGAAGGCTCAATGGGTGCTTTCGTCTGTCTTAGTTGTGGCTGGCCATGCCAATGGGTGTGTTTTTCTTGCGTCCCACTGGGTCACGTGCAGATTTAGGTGATTTTTCATCGTCCCTGTGTGAGGCTCAAGCCCAATGGGTAGAGATTCTATGCCCCTTTTCGCTAGGCATTCTGCCTTTTCATTGCCTCGTGAGTCGTATGAGCCAGTCCCCTCAAACAAGGGAAAGGGGGTAAGGGATATCCTACGTTCGCCTTGATCTGAAGGTGTAAGCTGAGATGACATTTACGGCACCCTGGCTCTCCAAGAATATGTACAGGGTGTCCAGTGGCAGAGATCAAAGTTTAAACGAATGTGATTTCTGAATGCATCACGATAGAGGGGCGCAGGGGGCGTCGTTCGTAGCGCCTGGGTTGCGGATTTTTTAGTAGCTATGGAACAGTGGAGCTGAGAGCATCGCCCTTTAGCCATCGTACATGTCGAATGGATTTCCACTGTCTCAAGCACGCCGTCGATTTAATCATCGTTACGGCATTCGTCGATTACGTCATGGACCATCAATCAACCTTATTCAGTCATGGTAGCAAGGTTCAGAGCTACACGCCCAACAATAAATAGACCCAAACCAGGACCTACACCAGCGGCAGCCACGGACGAAAATCAAAGCAAAGCAATCATAGGGCCTTATTTCTTCGAAAATCAACGTGGCCAAACTACGACTGTAAATTCGGAGAGATAAATTACTTTTTTAGACTAGAACTACAGAGTAGTTCATGTTTAAACCGGAACACATGGTTCCAGCAAGACGGGGCCACAGCTCATACTGCTAATGTGTCCATGCATGCGGTGCGGCAGTTATTTCCTGAAAAAAACATATCCCGGAACTGTACCCTAGATCACCCGATTTAAGCGCTTGCGATCTTTTCTTATGGGGATACTTAAAATCTCTTGTTTACAAAACAAATCCCAGCACTTTGCCACAACTTAAAGAAAATATTCGAGCTGAAGTCAACAAGATTCCCCATGCACTCTGTAAACGCGTCAGCCTCGATAGCCGCCATTTGGAGTGTGTGGTTTGTAAAAAATAATATCCGCTTTAGTTGTGATTTAATTAAAATAAACAAACTCTCCATTAAAGGTGTAGTTTAAAAAAAATCATTTTTCAAACATTGAAATCTGCCACTGGACACCCTTTATATTTGCTTACCCTCGAGTCCTTTTGCTATGATCTCTTGAGCGGGTTGGACAGTTGGGGGTTGAGAGCGCCTAATAAATGAACGAGTGTCTTGTGTTATACTTGCAAGTCAGGAATATTGCACTAATTAAACAATCTCCTGGAGGCCACTGGATCTTCTCGGTTTGCTGCTCCGGTGGTGTTGGAAGTTCAGCTGGAAGGAAAATATACCTTGGATTGGCCTTGGTTGTGGCATAGATGCTACTAGGTCTCACTGGCCTCACTACTGGCGAGCTCTTAGATATTTTCAAAGTGCTTGAACGATGACGGTATTAAACGCCTCTAAAGTAAGGTCAAACAAGTAACTATAAATTGATTAACAAAAAAGAAATGTGCTCAGCCAAATGGACTGAGGGCCCCCAGCCGTCTCTGGTTGAGAGGTCATGAAACACTACTTCAAATAGCCTCCTTTGGCCACCAGACTGTGAGAATGGTTTTCTTGAGCTAGGTAGGCCACTTCCTTCTAACCTTTCTTAACAATATAAAGCGTGTGTGTTAACTAAATGCGTCTAATATCTCCACTCTCTTATTCCAGGTCCGGCGCCTACTAATGTCACGCAAAACATTTTTTCCATTTCTCAAAACCTCAAAGAGTATAAAATTGTTCCCGATCTCGATTGCTGTTTGGACAAAATCGGTACTTCGAAGTTTGAGGTGAGCTTGGCCGTGTATTCATTGTACAGTTCAGGTACGTTGATATTATGGTTCACGCTGCTTTATTTCGCTTTCGACAACGTAATCTGTACGTTTCGATGGCAGTCTGAAAAGAAGCTTTTTTTGTTTCTTCGTCGGGGATGTTAGGGATAGAATGGACTGTATGAAATAGAGGTTGAATTTTGCTGTTAAATATACCCCGACTCTGGTAACATCAGTGGGAATGAAATGATAAAAACCAATGTTAAATTTGGCTGATGCGGAGATACAACACAGTGAAACTTCAAAATTAAGGGAATAAAATAATAGGAAAAATTATTAGGTTTCATCTTGGTTTGGTCAAGGCCGAATTTACCTTGGGACACCAATTTGACGTGCTGCTACTGACAAAACAGCGGTTTTCCAATGGCAAATCCGAATTGCTTGAAATATGGAAGTGTGGGTGGAAGTAAGTATTCGCCCCAACTGAAGAAATTAGGTACGAGGGGGGGTCAATAAGTCCTGAGAAAATCCAAGAGATGGCGCTCGTAGGATCGAAAATGAATTTTTTTTAGTAAGCAGCACTATTAACTAGAAAGCAGTTAAAGTTTCAGCTGTATCAATCAGTTAGTTTCTTTTTTATCGTGAATTGTTGTAAACAACTATTAATTAACATTAATAAAAATGGAAAAAAGTGAGTTTCGAGCAGTGATAAATCATTTTCATTTAAAAGGCCTAACAGCGAAAGAAATTAAAGCTGAGTTAGATGCCGTTCATGGTGTATCTGCCCCTGTGTTTGCCACTATTTACAACTGGATAAATGAATTTAAACGTGGTCGTACGTCAACAAAAGATGAGCATCGTTCAGGACACCCCGTAGAAGTGAGTACCCCGGAAATGATGGACAAAATCCACGACATAGTGTTAAGTGATAGAAGAACAAAATTGCGCGAAATAGTTGAGGCCACAGGGGTGTCGAAAAGCACCATCATTTCAATTTTGCATAATAAATTGGATATGAAAAAAATATCAGCAAGGTGGGTGCCGCGTTTGCTCTCAGCTGAAAACAAACGCAATCGTGTAGTCGACTCTAAGGCGCTCTTGGCGCGCATGCGTTCTAATCAGGCTGAGTTTCTACGTCGATTCATAACTGTAGACGAAACTTGGGTACACTACTACACTCCTGAGACGAAGGAACAGTCAAAACAATGGATTACTAAAGGCGAACCGGCTCCAAAGAAAGCAAAGACGGTAAAGTCAGCCGGAAGGGTTATGGCCACGGTTTTTTGGGATGCACGTGGCGTTATTCTTATTGACTATTTGGAAAAAGGAAAAACCATCAACGGACCATATTATGCGTCGCTATTAGACCAACTGAATGATAAAATAAAGGAAAAACGGCCTCATTTATCGAAGAAAAAAATCCTCTTCCATCAAGACAATGCACGAGTGCACACGAGCGCAGTTGCAATGGCCAAAATTGAGGAATTAAAGTTCGAATTAGTAGACCATCCTCCGTATTCACCAGATTTGGCCCCCAGTGACTATTATTTATTTCCTAACCTCAAAAAGTGGCTTGCCGGACAGAGATTCACGTCGAACGAGGAGGTCATTGCCGAAACAGATGGCTATTTTGAGGAACTTCCAAAATCATATTTCTCTGATGGCTTAAAAAAATTGGAAAGACGTCTGGAAAAGTGTATCGAGCTCCAAGGAGATTATGTTGAAAAATAAATAAAAATTGGCCCGAAAAAATTGTTTTTTTCTATCTTTTTCTAAGGACTTATTGACCCCCCCCCCCTCGTAGTGAGGGAAAGGGCAAACTTGGGGAAAACCAAAGAACAGGACGCACATAAGGGGAGAGCTAGAAAGCAAGTGGAAGCTGAAGGAGAGAAGAGGGAGGGGATTCTGTGGACCAGCCCTTCCACCTCCACATGCATCTCGAACATGTTCAAAGTGGTTTGCCATGCTGATAGGACCTAAAGCCAGAACATTGAAACTGCTGAGCTTCTCGTGAGTCAGCATATAATAAGTGTAGGAAGGTAAAGGTGGTCTTTGTACCCAAGCCGGGCAGGCCCTTCAGACTCACATCCTTTCTGCTAAAAACTACAAAGAAGATCGACCTAAGGGAGAACTATCTTGCTTGTACGCCCATCAACACCAATAAGGCTGGGAAATCTACAGAGACTGTTCTTAATGAACTGGTGCAGACAGGAGGAAGGTACATGCCCAACTGATCGCATGGAACAAGTAGATGCTGGGAAGCAGAGTGGTCTACTTGGAGCTAGGAGAGACTCACAATCAGACATACAGGGGGGGGGGGTCCTCAATGGGGTGTACTCTCTGCCCCCCTGCTCTGGGTACTTGTTGCAGATATCTCCCTAGAGTTGTTGGAGGAAGAGGGCTGCAACGCCATACGACTTGGTAATAAGTATGAGATGAAAATTCGCGAGTGGATGCAGTTTGCTATGAAGACTGTACTACTGGGTGCGGCAAAAGGGCCGAACGTTTTTGAAAAAATCCTAACTTCGGTAATTTTTACTCAAAAAAATTTGTATTGACATATTTAGATTCACAATTTAAAAGCATTTTAGAAATTCATGTGTGGAAAATCACATCAGTCTAGTGGCGTCCCTCGTTCGCGATACACTGCTGGAGTCTTGGAAATTTCTGACAACTCTTTCCAACGTTGCTCTCTCAACTGCGACGATTTCCACGCGAATAGCGTCCTTCAATTCCTCCAATGTTCGGGGCTTGTGCTGGTAAACACGTGCTTTGAGGTGTCCTCACAGAAAAAAGTCACATGTGGACAAATCTACATGCGCCGGATTGCAATACGTTTTTGTCTCAATTCAGGTGTAAAGAAGCCAGTTATCATCTCGACATAGCGTTCTGAGTTGACGGTAACAGCAATGCCATTGTCGTTTTCAAAGAAGTAAGGGCCAATGATGCAAGTTTGGGATATGGCGCACCAAACACTAACTTTTGGGCTATGCAACGGTTGTTCGTGTAATTGTCGGGGATTTTCATCAGCCCAATAACGACAATTTTGCTGATTCACCATGCCATTGAGGTGGAAGTGAACCTCATCGCTCATGAACAAAATGAGATCCTCATTTTGTTCAATAAGTGCTTCCATCTCACGGGCGAAGGTCATTCGTTGTGCATAATCCCCTGGGTGTAATTGTTGCACAATGGACAACTTATAGGGGTGAAACCTCAACTCTAGATGCAAAATACGCCTAACCGATCAATCACTGAGGCGAAGTTCAGCAGCATGCAGGCGAGCTGATCGACTCGGGGTGCGAATTAGTGCTTGTCGTACACTTTCAATGTTCTCTGGCGTTCGAATCGATCTTGGAGCTCCTGGTGGTCTGTTACTCATCAATGAACCTCGAGTGCAAAGTCCTTCAACCCAACGAAGAATGGTGTTTCTAGAGGGAACAGCCCGATTTCGGTGGATATTAAAATGACGACGAAATTCACGCTGGACTGCCGTGACGGACCCGTTACTACAAATGTTACGGGCACGATCAGATTCAGCTGTGACTCGGAACACCGGAGCTTCATTTATCGGGCCGAGCCACTTGAAGCAGCTCCGATTAAATCTGAAGAGGAAGATAGCTGCTGATGAACAGGAAGAGGGGGGACCCCATTGCCGCGATCGGAAGGTTAGGAAAATCGGGTCCGCGGCGCGCAACGAGGCACACAGCCTATTCCTCTTCCGGACTCCAGCATTTCGCTCCTCTTTCTATCTGTAACTGTGGGCTTTACTATTAATCAGAGCGGAATATACTTGGTTGGAAAGGAAGGATTATTTATTGAGAGACTCCCGAACGATAACCATCCTATAACACAAAAGAAACTGTCGTAAACAAAAACGCGGTGCTCTACTGTCCTCAGGTCCATGACTTCAATTGGTAAAAAAATGCTAAGACCTCCCGATTACAATGGTCCCTTCCCCACGTTGGTTGACCCATTAGGGGGGCCATTTCAAAAACGTCCGACCTTTATGCCGCACCCTGTATGATGGTGCAATGGGCAGGGGTTTTATGTCAATCCAGACAAAACCAGCCTGGTCCCATTCATCGGGAAACACAATCTTATTATGCAGGGTACTCCGGCTCGGGGTTAAGTAGGCAACGATTCGACAGTAGGTGAAATACTTCGGAAACTCACGTGGGCTACATTCGTGAAAAGAGCAATACAAAGGGCCTCATTCGTGATGTGGGCGATTCAAGAGATGGTTGGCAAGACATGGGACTGCGGCCAAGGTTGGCCCTGTGGAATGTGGTGTGTGGACAGGGCGATCATTGAGCCTGTGGTGCCCTAATCTGATCGACCAGGGCAGGAAAAAATACTGAGTAAGGTTTACCAGAGGTACTGTTGGGTCTTGCACCTGCATGTGGAGAGAGCTGCCTACTTGCTGGAACTGGGTCTTGTCAGGCGACTTATCCACACCCCTGAGCCAGTAGTTGTGGGCAACTGATGTTATTTGTTTTACTTAACCTTGATGTTCGATAAGACAATTTATTATTGACATTTATTTATATTAATTAAAAAATAATATCTTTAATTTTTACTGGCAACAAGTGCAATGTTTGCGTGAGCTCTTGCATTCGTTTTGGGTGCTGATTATTAAAGGTGTGGGGGCTTGAATCTGCCTGGTTATTTTATATATTTAATTGACGTACGTGCCTCGTAGGTAATTTTAGATTCTATTTTTGCACTCTATTTCGACTATTGTCGAAACACCCTGTATTATACGGCAAATGAACCAAGTATCAATCAGATTTGGTTTGAATTGAATTGAAAAAAAAAAAAATTAATTGAGATTTTTGTGCAGGTGAATGGAAGCGTTGCCGAAGTTGAAGTAATTGACTCAGTTGCCGACTACCTTCAACTCATGAAGGACATATTCGACTTCGAGTCCATTAAAAGCCTCTTCAGGTCTCGAAATCTTCGGATCCTGATAGATTCAATGCACGGAGGTAAACCCGTCAATGATTCGTTAAATGTAGACGACAACAACATTTAATACTAAAGTTAACGTACCTGTTAGGCCTACAGTAACTCACAAGCCAGAGGAGACGGACTCACCTAACAGGTACGTTAACTTTAGTAATTTGTCTACTGGCGGACATAACCCAATTTCTTTAACATTTAATACCTTCCTGAATATTGTAATGTTATAGATACACTTTGAACTACAGTGGTAAATTGATTAAACGCTGGCGCACGAAAATAAGTCCCTCGAATATTCGACCAGAGCTGTTTATACTATCCTCAGCGTAAAGAGAAACAAAAATATCCTAATCGGCGGACGTGAAAGGGTTTTCGTCGAATTTTACTTTTCATGGCTTTTAAATGTGACACACGATGTGCGTGTGATGTGTAACCAACTTTGTGACAGAACAGCCTAATTTGGCTCAAACATTGACTTGTTAATTGATACTCACAAACTGTAAAGGGGTTCCACAGTCCCGGACTGTTCTACAAAACGCCACCTTCAATAGGAGTTATTTTAAGAGCAGAGTCGAGGATTTAGTGCTTTGCAGAATTTGAAGAAAATATCTGGTGCGTTGCAACACACAACTTTCCTATCTCTACGTCAATTCACTCGGGTACACGGCTTTTTTTTCTACTTACTCAATTCATTTATCGCTCAGTTAATTTGAACTTGGTCAAACAACGCTTTACGGCAGCAGGAAGCGGTAGCCCGTACAGTTCCGGAATTTTAGAAAGAATTGACGTAGAGCTAAGGAAAGTTGTGTGTTGCAACGCACCAGATATTTTAAAAACACTCTAGTAACATTTCAGCGGAGTTCAAAAGGAAAAAACCGCGCTAAAACAGATTTTCGTAGAAAATTATGATAATTAATTGTGCTGCTCTCGTCTTTTTCCCACGAGTGGGAATTTTATGGTATAATTGCCTTATTGAAGCTATCAATATAAAAAATTTAATCAAAATCGTTAGAGCTGTTTTTCAGAAAAAAAATTGGTGTTTTGATCACTATGATAACTATAGTTAACTTTCGGTGGATATCGTTTTTTTTTCTCGCCCTTATTTTGGCGTCCTATGGTAACCTGCGGGCTAGATATCAAGTTTGAGCTGATTTGGTTCGGTCGTTTCCTCTAAAAACCACTCTAAAATCGATTACGTCGAAAAATTTGGTAATTGATTGTGCTGCTCTCGTCATTTTTCCAAAGATGGGAATTTTACGGTATAGTTGCCATATTGGGAGCTATCAATATACAGAATTTAATCAAAATCGTTACAGCTGTTTTTAAGATAAAAAATATTTGATGTTTTGATCACTATGATAACTATAGTTAACTTACGGTGCATTTTGTTCATACCCATAACTTGGCGTCCCATGGTACACTGCGGGCGAGATATGAAGTTTGAGCTGATTTGATACGGTCGTTCTGTCTAAAAATCGTTCACAGACACACAAACCATTTTCCCAAATAGTGTTTTTCGGACTCAGGAGGGTCTGAAACGTAAAGATCTGAAAAAAACTCAAAATTTTTTCTTCTCAGCCAATTACATAACTTTCCTTTCTACTTTTTAGAGCCAAGGAAAGTAAAAACGGAATAGTTGACAGATGAAAGTGGCACGAATCTCTTCTTTAACCATTCAGTCAACTATACAATAATATCTGCTGCCTTCTAAATATGGTGTTCATACGGCATACTCAAGTTTTGTGTTGAAATTACTTATTGAAATTGAAGCATGTAGTCAATTTTTGAGCCAAATTTGAACAATTGTAGACTATCTCTGCTCGAAAGAGTCCTCTAAACGATGAATGCAAACTGGTAGTTTCTATGGTACTCTACAGCACTTACTCGTACTGTGGATTTCAAGTTTCAATTTCGTAAGTCAATTTTGATCAAAATTTCACCACATTTGGGTTGTCCGCCAATCGACGTAGAATCGCTTTTTACAACTTAGTTACTCGATGACCGTACAATTTCTAATCTCACGTCGTTGGTTCAAAATTTGACGAATTGGAATCCACTTTGCTGATGAGCCAAAAGTGGCATCAAACTCACGTTTGCCGTCGCTTTTCAACAGTTCGATTTAGTGGCAAATAGTTACAGCCGTCAACTCAATAGGACACAATTTGAACGAATTTTGATTGACTCTGTAGGTTAATGGCCAATGAGGGCGGATAGGAGAGTCGTGAATTTGGAAAGTAACTATCAACATGTAACAACAAAGTCAAGGGTCGACAAATTTTTAGTTTTGTGGAGCCACCATATTCTTAGTCTACACTCCACAGGTAACTGATTTTTCACCTAACATCGAGGGAACTTTCAGGAAAAGTAGTTAGTAACTTTCAACTAATGTGTCAACATTTTAGGGCCTCGGTTCATAGAATATCGCTCTGTTCTAAACACAGTATAGTACCGCTGTCTCATAGATCCATGGGGTTTTGAAAGCTCGCCCCTAAATTGCTCCCATTTTTCCACCATTCTCTAATCTCCAAGACTACCACTATTTTTTGACACCTCTTTTGCATCAATGGGACTCGACTCACGTCACGCACTCGTATTATTGTTGCAGTCACTGGCCCATACGCTAAACGGATTTTCGAAACGGAGTTGGGGGCAGCCGAAGGGAGCGTCATCAATTGTGTACCCCTCGAAGACTTTGGAGGCGGTCACCCCGACCCGAATCTCACCTACGCCAAAGATCTCGTCTCGGCTCTAAGTAAAGGAGAGCATGATTTTGGCGCTGCATTTGATGGTGATGGGGTTAGAAACTAACCAACAAGTTTCAATGGTTTTTGTTTCGTAACGCATCGTTGTTGAAAAACTACACATTTGTCGGGATGGGTGCTTTACGCGGTCTATTTGTAAGAATGACAGTTAGAAGTTGAAGTCCGCACATCGAAAATGAACCCCTTTTCTTTCCAAGAGAAATCGAAATCGTTCACAGAAGCCATAAACTGTATGCACAATTAATTTATTAGTATTGCAAGAGAGGCCGAGTTACTCACTGTGAAGGTGAGGCACATATTGACTAGAAGCTCTCATGTCTGAGGATGGCAGCAATCACTGAAATCATTTGCTTTTATTTTTAAACAGTTAAGCCCGATGTTTCTCAAAATTTGGGAGAATTGAGCCAGAGAGCGATTTCAATGTGTAGCTATATCCCTCCCAAGCAGACAGTTTATATAGTACAACAACACATTATTAATGGTTCTGACATTTCTGCCGATACCTTATTCTGCCTATCAGCTTGTATCCTACTCCAACTGATAGCTGCTTCCTTCCCTTTGGAGCAGCAGGGGCTCGTAGAATCCATAGCCAATCAGTAACCAGTCTATGCTGCAATGTGCTCAGTATAGGTCCTCGATAACCATAAATATTTCCAACATTTCAGCCTCGCACAATCTCTGCCCATTATGGCGTACAACTTCCACGTCAGAAGGTGGTGTGCTCATACTAGCCCCATTATGTGCACAATCCGAGAACGGGTTTGCATTACTTTAGGACGACCCTCTTGATTGCCTGGTTGCAACAAATCTTCTGTTCTTTTCCTCTTCCATACGTTCTCTCACACACAGCCCTGTCCATTTTTGCAGGTGATGTAACAGTCCGAAAATCTTCCTTGTTTTACTGTCATTATTTGAATGGTCAGATAGTAGGCCTCTACATATGTAATGTTATTAACTAGGATATCTGTCGCCCACTTATTGTGCTGGTTCTTTTTAAAGTATAATGAACGTAGCACACGCCAATTTTATAAGCTGACATGCGTGCTTCCTGGAACGAAATGGTCAGGGGTAGGTTTTTATGTGTTGCATCAACATCAGCAGCTGCTTTGTTTCCTTCCTCCCCCCACTAAACCTAGTACTTTGAAGGTGATCTAGATAAAGCATTACTGACTGGTTAGAAGTTGCTAGAAACATCTCGCCTCTAATTAATTGTGCTGGTGTATTCAGGGTATGTTAATATGTAGTTATTAGCCGAGACAGAGTTTTATAGATATGCCCATAATGACATGATGCGAGCGGGACCTTAGCTGACATCTATAATGTACAAATGTGTAAATTTGTTAATAACCTAGATTAACTTGGCATCTGGTGGGTAGATGATCACGTACCTGATGATCCTGACATAACACTCACTCTGGGTTATTTCAACCCCCCCCCCCCCCAAGAGACTGTGTAACTGTCATGTTCTTAACTATTTCAGGATAGGAACATGATTTTGGGTAAAAACGCATTCTTCGTTACTCCAAGTGACTCATTAGCCGTTCTTGCCGCTAATCTCTCCGTTATACCATACTTCCAAAAACATGGAGTCTCAGGATTTGCGAGAAGCATGCCCACTGCTGCCGCTGTTGACAGGTTAACGCATTTTCGGTGTCACGTAAAGTATTGAATTCATTTTAATTGTACGATGAGTTTAAGCGGATTGTGTTTAGGGTTGGTGCTGATTTGAAAATATCTGTCTACGAAACTCCTACTGGGTGGAAGTTCTTCGGTAACCTGATGGATGCGAAGAAAGTTTCTCTCTGTGGCGAAGAAAGTTTTGGGTGAGTTCAACTGTGACGAAATTCGAATGTAACGTTATTTGAAGGCGTTTTGTGTTGTAAGCACCTTTTTCACCGTGTGCAGGACAGGATCGGACCACATTAGAGAAAAAGATGGTATCTGGGCGGTGCTCGCGTGGTTGTCAGTTCTCGCTAAGCTTCAAGACTCAGTGGAAGGGATAGTAACGAAGTTTTGGGAGAAATACGGCAGAAACTACGCAATGAGGTGAGTCAGGCGGATGCAATACACTGACTACTTTAATGTTTAAATTCGACGATCTGCTAAGTCTTTCACTCTCTCTCTCTCTCTCTCTCTCTCTCTCTCTCTCGAAAGGGGCCTAGGGGCTGGAGTTGTTGGCTCAAACGCCTCCTCTCACCTATATTGACGCCAAAGTACCTGACTTGCTTCTCAAGAAGGAGCCTGTGTCTGCCAAAACGTATTGACAGTTTAAGTTTCCCTTTGAGAGGGGTCAGCTGGCGTTTTTTTTTTTTTTTTTTTCCCAGCCAGCGTGACGCGTTTGCACAAGTAGTTAATGGGGTTTTGCCTCGATTTAGGGGACCAACTGTGCACGGATCAGCAGTCAAGTTGTCCTCATGGGTTTGTGGCTTGCAATTAGTCTTCACGAGACCCTAAGAAGACCTTCGAACGAGGCATTCCAAAGAGCTGGTCTGAGGGCTGAGCCCTGTGGGCACCCCTTATCAATCGTTCTGTGGGCTGAAACCTGTCTGCATTCGATTGTAGCAGCTCCACTTGTCAGGTAACTTCTAATGAGCAAGTGTAGATTACGAGGGATTCCCCGTCTTTTAAGGCCATTGAGGTGCCAACCATCGAAGGTTCTCAAACACTCCTCTGACGTCAATAGGCCTGTGCCTTCTGGAAAACATTTTGGCTTTCTACAATGACGTCCTGCGTGGACTTTCCTTTAGTACATATTGTCTGCTTGTGAGGATGCGGCTCAAAACTCGTTTGAGGGAATGTCACGATCTCTAACCTTTTTGCTACTATGAAAAGGCGGAGTATTCTCCACAATTCTGGGTCTGGCTGTGGTCATTCCCGTTTTGAAGAGTGGCAACGCTGGGGGAGAACTGTATAAACTGCAGACAGTCATTAAACAAATTAAGGGGGCCGCGGTTGATGGTCCAATCATCCTTCCTTTATCACATTGCTTTCAATCTTATCGAACATAGAAGGTTTTGTTGGGTTTCAAGGGTTCTGTTAAGACCTCCTATTATCCACAATGATGTCTGGCTCGTTCAGAAGGTCGATGTTCAACCCACTTGCCGCCCTGTGGGCTTCAGTATCTTGTGCTACTTAGTCGTCAGGCAACGCCTTCTCACGAGGGTTTCCAGCGAACTTTCGATACTACAGGAACTACCTAGTCGAATTGCATTGCAGCTAAAACCTGCTCTATATTCGCTTTTAGCATGGGGGACTTATAACGCTTGCCCCAGGGGTTCTCAGAGGTCTCCGCTTTCACAAAATTTCACCAACCTTTTTGATTCTCTCGTTTGATGGTGTGGCGAAAGGTATTCTTTTCCTGTATGAAGGCAGTTCTGAGTTGGCGTTGGCATCAAGGTCGTGAGTCGATGTTTTCCTCTGCAATGGCAAAGTCAATCACCAGATGGTTGCTTTGTGTTACTTCTGGTGCGACTCGCCAACTCATTATTTTGAGTAGAAGGGTGTGATTGCAATAATACGCATTCACTCACATCAAGTTTTGTCTCTTTGGAGGTGCCAATTGTTTACTGTTAATTTATGCTGTCAAACACCTGGTTATCCACAACATCGCATTACAATTGAACTTTTTTTTCCAAAAAGTAACCCAGTTTTATTATTGGTGTGGCTGTAAAGCGTTTTTAGTTACAAAACTAATCTATCCTTCCGTTTAGGTACGACTATGAAGGTGTAAGCAGTGAAGGGGCCAAAAACATGATGACAGAGTTGGAGTCGAAAATCACGTCTCCTTCATTCATCGGTGCAACTCTTGGCTCGTACACAGTCCAAGCGGCGGATAATTTTGCGTACACAGACGCAACTGACAACAGCGTTACGTCCAAACAGGTTTGTATGCATTGAAATTAATACGAACATGACCGTACTGCTGAAGGAATGATGATATCGAGATGAGTGGCCTGAACAACTGCCTTCTTCCTCTATCGTCTCTCTTTGGTGCTTGTTTGTCAACCTTATCATCAACATGGTATCTAATGGGTGTCCTGGGCCTTGGCTAATACTCGCTAGTGGTGGTCGTCACATATAGGCAACGTGTTTGCCCCTTCGCCAATCTGCGACCCTGGGCAGCCAGGCGTCCACGTCTCAAGGTGGCTGCATTTATTTGCCCAAGCCTGAGCGTAGATCCTGAGGCACTTTATGGCTGCCTTGGAGGGAAGTAGGCAGCTTGCCTGTGAACGGCACAGTACCAAACTTGAGGGGTGACTTCAACGTGAGGAGTGCACCAAAAAGGAGTAAGTCTAATCGAGAATTGCTGCCTAGCTTTTCATCAGAAACCAGACTTCCTCTCCTTTTCTGTCCCTCGGTGAAGACGCACTTTGCTTCTTTACAATCTGTCTCTGACTGCTCTCATTTCTAGTCACTTCACAACTTTCCTTTGTATACTTACACGAATTCTCCTTCCACCTTTCTTCATTCAAAGCATTTTCCCTCACATCTCTCATTTTGGCTGTGTCTGAGCAATACATGAGTAAACACTGGGCAATAAACGGAAAACCTCAAAGTGCTTTTGGATGACTAAATCCTTCAGTCACCTAAATCCTTAAGATTTTAGGAATTTTCGAGGCGATATATAAGCGGATAGTCACAACTTATGTATCACTGACTCCAGTGCTCTGGATGTACTGAGTAGAATTGAGCGAATGAGTTCTTCAAGTTGTATTGCTTGGAGTAAAACAATTGTTTAAAGTTTGTGTAAAATCAAACTATATTGATACTCCTAGCTATATGCCTTTGTTACAATTAAATAACACTACGTCCACACTAGGCTGAGTAATGGAACATCAGAAAAACATTTATCTTATCTTGACCCACTACTTCTTTTCTCTCTCCATGTCCTTCTGGCTTATAGCCTCCTTATATTTCTTCTATTCTCTTTGGTTTTTCATCATTAAAAAATCGCCTGGTTTTGACCAAATTTACAAACCAATGCCCACCCACCTACCTCATAAGGGATTGGTCTATTTAATTCAAATATATAATGTCATCGTATTTTCCACGTGCATGGAGACGGGCAGTGATAATAACGATTGGAATGCTATATTGGTATTGGCTAGTTGATGACACCCTGTGAGCTTGTCTAAAATAAGGGCCTGGAATTTTTGGAAATAGAAATGAAGTTCGACGTGTTTGTTAAGTTATAGTATGGCGAAATTTAGACGACACAATTAACAAATTACGATCTCACTTCACCAAATATTTGAGTGGTGAACAATTGTTTTGGACTAGTCGCTGAACGTTTCTGGCAAAGTAACCTTAAGTAACTTTCTGGAGCATTGCTGCCAATGAGGGCAGCTCAAGATAGTACTTTAAAGAGGTTAGAAATGGTAAAAGGAGTTAGAGCGAATGAGAGAATTTAAGGTATCCGAGAGATTTGAAATTGCTGTGAGGTTGTGAGGTCGATTTATTACTAATGCTGATGTTGAAATACATCATGGTTAGGTTGTGCGTGATCTGTTCTCCACGTACGATGTGACATGTGTTACCCATCGCTTTGATTGCTTCGTTTTCAGGGTTTACGAATTATGATGACAAATGGCTCAAGAATCATATTTCGGCTCAGCGGCACTGGCAGTCAAGGTGCCACTGTAAGGTGAGTGTTTCTCGTATTGTTTTAAACGCGCACAACCCCCTCACATTAAACGTATTGATGGTGAACTTGGGCGTGAGCAAGCTGTTCTAGTTGCAATAGAATGACTTACGGGTTAACGGTAAGAAACTGCCCCCTCCTATAATAATAGCAATGTTACAAAGTAAGGTCTGCTCCATTCGGAAGTCTGAACAAGATTCTGCCCAAATGAGGGGATACTGGCAACCTTGCAACCTCTCCCTCCTAGTTTATTTACTGACTTCAGTCGAAACATTCCAGTGAGTAGATCCTACTGTCTCTAGACATTCCCGAGAGTGTAGGCAGCATCTTGTGACGTTTCTGGGAACAGAGCCAGCTATTTCGTCATGTTCCTGGGAGTCCAGCATGCTGTCCCAAAACCGCTGTCGCATGATGTTTCTGGGAGGGAGCCTGCTGTCTCATGAGGTTCCTGGGAGGGTGCCTGCTGTCTCGTGATGTTCCTGGGAACAGAGCCAGCCATCTCGTGATGTTCCTGGGAGGGAGCCAGCCATCTCGTGATGTTCCTGGGAGGGAGCCAGCCATCTCGTGAGGTTCCTGGGAGGGAGCCAGCCATCTCGTGATGTTTCTGGGGGGGAGCCAGCCAGCCAATCTCGTGATGTTCCCGGGAGTGTAGGCAGCATCTTGTGACATTCCTGGGAACCGAGCCAGCCATTTCCTGATGTTCCTGGGAGTACAGCATGCTGTCCCAAGACTGCTGTGGTGTTCTGGGGAGGGAGCAAGCCATCTCGTGTAGTTTCTGGGATGATGTTCCTGGGAGGGTGCCTGCTGTCTCATGATGTTCCTGGGAGGGTGCCTGCTGTCTCATTACGTTCCTGGGAGGGTGCCTGCTGCCTCGTTCTTCCATAGTCCTTACAGGTTTCAATGGTGCCTGTAACATTATTCTCTGATAGGGAGTTTTTTAACACAAATTATGGAAAGGCGCTTTACATCTACCACTATATCTTTTTTTTTTACGTTCGACAACCCTACTAAGTAGAAACGAAAGTTATGTAATCGACAAAAAAATATTTAGTGCGTAGGAATAGTTGTTGCATTGAAATTCACTTTACGCGGTCACTGTGAAAATTCAAATACGTTAACAAAAACACGATTTTTGCACATTTTGGTTATCTTCGTTAAGTGTTGTCAGAGGAGTTGAATTGTTTTGAGTTGGATGAAAATCGCTATCGAATTTTCACGGAGATATTTATGGAGAACAAAAGTTAACTTCTGATTCCAAGAAAACAAGAAAAGTACTTAAAACTTTGGGAAACGAACTTTTAATGTTGGGGGAATTTTATTTTCTCATGTACGAGTAGGTTTCCTTTCATCTCAATAAGTTGAGCCGTTTCCTGTAATGTTGACTGCATGTGCTGATAGTTTGCTGTTATTCTGAAATTGCAGTTTTTTAATTTTCAATAAGTAATTTTTTGTGTTTTGGTTGTTAAAGAATTTCTGAATGCGAAATCGCTCTATGTTTTTACAACCACAATGTCTGCCGAGTTCAGGGAATGGGGGCACCTCGAAGTCAAGGAAGGTGAAATATGAAAGCGAATGAACGATGAATGATTTTAGTTCTTTTATTTGTAATTCACTGGCTTGAGATGCATGGAAAAAATCTTTCTCCTTATCCTTGGGGAGACCTTGCAGCAGCAGATACTGTACCCGATCCCCACGCTTCACGCCATTTTGTTACGAGGGGGTTGCAGAGCCGCAGTCCCAAAAAAGACTGCAAAAAGATAGCAAAAATTAGAGCTATCCCTAGCTCTGATTAATTATTCGACATTCCCTTAACCATTAGGCTACGATCACTTGGGGTCTCTTCAATAGGAGTGAAGTGGCACAATGTGGAAAACAAGGAATGAATTTTCTCCTACCTTATGGCGGGACAAAAAATAGAAGACAAATGGTAACCTGGTATTCCAAAGATGGTTAAGAAAGTTAGAATTTCTTTTTCTGTTTAGTGACTGTTGTTATCTTGTTAACACTATTTATTTGTTTGTATTCAGGTTGTACCTCGAGGAGTACACAACAAAAAACATAAAAGCTCCCGCTAGTCAAGTCTTTGCATCTCTGGCGTCTGAAGCCATCAAACTGGCCGACATCGCTCGCTTCACTGGCAGAACAGAACCGACTGTCATCACGTAATTCAGCGCTTCCCTTCGCTCTGCCCTTCCCCCAGTTCCTGTACCCGAGAACCCGAATGTTCCATGCAATACTTCGAACATCACTGTTAACGCATGTTTTTTGAATCCGTTTAGGAGCCTGGACGACCTTGAAGGCTCGATATTGAATTTTTAACGGAAGGTTTATGTGAATTGAAGATTTTTTGTAATTGAGTACAGGTAGTAGAGAAGATTAGTTGAGAAAAGGTTTGTTTTTATAGACGTTGAACCCCAGAACTTATCGAACCTGATGAGCGTTGCATTCTAGAGGGTCGGGAAAACCGTTTTTGTCAAGTTTTTTCGAGCTCAGAAAAATCTCGTTTTCCACTTTATTAAGATGGAGTTCCTGCCAAAGTCGCTGTTGTTCCCAGTCGATGTAATTGATGTTGCGGCCCTTCTCCACGTAGAACTAACTCATTCTTCCGAGAGTATCAATGGCTAAACGCACACATTGTAAAGTAGGGGCAACTATTACTGTTCAAACGTTCCTCCTGCTTTCTGAGATACAATTTTTGTTGTAAACTGCTGGTCACTTGGTTGATCTAGTTGCTCAAATGTCAAAATAAGACCAAATAATATTATGCGGCCTACTTTCATTGGGTGTTACTAAAGATTAAATTAAAATAAGCTCTAAAAGTCGCGTTGTCGAGTGAACTTTGATACTTTTCGTAACACAGAAGATGTGTTATCGCCAAAAGTAATGTTTGAAATGGAGGAGACTCGAATGATATGGCAAGTTATTGAGATTTAGTTAAGGATCAGGAAATCTCATTATTGCGACATTTGAACATAATATTCTTCTCTGTAGCTCAAAGCAATGCGATTCACGGAACTCGAAATGTGGAAAATGTTCGGTGTTTCGAGGCTTTTCAACTGATAACTTGTTGGTTTTGTAGTGCTCGGGTCAGCTCGAGAGTTCGCTAGACAGTTTGTCCTTCTGACCTGACTCCTTCAGTCATCTAGCCACCTTTCCTTGGGTCTACCTTTGCAGTACGCTTTTCTGAGACACCCCCCATTCATGTGGCATAGTTTCTCAGTTTCGACTATATAGTTCGAGTGGTGGATTTTCATCCAAAAACCACTCACACTTTACACCACTTCAGGTCTCAGGCTGGCGCTGTTTGACCCATTGGAGGGCTGATTGAGCGTACACCGTGATTCAACCTACCACTTCCATCCTGTAGTATCTTCCTCCTCACTTTCCATGAAATGCCCCTGTAACCATATCCGGGAGGCATTGTGCCATTGACCGACGTCGCTCCCTTGTCATGCCTGTGGAACTGGTTATCTTCCCATGCCATTTTGTAGAGATACACCCATAAGCTACCCAGGAAAGTATCGAATCGGGTGAGGTAGAATCTCACTCCCTTTCGTAACATCCCTTTCTCCAGGGCTGAGCAAGTTGCTCCTTCAATTTTTGAAGTGGTAAATCCAAGGCAAATCTAATCAATCTCGCGTACAATCCTCACAAACTGCTGTATCATTCACTAAGGCCAAGGTTTCCAGCAAATATCGCGTTTCAGTTCTGCCAAAAAGCAACCAATACGCTGACCCATTGGGATTCCAGATCTTTGCATTTCGATGACCTCACCCTCCCCTTTCGCAGAGATAAAGTTGCAGCGTATCTCAATCTTCAGAACCTGTGTGGAAAATTGAATAGCTTCGCATTATCGATAAATCAAAAATATAAGTCAACTAGTTAGATTATTTTGGGCATGTCAGTAGCAATTTTTATTTTACTTGTTGGCAGTAAAACCTCCCCCCAGGCAGTTGACACAGGAAATTTCGTGAGAAAATACGTTTCTATAAATTTCGTTCAGAGACCTGATTGTCACTGCTGATATTGTAATATACCGAATACCTGCCGTACAATGTTCTGTCTAACTGCTACTTTAAAGGCTGGTTTATCAATGTCATTTGCAGGTTTGAATAAAGGTGTTTGATACTCCCGCTATTTCCACTCACCAAATATCGTTGATCGACGACTGCTAATTCGTCGTTTTAACTAGAGAATTGGTAAACCAGCCCTTAGGCTCCCAGCAGAGGCCAGAGTAGGAATCTTGGAGTTTGTGGTCAATGAAATGTTTGCCTACTGAACTAGTTAGCGGCAGCGTTTATCGATTAAACTCCACACACCCACGAAAAAAGTGCCAGTAATGGGATTTCCTTGCACCCATCAAGCGTGTGGCTCACGGAAGTGGCTTTTGTGTATTTGATCAAGCAACTGTATCTGTGCCCCTTCCATCGCCGCTGTCCCTCTTTCAATTAATTTGGCCTGTTAATATGCGAGTGTTAGACAATTGAAAAAGTCGCGAGAAGAACTGTACTGCCTAATTGACACTTTACACGCAGCACTGTTCTGTGAAAGGGAATGAACGAAATTCAGAGAGTTCGAGAGGTTTAGGTTTAGGTTGCCTAATCGTGAACAAAAATGTACCTTCGATTAATTTCAATATCGAATTTGGCCTACTGGGAAACAAGTTTCAAATCCAAAACGCTTAAAGTGCGATCCCTTAAGCGAATGCCTCGTTCTGGAACTCTAATCTTTAAACCGTCCTAAAAAGAACGAATAATCATTTAAAGACCCTCTAGGGAGCGCTCCATGTATCTACCCTCCCAGATAATAACTGTTCTCTATTATAAATGTTATAAGCACTCGAAAAAGTTCATCAATGTTGATTAATTGTACATAAAAATTGATTACGTAGATGTCACCAAGGGAACTTCAAGAGGCAATATGCAAGTCAGCTGTATTCTAATCTTCTATGGCAGGGCTTTCTGTCTGGAACAAGTAACACTGTTGTGCAACACCTTGTAGAGTTCGAGTCCTCATTTCTTTGGACGAATTCCCATTTTTTAATTCATTCTTTGAGGATGTTGACGGGAGAGATCGCTCGTATTGGCCTAGCGATGAAAAAGATCTTTTGCAGTGGCAGATCTTCGGTTTTTATTACCAAGAGTGGCTACAGAGCTATCAGGTAATGATGAGCTTTTAGTGCTTTGTCAAGGAGGGGCCAGAAATGCGGTGGATATTAGGACAATACGCAAATCCTTCGAGACCAAGATCTGATGGGCTCTCGCTTATAAGGCTTAATGTACAGCGAAGGAGAACTGCTGACTTCTGCATTGCCTCTCTTCATTCCCCTCCATGACAGTAGCTGTAGGCTACGTAAAAACGTAATGCACAAGTTTTGTATATTTGTAATTTTTTACGAATTAACTTCTATCTTGATGAGGTTTTTTTATTACATTTGATGCGTCGATCTCAAATTTAAATTTCTTTTGGAATGAATTTTGAGTAAATTGGTTCAAAAGTGTTTATGCAGGGGGACAAATTAAAAAATATTTAAAAAAATAAAAAGAAACGTTCCTGAACTTTATTTTAGATGTTGATTGTTGAGACGATTTAATGGTTTATAATGAGAAAAGTAAAGAGTTAAGTGTGTGTCATGATTGTTGTTGCTATGTAGCGCCGTGAGCTGTTTTCGTATTCGAAATTTAACGCTTTCATTGTAATTGTCATTGGTCGACGTTGATTCTGAAGCTTATCGGTGGATATTGTGTGTAGATTACTCGGTTGTGCCGGTTGATAATCTTAATTTTTCTTGGATAAACCCATTTGTAATTGTTGAAGGAAGGTAACGAGTCAATAACACGTGACCATTCGTAGAGGAGGACTGCTTTGATGAGGTAGGGTGATGAGTGATAGAAATATCTGGAGAGAACGAATTGTGTTTGATGAGGGGCTTCTAAGGATGATGGCGGAAGAGAAGAATCATTTGGAAGTGAGTAAGGGGGAATCTAAGACAAGAAGAATTGAGAACAACGGGTAACATTTGTTACAGTTTTTAGGAGGCTGTTCAGAATGTGCATGTGATCTGAACGAAGCTGTCATAACGGTGCTATTGTACTTGACTAGAGGGATCTATCCTTCTTGTCGTTAACTAACCGCATTGTATTTGGCAGCTGTCAGTTTCTGACAGTCTTGTCAGTTTTCCATGACACTGTTGCTGGTAGAGCATATTGTTGTTAGTACCACCTAACAGCTTTCTAATGGCATTGTTAGTTTCTAATAACATTTTCGTCAGTGGTAGATCTCACATTGTAAATCACGTATTGTAGTGGCTGACAACAAATTTTCAACCTAATCCTTTCTCCTGTTATCTGTCACAATACGTGAAACGAATCTCCGTACAATTTCTTTGTTGGCTCTCTTTAAACCTAGTTGTGAGTGATGTCTCTATGAGTATGATTTGAGTTGCATTATGGTGATAACCCTAGTTTCTCATACTACTTCAAACTATGGTTTTGAGTGAAATGAGCTAAGTTCCATTTAGAATGCGACAGTCAGCTTCACTCGAGTTTTTTCTTTTGACTGAACTACAAAAGCAACACGTGGATTGTATTTGGTTTGAGGTTGTACATTTGCCGCACAGCTTCAGTACTACACTAACAACAAATGGACCTAACTGGGCTCAAATCCAGCAGAGTTAAGAGGTATTAACCGGCACAATTTTTGTTTATCTGAAGCTGATTCTTTTAATTGATGTTTGAAATTGTTGAGTTGGCTTTGAGTGAAATGGGTCTGGTAAGTTTGTATCGTATTGTTGGCAATGTTGTTTGCATCCCTCAAGTGTTAATTTCTGCAATATTGGGCTCTGTGAAAAGCGTAGCGGCAGCACTAACACGGCCAGGTTCAGTCTTACGACTCTCAAGGAGTGTCCTCGACGAGCTGTGGCATGTAGTGGGGCTAACCAAGGAACGCCCATACACATTCCTTGTATCTTGTACCTTTGAGCAAAGTCAGGCGACGTGATGAGAGGGTGACTGAAGAACCATGAGCAACCCCTTCGATATGTGACATCAGATGAGGTGAGGATGATAGGGAGGGCCGAGGAACCTCTCCACATTCTCGATCCTAAGGCTACTCTGGAAGTTTGGAGGAGCTCTTACATTGGCACCTCTTCATATCCCTGGGGCATGAGACAATGAGTTTTGCTCAGATGGAGTTGCAACTCCCAGATTGTGTGCTGTCAAGGTACGAGTTCGTTACCCTCCCAGGGAGGAACCCACGAGCCAAGAAGCAAATTCAAACCAAATACGGGTTATTGAGTAAATTAATAAAATAAGTGGAGCTAATTTAATCAAACAAAGAAATGGCGCTAATAATAAAAATATAAAAGAAAGTGAACAACTGATAATGGAAATGAAAACAAACAACCGCTTAGGACAGAAATGTCTTCAGGGCCTACTTATTTTGCATGTCAATAAAATAAACTCCTCGCCAGAGTCGCAGTGTTCAGTACCAAAACGAAATTCAATGAATTCGGGATGCAGGGAACTGGAAGGTTTGTTGCTGGACGGCGGACGAGAGAGTATTAGCCATAAGAAAAAAAAGATATTATATCGCCCGGTTTCACAGCAAATTGTTGATGATTTCGAAGGGCTACCACGGATGACTAATAGCTCCAAGACGCTCTCTGACGCTACCGATTTACCGCCCACTTAACCGCGCATTCGTCCCTGTTCTCTAATTTCATGGTACAACTGTAAGAAGGGTGGGGGGGGCAGAACTAGTTCAAGATATTCTGTCTTTGGTCACCCAGTTGCTGTCAGAGTTGAAAGCTCAGGCTAAAACCCGCCGATAACATGTTTAACGTTGATTTCCAGTTTCTACTGGCGGCATTTAATTGTCTAAACAGTAACAGTCAGGCGGAGTTAGCTCGTGAACATGTTTTTCAAGTTCTCACAAAAAGTTGTTCTCAAATTAAGAAGAGCCAAAGGAGAACCTTCTTGTGTTCTTTGAGTGTTTCGATTCTAACTGGCGTCCCTGCTGGCCGGAGTTTTCATCCACTGCTTATCTTTGTGTTGCTGTATGGCGTCCTATTTTTCTTTTTCCGCTGTACAGTGCCCTTTTCAAGAGCTTCAAAGTGGTAAATGGAAGAAAGCTTCAAACTACCCAAAACAGACCTGATTTCACTGTGGTGTGCGATTCACTGCTCTTCGAAGGAGTACACCCTGTGCGACTTGCTGTAACACTATTCCTCGAAGAGAGCCCAATACCATTCGTCAAACTACCCGACGATCTTCGATTTATTTCACGCAAAGCCATTCGACGCTCTTAGCTTCGGATAATTCCCGGCTTTTCTTATAAAATAAATTTGTGTGATTACCTAATTTACGTTAAGCGATTGTTTTGTATCTTAGGATTCGGCTCAAGGTGGTACGTGATTACCTTGCTTGAGAAACGTTAATTTGAAATTTAATTCTAAACAACCTTTTTTTTCGTTTCACGTTCATGTGTAGGGATGACAAAAAAAAAAAGAAAACGATTTCAAATCGTTGGAGCGTTACGAGCCTACGGCGTTAAGATTTTTGGGGGTTTAGATTGTAAGTAGGGATTGTAGTAGTGTTACTAATTTGTATATTGGGACCGTAAGGGGGGCTGCACGGCGCCCCCTGACCAGCGTTGACTGCCAAGAATAACGGAGTTGTGAGGCGTTCTCAGTGATGAATCCGACTCTTTGCTAAATATAGTTATTAATAATTTTGTCTAAATGGTAAATAATTGTGAACAAAGTTTTTTCAATCGCCCTTTTACAATTTAAAATAATAATAATGCGAAAGAACAAAAAAAAAGTGAAATTATTTTTCTCCCAGCTGTTGTCGGGTGCAGCGTGAATTGGGACGGCGCAATTGACATGAAAACAAGTAGGTGCAAGAGGAATATTGATTTCAGTTTTGTAGGTTAAGGTCAATGTTTTCTCTCTCTTTCTCGGGTTAAATCATGTTTTGGGTGTGTTTCCACTAGGTAGGTTAATGTTTGGTTGTTGATAGATATCGTTGTTCGTTAGTCATTTATAGGCTTAGCGTCATTAATTGGAAGGAATATTTGTCAAGCTCTTTGTTGTCTCTTTGTAAGGAAAAAATCAATTAAAACTTGATATCTCCCTCTTAATTTGTGTGTTTCCCTTTACCAACGCTCCAGCGTCTTCAAATTACTGCAGTAGGAAGGAAAGTTGTGGAGTCGACTCAAATTTTAGGGCCATTTGAGAAAATGTGGGCAGGATTGAAGGAGAATGGGTGAGCTCGAATTTAATATTTAGCTAGCTGGTGCCACAATGAGATTATGATAAAAATCGATCCAAAGCTAACTATAGTTATAGCGATCAAATGTATTTTTTACTTCCTGCTATACAAAGGGTATGAAAAGGAACTCCTCTCCACCTTCGAAAAAATCCCAGTTGGGGCCTTGGATGAGCATTTTGTGTGGTGTCCATCAGCTGCCTCATGTCTCCTCTGTTCTGACAGAGCAGGTGTGACCTGATGCAACGTCCCCAATAGGTCCTCACCATTCTCGCACAAACCGCAAGACAGCCTGAATTCATCTGGTTGCAGCTGAGACACCCCAAGCGCTTTTAGCCCCTCTGTTGACTCCAGCGCTCGCAACGCAGGATCTGCTGAACTGTTCCCCTGACTTACCAATCTTGGCCAGGTGGTACCTTAGTGGTCAGTGTCCTGTGAACAGACCACATATTATCCTTGTACTTTCTCTCCCCAGACTGAGGAGCTCTCTCGATCGCTTTCTGTGGAGTAATAAATAAACTCGACTCCCTGCTAGTCACATCCTGCCAATAGGCAGCTCTGCACTTCTCCTCCCACTAGCCAACCTTCTCATTCAAGTGGCTCTAAGTGGTCTCTACAAAGGGCCTCCTCATTCCCTTTTATTCCTCAACACTCAACACAGGAAAATTTGGTAATCGCACTAAGTTTGTTGCTACGCATCACACAACTTTCCACCTCCACGTGCGTTACCTTAACTTAATTGAAAAACCGAAGTGTGCGCAGTTGATGGGACATGAAAATTGTACGTTACCACCACATTTTTACTTTCCGCTACCCGAAGGGAAGGAAAGTACTTATAGTAATCGGGTTAAAAAAAAAATTGGGTTTTCTTCAGATCTTTACGTTTTGAGGCCTACTGAGTCTAAAAAAACCTAATTTCGGCGCGTTTTCCGTGTGTGTGTGAGTCTGTAGTTCGATTTGCGGGAGAACGGCTGATCCGATTGAGTTGGTTCTTTTTTTGTTTTGCTTGTTATTTTTTGTAGACACCAAAATAAGGTTATGGACGATTTCGGCCAATGGGAAGGGGAGGGGAGGGACGAAAATGTACCCAAAACTAGGGTTTTTCGGAAAAGTTGACAGTTAACAGTTCAGAAATTGATTTTACGCGTTTGACTTTTTACTTTCCTTGGCTCTACAAAGTAGAAAGGAAAGTTATGTAATCGGCCGAAAAAAAAATTTAGAGTTCTCTTCAGATCTTTACGTTTCAGACCCTCCTGAATCCGAAATATCTGGTGCGTTGCAACACACAACTTTCCTTAGCTCTACGTCAATTCACTTTGTACATGGCCTTTGAACTTGGTCAAACAACACGTCACAGCAGCAGGAAACGGTAGCGCCTACAGTTCTGGAATTTATTGTGCTGCTTGTACTCATTCCAGAACCTTTATTGAGCAATTGGTACACAGAAAATTATTGAGGCTGTAAACACGAATTTTTTTGAAGAAGGATAGTAATCACTTTTGCAGAGTTATTGGGTATAACTGTTAGAACTGGTACTAAGCGAAACGGCAGTAGTTGAAATTCGGGAATTTCTGGAGTGAGCCCCATGTATCTTATGAGCGTTTTTAAACACTCGCCCTTTAGGTATATGATTGGACTATAATACCTAATTTTTTAACATTCTACGAGAATTCCAGCGGAGTTTATAGGGAAAAACTGCGCGAAAAACGCTCTTGGTCGAAAATTTTGATAATTTATTGTGCTGCTCTCGTTATTTTCCCACGAATGAGAATTTTATGGTATCATTGCCTCATTGAGAGCTATCAATATAAAAAATTTAATTAAAATCGTTAGAGCCGTTTTTGAGAAAAAAATTTGGTGTTTTGATCACTATGATGACTATAGTTAACTTTCGGTAGATTTTGCCCATACCCTCACTATTGCGTCCCATGGTAACTCGTAGGCTACACATCAAGTTTCAGCTGATTTGGTACGATTGTTTTCTGTAAAAACCGCGCTAAAATCGATTTCGTCGAAAGTTTTGGTAATTTATTGTGCTGCTCTCGTCATTTTCCCATAGATGGGGATTTTATGGTATAGTTGCCATATTTGGAGCTACCAATATAAAAAATTTAATCAAAATCGTTAGAGCCGTTTTTGAGAAAAAAAATTTGGTGTTTTGATCACTATGATAACTATAGTTAAATTTCGGTGGATTTTGTTCATACCCTTATTTTGGCGTCCCATAGTGACTACCGGGCTAGATATCAAATTTGAGCTGATTTGGTACGGTGGTTCTCTCTAAAAATCGTTCACAGACACACATACACACAGACCATTTTCCCAAACAGTGTTTTTCGGACTCAGGGGGGTCTGAAACGTAAAGATCTGAAGAGAACTCAAATTTTTTTTTCAGCCGATTACATAACTTTCTACTTCGTAGAGCAAGGAAAGTAAAAACACTATTTGGGAAAATGGTCTGTGTGTGTGTGTGTGTGTGTGTGTGTGTGTGTGTGTGTCACTAAAGTTTGTCTGTGAACGATTTTTAGAGAAAACCACCGTATCAAATCAGCTCAAACTTCATATTTCGCCCGCTGGTCACCATGGGACGCCAAAATAAGGGTATGAGCAAAATCCATCGAAAGTTAACTATAGTTATCATAGTGATCAAAACACCAAATATTTTTTTTCTCAAAAACGGCTCTAACGATTTTGATTAAATTTTTTATATTGATAGCTCCCAATAAGGCAACTATACCATAAAATTCCCATCTATCGGAAAATGACGAGAGCAGCACAATAAATTACCAAAACTTTCGACGTAATCGATTTAAGAACGGTTTTTAGAGAAAACGACCGAGCCAAATCACCTCAAATTTGATCTCCAGCCTACAGGTTACCATGGGACGCAAAAATAAGGGTATGAACAAAATCCACCGAAAGTTAACTATAGTTATCATAGTGATCAAAACACCAATTTTTTTTTTCTCAAAAACGGCTCTAACGAGTTTGATGACATTTTTTATATTGGTAGCTCATAATAAGATAATTATACCATAAAATTTCCAATTGTGGGAAAATGACGAGAGCAGCACAATTAATTATCAAAATCTCTGACGAAAACTTATAAACGACTTATAAACTCCGCTGGAATGTTAGTAGAATGTTAAAAAAAATTGGTATTGTAGTCCAATCCAATATCTATAGGGTGAGTGTTTAAAAACGCTCATGAGATAGATGGGGCTCATTCCAGAAATTCCTGAATTTCAACTACCGCCGTTTCGCTTAATACCAGTTCTAACTGTTATTACCCAATAACTCTGCAAAAGTGATTACTATCCTCCTTCAAAAAATTTGTGTTTACAGCCTCATTAATTTTCTGTATACTAATTGCTCAATAATGGTTCTGCAATGAGTACGAGCAGCACAATAAATTCCAGAACTGTAGGCGCTACCGCTTTCCGCTGCTGTGAAGTGTTGTTTGACAGAGTTCAAATGAACTGCTTGGTAAATGAATTGATTAAATAGAATCTGCCACGTAACAAGTGAATTTACGTAGAGCTAAGGAAAGTTGTGTGTTGCAACGCACCAGATATTTTTTAAAAGTTTTACAGGGAAACGGTCGATTTTGATTCGTCCGCGCGATCTGTACGACGTTGGGTGAACTAAAATAGTTCTCGCATTCGCCGCTAGGCGCGCAACAGGAATTTCCGTCGCTTGAATCCGAACAATCTGAATTTAGAAATTTCCGATTCGGACAAACCCTCGTGGTGTATCGGATGTTGAGCGAACCAAAGTAATGAATAGCTCCTTACTGTTTATGATCTCCTGTTCCAATATCTTCGACTACTCCTATTCAACGGCAAGTTGTCGAAACGTCTTTTTCGTTCGAGTCAATTCGAGCGGCGGGGGAAGTTCCGTGTCAGCCCTAGCGGTGAACGTACAAACTACTTTAGTTCACCCGTCGTCGTACAGATCGCGCGGGCAAGTCAAAATCGGCCGTTTCCCGGTAAAACTTTTTAAACAGTCGAACGCGTAAAATCAATTTCTGAACTGTTAACTGTCAACTTTTCGTTAATCGGCGGGGCAACCTGTTTTTCGTTTTCTTAAAAATTGTATTGATAACGTCGTACATGAATGGGTGGCAATCACACGCTCACTTCCCTCGTTTGCTAACGATCTCAGCTCTTCCACGTCTGTTGTGTTGTATGTTATCGTCAAATATCTTCTACCTCCCACCTTTATTTAAGACCAAGGGATTCTGGCTGGCAACGGTAGTAGCTAGTTCCTTACTGTTTATGATATTCTGTTCAAATATCTTCCCAAAATGACACTTCAGGCAAATTGACTATTTCACTCACCAGCAAGTTGTTGGAACGTTCTTTCACTCGAGTCAATTCCCGCTTTATCGGGCATTGGTAAAACTAAAGCTTTGAACGCTCACCACAATAGCCCAGGAGGGAAACGAAAACGTTCCAGTCAGACGAAATAATCGAAATCACGCTACTTTCCTCAGCCCCTTTTTACATTCAGCGGTTTATGTAGCTCTAGCAACTAATCTAACTAGCATTCCACTGCGTTAATGCAAATTTAGTTGAATTTAACATTGGTAGTTCTCCCATGCGTGAAGCAGCCGCATCACACAACTTTCCTTTGCTCTCCGTCAATTCATTTGTGCTCATGGCCTTTATTACTAACTCAATTTATTTTTGGGAACATGATCTGCGTGTCTGCGAACGGGACTGAGAGGAAACGGCTGAACCAAATCAACTCAAACTTGATATTCAGCCTGGAGGTCGCCATAAGACGTCAAAATAAAAGATATCAGCAAAATCCGCCCTACGGACTATACTTGTCATAGAGATAAAAACACCAATTTTTTTTTTGTCGAAAATGGCTTTAACGATTGTGATTAAATTATTTATATGAACAGCTACTGATGAGATGACTATACCCACATTCTCATTTGTGGGAAAATGACGAGTGCAGCACAATAAATTACTAAACACTTCGACGAAAATCGAGATAAGTGTAATTTTTTCCTTGTAAACTCCACTCATATGTTACTAGGTTCTTCGGAAAAATTCAGGTGGTACTCCAACCTAGTATACAAAGAGTCTTTAATAACGCTCGTGAGATATATAAGGGCTACTTCAGAAATTTTGGAATTTCAGCCACCGCCGTTTCAGTTACTACCACTTCTAAATGTTTTTACCCAATAACTCTATAAAAGTGATTATTATCCATCTGCAAAAAATCAGGTTCACACCCTCATTAATTTTTTTTGCACCTATAGTTCAATAATCGTCGGGGCATGAATACAAGCAGAATAAATTCGGGAACTGTAAGTACTACCGCCATGAAGTGATGTTTCAAATAAACTGAATGAAAAACTAGAATGTTTTAAAAATATCTGGTGCGTTGCAACACACAACTTTCCTTAGCTCTACGTCAATTCACTCGGGTTTCTTTACATTCACACTTCAGATTTGGTTTGTAGTGAATTGAAAAAAAAAAAAAAATTTAATTGAGATTTTTATGCAGGTGAATGGAAGCGTTGCCGAAGATGGTTTTTTTTCTCTACTTACTCAATTCATTTATCACTCAGTTAATTTGAACTTGGTCAACCAACCAACCAACAAGGAAAGTTGTGTGTTGCAACGCACCAGATATTTTAAAAACGTTCTAATAACATTTCAGCGGAGTTAAAAAGGAACTTTCCTTAGCTCTACGTCAATTCACTTTCTATATGGCTCTGTTTACTTAATCAATTCATTTACCACTCAGTTCATTTGAACTTGGTCAAACAACACTTAGCAGCAGCAGGAAGCGGTAGGGCTTACAGTTCTGGAATTTATTGTGCTGCTCGTACTCATTCCAGGACCATTATTGAGTGATTGGTACACAGATAATTAATGAGGCTATAAACACGAATTTTTTGAAGAGGGATAGTAATTACTTTTGCAGAGTTATTGGTTAAAAACTTTTAGAAGTGGTAGTAAGCGAAACGGCGGTAGTTGAAACTCAGGAATTTTTGGAGTGAGCCCCATGCATCTCATGAGTGTTTTTAAACACTCACCCTATAGGTATTGGATTGGACTACGATGCCAATTTTTTTAAAACATTCTACTAACATTCAAGCGCAGTTTATAAGGAAAAAACCGCGCTAAAAACGCTTTTCGTCGAAAATTTTGATAATTTATTGTGCTGCTCTCGTCATTTCCCACGAGTGGGAATTTCATGGTGTAATTGCCTTATCAAGACCTATCAATATACAAATTTAATCAAAACCGTTAGAGCCGTTTTTGAGAAAAAAATTGGAGTTTTGATCACTATGATAACTATAGATAACTTTCGGTGGATTTTGCCCATACCCTTATTGTGGCGTCCCATGGTAACCTGTAGGCGAGGTATCAAGTTTCAGCTGATTTGGTACGGTTGTTTTCCCTAAAAATCGCGCTAAAATCGAATTCGTCGAAAGTTTTGGTAATTTATTGTGCTGTTCTCGTCATCTTTCCACATTCGAGAATTTTATGGTATAGTTGACATATTGAGAGCTACCAATATAAAAAATTTGATCAAAATCGTTAGAGCCGTTTTTGAGAAACAAAATATTTGGTGTTTTGATCAATATGATAACTATAGTTAACTTTCGGTGGATTTTGTTCATACCCCTATTTTGGCGTTCCATAGTAACCTGCGGGCGAGATATCAAGTTTAAGCTGATTTGGTATGGTGGTTTTTTTCTAAAAATCGTTCACAGACACACACACAGACCATTTTCCCAAATAGTGTTTTTCGGACTCAGGAGGGTCTGAAACGTAAAGATCTGAAGAAAACTCAAAATTTGTTTTCAGCCGATTACATAACTTTCCTTTCTACTTTGTAGAGCCAAGGGAAGTAATAAATTCAGTTAGTAGAATGAGCCATGAACATAAGCGAATTTAGGTAGAGTAAGGAAAGCTGTGTGATCTGGCGCACCTGATATATTTTTTCGGATCTCACCGTTAATGGTATGGTGGCACCCAAAAAGGAAATTAAGTAAATAATAATTAAGGAAATGGGGAGGGCGCCTGGACTACCCTACTCCAGCTCTGGGGATAGAAGGATTCGGATAGGGAAGGAAAGAAGGATAAGGTGCTTCACGATAGAACGACCACTAGGTGGTGATACCTCGGAGAACGCCCACTTACACGCCCAGCTGACGAACCTCCCAAGCACTTTTCTAGCACCGCACACCGCGCCAGGGCACGGCCAATGCTGCAACCCACTCTGCGAGCTTCCAACACCGCCATACGAAGATCCGTTCAGTCATATTTGCGCTTCTTGACTACCTGAACATCCAGCATCAGGCTCAGACTGATCCGGACCAACGGCGATGATGTCAGGCCTCAGTACTTCTCCAAAGACCCCGGTAGTGCCACAGCACGCCGTCGTAAAGCTGTATATTCTGTTCGTTCTTTCTGCAATCCACATCCTGAGGACCACTTTTTTCAGAAACTACCAAAATCGGATCAAATGATTTTGATAAAACATAAACAAGCGGCACACTGTCAGTGAGGCGCGCTTCAAGAGGAGATTTGTGTCTTAAGGCCACTGCATTTGCCGTCAGACCTCAAATTCCTCGAAGTTCCGGATGGAATCTCATCAAAGCTCCTGGCGGTTGTGTGAATTTCAACGGAAGGCTGTTATGGGCATTTTAATTAATAATTCGATAATTACCTCCTCGTTTTTTATACCTAATTTGAATTCACTGGAGCTCCAAGCCGTCGGCCCTTCACTTAATTGAATTTTATAGTTTTTTGTCGACTGAAGGGCGATCCGAGGTGGAGGTGGCATCTTTCAAAAACAAAACAAAAACTCCGCTTAAGCTGCTGAGGATAAGAAAGACATACCGCGTTTGTGTGGTAGCTGCCCCTGCCCAACACTTAATAGGCCACTGGGTAGGTCTGCTTGGAAATAACTTTTCTTCCTCTTCTCTTCTCTTCTCTTTTCGGTTCTGAGAATGTGAATCGTCTCTAGTATTTGGAAGAGTTTTATTTTATTTTTCACGTTTTCGTTCCGTCCTGTAAATAACGTAATTATAACTCGGGACGTTGATAAGTAGAGGGGCGATGGTGGATGTAGGGGAGAAGGGTGCTTCAGGTTCATTGACTTCATTTCACGTCAAAATCGTCTCCGGTAACCGAGTAATTTTGTGACGGGGAGGACGAGAGAGGGAATGTCGGCGTGGAGGGGGCGAGGAAAATAGTTTAGAGCCGAGTTATTAGGTTCCTGGAGGAAGGCCCTGCTCTTAATAGCATTCGGGAGAGGAAAGAGCTATTGGCTGTTTCCAAGTGGTGACCCAAACGGGAAAACAGTATTAACCGGACGACGTATGAAGAGAAGGAATGTGTAGCTTAAAATACGCACCTTCAACCTGATCTCACGCGCCGATCACCAAGCGGTGCACAGAGCAGCACTAGACGTTGAGTCTCACCCAGAAACACTCCTACTCTGGCCCAGATTTCGCTGACAATGGTATATGTGGTTTAGGCATTGCCCGTGGCGTTGGAGAGGGGTAAGGGCTGTAAACACAGGGGTTTACAGCCCTTACCCCTCTCCAGCCAGCACCACTCATCTCTCTAGGGAGGATTTCCAGCAAAACCACGGTCCCCATGACACCAATCTCATGGCTTCACGGCTGACAGCGCCACGCCCCAAAGGCTCCACGCTACCGGCTGCAGGCTGAAGCCCCCATGGTACCCATTCTATATGGCTGCACCTTGGCCGGAATTGCCAAGAGTCGTTTTACCGGCACCTATGCTTCATCTCCATGGGGGTCCACGGATTGGACTTGCCCCTGCACCGACCATGGAGAAGGGTGTCAGGCCATCTTTTACGGCCTGAACTGCGGTCCCCATTCCGACGTTACGAGGGCGGACTACTCTATTCAGCCGCCCTCGACCGCAACTCACCCATCTCACACTAGCCTACCACTACTAATCCTACATACAAGTCTGTTTCCTTATTTGATGACTGTACCTAAACCCTCGACGAGGGTTATAGCAGTCATGGAAGTTGCGGTTTCGCTAATATGCAAGAGTCCAGCCCCTGCAGCATCCACCGAACTCAGACCTGTGGAGGTACGGCAGGTATTTGGTCGTTAACCAGTCTCCCGGTAGAGAGCTGTTGCCTGTGTGCGACTGCGCAGAGGTGACCACCTGAGGAATCCCGTACCATCTGGGAGGAGTTCTTAATCTGGTTTCCTATCTGATCCAACTATTCACTTGGGTGGCAAGTTGCAAAAGGACAGATCAACTATGGCCACGGTTCTTAGCCATCACCTTCTTCGAGAAACCTGTGAAATGGTTATAGGCGAGCTTTGTAGCAGTCAATGCTGCTAAGTTCGTTTGCCCTCCCAGCAACCGTTGCACACTGTTGTAGAAACTACAGTGGAGCAGCACATGGTTTCTTGTTTCCTCCGCACTGGTGGCACAAGACGTGCATAGTCTTTCAAAGAAAAGAAGTGGAGCCACGCATTGAAGTCCCCATGTCCTGTGAGGAACTGGCTCGTCCAGTGGTCTGGCTCAACCCATTTTCTATAAAGACGTTCATGGATGTTGGGGAAGAACTCATACGTGTCACGTCCCTTTGACGAGGATTCCCATCTCACTTGCCATTTCTCTAGCGCCCATTCGTCAATGGCGGCAAGTTTCTGTTCTGTGGTCTAATCCTACATACACACTCACACATCCATTCAACCCTTAAATACATTTACACTGAAGGTCCAGGGATGGGCTACTTAGTATTCGACCATCCCTGGCACTGCCCACTCAAAACCACACACTAACACAAAACACACATGCAAACACACAACCTAAACACCTACTCCTGAGGTCCTGCACACATTTCCTAACCTAATCGCTTCCCTTCCTTTAAAACTCTTTCACCGGACCATTTCCACCATATAAAACTTTCTTGCTTCCTGACCATATTCGTGTCCCACTGGCTTCCTATTCCTATTACCTCATTCCTTGCCCTATTCCTTTCCTGCTGGTAGCTGACACAGTGGAACACCACGTGCACACAGCCCGTCCATCACCAAGCCGAATCCACGGAGTTTCTCTCTGAAGTCTCCGTGGCCAGTGACGAGCTGGAGGTATAAAAACCAAATCCCATCCAGCGGGCCTCTAACCTTTCCCGTACATGTGGCAGCCCCGGATGCGTCCACCTTCCTTTCTCGCTGTTTCTCTCCTGCCATTCATCAATAACCAACTTGTCGATTAGGGCTTTCCTCTTCCTTCCCTCGATTTCTCTTTCTCCCCATGTCATCCGTCCTTGCGTCCTCAGCCGGTAGCCTGCCCATCTCCGCGATTTCGTTGACAATTTATTGAATTCTTCCAACGCCTTTCCGCATTTTTACTTTCTTTACGTTCTGAATGTAAACACTTGGGGTTCCTACAACAAACTGCCAATCCACCAACAAACCATGAATGCAACAAACTGCTACATACACGAGCGCTATACCTTCGACGAAATGTGACACCTCGAAGAACGCCTGCTGACACGCCCAAGCGACGCATCTCCTCAGCTCTTTCCTTACACGGCTCTCTCCCGTCATATTTGTGCTTCTTGATTCGCCAAGTGAGCTCAAGACCCCAGCTTTCAGAAACTACCTGGACATCCAAGATCACCGCCGACCGGTTGGGACCAATGGTCACGTTGTCAGACATCAGTCCTCTTTCTTTTGATAGGTACTTAATTGGACTACCATACATATTTTTCTGAAGATTCTACTACTTTCTGAGCGGAGTTTATACGGCAAAAAGAACGCTACAATCAATTTTTATCGAAATATTGGGTATTTTATTGTGTTGCTCTCGTCATTTTCTCCCAAATGAGAATTTTATGGTGTTGTCGTCTCATTAGGAGCTATCTACACAAAAAATTAATCAAAACCGTTGGAGCTGTTATTGAGAAAAAAATATTTAGTGTTTTGATTAATATAACTATCGTTAGTTTTGAAAGGATCTTGCTTGTACACTTATTTTGGCGTCTCATGGTGACCTGTGGGTTGAATACCAAGTTTGAGCTGATTTGGTTCAGCTGTTTTCTCTCAATCGCATTCACAGACACCCAGACTATTTTCCCAAATTGTATTTTTCGGACAGTAGGGTCTGAAACGTGAAGATCTGAAGAGAACTCAATTTTTTTTTTTTGAGCAGCTAATGCGCGTTCCATGTTCTGGAATTTTAGCTGGAAGCAGAAATCATCAGAGGAGCCTTGGGTGAAGAAGTCTATAGTCTGTAATAAAGTTTGTTAGTTGTAATGAACGCAGAGTTCAATAGCGAATGATTTGGATTTCAGTACAATAAAATTCAGAATGAACACAAAGGTTGATTCCTACCTACCGATTGATGAATGATGAGCACGCATGCGCTTGGTGACGAGAGCAGATCACGAGATTATGTTGTAGTCTGAGCAATAGCTAATGGGATGCCTCTGTAATGTGCGCGTTACTCATCAATAACCCAGGGGGTTGAAAGGATCAGAACATCAAGCTCGGCCATTGGCCTTCGATACCAAAGGTCGGACTGCAATCCTCGAACTCTGGATCAGACGGAGGAGCTCAGGGTGGGCCAGGAAGACAAGGTCGTTGCCTGCGTCAGTCTCTGAAACTCCTTCGCTCTCCATTGTGTTCCATAGTCGGCTCAACTCTCAAGAAGTGGGAACTGCCTGTCGAGAGGGCCTCATGAACGAAGTGAAAGTTGACTGCTCCCATTGACTCGTGACTTGAACTGAGCTACGCGATTCTTAGTGTTACCTCGAGACTCGTTGACCATTTGACTCTCCTGCTGTCATCTGTCATGTCTATTCAATCAGCGACGGTATGTAAAGATTGTCGATCATATTCACAAGTTTCGTTCGCTAACTATAGAGCCAGTTGCACCAACGCTCTTGATTTAACTGACCTTTGTTAACTAACTCCAGTTTACCAATCACAAGTTGAAAGATAAAAATGAACTACCTAAGGTTTTTACTCATGTCGGTTACACGAACTTCGATTTCCTCAAATCAGTAACGTCTTAACCCACGAATTGTCACCTCCATCTTTGATTTTTAACCTTCTCACCACCGAACATCAAAATCAGCCCCCTGGGAATTTTTTGTACTTTCCATAGGCGTCTTCAGATCTGCGTTTTTGAGTCCATAAACCATCATGGTGTGTATGTATGTGTGTCTGCGTATGAAACTGTTTAAGAAGGCTGGGCTAAGTCAGCGGAAAGTGAATATTCAGACTGTAGGCCAACAAGGGGCGTCGAAATAAGTTTGTGAGTAAAACGGTTCAAGATCGTAGTCTTAGAGATCACAAAACTAAATATTTTTTTAACGAAAAACGGATCCAATGGTTTCATTAAAGCTGAGGAAGTTGAGTGATGCGTGACAGTAGATATTTTTTACTCTCCTCACCCTTAGTATGTTTTAAGGGAACATAAGTAATTGAAGGAGAAACAAATATTTTTATTTTTCTTCAGATTCTTTAAAAAACTTCTGAGGCTGAAGAAAATGCTGCATTGTTCGAGAAAATGTTGTGACTGTGAACATCACCACCTCAAATTCGGTATTCAGTGGATCACAATAAAGTTGTGAATGAAATTTGTTCAAAAGTTATTAAATTCAACGTACCTGTTAGGTGAGTCCATCTCCTCTGGCTGGTGAGTTACTGTCGGCAAGCACTTTTGATGTGAAGACATCATTGTCTGGCCATTAAGTCAGTACTGGAGTCAGTCAGTTGGTCGTGGTCTTTATATACGAAGAGAAAGGTAAACGGGATGGTGCAGCCTCAGGGAAGGGGGGGAAGAAGGAGGTCATCTACCCCTGGGAAAACCTACTAGAGGTGAAGAGAAAGGAACGTCTTGAATAGTCTGTCAGTTGTTGGTTCTAAGTCTTTTTTGTATGGGGTGGTCTGTAAATCCGTCAGTTGGTTGTTTTTGTTTGTGTAGTGTTTTGAGTAGTGTGAATATGGTGTCGCATTAAACAGTTATTAAAATGATCGACTAATGATCGAATTTTTTTCTTCAATAATGGTTTAGAAGTCCTCTGTTATTTCTGACACCTTAAGCCCTTTGTTTGTATGTGTAGGCAAGTCTGCCTCTCGGTTATTCCGAAGCAATCGATTTCCCCCTCTCTCTGGACTTACCAATATATCCTCTTTCCCCTTCAAACCACTCAATTTATTTTCTCTTCACAATACACAGCTCTTCCCAGCTACTCACTCGTCTCTCAGTTCTCGCTATAGATTCACCTTCTCTCCACTTAGTTCCCCACACGACCTTTTCACGTGTACTCAGAGGCCTCTTGTTCGCATTAAAAATGCTCACGCTCAAACTGATATCGCTATTCTGTCACAGTCCTCACTAACGCTCACCACGTCCATTTATTTCTCAATTCAAACTCCCCCATTCGTGCGCCCAACAATAAGTGAGTAATACGAAATTTTCATCTGTGTGAAGAGGACTAGATAAATTGAAGAAGCTATAAAAACTTTTAACAACAATGTGCAGTTTTTTCTCATAAACCTCGCTCTTGGAAGAAAGGTGCTTGCTCACATTAGCAACTCATCATTCAAAGTGTTAATGAATCAAAGTTCTGCCTTAATGAATGAATAACCAGTGTAGTGGCAGCTGGAGACGCTTGAGTGTTTTGGTAGTTAGTTTCTTGAACCAACTTCTGCTGCAACTTGGCACTATTTAGCTTCTCTAGCCAGACCCTGTTAGGTCTGCCAAACGTTTTTCGGTAGTATTTTTGCTCTTACTCCCTCGATATTACTAGCGCTTGAGAGAAAAGATGGAATAAAGATAAAGGATACATGCTTTAAAAATTCTTGATTCGTTGCAGATTTTGATGGCTGTGGCCTTGACCAGCGTTGCCGTCTGCTATGACCCTGAGGACAAACTAATTAACACCGTTTTGCCGTCTCCAGACGTTAAGTTTGAAGCATTTTACCCCAGGTTTTATTACTTCTTTATACGAGACTTTTATTTTTCTATAAGCCTTGTTTTAGCACGGTGCTCAATATTTTTCAGGAAAGCTTACGGTCAACCAAATGGCAACTCGAGAGCTGCACATGGTCACGCTACTTTCTATCAGCACCGCCATCCGGCTTTGATTGACACGGCCAACTCTCCGGCTTATGGTTTTCGATTTGATGGAGTTAGGCGTTTCAATTTCGATTAAGCGCTAAAGTTTGTGAGCCCTTTAGTAATCTACAGCTCAGGTTGACATAATAAAACTAAAGGAACGAGCATTCGATTTTTATTCAGTTCATTACTAATGTTCAACATTATTCCTGATTCTTCTATCACGAACTTGTCAGTGTAGAATATTAGGGCCTTCTTAATTGTTCAGTAATGAGAGACAGTTCTCAAAATGTGGCACCATCTGTTGAGTCGAGTTTTTCATTGCTAGGAGCTGCACGAACCTTGTATATCTAAAAGGAGTCTGAAGCTGAAGGAGAAGCCATCTTCGATCATACACTGCTCTCAAAGCTGATCAAAGGGATCGTTCTTTCCTAGCGAAAGTTGTAGTGGTTCGCGGCGGACTGCTAATGGTGGCAACACTGTTGGCGCCAACTGTGCAGTTCGCCACTGTTCATATTAGCGGAGGAGCCACGTTTTAACAGATAACGGCTACCGACATCGCTGACGAATCTTCCCCTTTTTCAAGCCAGTGATCACATATTTCATTTCCCCTTACATTGTGTGAAGTAAGGTAAGCGATCAGAGCTTGGTGTTTCATTTCCCCATTGTCCCTTTATTGTCATTTACTACAATCCGAGCATAGGTTATTTGTTTCATTCTAAAAAGAGTTCATCTCATTTCATTTCTATTTTTTCCTGATTAAATTCAAGTGGGTCCTATTTGGTTTATAATTTCATTTCCCAGTACTTTCCTGAGAAGCATTATTTTTTTAATTCCAATCAAGTGAGTATAATTGAGCGTATTTAATTTGTTCGTTTCTTTTGGGCCCGGACACGACTTTCGCCCGTGTTCTGTACGCGGGTAATTTGTAAAAGGAATTCCTCAAGTACGACACAAATTGGTAGCAGAGCCTTTCCGATTCCCCCCTCTCGAAAATACGTCGCGCTTGCCACGCGTATTGTCCGCATTTTCGCTCGTACGAAAATCGTGCACGTGTTCACGTTCCTGTTGCGCCCAGTTCGTGTTCATTGCAACTCCCCGCCCCTCCCTGTTCTTGACGATCATTACATCATCTACCACCTTGTTCACTCCTGTTCGTTTTTGCTCGGATTGTTCAACACTGCCCCATCATGAGTCGATGAGCAAACTCTATGAAAATGAATCCTTCTTGCGAAAAGGTGAATACCAAATTTTTAATTCTCAAGATGGTGGGACGAGACTGGTATTTAAATCCCCCGGCGGAAGAGATGGTACATCATTTCCAAAATCGAAGTAGGGACTGATATTAAATTGCGCCAGAACAAGCGGTTCATATCGATCTTCAAATCTACCAACCAGCGGAAAACTGCCAGAAGAAGTGGTCGTGACTGATATTTCGATCCAAATCGGTCAGAAAAAGACATGAAACTGGCAGCGGAATCTGCTAAGGAAAGAGAAAGAAGATAGTTCTTCACATCAGCCACGAGAGTGACAAACAGATTAGAGTAGTCGCTGAATGCACGCAGGGCCGAGGAAAGTTCTGTGGTGCATCGCACCAAATATTTTTGTTCTATAATGAACGTGGCAAAGTTGAATAAAATGGAAATAGCGCATGACGGGGAAGTTCAGTGTAATAATACTCGAAAGTAACACACATTAAGTTTCCTACGTACTGACTGATGCACTCACGTTCTGTCGCTGAGCAACAGCTAATTCGATCCTGTAATGCGTGCGTTACTTATCATTACGTTTTTCACCGAGAAGATGGCGACAAAAACAAAAACCGTCAAGTGAAGACATCATTGGTTCCCGTTAAGAGTCGGAATGGTAAAAGGATGTGGTTGGTTCATCGGACCCACCAGTGCGTGTCCCTTTTTCGTCAGCTACGACTCTTCTTCCTTTGTACCATAGTTTGCCGCTCCGCCCTTCTCGTCCTCGACCTTATTTCCGTTGGATGTTTCTAGAAGAAACGGAAAACCACTCGAAGAACAACAGTTATTTCCTATGAAACGGACCTGTAAGAGCCGTCTGATCGTCATCAAGAGATAGCGAGTCGGTCCATTTGTTACGGACGTCTCTTCATCGCCAGCGCCTCCCTCACCAATTAAATTCCTTTTGTGAAGTTGACAAGTGGAAGTTGAGCGCCAGATTTATCTTGGGACGACATCCAGCCGCAAGATCTTACGTGTGTGAGAGCTCGTCAGAGAGATACGCGTTAATCTACAGGCAGGTGACTTACAAATTTTTAGTTTTCCTTAAAACCCTGTCACTACGCTTTCCAGACATGGGGCCTGTATTGCTTGAACTTTCCTCAACAAGTTTTTTTAGCGTCTTTGCATTTTGAGGCCACCGGAATCGGAAATACCGAAATTTTTCCCTTGGTGTGTCACTGTAGTCAACTTTGACGCCCCAAGGGGGGGGGGGCATAAACAACAGTTTTCGTATTTTTCTCGATACAGAATTTATTCGTGAATAAATTTGTGTATGGACTGCTCCAAATAACTCGAAAATACCATAAAGTTCTCATGTGGGATTTTAGAGCAGTTTTTTCTCATCTGTGCCACACCACCTGCACCGAGGGGTGTCGACTATGTCCATAACGTGCGTGTGTTCATTTGGCACAATCCCGTCGTGATTCGCACTATCTATCGTAAGTCTTTCTTCAGAAAAATTGAGCTAGTAGTCCGATTCAGTACTTATATGATGAGAGTTTAATAACAGGAGCTACTACAGAAATTCCTGAATTCCAACCGCCGCCATTTCCCTTATTACAATAATTCTTAATTATCGTACCCGACTATTCCAAAACAGTGAACACGATTCTTCTAAAAACAAACCAGGTAAAAGCCCTCGTCAATCACCTGCGCACTGGTTGCGCAATATAGATCATGGCCGAGTAGGAGCAACAATAAATTTCGGTACCTTAAACGCGACCAGTTTTCGACTAGACATTTGTTGTTATGGTTAGTGGCTAGAATCGATATAACCGTTGAATGCACCAAATTGGACCAAGAAGAATTGCGTGATGCGCCGCACCTGGTGTTTTTTTGAAACGTTCCCGTTTACTTTTTACTTTCCGCTACCCAAAAAAAAAGTCGGGTTTTCTTCAGATATTTACGTTTTGAGACCTACTGAATCTGAAAACCTAACCATGTGTGAGTGTATGCTCCTGTGGATCACCAAAAGCTATAAGACTGTATCAACAGAAGCACTCGAGGTGATCACAGGCCAGTTACCAGTTGACTGGCCGTTGAGTGCACGGTTGATAAGTCGGAGCTTCCCCCGCTTTGGGCTGAACTCCGCGCGGATCTCACCACAGAACAGAAACTTGCCGCCGTTGACGAATGGGCTCTAGAGAAATGGCAAGCGAGATGGGAATCTTCGTCAAAGGGACGTCATACGTATGAGTTCTTCCCCAACATCCGTGTACGTCTTTCTAGAAAATGGGTTGAGCCAGACCACTGGACGAGCCAGTTCCTCCTTCAATGTGCGGCTCCACTTATTTTCTCTCAAAGACTCTCCATCATGCGTCTTGCGCCTCCAGTGCGGGGGAAACAAGAAACCACGTGCTGCTCCACTGCAGTGGCTACAACAGTGAGCGACGGTTGTTGGCAGGCAAACGAACTTCGCAGCATTGACTGATACAAAGCAAGCCCATTTTGCAGATTTCTCGAAGAAGGTGATGGCTAAGAAACATGGTCATTGTTGATCTGTCCTTTTGACACTTGCCACCCAAGTAAATAGTTAGATCACGTGGGAAACCAGATTAAGAACTCCTCCCAGACAGTACGGGATTCCTCAGGTGGTCACCTCCGTGCGGTAACACACGGGCAACAGCTCACTACCGGGTAGGGTTCTTCGCATTTTTTTCAAAAACGACTCTAACGATTTTGATTAAACTCTTTTACTAGTTGGTAAAAAACTTTTCTTCTCAATACATACCTCCATGAAAATACGGTGAATGGAGATAAAGGCGTTAAAAACAAAAATATGTTTTTTTACGCTTTTTGGCAAAACGGCTTCAACAATTTTCACCAAACTCACTGGATGTTTTCGAATTGCGTATATTACTCCCTTTAAATGTTCCTCTGACATTCTATTGAACAGAGATAAAAGTCAAAATGAGTCGATAATAATGTTTTTTCGAACATTTTCGTAAAATGCGGGGTAACTGCTTGATTGGATTTGATTAATCTTACAGAGTGTCTTCTAGCGATCTATACTATTTTGTTCTTCGTAATTATTTCTGTGTATATCTGTGGAAGGGAGAGCCAAGTTAACTCGGAAAAGTAGATTTGTCGAATATTAATTTATCGTTTTTCTCATTTTCTCAAAAACAGCTCTATTTCGATCAAACTTACGGAGTATTCTTAACTTGACTTCTACATTTTGTTCTCCATAAATGCGTTAAATCAAGATATAACGCCTGTATATGCAGCAGGTCATCGAATTTACTGGGGTTGTGAAGAGGTGTGTGTTACTGCGCACCAGATATTTTGGAATTATAAGGAAAACAGTGGACAAAGTTAGCCAAGGAAAGACAAATCGTATGAATTCCAGAATTTTTCGAGTTGCTCCTAATTATCTCATGGTTAATGTTGAGCTTTCATCGTTTAGGCAGCTCACTTGACTACGAAATTGTGTTATAAGACTGGGCCATTATTTCTTCAATGCGGCGCACTTCATATTTTTTTCAACGTTGTTTAGATTTTAATCAAAGCTCTTGGACTCATTAACTCACATGTGTCGACTGACTGATAAACCCAACAAAAGTTGATACTACAAAATCACTCAATTAAATTTTGGTCGATGCAACTGAACCTTAAGCAGGAGTTTGTGCACCCAATGCGCTATTTTCAGTTTCATTCTAATTTTCCTGAGAGGAAAACAAAGGTGATGTCGTGGCGAGGGGGGGGGGGGTACGTATAGTAGAGTGGGAGTTAATTTTCAAATTTAAGAGCAATGAAACGAGCTTAACACCGAGTTGTAAGAAACTATAACTTACAGGTTGAGGCGCGCTCGAGCTGTAGGGCGTACCAACTGAACAAAAAATGAGGATATTTACGACGGGTCTAAACTCCATGTCGGCCCTTCCCCCCCGCTACCTGGGTAGCTCTTATTTATGTTGGGTTTTACGACGAAAGCCCTTAAATTATGAGGGACAAGAGGGTCGGAGAGGCAGCTAACTCGTTCAACTATCGCCAGATCAAAATCCTCCCCTCCCATCTATTCATCCCTCTCGCTTCCATAGTTTTATGATAAAGGTACCGCTATAAGCGTCCAGGGCACAGAAAAGGTACTTTAAAGTTTTGGTCGTTTAGGGTTTGAAAGGCTCGTACAATCGATTTCAACTTCGATGAAGGCATTAATCACAAACCCAATGAATCAAGAGACAAACTAATGTGATAAAGTAATCATTCACAGTTCATCGAATTGGTTAAACATGTTTTGAAGCAGGGACGTGTACAGGGGTATAATTACTGAGATGGTCAACAATTTATGTTGAACCCTTTACGAATTTTTAGACATTTTTCACAATTGTTAGCTGAGAATTCAACAATTTTTATTGATCTTCCAATTTTCATAAAACATTTAAATCGCTTACAATTTTACTCCGCTTATCATTTATGTTCACCAACTCAATTTACCAAATACTTTAAACCGATTTCACCAACTGTTTGTTCTTAATTCCCCAAATGTTTGCATTTCTTCACGATTTTGCTGTTTCTCAACACTCAATTTCCGAGCAATCCATAAATAAATTGGATAATCATTATTTGTGCAACTTGACAACAGTTTCGGATTAATTCCAAAACATTTTTGCTTAAAGCTTTCACTTATCTAGACAACTATTTTGTTAACTCATTAATCGTAACTCAACGACTTTGACTCAATCATAATGGACCTCGATAATAAATATTTCGCATGATTCAGATCAGCGAACCGAAAAAATGTTTTCCCTCCATGTAGAGGTCTTCCATGTTGTTTGTATCATCTTCCAAGTGTCGTCAGAAACATTCGGGTGGTAGTCCAGTCAATTATACGACGAGTCTTTAATAACGCTCATGAGACGTGTAGGGACTACTTCGGTAAGTCCGGAATTTCGAACCACCAACGTTTCACCTACTATCATTTCTAAAAGTGTTTACCTCATAACTCTGGAACAGTGATTAATATTCATCTAAAATAAATCGTATCTACAGCCTCATCAATCCTCTGTGTATCAATTGCTCAATAATGGTCGAGGCATGAGTACGGGCGTCACAATAAATTCCTGAGCTGTAAGCAATATCGCCCTCTACCAGCGTGATGTGGCGTTTCACCAAGTTTAAATGAACTGAGTGACTAATAAATTGCATTGGTAGCAAGAGCCATGAAAATCAGTAAATTTAGTGCTAAGGTATTTAGTGCTAAAGTATGATGCGGCCCATGTCATATTTTCAAATATTGTTTTTTGAACTCTGATGACTAAAACGTAAATATCTGACGAAACCTAAAAGAAACAACAATTCAGTCGATTAAGTAATTTTGTTATTTAAACGTAGTGCAATGGGAAGTAAAAGCGTGAATCTCAAAAATCAGAAGTCGCCTTTTTTTTTTTTTTTTTTAATAAAATGTGGATGCTGGACTGGCCTATTGTAAGGGCGCCCCAGCTCAAGCCCCCCCCCCCCCGCCACTCACAGACCCTAAGGCACTGTGCTCCCACAGTGCGACGTCCCCAACCCCTGCAAAAAGCGGAGGACATCAGCAATTTCTCCACTCACCATCTTTGCTGGCTGAAGAAAGCGCTTCCCAAAAACACGACGCCGCGATGCCGTGAGTCCATCGCATATCCACAACCCATGCTCTGCATCTCCAGCCCTGCCTCACAGAATATGCATACCTATACTTCACACTTGCCAGTATTTGGCCTCAGCGGATCCTCATATCCTTCCTCCCCATACCAAGAAGCTCCTTGTTTTTGAGTTTTGACTGTCTAAGGCCAGGCGCCCCCTTTCTACGTTAGTGGTTCCTGGTGGTCCTAACAAAGGGCTCAAGACCGACAGGGATTTGTGCCGATCGTTTCTTCGCTGGCCCAACGGCCCACTTATTTCCCTCTGTTCCCTGATGACCTGGCACCCAACACGGTTTTGCGCTGTTGTTCCACCATAATATTTATGTTCTCTCCTCTCGATTCCCCTGCAGCAACCGCTGGACACAGACTATGACCGCAGACACTTCTGCCTGGAACACTCTGGGACCCCAACGGGATCGCTGTTTGAAGATGCCACCCCCTACCAGGCCTCCCTGCACAAAGCCATCAGAGTAATATACCAGCTTCAAACGTGGGCCCTCCCCCCTCCCATCGGGATCGCTCAAGGATGAGTATCTGAAAGGGTAACACGAAGTTAAACTTCACATGCTTCAAGTCCCTCCACCTTCACCCTATCAAGGATAAAGTGGCATGAACCTCTCCTCCCCCGATCAGACCCAACTCCAACATACGCACAGCCTGAAAGTACGCCATCAAGTCGCCTCCTTGTTTGCAACAGATAAGCGAAGAATCACGAGTCATCATCAGTCAAAATGGAAATGAAATTCCACTATCGGGAAGGGAACCAGAGCCTGTTTCTATTCGCAGCTGTCCACGAGCTTCCATGTACCTTAAATGAAAACGTGAATCACAATCCCATCTCACTCATCAAGTGTGTACAGTCCAAGGGATATAGAAAGTGAATAAGATTTGATGAAGAAGTAAGTTGCGTTCTAGTTACTGATGATGGCCTAACCGTCGAAATCGATATAACGCTGTAATTCAAATTTAGTGGAAATATACCCTAACTTCGTTTTATTAGTGGTTGTACCCAAATCAAGAGTCACGAAAATGTTGGTGTGCGGGCAGACGAGGTTTTTATACACAAGCGAGGAATTATTATGGTTCACCTAGACGGTTGGCCTCCGGATAGAGATAGGAACGAAAGGTTTTAGATGACAGTGAAAAGTCTCGTGTCATTATTTCTCATTCGGCGTTTGATTTCGTTTTGTTCGCCCATTAAGTGAATAAAGCCATAAATTTCCCTGACCGTCGTACATGATGATCGGGCGGGGCTCCTTCTGATTACGGGGGCCCCTTTCAGATTGAACGTTCCGACCAGATGAAGCTCAACATGTACTTCACAACTTCCCTCGGGGCGCACATACGTTATTTTCCTGCCCCATTCGATATTAAATGAACCTGTTATTACCGGCGAATTGACAGGGTCCGCTAATGTACGGAATAATGGGGATGAATATTGTAACAGGACTCTGAAATGACTGGGAATCGTCGTTTTGTATTCAATTGGCACGGGGTACAATCGGTGGGCTTTCTGACATAGCAATACAACGGAACGCTTGTTTCGACTGAACGTAGGGTGATTTCACATCAGAAGTGGTATTGCTGCATCCCTTTTTCCTGCAGCACCTAGGGCAAATATTCAAAACTTTTACGAAGGGCTCGAATTATCTGGCAAGTCGCATCAATCCGTTTTCATATGTAATCCGTTTTCATATGTGTGAGTAACGCACGCGATAAAGGGGCATTAGCTTATTTCATTAGCTGATGTTTACATCGCTACATAATACACTAATCTCTCGCTCTGGCCCAACAATCCAATTTAGTGGCTGGCGAATGTGAGAGCATTAGTCGAGTCGGTACATATTCTATTCGATCCTGCACCGCACCTACACAGAAATGAAATCTACTACCCATTTTTATATGACCCTGGTATTATTAAGTGGGTATCTTTTGTTATACTTCATTGCTGAGAAAAAGTCATCACACGCGATCTGCAGCAGCAAAAACAATCATTCAAACACACTGAGGTGATTACTTACATACGAAGGAAGGGCGTTTGTTCTTAATCGTGGTAACAGTGCGTGTATATCCAAAAAATTTAAATTCTAGGATTGGCTTCGGTAGAGCGCAGTACAGATTTTTCATATTTTACGAAAATTAGCATTCAAATTTTTGACACAACTGGAATAGTTTCATTTGTTGCAAAAATCCTTCAAAATATCTAACAAGAGGCGGCTCACATCCTTGCTCCTCTTGGACGCCCAACAAGCCTTCGATATGGTCAGTGCTGGTGTCGCCCAAGGATCTAAACTCTCGCCCTCCCTCTTCAACATATTCCTACACGACATCCCCTTCCCCCAAAAAGATTTTCATTGCCCAATTCGTCGACGAAGCCCTTTCTCTACCCCTCCAAGACCAAGCTACACTGAACTATGGCCACGAACAAATGCATACCTCTGTGCTCAGCTGGTACTACCACGACCAGGGATTCCGCCTGAATTCTTCTCAGCCTTCAGAAACTCCCACTACACGAAGTCGCTCGCACACAATCCGCTCCTGGTCACTCCAACCTGTGTTTTGATGACTGTAACGCATACGGTAGTCCTGACCTTTTCAAGGCAGGCAACCCGCCACGATCCATTAATCTTCTGGCAATTCTGCAACCTTACGTACCAGTTTCTGTATAAAACGTTACGTTCTACCTCGAATTTCTCAGGTTGGGGGGAGGAGGAAGCCGCTCATCAGCCTTGGAAATGTGACTTCTGCTCCAAAAATTAAAGCCGTAATGATCGAAGTTTTTAAAAATTATTTTATTAAAGTTGTCGCGTTATACTTTATACTATATTTGGGCATGTACGTAATTTACAGACTACAATTTCTATGACGAGCCTTCATTTGTGAAGGTTGTCAACCTGCGATGCGTCTCAGGAGAGCGCCTGGCAAACACACAACGCTTGTCTGTAACTCGAATGGCCGTTTGAAGGTAGGCAATCCGTCACGATAGTGCAGATTCCCGTTCATTCATAATCCCCTGTTAGTTTCTGTATAAAACGATTCGTTCTACCAAGTGCAGCACTACCAAAAGAAATCGACGTAACAGGAGATTAAACTGCACAGGAGCTACCTTCACAACTGCAGGCGCCACGTCGAAATGCGTTGTAGATTTAAATTTTAAATTCCATTTAAAGGAGCGTCGTGATTTCGTTCTTAAGAAAACTTAAAACTCCTGTACAATCTAACGAGAGGTTGGATTTTTGAAGTGGCGAGGGCAAGAGACTGTGAAGGGAACAATAATTCGTACATAGGTATTGGCTACTGAAAGACATCCTGTGAGTTTGGTAAAATCGTTAAAGCCGTTTTGAAAAAAGTGAAAACCCCCTGCTTTAGCCTCGTATGCCTCATTCGGTACCCTCGTTCACCGAATATTCACAGAGATATTTATGAGGAACAAAAGTTAGGTACTGATTACTAAAAGATACTTTGAAAGTTTAATCAAAATCGTTACACCCGTTTTCGAGAAAAATGCGAAAACCCCTAATTTTTCGTAAATTTTGGTCCCCCTCATCTGCCCATCGATAGAAATTGCATATTACCTTATTTTTGCGCCTACGAAAATTCTATTACAAACCAAAAATGAGAATCAATTGAACTGTCGACACACACACACACACACGAGGATTGGAATTGGCTGGAGAGCGTGACAAGAATGTAGCACAAACTGGGGCTTTCGCACTTCACAAGAACAGCTTTTGGTCAGTTGTAAGAATCCGTAATTTATAGACTTAAGCAATTTCGGAAAAATCAAAATCAGTAAAATTTTCTCAAAAGAGGGAAAACAACAGTTTTTCTGCAGGTGCAATTTGCTTTGGCAAAGTCGAGTCACGCAGGCTTTTACAACTTCGGTCAGCTTGACGTGAAGTAACGGATTCTGAGAAATTACGTGAATTACAAGGAGCAGAGCAACGGAGCAGTTTACCGTCGGATTTACGACCCTAAGAAAATTGTACAGAGCTGAGCCCTCGCCCTGTAGGACCCCACCTTCAATAATAATGGAACCCTTTAATAGGAAACGAATTATGTTGATACACCAGAAGCCGATATTATCGTCAGTCCTGCGGCTCGCTGTGTAGTCGCCACCGCCTAATTTCATACGTTTCTGGTCAATTTTTAGATCCAACTCATTTACGAAGGTGCCTTCAGTAAACGATTCTCATTCTTCGGCCTACTTTTTATTCCACTTATCCTCCAATAATTTTCATTGCGCTATTAAGAACCGTTAATTTTTCGGTAATTTCACCCGATCATTTTCCCATTAATTTTTTCGAGTTGCCCCGCTATTTGTTTGAAAAGATCAATTTCTTCTGAAAAGTTCTTGTTGCCTCTTGACTTGCCAGAGTCTTAAGGGAGTAATATCTAAATCACCGTCGGGGAGAATTATAATCCCATTACGCCACAAACAATGTCACACATCTCAAACAACATCCGCCCTCTCCCGGTGGCCTTTTTCTCGTCTTCGGCCGCTTGTTTTTGTGGAAATTTCTACAAGAGAAGTTGATTGGTATCGTTAGTACACAGAGCAATCAAACAACTAATTTATGTGCATTGGTTATTAAGTGATTTTAATGACATCTTCCTCACTGGGAACCCTATCTAAATACTGAAGAGCTAAAGGTGGGGTAAAAACGCTTTTGTGAGATCCGCGGTTCTCTACCTTTTTCGCGACTGAACCCCGAAAGAGCGAAAACACGACCGCGGGTACCCTTCGCGCATAAGTTTGCGAATGCAAGTATTTATATTTTCATCATGACGCGTGCTTACCTACGGCTAGCATAACATCACCTTCAGGCTGAAGTCGGTTCGGTTCTTTTATGGTATTTAAAGCCGAAAAAGCACTTTCACATGAATACGTTGATGGAAAAGGCAACAATGCTGACAACGCTGCATTATTCAAATCAACGTATTCGTTACGCACGCTGTGCCAGAAATTTCTCACGTTGCTGTCCATTCTTGCTTTCAAAGTTCTATCCGCTTCAATTTTAAATATTTCTCTTTCAAGTCGTCAGAAAGTTCGGCTGTGTCAACATTGTTTTCGCAAAAAGGATCCAAATTCCAGTTCTTCTGGGCACCACACGTTTCAATTTCAGGAAAATATCGGAGAATTTGGTTTTCTGGATTCTTCAAATGATGGATGATCAATGCTTTGATATTAGGAAAGATTGAAAGATCGACGTTTGAGTCTTCCGAAAAACAGGAAGTTGTGGGGAAGCGTGTGAGATGTCCAACAGGAATTCTGTTCGTTCGGCTTTTTTATTGCGAAAAGGTCATTTGAAGAAAACGTGTTGCTGTTCTGTCCTTGAAGTTTCAAATTCAACTCATTGACTTTTCCTAATGTTTCGGCAAGACATACGACTTCGTATAACTATAGTATATCCTCGAAGTGCGTTGCAAAACCACATTTCTAATCTTTAAGAAAGACGAGCATTTCATTTCGTTTCTTATTTTGATACTGACCGTTTTTGAGGAATTCCTCGGCCTGTCTTAAAAGAAGACGTCCGAACCTTCAGAATCAATACTTTCGCGAACATCGGTATCACTTGCCTTCTGTTTCACTAAAAACCCAAAGGAACAACACAAAACTAAAGTTATCGTACCTGTTAAATGAGTCCGTCTCCCCTGGCTGGTGAATTACTGTGGGCAAGCGCTTTGGATGTAAAGACATCATCGTCTAGCCGTTAAGTTAGTACTGGAGTCAGTCAGTCAGCCGTGGTCTTTATATGCGAAGAGAAAGGTAAACGGGATCGTGGAGCGTTGGTGAGGGGGGAGGAAGGAGGTCATGCACCTCTGGGGAAACCCACTAGAGGAGAAGAGAAAGGAACGTATTCAATAGTCTGTCAGTTGTCAATTCTATGTTTTTTGTATGGGGTGGTCTGTAAATCCGTCAGTTGGTTGTTTTCGTTTGTGTAGTGTTTTGAGTGGTGTGAATATGGTATCGCATTTTGTGTTGCTTTGTTCATTTATGATCGGTCCATTGAAGTTTTTTTGTTTATAAATTTCCATGTTTTCTAATATGTTCAGTTTTCGTCCTTTGTATTGTTTATGTAGTAAAATGGTGCAGTCCTGTATTTGGTAGGTTCATGTCTAGTTGTCTTGAGGTGGTTGGCGAAGTTTGAATCATTTTTGTTCCTACTAAGAGATTTAATGTGCTCTGAATATCTGGTCCGTATTTTTCGTCCTGTCTGCCCTAGGTATGCGTTTTTACAAGTACGATTATTTTGTATACTCCACTTTGGTCGAGTGGGTCTGTCTTTTCAGTCTTTGCAGTTAGTTTGGTTCTAAGTGTGGTGTTCGTATGTAATGCGATTTGCATGCATCCCTTTCGGAGGATGTTAGTTATTCCGTATATTTTTGGTCCTGTTTACGTAAATGTGCAGCGTCTTGTCAAAGTCTGTGTATTTTGTGTTTTTGAATCGTCTTTTTGGAAGCCATTTTGGCCTCATTTGCATCACAAAGACTCACACAAAGGATACGACCACCGTCAACTTCTTTCTTGCACTGAACAGGTTGTATTCTTTTTAAAGCTACCAGCCCACTGGGAAGGTAACTCACAGGTTGTCCCCAGACCATTACTGAATACTAACGCATTAAAGCAATAATTATTTATGTCGCTGATATGTGTACCACTGCTTAACCCTTGCCGTACCATCGGTTGAACGTAAGTTGCAAAAACCAAAAACCCACTACCCACGGCGGAGTTAAATCTAAATAAACGCCGTAAGACCTTATCAGATGCGGTTACCAGACAAATTTGTGATAACAGATTATGTGCATTTTTTAGCCGCAACAGACCATCCGGGTTCCTCTGAAAAGAGTCGCTCCAAGCGAGCTTTAGGATGGTACTATATCACTTTCTATGTAAAGTTGAGTGAAATTCAAGCTTTTTCGAGCTTCGCGTACAAAAACGCACATGATTTAATGGTGATCATCACACAGACTTGCACCAACCCATTCTAAAACAATAAAAGTTACGATAAAATGAAAAAAAATGAAATTAAGAATGGGTATATGAAATAAATATGAGATAACTAACGGATTGGCAAAAACGTACATTTTACAAAAGTTGGAACAATGTTATACTGTACTTACAGGTTCTAATAAGTCCGTGACGAAGAACTGCCGGGTGCTTCCTCTCCTCCACTGTTCACTTGGTACACCTGTACCACATCCTTCAGAAATGCCCTCGTTAGATTATCATCAAATAAATATGTTATTTCGTATTCTTAATTTCATTGAATTTACTCCTTTTCATAGTCTTTGTACATTTAAAATAATTATATAACGGGTTATTACATAATGAACATTAAATAATTGGCATAATCGTACAGCTGTCGTTATTTCTAATTTCAAACATGGCGCCAGAGCCTACGATGTCAGGCATATCGATAACCTGACCTCGGTTGTGATATATCGATATATTGCCTTATCAGAGGATGCGGTGACAGCGGCCCTTGTTCTTTGTTTCACCCATAACAAGTTGTTAGTGAACTGGCCGGTGCACCGTTGTGTGTTTGGGTTATCAGTTACCTGGCTCGAGTTAATTTATTGGAGCCTGTTGTGAAAACTTAAGCGTCTGTTCAATATAACCTTCCAATGGTTACGTCGAGTTACTCGGCTCTCGTTTAGTATTTACAATTTCCTCAGCCTTACGAAGTAGGAAAACAAGCTCCGTAATCAACTGAACAAGTTTTCGTCAACTCCGTTGATATTTTATAAGGCGCCACAGAGTCCGAAAAACACCATTTGAGAAAACCTTCACAGGTTTGGTTTCTGTGGATGCTGAGCGTCTAGCAAAACTGCAACCTTTATGACTTACGACTGATACAACTAACTCCCTGATAAGAGCTAAAGAACAGTAATATCGATCAGGAAACAGACCTTTCAATCCCATATTCTGGTTGAATATTTTAATCAGGAGTGAATGCTGCTGTAAAAAGTCGACGGTCGTAGGAAAAAGTTGATATATACAATCAACATTGTTGAAACCCAGGATCCGTTATGAGTATTATAAAACGGATTTTGGTCGAAATTTGACAGAAAATTTGAAATATTATTTCTATTACGCGACTGCGATAAGAAAAACATCAGGTGCAACGCATCACACTTTTCTCAACCCTATGTAAATTCTTTGTGGACTTTATTGTGCGGCTAGTACTAATGCGCTGACCACTATTGAGCAATTGATACACAGAGAATTGATGGAAGAGGCTGTAGGCAATGTTTTTTGGAGAACGACGAATAGGCAGTGTTTCAAAATTATCGGGGAAAAACTGAGAGAAATGGTAGTAAGTGAAACGACCTTTATGTCTTATGAACGATATTAAACCATCATGTTTAGGTAAATTAGAGCATTAAAGCATTACACCAAAGGGAGAAGTTGATTGAAGGAAAGTTTGGTTAACTGACCATTTTTTCATAGGTTAGTCGGGTTAGCAGATCATTTTACTTCCTGCTGTACGCTTTCCTTAGTTCGACATTTGTTTTCTATTCGTGGTTCAATGTGTTTGTGTATTATTTAAGTACTTCGTTCACTAATATTAGTCTGTACGCATATTTAAGTAACAACTCCTCCCCTAAGGGGGGGAGAAGCATTTGAGTCGTATTTACGTTGTGAAAGTATTTTTACTTCGTTAAATAGATGCTTACGTGGGGATAGCTGTGCGATGCTTTTGACAAAAGCGTTAATGGCGCTGATTATTTCACGTCGAAAAATGACGCGCTTCTTCCCCCCCCCCCCCCACCGAGCTGATCTGAACCAGAAGCTCCCTATTCAGCGTCGACACTCCTAGAAGAAGAGGGATTTTGAACGATTCCAGTCACGGACTCCCAAATCGATAATTCCGATATAATACACGAATCGTTACAATCCCCCAAATTGTACGGCGGTTTAGATTTTGATCCGGACAATAGGCCGGCTCTCATGAATGAAGTAGGTGGACGTGAGTTTTGAGCAGAGGCCGTCAAACACCGATTTCACAGCGGCCTCGTCTCAACGACCGGAGCCTCGTCGCTTACAACGTTCGTGACTCATCAAAAAACTTGTTGTAAAATAAAACGAAATTAGAACAGAAAGAAGATACGAAAACGAAAAAACGGAAAAGGCCGGAGGGGAAGGTGGAGAAGGGGAAAGGGAGAGGGTAGGTAAAAAGGTAACGAGGAAAGGGCGGAAAGGTGGCCCTTATTGAGGTGGAGGGGGAGAACATAAAAAGGAGTAGATCCTCAGTGAAGAGCCCTACAGTTCGCCCCTCAACCTCATTCTTCTCAATCATTTTCATTCGACACGACAACGATTTCTACGACGATGGCCTCATCCAACTCGATCGTTTTGGTACGTCAAAATCCATTTGGCTAATTTCCGGCACGACATTCATTTTCGAATTTGAAAACTCAACTCTTCCCCATGCACACGGCTCACCACACTCATTGCACAAACACAGAAGTTTCAGTCAAGAGTCCTCATCCTCCCCTTAGTGAGCGAATTTTCCAACCCTAGACCATGCCTGCAATTAAATCTGTTGGAAACATACTTGAAACAATTCTCACTCAACCCCGAATAAAATATCTGGAGGAGGCATCACGCTGCTTTCCTCTCCACACACTTCAATGATTCGTTATTGAGATATGTTCCACATTAACGAGTACGGGGATTATTCGAGATACTTGTCCTTCCTATATCTCTCGGTACAACTGATGTTTCTCGAGTCTTGAGAGTATCTTTATTTATCCAGTCACTTCGATAGCAACCCAGAGAGGTGAGAGATGAACCAGTACAAGCAACCCCTTGTTCCATAATTTCTTCATCGTGACTTGGCCTATTGGCGAGCATAGATTTTCAAGTAATAGCTAGAAGTACCTCCGATACTACCGTATCGACTCAACTATAGTTGGTTGAATGTCCCCATTAGTTTATTCACAATCATTAAAATACCCGGTTTCACATAAGTTTGAAAAGAAAAGGTATTTTTGCGAAGGTTTTTGTTTTGTCTGTTTTGGTCAATGAAATAGTTCTGATTAAAGAAAAAAAAGTGTAAGTTGCTATCAGGTTCTTCAGTTCATTCAATTCAGTCCCGCATTTACTGAGGAAAATTTGAAAATGTTACAAAAATTTGATAGTTAATGGGTTTTTGGACGAGACGTCAGAGGAACATTAATGGTGAAGACTACGTACCGCATTGACCACTAAAAGCCACTCTGTGATCGTTGCTTAAATGGTTTGAGTCGTTTTCGCAAAAAGTTGAGAAAAAAATGAACCGCAGGGAAAGAGAAAAGAAAATATTGCGATCGAGTAGAAGAAAAAGTTGTATTTTCTTCAGATCTTCACGTTTTGAGGCCAACTGAATCCAAAAGACCTTATTTCTGTTTGTGTTCGCGTACGCGCGTATGGCTGTACTAATTGCGGGAGAACCACTGAACCGATTCAGCCGGTCTTTATTAGTTTTGCTTGTTACTTTATTAGAGACTCCCATCGACAGGAAATAGGGTAGGGGGACCAAAATGTACCAAAAACTAGGGATTGTCGCGTTTTTCTCGAAAACAGCTCTAACGAGTTATATGAAACTTCCTTCTTCCATTAGAAGCTTTCAAACTAGTTATACTATGTTAATGCGTAAATTGGGATTGTTCACATACAGTAATTAAGCACAATTAAAATTTAAAAAAATAATTATGCTATTTTTGAGAAAAGTTTGGTGTTTTGAAGACTGTGATAATTATAGTTACGAGTAATTTTGGTCCGATTTGACTGGTTCGCTTATTTTGACTAGCCACGTTGGCCTGGAAGCTAAATATTTGAACTGATTTGATTGAACAGCTCTTAATCACGTTTAAAGACGCGCAGAGGCCGTTTTTTTATGATTCAGCAGCCCTTGAAACGTAAGATCTGAAGAAACCTAAAAAAAATCGTTTTAGCCGGTTGCATAACTTTCATTTCTACTCCGTAGGGCTATGGAAAGTAAAAAGTAGAGCTAACTAACTGTACAGTATGAATTAGGAAAGAGGCGAAATTAAAATCAGAGAATATGAACAATTGTGAATCTCAAGAAGTGCCCACACAAAGTGTTGGTGCCTGGGTTAGATTAACATTATTGTTTTGTTAAAGCAACTTTTGAGAGAACTTGTACTCATTTTATGACGTACTTTGGTTTATAACTCCGTCGGGCGGAAAAACGGTTCCGTCAAGTTAAACAAATCCAGTTAGGCCTTTACTCCAGGAAATTTGATAAGTAAAGTTAACGTACCTGTTAGGTGAGTCCGTCTCCTCTGGCTGGTGAGTTGCTTTAATAAATTGTATAACGTTTACAAAACACGTCTTTAGGGCTCATCCCGGGGTCTGTTCGAAAAACATGTGAAAAGGACAATGTATAAATATTAAATGTAAACTAATAGAAGGTCTGATCGAGCTAAAGCTTCAAAGCCGTTTTCGAAAAAAATGTGAACATCCCTCATTATTGGTACAAAAACAGTACACAAGAATATCATTGATGATTTGGGCTCCGAATAATAATGGAGCAAACAGTTATAATGCTTTTGGAGCCCTCAAATGTGGAGTTTTAAGAACCTTGGCTCCAATGACTTTGGCGGTCTGGCTTAGTGTCCCAGCCGCAGCCAGTACCCATTGTCTCACCCCCGTGGGTTTGGAAGAGGGGGGTGCCTGGTCAGGGATCGAACCAGAGTCCGCTGGTTCTATCCCCGCCTGGCTTGGAAGGCCTCGCGCCCCAACGCGCTTGGCCACCAAATCCAAATCCAAATAGCTTATTGACATAACATTTACATTTAATAATAATAATAATTAAATTACATAATATAGATAATTAACAATATCGGCATATGGCTGCCTCTCTTGCGTAAACATAAGGGGTATATGGGTCACAGTCATTAATTAGTATACATTTAACATAAAACTATAGCTAGGAAACTTTAAAAGCGAAAACCTAGAGCTTGGCCACCACTCCCCCCATCTAGGTACACTGCTGGCTCATAAGTACCACTAAAATATAAGGTGCAACGCTCCGCACAGCTCCACGCACACATTCCTCGATTTTCGTTTCTCCACCGACTAATCCAATCGGTTTTTTTTCTCAGTTAACATTGGACTAGGCTGAACTTAATTCAACCTTCTAACTAACAACTGGCTGTACTTGAGGTTCCAGCATTTATCGAGTTTAAATAAATGAATGAGTAGATTAATTGACTGGAATAAATGACTTTATTTGAGATTTTGAGCTCTTACCTCCTTCGTGAAGGTAATTCCTGATGTTTTGTGAAGGTTAGTGCTTGTAGTTCTGTTGTTATAAACTAATCTCTATGAAATTTAGTTAGTGAATGAGATGTGGTAGTCGCTTGAGCCCGAAATTCGAAAGTTGTTCTTCATTATTCTGTAACCATTTTCTACATGAAGGTCCGAAATTTATTGGAATACTCCAGCTTTTGTCTTGATATCCATGGACTAACCAGTATGTAATTAGTTTATCGGAGTATATAGATGATACATGCAGTTTATACATGCTTTTTTAAGAAGGTTCATCCTTAGCGTTCTAAAATCATAAGAAAAACACTGTGGAAAAAGATGGTCCGAGAGACAACGGTAGTTTGAGTTCCAGAATTTCACGAGGTGCTGCTTATTATTTTATGAAAATAAACATGTAACGTTTAGTTAGTTCATCGAACTACTCATTTGGTTTTTGTGATAACTCTACTTTCGCGTGAGCTGTATTTGTAGGGGGAAAACTGTGTTAAAATCGTCAAAATTCTTAAGAATATCTTGCCCCGCTCTTATCCTTTTTCTATCAATGAAATATTGGGAACCTTTGAGGTACAAAACTTGTTAAAATCTTCTCAGCTGCTTTTGAGAAAAAATATTTGGTATTTTGATTGCTAACTATACCTAGTTTTGACTCAATAACGTCATTTTGTCGTACCTGGTTACTCTGCCGGCTGAAAGTGAAATTGTAGACAATTTGAACTGATTCTCAATCGTGTTCAACACATGCAGTTCGGTTTCTCAAATGCTACCAGAAAAGCATTTTGTCGGCTGAAAACTGTGCTTTCCTGGGTTCTACGTTGGGCTGTGAGTGGAAAGTAAAAATAGTGTTACCACAGCGAAGGAACTTATGAAAATTCCTTATAAACAACGTGTGACTGTGACAAAATGACGTTGAGTTAAGAGAAGTAAAATGGCTCGCAAGTTCCCAACTTGGATTCCCCCAATCAAAAATATCTCGACGGGCGACAAGATTAACGGACGTTTTTCGGTGGGAACCCTTCGGATAAGACAAATAAGGTAGAAGGGTTCCTCTCAAATGTACTTTGATCTTTGAAAAAATGGTAATATAACCCGGTAATCGTCTTCTACACTTTAACCTTCGTTTTTTCTTCTGTTTGATAGATGGCAGCGGCTCTTATCACATTCCTATCGACAGCCGAAGGGTTCTTCCTCTACAGCAACAAGAAATCGTAAGCACTTTTCTAACCCGCCCAGTTTATCTGTTTTGTCTACACACACCTAGGAAATAATAGGCAGGTAGACATAAAGGTGGTGCTTCGTCTTGACACCTCCAAAGCCTTTTTTTTTTATCTGCTGCGTCTGCTCCCTATTTTAGCTGTCAACGTCGTAGACACTCTGTTCTATACGTAAAGCAATTCACTCTACTATCGAGTGATCGTTTAGGTACAGTTATCTGTGAAGCAGGGGACAAGAGACGTCACTAGAACTAATTAAAGGGGAGGGGAAACTCATTTTACGCAACCTCTCAACTCTGACAAAATAAAAATTTTAACCTAAAGGAGGCGCAGTGTGCATTTAATTACTTTCTGCTCTACGTAACCAAAAAGGTGAAGAGAGGACTGCGATCAGTAAAAAACTCTGGTACGAATCATCACACAACCTGCCTTGACCTCAGAAGATTCGATGAAAAATTTGAAAGATAGGAATTTGTTCTTGAGCAATTTTTTTTGCCCATAAATTGGCTCTAATTTGCTTTTAAAAAAAACAAAAACGCAGTGTCTAATAATAACATCGAGTTAGTGATGTTAATCGAGAGGACAGCCCATTTGTTAATGCTTTAGTTGGTAGCTTGCCACATGGTTATCTTTAAAAAAGTAGGTACTAGTTAGTTGAGAACATTTTGTAAGTCCTATCGCGTCGAGTGGGTGGTTGGAGCGAGGCAGGAAGCAGTGGGATGAAATGAGCGCAGGCTGGGAGAAACGATAACTTCGGTTATGTGGTCCTGCGAGTAGAATTTGTTTCACCATATTCGCTGTAATTTCACTTTTGTCCTGCTACTCTGAGTACTGTCCAGTAAGGCTCAGCATCGAAAAATAGCTGTGAAATGATGCAAAAACATGACTGTTCGCTGCAGGTCGAATTAGTTAAAATGTTGAGCTTGGGCCTTTCTCAGATGCATTTAGCCCAACTATTTCTGACTAGGAGCCTTTGGGATTTTAGCCACGGGAAAATCTGAACTGCCCGTTCAGTCGGCTTCTCCTCCAGACATAGGCCTTAAGTTCAGCTTAATTTTTGGAGCCGACAACGTATCTTCCCTCGTTGGATTTCCTCATAATTTGGTTGACCACCTCTCCAACACACCGCTCTTCCCAGACCCAACCCAAAATCTAGTGTGTACTCGTTCCTCATTTTGTGCGTTAACTCTCGTCCACAGCTCTCTGGCTACTCACTCACTCTCTGCAACCAGTTCACCTATTCAGAGACCTTTTTGCCCTTAACAAGCACGGGTTTCATCCAGTGGAATCACGCAGGCTAGCACACCTAGATTTTTCCTGACCGAAAAGATTGGTGTATTACTCAGAATGAATAATAAAAAAAGCACACTTAACCAAAATGTTTCGAAAACAAAACGAGGTATTTGTGAACCATTGACATTTCTCAGTGTCTCCGCCTAACCCTTTCTACATTAATATCAAAATACAAATAGCCGTCTGTTGGACATTGTGACAAAGAAAGATTAAAACGCAAGTCTAGAGATTGAACTGCTATTTTGGTTTCAGAAGTACCGAACGTCTTATGCCACCGCCCACGAATTTCTACAGGGAACCGATGCCAGCTTCTTCCAATAGTTGGGGTTCCGGATACACTTTCGAAGGAACGGGCCCGGTCACAGTCGCTCTTCCCGTGGCAGTTCCCATCCAAGCACAGGTGAGCAGTGAGCATTATTTCAAAACGTTAGTGTTTCGTTTTCAGCAAAATTGTGACACTAAAACAGAGCCATCTGAATTAATTCTAATTTAAAATCTATTAAGGAATATATTGTAATATTCGTTAACGAAACAGAAAAAGGGAAGTGCTTGAACTACTTCTGGAAATTGCTAGCTAAATCTTCACTTTGTTAGATTGAAGTTGTCGAAAAACTGTGTAAAAGTTGTTCCGAAACACGAACGTACAGTCCAAGTGGAAGTTGAGTAGGAAGTTTTTATTTGCAAAGACTATGAAAATCGTTACTAACGCTGGTTTAGATTACGCCATATTGGTGTTGGTGGCTGTAAAATTGAATGTAAAAAGAGGAGTAATAATATGGGGAAAAATAATTTAGAACTCGTTCTTGAAATAGTCGAAAAATTAATTAAAAATCGTTGAGAGTTGGGTAAAAAGCGGCTCAGAAATATTTACGACTCGTAGTTACATTGACTGTGTATCTGGTATGGTGGTTTAAAAGTTGACTTTTCTTCAGACCTTCATGTTCTGAGGCCTATGAAATCAAAAAAATATTTTTCCGCGCATGGTCTGTGTGTGTGAGGCTGCATTGGATTGCGGAAAAACGGCTGAACAGATTGAGATTCGTCTTACGGTTTATTATTCATTCTGAATAATGCGCATGTGTTTTCGGTCAGAAACATTTTTTTACCCCTCCTCCAAATTTGGTACTTTACCACGTTTCAAGACATCGGTGGTGTAAAAAAACCGTTCTTTCGCACAAATATCCCATTTGGTATCTAGTTGTGCCAGGCTGCACGGCAATCCGATCGGGCGAAGCCCACTCTTTTTATGGGCAAAAAATGGTTGAACAAATTAACAAAAACGCAATTTTGGCACTTTTATCGCAAATACACTGTTTTCGGTATCGTTTTCTAGGTATTGTTAGATGCGAGGTCGAATGGAACAATTTTGAGAGGTGTATGACTAAGTGTAAACCATAAATAGTGAATTTGCTGTAACTGTAGTGAGCCAAAGTCCACTAATTGAAAGAACTCGTGGGACAATACTACAGAGAAAGTAATCGTTTCATCAATTGTATTCCCTCCCTCCCGTCACATTAAAACCACCCCCCGACTCGCCGGAGCGTCACAATTGCCTACGGGCGCCTGGAATATTCAGTTATTGTCGTTCCTTTGTAGTCAGGTCATGTTTTGTATGGTTTACTTGTATTTTTCGGTGCCGAGTCGAATGAGATGGTTTTCAGAGGTGTGAGACTAGATAAAGCTGTTCACGAGAATAATAAACCGTTTTCTGATAATTTGCAGCGTTTTTTGGTTTGTTCGTGATTTTTTGATGGCTCGAAAATCAGGTTATGAATAATTGCTATTTACAGTAAGGAAATTAAGATTTCAAAATATTTTCTGCTAATCAGAACCTTACTTTTGGTTTATTATTCATTCTGAATAATAACCCTATGTTTTCTGTCACGAAACATTTTTTACAACCCCCCCTCAAAATTTGATACTTTACGTTTCAAGACTTGGAGATTCCAAATTTGAAATGTCCGTCCGCCGTCCGCTGTCCCCCGTCCGGGCCGTTTTGTGCCTTTAACGTGGTCTAAAAAATTCGTTCTTTCACACATAAATCCGATTTGGTATCTAGTTGTGCCCGCCATCTCAGCAATCCGATCGGACGAAGCCCGTGGTTGTTATGGGCAAACAATGGTTAAAAAAATTAACGAAACGCAGTACAACGCGGGAACTACGGTGGAAGTCAACGTTTCGTCGTTTGAAGTCCCTCCCTCCCTCCCGTCTCAATAAAAAACCACCCACCTCGTCCTCGCCTCGCAACGCTGCCTGCCCGCTCACTCCCCTTTCGCCTCGCAACGGGTTCGCTCGAAGCGCCCCCGTTCCAATTTCCCCGGCCCGACAGGGCAAAATCATCAGACGTTTTGTTTCCGTAGTTCCATTGTAGCCAGGACATGTTTCGTATGGTTTACTAGTATTCGATGCTGAATCGAATGGGATGGGGGAGCACTAATACTAGATCAAGCTGTTCATGAGAATAATAAACCATTGTGTAATAATTTGCAGGGTTTTGATCTTTACAAATACTTCAGTGAAAATTCGCTGAATGAACCTATGAGCAGAAGTAGGGGTTTTCACTTCAAAACGGTTTTTATCAAACTTGATGTACCCAACAAGTTAATGCCTACATATTCGTCTGCATAAATGTATCTCTGACAGATCGTTCACCAAGATACCAACCAATATGTATTCTTAACGTTTTCGAAATGTTCTCAGTAAAACAAATAAGTTAATTTGATCAATCTAACGGATTCTAGACCTTCTAGCAGCCTATACCGTCATTTTATTTCCTACAAATATTTTCGTGACGCTCCGTTGAACGGAAGTATAACGCAAGAGACATCGATAAATGAGAAATGCCCTATTTTAACTGATAAATCTCGAAAAACGTTTAAAACAATTAATCTGTAATTCATAATTTGTTCATAAATAGCTGGTTTTGATCAAATTTTGTCATAGAACTAATTCCTTCCTTTCAAAATGCCAATTCAATCATGCAGTTTGGTCAGAGCCAAGATTTTTCACTCAGTTCAAAGTTTTGCTGTACGCACCGATTTGATTCTTCTCTTCCAATGTTGAATCTTAACGGTTGCGAGCAGGTCACCAACGTTTTTTGGAAAGCGCGAAATGTGCGCCGCGTTCAAGATTTTTTTCTCACGCGCGCAGACCACGGTTTTCGTGTGCGGTTTCACTTTTAGAATAGTCAGAAATGAATAAGTAGTGGGGTTTTGAACATTTCAGCTTTGGGTTGCCTTCAATCTCTATGGTAGTGGACCTCTTACGCGGGAAGTCTCGCAACGATGACTTCTCTTCGGACAACCTTTTTTAAAACGGCTGGAACCTGACGTACATCGCTATATGGCATCATGGTGGTGGGAGTGAAAACGAACTTACGGAGAAAAGAAGAATTTACTAGAATAGTTTAATCTGAACGCGACAGTCGTCCAGTTAGAAAGAGGCGTCCCGCTGGAAATAGACGGAGCTTGAAGCTGGAAACGGTCCTGATGGAATGTGGATGGAAGGATGTTTGTTTTAAACCCCTTCGTCTGATTATGATAATGAGGGGTTCAGACTTCTTACCAGATCAGCCCTCTGCCACTACCTCTTTGCTCTTCCCATCGTTTGAATCTCCGGGGCTGTTGACTTCAGTGAGTACCGCGCTCCTATCAAAGGGTTTCCTTCAAGTTTAAAATATCTTCATGAACCCGTCACGAGAGGCTCCAGTACTTTTGCTAGTCATACTCAGGCCAACTCACCTCCGGGGGCATTCTAGAACGACTTACATCATGGCTTTGCTTTGTTGAGTTTATAGTTCGAACAACGTATTGGCTCAGAATACAAAGAAGTAAAATGAATTAAAGCTGTTTGAAAAATGAGTATAAACCGCTGCGAACCAAGTAATACTTGTTGGAAAACTGAGGACACATTGACGAAACATTTAGCACAATCCTGTGAGAAATTGTGTACAAATGAAATGAAATGGTAAAGTATTGTTGAGGTAGTGACTGCAGAAATTTGCAAAAAATGAGTTGCAAAACTCGTCAGGAAATGGAGCCACAAATATTATCAACTGCGTCAAAACTGTTGTCGGGCAAATGAGTAAAATTGTGTTGACATAGCCTGGGAATTATGTAAAAATATTTAAGAAATTGAGTAGCAAACGTTGTAAATTAAAACAAAAATGTAGTTGTGAGTCCGAGTCAGAGCTTTCGACGTTTAATTGCCGAGTCATTGGGCGCTCAGCGCCACGGTAAGGGGACGTCGAACCTCGATTAAACACACCGGTTCACGGCCCAATCATTCAGTTATTGCCGTCGAATACGAGGACGAAAAAAAAAACTCGGCGGTCCGTGAAAATTTCTATAAAACTACGTGACTTTTATGACGTTTTATGATGAAGTCAACCCTAACGGGAAATTGGTAACACGTAGAGCGGGAAAGATGGAAAGGGGTCGTGTCATAATCTGTCGTCTCATCTGACTGACATACCGCTCGCTTCAACGAATGCATAAGGCAACTTCTTACGACCAGCTTAGATGGGGAATTTGCTGAAGCTCAGTTATCATCTGGCTGGTAGAGTTTTTCGAACCGCAGTTATGGTCGAGCGCCCATCATTCACCTACAAAGTTTTTTTTTACTTTGGCGAAGAAGCGTTTCAGTCGGCCTAATGACTGAGGGACGCTCTGTTCTTCCTGGTACAAAATATTCTGAACGCCTTCATTTCCTCTTAAAAAGTGAAAGCTGGAGCTCCTGCGAACCAATCGAAGTTGTAGGAAGTTATTTTGTTGTTAGCTGCTAAGTTTTGGCTGCTGAGCCAATGGAAACGTTCGTTTTTGTGTAACATGAGGAAGAAAAAGCATTTATTGGCCATCCATTTAACACTACGAAGCCACTCATATATCGTTAAATGATGTTTCATTTATAGCACACAAATAAAACTATTCAGCCGCACAAGACAAATATTCTTAACGCTACAAACAGACCTACGCTAATATTCACCAATACTCACGAGAGATTATACTGCTTTAGTTTAATTTATTTTTTCCAACCTTACCCAATTGCTCTCAGTGACATTGTGGGATAAGGGGCTGATTAAATCATAGCATCAATACATCTTTGTTACGGCTGACTCAACAACATCTCCAATATTCCTTATTATTGAAAAAATGTTCCCACCCAGAAACTTTAAGATGCGGACCCTCACTTTCGAACTTTGGAGTTGAAGAATCCAATAGAAGGGGTATAGTTACGTGTGCATTCGAGAATGATATCATTGGTTCTAAAAAGGTACAAAATAAATAAAAATTAAAGAAATTCTGAAGGGGTTCCCGACCACTCTGTACCAGCTCCATGGATGGAAGGACTAAAGGGGGGAGGTGAGAGAGAAGGGTAACAAATTCTCCGGCAGAATGCTCACAAACGAACAAATGCACGTTGAAAGACAAAGCTAAAACGTGATGCCTCGGCACACCCAGTCGACGCATCTCCTCAGGAGATTTCTAGTACTACATCTTGCATCAGGTTTTGGTCGATGTTGCAAAATCGATTATACCAGCCTCTAAACGGTGCCAGGTCTCATCCTGACAAAAATGCACATCCGACCGAATGTACAACTTCCGACAACGTTGGCACGATGAAAATGAAATGAGGGCACTATCAGTTTATTGAACCGTTAACGCCTTTTCGTTCTGAAACATTTTTTGATTTTTCGGTAGTGACGGTTTGCTACTATCGATGTTGGTTGCTATCCGCGGCCGCAGTGCGCTCGTCTGCTCTTTTTGGGGGCTGCACACAATTTCGCCGGAAGGGGATATGTCCTTTGGTGTAGCGCAAGCCAACTGAACCAAAGAAGAGGAACTAAATTGGCTGTTCGAGTGTAATACAAGAAAGAGAAAGGGGTCTCATTAAAAGAGTGAGTCTAGTAGCTTCTTGTAAAGTGCCGAAGAAATGCAGAGGTAGACACGCGATCGCGTCTGAAGAGCTCGTCATGCCCGCAGGAAATGTTTTGTAACGAGCCATTGAAATTCCCTTTGGAAACTAAAACAGCCTTGCAACTGAACGCTTCTGTTTTTCCCGCTGATTGAGTTTTGGCGTCAAAACTCCCATTGAAAGTGTTTCAAATTGGCCGCGAGGTGACGCCAATTAATTTCGTTCGTTGACTCGCTCGGTTATTTTCTTTGGGGACGAATGATGTGAATTAAATAAAAACAACGGATGATCGGCATACAAACGTCCTCACTGGCTGTTGGAATATTTAAAAACCGGGGATACCTTAAAATTGATCGTACGCGTCTCAAAGACTCGAAACAATCATGTTAATGTACCAAACACTGGTGAATTTCCCTGTGACACGTCTGCTCGGATGTTAAGAATCGAATTAACCTGTCATAATTCTCTCTCTCTCTCTCTCACCCCTCCCATTTCGTTCTGCATCGCTCTTATCGTCGGAATGCGTTCAACGAAGGTAAAGCGCTCGTGTATATAACTGATCGTCGAATTTACGAGGGTTACGGAAAGTAGTGTGATACTACTTAATTTTTGCGAACTGATCTTTAAACATTTAGATCATACTCACAAGGTGTCTTAAATCAATCTTTACTATATTTATCGATCCGCAAAAAGGTTCCATTGGACAGAAATGAAGCTGTAAGCGTGCATAAAACGCACACTTTTTTTTCATGTTTTCAACACTTAACGCCAAACTGAATTTGATTGACGGAGGCGCCCATATTTTACTTCCTGGACAGATGTTTTTTAAAATGTAAAAATCTGTAGAAAATTGACAATTTTTTCAGCCTATTTCTAAACTTTCATTTCCTACATCGTGGGCCAAGTGCAGTAAAAGCGACAGCTTCGATGCAATATCATCCGTTTTTCACTCAGCTCATAGCTTATTTTCGTTCTTCACGAAGACATTCAGAATGCAGTTCCACCTGCCCACTTCAGAACTATTTTTTTCACCTTTTGGCTGTTATTTCTGTTCAATGGACTGCCATAGGATCATTTATGTATAGGTATTTACTAGCTGTTGACACTCGCGAAAATCGTTAGAGCCCTTTTGTCGAACAGCGAAAACCCCTTTTTACTCTTCATTGGCCTATATATCTGTTCACTGAGTGTTCACAGAGACATTCATGGAGAATAAAAGTTGCGTACTGATTAGTAGAAGAAACTGTAGAAAGTTTAATCAAAGTTGTTAAACCCGTTTTCGAGAAAAATGCAAACACCCCTAGGGGTGGTAAGTTTTGGCCGCATCAACCCTTCCGTTCTGCAAATCGAACTGCACACTCAGACATGCACTGAAATAAGGTTTTTTTGATTAAGCGGGCCTCAAAACGAGATCTGAATAAAACTCACGTTCGTTTCACTACGACTGCAATACTTTGCTTACCCTTGCGCCTTGCGATAATCAACTATTTTTGCTTAGGCTTAAAGCTTTATTTTCGCTCATGCATTTTCGCGGCGTTCGAGCAAATCGAATGTTAGATATTGATTATTAGAAAATAACTTCATAAGTTAAATCAAAGTTTTAGCGCGGTTTTTGAGAATGATTTGAAAAACCTTAATTTTGAGTGCATTATTCTCCTCTCTCCCCTCTCCCGCCGCCCAGTCAAATTAATGGCTCACAACCTTATTTTTACATAGAAAAAATTAATGAAAAAAACGGAACAACAATACACAATTCTGATAACAGACACTTGCCGAATTTCGGGTTTTCAGCTTCAGGAAACTGAACGTAAAGATGTGAATTTTGACCGTTTAGTACGGAAGGTAATAAGTTTGTACGCACGTGAAAAACACCATTTTCGGACTGACTGACTGACAGGGGGTTATTTTATACGACGTCTCGATATCGTCTGTAACGCTTGAAATCTTCGTTTTAGTAAGTAAACGCGAACTAAGAAGTTGGTGAATTGAGTTTTACTCGACTCGTAGTGAGCCTTGAACTCGTCCACTAGGAGGGACCGGAAGGAGAAGAAACTAGTGGTGAGAGTGTCAGATGCCCTTTTGGCTTTTCACAACGTCGTGTCGCGTTGCCCACCGCTTGACTTCAGATGCCGCAGTCGACCCTCAGAGCATCGGCTTCGATCGTGAAAGAAAGCGACCATAAATCGCGTGTAAGATCCCCGGTCCCAGTACTTGCTAACAGAAGGGGCTGCTCTTCTCTCATCCCCTCTGCCATTGTCTACTTCCTTCCACCCAGGCTTCAGGATTTTATAACAACGACCCGTTGAGGAGCTACCCGAGATCGCTGGGCTCTTCCTCCGCGTCCTTTTCGATATTTACGGTTACTTTCGTCTCTGTACCCCTGTTTCGGTTCCCACGTTTGCCAAGTGATATTACATCCCGGGTCGCTTCTGTTTGATGCAGATTCAACCCGGCGCATTAACAATTCCGATAGCCGGCCAACCGGTTTTCACACGTTAATGAATTAATTGCCGCATAGTAATTACCATCTTGTGCGGCCTGATGATTTTTTGTTGACATTCAGCCGCTTATAGGTCGTTTAAAAGGCCATCATGTTCAAGCGCGATATCAATATCGGGTAAAGCGCATCGTGTAACTTTCTCGAAGTTGAAGGAGCATTTTCGTCCTAGGCTCCCGTTCAGTGAGCTGAGAGGGACGCGTACTACCCAGTTAAACAAACGTTACTGTAGGTTTAATCTAAATTGACCGAAAACGGTCCAAAAATATCGTGATTACAAAGGTTTTAGATTCCCACTTTTTGATGTGCTTTCCCCTACATCTCCATTCAATGGGCGATTAGAGAAATAAAAGTTGCTAGCATAAAAGCCTCGTCTTGGACATCCAACGGCAATCCGCTTTTAAACAAAACCTGTCACGTCTCATCTCCCAGTCTTGAACAGAATTTGATTCTCCCTTTAACGGCCTTCTAAGATTCAGTAAATTCCAAACTTTCCATTACACTTCTCCAACCTTCTTTACCGAAATTCTCAATACTCGTGGAGAACAAATTAAGGTATATATTGATGAAATACTTTTGAAGAAAAAGGTTAGATTGAAGTTGGTATTCATTGTGAAAAGTTAGAAAACACTTGTCACACAACACACAAAAAACACGTTTCATGGAAAAACTGTTCTCTGTCAAACGGAGCGTGATATAAATACTTACCTTGCAAAAAATTTACCAGTTCCAGATGGTGTGACAGTTTCATTTAAAGCGTATTTGCCCGTTCATTGTTGTCAATGTTTTGGCCACTCTGAGACAATTACATGGCTCTACGAATTGGGAAGCTGAGTTCAATAGCCGCCTGAAAAATACTTATTGAGTTATCTTCTAATCTTAGCGTTTCAAAATTTCCTAAATCCCCAAAAAATAATTATCCGAAAAATGGTTGAAACAAATCACCACATATTACGTGGAAAAAACGAAATGCAAACTTCGTGTACAAAGGGCTCTAAGCAATTTTTATTAAGTTTTTGTACGAATGCTTCCCAGCAATAGTTAGGAAATACGACACTTTCGCGAATGGAAAAATTACGACGGCGGCACAATAAATCTTCGAAAGCGCCAAAATATTTTTGTGCAGTATTAGCTAATTTTGCAGGAATGGAGCTATTGCGATCGTATCAGTAACGTTAGTTATATAAGTAGGAGGGAAAGTTAGAGAATGGAAGCGTTGAAAAATGTGCATAGAATTTTTCAGCTGCCATTAAAACAGCTTGAGGCCAATGGTTTTACAAGTATGTAAACCTTTGAAGTACAGCCTCCTTCAACCATTTTTCCCCCTTTTTAGCGAAAGTTAATGTTTGCTCGTTGCCAGTTTCAAATGGGTTACATGTGTGTTAAAAACCGATACAAATATCTGGTGCGTTGCAACACACAACTTTCCTTAGCTCTACGTCAATTCACTTTGTACATGGCTAATTCTATCTAATCAATTCATTTATCACTCAGTTAATTTGAACTTCGTCAAACAACGCTTAACGGCAGCAGGAAGCAGTAACGCTTACAGTTCCGGAATTTATTGTGCTGCTCGTACTCATTGCAGGACCATTATTGAGCAATTGGTACGCAGATAATTAATGAGCCTGTAAACACGAATTTTTTGAAGAAGGATAGTAATCACTTTTGCAGAGTTATTGGGTAATAACTGTTAGAACTGGTAGTAAGCGAAACAGCGGTAGTTGAAATTCAGGAATTTCTGGAGTGAGCCCCATGTATCTCATGAGCGTTTTTAAACACTCACCCTCTAGGTATATGATTGGACTACAATACGGAATTTTTTAACATTCTACAAGAATTCCAGCGGAGTTTATAAGGAAAAACTGCGCTAAAAACGCTTTTCGTCGAAAATTTTGATAATTTATTGTGCTGCTCTCGTCATTTTCCCACGAATGGGAATTGTATGGTATAATTGTCTTATTGAGAGCTATCAATATAAAAAATGTAATCAAAATCGTTAGAGCCGTTTTTGACGAAAAAAATTTGGTGTTTTGATCACTATATCACTATCATAACTATAGTTAACTTTCGGTGGATGTTGCCCATACCCTTATTTTTGCGTCCCTTGGTAACCTGTAGGCTAGACATCAAGTTTCAGCTGATTTGGTACGGTTGTTTTCTCTAAAACCGCGCTAAAATCGATTTCGTCGAAAGTTTTGGTAATTTATTGTGCTGCTCTCGTCATTTTCCCACGAATGGGAATTTTATGGTATAGTTGCCATAGTGGGAGCTACCAATATAAAAAATTTAATCGAAATCGTTAGAGCCGTTTTTGAGAAAAAAAATATTTGGTGTTTTGATCACTATGATAACTATAGTTAACTTTCGGTGGATTTTGTTCAAACCCTTATTTTGGCGTCTCATGGTGACCTGCGGGCGAGATATCAAGTTTGAGCTGATTTGGTACGGTGGTTTTCTCTAAAAATCGTTCACAGACACACATACACACAGACACACACACACACACACACACACAGACACACAGACCATTTTCCCAAATAGTGTTTTTCGGACTCAGGGGGGTCTGAAACGTAAAGATCTGAAGAGAACTCAAAATTTTTTTTCAGCCGATTACATAACTTTCCTTTCTACTTCGTAGAGCAAGGAAAGTAAAAAAAATAGTTCTTCTGATTCTAAAAGCCAGAAAAAGTTGGACATCGGGAAGTGGCCCATATTTGATTTTTCAAATTTCGAAAATGAACCGCACCTCGCACTTGGCAAAAATTGGGTTTTTATTCCGAACAATTTAAAAAAAGAATCGAATAAGATCACTACGACTTCGATAGCTTGACCCATTAGTTTTTGGTACATTCCAAACATTTTTTAATGATGACGAGGGTTATCTTTGAATTTCGTAAGTACAGACGGTGACATTCAAATTGGGGGTTCTTTTGTCCCCTTATAAATCCAGTTTGTGTTGTACTTGAGAATATAGTATTCACACAAGATTTAATTAATGTAATAATTGTAATACATAGCTCTGTACATAATCTTACCTGCAAACAAAAAAATAATAAAAAATAAATCTCGTACGAATTAGGGAAACCAGGAAAGTGTGCGTCATAAATCAACGTTCAGCTTTTGTATTTTGTATTGAATAAACAGAAGGCAAAAGTTAATTACGTCTAGAAAAATTTAAATAACTCGAAGCTTGGTTTTGTAATATTAAACAATTAAAAACCCCACAAATTATTACACGACGGTTAGTATTCTCTTGAACCGCTTGACCTAGTCTCACACCTCCCCTACACCATCCCATTCGATTCAGCATCGGAAACAACCAGTAAACGATACGAAACACTACCTAACTACTACGAAACGACGACAATTACAACTTCCAGGCGCCTGTTGGCACCTGCAGGCAATTGGAGTGGAGCTGGAGGGTGGTTTCAATGAGCCGGGAGGGAAGGAGTACAAACGATACAATTACTTTAGCTGTGGTTATTGTCCCTTGAGTTCTTTCAATTAGGAGACTTTGGCTACCTATTTTTATTTTAATTTCACTATACGTTCTACACGTCTGATACTACTAAAAATACCTTGAAAACGATACCAAACACGGTGTATTTGCGATAAAACTGCCAAAATTGCGTTTTTGTTAATTTTTCTAACGGTTTTTGGGCTTCTTCCGATCGCATTGCCGAGCAGGTGAGCACAACTAGATACCAAATGGGATTTTTGTGAAAGAAAGCATTTTTTAGACCGCGTTAAAGGCATAAAACGGCCCAGACGGCTGACGGAAATGGCAGATTTAGAATCCCGATGTCTTGAAACGTATCAAACCTTAAAGGGGGTTGTAACAAAATTTTCCTGACCGAAAACATAAGGATTTATTATTCACAATGAATAATAAACCAAAACGAAGCGACGAGGAAAACAATCACTCAACTCAGAAAGCAATCAGCTCATCCTTCCACGTGATTGGTTGAATCAGGAGAAATAATCGATAAGCGCCACTGACTACACTTCGAATTACGGGGGAGTTGGAGACGGGAACGTAGTGACGCTCAAACGGATCCCACTTGCAGAATGAGGATATGTCGTAAATCGAAGGAGAGGCTGAAGGACCGCAAAAAGACGAGCTGACCTACCGGTACAAGTCCATTGACACAAGTAAGATAATAATTAGGTAGTACAATGGCCCACCTACATGATAGGAGTTCGATAAAGGGTGTAAAATACGTAGGATAGGAGCACTCCACAAAACCAGGACAAATGTCGGCGTCTCGTATAACTTGTTTCGCAGTGTCATACAAGGTCTGCTACAACTTCGTCACCTGAGCGCACTCAGCGACAAGTTCAAGCTTTGCTACAATTACGCCTCCTGAGCTCAGGGAAAGATTAGTTCAATGTAGATGAATTCACAGGGACAGAAAAATTATTTAATTGACGTGGAGGTAACGAAAGTTGTATGATGCGTCGCATTTGAAGTTCAAAACTATTTCTATGCTTCGTGCTCCTTTTCCCATTTTTAAGCAGCTCATGTAACTAATTTCTCGGGCTTTACGTTGTTCCTTCGTCAAAAACTAGAAAGAAACCCCTCAGCTCGATTCGAAGTGAATAGATTCTTCTTAACAAATCAGTTTCCCATGTAACACGTTAATGATCATGTTTCAGATGGCTCCAGTACCTCCGACGCTCAAAGGCACCGTTCATAACGTCCAACTCGTTCCCTGCCTATGTCCAGTTTCCAAAGACGTCGACGCCAATTTCTACGGATCCGCTCCACCACAGTCTCAACAGCAGAGCTCGACGGGTTACGTCGTTCAGACCCAACCGGCGAATACTCAAACCACTTGAAGGAGCGATATCTTCGGAGCAGTTTGAAGAATAATTCAGCCGGAAAAAAAAAAAAATATCCCTCCGATTATGTAAACTCTCTCGTAATCATAATATGATGGTTGGTGATAACCGGTCGTCGGCCGGGAGTACGTTGTCGTTATAATGATAAGTACTTGGAGCTACTGACTTATTCTTCAATACTGTAATATTAAACGCTATTCCAACTATTTAAGACTGATGACAAAAGACTGAGTATGATATTTAATATTAAAGAAATAATAGCTTTATGACAATTTTATTACCATAATTCCTGCATAGAGATACAAGTAAATACTCCAGTTGACAAAATAATTGCAATACTGGCAAACGTAATTGGCGTAACAATATACTCGAAGAGTAGAGTTTAAACCCTTTTGCCAATCTGGTATGGCTCTTTATTTGTGTTCATAATACGTCGAGGCAGATGGCTGACATGCCTCAAAGTTGTTTGTTAACAATGATTCAATTTGTAAACAATTGAGAGCGACACATTAAAATTCGGCGGAAAAGTCCTGCCGATGCACCAGCTCACCATTCTCAGCCCTTTCCTACCACCACACCTTACGGTCAATGCTGCAAATTTGATGTTATCACGTTCCTCTGGCTTTAATACTGCCGTACAATGTTTCTTCCTGTCGTCTTTTCGGTCGATTAAAACATTTTAGTTTGTATCTGATATGGTTAAGGAAAGGAGATATGAGTTTAAAATATGGCGATTGCAACTCACAATTCATTGATGACTGTGCAAGAGCGGTTAAATGAAGACCACACAATGACCAGGATATGACGGAGCAAACCCACGTGCGTCGAGAGCGTCTCCGCTGAGAATTCGCTCCAAGAAGAAGTCGTTATCAGCGAGTCCTCATCTGAAACGAAAGTGAGCACTTCCTCTACGAGTGGTCGCATCTCCGGAAAGCATGAACCAATAACTTCCACTTTCCGCAATCCGTTTATCAATTGCCGATCGGTTTTTCGAAAGTTGTTTTCATTCAAGTCATTAACATTTCAAATTACTGGTGACGAGTAGGTTTGACGGCCAAGCGGGGAGACGCTCTAGTCGCGCTACGCCGAGTCCGAATGTCTAAGTGCGCTTGTTTACATACCTCCTCGACTAACTTGTTCGCGTGAATTCCACAAAAGAGTTGAGGTGCAGTCACGCACGAGAAGAAACCGATCCTACCCAAAGATTGACTCAAAATACTCAAACCACCAGTAGCCTTCCTGATAGTTGTGCGACAACTGAGCTCCTCGATTGGCAAAAGCTAACATTGTGGGTTGGACAGGTGCTCAAAATATTTTAACGTGGCAGACGGTAGACAGGTACACTTCAGCAGTTCTCTTCATACCTAAAGGGCTTCTAATAACACAATAAATATATAGTTACTCCGAACGTCAGAATATTCTGCAACGCACTGCCAGAAGAAGTCGATATCAACCGGTGTGTGTTCGCCCCTCTTCGTTTGATATTTGCTCACAAACCTTCATTAGAAAGGCTGTTACAAATAAAATATTAGAGTTATAGTTGATGAGATTTCTATTCCGAGCGTGCAGAAGTCCGCAGGAGACACGGTGCTGATCTGAAAATTCCACCACGCCGTTTTAAAATGTGACGCCACGCCTCACTCAACTTCCTTCACTCCTACGTGAATTCGACAGCACACAACGTACACTATTGCTGCTCCGCTCAACGCATCGCTAAATAAATATTACCGAGAAGTGCAGCTCCTGATAACTTTACTCTAGGTTTCTCATACTGTTCATCATTCTCACTTCGTTCTGTGTAACCTCATTTTTTCGATGTATTTTGGCTAATACAGGCATTTTCACAAGTAATTGAGGAAAACAAAATGTGGGCCTAGGTTGCTAGGAGGCAGTCAGTTGATCACAATTACGTGTTTACTGCAGAAAGCTTGAAAAGTTGAAAAACGCCGATTTGATCACATTTAGGTATTTGTTTCCGTTTGGCAAGCTATATAGTGGTTGGACAATGTATAGGTATCGACTAGTTGAAGACTAGAAATGTGTAAAGCTCGTTTTGCTTTATATATCCATTCCCCGAATTTACACTGAGATATAAGGAATAAAATAATATAACGCATACAATATACTTTTAGTTCCTTTGCAATATCAACCCTACATTTACATCTAATTTAGAAAAATTTCAGTTCGATTATGCTGCAAAACCGGCCAACTTCAAAATGAATATCAAAAACGACAAAATCTTAGATAAAAATGCGAATAACTCCCCTAACGCACGCCCCAGCCATTTAAGAACTTGTTTTCGAATACTCTGCCTTAATTGTACTTTACTTAATTGAGAAGAGATTTTTTCCCCACCCTAATTTAGTTCAGCGCAACAAAAATGAATATGGCTCTGTTTGTAAAGTAAAGAAAAACGCATCGTATGGATAGTTTATTGGACTACCACCCGGATGTTTCTGAGAATGAACGAATCATATGAAAGAGATTTTTAAGAAAAAATGACACAACCGCTTATTATTCAATTGCACAGCTTGACATAAAGGGTTTTTACTTTCCGCAACCCAGGGAGGAAAGGAAAGTATTGTAATCATGTGAAAGTTTTTGGGAAACACAAACGGTGGGTACAGCTTTCGTACAAGTACGCAACCACGAAGGACATTTTATGTCTTTTATTTTGTTTTTATGCAATGATAACTACGTTTGATTGTGCTCGTTGATGGTTTCGATATAATGGCCGCGTCAATTGCAATTGACATCATCACTTGGTAACTGATGTTATTGAAACGTGTGATGTTACACAGCGTTATATTTTGTAACAGACGTTACCAAGCGTTACACTTCAACCCTTCGATGTTTCGTGACGCTTCTCCGTTACATATCCCGCGTAACATCTCCCGCGTTACATTTTCGAGTTTATGTAGCAAAGTAAAGACATAAATGTCAAAACCAGCTCAATCGGTTTAGCCGTTCTGCAAATCTAACAACAAACGCTCACACAGCTACTAAAATCCAACTATATCAACACCCGAAAATTAGTAGGTCTCAAAACTTGACTGATCTCAACCCTTCAATTTTCCTTTTCGTCCAAAAGTAGAATCTAAAAACGGTTGCAGATTTGCATTTCTATTTGGATAAGACACATTTCGGTTAATATGCGAGAGAAGATACGAATCTTGGTAAACAAAAGGTGTTGTGAGTGTGTTTGCTACCAGACTCGTCAACATCTTTAAGCTAGGAGCACATTGCTTCCGCGCTATTGAAAAGATCGTATTTTAATATTTCCAGGTAAACTCTTACTTCAATCATTAAGCTCAGCAGAGGTCTGCCATGTACTGTTTCACTTTATTGCCTTGTGAGATAGCTAGTGCCATAAGACTTTCTTCCGAGCTGAACGCAACCATTTACCTAGAACTCCTCCACGCTTCGGGAAAACCAGTGTTGGCAGGTACTGCACCAGTACTCCAGCTAGTAGGCGATAAAAGAAGAATGTATCAGCCAACAGGCTAACCACTTTGCACCCTTGCCGAAGGCCAGGGTTTTACTAGAAGAAAGCAGCATGCGTATTCCCTTTGTCATTCTGATGTGAGGGGTGGATAGAACAAAGGGGAGAAGTCCAGGTTGTCACGCATCATACCCATACTTTGTGGAAGTCGTGTCCTGATTTGCAGGGGAAATAAGAAAAATGAAGGCAAAATTCACTTCCAGCAAATACTCCTTAGCGTTCGCAGTACCCAGTGGACGGAGGGACCCAACCGGTTTCGGGAGTGTTTTAGTAAAATGAAATAAAATAAAATCGGCCGTAACATATAAACGCAAAAACAAAATTTTAACTAGGATGTTAACTATATTAGGAGTTACATCCGGCAACGCGCCCCCTCACACCTGAGTCGTGACTACAATCTTCAGTCTGTTAAACGCGTACTGAGGAATTTGTACCGTATTTTCAAGCCGCTCGTAGATAATTTCTTTACTTCGATAAGGACCTAACAAATTCATCCGTCGCTCGTTGAAATCGGGGTCATAAGACCTTGACGGCACATTAAAATTCTGTAAACCGAAATGAACTCAACGGGGAGTCGATTAGATTATGAGCTCAGCGTTAGTTCCTATCACGAAAAGGCCTGACGAACACCCTTCTCGCCTCGACATCTTTATCCAGTCTTCCATCTTACCCGATTGAAACCCTCCGGTAAGATCGAAACGAAAATAAGGGCGGTCATCGTTGGATCATCTACAATCTCTTTAGAGAGAGACTATAAATATGGGAACTCCAACATATGCACGAAACGATGATGTTAGCTGGGCAAATCCTTCATTTACCATAAGTTTAATTCAATTTTCAAATTCTTTTTGAAGATGAGTAAGTTTCAAATGGTTTTTATTTCTGATAGCAGCTGGTTGAATGAAATTAATGGTGATACAAGGTTGTTCTACATTTAGATAGAATGGAGTTTAAATTCGCCAACGTTGTGTCTGTGGAATGTGAGGTGGAGATATATGAAACATCCTGCAACACCTAGCGTTATTAATTTTGTAAATAGCTGTTAGCGTTGAATATTGCTATAACTTATTGAACGGTAATAGTTTTACCTTGCTGCCATTATATGCGTGAAGTTTTAAAGATTGTTCATAATTCAAATCGCACACACTATCAATGAAGAGAGCAGCGCAATAAATTATAAAAATGTCGACAAAAATTGATTTTAGCGCAGTTTTTCCTTATAAATCTCGCTCACGTAAACGCGCACAAATCTTGCATGTAGCCGAGCGTCTAATTTCAGGTACATCCCAATAAATTCAGAAATTCAAATTTCGTTTCACTGACAAAGTTTTTTCACAATTTTTATACGATTACTGTAGAATTATGAACACGAACATTTCTAACGGAAAATCACGTTGGTAGTGCTATAAATTACCTATTCGCTGGAAACAATAAAAGTAGAGGAAACTCAATAGATTCCGAAACCTTAACCACGACTAGCTTGAATGTAGGATGTGAAATATGGTTAGCAGAGGTCGTACCACGCCTAAGAAGCTTGTGGTCTTTTTCGTATTCAAAACTGTAATACGCAATTAGGATCAAATTCACAGTGCTCTCAACTAGTCATTACCTACATATTGTACTTTACGAATGTTCCTCTGATGGCCTTCTCACTAGCGAAATATGAAAAAACGAGTTTTTGGTAACGTTTCCGAATTGTCCTGAAGTAAATGCCGAATCCGCTCAACGTGGCGGAATGCTTTCTTTCGCCCTTCACCCACATTCGTTTTCTCGCAATTATTTCATTGACTATTGAATGAAGATATAAGCAAGGATAAATTGGAAAATGCCATAATCGTTTTTTTTAATTTTCTCTATAATCTCTCACACGATTTTGATCAAATTCAAGGATTCAACAAAGAAAGGTCTACAATCTGTTTTCCATACGTGTTTCGGTGCAAATGGGTTGTACAGCGCCTGAGCGTAAATATATCATCGAGCTGGGTAGAGTACCCTGTTCGCTCAATTGAACAATCCTGAGCCGTACGTAATCAAAGTAAGAATCCACCTGCAGTTCTAGGTAAAATGATTAAGTGGTATTTGATGTAGAATTGCAGTTTCAATATTTTGCAGATTTGACTTTCTCGCTCTCAACTCACTAACTCGAGCCTGCGCGCAAAGTGGATTCGAGGTGAGTTACGGGAGGCGCGATAGAAATAGAAAGCGAAGAGCTATTATAAAAGGAAAACTGTGAGGAGTAATATCGTGAATTAAACATGCAGTCCTCGCACGGAAGAAACGAGGCTCAAGCCAATGCGTTGACCGCCGACGCAGCCACCAGAGGAAAATTATGCCGGCTGACAAGCAGCGAGTCTTTATCAAAATCCGAGATGAAAAAGACGAAGAGGAGACTCGACCCGATCGGGAATTGATGAAGACGCGAATCGCAATGATATTCTCAGCCACGTAGGGACAGAGCTAGTTCCCTTGGTCTACCTACTGGTTTTGCATTCAACGCCTTCTTAGCCTCCATCGCTCTCTAGTCGGAAGACCTCCTGAACTTCCGTCTGCGCTGCAAGTAAATCTTACGTTTTCCCCGCACAAAGGCCATGACGGTGGTGGTGGGGGACAAAAGTAGCAACAAGCTTTGCCAGAGCATTACTCAACATGAGAAGTATCGGTTGACTCGGCGAGTACAACTGGAAGATGGCGCGATAAGGGGCAGAAGTTAGCAGCTGAATGTGAGACATTACTTCCATCTGTCATGCTCAGAAATCTGAAAGTACGGCGAACGGGCGGAGATGCCACGTATAAAAGTTGCTACGGCCGGAAGTTGGAAATTTTTTTAGCTAGAAGGAGCCAGCAATGCCACTGCTACAAATTTGTCAACTGTTAATTGTAACACATAATACATGTACTTGTAAAGCAGGCCTAAGGCCAAAGGCCAGAAAATGGAACTTATTGTCAGAATGGCTCTAACGATTTAGATCAACCTTATGGGAACTTACCTTCAACTAATTGAACCATGCTCTTCTGTTGGTCTGCTGAATGGCAATTAAACCTGCAATATATTAAAATATTTTGTTCACCTCATGTTTTCCACTGTGATCGGCGAACTGAATTTGATCGGTTTTCTATACATTGTTCTACTCTCATAATGTTCCTCGCTACTCTTTCTCCGACCAGCCGTTGAACTGTTCAAACTGGGACTAACGATTGTGATCAAAACACACTCGCGCACGCTTTCAGCAACTAGTGATTACATTTTGTACATAATAAGGACAGTACTGTGGAAGTGCGTTGAATCAATTTACAATCCCTGTACGTTATGTACCATTGAGCGTACGTCGTGAGGGGGTGAGGAAAGTAGTATGATGCATCGCATCACATACTTCGCTCTGCCTCCTTGACGTGAGTCACGACAATCTACTTGTTAACTTTTAGAAGATTTATTTCGATGTCTTGCTTCAAAAGCCGTAAAACAAATGTAATCGACCTCGTTCAAGCCGCATTTGAGAAGTATTAGGAGCTCCGGTCATTGATATGATAACTAGTTATTTTTGGGTCGATTGTACTGATACCTTTTTGGCGTCTCACGTGGGTCTGCTGGTGTAGTGTTAGGTTTGAATTGATTTGGTTCACTGGTTCTCTCCAAATCGTGTCCAGAGGCTCAAACTATTTTTTTTTTCAAATGGTGTTTTCTTTGCTCTCGAAACACTTTGAAAAGTAAAAATCTAAAACTTTTTACTTTCTCAAGCAACGCAAAATAGGAAGGAGAGTCAGATAAGCTTTTGATTTTTACTTCATGTCTTGCTTCACATTTCAAAATGTTCCAAATGCATTCCAACCTAAAACTATTTGAGAACTGTAACACCTGAAATTTGATATTCAGTCTACAGGTCAACATCGGACGCCAAAATAAGGTTAAGATGATAAAAAGCTATCTGTAGTGTATCATAGTTATCAAAACACTCTTTTTTTTGCTCGGAGACGTTATTGTAGACAGTCCCAAAACTGGTGTAAAATTTCCATTCGGAGCTGCACAAACCAATAGAAGAAAACAAAATCGATTATAGCAAATTTGTTAGAAAATACCTGGTGCTACGCCTCACACAACTTTCTTCACGCCCACGTGCATTCAGCGATACTTATCCCTGTAGCTACTAATTCATTCAGTTTTCATAAACTGTTTTTTAAATGTAACTCTGACTGTCTCTTTTGGAATGAGCACCGCGATCTCAAGTCCTGTTGTGCCAGTCCTAATGTGTCATAGGTCCACGCCTAGCTTCCTAAGGAATGCCATTTCCTGCTAGTCTTCTTTGATGTCCACCCTTGGAGAACTTGTATCTAAGACCAAAAGGGCCTGGCTAGGGAGTGTTCTCATCTGTATCACAACCCCAGCACCGAGGGGTGTCGAATATACCCGTGACATGTATGTTCATTTTGCTTAATTTTGATTCCCTTTATCTGCCTGAAATCCTTCCTCTACATCGCCAGATGGTTACCTCTAATCTCGTGCGTTGGTCCTTAGGTAAAGCGTTTGGAATGCCCAACTCCTGCAGCGTTCCAGATCGTCCGATGCATTCTCCTGACATATCTCTCACTGTCCTCTTAACTAGCAACTGAGATGCTCCACAGTGGGAAAGTGGCCCAATATATACAAAATGCGAACCGAGTCTGATCCTCTCATTCCCAGTGATCGCCTTATGTCCAGGAATATAACTGACACTACTGTATTAAAGTTTGCTGAATAGTTGAGCCGCATCTAGCGCTCCCTCTCCAGTTACGATGTCGTGCAGTAGTTCGTCAGCGCCTTGCAAGACGCTTGATTATTAGTCACTATGTTGATACTTTTATGCCATTTTTTGTGCATTATAATAATGAAAATTACACCGAATATGATAGCGTAAATCTCTGCTTGAAAACCCGTTGGATTCAGGGAAATATACTTCCCACTCCTCCCAGAGCCAGTTGTCCACACCCCAGAGCGAGTTGTCCACACCCCAGAGCCAGTCCCCTCCAGGGTTTTAGATCCACAAGTGCAGATGTTAATACCATTTCGAGGCTAAAACCGACAACATTCTCTGTTCTATGGGCTTCCTTCTGATTGAACTTAGTATTTCCTGTCGAACTGTATCATGTCAGCGACCATGCCGAGCTGTGTGAAGGTTTACCAGTTCCTGAATGTAGCCAGGTGCGCATTGTCAGCCAGTGGAACCTTAGCTCTTCTGAGCCTAGTTAGTCTGTAGCCTCTGCCTCTGCCTGCTTGGTTTTCACCTCCCCCGCTATTAGTAAGCACCCCCAGTCTTCGTACTTTGGCTAGGCTACTGCAATCCCCGCCGATGAAAACTCTGATCCATATGAGACGTTTGGCCGCAAACTTGCTCGCTCACTGAAATTGGTTGGGACTACCACCCTTATTTTTATGAAGATGCTAAATTTGACATCGCGCTCGTATTGGGCTGCTCTAGACCTTTTCCCTCGGAAGAGAATTTGGAACTTTTTGTTCTCAATCGCTTTCAGTCACATATACCGTTTTCTCAAGTGGTATTTATCGAACTCACTAGCCTTTGAAACTTATTACAAAAACGTTCCAAAAGTGAAGACTTTTCGAATTTCTATCGAAAACCATTCTAAGGATTTTGATCTGAGTCGTCAGGTACTAACAGTTAACTAATAACTACATTTTATTTTCGGTAAATGTTCCTCAGAATTACGTTCAATAAATACAGCACCTCTATGTTTAGGGAAATTGAATTTAAGGGCGTTGAGGATAGTTGTGTGGTACTTCTCACCATCTTTTGTTCAGCTAAATACGCAGCTTTCGTTGCTACTTCATCGAGCTAAGTAAAGTAAAAACGTAGTTTCGAATGGTGGTTTGTGTGTGTGTGTGTTTGCAGTCAGATTAGCTATAAATCGTCTATAAGCTGGTACCTGATTTCCCGTTTTCTTTCTGACAGCTAAGAGGGAGAAACTGAGAAGTCTTCTCAGAGACGACTCGATCGAGACAGGTGCAGAAGGTTGCAAATGCGGATTTTACTTTGCCAAACCGACAGGAGCTACTAGCAAAGCATCTACCTGATTTTAGGGTTTGTTTGACGACGTGCAGTCTACCGAGATCTGCCTGCAACTGATGATGCGTTGATATCGTGGAAAGGGGAAAAGGGTTTCTCCAGATTCTTTTCGAACTACTATAATGATAAGTCTATATAATTAACTCGCTGTACGTCCTTGGGCGCCGAGAAGCGTTTCTGATCCCGTCGATCTACGAAGAGCCACCGTTTCCTGTTTGTTATGTGTTTGCCGAACCGAATCGAATCGAGAACGTCGTGATTTTGAAGAGAGAAAAGACGTGGGGGAGAGCAACAAAAGAGGAAGCTGAGACAAAGGGCGTAATGATGAGCCTGACAACGTGATACATCAACCGCCAAAACATTTTCCGTTCCATCCCGAACGTTCTAGGAAGTTTTGTGGGCTTAACAATTGTACGCTGTTACGTACTTAGTTACCACTACCTAATGACTCAATTCTGACGAGCAACGAACTGTGAACCTCACGTCGTTCGACAAACCGCTATACTTGGGAGATGATCTACTGTGTTACATGCTCTTCAGAGGTTATCTGAGGAAAATGACTGCTACCGGAGATTACTGACGGCATCATCGTCTAAAGAAAAATCGAACCACCTCACATCCTCCACGGAAGTAACTTTGGGTCTATGAAATTGGAACTTGATACGATCGGCTGAAGTGTTTTGAGTGAAAAAACGCAATTTGCCAAAAACGAACGGCTTCCCCCAATCAAATCGAATTTAATATCCAGCCAACATAATTTGTCTCGGCATGAATTGCTATTAATGATAGTTCCTGTTTAATATGAGTAGAGTTTCAATCAATTTCGTTTACGTTAATGTGATGTTCAAATATTGTGTTCATAATAGCTTTAAATTATTCTGTCAACATGAGCGCTGAACAATGTCAGTGTATTTTTTAAATGGGTAGGCTTCCTGAATATTAATACTTTTCCACGAAGAGAGTATGAACGTAGGGTTTAATCATCTGAACCACGACGAAAGAATATTTTTAAACTATTTGCGGAAATACAACGTTGAGGAGGAACGGCTTGTGATTTGGTAGGGCTCAGTCTTGGGTTAGCTGTCTAATTCATTCGTAAGAGTAAGGGAAGTCATGGTTGGGGAGGTGATATTTCCTTTACGCGCAATTGAAACAAACGACGAGCTACATTATCGGAGGAGAAGGGCGGGATTTCTCAGTCATTAATTTCAAGATGCTACTCTGGAGAACCTCTTACCATAATAAGTACTCGTATATAGTCATATTAATATAGACATATAATACAATGATATAACACCGATTGAGTTTGAGCGAAGTAGAGGATTTCGTCGTACAAATACTTAGGTGTACTGGACGCGTCACTGAGGTGGTTCAAGCACGACGAGTACCTCTATGGGAGGTATTCCAATGTTGACAAATGTTAGAATTGTAGTCTCTAAGGAGCGTGCGGGACTGTTACACCTATCACTTGTACAGCACCTACAGTTTGCTATCTCTATTTGGGGTGGACCCTGCCATACTGTGATAATGAAGCTGAACGTATTGCACAGGCGCGTCATGAGGCTTATGCATGCTAAACCCCCACGATTTTCATCTCATCAACTAATCGACAAAGCCAAGGTGTTTTTGTAAAAAGTCGTCTTCTATTATATCCAGTTCGACCTCCAGCCAGTACCCAACTAGGTTCGTCGTTGAAAAGTGACAATCCTCGCCCGGCTTAAACTCTGACAACAAGAAGTTATAGTTATTGGCGTTATTTAGTACATAACTACTTCCCTTTAGACATGGAATCACCAAATTCTTTTTTTCGAAATTTGTATAAAAACCGAATGTATAGCTGAATTATCCAATGTGAATTCGATAATTGCTCCACTTCATTACGTAGCGCATATGAACAATAACATGGTACAAATTGAAGCGATTTTCTGATATCTTTATATTCATACGAGTACTTCCACGTCATTTTAACCCATACTTATAGTTTAACACATTTGGATTAATTTATATTTCAATTAGAAGGTAAAATAAATATTACATAAATTAAAACTATTATCAGAAGGATCTGCTCTTGCCTGGCGACACAGGCTCTGTCTACTGTCAGAAAATAATATTTCTGTTCTATTTTACCAAGTTTGTACATTGTTTTATACATATATGAAATGAATTTCGCTTTCCGCGTTCTCTATCTCTTCCTCTCACATTCTCTCTCTCTCAAGTCGTAAGATTTCGAGTTATAGACGAGGTAGAAGGTAGACGAACTTTTTTAACCTTGTGCAAAAGCTCTCGATTTGGACTTAACAAGACAAATGGAATTTCTCCTAGTTGGATTCCTAGGTACATGTGCGACTTGTCTTGCGTTCCGACTTTTTTCATCGTGCACCATGGAACCCCAAGGAACCATGAGTGACCGTGCTTGCGGTACCACCACGCAGGAAAGGGGGATCATAATAATTTTATCTTCTTTTGCCAAAAACGGGTCTAACGAGTAGATTAAATTTTTGTTGTTTCGGAAGTTCCAAGCAATCGAACAGTAATATCAAGTTTTCGTGGGTGGGAAAATGAAGAGAATCAATGAACTGTCGAACATTTCGACAAAAATGATGGTACAGCTTTTCCCCCATGAACCTCGCTCGAGAAATACAATCGTTCTCACAAAAATCAAGTTGGTAGTATAATAAGATACCTTTACGATGGATGATCATGGTGGAACGATTCCACGACTCCATCATTATTACGATGGAGATAATGATGATGATGAGATAATTAGGAGCGATTCAAGAACATAAGAAATTCGAACTACTGACGTTTCTTTAACTAACGTTTGAGACCTTCTTCCAAAAGTGAAAAACTATTGATGCTTCATTGACCCGTATCTCCGTTCACCCAATTTTCATGTTTATGGAGACCAAAAGTTAGGTATTGGTCAGTACAAGATATTTTGAAAGTATAATTCAATTGGGTTTGAACTGTTTTCAAGAGTGTTGTATAAACTCTCGTAAACAATTCTTAAAATACAAGATCTGAACAAAACTGAACTTTTTTCATCGATTACAATACTTTTGTTTTTCCCCGTCGGGTAGCCACAGTTTCATCAGATCTTTTATTTGTGAACACGATTACAACGGTGGTTGAAATTCCAGAATTTCTGGAGTAGCCCTTGTATATCTTATGAGCGTTATTAAAGAATCATCGTATTGGCAGTTCTTTGGAGTACAACGCTCATACAATATACAGGGGCTTCTCCAGAAATGTTAACCATCGCTGCTTCACGTACTGCCATTTCCAAGAGTTTTATCCGATAACTCTGGAAGAGTGATTACTATTATTTTTAAACAACCGTATTTACCGCTTCATTTATTTTCTGTCTAACAATTGCTCAATGATGGTCGGGGGTGTGTACGAGCAGCACAATAAATTCGGGAGCTGTAAGCCCTCATGCTTTCTGCTGCTGTGAAGTGCTGTTTTACCAAGTTCAAATAAATACAGTTAGTAGAAGAAGCCACAAACACAAGTGAATTGACGCAGAGCTAAGGAAAGTTGTGTGATGCGGCGCACCTGATATTTACTATTGAGATGGGCTGCAAAAGAGCGTAGAAATATCGTAGCGAAATCGTTTTTATTTCGGAATTGGGCAAATTCCGAAAGACTGTTCAGTGCAATGACAGTCACAATCGTGTTTTTAATTAATTTCCGGAGTCTCATCATGCCGTTTTGTCGATGTTTAGCGACCGGTATTTGCGACGCACGGACGAGGGAGCGACATCGGCCAACCAACCGATGAATCCCCACTCGAGGAGTCCCATCGCTGCTCTTCCAGGGGCCCATCTCCACCTCATCCCTCCATATAAAACAGAAGAAAGAAGGTCAAGGCGTCTGATACCTGTTGTACGATGCTCATCGCCCTGACCACCGTGAGTCCTTCCTCTGATTATTCCTTATAACCGTCAATTACTTTAGTTCAGTATTTGATAATTAGAGCTACACATCGTCGTCGTCCTTTCATTTTCGCACGTTCGGTCGCCCAGTTTTAATTACAAAATTAAATTCCACGCAAGCTTTCAATTTAATTGAGTCCAATTTGCTAATATAATTAATTCTCGGCCGTCTTACCTTCAAAATACTGATCAGTTCGCGAAAAGTTGGTGGCGCAATGGTTTTGTTTTGCAGTGAAAATCCCGGTTTGTGCGCGCACTCGGCAGCAAGGTTCGGATGCATCGAACTGACTGCACATCGTAATTACCTGACAGTCTCCGGTATCGTTTACCCTATAGCCCTCGATTTATCTCTTTTATTATCTTTTAAAAGTAATTATCGCGCTACGAAGAACGTTTCACAGAGCAATTTTTATCCTAGTACTAAACGAAAACGTCTGAAGTGCTAAAGTGAGAAAATTTAAAACACTTCTAGTAATATGCCATTAGACCGAACTTATACTTATTCTTCCGTCGACAGAAGATCTCATAAGTTCGGCTTTCGATCGGGAAACAACTATGCGCTATAAAAATTCCCCCTCCGGCCTTTTTCTATTCTATCTATTGATTCCTTGTAACACACCAACTCCCTGCGACCACAATTCCCTGTAACGCACAAAAGTCACTCGTAGAACGACGATCGTACCAGCCTTAAAACGGACCGCTTTGAAAAACGCGGGCTATAAGAATCAGTCCCTAAAACTCCCGTTCACGAATTCAACCGGCAGCGCAAGTCATTACAATAATTCCAAAAATTAAGGAAAAATATCGTGCGAAAATAAAGTCGAGTTTGAGGTCTACTGAATCGAAAAAAAAACGTGACTTCGGCATCCGGTTTGAGTGTCAGCAGTCAGATTTGCTGGAGAACGGCAGGATTGATTGAGCTCATTCTTTTGCGGGAAAAACGTTATGAGCAATTTTCAGTGACGAGAGGGGGCGGACAGAAATGAACAGCATACGAGGGAGCTTTGTAAAAACGTTTTGCGAAAAAACGAATGATTTTGATTTTACTTTCAAATTATTTTTCATCAATATCAGCTTTTGCGAAGCAAAACGAGATTTTTCTCAACTTCTTAGCAAAACGGCACAGGTACAGTAAACTCACAAGGTGGCTTTAACTGGCCACCTTATTTACATTTCGTTCTCCATAAATGTTGTCTCCGACAGTCTATCGACCGCAAATAACAACTAAAAGGTGCCAAAAATCGTGTGAAGGGGTTGCGGAAAGTTTTGTGTTGCTACGCACCCGATTAATGTATTATACCTAGTTTTCTATGAAAATCAAGGTAACAAAATAGTAAATAGACTCGATTTTTGATTATACGCGTTTGTTATCATTGACTTGGTTTCTACGATTATATTCCTCACAACTTTTAAATATCACAAGGATAGTGATTTAAACCCCTTTTGAGGTTATTTTCTGTGGTTGATTCAACTATAATCCTCAATAAACCACTCGTCATCGAGCCTGCTACTTTTATTGACTAATTACCGTAAATTAAAAATACTGGAACACCACAACAATGACACAACGCTGTTCTTTTGAGAAACAAGTCCGAGGATCCCAGTATGTAACGTTAGCTAGAGATATGTGCTTGCGTGTTATACTAGCGGATTTGACCAATGATGATATCAAAAACTGTCGGCCTTAGTGAGTTCCTTAAAGCCGATTGTGAAATGGTGTCGCATCACCACCTTCTTGTGAAACGATCTGCAAACTTCACTGGTAACCACAACTGTACTAAACTTCTGTGAAAGCTAAAGAGAAAGTGCCATCCTATAACTTGTACCAAAAGTTTGAAGAATCCAGTAATTTATGTAAAATATTGAGGCGGATTCTTACAGGAGGGGTTTCCACCGTTAAATGCTCAAGCTTAGAATAAACTAAAATAATCAACCTCAAAATAAAGGAAATAGTGGTTCATTTTCCTTTTCAATGACATATATACACGAAAGGAATTATCTCTTGCAAGAAAATCATCGCACAGCCTCTCTGAATTCAAACAAGAATTTCGGTTTGGTTTGAAAATGCGATTTTGGAAATGATCGTGAGATAGCAGACATATAGAAGCAACTGCATTTTACGTTCTTATTATTTTCAACATATTACGCTAGTTTCGAGATCGATTGATCTAAATTTGTCATCATTCAGCGGCAGATTAGAAAACGCAACGATAATAACGAAAACATAACGGCTAGGGAATGATTCGCAACTGGTTGATCGAAAAACTGATTATTCATTGAGTATTTACGTTTCGAGCCCTCCGGTGTTGGTAATAACTAATTTCGGCGCATCGTGTGTACATACGGATAATTTAGCGGAAAACGGTCAAACCGCATTTGCTCGTTTACCCTTGTTGTGATCTTTACGGTTGATTTCATTCCACTGTGAAAAGGAAGGATAGGGCTCGAAAAGAATTTTTGTAAGAAAAGCACAAAAATCGAGGTTTTTCTCATTTTTCTCAAAAAAGATCTATATCGAGTTCGATTTAACTCACAACGCACCTCTACCATGCTTTATTCTTCGTAAATATTCATTTAAATAGGCGATGAACACATAGACGGCCGTAAGAAGTATTAAGAGGGGTCTTTTTAATTTGAGAGGGACAATTTCTTTAACGATGCGAATCGAGTTCTTAGAATGACTAACTAGTTAATACCTGTACATTGGTCTCCTAGCGAGCAAAACCTCGCTTTCAAATGGCGTCCTTCTGGTAATAACACACACACATGTAAAATATAACCTGAAAATAGTAGTCATTAGAGTAAGTAGATAGATAAAGGTGGTTAGACGAAAATTAGAATGTGTAACTTGAAATCATAAAACTACGGTGCAATTAAAAGTGAATGAAACCAGTTAACCACCAGCATCAGAATTTCCGAGAGCTAGGGTAGGGTTTTTGTTTCGTATCGTAAGAGTGGGGACATTCAGTAAGAGTTAGTAGCCTATTTCCGTAAATTCTATCCCGATAGAATTGGTTTTCACTATTTCGCCGGGGACATTTGAATTTTACGAATGAACTCCACTAGCTAAAAATAGAGGAGAAAGAATCAACGCGGAATGATGGAACAGGATTAATTGTGTATACATAATTCCGTATTGACGAGTTGCAAGAATAAATAGATAGTTCATAAATAAATAGTTCATAATAGATAGTTTCCGCTAGATACTGTGCGTGTGCTTTCTGTACAAACGAGATGAGGTGCAGCCCTGGACATGTCTCTTATCATGGAATTCATGGGTAGTTAGACAGGTCCGTCGCATATTGACTTATAATGCACAATATACAATAATACAATACTAGCTGGTGTTGGCAGTTGATATTACATCAATAAGTGGTTGCAGCTGTACCCAATTTATTTTAGTCCTCATACTAACAGCACCACTCAATTATCGTAGAAATGCTCATAAACATTCTGAAATTCCAGCGGTGTTTTTCCAAAACTGGAGGGTTTTCTCCAAGTGCTGTTTACTCGAGGAGGGAGGGGGCAGGGGGTCACTACCAATTTATAACTATTTCATTCTGACCAAGATAAGGTTAACCGCGGCGCTAGTCGAAAAGACATTTTCTCTTTTTTCGTTTTGTTCATTATTTTGTGAAGGGGAAAAGGTTACGAGTAATTTCCATCGACAGGCAGGGACCAAAAACGAGAGGTTTTCGCATTTGTCTCGGAAACGGATCTAAAGATTTTGATTCAACTTCCTAATAATTAGTTACTAAGTTTTATTCCCCCGTTATTAACTAAATTATTTCTGTGAAAACAGAGAAATGAGAGTGTGAAGAAAAAAGAGTATTTGGAGAGAATAGTTGCAAAGATTCAAATCAAATTTACAGTCTTCAAGCAGCAAATACCTAAATGTCGTTCTCCATAAATTTCCCTTTGATAATGCGTTTAACCAATCAAAATAGACTAAAAATCGTGTTTTTAGACGTCTTCGAAATTACCACAGTGTCTTCCAACCACGTTTCCCACACTTCTCACAACTATTTCTTTGACTATCTGTTGAACGGAGATGCAACCAAGAGAGATAATAGAATGAGGAGTATCGAACGTCTTTCTGATTTTCTCAAAAAGGGCTTTAACGATTTCAGTCTACACCAATTCTCACATTCTATTCCACGCAGCCGTAAGTTGTGAGCTGCTACACACCCAATATTTAGATTCCAAATAACGACAGAAAATGTAGGTGGGAATCGAATTAAGTACTGGCGTTGTGAGAAAGTGGAAGTGTAGTTCAGTCGGTCAGTCATTCGAAAAAAGTTGCGTAAAGTAACGGAAAACATCAGTAGGTTAACAACCGCTTCCTCTATCAATTGAGCACCTTGCCGGCGCTCGAAAGGAAGGCAAGTGCGAACTCTCAACTCTGAGCTGATTACGGTGATTTCTAATGAACCGTGAGCCTTATGAGTTGGGCAGCGGAAGTTCTCAGCGATAACGTGGCTCCCGATGGCCCATCTAGTCTAAATAGCTTTTGACGAGAATGATCGAGGGAAGCTGTAGCGTAACCACGTTCACTCTGTTACCTCACGCGGCTGTCTTCCGCGAAGAAAAAAAAACCCACAAAGGGACTCACGTCCTTCCTTCCGATAGCCTAGTTGTGGACATTCGTCGAACAATTCAAACATTTGATTGTATTACGTTGACACTGACAGGCTCGCTTAAGTCGTGCGTCACCCTGACGAATTACGACCGTCTGGAGAGCCGTAAGTACCTTGCAGCGCCCATTCATGTAAAGTGAGTTGTCAACATGGATCAACGGATGAGTTGTTTCTTATACGCGACTGTTCCTCAACACTTAGAGGATCCATATGATTCTTGAAGGGGTTCTATCAGTCGTGATTTGCGAGTTAATACACCGAACTGCATCAAGGCTCAAGTTACTCGCTCACCTGCCTCTGCCGGAAACCGAGGAGAAAGTAGTAGAAGAACAGCCATTTGCCAATTTTGCCTGCCATGTTCCCATAATAACATGACAGAATTGTGTCATCAGGACAGCAACCATGAGAACCGTTATTGAGAAAATTGGACTAAACTACTTATGATGTTCGAAGAACTAAATTTTCTGAAGGATATTGTCTCCGTGCAATGAATGGTTATAGACATAATTGCAAGGAACGAAATGTGGTTGCAGTTCGTAAGAAGACAATAGTTCGTCGAATTCAGTAGTCCATTTGCATCGGAGACTTTGAAAATTAGAAAAACAAAGTTACTTTTGCCCATTCAGCTGTTGGAGGATCATTAGTTGAGACCGGTACCCAAATATTTTTTTTTTATTCCATCTTAAGGGTAAAATAAATATGGACAATAATCAAACGAAATGGTAGGACTCTATGAAAGGTTGAAAACCCCAGGTAGAGAAGTCGACAAATACATTGCTAAATAACTTCTGCCATTTGCTCGCCTATTCAATAAAAGAAAACATAATGATATGCAAAAGAAAAAACATTTAATATTATTTGATAAGAGATGTGTGGTATTAGCGACTTCCACTGAACCTGAACCATTGAATGTCTGAAACTCGTTTGAAGAGTATTAAAACCCTAGAACGCACAGAATTGTACTACCGTTGATAGAAACCTATTCCACATTTTGGGATATGGCACATCAGTTCATCCTGCGCTCTGGTACATTTTCCATGGCTATTGGCAATAATTATTTTTTCTTTCTAATTTGCAAGAGCCTGTTTGCTTTTAAAAACAATTGGCCCACTGTACAGAATGTAAGATTCTTGAACAGCGGAATCGTATGTGTCGTATAAGGTACGTTTGTTAGAATGAGCGCCTATTTTTTTTTTGATGAGTGCAGTATAGTCGATTTTAGAGCGGAAACCGAGTCTACAATTCCATATTGCAGGATGGATTATCCTAAGGCAAAATAACAGTCCTCAACGTGATATGTAAGCAGTCCCGCAAACGAGCAAATATGTAAATGATATGTATTGGTTAATTGAAACCACCGTATGATGGAGTAGTCCGGACTCTTTTCCCCCAGATGTTTATTGATAACAATCATCAGGCGTTGATCACTGAAACGTACGTTATAACTTCAATCAAAATCTCGCCAGAGCGGTTTTTGAAAAAATGTGAATTAACCTCACCCTCAGAAGCATCTCGATTCCCTACTCCTCTACTTGACGATAATCTCATTTTCCCACTTAGAAAAAGTAGCGAACAAACAAAAAAACTAAGAGTTGAGGAAAGAAAAATTGCAGATTGTGGTGAGGGCATCAGGATAGAAAGTGGTAGAAATGTCAAGAAATGATTTGAAAACCATTGCGGGACTGCGTCAATGTAACTGGAAACTTCAGTATGACTTCTATGGTAGCTACAATCTCGTAATGTAGTCCAAGTAGTAAGCTTGTGCAAAATTTTACGATAAATATTCCAAGCCCCCCTCAATTTTTGTAAGATTGGAAATTGATTCAAAACAGTTGAGTACGTGTAAGACTATAGAAATAACTATTGGCTTCATGACCACTACACGTTGAACTTTGTGGGTAGGGGCAGATAGATACGGATTGCCCCTTTCCTTGTTTTTTAAAAATAACCAACGAACCAACATTCTTTACAATGTGTTGGGGTTTTTCGCGTCAGAAAACTACAAAAATAGATATTTTGAAGCTTGCTTCGAACGGATATGAGTTATAACGTCCGACGAACCGTGGAATTCCAGAGAATCAAGCGGATTGTTCAACGGATCGTCGCATCTTTGTGAAAGGCAACTTGATATCGGGTCCCAAGTTTCACCCAACGGAGGACAACCGTGTTGTTCCATTCGCCCCACTGAAGTCCCCCCAAGCCCCGCTCCTGACACCCAGATTCCCCTTCGTCGTAGAAAGTAAAACTTGATGGGGCCTCCGCTCTAATCGTTTGCCGAGAGCATCCACTTCGCTTTTGCTGTTTTGGTACGTGTCCATAAGATACCAGACCAGTGAAACTTCAACCCACTTCAAGGCCGATGGCGTCTTTCATCTCCAAACCCTCAAACCAACTCAGGTCGGACGACTTCCAGATCGCCCGCAATCCTCCCACAAAAAAAAAAAACAGGACGTTTTATCGTTTTCATCTTCGAATTCAACGGTTCGTAAACTTCCGTTTTCACAGACAGCGGTTAATGCCAAAATAACGAATGGGAGGTTCGACTTCCCAGTCAGAAGAAGTCGAGCGTTGAGTTAAAGAATCAAGGCTGGGATAGAGAAAATTATAAATACAAAAGCATTTAGACCCTTCTTAAACAGAATTCGTAAAAAACCAAACATATGTACAAAAAGCATGAGTGAGATAAAATCTATTAAGCGATGCCGTGCCCACAATTGTTAACCGATTAATATTGATTCTCTCCACTTTCCTTAGCCCTGTGAACATGAGAGGCTCGCATTATCGACTGGAAAAATATACGAGTTTTCTTTAAACCTTAACGTATTAAAGTTTTATGAATGTAAAACACCTCATTTGAAAAAATATCCGAACTCAATTAAGAGAGTCAAGCGGTACCGAATCTGCTGACGTGTTATTCACAGTTAGCAGATCAATGAATTGAAATGAGATGAGGGGCGAAATCGATAATATACCTACACTAATATTATAAATAGGAAAGATTTGTATTCATGTATGACAAGAACAAAATTAAAAACCACAGGACAGATTTGAAAAATTCTTTCGCCATTAGAAATCTACATTATTACTGAATAACAAAGGCTATATTTATTACTAGAAAATATTATAGATCCCCAGAAATTCTTACTAAAACCAACCGAAGGTGTTAAAAAGTAGTAGGTTAAAAGAACGTTCAAATAAAATCGAGCATTGTACGCAAATATGTAGCTGTGATATGTTCTTCTGCACTAATATCATAAACAGGCAAGATTTGTATTTCTGCATGTACGTTATAATTTAATTTTAATTGAGTCTTGAAATTTGTAATTAGCACACTTATAAGTTTAATTACCTTTATTTATCCCAAAATGGTTTTAAAATATCTGGTTCGTTGCAACACACAACTTTCCTTAGCTCTACGCCAATTCACTGGCTTTTTTTCTACTTACTCAATACATTTATCACTCAGTTAATTTGAACTTGGTCAAACAACAATTTACGGCAGCAGGAAGCGGTTTTCAGTAGACGATTTTGATAGTTTATTGTACTGCTCTCGTCATTTTCCCACGAATGGGAATTTTATGGTATAATTGCCTTATTGAGAGCTATCAATATAAAAAATTTAATTAAAATCGTTAGAGCTGTTTTTCAGAAAAAAATTGGTGTTTTGATCACTATGATAACTATAGTTAACTTTCGGTGGATTTTGTTCATACCCTTATTCTGCTTCCCATGGTAACCTGCGGGCTAGATATCAAGTTTCAGGTGATTTGGTTCTGTCGTTTTCCCTAAAAACCGCGCTAAAATCAATTTCGTCGAAAATTTTGATAATTTATTGTGCAGCTCTCGTCATTTTCCCACAAGTGGGAATTTTATGGTATAATTATCATGTTAAGAGCTACCAATATTATAAATTTAATCAAAATCGTTAGAGCGGTTTTTGAGAAAAAAAAATTTGTTGTTTTGGTCACTATGATAACTATAGTTAAATTTCGGTGGATTTTGTTCATACCCTTATTTTTGCGTCCCATGGTAACATGCGGGCGAGATATGAAGTTTGAGCTGATTTGGTACGGTGGTTTTATCTAAAAACCGTTCACAGACACACACACAGACCATTTTCCCAAATAGTGTTTTTCGGACTCAGGGGGGTCTGAAACGTAAAGATCTGAAGAAAACTCAAAATTTGTTTTTCAGCCGATTACATAACTTTCCTTTCTAATTCGTAGAGCAAGGAAAGTAAAAATATCCGAACACAATTAAGAGAGTCAAGCGGTACAGAATCTGCTGACGTGTTATTCACAGTTAGTCAATGATCAATGAATTAAAATGAGATGAGGGGCGAAATCGATAATATATCTAAACTAATATTATAAGGAGGAAAGATTCGAATTTATGTATGACAAAAACAAAATTAAAAACCACAGGACAGATTTCAAAAATTCTTTCGCCATTAGAATCGCTACGTTATTACTGAATAACAAAGGCTATATTTATTACTAGAAAAAATTATAGATCCTCAGAAATTCTTACTAAAACCAACCGAAGGTGTTATAAAGTAGTAGGTAAAAAGAACGTTCAAATAAAATCGAGCATTGAATCAACTGATGCCACGTACTTGGAGACGCAAATATGTAACCACGTAGGTCAGCTGTGATATGTTCTTCTACACTAATATTATAAATAAGAAAGATTTATAATCTGCACGTACGTTATAATTTAATTCTAATTGAGTCTTGAACTTGGAAATAAGTTTAATTTCCTTTATTTATCCCAAAATGGTTTTAAAAAATCCGTGGGAAGCCGGAACGTGAAGTCAGTTAGGAACTCGCGAAAGTTTGCTTTGTCAAACTTCTGTTGTTTTTTTTACTGACGTTTTATTTTCCTAAGCCCGATGTGGAGGGAACGGACGGGCCGTAATCAGCTCAAACTGGATATTCAGCCAATAGTTTATACCAACTATAGTTGTTAAAGTGATCAAAACATCTATTCTTTTTGTTTTACTCTTTCATCAATCAATCTCTCTCTAGCTCATTCTAGAGACACAAAGAATATGAAAGCGTTGTTACAAGTCCCAAAACCCCCAACGACAATATATAAAAAGCTCATTTCTCTTTCAAGAAACTAGAATCTATAATACAAACATAGAAAGATTCAGTTAAACGATGCGACAAACACATTCAAAATATAACAGTATAAGGTTACTTTACTACTTAGATATAACTGATAAGCACACGTATAAACGAATCAATAAATAAATAAATGAATTTGTAAGAAAACATAAGTTACAGATAGGTGTGAAATGGAAAAATAAAGAATATTTAGGTTTTCTCGTAAGCCATGTCTGGAGCATTTTAAATTTTATTTTGCTATGTGAGCGATTCTTGAATTCTTACGAGTTTCTGTAGAGAGGACCTGGTGGGTCTTATTCCTTCCAGGTGGATAAATAAAGCCATATCAATCAATCAACCTCTCTATCTCTCTCTAAGAAGTTTGATTAAATTTTATTCGTGGAAAAATGACGACACCAGCATAATAAATTCTCAAAAATTTCTACAACGCTCGATTTTCTTAGTTTTCTTCTTGTAGCACTGGCGGGCGGGCGTTCACATAAATATCGTGTTGGTATTATAATTAGCTCGCTATCCGTTGTATGTTTAAAAATGCGAATACAAAAATAGGAATTACCCCTGAAATTGTTTAACTTCACGTATACGACATGACAATACCACTGTGACAGTGATTTACTTCGAATACAAGATGTTAAGTATGACAATAAAAAGTAGCCTTTAGAAAAAAGACTATTGTTTGAAATAATTTAAAATTCTGCTGTGCACTCCAAACGTTCAAAAAGCGTATTAATAAAATATTTTGATCCTTACAGGTATGGCTGGTGGGGCTCGTCGTGTCTTACACTGACGCCAGGTACGTACGTTAAATCATGACCAAACCGTTTCGAAGAAAATCGCGTTACATGAAATTACTCTGCAATTTTTGTGCAGCGTGAACTTAACCGATCTGAGGACCAAGTTATCAACGTTCTCGAGCTCGGTCATAAAAACGCGAAAAGAGTGTGTTTGTAAACAAGAGAACCGGTTTTCGCAATTTCACTGACTCGGCCGAGGCAGAAAAATTAGTCTTGGATAACGTGATTCGACAAGGCGGTTAGTGCGTTGGGCCGCTCTAACAAATTCCGAAGCAATAACACACCACCTATAGACCCAGCTTCGGCCGTTTTTCGACAATCTCACGGCCTTTACAAACGATTTCTCGATGCACCGCAACAGGTCGATTTCACACTTTTTACGAGTGACGCGGGAAGAAACATAACTAGCAAATATTCGAGAAGTCGAGATATTACGGTTGTGCGTACCAAAGGCGCTTTGTATTCCTTTTCGCGGAAAATATTGAACAACCGCCCCCTGCCTTTTGGCCAGGCTTAGTAGCATGTCTGATAAGTAAGAGTGTTGGTAAGAAGAAATTTAGGAGGATTGAACAAATAGGAGAAGAGGAAACATATACTAATAAAATAAACCGTAATTCTCGTGAAGCGAAACGTATATAAAAGAAATGAAATTTAAGATTTGACAAATGAAATAGCACCTATGTGTAATCTGAAATATTCTATTTAATTTGTTTTGCATACTCTTTCCTCGTAGGAAAAATTAGGGAAACCTTCTCTTTGTGGAATGAACACAGCCCTTTGTCTCAATAGCTCCATTCTCTTTACTGGGCTCTGGGCAAGAAGCAACCCAAGAATCAGTGACCCATGTTCTGGTGCGCCGTCGAGTACTTGGAGTGCCTGAGTGACGAGGTTGCAGGGATGGACTTCAAGGCTGTCTGGTGGCAACACATCGGCAATGTTGCATCAGGAAACAGTAGCTCCATGGGAATCAAGGGTGGAACTGACAATTGCTCTAAGAACTGAGAGGACATGCGGCAGCTCACGCACGCCGCACAATAGGCCCATCTGACGCCACCAGTATACAGAGAAAAAGGGTTCTGATAGCAGTCATTGTCCAGGGCGTGAACTGGATGTGGTGTGTAAATACAACGAGCATTAAGGGGTTTTGGTGGTGATGTGACTGGACAGTAGGCGGCGAGATGGAAATATCTGTGACATCCAGGCTAGAACACATCTGGGAAAGACTTCCAGAGCCGGGAAGACACAACAAGTAAGTAGTAGGCTAGGCCTGGCGGATTTTCAAGAACATACTCCACCAACTGAATATTCTTGCTTTGGGAACGAATTCTTCCGCTTTTGAGTCATTTCTGTAGGTAAACATTAATTGTACCCTTGAGGGATTAAGTGCCCGCTTGGTCCTAGGCTGCATTAAGGCGATAAACAGTTCCAGAAACAGATACGAAAGTACGTGTTTGTAGTTCTGGTAGGCGTGGTAGTCTTCACAGACCTCGCACGTGTGTTTGTTAAATAAATTACGTAATTGTTTCTTGATGTAGCTGTTTTACTACATTGCCAAGGTCCTGATTGCCACAGTTACAAACTATCTCTTACCACATACAGTAGTCTGGAAGTGGGAGAAGGTACTGCTTACAAGAAAATTACTGCGTATTTCAGTTGGCTTGAGAAATGGGGATGTTGCTGTTCGGACAATTGAAAACACATTTTTCTTATTTAAATTAAATAAGTACGGTCAATTCCGACTTACGTCAGCTTGTAATTCGTAATGTGTGCCTGGCCTTGTTCAAGGTTTGTAATTATATTTCGATACTGTGTTGCAGGCTGCCACCGAAGTTTTTGAAGGCAACAAAGAACATCGGTAAAATATACTCTACTCCTTACAGCTATGCAGTGGTTCCAGTTCCTCCTAAATTTGTCTTGCACGCTACTGTTGCGAGGAAAGAAGTTCACGTTCCAGTGATCAGACCAGTCAGGAGAAAACGGCGCCCTATCGGCGGTAGACCCTACCCCCCTTTGGATTTCGTCAAGGGTGAGTACAACAATCCAGCAGTATCTGCATCTCAAAATCACCCGCGAGCGAGGACACCTCAGAAGTCCAGGAAAAGACCCAGACCACCTCTTCGAGAGCAGGATTACTATGAGCAAGAAGTGTATGACGAAGAGGAATTTTCTGATTACGACGATGACAGACACTACGACAAGCCTCTTGGAGGATACGGGGATAGACCCGCGAAAAGAGGGTATAGCAGCAACTCGCCTAAATCTAACTCTGACCTAAAAAGCCGCGTAAAGCCTCATCGTCCGAGCAGCGAGTCAAGGTACAGAGGAGGGCTTAAGGAATATGACGATTTCGAAGCACAACATTCAGAGCTGCACCCTATTCACCCCGAGAAGCCCAAATCCCGTCCCAAGCGCGTGAGGGATCGAGAGCCTCCACAATACAGCGAGTTCCCATCAGATTCCAACCGAAAACCACATCCATCTTCGAAGAGATCTAAAAACAACTCCCGTCCGTCCAACAAAGCGTACACTACTGCACTACGTCCTCCAGGACGACCAGGGAGAGTCAGAGATGAAGATAAGTACAGGCACGATGAAGATGAAGAAGAGGTTGGTCCTTTGAAGGGGAACAAGAAGAGACCCAAGTATCCAAACGAAGACGAGTACGAAGAGGAGCAGTATAGAGATCATGATAGAGACATTGACTCAAGCAGAGAACGTCCAAGCAGGTTTCCAGCCGACCACGAAGAGTACGAGTTTGATCCAGATGGGTACTATCACGATCGTCATTTTGAGCAAAATGCGAAATCCAAACGAGGCGTGGAAAGAAAGAGAAATTCCCCGCCGAAGACCAGATTGCAAGAGGAGAAGGCGGATGATAGTGAAGAGGTGTATGACTCCAGAGAACACGACGATCACAGCGGAGCCAGAGAGCAATCACATAAGGAAAGAACCAAAGATTCAAGCATCAGCCCAGTAGAGCAGTCCCCAAACCGAGGTTCCTCTCCCCACAAAGAGACAAAATGGTCGATACCTTTTTCACCTTTGTTATTCGAAGAAAATTGGGAGCATCAGAATGCCAAACCTCCCGAATTCCCTCCTAGTAAGTCCGAATTGGTAATTAAACACGGGACTGAGCCACACTCCAAATCCCAGGTGGAAAAACCAGTGAACGAATTCGACACTGGGCAGCCTCCTTGGCCGTTTATCGCTCCGGGCAAGAGCTGGAACGGCGGACCCCAACCGTCGACATTCGCCAACAACCCACATCACGATTTTTTGGCCGGTTGGCAAAATTTTCACGTTCCTCAGTGGCCTTCAGCCGACGATCAATTCGGACAATTTCCCGAATCCCTCCACTCGACTTTCAAATGGGTAGAACCTACGAACCAAACTCCGCTTCATCCGACGACCACGACGCCCAAACCTAAACCCGTAGTCGTGCCTCCTCCAGAGCACACGTGGGGCTTGCCGGCAGGACCACCAGGAGAGACCAAGAAGAAAAAAGGGTACAAAAGATCCAAAGATCGCGTGCGCCAAGAGTCGGATATAGTGGATCAAAGAATTGTCGGTAGCACCCTTCATCTCGACGGGGGTTATGATCGGGATATCTCGAAAAAACAGTCTTGGGCGGCTTCTTCCTCTCGGTCTTCTGCCAAGGCCCCGAACAAACCGTTTCAATCTCAATATTCCGTTGACACGTTTAAATCCGAAAGTCTCGAACCGATAAGTAAGCCTTTAGCTAGTGAAATCGTGTACGGCAGCAGGATTTCGGATCCGAAGTATCAAAACACTGAGCCAGACATTGGGTACCGATCAGGAATGGAAACTGTGGAACACGACGGTGCCAATTGGCAGATCTATAAAAAGAAATGAGGTTTTCTTGAGTAGAACAACGCATCAGCCACGTTTTAGCTACCAAATTCTAGACGTAGACGTGGACGCGGGTTATGAGCAACATGACGACTCAATTAATAATAATTAATAATATCAATTCCCTAACCACCATGTTCCGCCTGAGTAATGAACCCTCAGATGACCACCGCCAAACGTCCCAAAGCCGAACAACAAAAAATTGGAATTTTTTACTATCAAGTCCATCAGGAGTTCGGGGACATTTTATGTTACCACTAACAATAGAATACCAAAGCCCTGGGCAGTTTGACGAAAACTCGATTTACGGGTTATGTAGATATAAGAGACCTTGGAAAATTCCAAATATATTCGTCTGGAATACAGTAACCCCCCACTTGTGCTATCTGCGATGAAGTGTAACTTTCATCATTGAGACCCAAGTCTTCTCTGTCTTTGAAAACCACATCTTCGGCTATTAACCATTCGCGGACAGCTATTGGCGTATATACCTATCATTGCTGAAAGATATGAGAATGGTATGCTTCAGGTCATGAGAAAGGGGGTAAAAATCATGAGACGTATTAGACTGCACATACGAGACGACCACACTAGGCACATTGCCATAGCTTGTACTCCCAGATTCCAAAAACGTTAGTCAACAATCCGAATGAGCTGCGAGTCTTCTAGAACAAGCCATTGCACTGAGTGAGTCAGTGCCCTAAAAACTATGACTCGGGCAGGTGGTCGTAAGACAGCATGCTGACCCCTACATTGAAGATTGTTTCGATACTAACAATCCTATAGGTTATATGAAGGTCGCCCGGCTTAGTCCTGAGTTTTTGTCATTGGAGGGGGCAATATTGAGTCATTCATGAAAGGTCGAGTTTAGTAACGAACGCATGGATCTAATAACTCAGTCAAGTGACAGTCACCTCTGTATATATCAGAAAATTGCTACCCAACATTCGTGAGAAACCAGGCACCTAGAGCAGGTCCTCCCCAAGCCCTGGCGCCGAGTGAAGCATTAGCCAATGAACTTGCATGCCTTGAACAGGCACTGGACTAGTGAAGTATAATGTCAACCCCATATGAATCCCCAACAAGAACGGAACGGGAACAGCTTCAGCTTCCCCTCCGGAAACACCTGCATTGACCCGATCGTCAATAAAAGAAGTCACATTGTCCGTCATACACACTCAAAAAAAATTTCACAATCGGCGTACTGATCTTGCATCAAAAAGAATGTTCCATACATAACTATGTCCTTTATTTAATCTTCTAGTGAATTACAATGTGCAATAAGGTCGAAAACTTCATATTGCCCTCACATAAATTCACTCATCTTTTTTTGCCAGACATATTTTCTAGAGTTTGAGTCTTTCTGACTGAGCAAAACATTTCGACACCCACCAGTTGCTCCTGTTGCAGTTAGAATTAAAGCTTAACTCATTTTCTTCCTTTCAATGCTCGAATCTCCTAAATGTATAATCGATGGACGGTACCAGCCTCTCTCCCATGCATATGCCCCTAAAACGACCAAAAGGAAGAGAAGCAGTGGAGAGCCATCTTTCTTAAAAGAAATTAAAGAAATCCCCACTCACTCGCTTCTAAATGAAAATAGCTCCTGCAATTCCTCGCGATCTTGTACTTCCTTTAGATGAAGAGCATTTCAGTTCAAAACTCCTAGTACATCGGCTTATTTTCGACTCCTAGTCTGTGGGGCTGCTCACACCTTCAGGTTTTTGCATACACACACCGAATGAAGTGTATGCACACAATGCTAGTTGGTACTGGAAATAACAATGCAAGATGAGATCTTCAGGCTGGATCTCTTGCAATAAAATGTTAAAATTCTATAAAATTCTATCGTCAGGTTCTACGTCAGCCGTTTTACGTAGCGTTCTCAATCTAAATCATCTTATCAAAATTGAATACACTCGAATGATATTATGATTTACCCGACTGCAAGTAGTTACCCAAACTATAGACATATCACGATTTGTGAACATTTTGAGGCCAACTACTGCATCATGCGAAAAACGAACGCAGTCAACTATAAAAACGTATTAGTGAATGTTCTCAAAAGTTACTCAATAGGTTAGTGGAAGAATTCAAAACAGGAAAAGTGTTTTGACCGAACTGGACTGAAACTTATTTTAGGAACAACTCTCGCAGTTGCGGTAAATTTTTAAAAATCATCAAAACATTTTCTACGGTTTGGTTTCACTTTACGAAACCAAAATTCCTCACAAGTAAAACGGGCAAAACAGACGGTTAGAAATTAAAGTAGTTCCAAAACACGTGGACATTTTGAGTTAGGAATACATACATTTTCCACCTCCTAACTAGAAACAATAACTTCAATGTGAATGCGAATTGATTTAAATTTGATGTGACATTTAATTATAAAAGCGACAGCATTTCCGTGGAGTGAATTTGAAAGATCGAAACTACTTCATACGATGTTTGTAAATACTTAACCATATCTTGTAAATAATCGTTACCACACGTTGTCATCCGCCTATTTTTTGTTCCAGTAAAATATTTATTTATTTGTTGCCGTAATATTTTAGATATTTATTTTTTTACTATATTATATTTATTTTTTCAACGTGTATTTATTCAATCTGCTGGAATTGACCAGAGGTTACTTAGGTGACAACGATAACATGTTAATGCAATGGGCCACGTATTTATGTGACATAATAATTAAGCTTTGTAAATAAAAATATTTGTGCGTTAACGTTGTTTTTCCTTATCCTTTGAAAGATTTACGGGTTTGCTTAGGTCTATAAAATTTACAACACAGTTAATGTAACCTATTATGTGTCAATCGTTTGGCAGTGGGGGCAAAGATTAATTCAAGAGACCAAAAAAAGCGCGCTACAGAAGTGAGACCCAGGGATGACAGGACAAGTACTGGAGCTTTGTGGAGTCGAGGGATACTGGCTGAGGCGAGAGGGGGGGGGGCAAATAGCTAATTTCAGTCAACTAGCGCTGACATGGAACGAGAAGAGGATAAACGTGTCAGGTTGCCAGACATAAATACAAGGGCAAACAGGGCGATCAACTTGTAGAAGAGACCGAGTTCCACAAGAAAGGTAACACAATGTTGCGGTCAAAGCACCAATGGTCAAATTATGGTGAATAATTGCCCACCGGGCTCAGTCCTCGAAGAGGCTTCTCAGAAGCCTTATGGAGACTGACTAAGAGCCACCTATGCGAGCAACCTGACCGTGCAGACCATTGCACAGTCAATCCTCCAAATTGAGGCGAAACCCCATCAAGTTACATAATGGTGTTACTCGATGGTGCGAGCACGTCAAGCTGCAGATGGCTGAGGAAAAAACCCAAGTCATCCTCTTAAAGGGAAAATTAATTAGCCAACAGTCATGAGATTTGGTGACCACAGGTCTTGAGAAGCAATTCAAGTACTTAGGAGTTAATATACGTGAAAGTTAGCGTTTCAGCCAATTCCTCCAGTTGCTCAAAGGCACTTGGGGTATGTGTTGCCATGACACTATGCTCATGTACAAGCATAGACGTGATAGGCTACTGCCGGGTTGTCTGGGGTATCTAACTCACCCTCAATCAAAGGAAAGTTGTGGATCATCACGGAGTACAAGGCAGTATCCACTGAAGCACTTCAAATGACAAGTGGAAAGTGAAAAGGGGCGAATTCCTCATAGATCTCTCCACTGAATAAAAACTTGTAGCTGTATAAATGGGCATTAGATAAGTTGGGAATCCACATGTATGAGTTTCCCCAACATCCGTGAACGTCATAGGATCAAGTGGGTTGAGCCAGACCATTGGATGAACCAGTTCATTACAGGACATGGCAACTTCAATACGCAGCGTCGCTTCGTTTCAATCAAACACATTCCATCCTCCAGTCTCCAAGACGGCCGTCGCCTCCAGTGCGCCTACAACAGTGAGCGACAGTAGTTGGAAGAGCAGTCAAGCCCAACAGCTTGAACTGCTACTAAGCAAGCTTACAGCCGCTTCACCCAGTTTGAAATAAGTGTGGAGTGGACCAGTGGATGCTGAACGAGTGCCCGTGCGCTACCGAAACCGCAACCCCCAGAAACAGACCTGTGGCAAATATTCCGCGAGAAATCGTTTGGTTTCTTAACATCCTTATGAAGAAGCTTTAAAGAAGGGCTCCGTTATTTCATGACATTATAGCTCATTGGGAGGCCGAATGTTTAACCCAAGTCAGCGAATCTCCAACATTGCAATCCCAATTCTGACCCCGTTTTAATCCAAGGACACAATTGCCTAACTTCTTTAGAAATAACAAGCCGCTTTTCCAAAGTAACCTCAGGAAGAAATGGTTTCACACAATTAATCCCCGCATACACAGCAAACATTTTGATTAATATGGGCTGAATCAATTTTTTTGAAACTCCGATTTCAAAATTCCAAAAAGACATTAAATGTTTATACTGTCTAAACCTTAAGAGTGTTAATCAATTGGCCACCAGAACTATGAAGAATACGAAGATTGATAATTATGAGATATAGCGTAAATGGCGCATCAAGTTTCTCAGAATTCTAATAATTATCACTGAAAAGCAAGCAATGTAAACTAAACTCACTAAAGTTAATAAACCGACGATATTAAACTAGTTAATCTAAACAAAAACAAGTATGTAAAAGATACAGCTAAGGCCTTCCAACAGTATTTATATTAGTAGACGTTTCATGTGCTCACCGTAATCTACGTATGCTTTTGGTGAATATCAGAAATCTAATATCAAAAGTAATGAACAATAGATTTAATCCCTTAAATCTCCCATTCCTTTGGGGAAACTACAACCACTTCACCTCAGCCCTGCACCACTCCAAAAATTAAGACAGTATTGAAAAGCTCTCTTAGCCGATCTGATCACGAAACCACATTGCCATCTTTGTACTGCGTTAAAGGGCTTTTCCGAACTTAAGCCCTCGATTGATTGAATGTTAGAGATTTTGGTCCCGGAACTGTGTCAATTGGCATAAACTGCACATTTTCGAAAGAATTTCTTTCAAAGGGTCATTCGAAATTATAGGTAGAAATCTTCAGAAACTGATCTTTTCGCGTGATTTAGTGGCAAGGGCTCACTTCGCTTTTTACTTTCCGCTACCCGAAGGGAAGGAAAGTATAGTAATCGGCCCAAAAAAAAATTTGGGTTTTCTTAAGATCTTTACGTTTCAGACCCTACTGAGTCTAAAAAACCTAATTTCGGAAAGAGGTCCGTGTGTGTGTATGTCTGTGTGTGTGTCTGTAGTTCGATTTGCGGGAGAACGGCTGATCCGATTGAGCTGGTTCTTTTTTTGTTTTGTTCCTTATTTTTTGTAGACACCAAAATAAGGTTATGGACGATTTCGGCCGATGGGAAGGGGGGGGGACGAAAATGTACCAAAAACTAGGGTTTTTCGCATTTTTCTCAAAAACGGCTCTAACGATTTTGATTAAACTTTCAAATTATCTCCTACCAATCAATATCTAACTTTTCTTCTCCATACATATCTCCATGAAAATACGGTGAACGGAGATATAGGCCTATGAAGCAAAAATAGGTTTTTTACGCTTTTTGGCAAAACGACTCAAGCGATTTTCACCAAACTCGCGAGATGTTTTTGAATAATTAATACCTACATATTGTTCTCAATAAATGTTCCTCTGACAGTCCATTGAACAGAGATAAAAATCAAAATGTGTCTAAAATAACGTTTTTTCGAACATTTCCGTAAATTCCAGGGTAACTTCTCCACCTGATGTGATAAATCCTAATGGAGGGTCTTCTAGTCACCCATACCAACATTTCGTTCTCCATAATTATTTCTGTACATATATGTTGAACGGAAATATAAGCCATGATAGTTCGGAAAACGAGATTTTTGGACTGGAATCTGCATTTGGTTCACTATAAACGTTGCTGTAGAAATGCGTAGAACACAGATTTTTTGTTCTTCTTTTATTTTGTTCGTGATTCTTTGTAGGAGCGAAATAATGTTATTTTCATCGATGGAAAAGGGAGGTGAAGAACGTAAATGTACCAATTATTTTAAGTTAAGTATTGGCATTTTTTTTTTTTTTTTTAACTGTTAATTTTTTGTAGACACCGAAATAAGGTTATGGACGATTTCGGCCGGTGGGAAGGGGGTGGGGGGACGAAAATGTACCAAAACTAAGGTTTTTCGCATTTTTCTCGAAAACGGCAGTAACGATTCTCACCAAACTTTCAAATTATCTTCTACTAATCAATACCTAACTTTGCTTCTCCATACATATCTCCATGAAAATACGGTGAACGGACATATAAGCCTATGAAGCAAAAATAGGTTCTTTACGCTTTTTGGCAAAACAACTTGAGCGATTTTCACCAAACTCACAGGATGTTTTCAAATAGTTAATACCTACATATTGTTCTCAATAAATGTTCCTCTGACCGTCCATTGAACGGAGATAAAAATCAAAATGTGTCGAAAATAACGTTTTTTGAACATTTCCGTAAATTCCAGGGTAACTGCTTCACCAAATTCGATCAATCGTTCAGAGTGTCTTTTAGTCACCCACACCCACATATCAGCCTGCATAATTATTTCCGTATATATATATATATGTTGAACGGAGATATAAGCCAAGTTAACTCAGAAAAGGAGATTTGTCGAATATTAATTTATCGGTATTCCAATTTTCTGAAAAACGGCTCCAACGATTTCGATCAAACTTACGGAGTACTCTCAGCTAACTATTCCGTACATTTTGTTCTTCATAAATGTTTCTGTATAAATGCGTTGAACCAAGATATAGCGCCCGCATATGTAGCTGGTGTTCGAACTTAAAGGGGTGGCGGAAAGTTGTGTGTTGCTACGCACCAGATATTTTCTCTCGGCATTCCAGTAAAAATTCCGTGCTGCAATTAGCAATTAGCCTCAGACCACAATGCAGACACTCACTTCATCAATTCTTAACCCTAGAATGACATCAGGGGTCCTTAGGAAACCAACGTCAAACTTCTTTTCGCCATGCCACTTTTCTGTGAATCACACACAGCTAACTCTCTCCCCCTCCTAAATACCCCTCTAACCCTCTCCTTCACGATTCCACTATCAGATAATCCAGTTGCCATCTAGAAATCGAACACTGTGCATATTAAGTGACTCTGGGGTCCAAAGGACCCCGTGTTGTAGTTAACGTGTGATCTTTTGTGCTTTCGTCGGGAGTCATAGTCGTGTTTCTCACCCAGTTTTTGCAGTTTTGTTTTTGTTTTTTGTGAATAGCATGGCGTCAAAACCTTTGTTTACAAACCCCGAAGACATCCATCGTGTGTTACTAGAGCTAAAAGAGGAAGGTTTGGCGGTTGCAAGTTCAGACGAGGAGGAAGGCGTCGTAAATCGCCATAAATCCTGATACTGGCAAACCTGAGATCATTATGGCACATACACCGCAGCTAGGAAGACTCGGCGATGGCCAATGCGTTTTTTCTTTGGAATGCTTGATCAGGCAGGAGTCAATGCGGCAGTTCTTCATGGAATGACCAACTGGGACAACAAGATTCCTCGAACAAATTTTCTATACGAACTGGGCTTTACATTGATCAAACCAGGGTTGGAGAATGATGTAAATCAACCATACCAACGTCTCTCAAACTTACGATTCGGTAGATTTTGGGAGGAACCCCTGACATTGCTTCAAATTCCAATGTAAAAACGATGCTTGATACGAAACAGCGATGTGCTTTCTGTGAGAGGAAAGAAGACAAAAAACCAAAAGATTGTGTCAAGGATGTAAAAGACCAATGAGCAATGAACATCGTTCAGCGAAGTGCTATGAATGTAGCGAATAGTAACAATTCTCGTGCTCGGACATTTTTCACGATTTTGACGATCCGTTTTTTGATTTTGATTCAGAAAGTATTTGACTTTTGAAATATTAATGTCTTGGTTTTTTGAGAAGCATATAGAATTTAGTTTTTTTCAAATAATGTAAGGAAATAAAAAGGTATCAAACGTATTCAAAGTTTCCATGTGTTTACTGTTAATAAAAAAATAAAACATTTCACCAATTTTTGTTTTGTTCCTTTTCTTTAATCCCATAGAGTGAAAGCGCAAACTTAGTTGGTCGAAATAACAACTAGAAAAATAAAAATAAATAAAATAATAGGGGACCCTGTTGTCAGATTAAGGCGAATGAATAAGGTTGTCATTCTAGGGTTAAAGAGAAAAATTGGTTCATACATAAGTGTTGTCTACATTATACACACTAGACAAATAAACAATAACCAGCTTTAATGTTCAAATTTGAGGAAGGAGTTTTTCGTTAAACGCGTTAATTACATAACACACGCTGTTATGTTTGAGTTGTGAGAGCGGCAATTCGAATATTGGCCGGCAGCTGTCGCTCTTTAAATGTAGGTCTTCAACGACCGCCCTATTTTCCAAACAAGAACGTCCCTTTTGGCTCTTAACCGCATTTTAAAGCCGACAAAACATTCCGAGTATCGGAAGGAAATGGGGGAAGCTTTAAGGCAGGAGGTTAGTTACGTATTGCTCATTTCTTCTCTCTTTTAAACAACCGGGTGGCTCATAAAAATGATTTTTAATGATCCAATGAATGGAAAAGACGAAATTGAGGCTTTCCGGGTTGTGTTGTCGGTTTCTATAACCGTCGTTCGGTTTTAAAGTCGGGAGACGAAGGGATGGCGGCGAACAGTGATGTTTGTTCGGGGCGCTGAGTGGCAGGACCTTCGGTCGGTAAAAAGATCAGGGAGCGAAAGAACGACTAGCCTTTTGGGCTCAGTTTAGACGGTTACAGTTCCACCTTTTAGAGCGTGCGTACGCTAACCATAGAAATTACGCAAGAACATTCCTTCGGAAAAATTGTGAGCAGGAAGAGGGTTGAAAAAGAAAGGGTTTCTTGCAGCTTAAAGGCTTCTGAAACGCGTGGGGCCACAAATATGATCGTTTCAGTTTCGCAAAACTCATCCATTCGTCTACCATTAAATGAGTTACGGGACCATCTGAAATTATTTGAAGGGCCCATAGTGGACACTCTTAATGCGTATTTTACAGTACAGTCTGCTCAGAATAGCGACCCATGATTTTTATTCCGCTACCCGAAGGGAAGGAAAGTATAGTAATCAAAAAAAAAAATTGGGTTTTCTTCAGATCTTTACGTTTTGAGGCCTACTGAGTCTAAAAAACCTAATTTCGGCGCGTGGTCCGTGTGTATGCGTGTGTGTGTCTGTAGTTCGATTTGCGGGAGAACGGCTGATCCGATTGAGCTGGTTCTCTTTTTGTTTTGTTCGTTATTTTTTGTAGACACAAGAGTAAGGTTATGGGCGATTTCGGCCGATGGGAAGAGGGGATGGGAGACGAAAATGCACAAAAAACTAGGGTTTTTCGCATTTTTCTCGAAAACGGCTCTAACGAGTTTGATTGAACTTTCAAATTATCTTCTACTAATCAATACCAAACCTTTCTTCTCTATACATATCTCCATGAAAATAAGGTGAACGGAGATATAGGCCCATAAGCAAAAATAGGTTTTTTACGCAAAACGGCTTCAACGATTATCACCAAACTTTAGAGATGTTTTCGAATAGTTAATACCTACGTATTATTCTCAATAAGTGTTCTTCTGAAAGTCCATTGAGCAGAGATAAAAATCAAAATGTGTCGAAAATAACGTTTTTCTAACATTTCCGTAAATTCCAGGGTAACTGTTTCACCAGATGTGATAAATCCTAATGGAGTGTCTTTTAGTCACCCATACCAACATTTCGTTCTCTATAATTATTTCTGTATATATATGTTGAACGGAGATATAAACCAAGTTAACTCAGAAAAGGAGATTTGCCGAATATTAATTTATCGGTATTCCAATTTTCTCAACAATGGCTCTAACGATTTCGATCAAACTTACGGAGTACTCTCAGCTAACTAGTCCCTATATTTTGTTCTCCATAAATGTTCCTGTAAAAATGCGATGAACGAAGATATAGCGCCCGCATATGTAGCTGGTATTCGAAATTACGGGGGTGGCGGAAAGTTGTGTGTTGCTACGCACCAGATATTTAGTGAATTGTCATAACGAATAAAACTACTGATATCGCGCCGAAAGAGCTCGAATTTTCGAAAAATCAGTTTTACACTATCACCTAAAGAACGGATGAAGAATGATATATAGTTCTTACATATTACTTCTTAGGCATTAAAAACCGCCTTAACCCAATTTTAAAAGCCAGGAACTCATGCCACCCGTCGCTTCTATGTCTGCACTGCTCGTTATCACCTCACCGCAACAGGTGATCAAAAATCAAGGGTTCTACCTCCGGTTATCAAAAAATCCCACAGCTAAATTTCAAATACTATCCCCATCATCACCGTTCAACCTCTAATACGGCCAATCTTCAACGATCAAAAACTACTGTGCAAATCAGCGTACATCCAGAGTATAAGCGTAAGTGTATCGGCACACCAATACATACCAAAGTCACGCTACACAGACCCTTTCAAGGTACAAACATTCCATAAAAGTAGTATCAGCAGTCTGTCAATAGTTATAACCGTCGCCTCAACTGCTCACAGCTACATTATGACACTTCGTTAGCTACACCCAAAATGCCAGTGTATCAGTAGTCATATCCGCCGCCACAACTGCGCGGGTGTCGCCACTCTTCAAAAGACCGCTCAACCTTCTTTCCGTAGTTAGCAAAACAGTAGAAATCTTGATGTTGCAGTCCCTCGAAGGAGTGTTTGGCCACCACGCCTACGCGGATGACCTGACTGTGCTGATATTTGCAGAGTTGGTCCGCCAAATCGAGGCAAAAACCCACCGCATGCTCCGCAGTCACCCAATGGTGCGAGCATGTCAAAATGCATGAGGCTGAGGAAAACTTCCAGCTAACCCCCTGAATGGAAAAGTAAGTAGCCATCCCTCAATACGCTTTGGCGGCCACAGGCTCCTTCTTGAAAAGCACGTCAAGTATTTGAGAGTGAATATAGATGAGACGTGGGGCTTCAGCAAACACCTCAAGTCCTACCATTGCAAGGTTTGCTTCACTAGGTGCAATTAATAAGACCACTTGGGGTGTGTGTTGCCATGACACTATGCTTATGTACAAGCATAGACGTGATAGGATACTGCCCTGTTGTCGGGGGTAGCAAACTAACAGGTAATCAAAAGAGAGTATTGGCCCAATCCCAGAGAGCTGCGCTCCTGTGGATCACCAAGGCCTATAAGACTGTATCAACAGAAGCACCAGGTGATCAATGGTCAGTTACTAGTTGACTTGGCCGGTGAGTGCATAGTTGACAAGTGGAGAGTGAGACACAAATTTCCCCTGCTTTGGGATGAACTCTGTGCGGATCTCACCACTGAATGAAAACTTGCTGCCATCGATGAATGGCTGTTAGATAAATGGCAAGTGAAATAGGAATCCTCGGCAAAGGGACTTGACACGTATGAGCCAACAGTCATTAGATTTGGCGACCACAGGTCTTGAGAAGCAATTCAAGTACTTAGGAGTTAATATACGTGAAATTTGGCGTTTCAGCCAATTCCTCCAGTTCCTCAAAGGCACTTGTGTGTGTGTTGCCATGACACTGTGCTCATGTACAAGCATACACGTGATAGGCTACTACTGGGTTGTCTGGGGTACCTAACTCACCGTCAATCAAAGGAAGGCTGTGGATCATCATCACGGGGTACAAATAGTGGATCCACTGAAGCACTTCAATTGACAAGTGGAAAGTGAAAAAGGAGCTTCCCCCGTTGAATTCCTCATAGACCTCTCCACTGAATAAAAACTTGTTGCTGTATAAATGGGCATTGGATAAATGAAAATCAAGATGGGAATCCACACTTATGAGTTTTCCCCAACATCCGTGAACGTCTTAGGAGAAGGTGGGTTGAGCCAAACCACTGAACGAGCCAACTCCTTGCGAGACATGGAGACTTCAACGCGCGCCTCCACGTCGTTCAACTGCTCACAGCTCTGTTCTGTCACTTCGTACAATAACGTCGTAAGGTTATTTGTTAGTCCTGAAAACTCTGCGTCTTACCCCCGGTGCTCGCTGAAATTTTGCTCATTCAGATGCTGGAACTTTCAATACATTTCATTTATTTATTTTTGTCATTGTGGGCCCTCTTCATAATTGTTTTTCCGACGTTTCTGCTGAAGTGTACTTTCCACTTTTTGACCAGTTCCTCAATGCACACTGTAAGCAAAGTATCGTAATCATTTAAAGATCTTTACAGTATGAGGTCTTCAGATTCAGAATACCAAATTTCAACACGGTGAGTCTCACAAGTTGGACGCTGAAGCTCTTTTGGGATCGTCTCTTCGCCTCTTATAACGACTCTCGATGCTAAACAAGTTGATAAGCCGTCCACAGTACGGAAATGGAATCTTTCACGTGATGAGCTTGCACGTGAGTTATGCGATATACATGTAATATGTGCGTTTATTCATTTATATATAATAGTGTCACAATAATGGAATTTACGGGGAAAAACTATACTAATTGACAGTATCAACAGTTGACATTTTTTATGATTCATTGATACTGCTCTCGTCATTTACCTACATACGTACATTTTATGCTTCCGTTCAGTGGTTTGGAACTGTCAACAAAAATCGTTAGAGCAGTTTACGATAAAACGAAAAAATCGGATGTTGTGGCCCCTCTGATAACTATAGTTATTTTCGAAAAGGCTCTGCCCATAACCGTGTTGCGGTATTCCAACTTCGGGCTATAGTAAAATTGTTGTTGATTTCTCTCCCAATCGTGTTAATTGACACTGAAGACCATTACCGTCAGTGCGGAAATTTATTCGAAGAGAATAAAGCTAGAACTCATTCGGGGATGCATTGGAACGACGTCCGTTCTCTAAAACATTTCCAAAACTTATGCAGCTTTTTCTGTCCATAGCTATAAATTCATTGTTTACAATTGTTCGCTAAAACCACAATTTTATATGCTTTGTGGAGAGAAAGGAATCAATTGCCTCAGTCCGATTATAAACTCGCTTGACTGGAACATAATCGATTACGAGAGTTCTCAATTGTGCCCCTGTGCCGTCTTGAAGACAGGAAAAATAGGGCAACGATGAATCAAACGAAATCCTACTATCCGTTGACGCCAAATGAGAAAAACTCCATTACCAGTTAAAACTATTCGAAACCCGCGGGTGGTTTTTGGGCGCGAGACTTTTTATATCGAACCGTGAATAATTTTCTCGACGGTAAGTTACGTGCAACGCGTGAACGTTGCGGTCGCTTCCGACATCCGACCAAAGAGACGTTCAACGACAGTTTTTTTTGTCGAGGAAAATTTCGAAGGTGAATAGTGTGCGTCGAAGGTGTTATCTAGCAGTTGTCTCGTCGGCGGGCGTTTGACATGCTCCGAGGAAACGTGCCCCTATTTTCCCTTTTTGTTGTTAACGATGTTTCTTCTTTTCACGTTTCCTACATCTAAACTATTCAGTTGGGGGACAGAAGGACAGTGTCGCCAACAAGACGGTGACTACAATGCGGTTACTCCTTCAACATCTGATCAACCCATTTGTTATCAAACACTCCCATCTGTGCCTTGCTCTAGATTACTCCTCGTAATATTTCCTGGTAGCTAATGAAATCGTCAGTTTAGTTTTCATGCGCAGGACGCTCTCTTTAAGAGGTTCTAAGCTGCTAGCTGCGCAAAAAGGATAAATTATATCAAAGTCAGTATGCAGATAAAAAGGTGATTTTAACTGGTCTCGTAGAGAAAGCATGCCATAGTGCGAGTATAACAAAATATCAGGATCGGCACAAATCTCTTCACCCTTCTGAAAATTCGATGGCTATTCGTACGCTGTATCTTCAACGCATTTATACGAATGTATTCACCTTCCACTTTAATTTCCAGATCGTTTACTTTAATGATACAATATATCGGTGTCTACGTGCAAAGCAAAATATGGCCAAAGCCTGTTATTATATACCAAAGGAAAATATATGGAACGACTCATCACACTACTCCTCTCGACCCTGTGCAAATTCCATTAGTGTATATTTACACAGACGTTTGTTCAAATCATTTCTACAGAAACGCGTGAGGTTGATCAAAATTCGAGAATAATTAAAATAGCAAATTTAGCAAAAACGGGAATGCAGTTTCGTTACTGCGGTGGAAAGACCGTAAAAAATTGAATTGAATTTTGATGAATATAGTATCAGGATAGGATAAAAATGCGTAGTAGAGGTGCAGAGTATTGTGATGAATACAGACTTAAATATCCAGTGACCGGGATGTTCAGCGAAACAAAATTCTGAAGGAATACGCAGGTTGGTTCTTACGTACCGACTGATGCTCTCACGTTCGCTTGTACTTACTCTTGCTTGTAATTACCTGAACGTTTCTCATTAAGATGTTTGTCGGTGAACACAATTTTATCAGCACGAGCTGCGTTTGTCAAAATTAACAAAAATTCTCCCTTCGCGTTATTGATGAAGCGTATTGTTCTAATTGGAAGATTTCCGTCATTACCCGAGAGTCGCAGAAACAGCTTGACAATGTGACACCATGTGAAAAACTTTTGCATTCGTTTCGTGTGAAGTAATAACTCAAAACTTTTTAGGTGATGCCAAGAAAAAATATCAAGCGAGAGCAATTGAGTCGCCATGAAAACTCACCTGTTTCGAATTCACGTTATTTCCACGGACGAAGGAGCGAGGAGGTTTTCTACGATTATCAACGATTTCTACTGTTCGAAACAGTTCTTTTATGATTATTCCGCGAGAGAGTTTTTCATAAATTTGTAACTAGCTACCTATCACTGATCGGCGTTACCCTTCCGATATTATGGCACGTTGCGATGTGCTGTAACTTCTGTACATTCCTAGTTGGATCAGAATAAGGGGTGAAGTTTTCGAAAGGATACATATCGTATGCATTATAACAACTCATACGTTATGTTAGGAGGTAAAGGTCTACAAACACGTACTGCTTTGTTGGATAAAATTTAAAATACATACATGTATAATTAAACCTACGAGCGACAACAGCTTTTCCTGTCTTAGACAGTCACATTAAGGGATTTTAGGAGTAAATTCAGTTTTATGATCGGAACGAATGCAGCGGAGGATATAAGAAATTATCACAGACAATTACCCATCAAAATTATTTTTAGAACACGGAAGCATTCGTTTTAACGTTTTAAAGTGTGTACATATGTACATACAAGGAAGGGGGCCCAAGAAGATGGGGTTGACATTTTCCACACGCATGTCGGTTGGTGTACAACATGTAAGCAGCTGTAATTCACCCCCGTGAAATCCTGATAATACCAACCAAACTGCTCTAACTATACACTTTTGGCACTAATCAAATAAATTCAAGCTTGAGAGCTGTTTCACTTGGAAAGGAGTGAGGAATGAGCAAATGGAAGATATCGAATATACGATAAAATCAATACGAGCCTAATACACAAATATTAACCGCCCGATTCCAACGTTTAAACCACGCGTTGAAATCCCTTCGGCGAACTCAGTCAGTCTCAATTTTAATAGCCTTGTCTCCTGTCATGACAATTTGAATTCACCCTTTCCTTTGCCCACGAAAACACCAGCGAGGTCCAATACGTGTGCTTAGTTCCATTCTGTGGTGTATTAGCGTGTATTACATAGACGGCGTGCCTACCCTGTGGTTGGAAGTACAGAATTCTGCTGCCGTATTCCCTGAGCGTATGTTCAGCTAGAAAGACAAACTCACCACGAAGTTGGTACAACAATACGCTTTGGCGGGCACAGGCCCCTGCATGAGACACCTCTGGTCCCTTCAAGGCACTAACATTGCAAGGTTTGCCTCACTGCGAGCAATTAGTCAGGGCACTAGGAGAGTGTGTTACCATGACATTATCCTTACTTACAAGGCCATCTATCTAGACCTGATGGGCTACTGCCCCGTTGTCGGGGGTAGCAAACTAACAGTTAATCAAAAGAGAGTATTGGCCCAATCCAAGGTCTATAAGACTGTATCAACAGAATCACCTAGTTGATTTGGCTGTTGAGTGCGTTGAGTGCATGGTTGACAAGTGGAGAGTGAAACAGGAGCATACGAGGTTTCCCCCAACGTCCGTGAAAGTCTAAGGAGAAAGTGGGTAGAGCCAGACCAATGGACCAGCTAGTTCCTTACGGAACACAGCGACTTCAATACACCGCACCTCTTCTTTGCTCTCAAATACTCCCCCGTCTTGCGCCTCCAGTATGGAAGAAACAAGAAATTACGAGCTGATCCACTTTAGTTTCTACGACAGCGAGCAACAGCTGTTCAAAAAGCAGTCGAATCCACCAGCATTGACTGCTGCAAAGCAAGCCTTTAACAATTTCGCCGAGTTTGCGAAGAAGGTGGCAGTTGATCCGCCACTTTGAAACATGCCACATAGTAAATAGCTAGATCAGATGGGAAAACAGATTAAGAACTCCTCCCAGGTGGTACGGAATTCCACAGATGGTCAGACCTCCACACGGTATAACATGGGCAACAGCTCTCTATCGGGAGACTAGCACAGACCAACCGGTCACGGTTCTGTGGATGCTGCGCGAGTGGTTGGCCTCTTGCATGATAGCGAAACCGCAACCACCATGAACTTCAAGGTTCAGGAACAACTATTTAATAAGGAAACAGACTTGTCTAGCCATCATGCTTTTTGCAACCCACTACAGATGTGGCGAATACGAAACCGACTCGTCGAGAAAACAGCTTGAAGTACGAAGACACGGAGGGTAAGAAGAACGATTATATTGGGCTGAACCAAGACAACATAAGTATATATACGTTATATTCAACACTCGGTACGAATACAAGGAGATGATGGCCTAATGAATCAAGCTTACTACGACGCAGATCATCATCCATCCAAGAAAGCCACCTAAGTAGATTTGCTCGTCACTCTAACTCAAGCTGTAATAAAGAAGACCTTCTTCCCACAACTGACATAAGCATTCTGTACATACAATAAGGAAAATCTCTCCCTCGTCGGTTCATTCGTCTGATCGTAGTTATTGTCTGTAGAACTTCGAATTAAAAGTTTTTAATTTTTCCGGTGAATTTGGAAAACTTATATATATAATCGGTATCTTATCTTAATATACTTATATCTTAATCAGTATATATATCATGCAATGACGTAACTTATGTGTACGTATCATGAGCCATTTGTAAGAATATATACTCCCACATAAATATTACATGTTAACTTATTGTAGGGCAGGAGCCGTGGCGTAATAAATAAATGTTTCAAAACTTACACGCAATCATTTTGCTACAACACTGGCTAAAATGTGGATGCCTTGAATGAGTATAAGTGTAATGAATGAGACGGTAGTGTAACTAATGGTGGGGGGGGGGTTATGTTCTTCATTGATTGACCTAATTAATTGTCTTCGCATCCGTGCGCACAGACTTGATAACGTTCAAGGTGTCGCTAGTATTGAATACTCTGCTTCACTGAGAACGCAGTGAACCTGCGACACCTCATTGTACACGTTCAACGTTAACCGTTAGTTACTGTTCGTTTCCATCGCCTAAAACCTCATTGATTCTGTAGGTAACGTAGCGGAAACCAACATAGTTTTTTTTTTTCGTCGCCTCACGTTTAATTCAACTGGGTTGCTTTAGACGTAACTCGGTTCGCACACAGAGTTTACAAGTAATGCAGGTAATTGGAGCGGTCGGTCTGTTCACAATAGGCAATGCCTGTACGAGGAGACACCCCTCGAAGGGACACTCCCCTACCAATACGCCTTGCTTGGCGTTTTCCGGGGGCGACCGCAAAACTCTTGTCCTCCCCCGCCTTTCCATCTATAAAACTCTCTACTGAGGCCCGGCCACGGATCATTGGTGATGTCCGAGTGATAGTAGCCGAACATTTTTTGAACGTTTATCCCGGCGCGTTCTTCGCTAGTCCGATATGGATTTCTACGTGCTCCTGGTACGTTCGCACTCAACAATTTGAGTATTTTGGTTATTATTTTAACGTTTGCGCGGTTTCAAACTGGTGTTTTTTTTTGTTTGACGCCGGGAAGTGGTGGTTGTTATTCCCAATGTTCATCGACCTGCTTCGGCAACTCGACCAACAGTACAACTTCTCGACACAGGTGACCTGACGAACGTATGACGACTACGGACGCCTCGAATTTATCTACTGCGGGCTTAACGAACAACTGCGCAGGCTTCCAGTATATTTTACTTCCCTCAGGAATGTACAGGAATAAGCCTAACCGAATTCATCGTAGATTTTTTAAAGAGACGATTTCTTTGAAAAACGTCAGGTAGCACTACACCACTTTCCTCAGCCCCAAGTACATTCTGCAGTTTTTATCTCGTGGCCCAATATCACGTGAAGATCGATGAAAAAGAGGAGTAGAGTGATAGTATCATCGATCGTACAGAATCGAAAATAGTTCTACAACCTAAACATTTTAATAAGTCATGTACGCATTACAGAGACGTTCATTAACTCGTGTACAAACCGCTACGTAGTATACTAATCGCCCAATGCGCCCGCAATAAAAAATTCCAGATTCAACCGAACATGAAATCATGAGCTCAGAAAGCTCAGCATGCTCAGCAGGAACCTACCTAATTGTTCATTCTGAATTTTGTTGAGCTCATCATCATTCGCTACATGTTTTATCACTTTTATCTCAACCTAATGTTATTAATTTCATACGTATTAGCATGCTGCATTGCCGAACAAAAGGAGACGATCAAAATCGTTGACTACATCAAGAATACCATAACGTTATGTCACCCCCCATTAGGGGGGGGGGGCTAATGACATAACGAGGGTTTGGTGCACAAATAGGCTGAAAACTGAAAAAATGTTTAAAAAGACCGACGTTAGGGGCTACTGCATTTACTACCTTAATTTCCGTAAATTGTGGGGTAACTGCTTCACCAAATTTGATCAATCGTTCAGAGTGTTTTTTAGTCACTCATACCCACATTTCGTTCTCCGTAACTATTTCTGTATGTATATGTTGAACGAAGAAATAAGCCAAGTTAACTCAGAAAAGGAGATTTGGCGAATATTAATTTATCGGTATTCCAATTTTCTCAAAAACGGCTCTAACGATTTCGATCAAACTTACGGACTACTTTCAGCTAACTAGTATGTACGTTTTGTTCTCCATAAATGTTCTTGTAAAAATGCGTTGAACGAAGATATAGCGCCCGCTTATGTAGTTGGTGTTCGAACTTACGGGGTGGCGTAAAGTTGTGTGTTGCTACGCACCGCTCGGTTTTTTAACAGGTTCGGTTTTTGGATGGTCTGAAACCAACTCACGCGTTTTTTTTTTTACATCTCAGCTTTCCTCTTTTTGGACTGTCAACATACAAGACAAGAAATTGGATAGCCTAAGAGACGGTAGTTGTGTGCATTCTGTAATTTTGTGTGGAGCTCTCAATAATTTTATAACCTTTCTTTAATATTCGTCGTATTTGTAATCATCGGACCACTACCGCGATTTTTGTGAGAACTGTAGTATCGTGTAAGCGGGTAATACAAAGAAAAAATTGTTTTAAATTGCAACTATCCGAACTTCTTGCTCTCGAGATTTTCCGCCGAATGAAAGTTTATCACACGTTGTTACACGATAGTTGAAAATATACAACAATTAAATTAAAATCGTTATCGCTGCGTTTATAAATACTGGTTTTTGATAACTATAGTTACTTTTTAGTCTAATTTATTCTTTTTGTTAATGAAGCTTCTGATTTTGCTTGGCCAATCTAAATACCAATATGGCTTGGGCTGATGTGGTTCAGTATTTTTATCTTAACCGTGTTTATTGACACATAAACAGATAATTTAGCCAAATGGTGTTTTTGGAATTAGAAATGGTAAAATATTAAAACGTATAACAAATAATAAACCGTTAAAATCTGAAGAAACTAAATAACCCGCTTTACTCTAACCTAGTTGCTCAGACGTGATTTCGCGTCCATTTTTCTGTCATAATAACTACATGGCATCTCTACAATCAGAGTCTGGCTGTATTTCTGGAATCATTTGATTCTATAGTAATTCCTGTTGAAGCCTTCATTCAGTTAAGAATTTATCCCTTCCACCTGAATTTATAAGCGTACAGACATCGAGTTGAGTGCTTATGAGCGAAGACAAAAATGCTTGCGCTGATGTTGGCGTACTATTATCAACCTCAGAAAACATCGATGTCTTCACCGCGATACCCCCAACTGTAACTGACTCGTGATGTATGAAGAAACTGAACGTTTGGAGCATTAGGAATGTACACATAATTAGTTCTCCCAATTCCTAGTGTGCAATCTATAAAGTCGAGTGGCGTAAAGTTGTTGATTCGATTCTGGAGCTTCACAAAACCGGGTTTGGGCGAAAAGACAAACGACGAATTATCAACTAATCAAATGACGTCGTTGTCGGATTGATAGCACACAATATATTGTGAGTGTTCGACACATTGCGTAGAATTGTCGACAATAATGGCCAACCATCCAATTACTACCTTCGCAAGAAGAAGCTACGTTAGTCTTTCCACGAATAATATCGTTCACTTCAGCTGCCAGAAAGGGTAATTTGGGTCTGTGCGAAGTCTCAGTCTTTACTCTCCACACCGCCATAACGCAAACACCCTGGAAGTCTCTGGGAAGACTGATTAAACCAAACTTCCCCACATCTACCGCTTACTGACATGGACCTCTTCCGTGATACATTCACTCACTTTTAGTCTCGTTTCCACTATTTTATTATGGTCAGGTTACTTTAACTGTGCTCTAATACAAGTACAGTCTATTTTTCTTTATATATTTATGAGTTCCCTTCACTCTATTTCTCTCTTGTTCTGGACCGTGAGTTTCACGTTTTGTAGACCTCATTCTGCGTAATTCCATGTAAGTAATGCAAAAATTGCCCTCCTTCAAAGAACTCAGCTAACCATCAACTTCCAAACTCGTACAGTACGTTACCAACAATGTGATCGAAGAGGAGAAAACTAGTTACGTTACGAGAACACTGAGAGTGTTCAGTGATTTTAAGTGCACGCTATAAACTTTATCGTTGGCATTAACAACAATCAAAAGGCTTACTAATAAGTCTTTTCCCCTCTAAAAATGTTGCTTTAGAAATGTTGGTAGTAGAAGGGTAAAATAGTAAGAAGCAGGAGAACAATTTTTGATTTGGTTAAATATACTTTGTGCGGTAAAAATACCGCTGTGATCACTCTGGTAAATCCTTCTTTTCTATAACCGATTGAATATAGAGTAGCTAATCCGTTCATTCGCGTAGGATAAGGAAGAATCCTCCCTGATCAGACCGTTACAACGCCAACTTTCATAATGGGAATTAAATTGATTTCAGTACTTCGAGTGTAAAGTCAACACAATGAGCACTGGGAGCAACAGGCTGCCACGGAAAGAAGGTAGGACTAGGACCGTGAGACGGATTCTTATAGTCGCTCAATAGAATTGTGTTGTTGCGTGTTACAAGGGCAGTGGAAACCACATTATGCAGAAAGGTTTAAAAAGGCAAAACGGAGGTGGACAGTTTAAATTAAAAGCGAAAAAGGTGTTAAAAAAGAGGACTAATAACTTTGATGTACTGTTCAAAAATATCTGCAGAAATAAAAATGTTTTCGTCAGATTTCAACGGTGCGGGTTCGTGCATACTCGTACAATCCGAAGACGGCCATCCAGCCGACATATTCTTTCTGTGAGCTCATGTTTTTATTTTCCTTGGGTCTACGAAGTAGAAATGAAAGTTATCTAATCGGATGAGAGAAAAAATTTGAGTTCTCTTCAGATCTTTACGTTTCAGACCCTACTGAGTCCGAAAAACACTATTTAGGATAATGGTCTGTGTGTCTTTGAACGATTTTTAGACAAAACGGCTGAACCAAATCAGCTCAAATTTAATATCTAGCCCGAAGTAAGGGTATGAGCAAAATTCGCCCAAAACTAACTATAGTTATCATAGTGATAAAAAAAAAAAAAAAACCCAAATATTTTTTTCTCAAAAACGGCTTTATCATAAAATTCCCATTTCGGAGAAAAGGACGACAGCAGCACAATAAATTATCAAAAAGTTTCGACGAAAGTAGATTTTAGCGCGGCTTCTTTCCTTATAAATTTTCTGAAATGTTAATAGAATTTTCAAAAAAATTGGTGTTGTAGTCCAATCCAATATCTACAGGATCAGTGTTTAAAAACGCCCATAAGATATATGGCGGTCACTCCACAAATTCCTCAATTTCAACTACTGCCGTTTCACTTACTACCATTTCTAAATGTTTTTCCCAAATAACTCTGGAAAGTGATTATTATCCTCTTCAAATAAATCGTGTTGGACACCCTTATTAATTTTCGGTGTACCAATAGTTCAATAATGGTCCAGGAATGAGTACGAGCAGCACAATAAATTCCGGAATCGTAAGCGCTGCCGCTTTCTGCCGCCGTGAAGTGATGTGTGACCACGTACAAATGGACTGAGTAAAAAATAAATTGAGTTACTAGAATTAGCCGTGAATAAGTGAATTGACGTACAGCTGAGGAAAGTTGTGAGTTGCTACGCACCAGATATTTTCCCATCTTTCTGTCTTCGGTAGAAAGCGTTTATATACGTCCAAAAATGGTGATATATTCTGGACATATCGCGGAAGAACATTTCAGAAGTTTCACGCTTTGGTATATTCCACCACACTATCTCATGGCTCTCCGTGTATTTTTCTAGTCGAATTCGATTTAAGTTCTTCCAGCCCAAGGTCACGTTGAAAATTACAAATCCCTTGAACGATGGGATGAATTTTGGGATAATTAATGAATTGGTCTCTTGTGCCGTATCGTCCTATCGGCATTTAATGGTTTTCACCTAGACATCCGTGAGAACGTACCCAGGTTTGTAGAGGAACCACATCTATGAAAACTCAAAACGTTGCTGCGTCTGGAGTGTCTCAGATTTGTAATCGACAAGAACAAATGGCTGGAAGAAGCTCTGATGGTGTGTGAGCTTAATTACGGATCCGACGCTTCTCTCATGAGCTTAATGTCGCATGTGCACGACAGAAACATTACGATTTATTTAGTCGTACACTATATGGACAACCGAACATTCTATGCACATGAAATCTCTCCAATAAATTAAATTAAAATGCACACTTTCTTTCATTTAATGGGATTGCTTTCAGACTGCTTCCTCGAAAATATGTCGACAACGCCTGCGAGTTGGAGGTAGGCTATTACGCACAACAAACGCGTGTTGCTCAGTTTTGCATCTTGTAGGCGCTGGAAGCTCCCTTTCCTTGCAGCCTTTTCTTAAGGCCGATGACGCTATGAACGCTAAATATTTTAGAGCGCTAATACCAAATGAGCAATAAAAACAACTAATAGCAACACGGATTTCAAAAAGTAGTAGATTTCGTCATTTTAAAAGGATTTGGTTAATTGCAAGCACTGGCGGTACTTGAAATGCTAGTAGGCAACAACTTATCAACTTGTGTGCCGTGGGAGCCGTTAGTTTTTTGGCCTTTCGAGTATAATTAGAATGTACAACGAATTGGCAATGAACAAATTAATTTCAGCTGGAATGAGTTTCAAAAAATAATAGAGATAATTGAAAAGCACTGAAACGAAAGAATAAGGCACCGAAAACTGGGCCAAGCCCAACTTGCATGTTGCTGTTAATCCAGCTGTTTTCTGGTAAGTGTCAATGGAGTTGCCTCCGACAGTTCCTTAACCAGAATTAGGTAGGGGAGCGCTATGTCGCGTAAGTAGTTGCTCTAAAGGGTTGACAACACCTACTCACAGCAGAAGGCCGTCGACTTCATGTAAGAAGCTCACCTTTTTGCTTCCCAATATTGCCCAGGATTCATCCTGCAAAGGGGCCATCGCCCTAACATGTAGCAGAAGGTCATCCGCGACCTGATTAGGTTCTGCCTCCTGGTGCTTCGTTCCTCCAGCACAGTGATTAGTGACTCGCTGATGTATGGGCCTCCTAAAATATGACAAAGACTCGCCTATCACTGGTTCCAGCCCAATGAGCATTGGCAGAGCAGTTGCAAACGAGAACATCAGCGCTCTCATCACTCACAACACACCAACGCTCTTCCACGAACTCAAGTGCAACCTTATTGAGTTCTAACAGCGTTTTGCCTTACACTGCTGCAATCCTAAAACATCCTGGACAGCGGTGACGTCACGTGAACGGTGTGAACGGCCCAGTAATATCTGCCACGGATGTCTTTCGAAGCCCACTTCATCCACACTGAAGAACAGGCAGAAAGCAGTTGAGAAGACTTACATGGCTTCGGGACCCCAACGCTATTGGTCCTAAAGAAACCAACAACAGTCACAGAACACTTGACATCCCAGACAGATGCCTCACAATGTGCCTACGATTAGTTTCAACTGACCGTGATCTGGTGACTGGAGATTGAAATAATCTTGTTCATTAAGGAAGAATTATAACGTTTCTATCAAAATCCGATCCACTTAGAAATAGATCGAGTTGGACTTCAGCGCTCGTTGAAATGTTTCGCAGAAATACGACAAATGTGGCATCAACAGAGATTTAGTGAGAATTAACTCCTACAGAGATGAAGAGCTTTATAATTACACTTGATTAAAAACATTCGATGACCGATACACGTGCAAAATAACGATGTGTTCAGTTATTCGTGATCAGGCGAGGGGTTATGGTGTGATTTTCAGATTTCCAATCCGAGAGAAATTATTACAGAAGTCATAACACAAAGAGTTGCTGATAACCTTTCCACGAAATGAAGACAATTCTTCGAAAAACCGATGGCATGAATCTGGTTCGCATGTATTTTTTTAGCGGCGTGCGGTAGACTTTCGATTCCTTCGAGGAAATGAAAGATGCGAGAGGCTCCCCAGCGTTAGAAAGCAGAACATTGATGACGGCTCTCCCGATCGTTATGGTGACGAAAGGATCTCTTGTTATTCTTTGGGGAAACAAATTAATGAACGAGACGAAGATGCCCAAGAAAATTTTCCTTTTCAGAAGAATTGTGACGTTACGCCTCGTTAAGCGTTAATTTAACGATATTTCCGAGCACTTGATCATGATTTGTATCCTTCGTCGCCAAAAGTCAAGTTTACGGGAAATTCCGTTGCAAATATTAAAACCAACTGCAACGCATCAGACAACTCTCTCACCACAACGCCCTTAGGGTGGCGAAAAGTGAAAAAGAACAAACACCAGATTGTTCGAGTCACATTAGAAACCAAACGTAGTAACGAACTATCAATTAGGTAATCATCTCTTCGGCAGCAAAGTGGAATTGAATCACTAAACTGAGCTGGTCTCCATTCATGCAATTACGACCCTATCCCAGCCTGGCATAGGCTAGATAAAACTGAAGAAACACAATTGGTAGGCTGGCAACAAGGAAAACGTTGAAAGAACTGTCTAGACACTACTGTTTCGCGTAGAGATTCTCTCTAACCCAGTTAGTAGCAGTTTATCATGAAAACAATCTCACTTCAGAAGAATAATTAAAGATGTTAATATGACTTGTGCAAAAATTGCCACGCGTTGCGTGACAACACGGGATAAGACGTCTCTCGGCTGGATCCCATGTCAGGAAACCGGAAAGGCTCCTTCAGACTCTTCGACTTACTTCCGGATCATTTCTCACCATCGCTGGAGTCTGTGTACCGCTAACAAGATGAATTGAAATGCAAGGCTTTCCACTGGAGGCACCTGCCATTGTGAGCGAGTCACGCTCTCTTCATTATTTCGTAACTTAGCGATCAACCCATTTGAGCTGTTGGAGTTTGGCTTTTAGTGAAGATTTTCAAGAGCGGTGGCCGCGTAAAATTACTTCGCAAATGAAAAACATAATGCAAACTGAAAAAAACACGACATTTCTTATTTCTCTACGACGCACTAATCGCACACGAAAATTGAGATTGGGTGCAACCTTTCCCTTTTTAACCTAAATGCATCAACTATGGGACCTACCTAAGTGACCCGCTAATTGTGAACTACACAGCTGTGAGTTCTTGACAATGCATAATGAATTCCGCCGTTTATTAAGCGGCAACTCATTGTTCAGAGCTGAATGTTTTTCAAACCATGGTTCTCTGAAAACAGATAATAATAGGTAAATCCGTGGAAATATGACATCGAGTAAAATAATAAGTAGATTACCGCGGGGAACAAAAAATTAACACAGAATCAAACGTGTTCATTTTCGGCAATTTTCCAATTTTTTGATTTCCTATGACCTTTCCGAATTTGAATTTTCTACATTTTTTCTCATTTTTAACGGCTACAAGGTTCTAGCTGCTTAGTTTTAACCTACGAAATCTATTAATTTTAATTTACATTATTTTCATCATTTTAAATTTACGCGAATTAATTAAAAAGTGATAAAACCACTTTGAATAGAACCACTTCCCAACGTATTTATGCAAATATAAAACTAACGCACGACCAAAGCTAGATTCACTTTGAAGAATCGAACCTTCATATTTATTGTACACTCAGTTTAGGGATGTAAGATACTGAGATACGTATTCAGCTTCGGAGAAGGAGTGGGGGAGAACTGTTTCGCAGAGTAGGCAGAATAGAGAACCAGAGAACAATCGTAAAAAGAAAACGTGCGTGGAGACAGACAATAAATGTTCAATTCAGTAGACGTAGATTGGCTAGAAGTCGAAGGGCGAAAATTTGGATCTTAATCGTGACAACAGCCAAAAAAGATCGCCTATATCTGTGACACTGAACGGAACTGATGAAACGCACTATCCGATGCTTCCAAAACGGTATATTTAATTTCATGAAAATGAATGTTGCTTGAAAAGAACCGGGGTTTTGTCAAAAACACTCCAGGTCTATTAAAGGTTGATAGAATTCTGCCATTAAAACTGACCGCTTATCGTGAACAGTAATTTTGAACATGATTCAACAAACGTACGTGATACCGCGTGTTGATCACAAATCTGGTACATCTCCTGAACTACTGTGATGTACTTCCATCTCCGTCTGCCTGACAATGATTCGTCTGAGCTGTAATATCACTCCCAATCATGTGAATTATTTGCCTTTCGTTCCGTCTTTTCCTTCTTTGTTCGTATTTTGGACTTCAGTGAACTAGTATACTCGAATTGTTACTTTAAAAAAACCGACTTTAAAAAAGAACTGGATAAGTGCTTGATTGGTGTTGTTTAATGAAGGATCTGACAGAAATCGCAATACCAATAGCGTTTCTTTAATGTTTCCAAATGAAGTACATACATATACCAAAAATTCAAAGGAGTTCAAGTTTAGAAACCCCATAAAACTGCGGTTGTCGCATCGCGAGGCTCGATTGAAATAGCATCATATTGGACGAAACTTCGTTAACAGAAAGGATACCAGCTACTGTGCATGGTCTATTCAAAGTGATATAGGTTTGACAACTCATTCATTCGAGTAAAAGTAGTGCTAAAGTATTCGTTTGTCCCGTGCTGCTCGGAAATGGGGCAAATGGGCTCACTTACAAACCAGTTCCTTATATTGCCCCTTGCGTGCGTTCTGCTTACAGCGCACGTCTATTTGTTTCCGAACAAATAGAAAACCGTTAAGTCGAGCCTTCGTTGGGGAGTCTAATGAGGATTAGAACAAGGAAGACGAGAAGTTCGTTATAGCGATGTTATTCGCGCTTATTGAGCAACCACTCAAAAAATTGCTTCTCTTTTCCCTTCGAGATCCTGCAGATACGAAATACGACTGCAACGTTGGGCAGGACCATGACCATTTATTCTTCTGTGCTAATCTAGTAACAATTACAATTACAACTTTTCAGTGCTTTCTCTATTTCAAATTAGCTTGAAGAGCGAAAGGGGCAATTAACTTAAGTGAATATCTCATTTACGCAATTAAAATGAATAAAAGAGATAATACATAACCAGTGCTCGTTGAGTTGGAAGAGGACGATCAGATTGAGATTTGAGATGGAGTTGAGTACGAAATGTAGGACTACTAACACTTTTAATACTAATTGCGTTCTTGTCCAGACCTGCAACTTATTTTTCTCCCATCAATCCTGCTGGTGAGATGTGCACTCAGGCCAAAACGATGTGTTAGGGGTCAAAAGCTCTCTGTCTGTAATTTTATGCAAAACATGATCAGCGATTTATTTCTTATTTTTATCCAACATGTTGATAATATAACTAGCAACCTGGCAGACACTGAGATCAATAATTCGCACATTTGACAGCTCATAGAAATACGCGAGAAATGTTAGCACTCCACATTTGTAGTTCTAAATCCATTCACACCCCATTCAATCTATTTACAATCATAAAAGTCCAACACGGGACTAATTAAAACCTTTTTCCAAGTTGGGGGTCGCCTAACCAACAAAATGTAGCCATCTTAATCGCTAAATGCCAATCAAATTTCAATTGAATGTAATATTTTCTTAATAACGAAGATGAAACAAAGTATGGACGTATAAAACCTTAATGTGTGAATTTGTCATCTAAGCAACAGTCTGCAGACCTTTATGGAAATCGGAGTCGACACCGGGGTACAGTGTTGTGACAGGTTTGTGCCCAAGTCGGATAGTATTGAGGTCATTCCGTCGGTTAGAATGATAAAGGTTTTCTAAATGTTGTGCTTGATTGGAATAATATTCAGTTCAGAGGGTAGTGTTGAATACTGAACAAACCAAGCTCCACTGGTAATGCTGAGGAATCTGTTTGGGAGGTTCAGGTTTCTTCGTGTTTGAGAATCACTGGCTGCTCCCCTGAGCTCTCCCCGTACAGCCGTATAAGTTGTCACATGGTGAGGTACAGGCCGTTTTAGGTGGAGGGAGAGTCAAGCGTTGACATTTTTCATGAGATTATTTACTATGAGATCCGATAAAGTTCTCTCTGATATTCCCCTCTTCATTCGCCGAAAGACGTCCTTCAAGACGCACGTCTTCCAAATTGTCGTCCAATCGCATCTTGCGTCCGAAAATTTGACCTTTTCCTAATATTTAGCCAAAATTAGGTTGAAAATTTCCACTTTTCTTCTCAAATTATTAAAAGGTTACTCGAATTCCGTTGCATGTTAACTTGGTTTTTCTCAGTTGTAAATAACCTACAAAGTAACAGTTATTTCGTTCACCCAGCGCAGTTTCAAGATCGAGGACGCCTTCCTAAAGAGCAAGTCAAGTTCTCATTTTCTTTGGTCTCGCTCTGGTTTTTGCAGAGTTGATTGCCGATTTTCATTTTATTTTAATACATTCATCTTAATAAACATCCGCAAGTATCGATTCTACGCACTTTTGTAACAATAAATGAGAAAACTACACGGCCTAATCAACTTCTATTATTACACATTTTAATAGTAAACGTCAAAATCATATAAAATGTATGACATGTAAAACAACAAGTTATTGTGTAACGCCGAACTTCTTTTTAATTTCAGGTGGCACTATTCGTCTGCGTCATAGAAAATGTAGACGGGGATGGCCATGGCTCGGAATCGTAAGAATAATTATTGCGTAACAGTAGCAGTACCTATTACTCAATTTAATCCTTCTTCTTCTGCAGGCATCTATCTCCTATTGATGCTGGTGATTACATTACATTGCACAGTTCAGTTAGTTCAGGGCAGTTCCGTCTTATAAGATTTGACTAGCAAAGAAAAAGTAAAGGTAGGGGTTCGCTCTACTATTCAATTTCGCCGGTTAGATCAGCGGCAACAATGAGTATTTGAGTAACGCATCCGGTTATCCTGCACGCTTTACTGCATCTCCTTGTTGTTCCTGAGTCCTTATAGAATAGCATCATTAGCGAGATGGCATTAGCGACATTATTCGGAAGAAGAAGAAGAAGAAGAAGAAAAAAAAAAAGTTTATTGAGAAAATAAAACAAAGTAAAAGATTCCTTCTGCATTACAAAAATAAACAATACCGACATGGTTTTTCAAACCGTCTGTCGGAGGCGTCAGCAGATTATACTAGAAACAAACGAAAAGAAAAAAGAACCTACCGCGAAAACAAGATACAATAAAATAAAAGGAAATTAAAAATTGAATTCATGTACCAACGAAGAGCGATATCTCCAGGCCATCCTACCAAAAGCCACCAGCTGAGGATATCCACCACCATCCAACAAAGCCACAGCCTCATTCCGTGAAAGGACAGGTTTATTAAAAACTGCAATCCTAAACTTTCCAAGTACTGGGCAAGTACAGAGAAAGTGGTGCAAGTCTTCCCTCTCATGTCTACTGCACAGAGCACACTCCTCGTTGTGGTTAGTGTTATACGGCTTTGCATTGAGATGTAGCAGTTCTCCCTTCAACTTAAAAATCCACCTCGCCGAGAAAATATCCATCACTGGCTCACTGACCAGGCTCGCGGCCTTGAAGCGGGTGTCAAGCTCCCTATATAGAGTGAACTTCTCCGAGTCCATAGCCCTCTGCCAGAACCACTGCTTTTTGTGCTCCCTAAACCTCTCAAGGATGTCAGCTGCATGAAGCCGGATATATTCAAAGGACCAGGAATCCAACTCATCTGTGACACCCTATCCAGTGGCGAGGCGACCAAGATGCCCAGCCCATGACACTCTGTTTCTCATCACTTCCATGGCAATTACTTTAGAGAGACTTTTTCGAATGTACATCAGCTGCACTCCCTCCGCCTTTGCATACTCCTGAAATCCCCAGCATGGTGAAGCGTAGCATAGGATAGCCCGGATCGTAGCGTTGAACACCTACGATTTTGCCTTTAGTGGTACAGCACGATTGGCAAATAATCTTCCCCAAACATTATTGAGGGCTAACTTGGCAGATTATTCGGAAGAGCTCCATTGCGAATTAACAATCGCTTCTCTGCTTCCTTACCATGGGTTCCCCCCAAAATTAACATAGCATCGGAGAACTTTTCTTTTTTAATCCATCATACTCACACAAAACGCGACACAACCTTGAGGTCCATCCCTGCAACCTCCTCTGGCCGCTGCTAATGAAGCCCAAGCACTCTGAGGCGCACTGCAGCCAGCCGCTCACACGTACACAGTACATGCTCCGCTTAATCCTGTCCACCTCACAGAATCTGCAATTCTGTACCCCTCACCTACCAATCTTGGTCAGAGGGTACCTTAGTGGGCAGTGAACAGGCCTCGAACCACCCGTATACTATCTGTCTCCAGACTGACAATCTCTCTTGTTCGCTCCCTGGAGAGTCTGGTCCCTTGACTGCCTTTGGATAGGCATATCCCGCGAATAGGCAGTCCAGCACTTCTCCCACATACCAATCTCCTTGACTGATTGGCTCTTGGTGGTCCCTACGGAGGGCTCAGGTCTCACCAGGAGAAGCGCGGATCCTTTCCTCGCCAGTTTGTCGGCCTCTTTTCCCCATTAAATTCCAGTGACATCCAACACAGTGTTAATGTGCTTTCCATTGCTAAGGCCTTCAAGCCAGTCAGGCATTTCCTAACCAGCCCTGACGTGATGGTATAGGAAGCCTAGGTCTTAAGTGCAGCCTGACTGTCCGACATAATGTGTATTCTTTTCCGCTTCAGGCGGCTGGTGCTGCTCCCACACCGTCACAGGGAAGAGCTCAGCTTGGAAAATTGCAGCCAGTGCACCCATTGGTATCGCTGTCCAGATCCCTGGCCTATAAACTCTTGCGCCTGCTAGGCCACCCCTCTCTGCTCTGTCTTAAATGATCCAAGCCTCAAGAGAGGCACTCCCTTCCCATCTGGATCTTCCATGGATGGACCAAGAAGGGAAGCTCGAAGTTAAAGTTTGTCTGTATCGAGTCCCTGACATGCAAGTCAAGGGTTGCATCTTATCCAATATCTGGTCGTGCCTTCTTCCTCGCCTAACAAGACCGAATTCCAGCATACGAGCCGACTGCAGGTAGGGCTGTTTACATACAACCCGTCACAGCCAAGCATTGAAGAACTTATTTATGGCGCTAAGGCGTTGAAGTGTGGTGCGTCGCAGTTTACGTTTTAATGTCGGTCTCTTCAAATGAAGATGCGTGATTGTTAATCGATTAGGTGAATAGTTTATCGTGAAGGCTCTAAGGATCAAATCAATTGGATAGAAAGTAATGATTGAGCATGATGAGGCTCTTCCTGGCACGGCCAGGGGTAACGACTACACGAGTAAAAACTTGGGAAGTAACTTCGTCGTTCCGAAGTGTGTTCTCGGTATTTGGCGTTCGCGTAACAAAGGTAATGTTCGAAAAGTATTAGCATCACCTGAGGTAAACTTTCTCTCTGCCTTTGACTCTCGAGTTGACTATTACAAGAGGCCGACAATTCTCAAGCGCTACCGACCTACGCGATGCTTTTTTTCGCCATCTCCTCCCACAAAATGACTCACTCCCGTAATACCCTTCTTTCCCTTTCATTTAATATCAATGCACCAGGAAGGACTTTCCTAAGAGCGGCGGTCCAAACGCTGTGTCTCGCTCGAAATGCTCTTAGCTCGACCGGAACAATTTTCTTAGAAGATCGACCTCTTCGAAATTGCGGGTAAAATATCAAAAAACGTCCTCTTCCGGTGTCTTTCCCTCTAGGAGTTGGCGTTTATTTTTTATACTGAAGGTCCTTAAAAAAATCAACATTCTTCAGGCTAAAAAAAGTAGTGCAAGCGTTATAATACTGTTTACAATACTCAATCAGTCCAACTCCAGACCCTCAAGTCGTCCCCAGTCCTCGGGAAATTTAAATCACAGTAGTGTGCACATTGTGATAGAAACTTGAGACTTGTACACTTCATGGGGTAGCTCCAAAGCCCTGGGTGCGATTCCAAAGCCTTAATTAATGCTCCGCTGGTCTCCATTTAGTCTTCAATCCAATGATATCTGGAAATGGTGAGGTCAGACAGGCCTGGTATAACGTCTCACCTTCTCCTGTGATATTGAGATGGCATTGCGTTTCCCAGGATTTTCTTCTGTTACTCCGTGCTATTTGCCATTCTCTCTTTTGAGAGCTGGTAGGACACCATCTCGTGTGGAAGGTTATACCCAGTTACTTTCTAGTGATAAAATATTTTATCCAGTGAAGTAAACTCCATCTCACATTTTAAACCTGAGGTGGTACTCCTGAGAGTTTAGGCAAAATGTAGGTCATTCGATTTCGGTCTTCACTGGTTATATAAAAAGCTTCTACAAACAAAATATTTAAAAAAAGATTCTAAAACCAGCTTATAGAAACATGTTGTTATTGCAAAACTTCCTTAGTTAATAAGATCAATTAAAAGGTTAATTCAATATTGTGTAGCAGTCTGCAGTTATTTAAAGAGGCGGTTTCTTTTTTATTTTCCTTACAGAAAGAAAGTTATCATCCACGTTCCTGTCCACGAAAAGGTCATCAAGCACACGCATACTGTGTACAAACTTATACCCCACGGCAAGAAGGAGCACACTGTAAACCACAAACACGAACACAAAGGGCATGTAGACCACGTGCACAAACACGCCGGGCACGCGCATCACAAACACAGTCACCACGGTCACCACGGTCATAAACACAGTCACCATGGTGAACACAATCACGGCCATCATCATCACGGAAAGCACCATCATGGACACAAGCATCACGGCGAAGCTGAGCATGGCCACAAGCATCACGTAAGGCATTTAAACCTTTTCGTTTGCTGTAATACGCTCTCAATAATTATATAACTATCAAGCGTTGAGATCTGACGGTCAAGAGTTCATGTCACAGTAAGAAAAGGTGACGCTTTTTCAGTATTTATTTACAATAATAATAGCAGGGCGATTGAGTGTGATGACGTCAGATGAACTTGAGCATTATTCACGAGATCGGAAATTACAAATGGAAGAAATTGCGTTCCGTCTATTTCTGGAATACTCTCATTTGATTATACCTGAGCGATTTCTTTCCGTAAGTCAAACTTGAAGTACCAGGCAACAATTCAACGAATCCATTTACTCCCAACAAAAAATACGTAACTTGTACTCTCTGCTACCCAATTCGTACGAGTTGAATTTTCTTGAGATTACGCAATTTTGGGGAGTTGTTAGTGTGTATCAGTCAGTTAAATTAACTGATGTTAACGGTTGAACAGATTGAGATGGTTTTCTTTGTGTTACGTACTCAGCTTGTTTGAGTGGCCGGTGGAAAAGCTGAGGTTGTGAGCAGTTTTCATCATTGCTAAAAAGGCGCGACAAATTTGGGGTTTTCGCAGTTTTCTCGCAAACTGTTCTATTTTGATTACACTCTCAAAATACCTTCTGCTGCTCAATACGTAACTTTTCCACTCAATAAATATGAAAAATTTGGCCAAGGAAGGTATGGTCCTGCGATACGGAAAGAGGTTTTTTTGTGGGTACAAACGTCTTGAACGATCTACAATCGTACTGACAGTTTAAGAGAGATTACAACCAAACTGTGGCAAAAATCGTGATTTTTACAATTTTTATATTCCTCACGGTACACGCAAGATTTCATCAACCTGGCACGTCTTCCAGCAACCTGTTCGCACATTTTGCCGTCCGTGAAAATTTCTATAGCTGTGCGTCGAACAGAGATACAAGCCAACACACATCGACATCTTGAAATGAGATCGATTTTGATAAAACTTTCGGAATACTTTTACATTTCGTTCTCTATAAACGTTTCCGTAGAAGTACGTCAGACGTCAATCGAATTTACGTCAAACGTCGAGGGTTGAGGATGTGATGCTACCAGAAAGTTTCAAATGTGTTTTTTTTACAACGGACAAAAGGCTTTTTGCCTCGTAGGCATGCCCCGTCAAACAAATACTCATCCGTGAATTAACGTATCTGCTTGGCGGTCTTCGACCTTTACTAAATTACCAACAATTTATCACAGAGTGGAAATTGGTTTCTCCATAAACAGTTAGAACGGTGTTCTGGTATACCACGTATAATATACTACTAGAGTAATAATTACAAGAATAATGTCATGATTATAACCATTATTAAGTGACCCCTGGAAAGGTTGATTAGTCAATGTAACAGTGCTACGTCATTGAAGTGTTCTCTCTGATAACAGGGACATGCTGAGCACAGTCATAAACATCACGGCCACTGGGGCCACGGACACAAACACAGCGGTCATCAAGAGCATGGGCATCATCACCATGGCCACTACGGGCACGGCCACAAACACTCTGGCCACTTTGGACATGGTCACAATCACCACGGGCACACTGATCATGGCCACAAACATTTGGGCCATTTCCTCGCAGGCCATGAACACGGCGGGCATTTCGGACACGAGCATGATCATCAAGGAGACGTAGATCATGGCCATAAACACCACGGTGAGTTTCTAAGCTAATGCTACTTGAATTCATTGACAGTTCCGTGAGTGCTAGTGGCTTTTTCTATCGCAAACTAACCATTTTCTGAGAGTTACACAAATCAGAAAAATATGACATTCATCTTGGAGTGAAAGTTAAAACCTAGCCACTTAGCCGTCGAGCTTGTTAGTAACCACCTAAACCACTTTCCTCTAGAATCGTTAAAACAAAAAAATCGAGAGTTCCGAGGGGTCCATTTCAAAATGATTAGTTAATTGTGTGAGCTTGCAAATAGAAGCACGATTACCCGTTGAGTTGGCTATTTCTCGAAAGAACAAATAATGACTTTGTACACACAACCTGAATACAATAGGGACATTGGGCTCTCTTAAGAAAAGATGCAAAGTAATCAATAAGCCAACTGACACTAACTTTTTTGCCAACAGTGTTACAGTATAGTTTCCTCGCAGGTTTCTCGAATTTCGTAAATAATACCGGTTAAGCACACGGGACTCATTTACCTCAGGGTTTATTGACGTTCAGTATGGTGTCCAAATTTTTTACCCTGTGCTTGTAGTGTGAATGGTTAGCATAATTGAACTAGTTTGCGCTTGTACTGAATGTATTTCCTGACACGTACACGCCTTCGAAAGAAATGGTAGTAATCTTCGTTGCATCTTCGCTTCACAAATGAACCATGTATGGGTACTAACTTTCACGAATCCAACTTGGTGTGAACAGAATTGTCATCTAAGGACAGTGAGAAGGGCCATGCGCTGATGGATAGTGGTTACTCCAAACAAGATTCAGCAAACGAAGGAGGTCACTACAAAGATCATGAGAATCATATAAACTTGCCCGATTGTTACTGGAACACAGTAAATCATTGGCAGTTACTCAACAGGCTCATCGCATATCGTAGGGCATTTTGTTTGCAACCATTTGGACAAATTCAAGAAAGGAAGGACAACAAGGCTGGAGCAATGTACCAGGTCAAACTTGAACACAAGAGACAATATCTCTTGATTCCCACGGAGGAATGAATCAGGTAGTTGATTCCAAGGACAAAAAGCACTCACTAACTATTCATTAACCAAACTTGTGTGCACTTCAAAATCGTCAATGCTTCCTTCATTTAAATTTGATTCACTTTTACAGACCCCCTCGCGAACTTTTGGCTTTACTACACGGTGTAACAAAAATGGTAAATATTGGAACTTGAAGAATTTTTTTTTTAATTGCCGAAATCCGCAACTACATTTCAATAACAGGAACCCGACACTCCTGTAGCACTTGAAGCACAAAAATGAGCTTTTTTTAAACCACCAAGCACTTTTTTGCCTTATTTTTGCCAGCATTTACAGTCCAGACGATAAACGTGCAAGAACGCATTCAAGTTTTAGCGTCGCTTTGCGATGGTGGACAACTTTCATGGACTTGAGCGTTGGCGAAAATTGCGTTAGAGCTAACATTGTTTCTAAGGAGGGCTCCCAACGATCAAACGAATACATAAAATCTCAGAGGAAACAGAGCTTGGAGTGGGGAGGAAAGAAGAGTAAGCGGAAGTTCTGCAATTCAATGACCGGTGATAGGAGCCGAGCAAGTTTCACATGCTGAACTGAAGGTTCACAAAACTAAACTACTCTTTTATGGCACCTACTGGGAAAACAGGCAGGGTGCACCTTGACAAGGATTTATCTGCCCCCAGTACTCCTAGAGCTAGATGTTCTGTTATACTCAGATCATAGGTATATAGGAAAAACGTTTATTTAATCGGTTGCGTCATCACAATACAGCGTAGTATATAACCAGTCAGTTGAGTTGAATTAAATTAATGTGGAATTTGAAATTCTTCCCATAACGAAATTAAACAATTAAAATACTCAATCAAAATAATGAACATTCACACAATTATGCCAACCCTTTTCACAAAGGTGGTAAGTATTTTTAGGCCGGAAGTTATTGCATTTCGCAGAAATTCGTGAAGGTCGAAATCTTCAACTGGGTCCACGGGAGCCCTTTCATAATCTAAAACCCTGCAAATTATTACACAACGGTTTATTATTCTCATGAACAGCTTGACCTAGTATTACTGCTCCGAGACCCATTCCATTCGATTCAGTATCGAAAAATACTAGTAAACCATGCGAAACATGACCTGACTACAATGGAACTATGGAAAATAAATATTCCCTCGGCGCCACACGCCCGTAAACGTCTGTAGTATGTCACGGGTGTGCGGAGGAACTGCCGGCCTCATCGGCTCTAACCTTCCTCCACCCCGTCGCTCAAAAATAGTCGGGGAAATTGGGACGGGAACTTCCAGCAAACCCTCGGCAATTGACAGGACATTGCGAGTCGAGCTGGCGTTGCGAGGTGAGCGGGCGGGTGGTTTTGATGAGATGGGAAGAAGGGAGGGAGTACAAAAGACGAAACATTGACTTCCGCTGTAGTTCCCACGAGTTCTTTCAACGCAGTTGTACACGTCTGATACTCATTTCATTCGACCCAGGATGTAAAAATACCTTGAAAACAATACGAAACACGGCTTTAATTTTTTTAACATTTTTTGTTCATAACAACCATGGGCTTCGTCCAATCGGATTGCCGAGATGGCAGGCACAACTAGATACCAAATGGGATTTTTGTGCGAAAGAACGGATTTTTCAGACCACGTTAAAGGCAAAAACGGCCCGGACGGGGGACGGCGGATGGGGGACGGTGGACGGCGGACGGACATTGCAAATTTGGGATCCCCATGTCTTGAAACGTAAAGTATCAAATTTTGAGGGGGGGGGGGTTGTAAAAAGCCGAAACCATAGGGTTATTATTCAGAATGAATAATAAACCAAAAGCGGGCAATACATCAATTTGTGAATTACGTCTTCCTCTTGGTCTTCACAGAAATCGAAGTCTCGAGAGTAGCTCAGCCCAATCATGTGTCAGCATTTGCTGATTTACCCGTGGCCGCATCAAACCCATATCCAGTTGGACCATACTGCATCGAGGAAATCGCCTGCGTAGAAGTTTAGGGGTTTTGCACACGTTGGTAGATACCCTCGCTTAACGTATATGTTGCATACCAGCGTTATCATTCCCGTTGTACAATGGAAGTAGAATAGGTTCCGGAAAACGACCGCAGCCTGCTGACGCGCAGTTTTGCAGCGTGGTCCTCTTTTTCGTTACTTCTGATACCTATGTGAGAGGGGATCCACTGCAATGTAATCCTGTTGCCTGCCGTTAAGAGAATTTTTGCCACATTTAGGTAATAAAATTGGTTGTTTCACCATAATGGAATTGTGTCAGCAGCTGACATGCCACCTTCGAGTCTGTGAGGATCACAATGTCTCTATCTCTCTGTTGAGTTGTGATTTCTTCTAGAGCAACCTGTGTTGCTAGCAATTCAGCGCTGTTGATCTCAAAAGACGACGCCACGTTTTTAGAAGTGGATGTCCAGCTTCATAAATACTCACTCCTGATGACCCTTTCGAGGCATCTGTGTGAACTTTATAATGTTCCCTATATTTTCTTGCCAGCACGTCTACCGTGTGGACTGCCAGCTACATAGTTGACGCTTTTTGTTTTCCTTCGCACACTCCCGGGACTGTACAACGAACATGCCAGTTCATCATCGAAGTTGGAAGCTTCAAAGGATACAGGAGTGGTAGAGGAGAAGCCCCCTCCTATAGGAGATGTCCCATCGAGGTGTTGAGGAATGAATGTTACGTCTGTTTGAAATTGTAGCATTCAGGCATTGGTCTGAAATCGCTTTCAGGTTCCGCCGGACAGATAGGGGATACAAATATTAGAAAATAAATAAAACAAATTTTTCAGGGACTTGAACTATGAAGGGGCTAAAGGTCCACAAGCTGACCCGATTGCTGATTTCTTCCGAGATTTTAATACACACAAAGAGTCCCAAGCTCTGTAAATTCGTGTCATTGAATTGATGGGGGATGAAATATACAATTAATTAAAGATTGCTAATTGCATGTGTACTTTCTCATTCAGCGTTCAGTACTTAAGATTGAATTAAAGCTACCAATTTGCAAATGTTAATGCCGCACTGGATTCTGTGCTTTGCTGCTGCTCAATGCATCTCTGAAGATTTTGATGAATCATTATTTCAGTGAAGGATTTTTTGTCATGGTTAGAGCTTGAATGCCATTTAATAAGAGCGTACTTTGAAAGTTACACCAAACAAGAGTGTGCGTAACGTATTTTGTCGAATTGGCCCCTAACTTAATACACCAGCAACGTTGACATCAGTCTGGGGATGAAAAAAAAACTCGTGTTCCTAGGAAACCTCTTTGTTCTGTTTTGTGCAGGAAATTACGACCACGGGCACCACCACGGCGGTAAATTCGGCCACGGTCACAAGCACATCAATTCAGGGCACTACCAACATGTGCACGATTTTAACAAAAAGTCTTACGAAGTCATAGAGCATCCGCAAGACGACCCTGTTGTCCAAGGGAGCGCAGCCATCGTGGCCGAAGATCGTGATAGCAGCGACTACGACTACGACCACGAAGACAGCCAGTCGCACGAGCTCCCCAACGACGAATTCAACATTTACGCCCAAATCGGAGCAGAAATTTATCCCTATCTCACTGGCGAAGCTCACGAATGAAGCGAAAACGAACGAAAATGTTCATTCTCTGGAAGGGACGCTTGTAAAAAAGTAACTTCTCCTCGCCTTCTAAAGTGGTTTTTAGGGCTGTGAACTTACCAGAGTAAACCACACAACTGTAGTTTCCTATCCGGTATTTGAACTCTACTATCATTAGGTGATGTTCATTAGGTAGACTCAACACTCGTCTGAATCTGGTAAGAATATGAAACGTTTTCCCGGAAATCAAATCGGGAAGTGGGAGTTTACTCAACATTTCGACAACTAACGCAGAAGTTCGAATGAAAGCTTTCACGGTTAACCTTTTTCATGGCTTCAGTTCAAGTTCAAATTCAAGAAAACTAAGACAAAAAAATTAAAGCCAGTCATCAATTGTGTGCTAACAGCCTGAGGTTGTCCAATGTTGATATTACTTACAAAGGGGATTTTCGTGATAAAAGAACTTGAATTTTGAAGTTGAAAAGTTCTTATTCTAAAAAAAAAGTATATCGCGTCATTTTTATTCCTTACGATCGCCTGCAACTGATATACCTTCTAGCATTAGGCGCGAGTAACCCAAAATGTACTGTAAGGTGTACACTTCAGGTTTCAATACGATGAAATCACTCATTTTTTCAACTAAACTGGCTGTCACAAAATTAGGCAGTTGGGACAGGCACGAGGTGAATAATCTTGTTGCCAAAGGTGAGGACAGGGGAGAATAGATTATATATAACTGAATTAAAGTCCCCATGCATCCATTGAAAGAACGCTTCTTTTTTTTTGGTCAGTAGAAAGTCTTTACATCGTGAATGTCGAATTTCTACCAGCCAAACCTACAGGCATCACTGCCACCGTTTCGCACATTACATGGGGTTCAGTGTCCTAAGCTTATCCACGCCACAACATCTACTTGTCTAACAGTTGCGCGTTTGTTAGTTAGAAATTCACTTCTCTGGGTTCCTTCCTATCCAGAGTTGCATAGTTTGATGAGGGCTGATCGTTCTTTCCCTTCTGGAGTCATCTATCACTCCTCGTTATTGCTACCATCATGTTGTTGGGTATGACGAAAATGCCTTAGGTTCTTCTCTGCTACCACCAGAAAACGTTTGTTCATATATCCATTGTGCATAGCAGCATATTTTCGGTAGCTCTAAGAAGAATACAGTGAATCTAGGGGCATCTTTCTGAATTATTATCCGACAGCCTTGCAAAACTACACACAACGAAATGTGCCCAGACTAGCTTGGAGTCCACCGTGATACATTAAGAGCACTTCACTACCTTGACGGTCAACCACCTTCACAAATAGGGTGCTTGTTGCTCGAAGATGACAACTTCTCAGGCTCTTCGAACAAGTTCTATCGTACACGTTGTCACTACAGGAGCCACTAAAAAGGAATCTGTGGACGTTGCATGGATTGGCTGGGCCATACTAGATTCTGGAGATCCACTTTGGCAAACGAACGTTTGAAAATGCGTTGTGGCCTTGCAAACTGCCAGTGTAACCACACCTCACCTCTGTAATAAATTATGAAATGGCTTCATGATCAACGTGACAATGACAACAGGTCACCATTTCAATGTCTCGATCGAACTAAAAGAACCCCCCCCCCCCCGCAACACAACCACCAAATAAGAGGCTACGTGTTTACTAATTGCGTGCACCCCGCCTGCCTAATATTGTCACGGCTAGTATAAGCTATTCTAGTGAATAGGATTCTCACTAAGCCAAAAAATGTTTCAGAATTTAATTTTTACTCGTTTATCAAGCAGAATTTATCCGCTTTCGTTAAATGTTCCAATTTCTAACAATTTTGACGATCTGTGTGTGGCCAAAGGCTATGTTAGGACTAGGAATAATGATCATTAGAAGGGGGGGGGGGAATACAATACTTTACGCGGACAAAAAGGAAACTTAACGCCAAAAACGATCGCTCAATGACTTCACTTCGACGAAAAATTCCGCAAATTGTGAACCAAAATGTGCTTGTATATTCGTAAATACTAGTATAGTTTGATTAATTTTAGTTAGATGCATCTGGTCGCTACCAACGTTTGTGCTTGAGAAGTGTTTATGAGTAAGAAATTGCCAAAATATGCTATACACCCTTGTAATAACCCTGACAAGCTTCAGGATTCGATACGTTGTTATCAGATCATCGGATATCACAAACCGTCAGAAATTGGAATGGGAGGGGTAACAAACGTAAACAAGTGGGTTTCCTAAAGCTGATGATTATAACAGTTGATTAAGGCGGGAGGATTGGCTTATCACTCAAGCGCTGAAGATCTCTCTTTCTCTTGAAACGATCTTACCTCTCATCTTCGGAAAATCCTTATGGGAAAAACGCCCGACATAGAATGGTTGTGCCAGGCTTTTGCTAGGTATTTTTACAGATCCACTTAAACGAGAATTTCCTAGATTTACAAGCGAATCTCAATATTGTACTTAAATATATGTGTATTCATAATGACGTAGCTCTTTACCACGAGAAAGAAAGTGATAAATACAAAACATATATTTAGGATGTGTTCAGCGATTGGGGTGGTTAGTTCAACAACTACTACGAGGAATGCAAAATAATTTCATTTCATACATTGATAAGCCGTGTGTTCGCAAGGGTAGAATGAATAAAACCAACGGATTTGCTGAACGTGAGCAGTTCGTTACCAAAATGACTGTTCGTGATCACTCATGCGAAAGTTAATCAGTCGTGATGGGCGAGTATAATCGGCACTTTCTGGACGAAGAACTCCAAATCGTAAGTCATGTAAATATATTTTTGAAGTCTAAAGTGCATAACCAACAGCTAGAAATGGCCCCCTCATGCAAACAGGTCTTTGAGAAAATACCTACTGGCTGAATAACACAATAAGTTTTAATAAGGATCTGCTTACCGATCTGGCTGTGACCACGCGTATTTTGATCCAGTTAGACCCATTTATTGTTCATCTACATAAAATTGAAACGTTTAAAGAAATGTACAGAGCCACCATTGAAACTTGAGAGTGCATTGAATAAACGACATCAAGGGTCATCGTTAACTAAAATAAAACACAGCCTACTTTAGTGATGAAGACCTCTACTCACAGGCTCTTCATGTTGCTGAAGTGCGCACGCGTTTAAAAAATAAAGACCATCTAGAAATATCAATAATGAACCGTTAAAAGATTCTCGAAACTAAAATTCAGTTCGCCCGGATGTTGCTAAAAGATTGTGAACAAGAAGGGCCCCGCGTGAAAAGATCAACAAAAATCAAGTTATACGTCATATTATTCCGAATATTGGAAGTTTGAGAGTTTTCCTGCCAAAAAGGATTTATCACGTACATCGAATCATGAAGTGAGGAAGGTCATCTGAAGCAAATATTTGTAGGGACCAGACTTTTGAATACGTTGATAAACGAGAATATTCCTACTTTACGCCATTATTATGATTCTGTATTATTAAGAAATTGTACTACTACTAGGTACTTTGTAGTGAAATATGTTCTGAGTACAAAGCTTTGTTATTTATTCAAATAAATTAGTTACCACGATGAGTTACCAACAAGTCATGATTATCTGTGTAAACCTACCATAATTGTCATGAAAAACTGAATGTTTGAAGCACCAATTGATATTTGGGGTTCTCATTTTAAAAAAGAATATGGCTGAGTGAACTGAATTTCAGTTTTCTCTCGGCGATTATACGTCTTCTGGTAAAAACACAAGCCATTACCATTACTCGGCCGTACTGTACGAATGTCTAATATTAGTTTGTGAAACTTAGAATGCCATTGAACTTGGCAGTAGTATAGGCCCGTAGCGTAAAACACGAAAACGTGCCCGACGGGCATAAATTAGTCTCGTATTAGTCCAAAAGTCCTTGACTTTTTATCTGGAACGCTTTTAGTGAAAACAGTACATCCGATTCGCCGCAGAAATTGAAATTGATTACTAGTTAAGCTGTTTCTTTATATGAGATCTTATTCTGGTACTGTTGATTTTGAGACTACAGCTAACATTGAAGCAAATATTTTTATCCCAAGTTCCCATTATCTGTGTTTCGATTTACGTAATGTGCTTCGTGATATGCATGTTCTTATAATTTACTAGATTACCGCTAATTTCGGTATTGTTGACTCCTCGAGTATGGAATTTCGTGAAATGTTTTCTAGTACTACATATCCAAACGGCAAAAATTAAAGTAACGTTTTCCGTGACAGACGGCTATCAGCTTAGTCTCGCTCAAGAAGGTTGACTTGTGCAATCCATGCTCTACTTACCTGTACGTTTTGATAATATCCACTCCACAAACATTGACGGTTGAGTTAAAAGTTAGCCGTTCAGATTGTTATAACGCCAGCTGAGCATCACGACGGTGTGATTTATTGGACGTGAAAACGCCAAGTGCACTTCCACTTATTGAGCAACAGGGTGCGGATTTCAGAAGCTGTTATGTCTGAACTCCTGTCTTGAACGGCGATTATTTTTAATGTTACGTCAATGTTGAGGCCATTCGCTACTAGCGATCCCCCAATAACAGACAGGTACAGAGCTCAATTAATAAGAAAATCGATTTTGACGTAACAAACAAAAATGACAATCATTCTTTCATTGGCCCACGTTATTTATTCCCTAAAGTTTACTGTGAAATGCCTTTCGTTATACCAACGTAAATTGCTTCTGAGTTCCGTTCGAAACAATTCTGGACTTAATATAGCAAAGACTCAAAAGACACCTGGGAAACATAAATTTATTTGAGGTATCTCCCAAGAAGTTGAAGTGTGTGAAGTAGACAAATCTGTATTTCTTGAGTAGGTCAACTGCGCTGTACAATGGCAAAATTCTACCAGTCCCCAATGCACGGTAATTTATTTTTGCCTATGAACTGAGTGTCAAGTGAGCTTCGTACAAACTGAAAACCTGAAATCAGAGTCAAACGCGTTTAAAACTCACAAGGTGCGTTTGAAAGCTTTCACTATCTACCAAGCCGAGCTCTGGGCAACGCTTCTGTCACCACATTGAGCCTTCACCCGTTTGGTGGAGGGTACTGGGACATGAAGCAAAGGACACCTGTACAGCAAAGTACGCTGTAAGCAACCCCTTCAAGAAACTTATAAATGCGCGGTCTTGTTTGCTACGTGTTTCGTAAGGTTTCCGCTCATGAGGAACGCATTTTCTATCGAAAAACGTCCAGAAGGCCATTTGCATGTCTATTATGACGCCCTGGTCAATCTGCATCCTGCAGCATGAGCTCTACTCTGAGTGACTCCTCATCCATCTGCGTTATCACACACCACATCACCATTGTGAACTTGTCCAGCTCTACCACTTAAGCAACCTCTCTAGGAAGTGTTTGCAATGAAAGGCCTAAGCAACGTGCTAGATTTATATTTTCTTATAGTGAGCACCTTGGTAAGCGGACCCATAACGCTCAACCGATATCTCCCCCAATTTTAGTTGAAGGCGTTACAAACGTCTTGCTTTACCAAACCTACCACAGACCCTCAGCTGATGAAAATATCGTAAAATTTAATTTGCAAGTTGTGGCTTTAATAAAATAAATGCTATCGTTTTTAGACGATTAAATTAACATTTTATATAATTAACTATAAATAGCTTAATTATTAATAACAGCTTGCTCATAACAATCCACAAAAATAAATACTAATAATAAATAAATCAAATAACAATCCACTTAAAAGATTTTTTAGTTGGATAGCTCGTAACGTAATGTAGCGTTTGTAACATTTCTAACCGAACGAGATCAAGAACCAGCATGAAATATGTAAATTGTTAAATGGAGATGTTTGCGTTGTTATTTTGCTGAGGACCCTCTTATGTTTTGCTGATACATTTAGTTCTAACATTTTTTCTTCTACAATTAACTTACCTTACTAAGCTTTCTCTCCTAAACTAGCTCCTAAAGTACTAAAAATGCATTCTTCAATTTTCAATGTGTGTAAGTTCATTCTGCAAAACATCTAGAACCAATCTTCCAATTACGCAATTATCAGCAACCCCAACTGTTTGACGTGTAATCCCACTAACCGAGTACTTTACAGATTTTTCGAGTAATTGCCCGGGAAGAAAACCTTCTTGTGTTTCGTGATTTTACAGGAGATTACGATCATGGGCACAAGCATTTCGGTGACTTCGGTCACGGCCACAAACATCTGTCTTCGGGCTCGATGAGCCACGTTCACGATTTCCACGAAAGAGATGGCTTCCTAGAATCTTTCGAAGAGGATGATGAATCGGGCGAAAGCATGTTTGACGACGGCGATTTGGAAGAAGACGATAAAAGCAACGAAGAATATGACGTATACTCTCAAATCAGCGAAGATATATACAATTCGTATTAATTCATTGTCATATGGTTCTCATTTGTTGGCGTGTTCATTTGCATTCACTCGCTACAACTCCGCTAAGACTGCTACAATAGACTGCTTTAATTATAGTTCATTTAAAACTAATTCCGTTTGTTTCTTGAACCCTGTTTTTATTTCGTGAACTATCCAGCAATCCCCTGAGTGAAGATGGTTTGTGGTAAATCAATTGAATCATATGGAAACGCACTGTTAATGTATTACATGTGCTAATATGAGTACGGTACGCCAACTGTTTAACTGTGTCGAGGTCGCAAGGGCCCAGGAATGTCTGGCTCGATAGGAGAGTTCGTGATCCCCTTCCCGGCCGCCCACTGGGCTTCTTTATCTAGAGCTGGACCTTTGATGTTACAGGACCAGGCCTAAGTCCCTGAGCCACTTTGCATTGCAGCTAAAACCTACTCCTCATTCGCGTTTCCTACGGAAGACTTGTAACGCTTTCACAAAATTTACTCGGCCCAGCTCTTTTGAGGGCGCAGCCTACCAAAGTCCAGGCAGGACATCATCGTTGAAATCCGCAATGTGTTCGGGCGGGCACGGGCCAAATCCGTTCCCATAGGGCTCAGCCCTCGAACCAGCACTTTAAAATGCCTCAAGGATACCAACGGTGAGCCATACAATCGGTGCACAGTTGATCCACCTAAACGAGACAGAAACCCATTGAGTGCTCCAAACCATCACCCAATGGCACGACCACGTCAATGTGCTAGTGTACTGACTGACTCCTATTCAAGGCACTGGGCGATCGTGGTCTAGTGGTTAAGATATTGGTTCATAATTCTCGACTAAGTCAGGGATTGTGGATCGGAGCTCCGCGCGATTCAAGAAACATCTCCAAATTACCTCAGTACACTAGTGACTGGGGGAAATACCCAGCTCATCCTCTTAGAGGGAAAATTAAAAAGGCAAACTCAATACATTTGGGGGCTACAGTTTTTCTTTTTGAGAACCAATTCAAGTACTTGGGAATCAATATTGGTTAGAGGTGGCTTTTCAATCAACACCTTCAGTCCCTCAAAGGCACTACTATTGAAAAAGTTTGCCTCATTACGAACAATTAGCGAGGCCACTTGGGGCGTGCTACCGAGACAAAATCCTCGTATACAAGGCTATTTACTAATGCGTGATTATCTACTGCTCCATTGTGTAGCAAGGTCACTGTCAATAAAAAAAGTACTGGCCCAATCCCAGAGGGCTGCACTCCTGTGGATTACTGAGTCCTGCAAGACAGCATCCATTAGAGCACTCCTCGTGATCACTGGTTAGTTACCCGTTGACTTGAGCGCGTTCCTTTGCTCTGGGCTGAACTCTGTATAAACTTCTCCACTGAACCGAAAAGTTGCTGTGCTCGATGAATGGATATTAGACGAATGATAAGCGAGATGTAAAACCTCCTCAACGGGATGGGACATGTATTAGTTGTTTCCAAATATCCATGAACGCATTAGGTTGAGCCAGACCGCTTGACGAGCTAGTTCCTTACGGGACATGGCGACTTCAACGATGAATAAAAAATAATGTGCCATGACGTGAGATGTTGAATTGGACATTACGTTGAGTCGGACATTTCCTGTGCAGCACATCCGATAGACAAAACGGTGCAGCTTTATTTTCTACGAAAACGAGATGAAAACTAAAATATCTGGTGCGCAGCGACACACAGCTTTCTGCGACCCCCGTAAGTTTGACGACCGGCTAGATGTACGGGCACTATATCTTCGTTCAACTCAGTTCTACAGGAACATTTATCGGGAACGAAATGTAGGTACTACCTAGTTAAGAGTACTCCGTGAGTTTGATCGAAATCGTTAGAGCCGTTTTTGAGAAAATTGGAAAAACAGTAAATTAATATTCGACCAATCTCTTTTTCCGAGGCTATCATGGTAACAAGTAAAAAACCTATTTTTGCTATTTAGGCGCATATCACCGTTCACCGTATTATCAGGGAGATATTTATGGAGAAGAAAAGTTAGGTATTGACTAGTAGAAGGTAAGTTGAAAGTTCAATTAAAATCGTTTGCGGTCTTTTTCGAATGAAATGCGAAAAGCCCTAGTTTTTGGTGTACCCCACCCCACTTTCCCATGAATGGAAATCACTTTATTGTCGCGCCTGAAAAAATAAAAAACAAAACAAAAAAATAACCAGGTCAATCGGTCCAGTCGTTCTCCCGCCAATTGATCTACAGACACACCCACGGACCGACCATGCGCCGAAATTAAGATTTTCGTACTAAGTAGGCCTCAAAACGAAAAGATCAGAAGAAACTCCGCTACACTTTCCTTACCTTTTGGATCGCGGAATGTAAAAATACAGCACTGATATATTAGTATCTACGTATCGTGTAGCTTTTTATATTAATTTCTACGTTTTTTTTGGCAAATGTGAAAAGTTTTGTGGAATGGGGGCGTTTCATAATTCTAATAACACAGATATTGTTTCGAAATTTCCAGGGCCATCATCATTCAAGTTGTGACCAACCGTATATTTTCAGTAAACTGTCGGTTATCGAGCCTTCACTCACTATTTTGTTATGGTTCATCTTTCGTTCTGTTAACTATCCTTCGATTTAGCCCACCTGTTTGTAAATTAATAAGTTCGTAATTGGGTTTTCAATTTATTATAAGCGTACTTATGTTTAACAATATACGAGGAAGCTGTACTGTTCACTCGGCCGGTGTAATTTAAACTGAACGGACGAATTTTCGAACGGGTTTCCCATTTCGCGCAATTTCAGGAAGCGCGTAACAATATCACCCCAGTGCGTCGACAAACGATATGAAACAAAAGAAAAGGAAATGTGAGATCTTCTCCCTCCATCCACGATCAAAAATATTCTTTCTGCTTTTGCCCTGTTCCGCTCTAACCGTCCGTGGCGAGTATATATCACGAGCTCGGGGCGCGGCAGAGGCTACTTGAGCATCACGTGTGAGGGCACACGTTCTACGTCACGTCCAATATTTTGACGGAATATATCGTTTTAAAAAAAATTTCGAAAAAATGATCTCTCTCCTCAGAATCGTAAGTACCCAAAAGCCGCGATCGGTGGCCGTTCGTTCATCGCACGAAATTCATCGTTCAAGTGCTCGCGAATTTTGTCAAAACTGTCCAAATACGGAGTGAATTGTAACGAGCTTGTGAGGGGAAAGTGCTCATACCCAACGGACTTGTCGTATTATACATCGTATTTGCCAACTACGGAATTACAGTACGACGGACACCGCAAAAGGACTGTGACAGGACGAATGCCTCATCTTAAAGGTCGTAATGAATCTTTTTCTCTCTATTCTCATCTCAGGACGTTCCTAAGTTTATAAATCCTTTGTGTTTGGAATACAAATTCAATTGGCACGATCGATTTTGAATAAATTCATTACATTTTGAACTTTTTTGAGACAATTTTGAGAGACATTATCATTTGAGTAAAGTTCATTCGCACATATCGGAGCTGCATATAACAGCTTCACAAAAATAAATTACTGCTGATTCCACATTTTTCTAGCAATTGTTTCTACAGTTAAAACGAAAGTTGAGGTAACGTAAGCGCACAAATCTTTTGTTACTTCAACAGCATCCCAAAAATTGTTGTAAAGTTTTGCAGCATCATGCCCACACAAACCCACGCCTCGCGTGCCACGTTTCTTGCTAAAGCTCAAGATATTCAAACGTTTTCTATTAATATTAATAGCTACCTTTGAGATTCCGTTTGTTCCCGATGTTTGATTGATGTTTTGAAAGTGATGAATGACTTGGTACAACATACCATACACTTTCACCATGCCTTCAGGTTCGCATTTTTACGCTTGAGGTTCCTGAAAAAAACGTGCGATATAATCTCATGTAGCCAATTAGACCTAATTGTCAATTCATTATGTGATGTCATTGAAATCAAATTTTTAATTTACAAGACTATTCAAACGATTTAAAAAAAAAAGTTTCAAATGTACGAGTTTGTCTTTTCAAACTAAAAATATCACGAGTAAGTTCTAAACCAGTTCTTCAAACATCGAAAAACAATAACTTTTACCTTGTGACAGGTAACTTATTATATTATTTCTCTACCAATTCAATTAAAATTATATTTTTCCTGATCATCATTCATTATTAAGCTATTTGTTCGTCGACTTATTGGTGTGTAGATTGAAACACCCGATCCTCAATCATGAAACTTGAATTTCATAAAATTTTCACGTTTATCTTATGTAGAACTTTTTTTACGAGAACTAATTTTAAAAATGGCTAATACATTATTCACGGTGAGTGTTTGCTTTAATTGGCAAAAATGCGTTTCATTGTCCACTGAAGAAATTTATTCAAGAGTAAATGAACACATGGTATATAGAATTCCGGTTAATAAATACAATAGTTGGCGTAAAGATGATAGAACTTAGGATAGTTTGAAACCAGCAACAAAATACTTTGTTCCAGCAGTTCACAAAATAGTAATCATGGTAAGTAATCCAAAGCAGTTGCAACAGAGCTGGAGACATACAAATAATAAATACTAGAATAAAAAAATGTACAAGTACTGCCATTCTACACTGGTAGTAGATCGCAAACGTTCGTTCCTCACATCACTTCACATACAAGCGGTACACAATATCGCTGTTGAGGTACCTCACACGAATGATAACGGGCAACATTATAATTCCCGACCTCATTTAAGGCCCCTCGCATTAGAGAAATTATACTTTACCTTTACAATGATTATAATACTTCCCTATTACAATAAACAATAATTGCCAAAATAAGTACGTAAAAAGTTGTCAAGAAAATAGACACGGAAAGATAGTCCAGGTTGATTCGTTAATATTATTACCAAATCCATGCTATTCCCAGTGGAGTACCATTTATGGAAAATTCAGATCAAAATTCATAATATTGAGTTTCTTTGTAATGTGTTACCAATTTTCACGACAGAATCGCAGAACCATACGAACGACTCAAACACAATACTGAATACTTGAACGAATTAACATTTAAATCGGTTTTCGACAAACGCAGGCCAGGGTGAAGCAATTCAAACGACTTTATTCCAAATCCGGTGTGATTTGAAGTTGAAGTCAACATTTGAAACTTCTTATTTCGTGGAAGACGTTATGCTACTGAGAGTATTTGACTCATTGAATTATCGTGTGCCTTGATTCATTATCGAGCCTTCTTCTCGCTACGTTTTGAAATAAGGAGTTTTTTGTACGAAAACACGTTTTCCGTGGCGGGTAATGTAAAACTGAATTTGAGTCTGAACAACTTCCTAAAGAGTGCTGGAGAATATGGGATAAATTCACCAAGTTCGTAAACTAGATCAGGTGGTTAACTGACTAATTAACGTAGATAGCTTGTTGCCTATCGCTCTGGGAAGTCGTATTGCGATTTAAAAAAAAACAGTGCGTTATAAGGGGCTCGAAGAGAGTGGTCACGAGGGGTTCGGAACCACCTGTTGGGCAACTGGTAACGGTGAGGTTTATGTTAGAAGGAAGAAACCTTTCCTTTTCACGATTAAAAAAACATTTGTGTGCGAGATCCCGAGGAATGGCGCTGCTTCGAATAAATGTTGAAATAAATCAGCACCATTTAACCAATTCCCAGATACCAGCTAATGTGATAAGAATTCATCAGTCTCAAGCACATTAAGTGGGGTACTATTTTTTGGATGAGGTATAGTAAAGTACTGTGGAAGACGTTCACCTTGTTCGTGATTACAAATCGATATTCCATGTTTTCAAGGGAATCATGCTGGCAGTTTTGAGCGTAGTGATGCTCTTGGTTCACGATGCAGGCGCTGATGATGATGTCAAGAGGTAAGTCTACAGTTCACTAATTGGCACGCAGCCGATATTGACGTGCTATCGCGCTTAAACAAATATCAACATTTATTTGAGTGCTCAGATTCAATTAACGTTCAACAGAAAAACTTCTTTGAAACTATTATTCACCTCGTTTATGAATCATTATAAAAAGCGTTTCTACACAATTGATTTTTGTTTTAACATGTTAAAGGAAAAGAGTGATTATCAAAGTGCCACATCGAGTTAAACACATTCACCATCACCACACTAAGAAAGTTCACGTTCACAAAGTAGCCAAGAAGAAGAAGCCGCATAAGCACGTGCACGTCGTTGTTGAAGAGGAGGAGATTATCCACCCGAAGTACAAATCCTTGTTAGCTAACAAAGGTACAACCAACGGCAATTGTGAATTAGCAATTTGACGATTCTATTGATGTACTCATCCTGAGACTTTATGGCCAACGTTCAGAACACCATTGCTAGACAGTTACTATGAGAGTTTTAGGCTCATTTTAGAAATTACAAAGGATTCGATTTGCGCAGAAGAGAAGGCGTTCAGGGACAGGAAAAGTCCTCATAAATGCAGAGGAGAACAAAATGGACTGTTAGCATCGAAGCGGAGTAACGTAATGTAGGTCTATAAATGTAGGAATGACGATAGATCTTTGACATCCCACTTTAATTGAAGGAATTCGAAATGATTGCGAACCAGGAAGAGGGGCTTTGCTAATTGGTACTGACTGGGTGACCGAAAGCGGATTTAAAGGAGCGATATTCTGTGAGTTGGCTGTAAATGAAAAGAAAAAGTCTTCAGGAGACATGATACAAAAACCTAGGGTTTGGATTTCGATCTAGAATCCATGGCTCCATGGTAGAGGCGTGGGACCAACAACTTTTATTGGGGAGTGTCCTAATTTCCTGAACCCCATACAGTTTGACCTACCTGAGAAACCCAAGAAAATATGATAATGCACTGGTTTCAATTTATGGAAAATTTAAAAAAAAAATTAAGAAAACTGTGGAGTGAATTTTTTTTACACTCCCCTAATGCAAATTTTCACACAAAAAATCAAGGGCCACACGTCACACAACTTACGCCCTCAGGGATTCTGAAATTCGTGATGTCATCACTGGGTAGACTGACATGCTTCAGTGCAAATAAGATATTGAAAGCTCTATTTCAGTCAGCTCCATACTAGTCTCGCATTTATTCTGTCGACTAAGAAAACTAAAATTGTTGTTCAACAAGTTCAGTATTTCTCATGCGAAGAGCCCTCCGACTGTACAACCCGTTTGGCTTATTTTGGAGAAACGGTGCTCACTTCAGTCGCCAGAGACATAATCCTCCTCAAGTAGTTTTCCTCAAGTTCTACCTCTTAGAATACTGAACCTAACCCATGGTCCTCCTGAATCTTCTACATTTATTTAATTGATCGAATTGCCACCACTCTTAAATTTCATCTTTGTATTATTCTGGCATATTGTTTCTCCCAAGGCCAACCATTCTCTACAGGAATACTTGAGAGACTCTAGCTAATCCACATAATAGAGAAGTAGAATAGTATTCGCTCACAGGTGGGGTTAGTGTAGTACTTCTCGAAATATTATTTTCCTGGAAGTGCCACAGAAAACCAAAATAGTGCCCGATAGCTATTCTAGCGGTTCTAGATGAGGGTCCTCAACCAGGTGATTTCAGGATGTAACAATCCACCCCTTGGCCTTGTGTACAATTAGCGTTGTAATTTAGATGCCTAGTAATAATTGAAATGCACTTGTGGTTTCTTAACGAAGCAAACACCCGAATGGTCTTGTAGAGGGTTTGTAATGACGTTTTAACGATTTCATTGTGCAGATGCTCTAAAATGGGGAAGTTGGAAACAAGCCTCAGGGTTTAAAAATTCCGCAGAGTTCGACGATAGCTCTCAAAGCGACGATTTCGTGTTCGACGATGAACTGGACGCGAAGGAGTCCCGTCCCCTAAACTCGGAAACTAATCACAAAGGTAATACAAGCAATGGGTTAATACAGCGGAATTCAAGCTGCTCTAGATCACTAAATATTAGTTTCATCCTCGAATAATATTTGTAATGTACACCGACGCAAATTTTCAACTATTTTATTTAATATTAAAAAACAGGAGGCACCAAATCATCCTCGTCGCTACGCGGACGCCCCAAGGGTCGCTATGGTCGAACCCGTCACGCCTACTTGGCCCCAGACCTCAACTCCCACCATGAAATACACCATCACCAATTCGATTCGGAAGAAGAAGTAATCAAGAGTAGACCAAAGAAGAAGAGCGTGCCATCCTCTTCCAGACACTCCCCGAGAGATGTTAAAGGTCAGTGAATTTTAACGTTTGACCTCGTTGGTGCATATTCGTATCGCCCGAGATAATTTTGTAGAGTAAGGTGTCGGAGTTGTGCTGTACCTGGCCAAGCCAAAAGATTTCAAGACGGTTTTCTCAGAATGAGAAAAATGACTGGAGGGAAGATTTCTTACATCAAAAACGATTATTGCAGATTTTTTTGTAACTTTTTCAACAGAATTTAATGTCTAATGTTTAAAAGCGCCGTTCTAAGAGGGAGGTAAATATCAGCTACTTTGCTGTTTTCAAAAGATGCTGTTGGAATCGTTCGTTCGTTCGTTTTGTTGGAGATGGATATAGTCGAGGATATTTTCCGTTCGAAGGATTAACACACGGAGAGAATTGAATATTGGGGGCAAGTACAAGTGAGCATTACATAAACGAACAAAATATATTTTATTGGCGAACTAAGCAATACTGGAAAGTAGCCTGTGTATCTAAAGAAGAACTGTCCTTCTAGAACCAACCTACTGGCACGCAAACAACACATCCATAGTCAAAAGCTGCGAATATGATAAAAGTGAAGTAATTTTGTAGATAAATGCGTACCGCGATAAAATCGGAAATTGTGGTAAAAACTGACTTTCGAAGTTGTACATCAATTTGTAGCTAGAGTCCCTCTACATGGGCCTGCTTTACCCAGCGTATGTGTGTTAAATTCACTAGCGCTCCGAGTAGTTTCAAAGTTTCCCAATTGTGCGACATCAAATCGTCAAACGCTCACATAACGAAGGTCGTGAGTACGTTTCGTATGAAGATCGATAGCATTATAATTACTTTAAAAATAATTTTGATATATCGTTTCAATTATCACCCAAAATCGTTGTTTGATGTAAACTATTACTGAACAATGAACACGTAAATGATCATTTTCGCCAGGGCAAAGTAAACGGCAGTCGCCCCGAAAAACGACGAAAAAACCGCGCCTCGAAGACAGTTACATGCCCATTGACTCAGGAGAATATGATGAGCTTTTCGCCCGAGGACCGACCTACCCCGAAAGGAAAGAAGACCCTAGTTGGCACGAAGTGAGCAGATTGAGAAAGCCGAACGCCCGCGATTCTACAGCCCTTTGGAACCTTCCTAAAGTTCCAGAAGTGAACGAGTACATAGAAGATAACGACACTTATGATCCTGGTGTCACAAGCGGGTGAGTGATTACTTATCCCTTACTTTTTACTTTTCTTCGATATGCATCACCATGAATAACGATTCGCGTACCAGTTCGTTCTGTCTTAATGCAGTATGTTAAGCAGCTTGTGTTTCTAGACCCTTGAAATAACGATACGTGTGTTTCTGGTTAGTTCAAAAGTCTGGACGATCTTTTGGCCGTTGGTTCTCATGGCTCTCCTCAATCTACATAGTAGAAAAACTTCAATTTGGGCAAGTGTCAATGTAAGCTCCTACAAGAATCTTCGTATAGCAGGAAATGAAACAACAGGTGCTCTCACGTCTCGTTTGTATGGCTACCACACCTGTCCACTAGCGCGTTTGCTAAGAAAAATCAATGCCTGTGCGCAGCGTTCTCCTGTAACACATGAAAGGCAGTGCAATGTGAGAGATTAATCTGAGAGCTGCTTTACTGCATTTTGGCATCGATCGGCAGAATCTGAAACTTTGATCCTCCTTTAGCTCGGTTCCCGTACCCTTACCAACCTTTAGGCTCAGTTCATGGATCTACAGAAAAATGTGTGGCTCGAGAGAGAAGTCTGCACCTACTGAGTTCGGTATTTTGCTCTTACCCATTAAATTGCTCCGTTACCCATCAACAAATAATATCTGCGTGGCCAAGTCTATTTTGAACATTGCAGAACATAAAGTTAAAATTGACTTGGGTACCGCGGGGTTACTACTCAGCCAATTGAATACTGACTGAGTCTCCCACAATCTTCTAGTACCATGCGGAACAAGTCTGCCCTCAGTAGGCTAAATTTAGTTCCTCTCTCATTCAATCTGGGTGTAGCTACATTAATAAATTTGCGTGTGCGTGCACCGTTCTAGAATCCTATAATGAGATGAGCAGATCAGCGAATGGACCAACTTTTGAATTGACTTAGATTTGAGGGGCATCTACAACAAAAATGTAGCCTTCCCATTACAGTGATCAAGTTCGACCGTAGCTTCCGGTCATTCTTAAATTATTAGGCGAGTTGGAGTTACTCTGTAATGCATGGTTCTGCAGATACCAGGGAATTGAGAATTGAGCCTTTTCTTTTTTGCTTGATATTTAGGGTTGAGTAATAATTTTCCAGTTAACGTTGCATTGTTTCTTAGATAAGTGCACGAAACTGCAAGGTGCAGTGCTGCAGTGCTAATCAACACGGTTATTTTTGAAAATTTCAGCGCCAATGGAGGATTTTATCCGTCTGCGTTCATTCCCATCACCACAATAACGTCTTCCGTAGTTCAAAATCCACCAGCGTACAACGTCTCCTCCCAAATTCCTACAGTCCAGCCGCCTGCAGCTCATCTGGCCCCTGAGCGCCAACCTACCAACTTAAACCCAACTTGGAAAAAGCCGAAACCCAGCGGCCTTCAAGTCCCGAGAGAAACGAAGACGAAAAAAAATCCGGGTTACACGAGCCAAATTTCTCAAACGCCCCAGGGCCTGACAGTGAGATATCAGTCGCACATCGGTCATAGTTCTGACGCGAAAAGCCCGTCGTCTAGTTTTCAATCGTTTAGCTTACTGTCGTAATTTAAGTAGAGTTACACTTGAACTGTAAATTATTTTGGGGCAAGAAAGTTTGTAGCATGTTTGGAATCTCGTCGAGTTAACTTATGTCCACTTTTGTTTTCTGAGATTCCAAAATTTAAAAAAACATTTTCGTATAGAGACACGAAATTATATCTTAAAGTTGTATGTTGACAATGCTGCCCGGATCGCATTTCGTTGCTCTGATTCATCAAAGACAATCGTCCCTAGAGCGATATAAAACTTTCAATTTATTTAAAACAGACAACATGACGTTAAATCATGACATTCGTCCAGGATTCTTCAAATAGCACTGATTGTTTTTAAAGTGCTTGGATGGGTGAGAGCCTTCTGGCCTTCTCAACGCCAACTCCTGGCGATTAAGTTCTCCTCCAATGAAGAATTCAGGGACTTACGAGTCAACTGAGATCAAGCACACGCTACATCGAAGTGGTCGGACCCCAGAACAATACAAACGAGGCATTGACTCTTGGTGAAAATATTGGAATCTGGTCCTGCCCTAGGGTTTTGACAGTCCATTCAACGAGACAAATTTTTTAAAAGATGTTTCTCATAGTTATCGATAACGCCTTACAGAAAGCAGAAAATCCTAGTAAAATGAAAAAAAAACGTCAATCACAATGAACATGACCAGGTCTTCATACGACTTCTTCAAATTATTCCACTTTTCGATCAGTTGAGGCCAAAAATGTAAAGTTAGTTTTAAAAATCTCCCTTTCGTTCGTATCAATCGCTTGAAAATTTCACGGTGGCGCATCTCCACGAGACGTTCTGGATGGAGGATGCTTCCAAATGCTCTTGTTACCCGTCGACATCCTGATGGAAACGTGATTCTGTTTCACGGTAGACGCTCTCCAGCCATACCTTGCAGTTGTTATTAATAATGGATCAACTTTCTCTTCCTTCTTCAACTTCCGAATAATTTCACGGTTGGCCGTCGTAGTGTAAAGAATTCGCCATACCAAAAGTTGCGAAGCAAGTGTTCGCTTCAATATTCAATTAATTACTGTAGAAGTCATATTAACTGTTAATGTTACAATAATAGTAGGCAATTATGTGATATTATCATCATTTATAATTACCATTATTGTAAGCGTGACAATTTAATTGACGAAGCGAAAAATGTGTTGAATTGGTCAGAACGTTTGTTTTATACCAACAGAAATCAGAAAGTTAGTTTTATTATTTCAAGTGCTTCTAGAACTCAATACAGAAATTATGTCAAAAAACGCCGAGTACAAGAGTGGTGACCAGAAGATTGAATATATTATCTGAGATCACGAAATCTTAGCAATTAAATGTCATCATAAACCAAAATCGACGAACTAAACTTTAAATTAGTAATAGCTGTAGCTCAATCTATAGAGCGGATAAGAAAACATGAAATTCACAGATCATAGGCATAGTCCACTATTGCTCAATGAATTCAATATAGTTCATGGAATATGCTAGTAAACAAAAATTTTTTAACGTTGCACATGACGTGACTTGGATGTGGTAGACATAGACGCTTGGGATGACTAATACTAACTGATACTGACGACCGATAACAACTAAAAAATACGTGGGAACGTCGGGTAACTTGACAATGAATGCCATCAGAATCCAGACAACACATACAAAACGGGGTAATCGTTAGCTGTCTAACTGGATGACTTAGTGCAAGCGCGGCGTCGTCGAGCGTAGACCACTCGATTGAAGACAGGCAGAAGAGAAGAAACAATTCTAGGAATCCGGCAAAGAGTGTCACGAGAGGCTCCTAATCAGTCAATCAGTTAGTATTCTTGACTGATCGCACCCTGCTCATTGTATGCTCAGTTTGGTGAGGCTGTCCTGCAGTGAGATTGAGTCCAGCCAGCATGTTTAGTAGAAGTCCAGGCATAATTCAAAGCAGGCGGGGGAGTTGGAGCCAATGATGGAAACATGATAGCGAAAACAAAAATAAAGTGCTATGCAGCCTCAAATGTTCCACTTACGATCTGCAATCATTGGCAGTCTCCAAGAAGAAAAAACTCTCGCCAGATTTATACCCTCACTCACGATTCGCCTCACTGCATGTAGTAGCAACTAGCCACTTTAGCTTTGTGATGCAGCCCAGGATAAGGAGGCAACTTGAGTTTGGTAGCGAGCAGTTGCCACTACTAACGTCGGCGACGTTATCCTCATATTGGCAAGGTGTTTCGCATTTCTATGCCTTCTCTCCAAAGGTGGGGTATTTACTGCAAGACTGTTTGTTGGCATTGCTACGGGGGATGAGAGGGTGCTCCCGAACCTGGGCAGTGTGTATGTAGTTGAATTTCAATGCGTCTTTATTCCACCTCCTAGCTACCCATTGAATGTCTTGTAAGGATCAGAGAGAAGAGAATGTACTGCTTCAGTGTGCTCGCCTGGACTTCATCCACCATCAGTAGTATTTTGGGCTGTACCAGGAGGAATGCGAAGAGGTTGGACGAGAAAAAATTAAATGTGTCAAAAAGTAAGTAACCCATAGACGAACGAACAGAATTTTTTCAGGACGCCCACAAGCACACGCATATCAAACAGGGACGAGACAAACGGAATTTCTTTATGACTACTCACTACTATACTTTACGTCACAACTGCGTTAGTACAGAACTGAAATATAATTCAAAACCATAGGTGTTAGAAAAGAATGGAGAGCCCTTGGACGAGTACTTATACTTTTTTTCAAAATGTATTACTTTGCTTAAAAAGCTCTTTCCGCGTATTCATGGCAAACGGAATTTTTACTTCACAGATTAAATGAATTTGATTTAGATCACTCAGTACGAAATCATCGCTTTCCAGAATCATAACATTCAATCGCGACAGCAAACAGGAATTAAAAGTTTATATCAGTGACTTTTTGTGTAATACTAACACATACATCTTTGCAACAGAATGAGAAGTTGACTTGCAGGCATTGAGGTATATTTTGATCAGCACAATCTCGCCCGAAAACCGGAAGTAATAGACCTTTTCGAGTGACTTGGAAATATTTTCAATCAGCTAGCAACTTCTATTTGAAGGAATTGGTGTCTCATAAGAATGTGAATTACCGAGAGTTGACGCACTCTTAAATGTGTAACATTTATTTATTATTTATAGTTAATTGAGATCTTTGTTATGTTTGTGTTCCTTTGTTGGCTATTGTTTAAGTTATTCATTATATTTACACAAACACTCGAAATTATTTCGATTAACGCATTTCTTCCTGCCTTTCCTCATTTGTGTCAGTTATATTGATAGATACGAAGTTTGTTGAAATATAAGATTGAGAGGAGTGTGAGTTTTATTTACCATTTAGATGTAAGTATGGGCATAAAATTATTTTTTCAACAACATTTGCAGTGCAATTTGCTATATCACAATAATTGGTCGTAATTACTGAAAATATTAGCAAATTTGCATGCAACTGTGTCTAAAAAGTTGGAGTGGGAGTTTTAGAATATTTTCTTCATTTAAGTCCATTTCAATGAATTCACTAACAAATTCCAGAGTTTGGCAGTTTTGAATATGAATAGCGTGCAAAATAAAGTTACAGACAAGTTCGTTTTATTAATTGCTCATCAGCTCAACTTTTGAAAAGTGAAATCTCTTATTTTAATTGTAGGACAGACATTGTTACGTCACTTTGAAGGACTTCATAAAAAAGCAATCCTAGATGTTGCTCGTATTCCCCTTCAGTACGACGATATGGGTTCTTTACACTTAACGATAAGATTTATTGTACTCCTACTGTTCAGCTTTCTAAATTTAACGTGAAAGTTCATTTGGCAAAATTTAAAATAAGAAGGATAGAATTTTACCTGAAGGGAATGCCCATCATATTGCAAAAGGTGGACCTGTTTCAATTCAGCAGCCCCTAGGATTTAGAGTTGTTTTTCAAAATTACAGTCCGTCAAAGTCTGTCATAACCTGTGCTTGGTCAATGGTATCAACTAGTTGTACATATTAAGAGGCTCTTATAGAATTGTTTTCTTTCATAGTGAAATTGACTGCACAATGTCAGGTTTCAGTCCTTCTCATGAAGCTACCAGGTAATACCGCTGTCTATCCACATCCCAGCGTTCCAATGGCATACCATCAGAGATCTCCAAGCAGACTCCAACATGATGCTTGACTCCACTCACATGAGTAGGTGGGCACACCTATATGACGTCATTCACCCACTGAGGCTGTACTAATTACCGTAGACATGGTAGCATGCATTCACAATCCCAGCCTATGTAAACCTCATATCAGTAGACAGCAATCTCACGTGAACGATGCGGAAGTCCCAGTAATCTCTTCCGCGAGTGCCTTCTTGGTCCCCCCAAGCTAGGTTGGCGGGGTACCATCCATCAAACACACTCATACAATTTAATCAAATGGGGTTTATTTGTACTCATGTACTCAGGAGGCTTTGAAACGATGAGACCTAAGAAAAACCAAAGAAACTTTTGTGCTAAGGAAGGTAAAAATAACTAAGTTGTTTCACTACCTGTCGTTGTTCATGCTTCAGACAACGGTTCAACGAATATCGTTGGGCAATTAAGCAATTTTAAGTAAAAGTTTGCGTGACGATCTATTGCAATGAAACTTTTACCGTTACATTCGCCAAACAAATTAGTAGGAAACAGACGTTTGAAGGAGCTGGAACGGAGTTGGATCTTCGGAACGTAGATTCCCAGTTCCTTAGTTATACCGGAAGCACAAAAGTTTTTGCCCATATCAGATATAGCGCCGAGGTGCTAGATCAACACAGCACGCTCCCTTTTTAAAATGGAAATTTACGTTTTTGGTCGTAACAGATTTGAACGCCTAAAATCAGAAAAGCGACGATGATGCTGATAATCGATTCTCAACAAACAGATCTGCAGCATGTCCGTTATATCGATGAAGGTTATAAACAGGTTTCATTGTGTTTTGTTATTAGATTCTCGTTTGTACGCAGCTTGTATAGTTTAAAGTGTTGTATCGTTTTGTAAGCTGTTGAGTCGATCATTCAATAAGTCATCGTAATGTCCGGGGGTGTTGATAGTGTGATTGACGAACTGTCCAAAAGGCTAGATGCGACAAAGCTACCGAGCCGTTTTAACGGCGTTGAATTCACCGGCAAAAGCCTCAAACTCAACAATGCTGAAGATGGTTGGTTGTATTTTAACTCAATTCTTACAACTATGATAACCGTTTTGTGGAACTTCGAATTGTGTTGTTCGATCCTGTGCTCTTGATTAATGTGGTTCTCACGTGTGTGGGCTTTACCTGTGCATGAGGGGTCTCCTCTTACTTCAGTGTGATCTTTATATTTCAGTTAACGCCCGTTTTGAATTGTAGCTCTGCAGTCATTACACTGATGAACATCAGCATAGCGGTAGCAATTTTAATAATAACAACGTGGAGGCTCTTGAGGAGTGAGGCTTTTTGTGGCGAGAGGGTATCGGACCAATGGCCTCAAGTTTAATCCTTGTACTAGCAATTTCAACTGTCTGAGATTCCTTGGCCCATGATACCCAATTCAATATTGAATAGTGGAAGGAACAGCCTACGTGTTAAATGCCTACATTGATATCTGAGGGATAGCACACAGGACCAACGTCAACCACTGAGCATTGACAACAAATATAACTGTTGGGTGTCAGCACGATAATATGGATTGTGAATCAACTCAATTAGTACTCTATCGTAACACAGCATAGGTGAAACAATACCTGCAGTCTGCTGAATGTACCCACGATACAGTTTAGCATTCACACAGAATGCTCTGTTCATACATGGTCCTACAAGGAGAGGATATAAGCTGTTAGGATAACTTGTCCTCATAAGCCTGTGCATAGGTAGAAAACCTAAGTAAGTATACCCTGTGCGATCTTACAACACTGATGTTGCGGTCAGACTATTATAGAGAACTGTAACTGGTCGTTGAGAGATCGCTGATCGGAATGAAGTTTAGTTGGCAGGAAATATAAAGGGAGGCTTGACTCACCCAATGATTTCTTCTGGCTGCCGGTGCGGTATTTATCCCTGCCAGGGAACGTCGACGACGTGAGATGAATCCTGGGGACATTGACAGGAGACAGAGCGGCAATGCTACATATTTGGTAGGATCCGCAACAAGTGGAGTTTCAAGAGGTTTTTAGGGAATTTCGTGAGATCAACATGGTTTCACAGCTGTAGAAAAGATCCACGATTTAAGTTGGCTGGTTGACAGTGACTGTGATAACTCAGGAGGCGGGAAGTTCGCCGCTCTCAGAAGAGCTGTACAACAGTTAACTGCTCCGTACTTCCCGCCGAATCACAAATAATATTTGTACCATGTCAGGCAGCTATATTTTTTGATTCACTGTCTATGGTCCTCTGCTTCTTTTACCATTGATATCGACATACTGTTCAACACATTGACAGATGTCCATTCTGATCTGTTATCTGTCTAGTGCTACAACTCGGTGTCTCGGTCTCTTCTGCATTGTCTGTGGGTCAAGACAGCTTCAGCCAAAACTACGATTCACTGGTATCGTAGTCTGTTATGCCATCGTTTTGACTGTGTCAGTAATTTGCACTGTAATGGAATGCCAAGTAATCACTAGAGTTACTATTGGACGAAGAAGAAGACAATGATATTATATATTTCCCCTAATCATGAGATGTCCTGCGTACACAGATTCAATGTTGTAAACCGAGCTATTGAATCCAGTTGAAGTCCTTAGCTGAGCTGATTAGCTGTCCTTTCACTCCTCATTGTCGAAATTATTCTGTGTTTGGTCGACATTCAACCACAAAGAAAAAAACTCACCATTCCATCATGCAAATGGCGTAGCCAACATTGAACCATTAACGTATTTTGCACTTTAGTAGAATTCTACTTCTTATTGATTTGATCATATGACGTTTGCGTTCAGCGAAACCTATTGTCGACGCAATCAACAATTTGGAGGGCCCGTTGGAGTACCTTAATCTTGAAGGAAATACTGTAGGAGTTGAAGCTGCAACTGCCATTGCGAATGCACTTGAGAACAAACCCACTCTTCGGGTTGCTTGGTGGAAAGATATGTTCACCAGTCGGTCTAAAGAAGAAATACCTATAGCCTTGGTAATGTGCATCTTGTTATGTGAAATAGTTTAACAATAATGTGATATTTTTAAGCAGTTGGTGGTGAACTCTAATCTCCATATTTTTTTTTTAGCGAGCATTAAGTAAAAGCTTGATAAAAGCAGGAGCCCGTTTGATGGTTCTGGAACTCTCTGATAATGCCAGTGGACCCATTGGTGTTGATGGAATCTCTGAACTTATATCAAGTCAAGTTTGTTGGGGTCTTGAAGAATTGAGAATGGCTAATATGGGGCTTGGGATCACCGGCGCTCAAGTTAGTACCAACTAAGATATCTGTGTAGTCTTGATGGTTGATGGTGTTCGATTGGCTCTTCATTTCTTGGTGACTGCTCACTCAAGCCACCAGGAAAGTCCCTGGTTGTGGTGTTATTCACTCTCATGACACGCTTGAGTTTTTACATTTCCGAAGAACGCTCTTTCTCTAGTTACCTGATTTTACTCATTTATTGTTAACTTCTTAGATGCGCGAAAGCATAATTTACAACCTAATTAAATTCTATATTCACCTTGTTCAGCTCAGCTTTGACCGAATCGCTTTGTTGCTCTTGGCCCTACTAGGAAACCCCGAGCGGTCAAGTCCATTATTAGCTTCTCATGCCGACGAAGGGCTTAAGTTTTATTTCCGAAGCCGACAACTGATTTACCCTTTTTGGAGTTTCCAAAATATTCACTTTCTAGTGAATCCCTTCATAACATTACATTATTTACGTTGAATAATTAGTATTCTCGTGTTTGTTGTATTTTTGTGCTTGGAACCTGCTTCTGCACTAGTATTAGCACAATTCATATATAATTTCTCGATCTCACATCAGTCTGTTGTTCTTAACAACCTGCTACGTGCTATGCTAATATGCTTTTGCACTGCCTGATAATTACTTACCTTAGTCGCTATATTTTAGTGAGTAGGTACGAAGAAGCGTATCCAGAAGTTGATGATGAATACAGGTTTCGAGCGTTGGATAGCTGATATTTTTGCCAGTTTTAGCGTTAAAACTCTGAAGTGTAATACACTTTCAAAAACGAAAGACGGTTTGAAAATAACAGTTCGAAAGAGCTGAAAAGTAAATAGAAAGTATCGAGTGAGGGACGAGAGAAATGAGCCAGTTAGGGATTTCTGATTTTGCTTAGTCAGATCCAAAACGGCCTTTTCTGGGAAGATGAGTAGCGAAGAACACCCGAAGTTGCGAGACAAATACATCCCTTTCTTCACCCATCTTCTCTTCAATTGCCCTTTTATGCCTCCTTGGCAGGCTTGTTTCCTCATCAAAATGGCTATAGACTCGTTGTATCAATCGAAGGTTACGGAGGTTGCAGTTTTACACTCGCTTAGCATCCACATAACTGTGGAGGTAGGGTGGGTCGTCATTTAGTCAGTCTCCCAGTGGAGAGGTGTTGCCTGTGGCACAGAGGTATGATTCTAGGAAATCCGTACCATCTGGAAGGACTTCTTAATCTAGTTTCTCACCCGATCTAGTTATTTCCTTGGATGGCAAGTTTCAAAGGAAGAGATCAAATGTGGCAAGTTTTTTGTCATAACCTTCTTTGAAAACTCAGCCAAACAGTCATAAGCTGGTTTAGTAGCAGTCAAAGGTGAAAGATTTGTCTGCTATTCCAACAACCATCGCTCACTGTTGTAGGAACTACAGAAGAGCAGCCCATGGTTTCTGGTTTCCTGCACTGGAGGAACAAGATGTGCTTGATGGAAGGTCTTTGAGAGAGAATAAAGTGTCTCCTTGACATTGATGCGCTCGTAAACAATAATAAACGGATATCATCTACCGCTGAAACTAAGTTTAAGTCGCCCATTTTAAGAGCGGAGATTAATCGATGAGAGAAAAGATGTGCCCACCTAACTCCTATTTAAAGTGGCCTCAGTGGTCGCTAAAGCACGTAGAACCATACGCAGTGGATAACAATGGATAAAGCTCAGAGCAGGAGTTCCTTTAATTTTTCCCAACTTATTTCCTTTTTAACGCCTTTCATCTTTTAGTTTACTAAGGCGATTGTACGTTTTGAAGTGTTCTCAAAGTTTATCGTACAGACTAACCACGAACCTGAACAACTCATTTTAGCGCACTTGTGACATTCGAACGAGAGTGTATTTCACAAAAGCTTAACAAAACATTACGTGTTCAGAACTAGTTATGTGTAGAATGGGAGGTTCATTTATTCATTTGTTCGCCTTACCTTCCGAATTTATGCAGGATAATTATTTTCCCAAGTGCTGGTGTTGCTAGACATCTCATAGCTAATTGGGTGTGTATTGCAGAAACTAGCTGCTGCGCTCGAGAAATGCCTCGCAGATTCCACAGCGGCTGGATCCCCTTTAGCATTGAAAGTATTCATCGCTGGTAGAAATCGTCTTGAAAATGCTGGTTCCTCTGCCCTTGCTGAGGTTTTGAAGGTAAGTTAACCTGAGCATTATTTTTCTTGTCCAATCGATTTATTTTACCGTTTCTTTAATGCGGCTCATAAACATTTCAGAAAATAGGGACACTCGAAGAAATTCAAATTTACCAGAATGCCATCTATCATCCCGGAATTAGAGTGTTGTCCGACGCCTTTAGTCACAATTCGTCTTTGAGAGTTCTCAATTTGAACGACAACACCATCACTCGTAAGGGAGCAGTGCACTTGAGCGAAGCCCTAAAGAACCTTCCTAATTTAGATGTTTTGAATCTTGGTGACTGCCTGCTTCGTAGTAGTGGAGCGAGAATTATTGCCCCGGTGCTGAAAGACCTTCACAAACTTGTGGTAACCCAACTTGAACACACATACTTTTATGTTACATTTGTTACAGAACATGCTATTTTAACGCTCTTGATAGTGTGTAACACATCATTTCTAATCCCCCTCATAAATTCGAAGATATGCTTCATCAATTCAATCTGTAGTAAAGTTGATTGATATGTTGGTATAAATCCTTTAGGTCAGCCTTAACACTTACCTACTGGTGTGTAGTCAACTTTACCTTATCATAGCCCTTGGAGGTATGGAAAAGAATTGTGCAATCGACTGCACAAAGTTGAGAGTGATAGGGGCAGCACAACCCAGAACCAATTAGCACGTTGCATCAGGTTGGTCGTGTAGCCTCTCTGTGATGGTAGCTCTACTTTATTGTCGTCTTCACACTCACAATAATCTTAGATGTATACATTCCCATACATCTTCTTATAATACCCAGCAGTTTTGGAGGTTCAGGAGCGATTTTTCCTCGCTGTCTTCATTCTTCACCCCTGCGATACGGGCCTTGGATGAGCAAGCTCCATCCTCTTCTGGCTGCGCAATGCACCTCCAGTTTTCCAAATGTCTCTGGAGTGAGCTGGCCAACTGTGTCTTCCACCATGTCTGCCCAACTTTGACTCGTGAAGATGTCATGGATAGTGTCACCCACCGTTTCCCTACATTTTAGGCTTGCAGCCTTTCCAATTCGGTGTAGGTACGCCATAAATGATCCATGTCCAGGAACTGGGTGAGGTAGAAATCCACCTCACTGTGGTGCTCCCCAAACCATGAACCAAGTGCTAGAATCATCGTTCTGGGCTGTCTTCCACTCGTCTTGTCATCTCCCAAGGGTCACAGCCCTTCTTATTCTCTTTTGGTTGCCTTCTTGATGATTACTCCTTCCGCTCGGTTCCCAGAAAGTCGACTGGGATAACACTTGCCACTACCAATACTGCTTCCTGAGAAACTGTGCGGTACCAGCCAGCCATGTGGTGGGTGCGTCCATCCTTTGTATTACTGCCAATGTACAGCTAACGGTATCAGCTCACACCTTTACTCCACGTTGGAGGATGGAGTGTACATAAGCACCCGCAGTAACATCCCTCATCCTCCATCCCTGGCCTGTCTCGTAGATATGTGTGCGATCGAGCAGATCCGTACGTAATCAGCATTGCGAGGTCAATGTGTTTCGTTCCTTGCTTAACACGTTGAACACCATGGTGGGCTTTCAGCCGACCAGTAACTGTCTTGTACTCTTTATAAGCGTACGTATAGCAATTTCCAGCATAAATCGAATTTACGTGGGAGTGAGGATAGGGGTGTGATGTGTTACGCCACATATGTATTCAAGTCTTGGCCGAACACAGTGCCAGACCCCGTGGCCAGAGGATTCCTTATTTAGCTCGTTTGTTGGTAAATCTCAACTCTTTTATTTTTTCCACAGGAACTGGACCTCAGCAGCAACGAAATCGGCGCTGGAGCTGCTGAAGAAATAGTGCAGAGTCTGGAAAACAAAAAACACCTCAAAATTCTTCGGGTGGGAGCTAATGTGTTCGGCTCCCAAGATAAATCGTTGGAAAAATCGATAAGGCGGTTGTGCGGCAGTAACCCCGGATTTACTTTGTCCATGTCGTAAGTTGAGTTGGTCGTTAGTAGGATTGTCAAGGAGCATTGCATTTACTTACTATGTATGCATGTAATTGAAATTCATTTTGAATCATTTGCTTAACTTGTAAACACTATGGAATAATTCGTAGAAACCCTTTGCAGTGACAATGAGAGTGGTTCTGAAGAAGAAGATGATGATGAAGGAAGTGACGAAGATAGAGAGAAGGATGGCGACAGTGAAGGGGAAGAAGAACTTCAAGATGAGTATGATTATGATGACGAGGATGATGAGGATGATGAGGATGATGAAGGAGATAGCGATGAGTATTCAGGAGATGAATACTCTGGCATCCTTAATACCACTTCCCCAATGAGGAGAGATTACAACCAGCCAACCGTAAGTATTGAGCCTTGTAAGTATAATAATAATAATATAAGTAGGTAAGTTGGAGATGCTTTAGAAGAGCTGCTGACCCAGGCAAAAATTACGGCAATTGCGCCGGAGCACCAATCCACAATCCCCAACTTACGTCGAGAATTATGAACCGCTAGACCACAATCGCCCGATGCCTTCAATGGGAGTCAGTCCGCACACCTTCGAAGTGCAACATTTTCAAAATTATTTTTATTCGAGTGAAATTTATTGTTTTTGGTTTATTATTCATTCTGAATAATAACCCTATGTTTTTGGTCACGTAAAATTTTTTACAACCCCCCCCCCCTCCCTCAAAATTTGATACTTTACGTTTCAAGACATGGGAATTCCAAATCTGCAATGTCCATCCACCGTCTGGGCCGTTTTGTGCCTTTAACGTGGTCTAAAAAATTCGTTCTTTCACACAAAAATCCCATTTGGTATCTAGTTGTGCCCGCCATCTCGGCAATCCGATCGTAGCCCGTGGTTGTTATGGGCAAAAAATGGTTAAAAAAATTAACGAAACGCAGTATAATCGCAAATAAGCCGTGTTTCGTATCGTTTTTAAGGCCTGCTCGACTCCCAGCGCCCTTTGGTCTCGCAACGTCCTGCCAATTGCCGAGCGAGGGTTCGCTGAAAGCCCTCTTCCCACCCCTCCATCGGATCAGACGTTTACGGGCGCGTGGCGCCAGGGGAATATTTCCGTAGTTAGATTAGAGTCAGGTCATGTTTCGTATGGTTTACTAGTATTCGATGCTGAATCGAATGGGATGGGGGAGCAGTAATACTAGGTCAAGCTGTTCATGAGAATAATGAACCATTGTGTAATAATTTGCAGGTTTTTTTTTATTTTATTTTAAACTTATTAGTGCTACTTATATATCAAGGAAATTTATCTAATCAGATGGCAAAAATATTGTTTGAGGTTGAATTGTTTCTGTGTCAGTGTCTGTTCCCATCTTCCCCTCTCTGACCCCTCCTTTGTTCATTCGTGTTCCAACCTGCTTGCTTTTTCGTTCCCTGTGTAAGTTTTTCACCAGAGGACCAACACAATTTAGGAAAACGGTCTTTGTATATTTGAACACGACTGAGTAAGAACAGCTGTACCAAATCATCTCAAATTAGATGTATAATCTGCACATGAACCTGATACGTTACGGTAAGATTGTGAAGCAAATCGATGCAAAACTAATTGTAGTTATTGTAATGATCAAAACCCGACAATTTTCCCCCCAAACTAAGTTGTCTTACATTCCGTATAAAACTGTCCCAATTGAGTTGAGAATCTTTGCAAATAGTGCAATAAATTACGTGCATGCTAGTAAGTCAGTAACGATCGTGAGATGAGTAGCGACAACCCTATGAATTCTGGGGAGTCAAGCACCATTGACAAATGTTTTTCCGTTCGAAAATAAAAGCCACAGAATGATCTGTGTTATCTTCAATTAAATCAACCATCGAGTGGGCGCCTATGAGTCAAATAAACCGATTTTTTAATATCGTTTGTATGAGCGTAACAATCACGAAATACTTATGGGCCTGAGGAAAGTTGTGAGATCGGTCGCAGGTGATGTTTCATGTTTAAGTACGGATTGAAACACGTTACTACTGTTTTTTCTCATTTACAGTTGAAATCAGTTGAAATCGATACGAGCCTGTCCAGCTTATTGAAGCAGAACCAAATTTTTTCAAACTCCAACACGTACGACCAAGTAGTCAATAAATTGGCGGTTAGTAACATTTGTAATAATTAAATACTAACCTTATTAAATCGTATGTTAATCCAAGTTGGTGACAGGATATGAGACACACTTGTGGAGACCTTGTTGGAAGTTCACGCTGTGAATTGTGCACCGTGCGTATTAGGATTGTAATAAAACAATCACATAACTTGTTTCCCCATGCGATCTTCCACTTGCATTTGTATCAGCGAATTTCAGATATCGAAAACCCCCGACACATTGCATATTGAAACCCCGCATTTTTGTGCTTGTTCCGTCCAGGAATACGTTCAGAAATTCTCCATGTCATGTTCAGGTTTTGACTTTCTAAGTCCCTCATGCCCAACAATATTCGAGCTCACGATTATTCTTGTCCTGCCTGTTGCTGGGATTGTATGTTTTTTCCTACATTGCGCCCCACAGAAACCTCTGAAAGTTGGAAAAATTTGCTCTCTGTCTTTCAATGCACTTCGTCTATTGCATGCACAGAGTGCTTGTCAGAGGGCATCAGTTCTCCGCATGAACCAAGCATATTTAGTAGGCACATGAACATTACATCTGTGAACACGGTTGAGAGGGAACAGTTGAACCAAAATTTGTTCAAATTGTCAATAAGTATCTCTTTTTAATTAGTTCCACTCGTTTGACACAAGCGTTCTCACAAAATCCTTATTGGTAGTTCAATAAGCCACCAACAGGACAGAAGTTTAGTGGTAAACAACATCCCATGAAGTTCTAAGATTCAATCTACCACCGTCTCTAAACTTTTCAGTGTTGTTATAATTCCAAAACAGTAAACTCGAACTTTCCCAAAAACGTACAGTTGGCAACTTGCGTGGTGGTTACTCAATAGGGGTCTTGACTTAAGTAGGAGCAACACAATAAATTTCGGAATGCCAGCTTCTGTGTAGAGCATTTAGTTCAATCAAGTTCAGTTGAGTGACGTTCAGATTGGATTAGTTCCTAGAGTGATAAACATCTCAGAACACATGGGCTAAGAAAGGTTGTGCGATGCGTCACACGACAAGTTATACATAAAACTGTTTATTTACATTGGCTTATCGCTTGCAGGGTTTACCAGTTGAGGATCAAATTGATGAATTGCTGACCAACATAGCTAAATTACTCCCTGCTACCGATGTTCCTAACGATCTGGTGAACAGGTTGTTTAGAAAACTCTTCGAGGTTGCAGACACCTCTTCATCTTCTGCTCTAGTCAATAATTTACTTCCCGCATACGTAGGGCTTGTTAAAGTAAGTCGTTTTTGCTCTTATTTGTTATTGTCTTGTAATCTAAGCTAAATCCATTCTGGAGAGCTTGGCAGCTCAGGGGGCTTGGAAAAGTGTCGGAATACGTGTGGAGTCTAGCGATTTAGTACTATGCAAGATGAGTATTCACTTCTTAACTAACCAGAATTACATTAACACGTTCACTGCGATAATTGTTCAAAACCGATTTTCTGCGCGGCAACTTTTTTTGTCTCCATTTCTTTCTTTTTGGAACCAAGAAAACATCTGATGACTTGTCGTTCAAATTTCATTAACCTTCGACCTTGAAAAACGTTTGTCAACGGGTGGTCAACGCCCACCTGCTTATAGGAAACTCTTACCTCTGGTGGGTGGTCGACATTCTGTAGGTGAAGTTATAATACTAATATAAAGGGGACTGCTTTTATAACAGAAAACGAGTGTCCAGCTTCTACGTGAAAATATTATGTACCTAAGTAATTAGAAAGGAGACCCAGCAGCTTTTTATGGTATAAGTGCCTACATCCAGGTATAAGAATGAGGAGACAGCACGAAAATGCACTCAAAAGTGTAATTCACAAGCGTTTCATAGAAAAGTATTTTGTACATATTATAAAAACGATACAAGAATATTAACGAATTATTATTATTACTGAAAATATTATTAAGTATATTATAACACAAGAAAATTTATACATTGTAATCAAAATCAATAAAAAAATAAATCCAGAAGCCAATTCTTCCTCAAATACCAACCGTCTCTTCGCTCCACGTCTGCTCATCTGGACAAAAAACAGCAAATTAAAATACGCACTAAAACATGAAATGCACTGAAAAAAATAAATAAAATAAAAAGTTATTTCTTTTTACTCTTATTAGGGGTTATTTCATAGCTATTATTCATAATTTTCGATGCAAATAATGTTTGGCGTAAGCTAATAAAAAGTATTGAGTAAAAAACTTACCGTACTTATGAGAAAAACGAGAAAAAAAAAACGAAAAATCGATCTGGTGGACGGCAAAGGCTTGGTCATGAACTTGGACCTTTCACTACGCTGAGTCTAAAAGGGAACTGGCGTCGAATCGGCTGGACGTGTTGGGGTTGATCTGAATATGGTAAAGGAGATGTCCACTACGTGTCGACAGCCGCAGTGAACGTGTTAAACACTTGCAACCATGGCTTTCGTCAGATTATGATGCTTCATCTGTAGTCACTAGACACACATCACTGGGGTGCCTACAATATGAGCCCAGTAGTACATCTCCCCCTTCACTGTTAACCGTTGCTCCTGGAGTTGACAACTTCAATGAACAGAGTTTTGGAGAATTGAGCGAATCCACGGAAAATCCTATTAATGATTTGAAGACGGAGGGGCGGGGGGGGGTGCAACAAGGAAAGAGCACTTACTTTTCTTTCACATTGTAGTAGGCGCGTCGCCATTTTTCTCTTCGTTGGAACTTTCAGAGCATCAGTGGGTTCATCTCGTTATTTTCTAACTTTAATTTTTAAACTTTTTTTCTCTGGACCTCTTCTTTTTCGTGGAATGAAGGAGCGTGTTTGAGTTTGGAACTCACACACGCTGACACCATTTGTTACGAGGGGTTTGAAAATGTTTGGAGAACCGCTGACACAGGCAAAAAATTGATTGGCAAATTGCGATCACGAGTTTGGATCCAATGCCCGACTTGCGTTGGATTATGAATCTTCGTCTGTAACAACTTGACTACTATCACTGGAGTGCGTACAATGTGAGTCAGGCTGTACGATCCCTCCATTCTATAATTTGACACGTTCGCTGCTTAATTTAGTGGCGTACTGGCCCTTCTGTCACTTAGCAGGACCACACGAACTAGTTAAGAATGCCTGAACTCCATTGACTTTCAAAAGAATTGGATCGAAATCCAGCTACAAATTTTAATTGAATTATTTTCCCTTCTGTTTCAGTGCGAAAAAGATACCATACCCATCAAGCAATTTGACTACCAGAAAAGTGCCAAAGTGCTACAAAAAGTGATGACGGAAGATTTTTTCCCACAAAATACGAAGGACATTATTACTTTCTTATTAGATCGACCCCAAGAAATGAATAACAATTGATCAAACTCAAAATCTATTCAATGAAAATGTTACTATTTATGTCGTCGTCCATCTTTTAATTGACCATTTGGTTCAAATTCGTTTCAAATAGATGATATTGTTGTTGTTGTTGTTGATACTTGGTCACTTGTCGACTTGATGTATTCAACTATGACCTAATATATTCGTTCATACACAAGTGTTGTCATGACGCATTCTCCAGTGCTCGAGTCAAGTTGCTTTACTAGATGCCACGGGTTATGTCTTGTTAGTGACAGTAGAGTAGTTCCTCGACTATGAAAACTGTCACGCCACTTTCCTCTGCCCCACACGTTCAGCGAATTTTATCACTACACAACTTAATCACATGTGTTTTCAGTCAGATTAAACAAACTAACTGGGTACAAAGTTGCTCAACGTTCTACATATAATAACTGGTGCGACGCATCATGTAACTTTCCTTAGCCTCACATGCATTCAGCGATTCTCTTGACTTTAGAAACTAATCTAATCTGCTTTTCATGCTGTTTATAACAATGTTCTACGTGACAGCGAGGGTCGCTTATGGTTCTGGAATGTATTGTGTGTGTCTCATGGGACGACTATTATTGAGCAATCAGTTCGCGGGTCATTTAAGAGACTTCGGTTTTGGAATAATCGGGTAAAAACTGAGAATTGATGGGGGCAGAAATTCCGGAATTTCTGTAGTAGCCCCTGTACATCTTATGAGCGTTATCAAATGCTCATCGCATAGGCACTCGATTGGACTACCACCTGAATTTCTCTGAAAGTCCTTGTAACATTTGAGCGGAGTTTATAAGGAAAAAACTAACCTAAAATCTGTTTTCGTCGAAAGGTTTAGTAATTTATTGTGCTGTTCTGGTCATTTTCTCACACATGGGAATTTTGTGGTATTGTCGTGTCATCTGAAGCAGTCTGTACAGGAAATTTGATCAAAATCGTTTGATACCTTTTTGAGACAACAAAAAGTTTTAGTGTTTTGATCACTACGATAACTATGGGTAGTTTGGAGTGGCGTTTGTTTGCGTCCCTTGGCGACCTGTAGGCCTGTAAGTTTGAGCCTATTTGGTTCAGCCGTTTTCTCTCTCCTTGTGTTCACTAACCGTTTAACCAAATAGTGTGTTTCGGACTCAGCAAGCCCTAATCTGTCAAGATCTGAAGATAACTCAATTTTTTTTTCAGCCGACTACATTATTTTCCTTTCTACCTCGTAGAACCAAGGAAAGTAAACATTTCCTATTTATGTCACGACCTTCATTGAGTTACCATTGCACAGGTAATTTGACGCAACAAACAACAATTTTCGTTGAGAAAGCAATGTAAACGCCATCAGTCAGAAAATAGGTAATACTGCAGATAATAGAAATAGTTGGAAAATTAGTATAAGTTGTAGATAAATGTAAAGGTAGTTCTACGAATTATTTAGATGGTTTGAAAGGTAGCAAAAATTTGAACAAATCCGATATAATTGTTGGAAAGTTGTGTAAAATCGTTGATAAGTGTAGCACCTGTCGTAGGGCAACCACGTTTTGCCTCTCCCACTACTCACCAAGAATTTGACGGTGCTGTTCCTGCTCGTGGTATAATTATGAGGAACTGGCAATCGCGAGGAAGTTAAGGAAGGTTATTTAGCCACCGACGTTGGTCATACAATGAATGAGTTTATTGAGTAAACTTTACAAATGGGAGGGAAGGTCGTGAACGTTTGATAAGACAAAGATTGTACGAACGTACTTAATTTTGTACACACCAGAATATCTTTAAAATTACATTCAAACAGCCAGTCGAGTGAAATTCACACTTAAACGCTAGTCTTTGGACAATTGAATAACACGAAACAAAAATGACAAATTCAACGGTTAACAAATAGACCACAACACGATATCTGCACTTTCTGCAACGCCACTACGAATGTCATGTGTAATGTGATAGTTACCACTAGAGCGCAGCTAGTTAATTATGCTGCACGACAGGCTCAGTATGATCGTACATATTGGGTAAAAACTAGCAATGACAATAGACCAGTTTTGTGGGACATTAAACCTTATTCATGTCCCCACACTTGTGGAAAATCGACTAAATTTTGGTTGCGGCGTGCGTATTTCAACATTTGCCGTCATAAAACAACTGCTTTTGTTTGAAACAAACTTGAACAACATTTAATGTGTGGAAACAAAGTAAAAACTTATGGTAACGACATTTTATTGCTGCCCTAGGGGCGCTCCGGCGATTAAACAGTAATTTATTAGTCAGATGTATGTATGTTATCCTCAAGAAGGGTCAGGGGTACAGCGGCAGATCTGTTATCTCTCAATAATCCCCAGATTGTCCATGAAGAAGGCAAGAGTTTACTGGTATTGAGAAGGTTGCTGGAAGTGTGACTTTCCCTTACGCTGTTCATTTTGTTCAGATGGGACGGAGGCCACTTGGAACTAATAGGCATGTACGAGTACAGTTTATGTAGCAACGATTTCAGCCTGAAGGTTATCTCTTCTTTGTGAGATATTCTGTACCTACTGCCTTAAACAAGTTTTCTTACTCTTAGGACCCCAGGCTCATTTTAAGTGTTGTGGGCTATTGTATCCAAAATGGAGGAGTACTATACTACCTCTCAGGGATGATAAGAACCAGAGCCTTCCAAGGCTGTGCCTTAAGGCACTAGAATGTGATTATAACTATCATTGAGACCAGCAGAATGGTCTCTCCAACGTCTTTTTTGAGGTAGTTTGGGGCATGTTGGCACCACTGAGGTGATTACTGCCTCCGCCTAGAATTCCCAGGGGCCCAGTGAGGGCAGAGCTCAAAACTAACCGCCTCATCCTGTGTGCTGTAAGAATTTACGTTTTTTCTTGCTCTCCATACTGTAATCATCAACATCTAGCTCAATTGGTGTTAAACTTGGGTCAATGTTGTTTCTCTATTTCCCCGGGCGTCTTTCTGTGGTTTTCAAAACCTATTATTCCCAAACCTCTGTCACCCCACCCCGCCCCATCAACGCCTTCAATTCATAAGCAAGTCTCATTACTCCACATTTACCATAAAAACTACGTACACAATTTACTATGTTCGTTTTTTGCACTTTCACAAAATGTAGCAGAATGCTCAAGTGGACACTGGTCTGTTTCCTCATCAATATGGCTGCTCCTCAACCCATGTATAGTTGACCGTCATTGAGGTTGTGGTTTCGCTCGTTTGAGATTCAGACTCACCTCGTACTGCACCCTTGACACACGTCTTGTATAAACATACGCATTTTTCTCCCCAAAAAGACGTTCCCTAATTACAGATAAAATATAACGATGACCTTAGGTGTGTCAAAGGTTGATTAATGAAAACAACTTTTGACATTTCAGCTAACATCATAGCCTTGAAAAACTGCAGACAGGAAATTCCCAACATGGTGGAAAAAGCCGTCACTATCCTCAAAAAACCCTATGAGACTGTTCAAAAATTAATATTCCCAAAAACTTTTAATTTGCCGACCATGGACACATCCTAAATCATCCTTTCCTTAACAGTCAACATGTTCACTGATAATGAATAACAGCATTAAATAAGTGACTATGATTAAAACTATAAAAATATTAAAGGACGTGATCTGGAAAATGATGAAGGTGATCGTGGAGGATGGAATTTGAAATTTACAATCCATTTTGGCACAGTTCGTCTTAAAATATCATCTAAATTTAAATTTGGAGGGTAGGGGTGTCCGATTCAGTGCTAAATCTGAAGAGGTTGGAGATTAGAAGAAAACTGCCTTTTGCTGCAGGTTATTATGGCAGATCTGATCCTATGGGCGGCACTCATCAACTCACTGGATACCTTGTTTAAGACTCATCTACTTCTTCGTGTCTGTTCGATGATGATTTTCGTCTTATGGGCACTTCCAGGTCTGCAATTGTGCTCCGTGTGTTCCCCCATTCCTGTCTTCCCTTACCACGGTCGTGATATATCGATATATTGCCTTATCAGAGGAAGCGGTGACAGCGGTCCCTGTTCTTTGTTTCACCCATTATCCCCTTCCCCATGCGACTTTGTAGCAGTTCTGTCGAAGCAATGCAAGCAGAAGCTTCTTATCCAGCTATTTTTCAAAAACTTTGTGGCAACTGTGTCCTCTGTTCGCTGCTGTCTACAGGAACATGCCATCGAAAAGGACGTATGATCTTCACATTGACGGATAAACTACATTTCCACCTCAAAGGTCAGTTTCTTTCATTTTACGCATCCATTAGGGTTGCACTCTGTTGGCGAATTGATGGTAAAACTAAGTACTGTGCACTGCTAGGCTACACTAGTTATTTTCATATTTTTAATTAGCAGTCTGAATCCCCAAACCAGCGTCAGTTAAGACTTGTGAATTTTTTTCTCAGTGTCCAGGAGTTGATTAATTTCAATGATTAGCCTGCTGAGTATGGTAGTAAAGGGGTTTGTAGATGGCAATCACGTTGGCTACTTAGTCATTGAATAGCATGGTGGGGGGGGGGGGGAGAATTCCTCGTATATTACGCTCGTAGCCTCAGGCATTACTAAACAGGGAGCTACGTAACTTGTCAGTGCCCTACTGTGTACATAGATGCATAAGACATGGATACTTGACCCCAAACCACCTCTGCGAGGCAAAGATCAAAAGGTGTACAAGACCAGAAACACCAAGTTTGAACTAGAAAGTTCAAGTGAAAGCAGCCTTCCTCCTGCCACATTGCTCTGCAGGAGGGGATATAATAGTACTCTACCTTTTGGGATTTTAGTGGCTACCCTTGCCAAACCATAGAGCCCTACAATACACTTCACTGAGTTGAACAACATACTCCCGAGGTCAAAATAGAGCTCAATGTGATGCCTGCCGTGTAGAAATAACTGCTCCCCCTGACTACACATGCTCCCTGTCATCGATAATACAGGGGCATTTTCAATGAGAAATCAGTGGTTGATTAAAAGCCTAGCTCTTACACTTGCTAGTATGAATGCCTAACTCAGTGTTTTACTCTAACACTCACTCAGAATGAGCATACTGAATAGTTCAAGTCTTAATTGAAAACAGGCCTGCCAACAAAAAAACGAACTTCATACTTTTCCAAGTTACGATGATTTTCATGCTTCATCGTTCGCCCCCTAGTACAAAAACTGTTATACAAATCTTTACCTTAAACGATTCAATCATACACCAAACTTTTCAAAGTACAAAAAACCTTATCAATTCGTAGTTAACCTAATTTTTAAGTAGAGGAAAGGAAAAGCGGTTTTTGTTAAGCTTCCTATTTCAAGTTCTTTGTGCCCAATTGTGCTTGCTGAGTAACATGAGTTATTGGGGCAAACTGTTCCAAAAGCGGCATTTTAAACATTTTAGGACAAGCCTGAAAATACACAAAAGGGAACTAAGGCAAAATTCCTATTCTGAGTTTCATAAGGATAACATGAAACCACATTATTATCCTGTCTCCTAGGATAATAGCAAACATGATGTGCACTCAATAAACATGATGCAAAATATATGTTGTAGGCTCAACGTAACTTGTGTGTGAGGGTCTTAATAAAATTTACTATTCGTGACTACAGCACACAACAACAACACAACGCAACATTGTGAGAAATTGGCAACTTGTTCTCTTAATACCTGGCGACACGCCAACACTCCTCCACTCCTCACAACACAACAGGTTGGCTCATGAGGTTTCTCGTCATACTCTCCAGACGTAGTGTTTCTGTTAAGGCAGGAGAGTAAGTACCGATGATTCCACTCTATAATTTCCAAGAACTTAGGTACGAAGCTGGTGTTGAAATTTTTTTGTGACAACACCTAAAGATCGAATAAACGGCATTGCATACCAACAATGTTACACCAGTCATTGCCAAAAGCGTTATCTGCAGCAATACGAGATTGTCCTTGTGGTATGGCTCACTGAGTTGCACTGGTTTTGAGCAGTAAAGGCAGCGGTTCGTGCTGGGACCAAGACTGCAACTAAAACTACGATTCATTCAATATTGTAGTCTGTCAATTAAGTCAGCTGTATAATTGTGTTGACAGTGATGATAATTTACTCAGTAACAGAAGGCCAAATAATAGATACTATTGGAGGAAGAAGAAGGCGATGATTAGCTCTTACATTATTACAAATATAAAAAAGATTACCTACTAACGAATTATATTCAACTAGAGTACATTTGAGGCTATTGCCTGATCTATTCAATAAGCTTTTCACAGTCTTTGTTAGCAAACGCAGTCATTTTTACTTTCCGCTACCCGAAGGGAAGGAAAGTATAGTAATCGGCCCAAAAAAAAAAGTTGGGTTTTCTTCAGATCTTTACGTTTCAGACCCTACTGACTCTAAAAAACCTAATTTCGGAGAGAGGTCCGTGTGTATGTCTGTGTGTATGTCTGTGTGTATGTCTGTGTGTATGTCTGTGTGTGTGTGTGTCTGTAGTTCGATTTGCGGGCGAACGGCTGATCCGATTGAGTTGGTCCTTTTTTGTTTTGTTCGTTATTTTTGTAGACACCAAAATAAGGTTATGGACGATTTCGACCGATGGGAAGGGGGTGGGGAGGAAAATGTACCAAAAACTAGGGTTTTTCGCATTTTTCTCGAAAACAGCTCTAACGATTTTGATTAAACTTTCCAATTATCTTCTCCTAATCAATACCTAACTTTTCTTCTCCACACACATCTATATGAAAATACGGTGAACGGAAATATAGGCCTATGAAGCAAAAATTGGTTTTTTACGCTTTTTGGCAAAACGGCTTCAGCGATTTCCACCAAACTCACAGGATGTTTTCAAATAGTTGATACCTACATATTCTTCTCAATAAATGTTCCTGTGACGGTCCATTGAACAGAGATAAAAATCAAAATGTGTCGAAAATAACGTTTTTCTAACATTTCCGTAAATTCAGGGTAACTTCTTTACCAGATGTGATAAATTCTAATGGAGTGTCTTTTAGTCACCCATACCAACATTTCGTTCTCTATAATTATTTCTGTATATATATGTTGAACGGAGATATAAGCCAAGTTAACACAAAAAAGGAGATTCGTCGAACATTAATTGATCAGTATTCCAATTTTCTCAAAAACGGCTCTAACGATTTCGATCAAACATTCGGAGTACTCTCAGCTAACTAGTCCCTACATTTTGTTCTCCATAAATGTTCCTGTAAAAATGCGTTGAACGAAGATATAGCACCCGCCTATGAAGGTGGTGTTCGAACTTAAAGGGGTGGCGGAAAGTTGTGTGTTGCTACGCACCAGATATTTTAAATAATAAACTCACGTACTTTTCGAGCATGATGCCACAGGCCTGGGGTGGAGACTGTCTCAGTCTCACGCGTCAACTGGCAATTACACTAACTCCAATGACAAGTAACGCTAGGGATCTCCGTCTCTCGTCTCAGTCATGGTGAGTACTGCCACATTAACGCGTTTATGGTTGGAACATGATTTTGTTAAACGCAAAAACTAAGAGCCAATATGCGTTGGATAATAATAAACAAAATTTTCCAACACCAATCAGCTAACTTTTATAAGTCCTGTCCGTTTTAATTAAAGGGAGAAGGGAGCAGGTAAACAAACAATCTAGGCAATTGAATACAGACCAAGTTATAACAAATTAGGCCAAAGTACAATAAACAAAAAACAATTTCCCTTGGCCACAAACACTTGACGTGGAGTTTATCTCAAGGCTGACCTGAATAGGAGCTACTTAACGCATTTCTAGAGGACAAAACTTGATGAAAGTGAGGTTGATGTCAAACTGCTACAAAAACCGCTTTAAACCTTCCATTTACTCGATCTCTTAACCGCTAAAACGAGTTACAAAGTCCTTTTAAGGAACTTGTAACGCTCAACAGCCTAAGGATGGAACGAACACCGCACACTCTGAAATCAGTTATTCTTCTCGAAAAACCCCAATTCCAGACTTAAAAGTTAAATATTAAAAACATTTACAAACAACACAGTACATTTTCTTATTTAAGACAGAAAATCTTCAAAAACATCGTGACATCCAATTTATAAAGCACAACTTTTGTATACAAATCAGTCTACCGCCTTCGGCATTTTGATTGTTTCCTTGTGTTTTGCCGTATTTTTTTATTTTAATGAAATGTCTTTTATAAATATTTAATACAAAGTATACTCGCGAAAATCTACGATTGAAGCAATTTGGTTGCATTGGCACTAGAATGCGTGGTTTGAAGCATCTCAGTTCCTTGTCTTCGTTAAAATAGTCGATACGCAAAAAGTCAACATTCCCAGTAGTAAGCACTTGTGAGTTGGATTGGGCAGGTGGTTCTTTAAAAACAAATTAGAAGAAGCGGAAGAGAGAGAAAGGAGAAGTGCTGCATGACTGCTAACCAACCAGATTTGGTGCCCGAAGAACATGGAACCCAGCTCTGCTGGCTTAGATCCTTGAAAGAATCAAAATCGCACCACAGAAACCAAGGCAATTTCATCTCATTATTCTTGGCATCTTTTCTTCATATATTGTTGTCTTCGCAGTTTCTGTTCCGACTGCGACTTTACCCAAAAACAAAATACCTGTATCTTTATACGCAAAAGTACGTCGCGCGGAGATACTTCAAACCTTTTTCATTGCTTCTCAATAAAAGCTACAAGAGTAAAAGCGATTTATAAAACACTTTCAAAATCCCGTACATGAAAAGTGCGTATCTTCCACAGTTTTGGCAAACAATTACCTCTTGCTATACTTCATAAATTGTGCTTAGAAGGCGTTGTACATTGCGTATTGTATTTATGAGCAAATGTAGACGTTAAAATATATTTGTAGGCAAAACGCTTAGAAAAATGGGATACCTAATCATAAGCGAGAGATTCTCATTAACCTCAAATCATCGAACTGTTTTAGTAAAATGTTCTCGCCTTTGACAGGTACAGAGCAGCAGATGATACCCATTAAAATCGCTTCAAATCGACACGGGACTATTTGACAACACACCAAACCTTCAAAAGAGTAAAAACTCAACTATTGAACGCTAATTCTTAGTCCCCTCCAATGTCACAAATAACAGTTGCTTTAACTAAGTTATGTTGTTTTTTTACAGCGAAACGATAGCTGAGAATGCAGGCCAAAGGTTGAAATTATTGGGTAAATGTTGGGCAATACGAGAATATTGAGTTGCAACGGTGGAAAGTGATCAGGAACGTCATGTTCTCAAATAACAACGTTTCAAATATGTTTGATTGACAATCAGTGAACAGAGAGATCACAACAAGTTATCGAACATTTGAATTAATTTGCACTCGGGTTAATTTCATCTCAAACCGGAGTTGTGGGGTGGAATGATTGTAAAGTGTTCAACAACAAGTGTTTCTCAAGGCTTCATTTATTTCAACATACTGGAAGAGTTATCTTGCCAGTACTAGCTGGGCACAATGGGAAGCCGCTAGCTTCTCTGTATAAACGCTGCCCAGTTATTGAGCAGTCTCCTGAAGAATATAATTATTTGTTCATTCACCATTCTTTTTTTTTCTTACTTTTTAACAATACTTTTCCAACCCAACTTACGAAATTAATTGTTTGCGATAAGTTGGTTCTTGTTGCAATTGGTGCAACACACAACGGTGTAACATATAATGTTACAAGCACCTGCAGTGACAACAGAATGGAACAAGATTGCAGGCTCCACTCATCAGAGCATCTACTCGAAGATGGAAGATGGAAAAGAGGAGGGGGCCAGAGCAGAAAATGGCCTTCGGCTGTGGCCACTTCGAGGGGTTCGGCGGTGGATCTTGTACAGGCTATTGAACTGAACGAGCCTTCTGTATAGTACACTTCGATTATTCAAGGTAGGAAGCCTTATTATTACTGTTGACATGGAAATTGTTTCATTGCATTGGCGCCCAAGCAAAGCCTGTACCCACTACCCTGAGATTAAGAGTCTCATGCTCTACAGACTGAGTTAACCGGGCAGCTAGCCCAATAGAAAGGCGATAGTTGATGTTCGAGTTCGCCATTGAGATTACTAAGAACGGCTGAGTCACACAACAATTTTCATTCTTAGTTTTCAAAGCTAAATCATCAGTCACGCCTTGCACACGTATAATTCGAATAAGGTTAAGCTTAGAGTTCCTTCACATTTAAGAGTTGGGGCTCATTTTCAAACAGGCCATGTTCAATAATTTCAGCGAAATCAGTGTCTCGGCTAACCTTTTTTCGTGCATAATGTGTCCGTATTAAGGTCCTTGGTGATGAAGGGCACGATTATTTCAGATCAGTGAGTTAGAGACTAAAAAGTTTTCAGCACTCCACCAGCGACTTGTCATTTTTGCAAATAAAAACAATTGAATCGGAAATGACATAAAAACCTGGACAAAATAAATAAATAAAACACCTAACATTTTAGGATCACTGCTAATCTAACGCTACTCTCTTTTAGAAAATTTGAGAGAAAATCAAACTGTAATGACATAATGATGTAAAAACGTTGTTGAGCGAAAGCAAGGGCTGCTTGGAAAACAGCCCTCCCCATTTGAGCAAGCATGTGTAAATGTTGAATTGAGAGAAAACCCCCTGCAAAAATAACTGCATTAACAAGATTTTATTATTTGAATTTAAAAAAGTATTTTATTCTATCGCCAAGACTGACCTTGACTATCTGGTGCCCTTTGTCTACAGCTACACCAGAGTTCGTGTTTCTAGCGTTTGCGTACTTGCAGCAAACCGTTTTATCTGGACGTGCGACAGACACTCTAACGCAACGAGTACTAGCGGATTTAATTTCCGTAAGGGACAGGATTTAGAGTTCTGACACTCCATTTATTTTTCTGCTGCGCTTGGCAAAGATGGGAAGGAGGAGGGGGGGGGATTTACGCTGTTCAACACTTTAAATGTAATTTTGTGAATATGAAAATTGTGGCGGCCAGCCGCCACTCTCCACAACAAAAGCCGCCTCATTCCGACAGAGGGCGCTAGCCGAAAACCACCCCTGGAGAGAACAGCAGGCGGCCAACCAGAGAAGGCGACTCCCTCCAGGAGCAGGTATAAAAGGGCCTGCCTGCTCAGTCATTCAAAAAATACCCCGGTCAAGGGAAGACATCGACTCCGCTGTGTCCAACCTCACTCTGGACATCCAGGACAAGGTACGGCTTGCCACAACCTCCTCTCCAGCTACCCCAGACCGCCAACGCCTCTCGCCGGACATCAGAGCCCTGATCCGGAAGAAAAACCACTTACGCAGGCTGCTCCAGCGGACCCGCCTCCAGTCCCTACGACCCAGGCTCAATGCCGCCAAAAGGGAGCTCAACGCTGCCCTTCAAGCTACCAGAGACGCCAGCTTTGAAAAATACATAGCTGAAGCTGAACTCAACCCCAAGCGCTGTTGGAAGATCGTCAAATCCCTACGGAACAGGCAACCCCACTCTCCACCCCTCTACCACAACAACACCTCACACTCCGCTGAAATCGACAAAGCAGCCATCTTCGCCGAATCTCTCGAAGAACAGTGCTCCCTTTTCCCCACGACGACCACACCACCTTCCACGCCGAGGTCAGCTCCTAGTACGCAGCTTCCCTCAAGGGCTCCCTGCAACCTTCAGTCCAACCTCCCGAACAAATCAGCGAAACCATCAAAGGCCTCACAAAAACAAGGCTCCAGGCAGCGATGGCATTTCAAAGCGGAGTCCTGAAGACACTCCCAGGATCCACACAGTGGCCATCTGCAACATCATCAATGCCTGCATGCGCCTCCAATACTTCCCTGCAGCGTGGAAAGAGGCCACAATCATCTGCATCCCCAAGGCTGGAAAGCCTCTGAACAAAGCTTCTAGCTACAGGCCCATTAGCCTTCTCTGCACCCTGAGCAAGATAGCCGAGGCCATCATTTTAACCCGCCTCATCAAGTTCATGGCCACCAACAAGGTTCTCCCAGACTTCCAACATGGCTTCAGACACCATCACGGAACCTGCCACCAGCTCCTCAGGGTGACTGAATATTTAGCTGAGAGCCGAAACAAGCATCGGCACACATCCATGCTTCTACTGGACGCCCGCCAAGCCTTTGACAGGGTCTGGCACGAAGGGCTGATATACAAGCTCATCCTGCTTCGCTGTCCACCCTCCCTCATTGGACTGATTCACTCCTTCCTCACCGACAGGACCTTCAGGGTGAGAGTTGGTAATACCCTATCCACCACCCACCGCATCACGGCTGGCGTACCCCAAGGCTCAAAACTCTCCCAGCCCTCTTCAACATCTTCTGCCATGACATACCAGTCCACGAGAAGATCGTCACTGCACAATATCACGGACGACGTAGCTCTCCTTTACACCTCCAAAACCAAGCTGCACTGTGCCACAGTCATAAATAAGTTCCTGCCGTCCCTGCTCAGCTGGTACCACAAATGGGGACTACGCCTCAACGAATCCAAATCAGAAGCCGTCTTCTTTTCCCGCCGTAACATCCCCCCCCCAAACATCCAAGTGGGAAACCATCCAATCCCCTGGAAACACCAGGCCAAGTACCTCGGTGTCATCTTCGATACAGGAAACTCAACTGGTACAGGCAGACCCTCGCAGTTAGCGCGCTAAAATCAACGGAGCCTTCATTGCTCTCGACCATTCTTCAACAACAAAGGTCTCACATCCAACGAAAATTCGTGTCTTCAACGCCATCATCAGGAGCATCAGCACCTACGCTTATCCCGTCTGGGGCACGGCCTCCTCCTTCGCAAACTCGAGGGCACCTACATGAAGTCCCTCCGAGGTGTCCTCCGCTCTCCCCGCTACATCAGAAACCAGCAGCTCTTAAAGGAAACAGGCCTCCCCTCGCTCCAGTCGCCGCCTCAACATATGCCCTCAACCTCCGCAACTTCCTCGGTGGCGGGTCACTCCCAACCCGTCCATCAGCTGCCTCACACAATATGCCCCATCCCCTCGGACATCGTCCGTAGGCCCTGCTCCCTCATTCCACGCTAACCCCGTCCGTTCCTCCCGCATCGCACATGCGCATGAGTCCCCTGCATCCGCAGGCTGGCCTCCCATCCTTCTGGTTTAGAACCTCCGGGTTGGCAACCGCGGGGGAGGGGTTTAGTCGGTAAAAATCCGACACTACCCATTTGGGTGTCTTTTGAAGATTTCCCCTCCCCGGAAGCGTCCGAAAAAAAAAACAAAAAAAACAGTCATTCAATTCATTCAACCTTCCGCTCTTACACCGTTCACATCCTCTGACGACAACCGACCACCTTCAGCGGCTCCAGCGGGGACAATGAGGCCCTCTCGCGTCAGAAGAAGAAGGAGCGACGATCCAACCGGATCCCTCACCGAGAGGAGCTACGCTCAACCGAGCCCTTCAAACGACGCTTCGACGCCTGAGGAACTCGTCCCTCGCCCGCTGCTCGACCGAACAAACCGACTCAACCGAATCCCTCATCTCGCGTCTCCGACTGAAGGAGCGACGATCCAACCGGATCCCTCACCGAGAGGAGCTACCGCTCAACCGAGCCCTTCGACCTAACGACGCCCGAGAAATCCGATCTTCACCTCACACACTCACAACCGACAGACACAACCAACACACACACACACAACAACATAATTTCGTCGGCCCTTCTCAGGACCTCACAAGCAAGCAACAGCACAGCTTTCTGAAAAGGGAGGCCCCGACAAAAATGTTCTTACTATTTTGACTCAATTTCCAAACTCTTTCAAACAGGAGGGAGGGAGTTAAACATCTGTATGTTTTCAACAACTTTTATTCAATTTTCTTATACTGGAGGGGGTGTTGGGGGACAGCATCGTAATACGTTTTTTTTTCATTTGGACGATACATCTAACAATGGTACGTAGGGGGAGGGAGTGCTGAAAATTGAACTCAATTTCATAACTGAGCTTCAATTAGAGCTAAAATCCCCTTTCCTCATCTTTCTTTTCAGAAAAGCGTTTTTTAAAATGTCTCTTGAGCTACCTTTTTAGAAGTCAATTGAGCTATTTAGTTGAACCTAATAAACTGGCCAAAAGAGTAAATTACTGCTGTTATGAGCCTAATATACTCGTATATAATAGAGGTATCATTAGAATGAGAGTTGCAAATAACAATCAGTGTTCCTACCGACCAATTCAGCATAATTGGAACCAATTTTCCTCCTACAATAATGACTCTGCCCAAGATCTTAGAAATGATAAATTCTGATCGTGTGCGAGCGAAGTAACCACTTTCTGAGACTCACATCGTGGTTTTTTTTCAATGCTCGCATTTTGTATCTAGCTATGTGGTGTATTAGTTCTAAGGAGTGTGAGCACGAATAAGGTACGGTTACTTCTTATTCGACAATTTTTCGATTTTTGACGTCATTTGCTCGCTACTCAAGCCCAATAAATGTGCTCCGTACTGAAAGTCAATGAGGCGTGAGGTCAGTAAGTCCTGTGCCGAGCTGAACGCGTTAATAACATCATAAACCAAGTAATAATAGAAACGCTTAAATCAATAGTAACTGCACATTGCACTCTATTAATCAAGATTATTTGTCAAAGATTAGAGTTAGAACGAAGATTAAAAATTGTCTAATCTACTTCTTTTCTCACCCCGAAAATAAGTCAATTTTTTTTAGGAATAACTCGAACGATAATTTTTGATGAAGTCAAGTGGCTAGAAAAGTTTAACGATAAACTACGATGAAGATCAAATGTAAATTTTAAACGATAAGAAAAAGCCAGAAATGAGATACGTTCAGCGTATCGCGAGCTACTAAGGAGGCCGGAAAACGTTGTCGATGAATTTTCCCATGATGTTTCCAGCTGGTTTGTAGTTGGCGACGATATAAACGTGACCCAGTCGCCCTTTGGCGCGACCAACGCCGATTTCTTTGGTGTCTTTCCAAACCATTTGTGTAAAATTACCTGGTAGAAGAGAATAGACATTGAAATTAACTTCCATTTACAGTCACTAATATTTTGGATGCCCTTGAAGGGTTGGAAATAATTGAAAGCAATAAGAATATAAAAGAAATTCGTCACATTTTGCCTTTTTTGAATTTATCTGTGTGCGGAGGCATCAATGAAATGTAATGTTTGGTTAAATGGTAAAATCCGCGTCTTTTAACGTTGGTTAGTTGAATGATCTACCCATCTCAAAGTAGCCCCCCCCCCTCCACCTATTCCCCCTCTAGATTGCCATTCTCAAGGAAAATAATATTTGTGCACAACATACAGCAATAACTTGTCTCTGAATATTCACCAAAAATACAACAATCGATTTAACAATGCTAACTTGATGGAACCAGTATATTTTATGATAACTCCACTTAGCTGTATTTTTTTGTAACTCTGATTGTCCCTTATTTGGAATGAGCACTGCGGCCTAAAGCCCTATGGTGACGGTCCTAATGTCTCACAGGTCCATGTCCTGCAATTTCTTTCTTTTTGTCCGCCGTTGGAGAAGTTGTATTTAACACCAAAAACCGCTCCCTTTCAAGTCACTGGCGCTGAGCCAGGACATGATAGGGAGTTTACTCGTATGTACCACGCCACCTACACTGTGGGGTGACGACTATGCATATAACATACATGTGTTCGTTCACTTTGAAGCGTCTTGGGATCATTCTCGCTACCTGCCTCAAGTCCTTCCTCACCACTATGTCTTATTTTGTGCGTTGGTCTTCAGATAAAGCGTTTAGAGAACCTTACTCCTGCAGTGCTTCAGATAGTCTAGTGCGTTCTCCTGACATATTCTCTCACTAGTGTCGAAGATGTCCCATGTAGGTAAAGTAGGCGAACATGGTCTGGCCAGATAGCCTGCCCTCTCATTTCAAGTGATCCCTTTATGCCCAAGAATCCAATAATCGTTAACTCTATTAGACTTTGGTAAAGAGTTGACTCTCTCACCAGTTCAGTGCCTAGCAAAGTGCTTGACTATCAGTCATTATGTGTACTGACTGACTCCCTTTAAAGGCACCGGGCGATCGTGGTCTAGTGGTGAAGACATTGGTTCATAATTCTCAACGAAAGTCGGGAATTGTGGATCAGAGCTCCGCCCGATTTGCAATAAAATGTTTGCCTGAGTCAGCACCTATTCAAAAGCATCTCCAAACTACCTCAGTACAATTGGCGCCCAACTAGTGGTCGAACTTCTTCATTCCCAGAAAAAGAAGAGGTCCACAGAGACAAATAAAAAAATTAAGAGAGAAATAATGAGACGAATTCTCGGGTCTGGGATTCACTGACGCTGTGAAAGTTCCAGCGCGAAGGGAAATAAAATGGGCGACGCGCCTAACAACAATGTGAAAGAAGAGACTTTCCTTGTAGCTCCCTCGTTTCTCGAATCAAAGATCGGATTTTCCGGGGATTCGCTCAACTCGCATAAATTCTTTCCTTAAAAAAGTCTGTCCAGGAGCAGCGGCTAACGGTGAGGGGGGAGATGTACCGCCTGACTCCCATTAAAGGCACCGGGCGACCGTGGTCTAGTGGTTAAGACATTGGTTCATAATTCTCGACGAAAGTCGGGAATTGTAGATCCGAGCTCCGCGCGATTTGCCGTAATTTTTGCCTCAGTCAGCAGCTCTTCAAAAGCATCCCCAAACTACCTTAGAACATATGTACTCTCAGCGATTGTAGCATAAATCTCTGCTTGAAAAATCGTTGGAATAGGCCCATTCCCCCCCGAGCCACTTATCCCCGCTCCAGAGTCTTCTCTAGGATTTTAGATCCATCTGTGTAGATGTTAACACCATGTGGAGGCTGTTCCACTTTGTAATTCCCGTTGAATCTGTAACTGATCACTATCATGTCAATGGTCGTGCCGAGCTCTGTAAAGGTTTCCAAATTCCTGATTATAACCGGGTGCTTACTACTAGCCAGTTGTACCTCAGCTATTCCAAGGGTAATCAACCTGCTTAGCGCTCAAATCATAATATCCATTCCTCAGACTGCTAGGTTGAAGGAAGAGGGGTTGAAAAGGGGGAAATAGCATGACTTCTTTAGTATTCCACTAGCTACTTGTCAGGAGACCTACATGCTCTTTGTTTCAATGCCTCAATAGCAGCCCTCCCACCCCCTCACATCATTGTGTTCAAAAGTTGATTGGTCTGTGAGACTGGTGTTTCCCAGTACCGCTCTGGAAGACTGACAATTCTGAGTTAGAAGGTTTTTGATTTTCGTCCTTATGTCCTAATTCAATGTTTGTAATGTCTTCAATCTCCTACGATCCTTACCACTGATTCAACTTATATTTCAGGCACTTGCTGTAAAATGTCTCTTGAAAAAGAAAGTTGTCACGTTTCCATCACACCCAACTGCGTTTTGCAAACTTGTTCAAAGTGTAGCGTAACAGTGAACCCCCCCCCAAGAAACTAGTGAGATAGGAATAGGATAAGCGTCTCAATGAAACCTATAATTAGACAAACAAATGCCCAACTTACTAGCATTCAGCACCCTAGGCTCTTGGTTATAAGGAAACTGGCGGACTTCGCTGTACCACTGAGTACAAGCATCTTTGGCACCAGCTATTTTGGACGACCACAGAGCAAATAAGCTCTCGCCAACATCGGGGTTCTGCTTTCTGTGGACGACTTTGTTCGTTTTAGCTAAATGCTCGGCCCACTCCTGGGCGTATTTACAGAGCTGAAAACATTTGAGGAAAACAATCAAGGTGAAACATATCAATAGTGAAGTTTGTTAAAAATATAAATGAGTGTAAAAAATACCCATACGTCTTCTCGTCAATGCTATTCATATATACTTTTATGACTTTAGAATGATAAGTGAACATGGTTTTCATTTTATTTATCATAAGTCTACATGAACGATATTTATGGATAACATTTTTGGTATTTATGTTACAAGCACAGTTGTAACCAGCAGAACAGAATGGGATGGCAGGGTTGGAAGAATAACCAAGGGAGGGGGGCTGACTGCCAGTGGCAACTCAGTTGTGCCGAGAATTTTGCACAGTCTATCGAAGGAAGTGGACTTTGCTGTTTTTTGTGTGTTTTCCTTGTCCTCTTTCTTCAGGCAAGCCAAATTAATTCGTGTGCAATTCTTGCTTATTTCAGTGTCATTTTGTCACGACCCGACAGAAGCCAAAAATTACTTAAAACTCTCTCTGTCCTCATAAATCCACACTACATAATTCAAATTCATCTTGCAACTTTGCACCTTCAATGAATCTCCATTGGAATCGCAGCAACTATTTTCGTGCCAATTGTAAACCCTCTAGCTCACTCCTTTCTAATGTTAGGAGCCGCGAGCCTCAACACAATTTGCAATGCAAGTCGCACGTTAAAAAAATTAACTAAAGCATAATTTTTGTCTTACATCTTCGGAAAGTTTTAAGGGCGGCACACAATGCCTCTTGCGATAATCGTTATGAAGAGACAACATTTCATTCTTGAAGAGCCCGTCGTTGGTGACCAAAGCGGGATTCGTCGTTGGTTTGGGCTCCAGAAATCCCCTGAAACGTACAACAATTTCATGAATCGAGCCGATGAAGATTATACAGACTTAATTTGTGTGGGATGTTCAAATCCGTCAAATCTGGGGAGAAGTGAAGTACTAAAGTTAACGTAGATTCCACAATTGACAGATCATTCAAGATGTTCCATTCACCTCTATGGGGTTTCCCCCAGAGGTACATGACCTCCTCTCCCCGCCCATTCACTCAACGCTCTATCATCCCGTTTACCCTTCTCTTCGTATATAAAGACCACGACCAACTGACTGACTCCAGCACTGACTTAACGGCCAGACGATGATGTCTTTACATCCAAAGCGCTTGCCCACAGTAACTCACCAGTGCGAGGAAACGGACTCACCTAACAGGTACGTTAACTTTAGTAATTTGCCTACTGGCGGACATAACCATATTGCTTTAATAGAAGTGAAGTAAGTTTGTTAGGAAGGTGATATGCCTTGAAAAATTGTGTGTGTGCAGAATAGATAGGCTGTCCAAAGATAGATAGTTTGATGTATACATGGGGTAAGGTGGGGATAGATAGATAGAGAGAAATATAAGTTAATCAGAATTGGGTTCTGTCCACGCTGCCACAGAGCCAACTTTCATCATTGCAGAATGCAGGGGCAAACAAAGTAATTCTTACAGTAAATGAAGTAACAGAAGGGAGAAAGCGACATTTGAAACGAATTAGTCGATGAAATTGGTTTACAAAAGCAAATTGGAAATAGATTATTTCCTTTCCAGCATCCATTTTGTAATAAAACGGTCTTCCAGTATGTCACTGTAGATATTTAAAGTTTTTAGCAGGTAACAATTTGAGGCATCTAAGTTGGGAAGCTACTGCCACCTTCAAATGCACGAGTCGTCTCTGAAGTTCAGGATCTTGTGAAGCAGAAACAGGTTGTATCTTATACTTCCAGAGTAACAGTATCATTAAAACTTCCAAAGTGTTCGAGCCTTAAGCCCAAGGCAGCACTGCTCGTTATCTAGCAGTAACTTTGGGAGTACATACTTGTATGTAACTACCAAAGTGCTGTTCCGTGGATTGGACTGGACTGGATTTGTGCAGTTCCATTTAATACATTGAGTTGACTGCCGTGATATTTGAAAGAAATTCTGAACGCTCCAGTGTTGGCACGTATTTTATTGGGTGCAGATGTACTTCATGTTTTGTCAGGGCATCTCTCTACCTCACGTTCCACCAAGCTCGACCTTAGCACCATCTTAGCCAGTGAAATTTTTTTTCATTTTTTTTTTTTTAGATTGTCTGATTGTAGACTGGTTGCTTCGCTCGCTCATCTCTTAATCGGATTCCGTGAGAAGCTGCACTCCTCTGTCATCAGGCTTTCATCATGGATGTAAGAAAGGTTTCATTTCCTCCTTTTTCATGAATTGTTGCAACGTACAACCTACCAACTGGTTCTAATCAACTGATTCTTCACACGCAGTCCCTTCTACTTTCAACTTGTAGAACAAAGGCGTCATCTACTGAGAAGTAGTTTCGTGCAACAGCACAAGCTGAATTTGACTGCACAACCTACACAACACATGTGCAGCCAAAATTTGCAGGTGATCCTTGAGGAGTTTTGAGGTTCCTTTCTTGAAAAAGTCTAATATTCCATTCTGAGATGAAAGGGTGGATAATTTATGACACCAGCAGATGTGAACTGTCCTCATGTTGTGGGTTGTAGTTTGGGTAAGTTAGGTCATCGGAGCCTCAACTGTCAGGTTGATTCTGGTTTTCGGGATTATTTCATGTACACAAGTGAAAAAGTTGGATTACTTTACATTCACCATCGGCGTCAATTAGAAGGATCTCACTCCTGACACGTTGACTTTGAGATGGCGCTTTTTGGGGCATCTTGAGCCTGCAGCAGCGTGGATCTTTGATGACTATATAGGGCATGTCTCCCACATCTCCTACAGATCTACATGCTTCTGAAAGTGAATTTTGGTTAGACTTTTAAAAATTGAGTTCGAAGAGGCTCGTAAGTCTCGACAGGATTGGTCGTTCTTAGGGGGACTCTGCATTATTTCTTCTTGTGACTGGCTAGCCTTGAAGTAGTATAAGGGCCAATCCAGTGGCTCGATGCTCGTCAGGCTGTCTACATAATTGATACATTGGATGATGTTGTATAGCTCACTTTAAGAGACAGTTGTGTGTTACTCCAACACGTTATTGTTTTTGTTCAGCTTGGGTCGTAGATTCCACCTACAGTTTAATATATATTTACCCTTTATGATCAGTCGGTGGAGCATTTCATACACATTTTATTGTCCTTATATCGGATCGATTCTTCCTGCTACCTACATACGTGTTAATATGATCGACGCACGTTCTTTGAGCATTTCATTCGAGAGCAAAACTACATTTAGTACTAATTTTATGCCATTCGTTTAATTGGTGATGACTTTACTGTTCCTCTTGTCTGCGATTGTTCTTCGGTTCGCTCGAATGGTGCAAACCAGTGAATGGCGTGAAATCTCATTCTTTCAGATTTGTTTTGCATTTGAGGACGCCTCGAGCTTTGTAAACAGATCATTATGTAAATCCTATTTAATTCGCAACCCCCCTGGCTACCAAACCAACAGCTGCTTTGACACCATACAGAAAGAATTTTGCAAAGGCTTTTTTTTTGTCGAGGACTGAAGGTTTAGAAATAATAATAATACGACGAATACTCAAAGCTGTGTGATCTGTTTATTTTTTAAAGGATTAAGCGTAGCCTAACTCAGTTGGAAGAGGTGAATGGGGGTTGAAGTACCCACTAACTGCAATTCTGTGGGTGCTTGAAGACAGGCAATACTGGAGAAGTGGAGTTACACGCGAAAAAGACTTCTTTAACGCTCCTCACTGATGTAGCTTTTACAACTCTGGGAATTGGGTAGTCTAATAAAACGTGAACTGCCAATTCGCACCTAAAATTTCCTCTCCATGGCTTTGGCAAATATTCTTTTGTGTCATTGCGAATATTGCGCTAATTCTTATTACACAATGAATCACACAAATAACTATTTGTGTCTCTCTCTTTATTTCGGATTTCAATCGTCTTCCTGCGGAGTGAAAATAACCATTTTTACTTTCCTTGCTCTACGAAGTAGAAAGGAAAGTTATGTAATCGGCTGAAAAAAAATTTTGAGTTTTCTTCAGATCTTTACGTTTCAGACCCTCCTGAGTCCGAAAAACACTATTTGGGAAAATGGTCTGTGTGTATGTGTGTCTGTGAACGATTTTTAGAGAAAACCACCGTATCAAATCAGTGATAGTGATCAAAACACCAAATATTTTTTTTCTCAAAAACGGCTCTAACGATTTTGATTAAATTTTTTATATTGACAGCTCTCAATAAGGCAATGATACCATGAAATTCCCATTTGTGGGAAAACGACGAGAGCAGCACAATAAATTATCACAATTTTCGACCAAAAGCGTTTTTAGCGCAGTTTTTTCCTTATAAAGTCCGCTGGAATGTTAGTAGAATGCTAAAAAATCCAATACCTGAAGGGTGGGTGTTTAAAAACGCTCATGAGATACATGGGGCTCACTCCAGAAATTCCTGAATTTCAACTACGCCCGTTTCGCTTACTACCAGTTCTAACAGTTATTACCCAATAACTCCACAAAAGTGATTACTATCCACTTCAAAAAATTCGTGTTTACAGCTTCATTAATTTTCTGTGTACCGATTGCTCAATATGGGTCCTGCAATGAGTGCGAGCAGCACAATAAAATCTGGAACTGTAAGCGCTACCGCTTCCTGCTGCCGTAAAGCGTTATTTGCCCAAGTTCAAATTAACTGAGTGATAAATGAATTGATTAAATAGAATTAGCCATGTACAAAGTGAATTGACGTAGAGCTAAGGAAAGTTGTGTGTTGCAACGGACCAGATATTTTTAAAAATACTCCCCTTATTTCAAAAGTGATGGCTTTGCCAGTGGCCAATTCTTAAACTTCTTTAGGTGAGGTATTTGCCAATTCAACATGATTAGTTCAATGTATATAGTGGATTTGTGTATTGCTCTCTATGATTTATAAAGCCTCTTCATCAACTAGCAGTCAGGTTCTCGGTTCTGTCCTCTCTATGCACCCTTTGGATAGAGAAAATGCAGCTCAGGACATACACTATTTTTTCCTATCTATTTTACTCAAATTTACTTGGCTGTACACATTGAATTGGAGGTCTAAGTAGGTATGGCTCTACGTTTGAGCTGCAGACTTTGTAGCGTAAAGAACTTTAGACTCCAAGTGGTGTGCTTGGCTCGTTATTGGGACACCCGCGTTGCTCAGCTAAACTAGGAGTACGTACTACATTTTCTGTTGAGTAACGAAACAACAAACTACGTGGCCCACTTGGAGTCTCAACACTTTCAACATGAACGCTTCAGCAAAGGACAGAGACAACACGTTCTTTGGATAGAATGTACCGTCCATTTTTAACTCAGACTTGGGTATCCATAATAAAAGAGGTCTTGCTCAACTCTGGCTCTTGTCGGCTAATTCAACTGAACAATTTTCTTTATCGCTGTTTGCAAGTAAGCTTTTTCCTTCACCTTCTTGGTAACTCCATAAGAACAAGGGTGTTAAGTTTAGACGAAGGTGTCTGTGAGACGCTGCTATGCGAGTAGTTTAGATCTGCCTTTCTATCCACACGAGTTCTCTATTTCCACACGAATTTTTCTTCATCTGTATAACCTGAAGAGAACTTGAAGAAACTTTGGCTTATACAATAAGGCATTTCACTTCAAAACCTATTTTGGAGGGTTGACGATGGAAAGTAGTAATAATAAATGAATAAGCGACAAGAGGCGATGACACGACGGTTTGAACAAACTTCCACTTATACTTCGTGGTAATCACATCATAAAAAATAAAACAAACGTCGTATAACTCATATGTAACTTTAGCAAATACATCTTTTTATTGTTAGTTAATTATTCGGTGGGCTGAGGCCATTGAAAGACGCTAGCATTAAAATTATTTTATGTACAAGAGCCAATCGCTGGTTCCCAAATTATTGCCGTTGGCTGCCAAAAACGAAGAACAATATATTCAAAATCCATAACGCATTAACCATTCAATCCGTCGACATTGTACAATCGGAAGCTCGGGGAAGTCGGGCATTTTATTTTCGGCGACCGAATCCTCTGTTGGTTAAAAAAGTATGAAGTTAAAGTACAACAAATTTTCGTTTTTTAAATATAGGTAAGATAATTGCAGAGAGTTTCTGAATGAGTTAATATACAGATTTAGCTGTGGCTATCTATACATCACTAGATGGTCACACACAATTATAGAGTAGAAGCGACTAAATAGAAAAAAAAAATCGAAATGAAGAAAAACTTAGGTGTTCAACAAGCTCCTGAATTAGGTTTGATGAAAGCTACAATCACAGATGTCCACAAACATCCTCACGTCCTCTCAGGTCCACCCCAAGGTGCTAAGGAGATCGTTTCAGTCTTATCGGCAGTAGGCTCTCGTTCAAATATTGAATAATTATAAACGCGCATGAAAACACACCATACTCACCCAATGGGAGGAACGTTGTCAGCAAACGAGCCAATGAAGTTGCCAGGAGGATTATAATTGCAAACTACGTAGATATGTTTCATGTCAGGGCTTCGAGCGACGCCAACGCCCAATTCTTCGCTTTCGAGCCAAACCACTTGAGTGAAATGCCCTGAAAATCGTTCGTGCATTAGGACGCGGATGTAATTGTACATAGGCAGGTTTACACCGGGATAGCGACTAGGACAGCAAGATCGGATATCTGTGCCAACATTTTCGAAGAAGAAACCCTGCAAATTATTACACAACGGTTTATTATTCGGATAATCAACTTGACCTAGCATTAATGCTCCGAGACCCATCCTGTTCGATTCAGCATCGAAAAATATCATAATGAAACCCGAAAAAGGTCGAAAAGAACTAAAATCGTAATATCGTAATATTAAAATAAACAAAAAAAAAACGAAAGTATCTAGAAAAAACTGAATTTTAATATGAAAACATGCACGCTAAATACTAATATCAAAGTTTAACCAAAAATCTATGAAAAAAACCAAAATGAGAATGAAACGAAAGAATCTAAAAAAATTGAATCGTATTAAAACCAAAACGTCGGGGAAATTGGAACGGGGGCGCTCGAAGCGAAAGGCGAAAGGGGAGTTGAGTGGCGTTGGGAAGCGAGAGCCGCCTCGAGCGCGGTTGGTTTTTTAAAGAGACGGGCGGGGCGGAGGGAATTCAAACGACGAAACGCTTGTAGCTCCGCGTTGTACTGCGTTTCGTTAATTTTTTTAACCGTTTTTTGCCCGTTACAACCACGGGCTTCGTCCGATCGGATTGCCGAGATGGCGGGCACAACTAGATACCAAGTCGGATTTTTGGGCGAAAGAACGAATTTTTTAGACCACGTTAAAGGCACAAAACGGCCCGGACGGCGGACGGGGGACGGGGGACGGACATTGCAAATTTGGAATCTCCATGTCTTGAAACGTAAAGTATCAAATTTTGAGGGGGGGTTGTAAAAAATTTTTCGTGACCGAAAACATAGGGTTATTATTCAGAATGAATAATAAACCAAAATCCATATTCAAATACAGTCACCACAGCTCTCAAAACATGTTTTTCGTTTTACCAATAAGCTGCTCTACAGCCCATGTTGCAATGGTATTCACTCACTTTTATTTAGTGTAACTCCGTCATTAAAATCTTATTAGGAGGAACAAATTCTGCACAGCCGCAGTCATATCAAAATTCTCAGTCAAATAGTTCTTCACTTCACAAATAAAATGTGAGTACGCGAAGCAAAAGCACCAGAAAGAGACTTGGAAAAGAACTACGGCGTGTGTCGAGGTGACTCACAGCATTGCTAGCAGGATTACTCCCTCCATAATCTAACATTTCATAAGAAGTTACTTACCTGCCATCATATTTCATACTGTCACTGAAATGTTAGCACAATAATTGGAAATCTCATTGAAATTCTGTTTCATTTTATATCAACTGAACATAACATACAATTCATCAGTTAGCACCCTGCACCTGATTCAATATCTCAACGCACACGTTCAAAATCCATCCAGTACCTTCGTTCCTCGTAAACTAACCTGTTTTCAGCGTGGACGGTTCTTTGTCGAAAATGTGGTCGGAAATTTCAGCGTACCAGTTTTCCACAGGCTCGGAACCTTTGAGGCCAGAACCACCTGTTGAGCTCCACAGAAGGAAGAGATTTTCGCCGTAAGCGCTCTCTGGCCTGTTTATAGAAATGCACAAATGAGTCGTCAAAGAAAAGTGTTGCTAAGGCGCTGAGGCAAAATATTTAAGCTCCTCCCTTTGAACCTAATTAACGAGACAAGTACTGAGAAGTGAAAGTTTCTGAAATATTAACTCCTTCACTTTCGTGAATCAAATTTCAAAAGACCAGATTATAAGCAGGCGACAGCACTCGCGGTTATAAAATATAAGGTGCGCTGCATCACGCAACTTTCCTTAGCTCTACACAAATTCACTAGTTTCCATGGGTTTTGCGACTAATTCAATTTATTTTTCATTCGGTTCATCGAACTTGGTAAAACCGTTCACAGCGGCAGAAAGCGATAGCATTTAGAGTTCCGGAATTTATTCTTATTTTTGCTAATACTCACGCCCTGACTATTATTGAGCAATTGTTACACAGAAAACTGATGAGCTTGTAGACACGATTTTTTCGAAAAGGATAATAATAACTTTCTTCCAGTGTTGTCGGGTAACAACTTTTGGAAATATGTGGCAAGTAAATCGGTGGTGGTTGAAATTCCGGAATTTCTGGGATAGTCCCAGTATATTTTATGAGCGTTACTACAGACTCATCGTACAGGCACTTGGTTGGACTACCACCTGAATTTTTCTGAAGAATCTAGTAACATTTGAGCGCAATTTATAAGGAAATAATTAGGCTAAACTCGATTTTCGTCATTTTCCCACACATGAGCATTTTATGGTATTGTCATCCTATCAGGAGCTGTCTACATAAAAAATTTAATCAAAATCGTTACAGCCGTTTTTGAGAAATTAAATTTGGTGTTTTGATCACTATGATAACTATAGTTAGTTTTGAGCTGATTTTCCTCTAACCCTTATTTTGGCCTGCCATTGTGACCTCTGGGCTAGATATCAAGATTGAGCTGATTTGGTTTTACCGTTTTCTCTAAAAATCGTCCACAGACACTCCATTTTCCCAAATAGCGTTTTTCAGACTCAGTAAATGTAAAGATCTGAAGAGAACTCAACAATATCTTTTTCAGCCGATTACATGACTTTCCTTCCTACTTCGTAGAGCCAAGGAAATTAAAAAAGGCACGTTACACTCGTTCAAAAACTCGTATTCATAAAAAATGTAATAGTTCAATTATATTCACCTGTGCATTAGTTTTCCCATCGCTGCAAGATGCCTAGCCCATTCTTCACTGTATTTACAAAGCTGCGAAGATATTAGACCATTAAATGCATGACTACACTATTTTGACGAATTTGAACTGTGAAGTCTACAAAGTAAATAAATAACAGTACTGTCGTGTTCCAGTGGGAGGAAAGAGCGAGGTGGGGGGATCTATCCAAAAATGGTGCACTACAAAGTCTCAAGTAATGTGTTTT